>CAWUFW010005283.1:0-1365606 GCA_963921515.1 Calotriton arnoldi | reverse complement strand
GCGTCGGTAGGCGGCGTCGTGCGGCTCCGCGTCCGTCGTCGGCGTCGTGATCGCCGGGATGACGTCGCGGGCAGTACTTAGACGCCGCCCCTGCGCGCTGACGTCAGTTCTGTACACGACTTTCCGCGCCAGGAACGCAGAGCCATGCAAGAAGCTGACACAGGTGTCTGAAAAATACTAGGGCCCTGAAAGGGATGTCCTTAACCCTAGAAATCAGTTCGCAGAACGGGGAGGATGGGTGGGCGGTAAGGAATCTATCACTAACTACTGTCTCTTACAGATATATCGTTACACAAGTTAGTAACTTGTGCATCTGAAAGAGACACGTTAGTGATAGATTCCTTACCTTAGAATAGATACCCCAGCAATACCAACCCCGGTGGTGGGTCTGCGAACAAAGATCAGACAAGGAAGTCCTGGAGGACAGAACGGCCAAAGAAGCCGTCCCTCCGGACCTGACTGTCAAGGCAGTAATGCTTAGTAAACGTGTGCAGCGAGGCCCACGTAGCTGCCTGACAGATAACCGGCAGCGGAACACCGCGGCCCAAGGCCGTGGTAGCAGCCGTTGCCCTGGTGGAATGGGCACGCAGCCCAACAGGAGGCTCCTTCTTAGCCAAAGAATAGCAGGTCTTGATGCACAAGGTAACCCAGCGGGAGATGGTCCTCTTGTGCACCGCCCGACCTTTTTGGCGCCCACGTAGCCAACAAAGAGCTGGTCATCCACCCGGAAGTGTTTCGTGCGGTCGATATAGAAGGAGAGCGCACGTTTTGGGTCCAGACGGTGGAGCCGCTCTTCCTCTCTGGAAGGATGCGGAGGGCGGAAAGAAGGTGGGCAAAGTGATGGTCTGCCCAATGTGGAAAGCAGTAACCACCTTTGGCAAGAAGGACGGACGCGTCCGAAGAACAACCTTGTCTGGATGAACAGACAGAAAGGGAGGTTTGCAAGAAAGAGCCTGGAGCTCACTCACCCGCCGAGCGGAGGTGATGGCCACCAGAAAGGCTGCCTTTAGAGTCAGAAGACGAAGAGGACAGTTATGCAGAGGCTCAAAGGGAGCGCACATTAAAAAGGTAAGAACCAAGTTCAAGTCCCACTGAGGCATTACAAACGGAACAGGAGGGAAGAGGTGAGTAATGCCTTTTAAGAACCTGTTAACAACAGGGGACTTGAAAAGGGAGGGCTGATCAGGGAGCCTGAGGAAGGCCGAGATAGCACAAAGATAACCCTTGACGGTACCCAGGGCAGAACCCTGTTGGGCCAGAGAGAGAAGGAACAGAAGGACCTCAGAAAGAGGGGCAGAAAGGGGATCCACAGCCTTTGCTGTGCACCATGCCACAAATTTGTTCCACCTGCAGGCGTATACCACCTTAGTGGAGGGACGCCTGGCTGCCAGAATCACATCACAAACTTCGGGAGGCAAGTCGAAAGGAATCAACTGCCGCCGCTCAATCTCCACGCAAGCAGGTGTAGACTGGACAGGTTCGGGTGGAGGACCGTCCCCTGCTGCTGCGACAGAAGATCCTCCCGAAGAGGCAGACGGATCGGGGGATCTATGCTCATATTGAGTAGCTCGGGATACCAAACTCTTCGAGCCCAGTCCGGAGCCACAAGAATGACTTGGGCCCGGTCGTGCCGAATCTTCTTCAACACTCTGGGTAGAAGTGGTATAGGCGGAAAGGCGTACAACAGACCGCAACTCCACTCGCGACGAAAAGCGTCGCCGAGCGAGTGCCGCCTTGGAAATTCCAACGCGCAGAACTGATGACATTGCGCGTTCTCTTCGGTGGCGAATAGATCTAACCAAGGCTCTCCCCACTGTAGAAAGAGTCCTTGCGCCACTGCCGAGTGAAGACGCCATTCGTGATCCATCATGCACCTGCGGGCTGAGTTCGTCCGCCCTGGCGTTCAGAGAACCTGCCAGGTGTTGAACCATCAGGAACATGCCCTGATGTTCCAGCCATGTCCAGAGGCGCAGAGCCTCCTGACAAAGGGTCCAAGACCCCACCCCGCCCTGTTTGTTGCAGTACCACATGGCGGTGGTGTTGTCTGTGAACACCTGCACTACCTTCCCTTTGACAGAGGGAAGGAATGCCTTGAGTGCAAGCCGGATCGCCCGGAGCTCCAGAAGGTTGATATGGAGCCGGGACTCCGCCGGAGACCAGAGGCCTCTGATCTCCGCCTCTCCCATGTGACCGCCCCATCCCAGAAGGGACGCGTCCGTCACAACTGTATGCTCTGGCTGGGGAAGGGAGAGGGATCTGCCCATGACCCATTGCCGGTTCGAGAGCCACCACTGCAACTGTTTTGCAGTCCCCTCCGAGATCTGGACGTGATCGGACAGGTTGCCCTGGTGCTGCGCCCACTGGAACTTCAGGTCCCACTGCAGAGCCCGCATATGCCATCTGGCATGATTGACCAGCAGGATGCAGGAGGCCATGAGGCCCAGCAGCCTCAGGGTCATCCTTACCGAAACCCAGGATAAAGGCCGAAAGATCGGAATCATAGCCTGAATATCCCGGACTCGCCGTTCGGGAGGATAGGCCCGAAACTGCGTCGTGTCCAGAACTGCTCCGATGAAAAGGAGCTGTGGAGAAGGAATCAGATGCGACTTCGGCACATTGATGGAGAACCCCAGCGAGTGCAGGAGTTCGGCCGTAGTCTGGAGGTGGGAGACGACTGCCTGGGACGAGCCCGCCTTCAGCAGCCAGTCGTCGAGGTAGGGGAAGACTGAAACCCCTGCCCGGCGCAGATGAGCTGCGACCACCGCCATCACTTTCGTGAACACCCGAGGGGCACTGGTAAGGCCAAAGGGGAGCACGGTGAACTGAAAATGCTCGGGGCCTACCGTGAACCGAAGGTAACGCCGGTGGGCCGGCAGGACGGGGATGTGGAAATACGCGTCCTGCAAGTCCAACGCTACCAACCAGTCTCCAGGGTCGAGGGCAGTCAAGACCTGAGCTAGGGTGAGCATCTTGAACTTCTCCTTCCGGAGGAAGCGATTGACGTTCCGGAGGTCCAAGATAGGACGCATGTCCTCCTTGTCCTTTTGGGCACCAGAAAGTAGTGGGAGTAGCAACCACGCCCTACTTCTGGGGTCGGAACATGCTCGATGGCCCTCTTGGTCAAGAGGGCCGTGACTTCCTTCTGTAGAAGCACCAAGTGATCCCCTGACATGCGGTGGAATTGAGGTGGCATGGCTGGGGGGTGGTCTCGAAGGGGAGGGAGTAGCCCCTTCGGACAATGTCCAAGACCCACCTGTCCGAGGTGATGGCGCGCCAGTGGGGAAGGTGATGGCGGACCCTGCCCCTACTGGCGTGCCGTGCACCTGAAAGGAGGGACTAGGAGGGCTTGGAGGCCGCGGACGGGTTGGAGGTGGTGGCCTGACCCGCACGCTGGTTGCCCGATCCGCCACGGCGGAATCCACGTCCTCGGCCACGCGAAGACGCCTGCTGCGCGGGCCGGTGGCTGGGCTGCTGACGTGAAGGGCGCCCCTACCGTGGCCACGATAGGGGCGAAAAGCAGAAGGCAGCGGAGGGCGTGTAGCAGAAAGGCCCAGGGACTTGGCAGTAGCCCGTGAGTCCTTAAAGCGCTCCAACGCATGGTCTGCTTTGGACCCAAAAAGACCGACTCCATCAAAGGGCATGTCCATGAGAGTATTCTGGACATCCCCTGAAAAACCAGTGGTTCTCAGCCAGGCGTGGCGTCGGAGCGCCACCGTCGTTGCAATCGACCTGCCCAGCGAGTCGGCGGTGTCAAGGCCACAACGGATAGTGTATTTGGCCGCATCCCTTCCTTCCGCAATGGCGCGGGAAAGCAGTACCTGGACCTCCTCAGGGCACTGGGGCAAAACATCCGCCACCGAATCCCACAGAGAGTGGGTATATCGGCCCAAAAGACAAGCGGTGTTAACGGACCGCAAGCCAGCACTGGAGGAAGAAAAACCTTTCTTCCCAAACTGATCCAGGCGTTTGGATTCCCTATCCGGAGGAGCGGTAGGGAAGGCGGTTTGGGAAGCGGAGGCTTGGACAACCAAGCTCTCAGGAGTGGGGTGGACAGAAAGAAACAGGGGTCGCCCGGAGCGGGGCGATGGCGTCGTGACACGTTCCGATCCACAGGAGCCCCTGTGTTGGGCTTGGACCAGGCGCCCAAAAGAACGTCCGTGAGGGCGTCGTTAAACGGCAGCACAGTCTCCGCAGAGGAGGCTGCCGGCTGAAGCACCTCTGTCAAGATGTTAGGCTTGACCGTCAAAGTAGGGAGCTGGAGACGTAAGGCCCCAGCAGCCCTACGCAACACCGTACCAAAATTGGCCCCCTCCTCCGTAGCCACGGGAGGAGACAGCATGCCAGTGTCAGGAGAAGTATCCAGACCACTGGCCTCCCTAGACTCTCTGTCCAGTCCTCATCATACTGACAGTTGCGTGTCAGAGGGTCATCAGACCCCTCCCAGTCCTCCTGGTCCTCCTCTGGTTCAAAATAAGGAGGAGGAGGGACATTTGGGACCCAAGGTCCCATCGGCGCCGGAGCCGGCGGCCGAGCGACGTCGCTCCGGGTCCATGTCCGGAGCCGGAAGGAACTGGGGACGACGCCGCCCGGAGCCCAGGGCGGCGTCGAGAACGGCACCGGAGACATCGGCGCCGGCGGAGGTGTCGTGAGGTCGACCGGCGTCGATGGGGGTTGTGGAGCCGGGATCGAGGCCGGGGCCGAAGCCGGAGCCGGGATCGAGGCTGGAGGCCCGGGCGACGCCGGGGCCGGAGCCGCCGGCGACGCCGGAGCAACCCCACTCAGGGCCCGCGGGGCCCGAAGGCGCACCGGAGGGGCCTGAAGGCCCGAAGAGGCGGGCCATGGCCGACAGGAACTCCTGTACCTTGGCCGGATCCGCCCCCGAACCCGGGAAGGGCGGGTATGACGGGGCGACTCCACAGGCAAGTCCGGGGCCGCGGGGGCGGGGACGGTGCCGGGAGGGGCCTCAGCCGAGTCGCGAGATCGGGCGAGGCGAAGTCCGAGAGCGACGATGCTTCTTGGACTTCTTGTGCTTAGACTTACCGGACGAAGAAGACTTCGACGCCGACGACCGGTGTGCACTCCGCGAGCGACCCCTGGACCTCTCACGCGACCGGGGCCTCCGTGGAGCCGAATGCCGGGCCTCGAGGAGCTTTCGAGACCGCTCTCGCAAAGCTTTCGGGTTGAGGGCCTGGCATTCGGGACAAGACTCGGTGTCGTGGCCTCGGCCGAGGCAGAAGAGACACTCCCAATGCGGGTCGGTGACGGACATCATCCGCGCACAGGCGCCGCATCGCTTGAAGCCGGGCATCCCTACGACACCTTAAAGATGGAAAAAACAGTGAAAAAATCACCAAAAAGTATGGTCAAAAATTGACCAGGGCACTGCTCTTCCCGGATCTGCGCTTGCTGGCGCGGAAAAGAAGAACTGACGTCAGCGCGCAGGGGCGGCGTCTAGAGTACTGCCCGCGACGTCATCCCGGCGATCACGACGCCGACGACGGACGCGGAGCCGCACGACGCCGCCTACCGACGCGCAAGGGTACTGCTACGCAAAACTTTCCGGATCCAGCCTGACGCCTGGGGATATTCTAAGGTAAGGAATCTATCACTAACGTGTCTCTTTCAGATTACTGTCTCTTACAGATATATCGTTACACAAGTTAGTAACTTGTGCATCTGAAAGAGACACGTTAGTGACAGATTCCTTACCTTAGAATAGATACCCCAGCAATACCAACCCCGGTGGTGGGTCTGCGAACAAAGATCAGACAAGGAAGTCCCGGAGGACAGAACGGCCAAAGAAGCCGTCCCTCCGGACCGGACTGTCAAGGCAGTAATGCTTTGTAAACGTGTGCAGCGAGGCCCACGTAGCTGCCCGACAGATATCCTGCAGCGGAACACCGCGACCCAAAGCCGTGGTAGCAGCCGTTGCCCTGGTGGAATGGGCACGCAGCCCAACAGGAGGCTCCTTCTTACCCAAGGAATAGCAGGCTTTGATACACAAGGTTACCCAGCGGGAGATGGTTCTCTTGTGCACCGCCCGACCTTTTGTGGCGCCCACGTAGCCAACAAAGAGCTAGTCATCCACCCGGAAGTGTTGTGTGCGGTTGATATAAAAGGAAAGCGCACGTTTTGGGTCCAGACGGTGGAGCCTCTCTTCCTCTCTGGAAGGATGCGGAGGCGGAAAGAAGGTGGGCAAAGTGATGGTCTGCCCAATGTGGAAGGCAGTAACCACCTTTGGCAAGAAGGACGGACGCGTCCGAAGAACAACCTTGTCTGGATGTACAGACAGAAAGGGAGGTTTGCATGATAGAGCCTGGAGCTCACTCACCCGCCGAGCGGAGGTGATGGCCACCAGAAAGGCTGTCTTCAGAGTCAGAAGACGAAGAGGACAGTTATGTAGAGGCTCAAAGGGAGCGCACATGAGAAAGGTAAGAACCAAGTTCAAGTCCCCACTGAGGCATCACAAACGGAACAGGAGGGAAGGTGTGTAATGCCTTTAAGGAATCTGTTAACAACAGGGGACTTGAAAAGGGAGGGCTGATCAGGAAGCCTGAGGAAGGCCGAGATAGCACAAAGATGGCCCTTGATGGTACCCAGGGCAGAACACTGTTGGGCCAGAGAAAGAAGGAACAGAAGAACCTCAGAAAGAGGGGCAGAGAGGGGATTCACAGCCTTTGCTGTGCACCATGCCACAAACTTGTTCCACCTGCAGGCGTATACCACCTTAGTGGAGGGACGCCTGGCTGCCAGAATCACATCACAAACTTCGGGAGGCAAGTCGAAAGGAATCAACTGCCGCCGCTCAATCTCCACGCAAGCAGGTGGAGGCTGGACAGGTGCGGGTGGAGGACCGTCCCCTGCTGCTGCGACAGAAGATCCTCCCGAAGAGGCAGACGGATCAGGGGATCGACGCTCATACTGAGTAGCTCGGGATACCAAACTCTTCGAGCCCAGTCCGGAGCCACAAGGATGACCTGGGCCCGGTCGCGCCGAATCTTCTTCAACACTCTGGGTAGAAGTGGTATAGGCGGAAAGGCGTACAACAGACCGCAACTCCACTCGCGACGAAAAGCGTCGCCGAGCGAGTGCCGCCTTGGAAATTCCAACGCGCAGAACTGATGACATTGCGCGTTCTCTTCGGTGGCGAATAGATCTAACCAAGGCTCTCCCCACTGCAGAAAGAGACCTTGCGCCACTTCCGAGTGAAGACGCCATTCGTGATCCATTATGCACCTGCGGCTGAGTTCGTCTGCCCTGGCGTTCAGGGAACCTGCCAGATGTTGAACCATCAGGAACATGCCCTGATGTTCCAGCCATGTCCAGAGGCGCAGAGCCTCCTGACAGAGGGTCCACGACCCCACCCCGCCTTGTTTGTTGCAGTACCACATGGCGGTGGTGTTGTCTGTGAACACCTGCACTACCTTCCCTTTGACAGAGGGAAGGAATGCCTTGAGTGCAAGTCGAATCGCCCGGAGCTCCAGAAGGTTGATATGGAGCCGGGACTCCGCCGGAGACCAGAGGCCTCTGATCTCCGCCTCTCCCATGTGACCGCCCCATCCCAGAAGGGACGCGTCCGTCACAACTGTGTGCTCTGGCTGGGGAAGGGAGAGGGATCTGCCCATGACCCATTGCCGGTTCGAGAGCCACCACTGCAACTGTTTTGCAGCCCCCTCCGAGATCTGGACGTGATCGGACAGGTTGCCCTGGTGCTGCGCCCACTGGAACTTCAAGTCCCACTGCAGAGCCCACATATGCCATCTGGCATGATCGACCAGCAGGATGCAGGAGGCCATGAGGCCCAGCAGCCTCAGGGTCATCCGTACCGAAACCCAGGATAAAGGGCGAAAGATCGGAATCATAGCCTGAATATCCCGGACTCGACGTTCGGGAGGATAGGCCCGAAACTGCGTCGTGTCCAGTGTAATCTGACTATATGGTTGCCCCCACTTTTTTTTATGGTGTTTTGCTGGTTTATGACTTAGTTGGACTGGGATCCTGCTATTCAGGGCCCCAGTCTATCTGCTTTCTCTGTAAAAAGGTTTCCATGTGCCTTAGGCACATCACTGATTGGAATCTGGAGTGCCCTTATAAGTCCCTAGTATATGGTATACTATGTACCAAGGGCATAGGTACCTCAGAGGCCTACCAGGGGCTGCAGCATGTATTATGCCACCCCTGGAAGGCCCTCCAAACTGACACCACAGGTCTGCTAGTGCAGCCTGGGTAAGGTGGTGCATGCACCCCTTACTGTGATATAGGTTACCTATATCACTAAATACATACACACATATAAACCTATAAGTCACTCCTAAGGCAGGCCTTATCAATCCTGAAGGCAGAGTGCATGGTTCCTATGTGAGAGGGTGCCCCTGCATGAGCAGGGCCCCTCTGCAGCGTTCGGAGACCCTTCTCTGATGCTGTTTGTAGTGCAGCCTGACCATATACTCTTAAGCGCCTTATAACCTCGCGTTAAATGCTAACTTTGGAATGGCTGCACCTAAACATGTCGTGTTTGGTGTCAAACATCTTGGAATACTACCCCCCCGCCAATTCTGGCGGTGGGGGTAGCATTCCACCCTTCTAGAGGGAGAGACATGTTAACCCTGGCCTGGCCGGTAACTTCTTTCTAAAGCCTGGCATTACAAAATGGATGCTACTGCCACAGACACAAGTCTGGCCTCCTGCTGCTGGACGAAACTCCGGCAGGGGAGGCCTGGACAATAGGTTTCCTGTCCCAGGGAGGTGTGACCACCTCCCCAGACAGGATAATGTGTATTGGGGCTGGGCGGGAGCACTTTCGGGTGCTTTGAAGTCCTGCACTGGGGGCACATTTGGTGTCCCTGTGCATACCCCAGTTCAAACCGGATCAGGGGCTTGCAGCCCCTGCTTTGGCGCGAACTGGACAAAGGGAAAGGGGTGTAGCCACCCCTCTGCCCTGACCCACCCATTGGTGGGGCCACAGAGTAGTCCAACCCCTAAAACTTAGTATAAGTATAGGAACCCAGTCCTTAGGACTTTAGATTATCCCTGGACGAAACTCTGAAACTGAATCCTGGACCTTCGACGCTCTACTCAAGATTAGAGGACAGAAGAATCTCCCTTGGGGTCAAGGAGTGACTCCCCTGCTTGGCAGGCACCAAAGACGCATCTGTCCGGTCTGCATTTCTGAAGCTCCCGTCGGACGCCGAAGTCTTCGCATCACCAGAGGTGGATTCTCAGACTTCCCCGAGGCTACCCTGAGTCCCCAGCAAAGCTGAGGACCGTAGCTATCGTGGGTAACGTGAGACCGTGACCCCTGGACACCGAGCACATTTGCAAGTGCATCCTCTTCTGGGTCTCCCACAAAGTCGTGCTTTGGGCTCAGAGTAGCCCTAGCCTCCAGCACCAACTGCACCGAAGATCACTGGCCTCCAATCCACGAGTGTCCTGTGAGCCAGATCCACGTGCGACGTCTCGAGGCTCCTTCGCGGTCGCTAGCCCGTTGGCTAGTAGCCCTTAATGAAGGCCAATCTTTTTCTTCTTGGGCATCCTGGTTGCTCCAGGCCTGCCCTCACTTACCCTCGCTGGGTGAGTTCCCCAGACCTTGCTGGTCTGCACCATCGACGATCTTCATCGAGACTTGCCGTTGCCAAGGCTTGTTGGGTCCAATCCGGTCGCCGACACCTCAGCACTCGACAGACATAGTGTACCAGCCCGCATCCTGCTCCTGGTCGCCGACAACGCCTCCTGGACCTCGTGGCTGAAGAGTCAAGACGACCGTCAACGCACCTGAAGCACTCTACATCGGTGGGCATCTGTCCATCGCCTCCCTGGTCACTGGCTAGTGACCCAGACTCTGTCCCCTCTGCTTTCAGGTTCTTCAGATCTCCGATCCACTCTTGGATCCACCCGGACACTTTCCACTTGGTCGCCAGCAGCACTTTGCAGCAGATCGCCATTCAAATCGACGACGAAACCCGACCCCGAAAGGCACCTATGCACCCGGCTTCCCTGGGTGAGGTAACACGAGTACTCCGGTGCTCCCGTGGGTAGAGACTCTAGAACGACCTAGTTCTCAAAGGGTTTGCTCCAAGTCCTCCTTTAAGTGTCCCTTTTCTTTAATTTCCTGATCGCGACTTTCTCCATAGAAGTTAACGGCGTATCGCGGTTGTGTATTTACACTGCACGCATCCCCCGTGGGTCCCCTGTGTCACTACCTTGGGTGGTTCCTTGTGGTCCAAGCACTTCTAGAGGCTCTAGGCCTAGTGTCTAGTTCAGTCGTGGTTCTTATACCACTTTATTGGTATATGGTTTGGTACGCCCCTAGGGCCCAAACGTGTATTTGTGCTATTACTGTGTTTAAATAACTTCTAACTCATGTACTTCGAACTCTAGCCTCATAAAGAGACTAGAGGGGTGTGTTTAGCAATAAATACATATATTTTGAATATATACCTGGTGTGGTGCTCTTTCATTTGGTCACTCAAGAGATTATAGACTGGTAAAACAAGCTGCTTTACATTCCTTCAAGACTTAGCCTGAAGGCTGCTCTCCATAGCTACCACTAGGATAGCTTTCAATAAGGTTGTCTTTAACCTATCTCCAATAAGGGGTTGTTTGGACTGGTGCAAGGTGCCCACTATAATAAGTGGACAGCATATACCAGACCAACTTCTCACATCCAGAACTGCTCCGATGAAAAGGAGCTGTGGAGAAGGAATCAGATGCGACTTTGGCACATTGATGGAGAACCCCAGCGAGTGCAGGAGTTCGGCCGTAATCTGGAGGTGGGAGACGACTGCCTGGGACGAGCCCGCCTTCAGCAGCCAGTCGTCGAGGTAGGGGAAGACTGGAACCCCTGCCCGGCGCAGATGAGCTGCGACCACCGCCATCACTTTCGTGAACACCCGGAGGGGCACTTGTCAGGCCAAAGGGGAGCACGGTGAACTGAAAATGTTTGAGGCCTACCGTGAACGGAAGGTAACGCCGGTGGGCCGGCAGGACGGGAATGTGGAAATAAGCGTCCTGCAAGTCCAACGCTACCAACCAGTCTCCAGGGTCGAGGGCAGTCAAGACCTGAGCTAGGGTGAGCATCTTGAACTTCTCCTTCCGGAGGAAGCGATTGACGTTCCGGAGGTCTAAGATAGGACGCATGTCCTCCTTGTCCTTTTTGGGCACCAGAAAGTAGTGGGAGTAGCAACCACGTCCTATTTCTGGGGTCGGAACATGCTCGATGGCACTCTTGGCCAAGAGGGCCGTGACTTCCTTCTGCAGAAGCACCAAGTGATCCCCTGACATGCGGTGGAATTGAGGTGGCATGGCTGGGGGGGTGGTCTCGAAGCGGAGGGAGTAGCCCCTTCGGACAATGTCCAAGACCCACCTGTCCGAGGTGATGGCACGCCAGTGGTGAAGGTGATGGCGGACCCTACCCCCTACTGGCGTGCTGTGCACCTGAAAGGAGGGACTAGGAGGGCTTGGAGGCCGTGGTCGGGGCGGAGGTGGTGGCCTGACCCGCACGCTGGTTGCCCGAACCGCCACGGCGGTAGCCACGTCCTCGGCCACGCGAAGACGCTTGCTGCGCGGGCCGGTGGCTGGGCAGCGGACGTGACTGGGCGCCCCTTCCGTGGCCACGAAAGGGGCGAAAAGCAGAGGTTAGCGGAGGGCGCACAACAGAAAGGCCCAGGGACTTGGCAGTAACCCGTGAGTCCTTAAAACGCTCCAGCGCATGGTCTGCTTTGGAACCAAAAAGACCAACTCCATCAAAGGGCATGTCCATGAGTGTATTCTGGACATCACCCGAGAAACCAGTTGTTCTCAGCCAGGAGTGGCGACGCAGCGCCACCGTCGTTGCAAGCGATCTGCCCAGCGAGTCGGCGGTATCAAGGCCACAACGTATGGTGTACTTTGCCGCATCCCTACCTTCCGCAATGGTGCGGGTAAGCAGTGTCTGGACCTCCTCAGAACACTGGGGCAAAACAGCCGCCACCGAATCCCACAGGGTGTGGGTATATCGGCCCAAAAGGCAAGCGGTGTTGACGGACCGCAAGCCAGCACTGGAGGAAGAAAAAGCCTTCTTCCCAAATTGGTCCAGGCGTTTGGATTCCCTATCCGGGGGGCGGTTTGGGAGGCAGAGGCTTGGACAACCAAGCTCTCGGGGGTGGGATGTTGAGAGAGAAACAAGGGGTCGCCCGGAGCAGGGCTTTGGCGTCGGGCCACGTTCCTATCCACAGGAGCCCCTGTGGTGGGCTTGGACCAGGTGCCCAAAAGAACGTCAGATAGTGCATCATTAAACGGCAGCACAGTCTCCGATGAGGAAGCTGCCGGCTGAAGCACTTCCGTCAGGAGATTAGTCCTGACAGCCACAGTAGGCAATTGGATGTGCAAGGCTCCAGCTGCTCTACGCAACACCGTTGCGAAATTTGCTCCCTCCTCCGTAGCCACGGGAGGAGACAGCATGCCAGTGTCAGGGAAAGTGTCTAGACCACTGGCATCCCCAAGTTCCTCTGCCCAGTCCTGATCATACTCACACTGCTGTGTGAGAGGGTCTTTCGACCCCTCCCAGCCTTCCTGGTCCTCCTCTGGTTGAAAATATGGAGGAGGAGGGACATCTGGGACCCAAGGTCTCATCGGCGTCGAGCGACGTCGGTCCGGCTCCATGTCCGGACCCGGAGAGAACCGGGGAACGACGCCGCCCGGAGCCCCGGACGGCGTCAGGAACGGCACCGGGGACATCGGCGGAGGCGTGGTTAGGTCAACCGGCGTCGATGGGGGTTGCGGTACCACCGGAGCCGGGATCGAGGCCGGCGGGACAGGCGACGCCGGGACCGGAGTCATCGGCGAGGCCGGATCAACCCCATCAGGGCCCGCGGGTCCCGAAGGCGCACCGGAGGGACCTTGAGGCCCGAAGAGGCGGGCCATGGCCGACACGAATTCCTGTATTTGGGCCGGAGTCGCCCCCGAACCCGGAAAGGACGGGTAATGCGGGGGCGGCTCCACAGGCACGTGCGGGGCGGCGGGGACGGTGCCGACAGGGGCCTCAGCCGAGTCGCGAGACCGGCGAGGCGAAGTCTTAGAGCGATGATGCTTCTTAGACTTTGTGCTTAGACTTACCCGAGGAGCGCAAAGACTTGGACTCCGACGACCGGCGGAGGCTCCGCGACAGGCCCCTCGACCTCTCACGGGACCGGGGCTTGGTGCGGCGCGGAGCAGACTGCCGGACCTCGAGGAGCTTTCGAGAGCGCTCTCGCAAAGCCTTCGGGTGGAGTTTCCGGCAGTCAGGGCACGACTTCGTGTCGTGGTCTCGGCCGAGACAGTAGAGACACTAAGTGCGGGTCTGTGATCGACATCATTCGACCACAGACGTCGCATGGCTTGAAGCCGGGCATCCCTACCGACACCTAGGAGTCGAGAAGACTCGAAAAGAAACAGTGAAAAAATCACCAAAGATTTAGTCAAAAATTGACTAGGGCACTGCTCTTCCCGGATCTGCGCTTACTGGCGCGGAAAAAGAAGAACTGACGTCAGCGCGCAGGGGCGGCGTCTAAGTACTGCCCGCGACGTCATCCCGGCGACCACGACGCCGACGACGGACGCGGAGCCGCACGACGCCGCCTACCGACGCGCAAGGGTACTGCTACGCAAAAACTTTCCGGATCCAGCCTGACGCCTGGGGATATTCTAAGGTAAGGAATCTGTCACTAACGTGTCTCTTTCAGATATATATATATATATATATATATACACACACACACGTGTGTAAAAGAATGATGCCAGCACTACGAAGTAGAGAAAATGCTCCTTTATTAGGCTGATATTCCAGGTAGTGGAGATTTTTTTTTCTTCTCAATTTTTACCATTGATATGTACAATCCTGTTAAGCCTTTATCAAAACAAATGCAAAGTCCAATTCAACCTAGATAAAAGCAAAATCATTCATGAAATGGCAAAAATACATGCATTGGAAGCATTTCAAACAAATGACTAGGGTCTCATTCATCATGACGAGATTTGATAATTTCATTAACTTTGCTAACAATTAAATACAGGAATTAGTAAGAGACTCCCCAGGATTGTACACATCAATGGTAAAAATTGAGAATAAAAAAATAAAAAAACTCCACTACCTGGAATATAAGTGTGCAAAAGACTAGAGAAAATAGGACTATCCAATCAAGAAGTATGTACCCGTGGTTACCAGCACCGGCTGCTCGGACTTAAGTTGTTACAATTTATACCGCATGTCATAACAAGGAAGAATAGTGTTGAGCGTGGCAGCCCTAAAGCAAACCCATAGGACAGGTAATAAATTCCCCTATACTAAATTAAAGATTCAGTATTAAAATACTCACCAGAATGCTGTAACTCTAGTGAGTACAGGTACAGAATGCATGTTTGGATGGTTTAACATACTTAACTTGAAAACGGAGCATTGGTGATGTTTTGTTAAGTTTATATACTTTTTTTCATCTAGGAAGCATATAAGGTTCCTTGCGACACCTACCACTGTTTTTATCATCTGGACCTTATAAAACTGCCACAAAGTTTATGGGCAGTACTATACGCTGACTCTCAGTTTACTAGTCAAAGTAGATATTTTACTACATATGCTATACACCTTCCTTTAGTATGAAATTACAAGCATGGGGCTGCACATACACATGGGACCCCCAGGTGGTAGTTCTCTGTCCTCAAGTTCAGAACACACTTACACAATCTCATACACAAGGAGAGCAAAGGCACACAGAAATGACACTCTGGATTTTACCAGGAGTACCAGAATCCTCCTAAAGCGTAACCCCGGTCACTTAAGATTACACTCCGCTACCAGCACATGCCAGTTTGCCATAACAAGGGCATGGGAGTGGTAGTACTGCATGCTGAAATTGGATAGAATTGGTGTGACACCCATCTCTAGCACAGATAGTTTGCTGGAAGCCACATGCAAAATCAGTATGAAGGACGTCTAAGGGAACTAGTGACAGAAGCCTCCTTAACAGGAAAGCATACCACAGCCATCAAAAATTAGTATCAGGGAGACACATTTTTAAGGCGGATGGGACATGCAACCCTGCACAACACAAATTAACCACAGCCAGATGCAGAATGTGGTACAAAGCCTGCTGACGAGGCAGTATGGCCTGTTTGGAGGTACAGTATATGCATATTTTGGATATTGAGAACAAGTCTGTGGAGAATATTAAGGAGAACTATAACAGTGCAGAAAAACAAAGCCCTGTAAGAAGCTACCACAAGGAGTGAAAACCTATGCGGCAAGTATACATTAAATTAGCATTTGTAGGACAACTCTGAAGCAGTATCACCCAATAGGACAGCAAGACTGAGTAGGATGCTATGCAGAAGACAACACAAGTATGAGCATACAACAAAAACATTGCGAGTACCCAGATAGCAACCTATTTTAGAGATTAATAAAGTATTGAACAAGTGTAAAAACTCTTGAGATAGTCTATAGTTTGGAAGGTAGGGAGTCCGGTCCATAAAAAGCAGAAAATGCACATCACTGATGTGTAGGAGAGCGTCTAAAAGTGATCCAGACATCTGACGGTACACAGGCAACGCCAAACTCTCTTGTGAAAAAAGGAGACCAAATGGTCTGAGACTCTGGTCACTGAATCTCAAGAGGACACTAATGGGTTTACCCCAGGAGATGGGCACCCCATGTCCTCTCCAGAGGAACCTACCAGTTTCACTATGATGGAGCACAAATTGCTATTTTTTCTTCACAGCCCTTCTCAGAACTCCAAGACTCTTGGCAAGTTACAGTTGACACTGCAGTGTCCTTGACACCAATCCAGTGTATCAGCTCAATGCTACGGCCTGAGGATTCTAGACCTTCAGTTAAGGAGAAAGGAGAGAGCACAATTTATTAACTGGGAGCAATGCAGAGCAGATTGCATTGGTCTCACCTGAATAGAAAAACAGTGATGAGATTAGGATACAGTGAGTAACTCTGGGGAACCTCCATTATTTTGCCATGCCAGTATCTTGAAGTATCGAGCGAAGGCACCTTAGAGGATGCCGGGTTAAGATGGGCCCTTGTGCTAGATCTCGGCTGAGTATCAGAACCACCTCCATAATAATGTTCTCAAAATTAATCACACAAGCTAAAATGGGGTGGTGATGGCTGCATATAAGAACGGTCCCACATTTCTTAAATCCAGCTGCAACTTAACGTAAAGACTGTACAGGAAATATTTAGGCATGGGCAATTAGTAAGGATTATCCATTCCCTTGAGGGAAATGTTGGACTTTAATGATCTAAACCAGGAGTTCTTAACCTTTTGATTTCTCTGAAGCCCAAGTGAATCATTACTGCAATCCAGGGATTCCCAATGAGTCATACTGTAAGCCAGGGACTCCCGGCCTTGATTTGAACCTTACAACAATACACCAAAATACAAACAAAAGAACATAACATGCTCAAGTATTGAAAGATTTTCTTTAAATCAAATAGTTTTCAATTTTGCTTCCTTATTTGTATATACTTTTTAAATTTATTTTAATATTTAATTTTGTAAAACGACTGTGGACCCCCTGAGTAGGTTTCACAGACTCCCAGGGGTCTTTGGACCACATGTTAAGAACCACTGATCTAAATAAAACGAATCCCAAAAATGCCAGGACTGTATCTATAGCAAATGAGACTCACCACAAATCAGAATATATTTTTTTAAAGGTAAGAAAATAGGTAGAGAGAAAAGAAAGGGAACAGACGTCGGCGCGCATGGTTGGCACTTATATATGGATCCACACTGTCATTTTGGGTGCAGTATGGAGTCACTGTCCACCCCAAATAATCCACTTTCCTACAGCTGTCAAGTGGTTAAAGGAGTTGTAACACCCTGGCACTTTAGACTAACGTTCTTGAAACTTTTTAAGATGTGGGATGGGAGAAGTGTTAAAGCTGTATATTAATGTAGGTTTAAGGGAAATGCAATTTCATTCAAAATAAGCATTTATTGATAATTACATCTGCTAAAGTACAACATATAAGGAGCATAGGCAAAGCTAGTAGGTCTCGCATTTTGGCTTTGCAAATGTGTTTACTTAATTGTTCAGCATCAGCAAAAAGGAAAAGAAAACAGCCCAAAGATGCGTATGGGTGAATGCACACATACAAGTCATTACACTAATATGTCACTTGTATTGAATAAGAGTTCAGCAAAATTCTCACAAATGGTCATCAGACATAATGCATATTCTTTACAAAACACAATATCCTTCAGACGTATTTTGACAATTCTTTATTCATTTTCTTCTTCTATAATCAACTTAAAACCATAGGATTGATTTGTGGAAAATTTTGCGGAACTCTTATTCAGTACAAGTGACATGATTTGGTTAATTTAGGGTGCTGAACCGTTAAAGATTGATTCAAATTTGGGAGTTTTCTCTAGAAGTTGAAAGGGGTTAAACGCCTGGTGCTGTGACCATACTTAGTATTTAACAAATTGCCCCCACTGTGATGGCAGATATGGTAGTTAAATGCCTCAATCCCTTTTGAATGTAACTCCAAGTCATGACACTATGACGACTTCAGCACGATAACATATGCTTGAATGCATCATGATACATTTGCACATGTCACGATGTGGGTGGGCATTTTGTTTTTTTAATTTGCAGTTGCCAGAAGACTAACGCCCATCTTGGAGTGGTAAATTAAAAAAAGGTGTGCAAAAGCAAGTTTAGGAAAAGAGCAACCCACTAGCAAATTGCAGGTACCAGGCCTGTTAAAATGTAAAATAAATATATAGATTAAAATGAAAAAAGGTACACAGAGTGGTGTCCCCATTAAGTGGTGGGGAGCAGGGACGGGCAAGGGAAGCAACAGGCAAGGATTGTGGGTGAGCAACATGCACAACACAGTGGCAAGTTTGTGAGAGGATGAAGCAGCACAGAGATAAGGTGAGAAGTCATGAAAACACTCCCATGGAGTGTTGAAAACAAATTAAAAAAGTAGTTCTTATTGTAAGCAGTGGAAGAATACAAGTTACCCAATCAAAAGCATAGTAAAGAAGCTATGCTCAAGGGGAGGGATAAAGGAAAAGGAAGGGAAGTCATTGAAAAAGAAATAAGCAAATTAAATTGATAAGAAAGCCAATAAATGGATTCCCAAAGGGCTGATCCCAAATCTACCATATGTATAGGTATTTTACACAATTCATCTTTGAGCACACCGTAGTTAAGGCAATCTCTATATAAGACCTAAAAAATAGGAAAAAACTGATGAAGCACAAGTTACTACTTGTGTAACAATATATCTGTAAGACATTAGTTAGTGATAGATTCCTTACCTTAGAATATCCCCAGGCGTCAGACTGGATCCGGAAAGTTTTTCGTCAGCAGTACCCCTGCGCGTTGGTAGGTGGCGTCGTGCGGCTCCGCGTTCATCGCTGGCGTCATAAGCGCCGAGATGACGTCACGGAGACTACTTAGGCACCACCCATGCGCGCTGTCAGTTCTGTACACGACTTTCCGCGCCAGGAACGCAGAGCCATGCAAGAAACTGACCACTGGTGCCATGAAACTAGGGCCCTGAAAGGGATGACCTTAACCCTAGAATCAGTTCGCAGAACGGGGAGGATGGGTGGGGCGGTAAGGAATCTATCACAAACTAATGTCTCTTACAGATATATCGTTACACAAGTAGTAACTTGTGCATCTGAAAGACACGTTAGTGATCGATTCCTTACCTTAGAATAGATACCCCAGCAATACCAACCCCGGTGGTGGGTCTGCAAATAGATTACACCAGAAAGTCACGGAGAACAGAACGGCCAAAGAAGCCGTCTCTCCGGACTGGACTGTCAAGGCAGTAATGCTTGGTAAACGTGTGCAGCGAGGCCCACGTGGCTGCCTGACAAATATCCTGCAAGGGAACGCCGCGTCCCAAGGCAGTAGTGGCTGCTGTCGCCCTGGTAGAATGGGCACGCAGCCCCACAGGAGGCTCCTTTTTAGCCAACGAGTAACACACTTTGATGCATAAAATGACCCACCGAGAGATGTTTCGTTTGTGCACGGCACGACCTTTTTTGGCGCCCACGTAGCCAACAAAGAGCTGGTCATCCATCCGGAACGGTTGTGTGCGCTTCAGATAGAACGAGAGCGCACGTTTTGGGTCCAGACAATGGAGCCTCTCTTCCTCTTTTGAAGGATGCGGAGGCGGAAAGAAGGTGGGCAAAGTGATGGTCTGCCCGATGTGGAAGGGCGTGACAATCTTTGGCAAGAAAGAAGGACGGGTCCTTAAAACCACCTTGTCCGGATGAACAGAAAGGAAAGGAGGTTTAGAAGAAAGAGCCTGGAGCTCACTCACTCTTCTGGCAGAGGTGATAGCTACCAGGAAAGCCGTCTTGAGAGTAAGAAGACGTAAAGGACAGTTATGAAGGGGCTCAAAAGGAGCGCACATCAGATAGGTCAAGACAAGATTTAAGTCCCATTGAGGCATTATGAAAGGCACGGGAGGAAACGTGTGTGCAATGCCTTTCAGGAAACGGTTAACAACCGGGGACTTAAAGAGAGAAGGCTGATCTGGAAGCCGGAGAAAGGCAGAGATGGCCGAAAGATAACCTTTGATAGTGCCCAGAGCAGAGCCCTGCTGGGCCAAGGATAGTAGGAACAGAAGGACCTCAGAAAGAGGGGCAGAAAGGGGATCCACAGACTTCGCTGTGCACCATGCCACAAACTTGTTCCACCTGCAGGCGTATACCGTTTTAGTGGAGGGTCACCTGGCTGCCAGAATGACATAACAGACTTCGGGAGGAAGATCGAAAGCTGACAACTGTCGCCGCTCAATCTCCACGCATGGAGGTGGAGGCTGGACAGGTTTGGGTGGAGGACCGTCCCCTGCTGCTGCGACAGAAGATCCTCCTGAAGAGGCACTCGGATCGGGGGGATCGATCGCCATGTTGAGTAGCTCGGGATACCAGTATCTTCGTGCCCAATCCGGAGCCACAAGGATGACTTGGGCCCGGTCGCGCCGAATCTTCTTCAGCACTCTGGGCAGAAGTGGTATAGGCGGAAAGGCGTACAACAGACCGCAGCTCCACTCGCGATAAAAAGGGTCGCCGAGCGAGTGCCGCCTTGGAAATTCCAACGCGCAGAACTGATGACATTGCGCGTTCTCTTCAGTGGCGAATAGATCTAACCAAGGCTCTCCCCACTGCAGAAAGAGACCTTGCGCCACGTCCGAGTTCAGACGCCATTCGTGATCCATCAAGCACCGGCGGCTGAGTTCGTCCGCCCTGGCGTTCAGAGAACCTGCCAGGTATTGAACCACCAAGGTAATGCCTTGATGTTCCAGCCATGTCCAGAGGCGCAGAGCCTCCTGACATAGGATCCACGACCCCACCCCACCTTGTTTGTTGCAATACCACATGGCGGTGGTGTTGTCCGTGAACACCTGCACTACACTGCCCCGGACAGAGGGAAGGAATGCCTTCAGTGCAAGTCAGATCGCCCGAAGCTCCAAAAGATTGATATGGAGCCGGGACTCCGCCGGAGACCAGAGGCCTCTGATCTCTGCCTCTCCCAAGTGGCCACCCCAGCCCTGGAGGGACGCATCCATCACCACTGTGTGCTCCGGTTGGGGGAGGGAGAGGGATCTGCCATTGACCCAATCGCGATTCGTGAGCGACCACCGCAATTGTCGTGCAGTGCCCTCCGAGATCTGGACATGATCGGAGAGGTTGCCCTGATGCTGTGCCCACTGGAACTTCAGGTCCCACTGCAGAGCCCGCATATGCCACCTGGCATGTTGCACTAGCAGAATGCAGGAGGCCATCAGGCCCAGGAGCCGGAGGGTCATCCTGACCGAAACCCACGATAGAGGCTGAAAGATCGGAATCATAGCCTGAATATCGGAATCATAGCCTGAATATCCCGCTCCGATGAAGGGGCGCTTCTGAGAGGGACTCAGGTGCGACTTCGGCACGTTGATGGAGAACCCCAGCAATTGCAGGAGGTCGGCCGTAGTCTGAAGGTGGGTGACGACGGCCTGGGGCGAGCCCGCCTTCAACAACCAGTCGTCGAGGTAGGGGAAGACTGATACCCCTGGCCTGCGCAGATGAGCTGCGACCACCGCCATCACTTTTGTGAACACCTGAGGGGCGCTTGTAAGGCCGAAAGGGAGCACGGTAAACTGAAAATGCTCCTGGCCTACCGTGAACCGCAGGTAACGCCGGTGGGCCTGCAGGACGGGAATGTGAAAATATGCGTCCTGCAAGTCCAACGCTACCATCCAGTCTCCAGGGTTGAGGGCAGCCAAGACCTGAGCCAGTGTCAACATTTTGAACTTCTCCTTCCGGAGGAAGCGATTGACGTTCCGGAGGTCCAAGATGGGGCGCAAGCCCCCTTGTCCTTTTTGGGGACCAGAAAGTAGTGGGAACAACAACCATGTCCTACTTCTGGCCCAGGAACGCGCTCGATGGCCCCCTTGGCCAAGAGGGCCGTAACTTCCTGTCGGAGAAGCGCTAAGTGATCCCCCGACATGCGGTGGAACTGAGGTGGCATGGACGGGGGGCAGACTTGAAGGGGAGGGAGTAGCCCCTTCGGAAGATTTGCAGCACCCAGCTGTCCGAAGTGATAGAGCGCCAGTGGGGGAGGTGATGTTGAATCCTGCTGCCCACCGGCGTGGGGTGCACCCCAAAGCGCGGACTAGGAAGGCTTTGAGGCGGATGCTGCGGGAGCGGAGGTGGGCTGACCCGCACGCTGGCCCCCTGTGCCGCCACGGCGGCCACCACGCCCTCGGCCGCGCTGAGGCTGGTTCTGCGCAGGCCCTTGGTTGAACGGACGTGTAGGGGCGCCCCTTCCGCGGCCACGAAAGGAACGAAAGGTAGGCGTGGCCGGGCGGGTGGTGGAGAGACCCAAGGACTTGGCTGTAGCCCGAGAGTCCTTAAAACGCTCCAGCGCACTGTCTGCCTTATCGCCAAATAGGCGAGTACCATCAAAAGGCATGTCCATGAGGGAACTCTGGAGATCCCCTGAAAACCCGGTGGACCGCAGCCAGGCATGTCGCCGCAAGGCCACCGTTGTGGAGATGGCTCTTCCCAAAGAGTCCGCGGTGTCCAACCCACACCGAATGGCCAACTTCGCAGCATCTTTCCCCTCTGCAACAGCTTGGGAAAGCACAGCCCGAACCTCTTCCGGGCACTGGGGCAGAGTTTGCGCCACCGTGTCCCACAGCGTGAGAATAGCGGCCCAAGAGGCATGTGGTGTTGACCGACCTCAGCCCCAGGCTGGCAGAGGAAAACAACCGTTTGCCAAGCTGCTCCAGCTTTTTTGATTCCTTATCCGGCGGAGCGGTAGGGAATGCTGTTTGGGAAGTGGAAGCCTGAATGACCAGGCTCTCCGGTGTCGGATGAGACGTCAAAAGGCAGGGTCACCTGGTGCCGGGCGGTGACGCCTGGCCACGTTTTTATCCACAGGAACCCCTGTGGCTGGCCTAGACCAGGTACCCATCAAAACATCCGTTAAGGCCTCATTAAACAGAAGCAGAGGTTCTATAGAACTTGCCGCCGGCTGAAGCACTTCAGTAAGGAGGTTAGTCTGGAGGGCAACAGTAGGCAATTCAAGGCCAAGAGCCTCAGCTGCTCTACGGAGCACCACAGTGTATGTGGCGCCTTCCTCCATGACAGTGGGAGGAGACACAAACCCAGGCTCAGAGGAGAGGTCAAGGCCACCTGCATCCTCTGAGTCTTCTGCCCACTCCTGTTCGGACTCACACTGCCGTGCAAGAGGGTCCTCTGACCCCTCCCAGTCCTCCCCTTCCACAACAGCCCGAGGCACAGGCTGCAGCGGCAAGGGAGGCACAGGGGAAAACAAATGCTCCGCCGGGAACGGTGCCGGTCGACGCCGCTCCGGCTCCAAGGCCCAATCGGGGTCCCAAGATGGGAACGCGGCAAGGGCGGAGGTGGGACGAACGGCACCCAGGGCAGCGCCAGGAAGGGGGCCGCAGGGGGCGCCGGGGCTGCCGGTGGAGGACCCTGCGGCGCTGGGGCCGGAGCCGCCAGCAGCAACCAAGGGCTTCCAAGAGGGACCGCGGGGCCCGAAGGCGCACCGGCGGGAGCCCTAGGCCTGAAAAGGCGGTCCATGGCAGCAAGAAACTCTTGCACCTGGGCTGGAGTCACCGACGGACCCGGGTATGGCGGGTAGGCCGCGGGACTGACAGGCTCCAACGGAGCAGCGGGGAAAGACCCCGGGCCCCCTCGTCCGAAGACCGACGGGGGGAGGTCGGAGAGCGTACGCGCTTCTTCGACTTCTTTTTGTGACGTCGCTTACCCGAATCCGAGGGTGAAGACTTGGACCCCGAGGAGCGATGATGACGACTCCGCGGCCGGTCCCTCGAGCGACCCCTGGACCTGGAACGGCGCGGAGACAAATGTCGGGCCTCCAGCAGCTTTCGGGACCGCTCCCGCAAAGCCTTCGGAGACATGGCCAGACAGTCGGAACATGACCGGGAGTCATGGTCGCGCTCCAGACAGTAGAGACAGACGTCATGGGGGTCAGCCACCGACATCGTACGGCGGCAGGCCCCGCAGGATTTAAACCCAGGCATCCCTACGTGGCACCAGGAGTCAAGATTTAGAAAAGTAGAGACAAAAGTCCCAAAAACAACTAGTCAAAAAGTGACTAAGGTACGTGCTCTAACCGGATCTGCGCTTGCTGGCGCGGAAAAAGAAAGAACTGACGTCAGCGCGCATGGGTGGCGCCTAAGCAGTCTCCGTGACGTCATCTCGGCGCTTACGACGCCAGCGACGAACGCAGAGCCGCACGACGCCACCTATCGACGCACAGGGGTACTGCTGACAAAAAACTTTCCGGATCCAGTCTGACGCCTGGGGATATTCTAAGGTAAGGAATCTATCACTAACGTGTCTCTTTCAGATAATCTTTTCTCGTTAGAAGTTCTTTGTAACCACATACACGTAGTGTATCTAATCCAGAGATGTGAGAAACAACCTGAGTGACCAAATATCTGTCCAACTTCAATAGGTTAGCTCCCCAGTTAAAGCACATACAGCAGAGCTAAGTAGACTGTTTATAAATATCTTCCATGAGAGAGGAGATAAATCAATTTCCTAAATACTTTTAAAGTCTAAATCAAATTGTAGGCAACCTTGATGGATTACCTCATGCTCCACAAAGACATTACCAGGGCCATGATGTTTGACGGGCAAAGGAGTCTTTTCTCTACAGAACCCACAAATACATCACTGCAGCAACAGAAAGCTGGATACCTTCATGACGTGGGGTCCTGCAGCAAAACCAGGCAGCCAGCACAGAGGAGACAAAATGAGGAACGATGACCAACCTGCTGCTTCATCCTCCACCTCACTGTCCCCCATTTCAATGACCCTGGGTCTAACTGTAGGTAAATGTAGGCCATTTGCTGCAACATCTTAAAACATTCCAAAAATTACATAATCAATGTGCAAGCAATATTCAAATAAATCTCACACAGACATAAAAAGATTGTATCTTTATTGGAAAGGTACTAGGCTTTAAATACACCAATTTTAATAACTGGGTTTGGATTTAATCTTAAAGGACACAAAGATCTGAAATACTGGTCCAACAGTCTTGTCTTAACTCTTTTTTCCAGCATCTAATAGGATGAGAATGCGCGAAGTAATCAAAGCACTAGCAGGCAGAGGATAATTCAGAATACTTCCTTGATTCACACAGCAAGTGTTAAGTTACAATGCGTGAAACTAGGATACTTATATTGGTTGCAATTTGTAATAACTAGTCACATGAGAAAGAAAGCAGTTATGTGGCAGTTTGAGGTTTATTGTAATTAAATATTATAATTGCTATTGGTATTTTTCTGAAAGGATCAAGATTTGCTTCCTCAATGACATTTTTTCCTCACTGTATATAAAAAAAAGTATGAAATATAAACAAGCTCTTGCATTGTACACCCAAGGATACAATTCAAGTATTATAGAACTGACCATCTACACACAGTCAACTCCCATCAAATGTTGGATATTCCATTAATATACAAAATATCAGGGCACGAAAATAACTAAAACCCACTTCTTTGTTTTGTTAAACACAGGATCAAATATTCAATCAGAAGGAAAAAACAACACTTAAATCATTTTGGCTTTCTACTATGTCCTCATGTTGAAACATTAAAATATTCCTGTTGAGTTGCGTTTGGTCTTCATCTTATGGTCATTCATTTTTTAATACATCAGTCATCCTCAATAATATTGCGGAGAACTTGGGCTCCCAAACGGTGATTACACAGGATGCCAGTTTTATGACATAACTCCAAACACAGGGTTGTGGCGACAGATACTAGGACCAATCTCTTCATAATCTTTTTTGGTGTGGCATACCTGGTAGAACTCAGGCTAAAATAGAGAGAGAAAAAGAAAAAAAGAACAAGGAAATTGAAACATTTGTTGCTTTTAAATGTAAGCTCAAAATTGTGAATTTCCAGTTTGTCGCTTCTTTCAGACTTGATCAGCATCACTTTGGAAAACAACATGGAAGGATTTTGAAAACATTTTTAGCCTACCACTACTTAATTTCTCTCCGATAGTTCTTCAAAAACCACCAAAACGATCAAATATCTGGCTTTAACAAGCTTGGTGTTATACGTTTTATTCCAGGCCATTACTTAGTCACATAAAGAATTCAGCTTTGACACGATATTTTACTGCCCATGAAAAAACTCTGCTTTACCCAAAATGTGACTGGGTATGGCATAAGGTAATTACTACTGTGCAGTAAATGAAGGTATTTGCCTTCAACCAATCTCCGGACTTAACTGGAATATCTAAGCTTCCTGTGGGCTGTAGGAACTGACTTTCAGTTTTGCTCTGCACAAGTTGACATGGCGTTCACCCATGCCCAGTATGCCGTCTCATATGTTGGAATCTGAGAATGGCATAGAGGGGGAGTTACAGTAGCATTGCTCAAAATAACTGGTGGATTTCAGTGTAGGTTTTTTAGAACTTTCTATGGGTTTACTTTAACTATAACTCTAATTTAACAAAGTTTTAGGGTTTTTAATGTTAAAATGAAGTGTTGTCTCACTACAAAGAAACGCTACACACAGTGGTCAGTCATGGTCGGCAAAGGCAACCCTAGGCCCAGCAATGGAACTAGGAGCTTTTCCAATGGTTTTGTGGGCCCTGAGGCAGGGTTAATTGCAGAGCCCACTGACTTGGGTTTGTGATGTCAGTGACGTCATAAGTAATACATGGTGGGGCCTAAGTTATAGTTAGTTCAGGTAACTAGAACTGCTGAATTTCTATGGTTTTGTGTGTGTAAAATCTGAGCCTAACTAGAATGTCCCTTTAACCTTTGGCTTTTTTCAGCTATTTTTTAAGGTTTTGTTTGTAATTTTATTTCCTAACTATAACGTCTTTGTAACCTTTGTTTTTTTTCAGTGAACATATATATTCACTGAAAAAAAAACTGATTTTACAGTTGGGAAACAGAATTAAAAAAACTTAGAAATTCAGTAAAAAAAAATAAAAAAGGTTACAATGACATTTTAGTTAGGCTCAGATTTTACACACAAAACCATAGAAATTTAGCAGTTATAATTATCTCAAGTAACTAACTTGTGCTCTAAAGTAACTAGAACTATAATTTTTTTTGTGGCAAGCTGGTTAGTTTTCAGTTTTTAAATCCTGATTCTGAGTGCCCCTAGAATTTGCCTGCGGTTGGCTACCTCTCACTGTGCCACCCAATTGCTGTGAATTATTTTTCAACTGCGCTGAAACTGCGATTTTCAACATGGCAGGAAAAATAATTTTTGACTCAGTTTTTGATTCACTCTCACATCAATATGACTGACAGAGATCCCAAATTTCAGAATTGTTGAATTTACCTGACAATATATACAAAGATTTTGTCTTTCAAGCCTACTTGGTACATTTTTTATGCTTTTGAGTCATATTCACAATCATTTTAACTTTGGCATATATTCATTCAGTGTTTTTGGTTGGAGTGATGAGAAACATTACCCCAGAAACTAAAATGAAAACATCTTTTTCAACTCCCTTTTAACTTTTTTTCCACCAATAAGGAACTACAGGAAAATTAGCGTGCCAGACCTTACCAGCATAAGCTAAGCTAGTACCAAATGTTGGGCAGATCCATTCACAGAAGCCAGAGTTCTAGGCAAACCAAAAGGAAAATGTTACTTACCCAGTGAGCATCTGTTCGTGGCTTGTATTACTGTAGATTAACATGCTATGCATAATCCCTCTATCTAGTGTTGGACTCGGATGTGTAAAAGTGGTTTTTCTTCTAATAAAGTCTTTTGAATCACAAGGTATTGGAACTCCTCCTGTTGCTGGTAATGCGCATGGTCATCAACTCCATTGTTAGATTGTTTGCCTGCATGGCGGGTGAGGATGAAATGTGGAGCAAAACGTAGTATGGAGAGATGTCCATGCAAAGAGGAAAGTAAGGAATATTAAATTGACAGCAACTATCACAGGCGTCCAGGGAGGGGGCTGGGCGCATGTGAATCCACAGCACTACATGCCACGAACAGATGCTTATTGGGTAAGTAACATTTTGCATTCGAGGCATGTGTGGCTGTAGATACACATGCTATGCATAGAATGTAATAGCAGTCCTCACAAAATAGCAGTGGCTAGTCTGTGGGAGTACCAGTAGTTTGGAAAAGTGTACATATAACTGCATGACCAACACTGGCTTGTTGAAGAGCCAGTACAGCCACACAATGTTTTGTAAAGGTATGTGGTGTGTACCATGTAGCTTCTTCACAAATATCAGCAATAGGAATATTCCCAAGAAAGGAAATTTTTGGAATGGGCTCCAGGAGGGATAGTTAAGGTCCTTTTAGGTTTAGAATAGCATGTCTGGATGCATTTAATAATCCATCAAGCAACGCACGATTTAGGAATGGCTTTCCCTGTATAGGGTTTGGAGAAAGCAACAAAAAGCGGTTTTGTTTTTCTAAAAGATTTAGTTTTGTCAATATAATACACGAGGGCTGGTTTAATATCTAAAGTATGGAGAGCCCGCTCCGGAGTCAGGTTGAGGGAAAAATGCAAGAAGTTCAACAGATTGAGGTGAAACTGTGAAAACCATCTTTGGGAGAAACTTAGGATTGGTGCGGAAAATAACCCTATCTCTATGTATTTGGAAGAAGGGTTCTTTCAAGGTTAGTGCATGAAGCTCACTGAGACACGTCTAAGGGAAGTGATGGGGACCAGCGGGGGACCACAGAGTTTGAGAAGGGTGGTGAACCATTGCGGTCATGCCCATGTGGGCTCCAGCAGGATGAGACCGGGGGCGGAGGGGGGTTGTCGAAGTTCCCGACCTACAAACTGAAGTAGAGGGAGAGGAGGAAAGCATAAGCAAATATCCCTGACCAACACATCCACAGTGTATTGCCCTTGGACTGTGGGTGTGGAGGCAAAGTTTGAGCATTTGGCATTTTCTGCCGTGAAGAGGTCCATCTCTGGTAGTTCCCGAAGCTGCAAGTAGTTGTGGAGGACTTCTGTGTTGGGTTCCCACTCATGGATTTGTTGCTGCATCCTGCTGAGGAGGTCGGCAAAGTTGTTGTCCAGTCCCGGTAAGTATCCCGCTAAGAGGTGGCTCATGTGATGGAGAGCACATTTCCAAATGTTCTGGGCTAAGTGAGAGAGCTGAGGGGATCTAGTGCCCCTTGTTTCAGAAGGTAATATGTGGCTGTCATGTTGTCCGTCTTGATGAGGACAACCTTGCCAATTTGGTGAGGAAGGAAAGCTTTCAGCAGAAGGTGAACAGGTAGTAGCGCTAGGTGATTTATGTAGAGAAGTCCTTGACGGAGATTCCACTGACCTTGGACAGTTATACCTAGTGAATGTGCTCCCCATCCCATAAGGGAGGCATCCGTTATGTTCCTCTGCGGAACTGGGTCTAGGAATGGCCGTCCTTTTAACAACTTGGTGTTCCGCCATTGCAGAGAGTTGCAAGTTTGTCGGCCGACCAACACTAGATCTTCCCATTGATTCTCCGCTTGAGACCATTGGTGCGCTAAGCACTCTAGTAATGGACGCATATGTAACCTGGCATGAAGTACTATAGCGATGCATGAGGCCATCATAGCGAGGAGGCGAATAACTGTCCTGAATGTTACCGGTTGATTTAGTTGAAATAGAGAAATGAATGCCTGAAAGGAGTGTATCCTGGCGGCATTTGGGTAGGCTATGGCAATTTCTGAATTGAGGATTGCCGCCCGATAAGGTTGGATCTGAAGTGGTTGGAGATGGGATTTTAAAGCACTGATAGTAAAGCCTAGTTCGTGGAGCAGGTTGATAGTGACTTGAGTGTGTTGCTGACATTTTAGACAAGTGGTACTGTTGATGAGAATCATCCAGATAGGGAAAGACATGGATGCCATGTCTGCATAGGTGAGCAGCCACCACTGCGAGGCACTTGGTGAAGACCCTGGGTGCAGCAGTGATTCAGAAAGGGAGCACCTTGAATTGGAAATGCTGTCCGCTTACTACAAATCTGAGGTAGCGCCGTTGTGCAGGATGGATTGGAATGTGGAAGTAGGCGTCCTTAAGGCCGAGTGCGGCCATGAAGTCGCCTTGCTGTAGTAGCGGGATGACATCATGAAGAGAGACCATGTGAAAGTGCTGAGAGAATGTATTAGTTTAGGGGCACCTGATATGTAAAATTGGTCTGAGGGACCCGTCCTCTTTGGGTATAAGGAAGTATAGCGAGTAAACGCTCGTACCCGGTTGATGGTGAGGGATGGGTTCTATGGCTCATCTCTGGAGGAGCGTTAGACCTCTTCCCCGAGTAACCGCTGGTGTTGTGGGGATGAGTTTGTCTTTGTGAGGTGGAATGTTGGGAGATGTGGAAGTGAACTCCAGACAATAAACATGCTGGATAATATCCAAAACCCGCTGGTCGGGGGTAGGGAACGTTCTGCCAAGCAGAAAAGAACCCATGGCGACCACCCCAAACCGGAGTTATGTAATCGGGGGAGTAGGGGGATGAGAGGTAAGTCAGGGCTTACTTGGTGGTGGCAGATCCTTTGGGGAACCGCCTTTACCGCTGCCCTTTGAATTGTTCCCTCTGTAGGAGCCTCGAAAAAGTCCCTGGAAGAGGTGTTTTGTGCTTGTGGCTGTTAGTATGATGTGAAGGTTTCAGGGGAAGTGGTTTTGGAACCTCCACAGTAGGATGAGCGACGAAAGGACCCGCAATGTGAAGGGGTTTGAAGGGCACCCATTACTTTCACTGTTTCATTGTCCTTTTTATTTTTTTCTAATAAAGTATCTACCTTTGGGCCAAAAGGATGTTCCCCATCGAAAGGCAGATTAACTAAGCTTTTGCTTGACTTCTGGTTAGAAACCAGAGAGAGAGCCATGCATGCCTAGGTAGAAGGACATTTAAGTTAACCCCCTAGCAGCAGTATCTGCAGCATCTAGGGCACAGTGTACGGTGGTGTTTGAGATCTGCTTTCTTCAGAGACTATCTCATAGCCACTCTTCTTGTGTTCATCTGGGTTAATTGAAGGAGTTTCTCCATTTCGTCCCAATGAGCCCGGTCATATCGAGAAAGCAGTGCAATGGAATTGGTAATCCACCAATGTTTGGCCAATTGCGCAGCTACCCTCTTGCCTGCAGGATCTATTCTCTCTCTTTATCTGGTGGAGGGGCATCACCAGTGCCCCGAGAGTTGGCCCTTTTTCATGCATTAGCTGCCACTCAACAGTCCGGTGGAAGCTGGCCCCGGAGGAGTGGGTTAGTTGGGGAAGCCTTGCATTTCTTAGCCACCCTTGGTGTTATGACCCTAGCTCGAACTGGGTCGTGGAAGATGTCTGTGGTGTGACGGAGCATGCCTTTAAGCATGGGAAGATACTGAGCGGAGTGTTGTGAGGAGGAAAGGATCTCAAAAAGGAAATCATCCTCTAATGGCTCAGTGTGCAGATCCACTTTATGGAAGGTGGCAGTCCTACCAATGAAGTTGTGGTAGTAAGTGGCATCATGGGGAGGGGAAGGTTTTGCAGGGCATAGGTCAGGACCTGTATCCCCTGAAAGATCAGTATCATGGGTATCCCAGGGATCATCCTGCGATGGGATTTCAAAGGTATCCCCATGCCCCTGCCCCCCTAAATCTGAATGAGGTGACCCTTGAGATGTGTATGATATAGGGTCAGCTGGAGAAGCAGGAGGTCAGGGTGAGTTGTGGATCAGGCAAGGATAATGGAATAGTGAAATGCCAACGGCTTGTAGCATTATCCATTCTATTCCACTGCTTCGGCGGAGGTGGCATCTCCAAGGCTTCTTCAAAGGACAGTTTCCGTTTAGATGGTTGAGCAGCAGATCCAGGCGGGAGGGTGATTATCTGGCTCGTATGTGGATGGATCATCAGGTGTTTCTAGCGGATGTCTATCTCTTCTTGTAGTTTGTGAAGAATCGATTTGATAGTCCCTGATCCTTGGCTGAACTTGCTGCTAGACGCCAATGGTCTTGGCTCCAACAGCGATTGTTTTGGCACCGATGGCGGTTTGTATTTCAATGCCAAAATTGTCAGCTCAACTCCGAGGCGGGAGAGGGTTGTGCCGACGTAGTCGGCCTTAATATTTTATTCAGCTGCGAATTGGGGATGGGTATTACATCTGAAGTAGTCAGTCAATGCCCACCATGGCTTGAAGGCAGTGGTGGCGCAGCAGTCTGTTTGTGGTGCTCCAGAGTTACTGTGCGACCCTTTGAGAAGCGTTGCTTTGCGTAGGGTTGGTTGAAAATTTGTGGGGAGGGGGAATACAGTACTCAAGGCTGGCTGGTGGAAGATCCTGGATTTCCAGGTTGGAGCTCTAACACTCATCAGGGAGAAGGTCCCTTCGCCAGCAGATGCTTGCGATGTCACTGGTGCCAAAAAAGTCTGATGTGTCGTCTCTGCTCCTCCGTTACATTTCAAACCGTCGACCCAGACGGTCGCAAAGAGTTTTCTTCGAACGAAAGGATCAGCAAGTGTTGCAATCAGACTCATTGTGCAAAAGGGAGAGTGACAGGTTGCAGACCTGATGTAGATCAGTCCAAGGGTATTTTGCGTGACAACAAGGACAGTAGCGGAAAGGTGTCCAATCCATCACCATGTGAACATTTTGGGGGAGATACACCAAAGGACTGATGAAGGCGCCGAAGTGCGAAGGCCCACATGGGCCTGAAGGCGATGGAAAATCACTAGTTCGATTCAGGAGTCACCGAACGGAAGGGAAATAGGAACGCAATCGATAACAATACTGACGGAGGTCAGAACCATATAAACCGTTTAGAATGCACCACAACAGTGTCGAACCGGAGCAGAGGAGCACACGTCCTAACCAGACAGCAGAAGAAGACAATCTAATAATTGAGTTGATGACCATGCACATTACCAGCAAGAGAAGGAGTCACAATATCTTGTGACTAATAAGACTTTCTTTGAAAATAAACAACTTGCACACATCCTAGCCCAACACTACATGGCAGAATTATGCATAGCATGTGTATCTACAGCCACATATGCCTCAAACGTATGGCTGAACCATAACTACGTAGTAGCAATGGCCATTGTGTAATATTACACACATAAATATATATATATATATATATATTCAGCCGTTATGGTTATCCGAGTTAACTATACCTCGCACTGCTTACGACCTCACATATTATAGCACTCATGACATGGTCAGTGACATCACTGATGAAATCTCAAATGACATCAGTGATGACATCATACAGTGAATGTTTTTGAAAAGTGTAAGTTAAATATATATACTAAGGTGTATTGGTGAATCAGTGGGTGTATGAGTGTCTGTATGGATGACTCAGTGGGTGCATGACTGACCGTATAAGTGAGTGATTGATTAGGCGCGCCAGTGAATGTATAGGTGAGTGACTGGTTGTGTAAATGAGTATCGAACAGTCAGTTGATGTCTAAGTGGGTGTATGAATGCATTAGTGGGTACATGAATGGCTATATGGGTGATTGATTGGTTGTCTGACTACATTTATGGTTGTCTGTGTGTGTGGGTGGGTGAGTCAGTGGCCGTATGGGGTACTGTGTGCGTGTCTGAGAAGCTGTATGGGTGAGTGAGTGTCTGTATGGCTGTGCCGGTGATTCAGTGCATGTGTCAATATGGATGAGTAACTGGGTATGTGAAAGGCAGTATAGCGAGTGATGGGGTATGTGAGTGACTGTATGCATGAGTGAATATGAGAGAGGCTATATGGATGAGTGCATGCTTCTGTCACTAATTGTATAGGTGAGTGAGTATGTGTTACTATTTGTATGAGCAAATAAGTGGGTGTGTGTAACTGTTTAGGTGAGTAAGTGGCTGTGTGATTGACTATGGGTGAGTGTGAGTAGTTCTATGGCTGACTCACTCAGTGTGTGAGTGCCAGTATGAGTGGATATGTCAATGGCAGTATGAGTGTGTGTGTGTGTGTGTGTGTATATGAGTGGCAGTATGGGTGAGCGAGTGGATGTGTGTGTAGATCCATCAATCTGTGAGTGGGTGTGTAAGTACTGGTATAGCTTGTGAATGGGTTTGTGAATGGTTGTGTGGGAGTGGCAGTGGGTGTTTAAAATATTCTATAAGGGTGTGAGTGACTGCATCAGAGATGCTGTGGATTAATTAATCACTGATGTCATGAGTGATGTCATTTGAGATGTCATCAGTGATGTCACTGACCATGTCATGAGTGATGTAATATGTGAGGTCATAAGCAGTGCATTGCGGGGGCGCGAGTTATAGTTAACTCAGGTAACTATAACGGCTGAATTTCTCTGGTTTTGTACAAGTGAAATGTCAGCCTAACTACAACGTCCCTGTAACCTTTGTTTTTTTTCACTGAATTTCTAAGGTTTTTTTAAAGTCTATTTCCTAATGAAATGCGTTACTTACCTGTAACAGCAGTTATCCAGTATTGGTATCTTTCATAGATTCACATGCCTGAATCATTCCCCGTCGTCGAGACGGGAGTCCCCGGTATATAATAAAAGTAATGTCCTATTAGACATACCAAACCATAGGCCTAAGGCCTCTCATTAGTAACATATCCAGGTCCTTTTGTGAAAAGGACCAAACTCTCTGGAGCAGCCAATCAGCTGCCACCACCCTCTGGAACCTTCCTGTCAGGAGCTCTGGTCCCTCAGATTTTCGTAAGCGTAGTGCTAAGTAATAGTATCTCTGAGAGAACCAAGAGAGCCTTTCCAAGGGAGGTGGGTGGGTTGCATGTGAATCTATGAAAGATACCAATACTGGATAACTGCTGTTACAGGTAAGTAACGCATTTCTTATCCAGTATTAGGGTATCTTTCATAGATTCACATGCCTGAATCAGAGTAGCAAGCAATAGTGAGCACATTTCCTTTGTTCCCCATAAGGGATATACACTCATTGGTTAAAAACAAAAACCCATATTGATACATTCCATTATATCATCGATATAGTGCATCATCATAATAACAATAATAATCATAGAAATGTGTGGTAAAACAAAGGTTGGTGGGAAGGAGGAAAGGCTCACCTCTATTGAAACAGATGACGTAGTACTGCCTGTCCAACTGCAGCGTCCTTCGCCAGTTCTGAATCCAAGCAGTAATGCTTGGTAAATGTGTGCGGCGTTTTCCATGTTGCCGCTCTGCAAATGTCCATCAGCGGTACGCCGGCAAACAGAGCCATGGACGTAGAGACCGCCCTGGTAGAATGGGCACGAATTGTAGTTTGCAAAGGCTGACCAGCCTGCTGGTGACATAGAGTGATAGCGCTAGAGATCCACCTAGCGATACTCTGCTTGGTAAGGGGAAACCCTTCCTAGGCACACTGTAGGCCACGAAAAGTTGGTTGGACTTTCGGAATGGTCTTGTCCTATGAAGGTAGAATTTAATGCATCGCTTCAGGTCCAAGGAATGAAGAGCTTTTTCCGCTGGTGTTTGAGGATTCGGGAAGAATGTCTTTAACACAATGGGTTCGTTAAGATGGAAGTACGATGGCACTTTAGGGATAAACTTCGGGTTAGTTCGAAGAATTACCCTATCATCCCTGAATTGCAGAAATGGATGCTGTATTGTAAAAGCATGAAGTTCGCTGACTCGTCTTGCCGAAGCAAGGGCGAGTAGAAGTGCAGTTTTCCAGGAGAGGAATTTAAGGTCCACCTTGTGTATTGGTTCAAAAGGATGCCTCATAAGCTGAGCTAGAACTGTATTAAGCTGCCATGTTGGAGGAGGAAGCTTTAGTGGAGGGAAAGTCCGGAAAAGACCTTTGAGGAATTGTTTTATGAGTCTATTGGACCAAAGTGAAGGACCTGTGGAAGATCTTCTGAAGCGGGATATCGCTGCTAGGTGAACTCTGATGGAAGCGTGAGCGAGGCCTGCATTTGCGAGATGAAGAAGGTATGGCAAAATCTCCTCAGGAGAGGACTTAAAGGGATGTACTTTGGCAGATGCACACCATATACAGAACCTTTTCCATTTGAGAGAATATGTCTTGCTTGTACTGTCCGCCACTGCTCGAGACAGAACCGCTCTACAGTCCGGAGGGATATTCATAGCCTGGAATTCATTGTATTCAGGAGCCAGGCCGATAATTTGAGTGAGGCCGGGTCCGGATGTTGTATCTGTCCCTGATCCATTGTGAGGAGAGATGGGAACGGCTTCAATGGAATTGGAGGTGCCTGGGATAGGAGATGTAGTTCCGTAAACCAATGTTGGCGAGGCCATGCTGGTGCTATTAAAATCAGTGTGCAGGGCTCTGCCTTCATCTTCTTGAGTACCCTGGGGAGCAGCGGAATCGGCGGAAAAGCGTACGCAAAGACGCCGCACCAGGCTATTGAAAATGCATTCCCCAGAGATCCCTGCTGGGGATGCCAACTTGCGAAGCGTTGGCATTTGGCGTTGATCTGTGACGCGAACAGGTCTAGATTTGGTTCGCCCCATTGGTTGAAAATGCGGTTGAGAATACCCTGGTGTAATTCCCACTCGTGGCAGGATGTTTGTAGTCTGCTCAGTGAATCTGCCAATATATTTTCCCTTCCCGGCACATATTCGGCCTTCAGAGATATTTTGTGCTGAAGTGCCCAGTTCCAAATTTTCTGCGATTCTTGAGATAACAAGAGAGAACGAGTACCCCCCTGTTTGTTCACATAGTGCATTGTTGTGGTGTTGTCCGTCTTGACCAGCACTAGCGAAGCTGCTATTCTGGGAAGAAAAGCCCGCAGGGCTAGATACACAGCTCTGAGTTCTAGGAGGTTGATGTGCAAGGTCCTTTCTGTTATTGACCATTTTCCGCTGATTTGAAGCTCCTGGAGAAAAGCTCCCCAACCTTCCAGGGATGCGTCTGTAGTTATTACTTGAGGAGACACTGGAGGCAGAAAAGACAGGCCTCGTGCCAGATTCTGTGGACGAGTCCACCAATGTAATGCTGTAATTACTTGAGGAGTGATCTGAATGATGTCGTCGAAAGATCCTTCCACCTGAATCCACTGAGCGGCAAGAGCCTCCTGGAGAGGACGCATATGGAGACGACAATGCGGAATGAGTAGTATGCAAGAAGACATCATTCCTAGGAGGGATTTGAAGAGCCGAACCGAAAGAGACTTTCTTAGCTTTATTCTGTTTGCCAGCTGTGTGAGCCTGCGTTGTCGTTCTTACGTTGGGCAAGCATGCGTGTGGACCGTATCCAACACGGCTCCTAAGAATGTGATCCTTTGAGAAGGTTGAAGCATTGACTTTTCTACATTGAGGGTGAGACCTAACTGCTTGAAAAGTTCTAGACAAGCGCTGGAAGATTGCGTTGCGCCTTGAAAAGATGGTGCCTTGATGAGCCAGTCGTCGAGATATGGAAATACTTGATGATGCTGCTGTCTGAGGTACGCAGCGACCGGAGCCAGGCATTTCGTGAATATACGAGGAGCCGATTTGAGCCCAAACGGCAGCACTCGAAATTGGTAATGCTTGCCAGCGACTGCAAATCTCAGAAATTGTTTGTGTTTTCTGTGGATTGGCACATGGAAATAGGCATCCTGTAGATCCAATGATACCATGTAGTCGTTCGGGTTGAGAAGTTGTAGGACTTCCTGTATGGTAATCATGCGAAATGATTGCTTCCTTAGGAATTTGTTCAAATTTCTTAGGTCTAGAACCGGCCTCCACTTGTTGTCTCTCTTGCGCACCAAAAAGAATCGGGAATAAAACCTTTTCCTCGTTGATGAACAGGAACTCGCTCTATGGCCCCTTTGCGAATCATGGATGATATTTCGTTCTGCAAGAGGTTCAAATGCTTGTGAACCATAGGTTGAGGTGGAGTTGGTGGAGGGGTTTGAAGAAATTCCAAGGAATGACCGAATTGTACTATTTGAAGGACCCACTGATCCGTAGTAATTTGTTCCCAGTTGTGGAAAAATTCGATATCTTCCCTCCTATTTTGAGTGGCGAGGCGAGGTTGGAGTTGGTGGCAAGGAAAAGTTATTGACGCCGGGCAGCATCCCTCTGGCGACCAGCTCTTCCTCGAAAAGAGGATTTGTTATAGGCAGTTTGTTGAGGTTGCTGCCTTTGCTGAAATTGCGGCCTGTATTGCTGGCCGGACGAGGAGTAATTAGAATATCTATTTTGTTGATATCCTCCTCTATAGGACGATTGACCTCTACCTCGTGAGCCACGAAAGGAAGACGTTTTATATTGGAGGGTTCCCAAAGATCTTGCTGTCTGTGTCTTTCTTAATCCCTTGTAGGGCCTCATCGATATGAGATCCAAACAGGCACTGCCCATCATAGGGCATATCTAGGATCTTTGTCTGGACCTCCGGTCGGAATGTGGTTGCTTTAAGCCAGCCTTGGCGCCTTAAGACTGCCGCTCCTGCCAACTGACGGAAACCAGTAGATGCGATGTCCATCGCACAATCTATAATCTCCGAAGCTGACCTTTCGCCTTCTTGCAGTAGCTTCTTCGCTTCCTGTTTGGTGTCCTCTGGTAAACTATCCAAGAAAGGTGCAATGTCTGACCAGATTTGCCTGTTGTATCTTCCCAATAAGGCTAGTGAGTTAGCAGCCCTCACTGTTAGTGCCGACATGGAAGAGAAACGCTTTCCAATGTTGTCCAAACGCCTACCCTCTTTATCCGGTGGCGCTGACAGTGGAGTAGACGGATTCTTTGAGTGGCGCTGGGCTGCTTGTGTCACCACCGAATCTGGCTTGGGATGGCCAGTTAGACAGGCTGGGGCGTCATCCGGTGCCCTATACTTTTTATCCAGTCGTGTTAGGATTGGAGGCATTGAAGAAGGATTCTTCATGATCTTGACCCCTTGTTCCCAGATATAGTCTATTATTGGCATGGATCTCACCGATTTTTTAAAGGGTTCCTTAAAGTCATATAAGAAACACTCTTGTTGCTGGGAAGGCATTGGCAACTGAAAGCGCTTTGCCGCTCTTTCTAGAAGATTATGAAAACCTCCTATGTCCTCCGGAGGCGAGTCTACTGGAGGAGGGGAAGGAGACGCTGGAAGTGGTATGACGTAGTCGTCCCATTCCTCATGCTGTGATCCATCATCCAGGATTTCCCCTTCTTCTTGACGACAGTCCTCTTCATCGTCAGTAGAATGGAGAGATGGACAAATCACTGTCGATGCGGACGGCTGAGGTGGAAGTTGTACGGCCGGTGGTGGAGCTCGTTCCGGAGCAGAAGCCGGAGCAGTAGTAGGAAACCTTTTCTTATAATCTGTAATCAGAAATTGGAGGTCCGACACCAAAGCCACCGGAAGACATACCATCTGAGGTTGTTGAGGTACTTGATCTTCCTGATAAGACTGATCATCAATGTCCTGATCATCCTCATCTGAGAACTCCTGGTATTTGACATTAAGTTCCGACGGACTTGTTGCGGCCCTAAAAGGACCCTCGTCCTCCGAATCGTCATCCACATCCAATAGATGAGAGGGTACTAAGGATTGGACTCTACTGGGTGACGTTACAGACGGTGACAATCTGCTGAGTCGTTTAGCCTTCATTTTTGGAGTAGACATCAAGATCGTCGACGGAACACTCGTCGTCGACGGTGGCGCGTCGATTGGTAAAGCTTTGAGCTTCGTTGAAAGCTTTGTTGAAATCTTCGTCGACGGCGTCGTCGATGGAAATGGCGTCGTCGACGGTAAGCCTACCATCGATAGAGACGTCGTCGGCGGTATCGTCGACGGGAGCACCGTCGATGTGGTTGTCGTCGACGGGAAGGTAGTCGTCGGCGTCGTCGACGACTGGATCGTCGTCGGAATCTTCGACGACGACTTCCTTATTTTTATCGTCGACGACATGATCACTTGTGCCGTCGACGAGGATGTTGTAGTCGTCGACGATGATCGCGGCGCCGACGAAGCAGACATAGTGGAGACTGTCGTCGTCGACGTGGTAACCCTGGCAGTGACAGGAGCAGTCGTCGTTGAAATCGTCGACGATGCCGTCGTCGACGAGCCTGAGGAGGGTTTTTTAAAAGAATGCTGGACTCTGACTGAAGGAGTCGCAGGGTCTGGAGATGGCAATTTTTTGCCCGTGGGAACCTCTGAAGACTTTTTCTGCGTCTTCTTTGCAGGTTGCTGTGATGAAGGGCTTGGAGAAGCATTTCTCGACCTTTTCTGTGGAGTTTTTGAGGAGGATCTTGATGAAGTTTCACTCTCCTCAGAGGACAAGGGATCTTGTTTGTCCTTTAACCTCTGCAGCCAAATCAAAAGACGTCCTTCCCGGTCTTTTAGGGTTTTTGCAGAGAAAGTACGACATACCTTGCAGTCTTTAGCTGAATGGTCTGGGTAAAGACAGTACAGGCAGTCCTTGTGAGGATCGTCCACATGCAACCTCTTCTTCCTGCAGGTTGTACATGGCCTGAAAAGGCCTTTCTTCGAGGTGTCTGACATGAAGACGACTATGACTTCAGTCAGACAGAAATAAGGATAATGAAATACCTTTCTAGCAGTATAAACGCTGTAATAATAGAAAACCTGAGCAGAGCTCAGTTGGAGACTCCCTTAGCACAACGTGCGGTAGAAAATCTGAGGGACCAGAGCTCCTGACAGGAAGGTTCCAGAGGGTGGTGGCAGCTGATTGGCTGCTCCAGAGAGTTTGGTCCTTTTCACAAAAGGACCTGGATATGTTACTAATGAGAGGCCTTAGGCCTATGGTTTGGTATGTCTAATAGGACATTACTTTTATTATATACCGGGGACTCCCGTCTCGACGACGGGGAATGATTCAGGCATGTGAATCTATGAAAGATACCCTAATACTGGATAACTATAACTTCCCTGTAACCTTTGTTTTTTTTAGTGAATTTCTAACGTTTTTTTCAAATTGTATTTGCCAACTATAATGTACCTGTAACCTTTATTTCTTTAAGTGAATTTCTAAGGTTTTTCAAATTCTATTTGCTAACTATTACGTCCTTGTAACCTTAGGTTTTTTTCAGTGAATTTCAAAGGTTTAACTAGTGATCGCATTTGCAGAGTGGTGGAGAAAGGAGGCTGGGCCTCGGACTAGCTCTCAGGAATCCAGCTGTGTAGGACTTACAGGAGATAGCAGGAGGGCCTTTTGACCCCTAAGGTCCCTCCATTGGGGGATTTAATCCCCCAACCATTAGTGCACCATGAGCAGAGCTGTGTTTAAAGAATAGTGGAGAAATGGGGCGTGGCCTACGATCTCTCATCAATCCCGCTGTGTGGGACTTACTGGAGGTAACAGGAGGGGTAGTTGGCCCCCCAAGGACGTCCTTGGGGTCCAACTACCCCTCCTGTTACCTCCAGTAAGTCCCACACAGCGGGATTGCTGAGAGAACGTAGGCCACGCCCCCTTTCTATACCACTCTGAAAACGCGCCTCGTGGCACACTACTAGTAGGGGGATGAAGTCCCCTCGGCTCTTGAGGGTCCTGTTACCTCCAGTAGGACCCACGCAGCTGGATTGCTGAGAGGTTGTCAGAGGCCACGCCCCCTTTCTCCACCACTCTGCAATCGTATATATATTCACTGAAAAAACCATAGGTTTTAGGGACAGTTCTAGTTAGTTGGACATTGCACTCGTACAAAACCCGTGAAATTCCCCCGTTATAGTTAGTTCAGCTAACTAACTCGCGCCCCCGCAATGCACTGCTGATGACGTCACATATTACATCACTCATGACATGGTCGGTGACATCACTGATGACATCACTGATGACATCTCAAATGACATCACTGATGACATCACTGATGACATCACTGATTACATCATCCAGTGACTGTTTCTGTAAAGTTTAAATATGTTTAATATATATAGGGAAAGGCGTATTGAAGAATGAGTGGGTGTATAAGTGTCTGTATGGATGATTTATTAGGTGCGTGACTAACTCTATAAGTGAGTGATTAAACGTATCTTACTGAATGAATGGGTTAGTGACTAAACTGTGTGAATGTCTGTATCCGTCTGTCTGTTGCTGTGTAAGTGGCTGCATGGGTTTGTGAATAGCTACATGAATGTCTATATGAGTTATTGATTGGTTGTCTGAGTATCTGTATGGGTGCCTGAGTGTTTGCGTGGGTGGGGTGTGTGCGAATGTGCATAGATGTGTGAGTGGGTGATTCACTGGGTGCATGGTTTCAAGAGTGCATCTGTGATGGACTGTATGGGTGTGTGAGTGTGTGTATGGGTGTGTTAGTGAGTGAATGTATATCACATGTGTGAGTAACTACATATGTGAAAGGCAGTATATATGTGTGTTGGAGTATATAAATGGCTATAAGTAAGTGTGTGATTGTGAGAGTGGCTGTATGGATGAGTGTGTACTTGCATTAGTGATTGTATAAGAGCGTAAGAATGTGCTAGTATTTGTATGAGTAAGTGTGCTGGTGTGTGTATAACTGTATAGGTGAGTAAATGGCAGTGTGATTAATTATTTGCATGACTGACTAGGTGTGTGAGTACCTCTATGGATGAGTGGCGGTGTGCGAGTGTCTATGTAGGTGTATGAGTGCATATGATAGTCCTGTACTGAGTGACCGCAAGTATGAGTGACTGTACAGGTGAGTGGATGTGTGTGTAGACCTAAGAATCAGTGAGTGGGTATGTAGTTATTGGTGTAGGAGTGTCTATGGTTTTGAGAATGGCAGTCTGTAATTTAGAGTGGGTGTATCAAAACTTATATTAGGGTGTGAGAAGATGCATGAAATTATCACATGGATGATGTCACCAGTGATGTCATCAGTGATGTCACTGACCATGTCATGAGTGATGTAATATGTGACGTCATCAGCAGTGCATTGTGGAGCGCGAAGTTATAGTTAGCTGAACTAACTATAACGGGGGAATTTCACGGTTTTGTACGAGTGCAATGTCCAACTAACTATAACTGTCCCTAAAACCTATGGTTTTTTTTCAGTGAATTTCAAAGGTTTTGTAAATGACAATTTTTAAATGTATTAATTGTTATATTTATTTTTTTGATACTGATTTACTACATTTTTTTAAACTATTTATTTTTAGATATTTTATTTTTTAAATTACATAGTAATTACATTATACATTACAAAATATACTTTCTCAGAATGAATTACTTTAGTTTAAATACTTTGCAAATAGGCAATAGACTTTTAAGTACAGTAGTTACAGTTGTTGCAATGGGCAACACAATTTCAAACACAATGCAACATTGAGCTCAATGTGAATTTCTAGTTAAATGCAATTAGTTACTTTATGGATTACTTTTTCTAACCACAGGACTGGATCCTAGATTCAGTCCTGGGACATCTCCTGTAAACAGTTGAGTAAAAGCGTTTTGGTTACAGTATTGATTTTTAAGGAATATTATTGTATTTTAAAAGTTGACACCGAAACTTTTTCACATAGAATCACCAATGTTATCCTATGGGAGGAAATTCACTTAGCAGGTAAGTAGTGTTATCGTTACTTTTTTCTTACTCAGTGGTGGATCCTGGATCCAGCACTGGTGCATCTCCTGTAAACAGTTGAAAGAATGAGTTTAAGTCATACAGGCGATTTTTAAGGAATATTTGTAGTTTGTGAAAATCGACACTTTGAAACTTTTCTGCTGAAAACCAGACAAGGGATTCCTATGGAAGGAAATACAAGTTACTGGTAAGTAGGGTTAAAATAACTTTTCAGGATCAGTACTGGGCTCAAAGATGCAGCACTGAGGTCTCTCCTGATAACAGGTGAGTAAATCGGAATTCGTAGTTCGGCTGATTTTAGAGGAAAATGTGCACAATGGTGAAGGGTGGGGCCTGAGGTGACATGTCTGCAAACACGCCCTGTGGCACGTTTTAAGTTGGAGAATTAATTCCTCCTCAATCCCGAGGGTCCCTAGGGGCCAACTAGCCCACCAGATACCTCCAGTATGCGCCAGAGCTGCGTTGCAGAGAGGTGTTCAGAGGCCACGCCCCTTTTTGCACCTCTCTGCAACGCAGCTCTGTGGCGCTTTCTGGACGTACCTGGTGGGCTAGTTGGCCCCCAGGGACCCTCAGGATTGAATTCCCCATCTTAAAACGCGCCACGGGGCCTGTTTGCACACATGTCACCTGAAGCCCCGCCCCTCCCTTCACCACTGTGCAAACGCGCCCCGTGGCGCGTTTTAAGTTGGGGTATTAAGTCCCCTTGAATCATGAGGGTCCCTGGGGTCCAACTAGGCCACCCTGTACCTCCAGTATGAGCCAGGGAGCTGCGTTGCAGAGAGGTGTTCAGAGGCCACGCCCCTTTTTACACCTCTCTGCAACGCAGCTCTGTGGCGCTTTCTGGACGTACCTGGTGGGCTAGTTGGCCCTCAGGGACCCTCAGGATTGAAGGGGATTTAATTCCCCATCTTAAAACGCGCCACGGGGCCTGTTTGCACACATGTCACCTGAAGCCCCGCCCTCCCTTCACCACTGTGCAAACGCGCCCGTGGCGCGTTTTAAGTTGGGGTATTAAGTCCCCTTGAATCATGAGGGTCCCTGGGGTCCAACTAGGCCACCCTGTACCTCCAGTATGAGCCAGGGAGCTGCGTTGCAGAGAGGTGTTCAGAGGCCACGCCCCTTTTTACACCTCTCTGCAACGCAGCTCTGTGGCGCTTTCTGGACGTACCTGGTGGGCTAGTTGGCCCCCAGGGACCCTCAGAATTGAAGGGGATTTAATTTCCCATCTTAAAACGCGCCACGGGGCCTGTTTGCACACATGTCACCTTTAGCCCCGCCCCTCCCTTCACCACTGTGCAAACGCGCCCGTGGTGCGTTTTAATTTGGGGGATTAAGTCGCCTTGAATCCTGGAGGGTCCCTGGGGTCCAACTATCCCACCAGGTACCTCCAGTAAGCGCCACAGAGCTGCGTTGCAGAGATGTGTAAAAGGGGCGTGGCCTCTGTACACCTCTCTGCAACGCAGCCCCTGGCGCGTACTGGAGGTTCCTGGTGGGCTAGTTGGCCCTCAGGGACCCCCAGTATTCAAGGGGAATTACTTCCCCTTCTTAAAACGCGCCAGGGGGCGCGTTTGCAGAGTGGTTAAGGGAGGGGGCGGGGCCTCCGGCACGATGCCGGTCTTTTTTTTTTTTTTTTGTATGGGAGGGGGGCTGCGTGGCCCCCCTTCCCTCGGCCACTTTTGGCCCCGGGGACCCCATTCCCCGGGGCCTGAGGATTTTTTTTTTTTTTAAAGAAAAAAAAACCGGGAAGGGGGCCGCGTGGCCCCCCTTCCCTGGGCCTCTATTGGCCCCGGGGACCCCATTTCCCGGGGCATGCCCTCTTTTTTTAATAATTAAATATTTGGAAGGGGGCTGCGTAGCCCCCCTCAGGCCACTAATGGCCCCGGGGACCCCATCCCCCGGGGCCTGGCCACACGTTGGGGACCATGGGGGTCCCCAATCCCCGCACGGTCCCGCCGGCTCCCCGCGTCCTGCGGGAGCCGGCATTGCTTTCCTACAAGGGGAGCTGCTGACATGCAGCTCCCCTTACGGAAAAGCAATTCTGCTTTGCTTCATTGAATCGAGAGCAGGTTTCCCTGCTCTCGCTTCAATGAAGCAAAGCAAGTTTGCAATGGCAGAACGGGAGACGCGAGGCTACCGTCCTGCCATTGCAAACAGCAGTGTCCCGGGGGTAGGCACCCCAGGACACTGCAGGAGCCGGACCTGGCGGGTGGCGGTCCCCAGGGCCACCACAGGCTCCAGGAGGGGGGCCGCGCGGCCCCCCTCCCCACTTCTACATAGCCCCTGGGAGGTGGTGGTCCCCGGGGCGTGTGGGGGGGGGCAGGAGCCCCACCACACAGGTCATTCTTTTTAAAAAAAGAAGCCCCGGGGAGGTGGCGTCCCCGGGGCGTGTGGGGGGGCAGGAGCCCCCCCACACAGGTCATTCTTTTTTAAAAAGACGCCCGGGAGGTGGCAGTCCCGGGGCTGCGGGAGGGCGGAGAGCCCTCCCGCACCATTTTTGTTTAAAGCCCCGGGGGTGGCGGTCCTCGGGCTTGGGGCCTTAGAGGCCCCCACATAAAATTGAAAGCAACCCCCGCATGCCCCCTGGACTTGGCCCACCCGGGGCAATTAGCATCGAGCGCGGAGACCGCGCTTCGATTTTTTTAATTTTTTTTATTTTTTATTGGCAGGATCCGCGCACCCAGCGAGTTTTTTGCCGATTTTTAACATAGATTATATAGATTTTTATATATATTATCTACTGGCGGTCGCCAGTAGATAGTTATAGTTAGAACCTATTTTCCATAGGAAATTCACAACATTCTATTTCCAATAACTTTGGCGCCGGTTGACGAATCTTAGCGAAATTTTCAAAACTCGTGGGGCGCTCCGGACTGCTCATATCCTGAAAGTTTCGGGGTGATTCGGCAAGCGGGGGCCGAGAAAAAAGGGGGGACCCAAAACGTGTTTTCCCCATGCAATTTTCCATAGGAACCTTTAGTCGCAGCTACAGCACGAACTGCTGAACGGAATTACACCAAATTTGGCAAAAAGGTAGCCCTTGGTTCAGAGTCGTGCCTTTTGGTTAAATGGTGTAAATCCGTTCAGTAGTTCCTGAGAAAATCAAAAGTAAAATCACATATATATCTGGGCGGAGCCTAACCACACATGTCATCGTGAGATCTGATTGGCTGTCAGCACTTCATCCTGGAATTGCTGGCAGCCACCTTGGGACCAATATAAATGATAGTACCCCATTGAAATGCATTGTAGTGAATCAAAGATTTTGAGGGTTACCAAAAGGAGAACTATAAAGAGTGATAACAGACTTTAGTTACATTAGAATTCATTTGTTGATGGTACCATACTAATTTCAGGAATTGTGGTGTGTTCTAAGGTGATTTTACCCTGTGAAAAACCTTCTGCTGGGATATCATGAATCATGTTTGAGAGAAAACTATTTTCACATGCTTGTCCCGTAGAGTTTTGGAAGGTGCTCCAGAAGCTAAAATGAGCATATTTTCTGTAAATTCACATTATCTTTCTCAGTCATGTGAGAATGAAGTCTGACATTCTCAGTAAAACATGTACATCCAACAAGGGCAGAGACTGTCAGTTGATTCCTTTGTGTTCTACTGCAGCTTCCCAGAGTGTTCTAAAGAACAAGTAGAGCGCTAACAGCCTTACTTATGACAGAAGTATGGCACACCTCAAGCCATCTTCATTGGAATAAACCGGTAACACTTAAAACATTTAATTTAAAAAGGGACAAAATGAGAGGGTTCTTTTTGAAATAGAAATTATGGTTAGTGCTGCAGAAAGAAAAATTAGGGCATGTTTTAAGTGAGATCTCAAATCCTCTTCTATTTCATTAGAAAATTCTGACATGCAGACTGAAACAATCACTTTCAATACCAGCAGCAGACTTCCAGTTAACTCCCTGGTGAGCAGTAGCTTTACTACAGTGATCTAATGAGCAACTAGAGTGCTAACATTCTGAATTTATGGCAAATGTGAGACATCTGAATGCCTTCTTGATGGAATCAAAGTAAAAAACAGAAAGCATTTCCAACTGAGGAGACTGCAGTAAATGAGGAAATTAGGAAACTTCATAACAAAGAAGTCTTCCAAGATGGCCACCAGAGAAAAAAGAGCACAAATGTAGCACAAATATTACCCAGATGTAGCCCACATATAGCCCAATGACAAAAGTGTGCAAAACACTTTTTATTTTTAGTTTTTTTGCAGTTTTATGTAGTGCAGACTGGTCAGGTATTGGAGCGTTGCATCTTAAAACATGACCCCCCTACACTACAAAAACACCACTGCACTACCCTAAACCCTAAAACACTACCCCCAGCACGACCCCTACACTACCCAAACCACTGCACTAACCTAAATCCTAAAACACTACCCCCAGCACGACCCCCTACACTACCCAAACACCACTGCACTACCCTAAAACATGACCCCCTATACTACACAAACAGCACTGCCCTAAACCCTAAAACACTACCCCCAGCACGACCCCTACACTGCCCGAACACCACTGCACTGCCCTAAACCCTAAAACATTACCCCCAGCACAACCCCCTACACTACACAAGCACCACTGCACTACCCTAAACCCTAAAACATTACCCCCAGCACAACCCCCTACACTACCCAAACACCACTGCACTAACCTAAATCCTAAAACATTACCCCCAGCACAACCCCCTACACTACCCAAACACCACTGCACTACCCTAAATCCTAAAACACTACCCGCAGCACGACCCCCTGCACTACCCAAACACCACTGCACTACCCTAAAACATGACCCCCTATACTACACAAACAGCACTGCCCTAAACCCTAAAACACTACCCCCAGCACGACCCCCTACACTGCCCGAACACCACTGCACTGCCCTAAACCCTGAATCACTAGCCCCTGCACGACCCCCTACACTGCCCGAATACCACTGCACTGCCCTAAACCCTGAAACACCACCCACAGCACGACCCCCTACACTGCCCTAATACCACTGCACTGCCCTAAACCCTGAAACACCACAACCCTGCACAACCCCCTACACTGCCCTTACACCACTGCACTGCCCTAAACCCTGAAACACCACCCCCGCACGACCCCCTAACACTGCCCGAACACCACTGCACTGCCCTAAACCCTGAAACAGCACCCCCTGCACGACCCCCTACACTGCCCGAACACCACTGCACTAAACCTTGAAACACCACCCCCAGCACGACCCCCTACACTGCCCGAACACCACTGCACTGCCCTAAACCCTAAAACAGCACCCCCAGCCGACCCCCTACACTGCCCGAACACCACTACACTGCCCTAAACCCTAAAACACTACCCCCAGCACGACCCCCTACACTACCCGAACACAACTGCACTGCCATAAACCCTCAAACACTCCCCCCAGCACTACCCGAACACCACTGCACTGCCCTAAACCCTAAAACACTTCCCCAGCACGACCCCCTACACTACCCGAACACCACTGCACTGCCCTAAACCCTAAAACACTCCCCCAGCACGACCCCCTACACTACCCAAACACCACTGCACTGCCCTAAACCCTAAAACACTAACCCCGCATGACCCCCTACACTACCCAATGACCAATGCTCTACCCTAAACCCTAAAACACTACCCCCGCACGACTCCCTACACTACCCAAAGACCACTGCACTACCCTAAACCCTAAAACACGACCTCCTACACTACACAACCACTGAACTACCCTAAACCCTAAAACACTACCCCCAGCACGACCCCCTACACTACACAAACACCACTCTACTACCCTAAACCCTAAAACACTACCCCCTACACTACACAAACCACTGCACTACCCTAAACCCTAAAAAACTACCCCCAGCACGAACCCCTACACTACCCAAACACCACTGCACTACCCTAAACCCTAAAACACTACCCCCAGCAGTACCCCCTACACTACCCAAACACCACTGCACTACCCTAAACCCTAAAACACCACCCCCAGCAGTACCCCCTACACTACCCAAACACCATTGCACTACCCTAAACCCTAAAACACTACCCCCAGCAGTACCCCCTACACTACCCAAACACCACTGCACTACCCTAAACCACTACCCCCAGCACGACCCCCTACACTACCCAAACACCACTGCACTACCCTAAACCCTAAAACACTACCCCCAGCACTACCTAAACACAACTGCACAATTTGTTGCAGGCGTTGCAACGCAGGCCTGTGGTGCTTACTGGAAGTACCTGGTGGGCTAGTTGGGCCCCAGGGACGCTCAGGATTCAAGGTGACCTAATACCCCAACTTAAAACGCGCCACGGGGCGCGTTTGCACAGTGGTGAAGGGAGGGGGCGGGGCCTCAGGTGACATGTGCGCAAACACGCCCTGTGGTGCGTTTTAAGTTGGGGAATTAATTCCCATTGAATCCTGAGGGACCTTGGGGGCCAACTAGCCCACCAGGTACCTTCAGTAAGCACAACAGAGTTGCGTTGCAGAGAGGTGAAAAAAGGTGCGTGGCCTCGGAACGCCTCTCTGCAACTCAGCTCTGTGGTCCTAACTGTAGGTACCTGGGGGGCTAGTTGGGCCCCAGGATTCAAGGGGACTTAATCCCGCAACTTAAAACGCGCCACGGGGCGCGTTTGCACACATGTCACCTCAGGCCCCCCCTCCCTTCACCACTGTGCAAACGCGCCCTTTAGCGCGTTTTAAGAGGGAGTTTTAATCCCCCTGCCCTATTATGTACTAGAGACTTACAGAGGAGGTCATGCTAATCACAGGGGTACCCCAACGCATAGTGTTCCCTAGTGTATGTAGGTGTTTTCACTGTATTCTAAGTGTCTTTTAGCATAGCACTGGCTCTGGTTAGTCAGAGTCAGTTACCACCAGTACCCGTCTGAAAAAGTTGTGGGTACAGGATGATTTTGCAACAAGGCCTCTTTCTGCTCCTCTGTTGGTTCTTTCTTCACATCTTTTGCTTCTTCCTGCACTTTTCTTCGTCTTTGTGGACTTCTGTTGCTTCTTTCTGCATTTCTTTTGCTTCTTTCTGTGCGTTTTTTCTTCTTTCTTCACATGTCCTACCTCTGTAGGCATAGTTAGAAACTAGCATTTAAAAACCTTTGAAATTCACTTAAAAAATCATAGGTTTCAGGCACGTTATAGTTAGAAATTAGCATTTAAAAAACCTTTGAAATTCACTGAAAAAACCATAGGTTTCAGACACGTTATAGTTAGAAATTAGCATTTAAAAACCTTTGAAATTCACTGAAAAAACCATAGGTTTTAGGGACAGTTATAGTTAGTTGGACATTTCACTCGTACAAAACCATAGAAATTCCCCCGATATAGTTAGTTCAGCTAACTATAACTCGCGCCCCGCAATGCACTGCTGATGATGTCACATATTACATCACTCATGACATGGTCAGTGACAGCACTGATGACATCACTGATGACATCTCAAATGACATCACTGATGACATCACTGATGACATCATCCATGTGATAATTTCATGCATCTTCTCACACCCTAATATAACCTTTGATACACCCACTCTAAATTCCAGACTGCCATTCTCAAAACCATACACACTCCAAAACCAATAACTACATACCCACTCACTGATTCTTAGGTCTACACACACACACACACACATCTACTCACTCACTCGTACAGTCACTCATACTTACAGTCACTCAGTACAGGACTATCATAGGCACTCATACACCTATATAAACACTCACACCGCCACTCATCCATAGAGGTACTCACACACCTAGTCAGTCATGCAAAAAATTAATCACACACCCATTTACTCACCTATACAGTTATACACACACCAGCTCACTTACTCATACAAATACTAGCACATTCTTACGCTCTTATACAATAACTGATACAAGCACACACGCATCCATACAGCCACTCTCACAATCGCACACTCATTTATAGCCATTTATATACTCCAACACACATATATACTGCCTTTCACATATGTAGTTACTCACACATGTACCACTGAGATATACATTCACTCACTAACACACCCATACACACACTCACCCACCCAAGCAGTCCATCACAGATGCACTCTTGAAATCATGCACCCAGTGAATCACCCACTCACACATCTATGTACAGAGTCACACACACCCCACCCACACAAACACTCTGGCAGCCATACAGATACTCAGAGAACCACTCAATAACCCATATAGACACTCATGTAGCTATTCGCAAATCCATGCATCCACTTACACACCAACAAACAGACGGATACAGATATTCACACAGTTTAGTCACTAACCCATGCATTCAGTAAGATACGTTTAATCACTCACTTGTAGAGTCAGTCACGCACGTACTAAATCATCCATTCAGACACTTATACACCCACTCATTCTTCAATACGCCTTTCCCTATATATATTAAACATATTTAAACTTGACAGAAACACACAGTCACTGGATGATGTCATCAGTGATGTCATCAGTGATGTCATCAGTGATGTCATCAGTGATGTCACTGACCATGTCATGAGTGATGTAATATGTGACGTCATCAGCAGTGCATTGCGGGGCGCGAGTTATAGTTAGCTGAACTAACTATAACGGGGGAATTTCTATGGTTTTGTACGAGTGAAATGTCCAACTAACTATAACTGTCTCTAAAACCTATGGTTTTTCAGCGAATATATATATATATATATATATTCACTGAAAAAACCATAGGTTTCAGGCACGTTATAGTTAGAAATTAGCATTTAAAAAACCTTAGAAATTCACTGAAAAAACCATAGGTTTCATGGGCGTTAGTTAGTTGGACATTTCACTCGTACAAAACCATAGAAATTCCCCCGTTATAGTTAGTTCAGCTAACTATAACTCGCGCGCCCGCAATGCACTGCTGATGACACGTCACATATTACATCACTCATGACATGGTCAGTGACATCACTCATGACATCACTGATGACATCTCAAATGACATCACTGATGACATCACTGATGACATCACTGATGACATCATCCTTGTGATAAAGTGGCAGACCTCCTCTCACCCTAATATAACCTTTGATACACACTCAAAAATACAAACTAAGATTTTCAAAACAATGGACATACCAATACCAGTTACAACACACCTATTCAGTAATTCCAAGATCTACACACACATCTACACACACATCCACTCATTCACCAACAGTCCCTATACAGTCACTCATACATGTACTCACTCATCATATGTACTCATACACCTATACATCCTGTTACACACCGCCACTCATCCATAGTTACTCACACACAGTCACACATGCAAACAAAGTATCAAACATCCATTTACTTGCATATACAGTTATACACACACTACCACACTTCTACAGAAACTTACACATACTTACTCTCTTAAACAATCACTTATAGAAACACCTACTTATTTGTACAGGAACTCTTCCAATCTCTCACTCTCACATATACTCACTTATATACACCAATACTCACATATACTAGTTTAAAACATATGTAGTTACTCATAAAGACACTATTGAGACAGTCATTCACTCACTAACACACCTATACACATACTCATCCACCTATACAGTCCTGCACACATGCGGTCTTCAACACATACAAACAGTGAGTCATTCATGCATCTATGCACTAAGTAATACCCCCCACCAAACCATACAGACACTCAGACACTCATACGGATACTCAAAAACCAACTAATAACCCATATAGACACTCATGTAGCTACTCACCAACCCATGCAGCCACTTATACACAAAGTGAGAGACTGATACAGATATTTTCATATTTAAACATTACTCACTAACCCATGTATTCACTAAGATACACTTAGTCAGTTATACAATCAATTTTACAAAAAAAAATCATCCATTTAGACACTTATATACCCATTTATTCTTCCATCGACCTTGAGATATACATATATAAAACATATTTAATTTTCAGAAAAACACACATTCACTGGATGATGTCATCAGTGATGTCATCAGTGATGTCATTTGAGATGTCATCAGTGATGTCATGAGTGATGTCACCACCCCCCAGGGCCGGCTCCTGCAGTGTCCCGGGTGCCTACCCCGGGACACTGTAGTTTGCTATGACAGGACGGGAGCCTCGCGGCTCCGTCCTGTCATAGCAAACTGCTTTGGATTTTGGAAGAGAGAGCAGGAAACCTGCTCTCTCTTCCAAAAACCAAAGCAGATTGCTTTTCCACACGGGGAGCTGCATCTTAGCAGCTCCCCATGTGGAAAAGCAATGCCGGCTCCCGCAGGAGGTGGGGAGCCAGCAGGGTCCGTGGGGGAGTTGGCGTCCCCCCACGGACCCCAAAGGATAGGGCCAGCCCCGGGGGATGGGGTCCCCGGGGCAAGTAGTGGCCCGGGAGAGGGCCTCACGGCCCCCATCCCCAAAAATAAAAAAAAATAAAAAGTAAGTGAAGGCCGGCCCCGGGGGATGGGGTCCACGGGGCCGGAATCGGTCACGGGAGGGGGGCCACGTGGCCCCCTTCCCCTACAGTATTTTTTTTTTTTTTAAAAAGCCATCAGGCCCTGGGGGATGGGGTCCCCAAAAAGTAACAAGCATTGGCATAGCCAATAGGTCTCGCCTTTGGGACCTTATAAGTGTTTAGCCATGCAACAATTGTGCTGCATAACTAAATACTTATAAGGTCCCAAAGGCGAGACCTATTGGCTATGCCAATGCTTGTTTTCTATTTGTTTACTTTTGCTATAATCGCGGCACCGGCGCTTTACTTTTAACGTTAAAAGTAAAGTGTCGGTGCCGCGATTATAGCAAAAGTAAAGAAATAAAGTCAGGCAGATGGCGGCTGCGCACGTGCACGCGCGCGTAACCGCATGCTGGTAGCCAGCAAAGTAGCACTTCCAAAAGCCCCTTACTAAAGGTCTCGCAGAGCAGCGCATGCGCTGGCTCAGCGAGACCTAAAAAAGGGGGGCCACACAGCCCCCCTTCAAAAAAACAAAAAAGAAAGAAAAAGACGCGATCGAGCGTCAGGCCCCGCCCCCTCCCTTAACCACTCTGCAAACGCGCCCTGTGGCGCGTTTTAAATTGGGAAAATAATTCCCATTCAATACTGGGGGTCCCTGGGGGCCAACTAGCCCACCAGGTACCTCAAGTAAGTGCCACAGGGCTGGGTTGCAGAGAGGTGGTCCAGGCCACGCCCCTTTTTACACCTCTCTGCAACGCAGCTCTGTGGCGCATACTGGAGGTACAGGGTGGGCTAGTTGGACCCCAGGAACCCTCATGATTCAAGGGGACTTAATACCCCAACTTAAAACGCGCCACGGGGCGCGTTTGCACAGTGGTGAAGGGAGGGGGCGGGGCTTCAGGTGACGTGTGCAAACAGGCCCCGTGGCGCGTTTTAAGATGGGGAATTAAATCCCCTTCAATCCTGAGGGTCCCTGGGGGCCAACTAGCCCACCAGGTACGTCCAGAAAGCGCCACAGAGCTGCGTTGCAGAGAGGTGCAAAAAGGGGCGTGGCCTCTGAACACCTCTCTGCAACGCAGCTCTCTGGCGCATACTGGAAGTATTTGGTGGGCTAGTTGGCCCCTAGGGACCCTCGGGATTGAGGAAGAATTAATTCTCCAACTTAAAACGCGCCACAGGGCGTGTTTGCAGAAATGTCACCTCAGGCCCCACCCCCTTCCTTCACCATTGTGCAAATATTCCTCTAAAATCAGCCGAACTACGAATTCCGATTTACTCACCTGTTATCAGAAGAGACCTCAGTGCTGCATCTTTCAGCCCAGTACAGATCCTGAAAAGTAATTCTAACCGTACTTACCAGTAACTTGAATTTCCTTCCATAGGCTAACATTGACTTGTTTCACTTGGAAATTCTTCTAAGTGTGGAGTTTTGGAACTTTATAATATTCCTCTAAAATCAGCCGAACTACGAATTCCGATTTACTCACCTGTTATCAGGAGAGACCTCAGTGCTGCATCTTTGAGCCCAGCACTGACCCTGAAAAGTAATTCTAACCGTACTTACCAGTAACTTGCATTTCCTTCCATAGGAATCCATTGTCTGGTTTTCAGCAGAAAAGTTTCAAAGTGTTGATTTTCACAATCTACAAATATTCCTTAAAAATCGCCTGTATGACTTAAACGCATTCTTTCAACTGTTTACAGGAGATGCACCAGTGCTGGATCCAGGACCCACCACTGAGTAAGAAAAAGTAACGATAACACTACTTACCTGCTAAGTGAATTTCCTCCCATAGGATAACATTGGTGATTCTATGTGAAAAAGTTTATGTCAACTTTTAAAATACAATAATATTCCTTAAAAATCACTACTGTAACCAAAATGCTTTTACTCAACTGTTTACAGGAGATGTCCCAGGACTGAATCTAGGATCCAGTCCTGTGGTTGGAAAAAGTAATCCATAAAGTAACTAATTGCATTTAACTAGAAATTCACATTGAGCTCAATGTTGCATTGTGTTTGAAATTGTGTTGCCCATTGCAACAACTGTAACTACTGTACTTAAAAGTCTATTGCCTATTTGCAAAGTATTTAAACTAAAGTAATTCATTCTGAGAAAGTATATTTTGTAATGTAATGTATAATGTAATTACAATGTAATTTCAAAAATAAAATATCTAAAAATAGTTTTAAAAAATGTAGTAAATCAGTATCAAAAAAATAAATATAACAATTAATACATTTAAAAATTGTCATTTACAAAACCTTTGAAATTCACTGAAAAAACCCTAGGTTTCAGGCACGTTATAGTTAGAAATTAGCATTTAAAAAACCTTACAAATTCACTGAAAAAAACCGTAGGTTTTAGGGACAGTTATAGTTAGTTGGACATTGCACTCGTACAAAACCCGTGAAATTCCCCCGTTATAGTTAGTTCAGCTAACTATAACTCGCGCCCCCGCAATGCACTGCTGATGACGTCACATATTACATCACTCATGACATGGTCAGTAAATTCATTATATACTATTATTGATCACGTCCAGGGGGTAGAAGCATGCATGCATTACCTAGGCACTAGAAACATCATGTATTTGGAACATACTCGCATGCTGGCTGATATGATGATGCTATGTCTTAAAAATAACATCTTTATGTTTGATGGGGTGTTACACAGGCAAGTGCGGGGTACGGCAATGGGTACATGCTTCGCACCTAGCTTTGCTAATCTCTTCCTAGGTAAATGGGAAGAAGAGATTCGCCTGGATATGTCACTCAATGGAGATTTCGAAAAAGTAGTTATGTGGCTCAGATATATCGATGATTTATTGATAGTATGGAAAGGTACTGAAATTGAAGCCATATCTTTCATCGATAAACTCAATAGCAACCAGTATAACATCAATCTGACACACAATATTAGCAAAAACAGGGTTGAATTTTTAGACACAAAGCTCGAAGTCATAGAAGGGAATCTAGTCACTAGTCTGTATAGAAAAGAAACAGCCGGCAATAGTCTTCTTCATGCCCTCAGTGGCCACCCAGAGACCCTCAAATGGAGTATTCCATATGGGGAGCTATTGAGGGCAAAAAGAAATTGTAGCACTAAGGAGAAGTATCTGAAGGAACAAGAAATCATGCTTGAGAGGTTCAAACTAAGAGGGTATCCAAAATGGGTCCTAAACAAAGCATTAGAAAAAATAGGTAATGTCAGCAGACAAGAATCACTTGAACCGACAAAGAATACTGACAAAACAGAATCAGAAACCAGAGTCATCACTACCTACAATAGTCAATCGAAAAAAGTACAGAAAATCTTGGCAGACAATTGGAACATTCTTCAGACAGATACTATTATAGGTCGAGAGGTAGGTAAAAGACCACTAATCACCTATAGAAAAGGGAGAAATTTAAGAGACATCCTTGTGAAAGGTGATATCACAGAAATAAAGAAAAATAATTTCCATGACCTCAAAGGCTTCTTTCCATGTGGGCATTGTAGGGCATGTAAATACAGTTATTCTGTCAAAGAGTTTAGTATTCCAGGGTGTACACAGAAGTGGAAAATCAATCAATTCCTTACCTGCAGCAGTAACTTTATAGTGTACATTTTGGAATGCCCGTGCAAATTAAGGTATGTAGGTAGCACTACATTTATGGCTAAGAAAAGAATCATGGAACATCTGAGAGCCATTACGAATGTAGATATACACTACCCCATTGCTAGACACTTTCTAGAATACCATCAATCCAACAATTCATTACTTAGATTCTTTGTAATCGAACAAATAACTCTAGGGAATAGAGGTGGCAACAGAGAATTGGCCCTTAGACAAAAAGAATCCAAATGGATACTGGAATTAGAAACAAAATTCCCGGGGGCCATAATTTAAGTGATGAATTGGCCTCACACCTCCATGTTAACTGAAAATATATTATAGAATTGGTTTTACAAGTACTGTTGTTATAAGATACCGTTTCATTGTGAAAGTAATTGTATAATACTGTTTATTGTGTAAATATTGTTTATTTAATGAAACTGTACTGATTTTGTTTTTATCTTATTCTTCTCATTCACAGGAGGAAAGGAAGGGACCCACCACTCTGCATGGTCACTTCACGGGTTCCCTACCCTTTTCTTCCCCGGGCTCGGGTGAACACTGAATCAGATAAGAGACTCCTTTCTTAAAAATCCTTTCACTAGTTCAATTTATAATTCATACTTTATTTTATTATTTGCACTTAATTTATGAACTTGGTTATATAGACTCTGACTTTATGTACCAGCCAGTTGGCAAGTCCATTTTAAAACCTGTTGTTTGTACTAAATTCTCGTAGTGTAATTAGCTCATACTAGAATGTTATTCCTCTGCATTTTTAACCACTGTGTGAGATATACGATGCGCATTTATAGAGGTATTACCGAGCACAATAACACATGTCTCAAGAGGCACTAGACCGCATGTATAATAATTTTCACAATATATAACACCCTTATATTGATGAGGCAACTGTACAGAAATAACACAAAAACACCGTAGATATAATGGCTGAAATTCTTTATTATAAGATTGAGCATATAGGACATATGCCACTAGTGCTATTTAAATATTGAAATATTGAAAAAATCTGTGAAACATAATTAACCTGTGATAAAATCTTAATTATATGGTACTATACCGGTTTCATGGTTAATAAAAGAGACACGAGTAGAAGTATAACTCGTTAGTCTGTTTCCCATGTTCAGGCAAACTTAGCATGCTCGTATCGCCTCATGTAACAAGGTGGTGTAACTCGAATTGAGTTATAAATGAATGTATTTTGTGCATTTAAACAATTGAAGAGATATTTCATGCGGTGTAAAATGTACAGTAACGAGTGCCATTACATAAAGTTGTATTGATATATTTATTTTTCACGTTACAAAATGGCCGATAGATTTACAACACAGGTAGAGTGTAATTTGTAGTCCCATGTCTATTACCATGATTGTTTTAAATGCACGCTCTTGTTTGCCGTACTTTTCGTGTGATCAAGACAGTAATTGTCGAAACGCGTAACGAGCAATAAATGAGCTTCCTGCTTGGCATCCAAGACTTTGAGAGTGCGTTTTACTTGGAAAATTGTGGATATTAATAGCCGGTTTTGGGTTTTCCGGCAGCACGCACCACCTAACAATGGGCTCGTTCCCGGAATGACCCTTCTTCGTGGATCTAAATATATATATATATATATATATATATACACACACACACACACATATACACACACAAAGGTACATATATAAATCTACACACTGCCTAATTGTGGGCTTTTATTATTCAACATGCGTTGGTATAAAATCCCAGGTTTGACAAAGAACCATGAAATATGGGAAAGATTTTCTTGTTGCGTGTGATATATGGGTTTCATTGTCACAGTGACAGTCTGAAACCACTCTACAGATCTTTACCATTGTCAGGACAACTCAGGTTATGCGGAAAGGTTAACTAAATTATGCAACCAAAAATAATGTAGCACTTTCTTTGTAAATCCTATTTTCATCCATTTGAGCTAGTAACATTTATTGTGAAATCTATAAAATTATGTTGCAAATGTCAAACCCATGACTATGTGGTAGACCTGCAGCCATAGATCAAATAATTTCACAAACCCTCAACTACTGCCCATTGCTTTATCACTGCTTTAGTCATAAAAGTTAAACCTAAACATAAAAATTAATTACAGTCGGGGCCTCTAGTCGGCTGCACTTTTAAGAAAACATCTTATTCAAGTTAACTCCCCCAAAATAAACATGTAATGGAAAAATAGAAAACTGGCAACGTGTAATATGGTTCTATATTGAAATGTCTAGATTCTGGTGCCATTTACAAACCAATCGGCCTTTAGCCTCGTGGTTTATGATGTGGACCATATTACATGGTTGACCGTTATGTGCGATACATGATATTATTAAGCAACCAATGTTTAATTAGCCTATTCATTTTGTGTGTTCAATGAGGTAATAGATAAGCGTGAACTTACGGTGGAAGCCAGCATTGATCCGCCAAACCAGACTGCATATCTCTGCATATGGTGAGTAATTACTTGCACATCAATAGGTTTAGGCTGAAAAATATGAATGGCACACAAAGTAAAAACAAATTACAAAACACAAGAGTTTAAACTGTTATACAACAATTGGTTCTCAAAGCATTTTTTCGATCAAAGCATCCACTTTGAAAAACGATATGAAAATTAGTTGAGATGAAGTCAAATGATAAATATATTTTACTATTTTGCCCCAGAAGTGCTTCTCTATACAACAACATTTTTTCATCTCTCTTCCGTTTCTTGTGGTTTCAGAAATTTTGATGTTCTGCTCCTCCTTTTCTATTTTTGTTCCTTTCTAAACGACTTAATATTTAACTAGTCACACTGAACCAGAGCTATCTAGTCTGTACGTTTTCAAATGCACCTCTAAATCTAGAGACCCTGCCAACCAACACATGCAGCTTCCTCCCGCACACAAGATACAGAAGCAATAGCAACAGTGAGCTGGAGGCAGTGACTTTGTAGACAGAACAATTAAATGTCAGTTATTGTGAGGGGAATGGTGTCCGTTTCATGTTTTTGTCACAGAATGTCTGGGCCACGCACCCATTCTTCTACAGTCTTATGACAACACTGGACATGTTCTTGGTGGCCATGTCCAAGAAACAAAACAACTGAAGCTATTCAAGTACTGCCACCTTTCTACTGATCAGAAACAAAACAAATATCCCTGTGATCTATATCTGGAAGGACTGCAACCACTTTCACCCAGTGAAGTACCAAACAACTTGTCATTTTGGTGCAATCATATGTCAGAGTTGCTCAAGATAATGTATTTTTCTGAATGGGCCATGCACAACTAAGATCAATTAACCACCTCCAGGACGCAGACGTCACAAATAATGATGCAGTTTTCTCACCATTGAAGTTATGTTACAATAATTGCCCACGGTGTGTGGGATCCCTCAAAACACTTTAAACCATTTACTTATTTTCAAAACCAGTGTAAAGAAAACCAGCATAACCAGTGCTGGATAGCACCTTCCAAAGCCTCAAAGATATTTTTCCCAGAATTAGGACTATTCCAAAAGAAAACCCTCTTACACAACTACACAGCAGCACCGTAACAAACTGATGCCTAGCCTTTCCACGAAGAAGGAAAAAGGTAGGCCTGATAGACTTAGTAATAGAAGAGTTTAAAACAAAAAAAACATGCCTTGAAGAGATCTAGAGATTTCCAATCGCATTGTGCTCTGTTCTGGCAGTTGCCTTAGTATTTTTGACAGAGAAGTAGAATAGATTCTTAACTAAACCTGCTGACCGATTTCCCTCATGGCCAAGAAAACAGCTAGGGAAGAGGGAGGGCTTTTTAATGACAAACAAAAATCTCTACAACGCAGTACAATGAACACAAGTGGAGTATCCATTTCGTATGCATCACTCCCTAGTGTCAAATTCACAATCAAAATGTCTTGTAAATGTATGAACAGATTTACAAATGGCCGCCCTACACACCTCCCCTAATGAAGTAAGTTGCAACCACATGTAGTCACTATTTTCGCTCGGTTGAACAAGGCTTAGGATTTAAAGGGAGACCCTTATTAGACAACGGGTTACGAAGAGAACATTTCATTGATAAATAAACTGCTTCAAGATTGCAAAGCTTGTATAAACTAGAGCAATGTTAACAAAAACCTGATTCGACTTCCTAATTGATTTAATTCTTGCTAGAACAAAAAATGTAAAACTTTCTTAACATCCGACGAGTTCAGCAAGCCGTCACGTGGAGTAGGTGGTTTACTAAGACTGGTGAAGTAATAGTTTGATTAAAGTGGAAATCAGAAGCCACCTTAGGTCAAAATAAAAGGTGAGGTCTTATTACTACTCTATTGCAATGAAAAATTATGTAGATTTCGACAAAAAAGAAAGCTTGCAGAAGTGATCAGGAAAGCGGTCTTCTAGGTTAGATGCTGCAATGAAGCTTTGAGGATGGCTTGAAAGGGATGACCCATTAAATTGGAGAACACTATCTGAGCTCCCGTGGTGGGAGAGGGGTGAAGGATAAGCCATATTTAAGTCTTCAAGAAAGTCTTTAACTACTGTAAGTTTAAAGTAAGGCTGGTGCGAGATTTTTCTGTATGCAGTTATAATCACCAAATGGACTTTAATGGACGAAAATTGCACCTTCAACTTGGCCAAATGTATCAAGTATTTCATGATCACTTCTTTGACACAAGTTCGCTTCACATTAATTTGATTTGCACAAGAACCAAAACCTCCATTTTGAGAGCATAACATCTGTTGCACGTCTAGTAGAATTCCTCAAAATGTCCATGCATGACTGAGGCAAATTGAGATGTCCATATTATCGGATTTCAGGAACCATGCTGACCAATACAACAAAGTCAGGTATGGATGAAACAATTGATCTTGCAACCTGGTTAGTAGGATTCAGTGTGCATGGCATTCTCTTGTGTGGTATTGTTGAATTTTGTCACAAACCAACAAGAAGGAGCTCGCTACCAATAGGCTCTGTTGTCATAAATGTTCTTCACTCATGCATCCGGTGAACCATTAGGTTTTTAAAAGAACCCTCATGCACCAACCTAGTTGGTGGCATGCTTCATCATTGGGTTCCCACCCAAGATGCCAAGCACATCCCGGGTGTGCTGCGACGCACGATTACAGTGGAGCTGGACTTGGCTTTATGTGGTTGTGAATTCGTGAGTGGTTTTAAAACTGCCTCTGGGTTATCCTTTCCAATCGAAAATTGGTATTAATGCACACCCTGGGTAGGAAAGTAAAAGTAAATGATCTAAAGTGAGAGAATAGTGGTCTCACATCACAGTGTATGGTCTCCATGTTTCAGCCAATTAGGTGTCCTATGAAGTCACAGAGGCTTTCTTCAGGACCAGGTGTACTAGGAATCAGCCTAGTGTAATGTGAGCATGCGCACTAAGGCATGCAGCAAAAGTATGGTCGATCGTAACTTACGGTTATCACAGACATCTATTACTGAAATCTGAAGTGGATAAAATGTGACAACATTAAACAGGCCAACAACAGTAGCTCAACGAGCTCAGGAAACATCTGTAGCCCACAATCATGCCCATATCATGCAGTGGTGCTCAGGGCGTCAGCTCTACTGTGTTAGAGATTTTTATTCTCACAGCTTAGTGAGTGCTAAGTCTCCCCCTGTATAGTGCTTTTACATACCTAAAAGCGTGTAAGAGGAACAATACCAGATTTACACCATGCTTTTCCGTCAACAATAATCTTTATGCCAGATGTGTTGTGCACTGGTGAGAAAAGTAGAAAAAATGGCAGGGCACCTGCAGTGCAATCACACGTGCGGCATACAAGCTTAAATTCTTAAAATCAGGGTTAGATGATAACTTAATGTGCGCATGAATCTGACTGAAAGCTATGAATGATAGTGCATTGACCTTAAAAAACACTTAATGTCACGTGGACTTTAGGTACATGGATCAGCCTGGGTGGGCGGGCCCTGTAGTCACACTGTGGAAAAATATCATCAGTGATATTCTAAGAAAGTCATCCTTCCGTAACTGCTCCAAATGAGAATCTGATTCAGTACCTGGTGCATACAAATGAGGTTCCCCCACTTACTTCGTCAAGGCAAGCCGCCTGCGCTTTTGCCTAATATCAACCGCAGGACGATCCCAATGTTTTCAGGGCGACTGTCGGGGGAAATTAAAGTAGAGAAGCATACAGGGATCCTACCGTTCCGCGTTCCTGCATGCCGCTTCATGCGTGCGGCACATGGAGGAGGACTTAACCCCTTTCATGTAGACTGAATACATCTCAGCAGCAGAATGTTCCTCCGAGAAAGCAGCGTAAAATTGCCTGCCCCGGCCGATCCATGTTCCCTGAAGTGGGATTATATGGGATTTATATTTCGGCGGACAGGATATCTGTCACCGTTGCGACAGAGTAACCAGTCTGTCGAGATCTAATCAGGCCCCAAAGATACTTATCTTGTCTTCATTAAAAGACTTGAAACTTACCTCTTCTCTCCACAAGTGTCCTTCCTTTGCACTTCTTTTTGTTGTTTAAGCTCCAAGAGTCCTTCAGATGTATGCTGTGATATATAAATACAAATCAACATAACAAGGACTTCTGCAACAGGTCAGAAACTACCACTGTTGTCAAGGCCACTCCAGGGTAACCAGAGTCAGTGTAACATGGGAGGTTGGAACTTCAAATGGCAAGAAAAGTGTAATTTTCTTGGCTAGGTGATCAAAAGGGCACAGTGCTTTGAAACGGATTCAGATTCCAAGAGGCAAAGTTTGGGCAAATGGCATGCTGAACAAACAGGCCTACATCTTGAAAGCCCCACTTGGAGAAGGCATCTTGAAGCTCTTTGTCATCTAGTAACCATGCATGAACGTCCTAGTAGAACCTTGTGAGAAAATCGACTTTTTGATTATAGAAGTCTGGAAGATGAATTGCTTTCATCATCCGGCTTCTGTCCACGACCAAATTCCCTGGGCTTCCAATGACAGTGGTCTGGCTCTGATTCTAGCCAGTTTAAGGTTGTGAATTTTGGTGTTGTGGCGTGTTCCCACCAGACTCCAATTGATTGCCAAAGTCGGAATAGAAGAAAAAAGCATTCAATGCTAGAAGAACCACCTCGAGCTGTAGAAAGTTGATGTGGTAATAGCTCTACTTCAGTAAGCATAGGCCTTGGACAGATGGACTAGCTGCACTCCCCAGCCTACCAGAGAGGCTTCTGTTGATAACTTCTTGGAAGGCAAGCTTTGTTGAAATGGAACACCCAACAGAAGATTGCTCCATTTACACCACAATTTGAGAGTGAGATGCTCATTCTTGACAGTTGTGATTTCTCGTCTCAACGGTTGACTTTCTGCGACAATTCTTTTAAGCATTGTTGCAAAGGTCTCATATGAGAGATTGCATTTGGGACAATAGCTGTGCAGGCCATCAATAACAGAACTGATAAAATCTGCTGTGCTGCTCGATTGGTTGTTTTAATGAGATTCTGCTATTTCACTGAAATTACACCTGAACTCTAAAGGAAACACTAACTTGCATAGTGTTTAGAGTGGCTCCTAGGTATATTAGTGTTCAAACTGGTGCAAAGGCTGAAATTTTGAAAATGTATCCGTAGACCTAGTCAAAGTATGTGGACAGGGCTGTAAAGACAGATTCTCATTTTTACACAATTGCTTGCTTTGATCAGCCAGCCCTCCAGGAATATGAAGATCCTTTCAGGATGCAGGTGTGCTGTTACTTCTGCCATACAGTTGAACCATGGCCAAGATGCATACATAAGTCCCTAAAGTAGGAAGGCATACTGGTAATGAGTTTTTCCTACCAAACAATGAAGAAACGTCCTGAGTTTCCTTGCTGCTAACCTGTGGAAGTACGCATCCTGTAAGTACATCAAGCATATTGAGTCTCCTTTCCTGAGTAAACAGGAGATTTGATTAAGTGCTAAAATGAGTAATCTTTCGCTTTTTATCTTTTTGTTGGCAAGATAAAGATGTAAAATGGATCTAAAATTTGTCCTGGGCCCTTTCTTGGTCATAAAGAAATAACCTGAATAGATGTTGCTTAGGTGATGTGGGACCAGTTATATTGTTCCTTTCTTTAGAAGCAAGTATGTATCTTTGGGAAGGACAGCTATGCAGTGTTTTGAGGTCGATATGGTGGAAAGGAAGGAGGTGAGGCTTTGAATCGAAGAAAGTATCCAGTGTGAATAGGTGCTAGCACCAATCTGCCAATCTAATGTTTTGCCACACTTCCAGATGTTAAGTAATACAGCCTTCTAGTGGAGAGGAGGGGACAGCACTGTCTCCGCCCTGAATTTAACAATACACATCTAGATGAATTTGCTGCCTTATGTTGACGGGAAGATTGTGATTTGGAGCCTTGTCTTTGATGGCTCTTGTACCTGTGAGTTTGCTGTGGTGATGTTGGTTTGACCAATAAGAGATTGAACTCTGCCCATGGTATTGGTAGTCTTATGATGGTAAGATTTTCTGAAGAATTTCTTGTGTTACTCAACACCCACCGCTTTGAGGGTCTCAGCCTTTTCTTTCATGTGGAGTAGCTCTTCCTCTGTGTGCTGCCCAGGGTGTTATCAGAGAATAGCAAATTTACTATTTTCAACTTGGCATCAAACTTCAGAGATGTGAGACAAAGCGGTGATGATATCAGCAGAATGCCATGCCCACATTTGTGAATTGGATGGGCAATAACTAGAGCCTTCCTGCATAACCTCCTGAAAATCTTACCTTCCTAGAAGTGCTGCAGGACTTGCAGCTTTGAATGCTGGGAGGAAATATTACAGGATTATCTTTCCTGCAGCATCATTCCTCTTGCTTTTCCTGACCGGAGAAGCTGAGATCGCTGATGAAGGTTTCTTTCGAACTGCAGCCATAATAACCAAATCTACCATATTTCAAGGATACAGGAAGGCTGGAAATTGCTCTGACAGCTTGTACATCTTTAACCGATGAGGGATGGCCCTTTTCGTCATTACTAGTTAGGAACTTTTCTTTCTCCATTTTCAATAGACCTACCACCAAAGGAAGTAGAGAACTAGGTGCTGCTCTGGATTGAATTGTCTCGACAATGATGGATACTGATGAATATGGAGCCTCCAAAGGGATGTCAGTTTGGATGTTTCTCTAGGAATTACTTCTTGGTAGGTAATGTCATCCACTAGTGAGACTCTAGATGCAGGAGTGTAAGAGCAACTAGAATCCCAACCAGTGAAGAATCTGTCAGGCGATGGAGGAGTGCTCTATGTGTCCATAGTGATCAACTTCTGGAGTGAGTGGAGAAGGAGGGGGCGGTCATAGCGACTCAACTGGCCTATGCCATTTGAGCAGGTGATGGAGGCCTTTTTCTAATAGAGACATTGACGTTTGCTGAAGACCATAACTTTTGGGGAAGGTAGAGGTGGGAGATTAAGTGGTCTCAGAGGTGTCTGAAGACAATCCTCTGCTGAAATTGTGATGGAAAATAAAGTGACAGCCATTACTTTGGAGTTTGCTCGAACATGCAAGAATGTCCAGACTTCACGAATATAGACCTCCATCACCAAGTGTCGAGCAATGCTCCCATGTCGAATGCATAGATGTTTAATGTCAAACTGATGGTGAATACTGTTATGCATAGTGCAATGGTGGTGTCTGCAGTGGAGTGTTTATACAACGATCTTCCTGACAATGTTTTGCCACCAATCCGTTATTTGGTGGTGGGCAGGCCAAGCCAGTACCTTTCTCTGAAGTCAATACCTTCAACATTGAGGAGGACGACTTAAGACGGGAGTGGCGGATTCGGTGGTGCTTTCTTTTATTTTCATTTATGGACCTCCTTGCCTTGGATCACCATCTGTGAGAGTCCTCTGGAGCCAAAGAATATGTCGCAGTGGAAGCAGATGCTTCTTAGATGGCCTTGTCCTTTACTCTTGTGTTCTCAAGATTTCCTCTCAGTCTAATTCCTCCTCTTTGAGGATTCTCTTAGACAGAACATGTAGGAATGAGATGATGGAAGGCATACTACACAGACCGGATGAGGGTTATTGCTGGTTTTCTTCCTGCCATAAGAAGGATGCTTGACAAATATGGAAGGCATTCTCAATGAAAAGCCAATGAGAGGTTGAATTTGCTTTGCAGCAACAGGAAATATCGAACATCCAAAGTGTTTCAAGGTCTGACTTCCATGAGCCGGAAAAAATAACTGACACTGAGGCAACTGCCAGTCCAAGGCATCATGAGACTGGAAGTCTATGCATCTCTTAAAAGGCACAGAGTGCTTTTATTATCTCTCCCTGCTAAGCCTATCGGGCCTCTTTTTTCCTTCACAGTAGACAGGCTAGACAGTAATATCGATTAGGGTACTAAAATGTAATTTTATAAGAATTTATTTTTGGAATAGGCATAATTTCAGGCAAGAGAGTGGACATTAATATGCTTTGGACAGTGCTGTCTAGCAATGGTTATTCTAAAATTTGCACCTAATTTGTAAAGAAAAGTATATAGTTCAAATGTTCCGGGCCCCCATGCAGAATGAAGTTATTCTGTTTACGACTATAAATGAAGATAAAAACGATTACTTGCCAAACAACTCATGAAGGCCTGCTTTATCCTATGCTCATTGTAGGATGGAAATTCCTCACAATAAAGTCAGCTTTTCTAAGTGGCATCACCTCAAAATGCATGGTAAGCAACTGCTCACGGTAAAGGAACCATGCCTACAAAATACATCAATATCACCACCCTTTTTAAAGAAGCCAAAGAGACAGGCAAAAAAAAAGCACTCCACAAACAATATGTCAGGAGATTATTGATGGATTACATTAAGGAACCAAATTGAGACAAAGGATGAACAAACGCTTTAAATAAAGAGTCTTTGCAACTGTGTGGCGGAACACAAGTGGAGTCTTTAGGATAAGATTGCTCAGGTATAATCTTTATTTTTGGGGAAAATTGTTAAAACATTTAGAGGAGAAATCATAGCCCCATTGTGCTTTTAAAATAATTCAGAACCATATTTAGTTTCAGCAGTTAATTCACTTAATAGTCAGAGGGATTCTGATGGTGAGTGCTTAACCCATGTTAATTTACAGTGCTTCCATTCTGTGTTCCAGGGCTCACTCGCCCCATGCCACCCTACCTAAAAGACTCCCTCATCAGGCACACTAAACCTCTGTTTTTCGCAGCTCGGAGTCTGTGCTGGCAAAAGGTGGGATAAGAAGGTACTGTTTCTGAGAACCACGGGTTCGGACATTGTGTTAGCACTAGTTTCAGGTTCCCACATGTGTGGTCACTGACCTTAGTGGTGCAATCCTCTTAACCCCGTCTAACAATCTTTTGACATCTGCTACAGTAAAGAGGATCCTACCTGAAGTGCCTCTTGTATAAGCGAATATTACTGACAGATGTACCTTTATAGAGGGGTATGACTGTTTTCATTTTAGGAGGTGCATTACATATCTGATTATGGTAGTGTCCCCGTCAGGGTGTGTGATAGGTAATCTTTTCTGCACCGGCATATGAATATGTTCTAGCCTCCCTCACTACTTCCATGCATTTAAAAGTAAGCCTAGATGACCAAAGTCCTCAGTAGGTATGCTGCTAGGCTGGATGGATCTGGATAACAGACATACACTCCCTCCCTCAATGTTAGCAGGTTCTGAAAGACTGGTATCTTTATTATCTTGTCCTGTACCAATTCTACCAGGTCTGAATATCATGTTTGTTTGGCAAAGTGGGGTTACCCGGATCATCTTCATGACTGGCAGTCTGAATTTGCTCATCACTAGAGGTGCTAGTAGAATTATACAGGGAGGAAATATATGCAAATTTTCCTTACCAGTTTAACAATAGGGCACTTCCTTGAGAGAATTGCAGGTATCTGGACGCGGTCTTGACATTCTGTGCTTGCATGGGTTGTAAACAGGGCTAATTGTGGCAGTTAGAAATTGGGTTTCTGGTTGGCTAGGGTACGCACCTAAGCCAGGCAGAGCCCACCACTTTAGAGTAAGTCAGTTACAGACCAAAGATAACCTGTGCTCACCCTCTGGGAGCTTGGCGCAAAGCAGGTAGGCTTATCAGAAACAATGTGTAAAGCGTTTGAGCAAAACACTCACACAGTAACACAATGAATACACAACAAAAGACCACACAGGATTATATAAAAATATATATAGTATATTATAGATACAACATGACCAAAACAACAAAGCAAAATACTGTGCATCCAATGCAATTATTCAGATAGAACTCATTATCCTGGACAATGCAAGGCAAAAACGACATGCATTAGGAAATACTTGAGGCATATAAAGCAACAGAAAAGCACATCAGTAACAGTAAATAAACAGGCACAGGAACCCCTGCACCCCTACTAACAGGGTTACGGTAATCACTATGATCTAACTGAAACGAGCGCACTAGCAAAGAGTAAAGCGAAAGAGCATCTGTGTGCCTTCTACACGATACAGTCATTTCCAGTTCTCGTGAATGCGGCAAGTTCCTGGTAGCAGAACCATGCCACTCTTAGGGAGCCTCTGTCTAGGTCTAACCTCTTAATGCTACCATTAACCCAGGTATGTCACCCAGAACAATAGGGGAAAGGCCCAAACTTGGGGGATCCGCAAGAGAACTCGCTGGGTCCCTCACTCTCAGAGTGCCCCAACGCAGTTGCCCACGAACGTGAGGTGCAGCTGCTCAAAACAGTACCTTTGCAAATCACGATAACCAGTTGCCTGGGAGCGCGCGGTGCAGCTACCTCAGCCCCGTCTCCACAGGGAGCGCTAGTAGCATTTAATTTATAAGCCCTGGGTATATGGTATACCACTACTTATAAGTAAATAAAATATGCCAAATAGGTGTAAACCAATCATACCTTGTTTAGAGGAGAGAGCACATGCACTTTAGCACCGATTAGCAGTGGTAAAGAGCCCAGAGTGCTAAAGCCAACAAAAAGGTCAGAAAAATAGGCGGAGGAAGGCAAAATGCTTGGGGATAACCCTGCAGAAAGGGCCAGGACTAACAGTGGCGTACTCCGATCTACGAATATCTTTTGTTTCACACCCTGATTGAGTTCACACTTGTGCAAGGTGCCTTCCCGTCTGCTTAATCAGTCTACTACTAGGTTGTGCAGGCCTGGCAGATGTAATTTTGTTAGGTGATATTCTTCTCTATTGCCTATCTGTATATGTCATGTGCTAGTCTGAATAGCATATATGATCTTGTTCCCCTCCGAGGTAAAACATTGTGGTCATTTTGTCTAAACTGTACTACTCTCCTTCTGGTGTGTATGTGAAAGGCTTTCAGCACTAGGAAAATAAGACTTGCATTCTAGCATATTTATGAGCTGAAGTGCCTTTGAACACTGATCTTTAATATCCCCATGTTTGTAACCCAATCCATGTGGAGCACATCTTTTGAAGTGGTCACCAAGGGGGACTGCTGCTTGAAGGGCATGCCTCCAGTGAGGTTTTCTACTTTCCACTATCTCATCTCTCTCTCTGAATCGCATCATAACCAATAGATCCTCCCAGTAACCCCTTGATTATGACCCTTGACTCTGAAGCCATTCCTGGATTGGACTAATGTGGAGTCAAGCAAAGGGGATTAATACAAAACAAGAGTCCGGTTACTCATCATTTTCATCATTGTTCTTAATGTCAGACTGTCCCTTCTGCTAGAAGCGAATTTGCTTTGCCAATAACAAAGCTCTCTTTTGAGCCTGGAATGTTTTCGCCTTCACCAAGTTCAGTGTTGCCCCCAGGAATACCCTTTCTTCTGCTGGAACGGAGGATGATTTTTCCAAGATCAAGGAGAACCCTAGCCTGTGGAGTGTTTGCATTGCTATCTATATACCGACTTGGCATTTGTTTAGTAAGTCTGCCTTTACCAACTAGTCTTCTAGGTAGGGGTACACATGTACACATTGTTTTCTTAAGTGAGCTGCCACCACTGAAATAAATTCTGAACACTCTGTGCTGGCTTTAAATAATATAGAAGCACCTTGAACTAGTAATTTGAATTGTTTACTACGAACCAGGAGGCATTTATCTGCTTGCTGCTAGAAGCGATATGAATAAAAGCATTTGCCCTTTTTTGTATTGATCTGGGAGGAGTTGCATCAAGTTCTATATCTACTCCCACTGATGCTTATACCAGATCAGAAAGGCATTCAGGTCTGCACTCTTTATTACAGCATTGTAAATGGAGATATCCCTTGAGACCATTAACCCCCAAAAGTAAAGAATCAAGACCTTGCTCTGGTGAAGCTGTGTCCCGCTCCTGCCATACTTCTGCGGTCCCTATGTTTCGCATCATTCGCTCGTATGGCTCTTCCTCTTTAAAGAGGTGTTCTTGCTCTTCCTCTTCCAAGTTTCAGGGGTTGTTGGTGGTGCTACAGTCCTATTCTCCTCTGTTCTAGCAGGGATCCTAAACACTTTGAAGGCTTTGTTGAACTCTTATGTTTTTTGCATTAGGGACGTCATTTCAGCCTATAATCAACACTTTCTTTCACAAGCTGTTCAGATTTGATCATCCAGTGAGTCTTTCTCTTCAGGATCCAACTCTTTTGGCTTCTTTTTCTTCCACCAATCTTGATCCCCTTTCGGAGTCGAGTCAGATCTGAAGTTTTGTCCCCAACAGTGTCTTTATCTTGCCTTCGACAGACATCGGCTTTGGCTTCTAGGGTGTTTTTGAGGACTTCAAGTTGAGTTTTTTTTAGTTCAGTCCCACAGCAACCCAGAAGCAGTGCGGGCAAGCATTTTTTCCACTGCTCAGCGTCCTTTGCTGTATTTTTTGGCATGTTTCCTCCTTCAGGTTGACATAGGTCTATTTGATGTCAAACGCTACCCTCTGAATCACTTCTGTTTCCTCAAGTCCTCCTTTATTGCTTAGCAATGCAATATCTTTAAGGGAGCCTTGTCTGGGCTATGACTGCATCATAGAGTATGTGCACATCTTTGTTTCTCCCTTACCTTGAGAGTTCTAGGGAGGAACATCTCGCAGTCCTTAAACCCCTTGGACTGAGGGTCACTGGGCAGGTGTAAACTCATTTTATCTTTTCAGGCAAGATTATGGTAGAACGTTAGGCAAAATCAAAATTATTTTCCATCGCTAGGAGAAACTCCCAAACCCCAACCATCCATTCTCCAACCCACGTTTTAAGCCCAAAGGAAAAAACGGGTTCTTGAGTTTTTTTTGGTGTCCTTCAACATTGGATTTTTACTTTGATTATTATCTGTTCTATTTTCGTGCTTTTTCACCCCCGTGTCTTCGCTTATTGACAGCCCCAAGCTGTGCACTGTGCTTGTAAACCCAACAGAAGAAAAAATAAACCTGAAGATGGCAATCATGAACTGGGGCATTGTAGTCATACGCCTAACGTCGGAGTGATGGCACTAACCACCTAATGGTCGATGCCCAAAGGTTAAAAAAATAAATAAAAACAGAGAAAAATATACGTGCTTTTAGACCAAGCCAGTAGATGATGGGAAAATCTAGCAAAGATTCACACTGCAAAACCTACGAAACTGAAGAGGTAGTGTTTGCTGCAAGTAAAATTAACAGATTTAATTCTCTGTATATGGTAGTTTTTATTGACAAGTATTGTTAAAATAAGTATCTAATCACAGAAGATGCATCAAAAAGGTCGTAGATTTTCAGTGATGGAATTCTAGTTCTACTACTAACTATTTTCTTGTACATGCAATACTTACACTGTAAGGCAAAGTCTAGCTGTGCTTGTAAAATATATTTGTGTATGCTTATTAACTTAGAGAGGGAGCCACATTCTAAGTAACAGAAAGCTTAATTGTGTGTATGCTTTGCTTCATGTTTTACAGAAAAATGTTTATCACACAACCTGTCACGGTTTCAGTGAATACATATAACTCAGGCAAATATTAATAGTTCAGAAAGAAGGTTGGTGTTTAAAGTAAAATTTTGAAACTCATTTGCTTCTGTAAAAAAAAAAATCACCTTTGCATCAAGTAAATAAGCACTAAGTGTTTTTCATTATGTAAAATATTTTCAAGCTTTAAAAGTGTTGTTACACATAAGATACCTTTCTTTTTTTGTAGCACGGGTCTTTATATATTCACATCCTTTTTAAAGACTGCTTTTTGGTGAAAGCATTGGGAAATTAGTTCAAAACCGCCAGTCTTAGCTTTGTGTCTTATATGTCTTTCAAGTCAATAATGGATGGCAAATGAGTATGGCACTATCCAAGTTGCTACCTCACTGATATCCTTTAGATGAATACAATACAATGCATTTCTAAAGCGCTCAGCTACCTAAAAAGATGTCCCGGTGCTAGCAAAAAGGATCGCCACATAGTCTGAATACGAGAACAGAGTTAGGAGATGGTTAGAGTACAATCAAAGACAAGCGTTTTAAGACCTTTTCTGAAAACCATTGCAGAAGGGCAGCTTCTCAAGGCCAGAGGCAAGGCATTCCAGAGTCTTTCCGTCAAGTAGGCAAAAGAACGTCCACATCTTCTAGACTTCAAAAAGAGAGCCTGAAAGGACAACAAACTGACGCCTAAGATAAAGAGGTCCCTTTGCATTGAAAATTCTAAAGGCAAAAATGAGGGCCTTGAACTGGATCCTTCTGTTGATCGATAGCCAATGAAGCCGTCGCAAATGACTTGATATCGAATCCCAGGGTGGGATTTTAAGGATCAGACGGGCAGCAGCGTTTTGAATAATCTGAAGACGCTGAATAAGAAAAGTAGGAAGCCCGAGGTACAGACTGTTATAATAGTCCAGTTCGGAGGCTTGTACGATAGTTTTTTGCTGTTCCATGGTAATAAAATGTAGCATACGTCTCAACTATCTTAGGATCAAAAACAAGAACTGGACAATGCTTTAATCGGAGGTTCAAAAGTGAGCTCAGCATCACATTTGACCCCCAGATTCCTTACCACTGGGGAAGGACAGGGGGAAGTTCCCATCTCTGATGGCCACCAGAGGCTAGAGTCCGGAATAGATTTGGTACCAAAGAGACGAATCTCAGTTTTTGTCTGAGATCAGCTTTAAGAAATTGATCATTCATCCAGTCCAATATATATCTAAGAAAAGACTTAAAAGACTGAGGAAGAAACATTTTCATGAAAAGCCAGGAGAAGTTGCGTGCCATCCGCATAGGAAACTACTCTAACTCCAAAAGACTCAACAATATTGGTCACGGGTGACATGTATATATTAAAAAGGGTAGGGCTAAGAGCCTAACCCTGAGGGACTCTGCAGTCCAGAGGTTTTGCTGCAGAGGTAAAAGGAGGGAGAAAAGCTGCCTGCGTACGGTTGCTGATGAAAGATTTAAACCATGCGAGGGCGTGATCAGTAATGCCCATAACTTCCAGCCTCTCAAGCAGAATAGCATGAGAGACCGTATCAAGCGCCGCAGAAAGATCCCAAAGCATTACCATAACTGAGGAGTTTCAGTCAAGATTACATTTAATAAACTCAGAGACCTCAAGAAGGGGGGTCTCAGTGCTATAATCATGACGAAAACTGGATTGCGAGTCATGAAATACAGTTTTCCTCCAAAAAGATTGCAAGCTGTCTATTAACATTTTTTTCCACCAGCTTTGCCATAGTGGGAAGAAGAGGGCTTTCTTACGTAGGGGGAGTAAAAGAGGCTGCTTCCATCCAGAAGGAAACACCACCTGAGGAAGAGATTCATTAAGTAGGCTATTCACAATGGGACGAACCACTGAAACAGCAATTTTAAGAATGGTCGGGGACAAGGGTCGAGGGGGGATCCTGACTCACATTAGACAAGGTCGCCTGACGATTCTTCAAGAGAGATGGGAGCAAAACAGGACATATAGGGGGCAGATAAAGGGGGGAGGGGACTCAAAGAGGTAGAGGAAGGCTTCAGAAAAAGACCATAAATAGCTTGAATCTTTTGAAAGAAATCCAAGACCCTTCACAAAGCTCCATCGGATGAGTAAGAGTATCTTTAGTTGCCAGAGGGGGGAAAAAAAGGTACTAACCATCTTAAACAATTCTTTAGGAGAATTATTTGCTTCGAGAATAGACAAATGCTTTATGAGCCATATGAATTGCTCCATGGTATTTCTTGAGAGCAGACTGATAAATCACTTTAGCATCTTCATCATAACTTGTTCTCCAACGCCTATCCAGCTCCTTACAACTAGATTTATGAAGTTTAAGAGCATCGGAGAACCAAGTAGCTGATGGTTACAATCTCTTAGCAGAATAACATTTCTTAGGAGCAATAGAGTCAATAGCCTTTTCAACCCAATCATTGAAAAGAACAGTGTCATGTTCTAAAAGTCCGATCAAAAGTGCGTTGGCCAGAAGCAAATCGTTAACTTTGTGCCAAGGTCTGGACAACTTTTTTGTCATGCAAGGCCGAAGGACACAAGGGGTGAGTGTTAAAATCTCAAAAATAATTAAAGCATGATCAGACCATATGAGATTAACCACCGGAAGTACTTTGACTAGAAGTGGACTGGCAAAGATAAGATCATGGGTATGACCTGCTATGTGGGCGAGTACTTTAACAAGTTGTTGAAGGTTAAAGCCTTCCAAGGTACTCACAAAGTGTTGTGCCAGTTTGTTTTTAAGGTCATCCACATGGAGATTAAAGTCTCATAAAACAACAAAATTAGCATAAACTGGGTAAAGTTGGCCTAAGGTCTCAGACAAAGATTGTAAAGATGTGGCTGTTCCAGCAGTGGGGCAGTAAATAAGAACACCAGAAACTGAGAAGGTGGCAGAAAGAGTAATAGTAAACACCATGCCCCGAGTATCATCATTGTTAGTAAGCTAGGAAACAGAGCACAGAAAAGATGAGCGATGTATAATCACAATCCCACCCCCATTTTTGTTGTCTCGGTCAAAATGTTTTATAGAGAACTCCTGGGGAATGGCTAATGAAATGTCAGCAGCGTAGAACTATCTTTAAGCCACATTTCTGTGAGGAACAAAACATCCCAGTTTTTATCAATTAAAAGATGAAAAATGTCCAAAGCATGTCTAGGTTAAGGAGCAGCAGTTTAAAAGTACCACCCTAAAAGGAGGTTTGTTGGAGCTCCAGATGGGTAATCTAAAAATAAGGGTCCAGAGGAACTATTAAGTGAAAGAATGGCCCGTTCCAAAGGTTCCTCAGCAACTTGGGCAAAGAAAACCTATTCCTGGATTTTCAGACTAAGGAGCTTACAAATAAATACATTGTGTAGAACGTAATGCCCACAGATCCCTCTTAGTTTATTTGATAGGAGGAGCACAATGGGTCAGCTCACTGGCAGCATCGATGGCCGCGATCCGGACGGGCGCAGATGGGCCTGCCTTAGGCGCGCCAGCGACGTGTCCGGCGCGCGTCCGGTGCATCAGCAAGGGAACACTGAACGACTAGAGCGCAGCCTCACAAAGATGGCAGCTCGACTCGGTCAGAATGAAGCCAGAATACAGTGCTAGAGGCAGTCAAAGTACAGACAATACAATTTTAAAAAAGCTTTTTAAAAACAAGTTCCCTAAACAATAACCCTCCCAGAAATTAGTAAAAACACATCGAACCCTCTTAAACACGTGTGACCGAAAATTTAAAAAACAGGTCAGCCGTGTTCCAACCACAAAACGGAGGTAGGTAACAGCGAGAATCCAACAGTAAACGGAGGAAGTACAGAAAAAAAAGCAGGAGCAACAAATGTTTCAAAAAGCAGTGTAAGAGACCGATGTGAATAAACTAACCAAATGCTCTGTATAAAGTGTTCCTGTGCAGAGTACTTTAGTTTGGACTAATACCAGATGGGTGCTCTTTTTTTATATCTTAATGCAAAGAACAATCCTTCTGGTCGAGCGTATCATACCAACTACCCAAATGAGTTTTTTGTTTCTATAAAGTGAAAAGATTTTTTTGTCCTGTCAAACTTAGATAAAAATGGTTCTGCATGGACAAATGAAGATAATTATATTTACAGATTGATCACGGGCATGAGTGATACACAACTTGTGCGACTGAGCACTCCACTACCAGCACAGCAGTTTGTCACCCTTGGAGAACTGTGGCTCATAAGTAGTGAATCACTCGTGCCAACGAATGCCGACATATCAGGATTGTTACTTACCCTGTAGATTCAAATGCTTAGCATAAGTCAGACAACTAATGTAGAGCTCGAATGATTGCACGTAGTTTTGTTCAAAGACGTTTTTTGAGTCACGAGGCTGTGACACTCCTCATGGTGATACTGCGCATGGGCATCGACTCCATAGTTAGACTGTTTTGCCGCAGGCGGGTGACAATGGAGTTAGAGTGTCAGTAATGTGATGTCCATGCATGTAATGTGAACTAAGGTAAATTCCAAACGTAAACTGTGACCTACACAGGCATCTGGGGAGGAGGGTGCGGGGTTACAGTTGTTTGAAAAAGAGTACATAGCACTGCTTGTCCAACTTTGGATTGTTGACATGCTGATACATCCACACAGTAATGTTTTGTTCAACTCCTTTGCTGCTTCGAACGTTCCGCGCTAGTGCGGAACGTTCTATTAAACGGGCGGGGCCGTGTCAGCCAACGGACGTGCGCAGCACTACCGAGGTAGTGCTTGCGATGGCCGTTGGCCGACGAACGCAGCGAAGGGGTTAAGTGTGTGGTGTTGACAAGTTGATGCTTTGCAAATGTCAGCAATGGGTATGTTCCCTAGGAATGCTATAGAGGCCTGTATTTTATGAGTTGAGTGGGCCCTAGGGGAAACATGTAAACGTCTTAACTTTAGCATAACAAGTGTGAATGCATTTGACTATCCATCTAGAAATCCCAACTTTTTAAATAGGTTTTTCAGTGTGGGGAGGTGAGAAAGCAACAAATAATTGCTTGGTTTCCCTAAATCTTTTGGTTCTGTCAATATAGTAAATTGCGCTCACCGCAACAGAATCAGGTTGCAGAAAGAAGACAGGTAATTCTACTTATTGGTTAATATGGAAAGCTGAGAATACTTTGGGGGGAACTTTGGGTTTATTCTGAGCACTACTTTTTTCTCGGTGGAGTTGGAAGAATGGTTCTTCTAAGGTTAGTGCCTGGAGCTCACCGACACGTCTGAGTGAAGTGATAATTATTAAAAATGCTGCCTTCCAAGAGAAGTATAGGAGTTGGCAGAAATGTAGTGGCCAAATGCTGCCCTATGAGCCTCGTTAGTATGATGGTGAGATTCCAAGCTGGTGGAAATGTATGTGGAATTACTCTCAAGTCCCTCCATGAACACTTTAATGACCAGTATCTTGAATAAAGATGCACGTTGTCTGTTCTGTACTTAGGCTGCAATGGCTGCAAGGTGTAAGCATATTGAAGTGTACGCTAGGCCTGAGGTTTGGCAATGCAGGAGATAAATGTTTTGTACCAGTGCATCTAATGGGTTTACGTTTTTGACTCTGGCAGTAGAGGACAAATCATTTGAATGTGGCAGCATAGCACTTTACAGTTGTAGCCTTAAGAGCTTCTTTAAGAATCTCTATGCACTGCTGTGGTAGGTTTACGTACCCAAATTCTATGACTTCAGGAGCCATATGGCATGTGCATTCCCTTGGGATTGGATGCCTGATTTCGCCATGGTTCTGTGTGAGAAAGCCTGGGTTGAGGGGAAGTTTCTCGTGGGGAACTTGTAAAAGTACCAGTAGTGTGATGAACCATGACTGACTAGTCCAGGTTGGAGCTATTAGTACTAGGGTGAGTGAGGTTTCCTGAGCTTTCTGACCACAAATGGTAGTGGGAGAGGTGGAAAAGACTAGGCAAATATCCCTGACCAGTTGATCCATAGAGCATTGCCCTTGGATAGTGGGTGTGGGAACCTGGACACAAAATTTGGGCATTTTGTGTTTTCTGCAGTTGAAAACAGGTCTATTTGTGGAAAACCTCACTTGTGAAAGTATGGTAGGAGGACTTTGGGGTGGAGTTCCCATTCATGAATTTGTTGCTACATCCTGATGAGGAGGTCTGAAACTTGATTGCTTGCGTGTTCTGCTAGGAGACAAATGGTGTGATGTAATGCTAAGCACCATATGGGTTTGGCTAGGCGCAATAATTGTAGAGAGTGAGTCCACCCCTGTTTCTATAGTTTGTACATGGTTGTCATGACCGTCTGGATCAGGACAACCTTGTCTATTAGGTGAGTTAGGAATGCTTTCAATGCTAGGCGCACAGCTTGAAGCAATAGGTAATTGATATGGAGACCCTGGTGTTTGGGATTCCATACACCCTGAATCGTAAGATCTTAAAGGTGAGCCTCCCCCCGACCCGTCAGGGAAGCATCCGCTGTGAAAATGGCATGGGGAACTGGGTCCAGAAACGACTGCCCCTTGGAGAGGTTTTGAGAGTTCCAACACTGCGGAGAGTGAGTGTGTGGCGGTCTAACACTAGATCGTGTAGTTGGCCCTCTGACTGAATCCACTGACGCGAGAGGCATTCTCGCAGCAGTCTCATATGTAGACGGGCATGTGGGACTATTGCGATGCAGGGTGCCATCATTCCCAAAAAGCACATGACTGTCCTGACTGTGACCTGGAGCCCGCTTTGAAACTGTTGGGCTAGTGTTTGAATGTTTTGTATTCTGGCTGTATTTGGGTATGCTAACCCCAAGTGAGCATTGAGTATGGCCTCTAAATATGGTTGAATTTGTGCTGGTTGTAGGTGAGATTTCTGCACGTTGATGGTAAACCTTAGTTGATGTAGAAGGGTGAATGTTTTTGGTGTATGGTGGCTGCAAATGGGGGAGCTGTTGGCTTTTATAAGCCAATCGTCCAGGTAAGGAAATATGTGAATGTTTTGCTGGTGCAGATGTGCTGTCACCACTGCTAGGCATTTTGAGAATACCCATGGAGTGTTGGCGACTCGGAAGGGAAGCACTTTGATGTGATAGTGCTTTCCTTGGAAGACAAACCGCAGGTATTTGCGATGTGCGGGATGGATGGGTATATGAAAGTAGGTGTTCTTTAGGTCTAATGCGGATATGAAGTCGCCCCTTTGCAGCAATGGTATTACTTCCTGAAGGGTGACCATGTAGAAGTGTTCCCATAGTATGCTGTGATTTACAGGCCTGAGGTCGAGAATGGGTAGAAGTGAGCCTTCCTTCTTGTGAATGAGAAAGTATAATAAATATACTCCTGTTCCTTGATGTTGAAGTTGGACTGGCTCTATGGATCCTTTGAGTAAGAGCTGTTCTCTTGTTTGAGCAGAGCTTGGTGCTATATGGAAAGTTTGTGATTACGGGGTGGAATATTTGGAGGAGTTGTGATCAGCTCCAGACAGTAACCATATTAGATAATGTCCAGCATCCATTCATCTGTTGTAATGGATTTCCATTCCCGGAAGAAGTTTTGTAGAAGTTCCCTGACAGGTGTTAGATGGTCGGGGGGGGGAATGTTGAGGAAGCCATTGTTTGGAGGAAGAATTTGCGGTATGGGTAGAAGTTCCACATCCAGGCCGTTGAAATTATTTACCCTATATGGGCCCCTCTAGAAGCTTATTAAGGTGGATGGCTGACCTTGGTTTTTATGAGGAGCCCGAGTAGTCTGTTGATGCAGATCTGGCGCCTTATTTAAAGGAGGGGTGAAGAAAGGACCCACGGTAGGTGGGAGTTTGGAGGGCACCCATAGATTTAGCGACATCAGTGTTCTTTCTCATCTCTTCATGGGCTGTGTACACTTGAGGGCCAAAAAGGTGCTCCTTGTCGAAAGGGAGATTAAGGACCACCTGTTGGACTTTAGTTTTAAAACCAGAGACACGCGGAGTCTAGTGCACATTTGATGGAATTATTGGAATTCGCTTCCCTTCATTGACTAATTCATACGCCCGCTTTTTATATTCCTCTGGGGAGATGCTGGAGGAGCCGCCCCATTTCATCCCAGTCAGCCCCATCAATGTGCCAGAAGGGCTTGGCTGTTGGCAATTCACCAATGATTAGCAGACTGGGCTGCAACCCATTTTCCTGATCAGTCAATGAGTTTCGACTGTCTGGGAAAAGTGCGTCCCCAGTTGTTTGGGAGTTAGCACTTCCTTGTATTGGCTACTACCAACAAGTCGGGCGGTAAACTGTTCCCTAATGTAAGTTGGTTCAGATGGTGCTGCCTTGCATTTTTTGTCAACTCTTGAAGTGATAATTTGTGCTCTTACTGGATCTCTAAAGAGGTCATCAGCATAACTGAGCACTTCTTTAAGCATTGGTAAGTTTTGGGACCCTCATTGTGCAGTAGTGAGGGGCTCAAAGAGGAAGTCATCCTCGATAGGGTCTTTGTTCAAGGGTATCTGGTAGTATGCTGCAGCCCTGGCTATTAAGTCTTGATATGATAAAGCATCATCTGGTGTTGATGGGCGTGCAGGTTAGAGGTCTGGGTCTGTATCCCCTTTTGGGTCTATGTCATAGGTGTCCATGGGTCCCTAAGATGTGTATCCTCTCCTAGGTCATCATTATCACCCCTGAGCAGTGAAAGTGTGTGATGAGGTGAAATGTTGCCTTCCTCAGACTCGTGGTGAAGCAGGTGGCAGAGTGAAAGGAGGGTGGTGGTGGAGTTGGAGAATAGGGAAAGGAAGATGTAAAGGGCTCATGTCCTTTTTAGGTCGAGCCTCGAGTAGCGCGCAAGCGCTGCTAGGCGAAGACTTTATGTAAGGGGGTTTGAAAAGCTGACCAGACGCTCGTGCGTCGTGGCCTTTTTCGGGCGGTTACGCGCGACGCAGACATGTGTTTCCCATTATCGTGCCCAGACGCGGGCGCGATAATTGGAAACACATGCCGGCAAAAGGCCATGACGCACGAGCGTCTGGTCAGCTGAGCAGGCTGCCGCGCTCGCTCGCCCCCGCTCCTCCGTTTCGATTCCGTGCTTGTTTTTAAAGCAATTATAGACTCCGCTGGAGCACGCACTCAGCAGTCCCCCTGGGGCACAAGCAGGCATCCACTTTGGTGCTGCCTCGTAAAAAGCACATAGCTTGGTTCCCTCCCACCTTGCTGCTTCCCACCCACACGGCGCTTGTTTTTCATTAAGAGCGCTTTTCCCAAAACATGCGTGACATGCCCTTTTATGCTGCAGGTAGGTGCCTGGAACGAACTCTCTAAGTGCAATTTGAAGGACGACAGAACAAAAGTTGGCCACAGTGTGCGGTCACATCTAGGGGCACGCGCCAACTCACAATGCTGCTGGCCAGAGCCGGAGAGGGCAGGCGGTATCACATCTCAGCTCCAGGGCTTCTGCAGACACAAGCAGCCTGTCCTGCGGTCATCAAAAGCTGCCCGCTGCCAGGATGCTCTAGTGGTAATCACGGCCACCCAACCAGCAGGGTGCAGGGGCTGCTACCTCCGGGTGATACCAGGGCTGGAAGAGGGTCTTGTGCACCTGCTGCCCCACTCCTTTCCTCGCTGCTGGCGGGTTGGTGCTAAGACTGGCACGGTAATGCGGGGTTAGCAGCTCATGGCAGTCCCAGTTGCTGCTGAGATGGGGAGCAAACGGACGGCTACAGATGCACTGTGGATTCTGCACGTCTTTATTAATTTCTCTGTAGCCTCCCTCCCACCCTTCTCTCTTCAGCATGGCTCACTCTCTTTTCCTCTTTGTCGCCCGCCTCTCCCCAACACCTAGCTGACTGATGCGTCTTTCCACTCATTTGCCCCATTGTTGCTTGTTTTGTTATCACAATGGCGCCTGCTTCCCCGGCCGCCATGCACATAATTTAATTATATGGGCGCCGCACTTAACATTTTAGCATGGTGCCCGCTTATTTTATTTTAATTGTTTCCTGCCTCCTGTTGTTTTTTTGCCCCTAATGCAAGCCGCTTCTGAAAGGAAGGTTTTGCACATGCGGCCAGAGTGCACAAACTGTGTGCTGGTGCACAAAGGACATTACAAGTGCTTTTAGTGTCCACTCATTTACAGAAGATAGGTGTCACTGTATCGCTTCAGCACGTACACTGTGCATAGGTTGTGAAAAATGGCGAGGATGTGGCATTACAGCCACAGCTGCCGACTTTGGAACTGCTGAACACGGTTCTAGTCTTGGCATCGGCGAGGTAATGGAACAGAGCGATGGTGAGTCGCAGCCATGAAGGAGATCGACATGTCCCTGGGTATGTTCAGCCAATAGAATTTGACCTGTCTTCAAAAGTTAACTGTCCCACCTGGGCCGTGAACGAAGGGGCCTGCACAAGTGCTGAAGCCGCTGTGAGCTCTAAAAGTCCTCACTGAGTGCCCCCAAATTTTGTTTTTCTACCCACCGTGTCATGATATATTATATCGTCTGTGTGTCTCATGGCGGTGGGAACTGCCCTGTGTATGAGAGTGGTCACTATAAATAGAAAGCGCAGGGTGCCAGGTGGGCTGCGTCATCTGCCAGTGCTGTGTTTCGGGGTGTGTGGTGGGATCTTAAACCACAGCAACTGTTCGCCTCTGCCACGCAATGCTTCTTATATCACTTGCTTCTGTTTCTAACCTTCATAATTACTTTTTAAAGTGGTAGTAGTGGATGAGGTTGCTTTAGGGAGGAATGTGCGAAGAAATAACGAGATAGAGGAATGGCACTGCAGTTTGTGTTTAGTGGCCGTGTGGTGAAGAATGAGTTCGAGAGAAATATGTCAAACTTTCTAACATGTGAGCACCCAAAAACTGCACATTTGGAATTGCCGCTCAAGACAGGTGTGAAGAAAATCTTGTCACAAAGTGTTTGCAACCAAATGCTATAACTAATACATCCCAACCATTAATTTTAACATGGTGTGTGCACAAATTGAAATCAGGGTTTTGGTTATCACATTTTCCGCCTGTTACTAAATGAGCTAGTGGAGCATGCGTGTTTGGGATAAAATCTGTTTTCACCCACTTTGGTGAATTAAACGGTAAACTATGTGGTTCCAAATAGGGACTGCAAAACTGAAAATTAACATTTTTCTAGCATCACTCTAGCTGGATCCAATATTCAAGAGCACTACTAAGGGCATTTGCTTGAACGAGAGAGTTTGATGTGACAAAATAAATAGGCTGTATTTTTCTTTTTACTATTTCATAGCTGGGCGCAGTGCTCCTTAGACTTATGTTCCTGCAGGAATACTAATTACCATGTATACTCCAAGCTATTTGTTCATCCTCTTCACTACATCTTTAATTGAATGTCTCGTGAGAAGAGTAGGACCAGTGCTCATATGAAGCTCTCAAATACTTTCGGGTCAAGTTTGCCCTATATAAAACTTTAAAAAATGCGTTGTCTACAGGGTCAGACTGGCCATAGCGGGCACTGGGCATTTTCCTCGTGGGCCATAGGGGTGGAGGCGGTTTTGCGGCTGGTTTTGTCACTGGGAGGCGGTTTTGCAGCAGTGCTGCAATATTGGCCCCCTGTAACAAAATTAAAATGGCAGCGGTGCTCACAACTGGAGCCTCTCAGTGCCACCCCCGTCTCCCACTCCCCCAACAGGGCCAGTCCAGTGGAATTGCCAGGGCTGGTTTCTCTTCCCAGTCCAGCAGTGGTTGTCTACAAGTAGAACATATTTATAAAAGGTGGTGACCGTGCCGCTTAAAATTTCAGACTCCACGCGGCGATAAAAAATTAACAATTCTGTAGAGCACAAAGGAACTCACTAAACATGTATACATGTGAAATAGAAAAGTGGCCAGGTCTTCATGGGTGATGTTAGGTCCGCAAATCTCATGCACAAAACAATAAACTCACGAATAAAAACAGAGCAAGTGTGCATGTGTTCATGTTTGAGTGGGAGTGCTCATCTACTCTGTCACAGGAAGAGGAAGGCTGGTGCTAAATTATGCTACAGAGGAATTATATAGCAAGCAAGGACGATAATATGCGGCAAACTTGACACAATTACGCTGCAAGAAAATTAAATGTAAATTATTCAGTGTATTGCGTCACATTATGTGGCAGTTTTATTTCACTGTTTTGCCTATTAAGTACACATTTACACTAGACGCAAAGTTTCTCCTCGTCATCAGCAGTTTAATACCTGGCTACAGCAAAGGGCAAATTACAGGTAAGTAGCTACTCTTTGCAAGCAATCTGCCACCCCACAGTTTCTTATGTGTCACTTTTCTTTTAGTAACATTTGATTGGTTGAGCTAAAAATATTTTTTGTGCTGAAATATGCAAACTATACAAAAGATGGTGTATTATTTGGTAAGCACAATATATCCAAAATTATGTAGAAAATGCCACAGCTTCAGAATTACATAATCCAGTGACCCTGAATATATTGTAAGCGTTCACCGTTTCCTAGTTTAATATGGTCGTTCTGTTGGACATAATGCCTTTTTGGTCATATTTAAGGTAACAAAAATGCTTCTGGCACTTTTTTATTACAACTTTTCAGCATGCTGCACAGCAGCCACACTTCTCTACAGCACAGCTTAAACACATTGGCAAAGTCAATAGGTCTCGCTTTGGGACCTTATAAGTATTTAGTTATGCAGCACAATATCCTTGGTGCAACAACATCAACTGTTGCATGGCTAAACACTTATAAGGTCCCAAAAGCGAGACCTATTGGCTATGCCAATGCTTGTTCTTCTTCTTGAGAGGCTAAATAGGAGTGTTAATAGCCTCTTCGAAAGACAATTGCCTGGTAGAGGCATTGCCGGTTGAAGGATAATTTTCTTTGTTTCGGGCTGAATTTGTAATATGTTTTTTACTCTGATCGAGCCGCTCTTGCATGGTTTCGAGGATAGGCTCGGGTGGAATTTTCGGTCCAAAGGTGTAACATTTCAGTATCGGTGAGGATGGAGCCGAAGCACTATGTACTTTATTTTTCGGTACCGAGGCTATGGTCCGATTTTCTAGAGGTCCCTTCTGTAGGCCGATGTAGGCTGTTTTGGCGCCAAGCCAGAGGGTGGGCATCCGAATAAGTGTGTCTGTGCCCGCCATGGCTTTGTGCAGTGGCAGCTCAGGAGCAGTTTTATCGGTTGGAGCAGATTTTTGGGGCTTTGGGTCAGGGGCAGGTGTACTCACGGTCTGACGCTTTTTGGAAGACCCCAGGCTGGCTGGATCTTGCTCGGTCTCTGACTAGGATCGGGATTAGTGGATGAAGGTGGAGTCCTGCTCGGCTGCTAAGGCTGCAGCTTCTTCCTCGTCCGGCTGGCCGAGGATGTTGGGTGTGTCGTCTGAGTGTTTGTGCTGCATTTCAAGGTGCCGCGCACATCAATCCCGAAGAGTTTTCTTAGACTGGAATGGCCTGAAGGGCTCACAAGTATCTTCCAGATGGTCAGGCGAGGGGCATAAGTTACAGACCGAGTTTTGATCGGTGTAAGGGTAGTTCAAATGGCACTTCAGACAGAAGCGGAACGGAGTGCATTCCATCAGCAGCTCATTTTTCGGTTAGAGTTGTTTGATGTCAAAAAGGGCGCAGCCAGCCGTGGCCCTGTAGGCCATCGATGCGAATCCAAGGACCTGACATGCAAAATTGTTCTTGTGCTCAGAACGCAGAAGTGACTACACGATCAAGACAATACCGTCGAGTTAGGAGCAGATCTATAGGCAAACCGAAGGGAGCCCAAAACTATCTCAAACCGGAGCGCAAGAGAGTACATCCGAACCGGTCGGCGAAAAGAAACAATCTAGTAATGAGTCTATGTCCATGCACAGTATCACCAAAAGGAGGAGTCACACAGCCTTGTGACTCGAAAAACATCTACGAACACAAAATTGCAATCATCCAAGCCCAACACTAGATGGTGGACTTACGCTTAGCATGTGTATCTACAGCCACCATGTCTAGAATATATAATTTTCCTGTAGTCTGACAAACCTACATAATAAATGGCCAATATGAATAAATCAAATGCATGGATATTCCTCTCTGCTAGTCTGAAGAGCGTCATTTAATACCCTGCAGTTTGGAAAAGTGAACAGCCACCTTTGGGTGGTGGCACCTAAACAATGGCCACTATAGTGCATTCTGAGAAAAGGACAACAGATGCACTCAGCAAAAACTGATGTGATAGGAATTTTTAACTCCGGAGGTACACTGGGACTGAAATGTGAACAAAGGGCCTTGAATTCATCACTGTTTTTGTATCCTCTGACCTCAGAGTTATGTTGAGATTCAGCACATGATTGGGCTACACACCAGCCAAATCAAAAGACAATGAGGACGACTCGAGTGGTCCAAGTGTGGGACTTTTAGCCTGTGAGTTCGCACCACATTATACTGTACAAGTCAGCCAGCCACCTGGAACCCTTTATCACTGAGGCTGGTCCTCTGACCTCCTTCACATCCCCAATCTCTCTCATCCCCAAAGGAAAAGCCATTGATAGGTTGCTATAACTCCAAGGTCTTAAGATATACATATTTTAAGAAACTGTCAAACAATAACTCTAAACCAGAAGAGTAAAACAGATCTTCCTTCCATTCTCCTATGAAAAGGGGGCTACTATTTCACTCGTTTTCAGGTTAGCACTGTGCATCTCTGCTAGATCAGCACGACTATGAATAAAATTAAAGGTTTGTGCCTTAGGAAACAAAATGGTGATGTGTGGCAGGTGGATTGTGATCCTACATTTTACAGAACAGTATTCACAATCTGTTAATAATCACTACTGACATTCATGTGAACATTATACCTATCGTACTAGCTCTTAGCTATTCCAAACTAGAACTGTTTAGCGCTACACTGTGTGTCTGTTTCACTGTTTTCAGGTTTATCCCATTTTTACCAAACTCCTAGCTCTGGCTGAACAATGAAATCGTGACTGAAACGGTAATAACTTTGTAGTGTATCCAGACTTAAGCTCACACCACCTCCTTTGAGCTAAAAGACATGGTTAGCAGAGGCCACCTGCAGTCTCACTCTGATAATGCAAGACTGTCTACGTGACTGTTACACCTGGCATCTTTTGGAGCGATTCCCCTGTCTTTGTGCATTCTGACCTCCTGTTTTTGATGGTATGCTGGACTTCGTTTTTGCAGGTTTAGTGTCTGAGCACTTTTTCATTGCTGTTCAGTGCTAAATTGCAAGTGCTCCTACTGTAAATTGTGTTATGATTGGCATATCTGATTTACTGGTATGCCCCTAGTAAAGTGCACTGCGTGCGCCCAGGGCCTATAAATCAAATGCTACTAGTGGGCCTGCAGCACTGGCTGTGCCACCCACACAAGTAGCCTTTCAAATGTGTTTCAAACCTGCCACTGCAGTGTTTGCGCGCACAGTTTTTAACTGTCATGTCAACCTGGCAAGTGCACCCATTTGCCAGGCCCTAACCTTCCTTTTTCTTACATGTAAGTCACCTCTAAAGTAGGCCCTAGGTACCCCCATGGGCAGGGTGCAGAGTATGGGAAAGGTCGGACATGTAGTGGTGTGTTTACATGTCCTGATAGTGTAATACTGTGCAATTCGATTTTCACTATTGAAAGGCTATTTCTTCCATTGATTAATATTGGAGCTGCCTTGTAACATCTTACAAGTGTAACTTTCAATATGAAGTGATTTGGAGTTTAGGTTCCCTGAACTCAGAACTTAAAAATACATCTTTTGGTGAAGTTGGTTTTTAAATTGTGTGTTTGAAATTTTGCCACTTTTAGAAAGTGGTCATTTTCTTGCTTAGCCATCCTGTGCCTCTGCCTGCCTGTGGAATCAAAGTCTAGCTTTAGATTGACAGGGGCTTGTTTGTGCATTCACTCCAGATACTCACACAAAGGGAGCTGAGGTGTGCCCTAGATATGTGATGAGACATCCAGAGCTAGAGTTGTAGGAGGAACTGTCACTAGCACCTGAAATAGGCGTACAATGCTGTCTCTACCACCTGTAGTGTTGCTGGACCAGGGAGGACAGACCTGGTTTTGCTGAGTAAGAGACTTTCTGAACAAAGACTTCACAGGGGAAAAAAAGAAGAAGCAGCTGTCAGGAGGAGCTACCACTTTGCGGTGTGCTTTGCTGTGTTGGCCTGTAGTGGCTGCTTCTGTCTTGGGCAGTGAAAGGACTGGACTGAACTTTATGCAACTTATTTCCTGAGTTTATCCAGCGTTTGCCTCCTGTTGGAAGTCTCAGGAACATCAAAGACTTCAGGTTCATCTGCCAACGGCATTAGGAACTATGTGTTTTGTGCTTCAACAGAAGAAATACAACTACAATGCCATCAACGCTGCTGGTTCCGTGAACTTGAAGGCACCGCCCATAGTATCGCCCCACTTCACAATGCAACCCTGGCCTCACCAACGTAGTCATCAAGCCGCTGCTTGCACCGTGACCTGTGGGCACCGCACCTCGCATCGTTTCACACCGCCGCCCTGGTCTCGATGACGATGCTCCACGCTGACGGACGTCGCTGCCTGCACCGTGGCCTGCAGACACCGCTCGTGAGGTACATGAAGCATCGCCCTGTTCCACACCGCAGCCCTGGTCCACAGACATTGGCGCCATCGATTACAGCATCGTCAACCGACGCCGCTGCTTGCACTGCGGCCATCGCACGTTGCATTGTCCCGCATCGCAGCCCTGACACCACTGATGCCAGCGCTTCCGACTTCAACCTCACGGAGTTGAATCTGCAACATGTGTGACTTCAAGGGCCCGACGACACCTGCACCGACCTCCGGAACCGACGCCTCTCGGAGGTCATCGCAAGGTCCACAATGTCCTGCATTTCCAAGGTACTATTTGCGGGTCTTACAGACACTGTAGCTGGCCAACCACCTTGTGGTTGGCCTGAACTGTTGGATTTGTCAATGATCCATGATAAACCCAGACGGAGCTATCAACTTCAAGGAACTGTCTTTTGTGTATTTTTGCAATATTCATATCTTTATTACTGTATATTGGATTTCTAACGTTTTGGTATCGTTATACAAAGATAAATATTGGCTATTTTTCTAAAACTGGTGTGGTGTCCTTTTGTAGTGTTTTCACTGTATTACTGTGCGTTATGTGCAAACACTTTACACATTGCGTCTGAGATAAGCCTGACAGCTCTGCCATGCTACCAAGAGGGTGAGCAGGGGTTATTTTAGAAGTGTAACCCCCATATACTGACTAGAAGGAAGGGTCCCTACTTGGACAGGGTACAAACCTGCCAACCAGAGAACCCCAATTTGTAACCGTGACTATAAATGGAGTAAAAAGCCCGACACACTCCAATGACAATTTAGAGGAGGCCTGCTAAGCCAGAGGTTCTCAACCTAGTGCATGCGTTGACATTTTTCTTTTTTTTGCTGTCAAGCTAGAAGGGGAATGAAGACTCAAGCTACAGACTGCCTGGGGTGGTTGTGGTCATAAATGACTTCACTTTTAAAGTGGTACCGGATCACAGTAATGACTTCTATCTCCCAAGTCACAATTTCCTTATCATAGCAAAGACGTGAAAGAACACACTGCCATTACAGCCAAAAGTGAAAAATCATCTACCATTAAAATCATAATTTAGGCACTAACTGGAGATGTAACCAAGACAACAACGCTACCACACTTTAGGGATGCAGTGGAAGTAAACTACACTGATGGAATACACACTATATTGCACACACATGGTAACTAGAGATAGTCTGTCCGTTGAAAAATTAAATGATATAATTTTAGATCTACCTTAAATCTGTTTTTGCCACTTTTCAATACCAAGTAGATATGCTGAAAAGCATCTGAAATGTTCTATCACATCCTAAATACACCAACTAGGTCAATGGCACAGATTTCAATTAACGCCAGAAACTAACAGTATGGTAATAAATTACATTTTGGTTCAATTAATTTTCATTCACTTATGTATATTTGTTAGCACAATTTTAGTTTACTGCTGATAATGTACATTTTCAACCACCTAATATGATTAAATCAAAATGGTTAGATCCTATGTTAATATACAGCAGCATACATTCATATTTAATGTTTATTACATTTTCAGATAGTCTTCAAGTGCCAATTGTTTGGATTGCATATTCACAAGGTGTAAGTTGAAAGATAGCTACACCAACTAAAAGAAAAATGCAAATCAACAGATGACTAAGATGCTATTTTACTTGGTTGGGGTTTTAATATAAACAGGGTTTACGAAGATAAAAAAAAACAACCTTAAGTTTGCCTCCGCTGAGCTCCTCACTCAGTTTCAATCTGGCATCTACTGTCCTCTTCAAATCTCGCTGCAAACGGCGACCAAAGTCCCTGAACATGGTTGAACCTCCAGAAAGAACAATATTCTGTACAGCAAATAAAACACAGTATTTATTCATCAATTTTAAAGTACTTGCATCTGCATAATTTACAAATGAAGCAGATAGACCATTCTTTTAAGTAAATATTAAATAAAAGATTCAAAGAGAATTACATAAAATACACACTACCATGCATAGAAATGAACAACTTACAGCAAAATAATTAAAAAATTATTTAAAAAGAACACTTTGAAGCAGCTCGTAAAAACTTTCCTAAACCCAGGTAAATTTTTTTCCCCCCATACAAAGAGAAAGTCAATTAAAATGGGCAGTGCCATCAGTCAAGTTTAAATAACAGCAACCATTACAGGGAGCCAATGCAGTGCTTCCATGAGTTTCGGCTGCGCTTTAGTGCAAATCCAAGCCTTACTATAAACAGTGAAGATTTAGAGCCAGACTAAATCTTAATAAATCAGAAATATTCTGGAGGAGTAAGTTACTTGCCTATAGCAATCACTTTGCAGTTTGTACTGCTAAAGATTTACATGCTTTGCACACTCCTGCCATCTAGTGCTGGGCTCAAAATGTTAGAACTTGCTTTTCTTTGAAAAAATTATTTTTGTTTGCAGGGGACTCAATACCTTCCCTGAACCCAAAAGCATAGGGACACCGATTCAATCTTAGATTGTATATTCTTCCCCACAGGTAAGAGTAAGATGGAAGGTGTGAAGCAGTATAGTGTCTGTGAATAATGTTCAAATGATATTTAAAAACTTAGAATGTCACACATGTTACGCAAACTTGTATTCAGTTGTAGGGAGAGCGGGGTCCACAGAGCAGTGCTCCCTAAACTTTTAGAACCAGGGCCCAATTTTTAGAATGAAACTTTTGCGACCCACCTAGCTTTAATGGACATGAAGTAGGCGTTTTTTTAAATGTAACCAAACTATTGTGTGGTAGTGCACTATCATTTACAGGTAGAATATTTTCCATTGGAATGCCCACTAAATTTGCAGACGTACAGTTTTACTGATAAAACTAATGCACGCCAATAATAATAATATGTGGAATTCTAGTTTCATTGAATATTTATTGTGCAACACAAAGTAAAGTGTCTTGATTTGTTTTGATCCTATTAAAATCTTTGCTTAAATCACACTTAAGAATTCAAAAACAAATTTAGTTTGGTTTTGCTTTTCTAGCTGCTCAACGTGTACAGTTCATTTACAGGTATTTACATTTTGTTGTGTGTTACAAAAAAATGGCATTCTACAGCCTTTCCTTTCACACTCCCAGTACCCTAGCAAGATTGTCACATAATTCACGTAACTTTTCTTTCTCAAGCTGCAAAGTGAGAGGAGTTTGTAAACACCAATCTTCACGTTAAAAAACATAAGCAGCACTTTGTCAGAAGATATAGCCTGACATTTGACCTCCGTCTCTAAAACGCACCAAATGTGACAAGAAAGAATTTAAAGGCATCTTTATTTATTGGTTGTACTTTCGTGAACCACCTAAAGTCAGGCACGACCCACCAGGGGGTCGCGACCCACAGTTTGGGAAACACTAATCTAGAGTACTGCAAGCAGATTTTTTTAGGTACCTTTATCGGTTTACAGTACGTGCAGCTGTAAATCAAATGCAATGCACAGACTGAACAGCAGTACCCATTCCCTGAAGTTGTGGCTTGAGAACAGAAGTGGGAGACATGTTAAACAATGTTTTAAGAACCATGTGTGGTCTTGTAATGCTTGAATGTTCATATGTCAATGTTTAGTGAGCATGTGTATAGTTGACCTACCAAGTTGTACCTTTGCCAATGTCTGAAAATAAAATGTTTCCTAGGACAGCCAAGGTGGCTCCCATTTTACATGTGGAATGAACCCTGGGTATAGCCAGCCTAAGCACAGCAGGTTTGAATGTATTTTACAATCCCACCTGGCTGTCCCAGATCAGGCTGGGTTTCAAAATGGCTGCAAATGGCTGACTGCACTAGGAAGTGATGGCAACAAGGACAGCCACATTCCAAGACAAATACTGTACTGGGCACAAATGGAGGGGCTTAGAGAGGGCCTGTAAGCCTAGGTAGGAAAAATTTAAGGTTTCATGAAGGCACAGGTGGTAAGTTAGGAGGAATTACCTTGTTTCACCCCATTAGTGCCTTAAATGGTATTCTGAAAATAGTTTTGGCAATGCTGGTTTTATAAATGTGGCACAATTGCCGCTTTCTGGGTGTAAAAAATAATGTTGTGCAGTGGATGTACATTCAAACTATTACAATGAATTAATTTCCTCCATTTAATAGTGTAATATGCTTGTGTTGCAGGTTTCCTAGCTTCCTTCAAAATTTGTATGCATTCCTTCTGGGGGCTGCAACTATCCAACTTCAAACATCTCTGGTGGAAATTCACAAGATTCAGCCACTTGAAATTTGAATGCAGTAGATGCCCCTTGTATTGCAGGAGTAGGTCTGGATGTGGCAGCAGTTTAAGGTGGTGAATGTACATATGAAAAGCCCAAAAAAACGTGTCTCTCACACAGGCTGGTTCAATGAGAATGAGTGCCATATGCATTTTTCTTATTTCATAAGGGATCAGCAGTAGCAGAGGAAAAATGCAGGCAAATATCCCTAACCAGATGATCCACAAGGCATTGTCCACAGACAGTGGGTATGGATACCCGGAAGTGAAGTTTTGTCATTTAGCGTTTTTGACTGTGTGCCACACCGTTATAAGTAGTTATTTATCACATTTGGATTGATCTCCCACTCGTGTTTGCTGATGAGTCATGATGAGATCTCCAAAGTTGCTCTCCACTCCTCTGAGACATTCTGCCAGCAAATGTTTAGGATAGCATATAGCCTAATTTCAATTTTTTGTGCAATGCATGGCAGTAGCAGTTAGTGTGTGCCTCACTGTTTCTGTACGTAATTCATTACTGTCATGTCTTTTGGAATAAGAAAGACTTTCTGGCAAAAGTGAGGCATGAAAATTTGAAGGGCTAGATGAATGACCTTGAGGTTCAAAATGTGTTTAAAAGGAGACGTTCCTCCAGAGCCCACTGACCCGGAATGGTGAGATTTAGCATGTGAGCACCTCAAATCATCGGGGAAGAACTTGTGTTAATACTCACGTGTAGCTGTGGATCGAGAAATGACATGCAAAGTAATAAGCTCTTTGGATTCCACCTTTTACAGTTTGTTTCAAACAGAAGGCTCCACAAACACTAGATTCTCCCAGTCCAGAGTCGCTTTTGACCACTGTTTTAGCTGACAATTCGTAAGCGGTACATGTGTATTCTTGAATTGCGTACTAAGACAGTCCAAAGGAGCATCATTCCTTGCATCGTCATGATCTTGTTCACTGTCGGAGGATGAAATGTCTGGTATTAGTGAAGCAGTCTTTGAAAGCCATCACTCTCTGGACTTGGGTAGGCTTAGCCCATCACTGTGTGGAGTATGGCTCCCAGGAATGCTAGACTTTGCTGGAGAAAAAGGTGTTCTTTCTGATTCATTGTGAATCCTAAATGATGAAGAAACATTAGTGTCTGTGGAGAGCAAACAAGACATTATGCTTGGCTGCTTCCCGTTATCAGCCAGTCGACCAAGTATGGTAAGACATACATGTGACTGCGCAGCAGATATACTGCCACAACCATACCACAAGACATTTGGTAAATACCCTTGGTGTGGTCGTAACTCCAAAGGGTGATATGCAGACTCTGCAATGAACTCCACTTACCACAAACCTTATGTACTGGCAGGTAGTCAGATGAACGGGGATGTGCAAATAGGCATCCTTGAGATAGAGGGCCGCCATGTAGTTCCCTAGTTGAAGAAGAGGGATGACTTCCTGAAAAGCGGTCATCTTAATTAATTGGATTTGGCATAGTGATTCAGTGCTCTTTGACTGAGAATGGGACACAGAGTGTGCTCTTTCTTTGGAATGGGAATGTAGAGCTAGTACACCCCTTTGACCTCTTCCAGCAGAAGCAAGCAAGACTCACTTTCAAGAATACCCTTGTTAGTTGCATACAAAAACTAATTTCAGCCTGTTGGTGTAGCACCACTGCTGTGTATAAGCAGTGGGAAACAACACAGCCAGATATTGTAGGGACTAGTTCATCCCATTGGTCCCTACTTATATCAGGCTAGTAATGCTATGGATATTGACATATGCCATGCTGTATCAAGTCCCAAGGCTAACCTCCCTGCTGCATCAATCTCATTACTCAGAGTCTAGAGGAGGGTATATCCTGTGCCCTGCATGAGAGCTCTTTTCCGTTTTGTGTGCACTACCAGGAAGTCCCACAGGGCAGATCTGAGTGAAAACACTGTCTTGTGGTGTAGGTTACATTTTTTGCACACCAGAGGAGTAACCGACCTAGATTTGACGTGGTCCTGAATGTTTTTTGGCAGAACATTTCTGAATAGCTTTTAGCATGGGAACAAACTGAGTAGATCGCTCACTTTTGGACTCGGTCGAGGTTATAAAGTTCTCATACGGCCTAGGAACTTTAGGATGCGTCACCGATCAGGCAATAAAGGACAAGTTACTGACCTTCAGTAAGGCCTTATCTGGTAGAGTATCTAGCTGCAGACTCCTTACCTTAGAATTATTACTTTTCACAACTTTCCATGCCAGAAGCGCAGAGCCACGATGAACACTGACCACTGGTGAGGAAAACTAGGGCTCTGAAAGGGTAAAGCCCTGTCCCTAGAAATCCGTTCGCAGAGCAGGGAGGTTGAGTGGGTCGGTAAGGAATCTGTGGCTAGATTGAGTCTCTGCCAGATAAGACATTAATGCAGGTAAGCAACTTGTGCATCTGATAGAGACTTCTAGCCACAGATTCCTTACCTCAGAATAGATACCCAAGCAATACCTCTCCGGAAGTGGGTCTGCAAAACAATTTCATACCAAAAAGACCTGCAGGACAAAATGGCAAAGTGCCCATCTAGACGGAACAGACTGTCAAGGCAGTAGTGTTTTGTGAGCGTGTGAAAGGAAGCCCACGTTGCAGACTAGCAGATATCCAGGACAGGACTCTGCATGCTAACACAGCGGTAGCAGCCTTGGCTCTGGTAGAATGAGAAAGCAAACAATCAGGGGGTTGCTTCTTCTCCAGTGTGCAGCAGATTTTAATGCAGAGCACAATCCAACAGGAGATGGTCCGCTTCTGCACAGCCGTTCCCTTCTTCACTCCGACATACCCCCATGAAGAGTTGGCCGTTCACCCAGAACTTTTTTGTGCGGTCAAGGTAGAAAGTGCTCCTTTTGGGTCCAGATGGTGAAGTCGCTCCTCTTCCTTAGAGGGATGTGGTGGAGCATAAAAAGTAAGCCAAGTGATGGACTGGCCTACATGAAAGGGAGTGATGACTTTCAGCAGAGAAAAAGCTCTAGTTCATAGAACCAGCTTGTTTGGTTAGATATTCCGGTAAGGAGGCTTGGACGGCAAAGCCTAAATCTCACTGACCCTCTGGGCGGATGTTATTGTCATCAGGAAGGCCGCCTTGATGGCAAGGAGCCTGAGAAGACAGTTGTGCAAGGGCTCAAAGGGAGTGGACATTAGGAATGTCAGGACGAGATTAAGGTCCCACTGAGGCATAATAAAGGGAGAAAGCGGAAACATATGTTGCAAACCTTTTAAAAACCTACGCATAATACGTGATTTGAAGAGTGATGGCTGGTCAGGCAACCGCTGAAATAGCAGAAAGATAACCCTTTAAGGTGCCCAAGGCACAGCCCTGCGGGGCAAGGGAAAGAATAAAAGGAAGAACCTGTGAAAGAAGAGCAGAAAGTGTGGTCAACCTGCTTTTGTGAACACCATGCCACATACTGCCCCAAAGGGCAGGCGTATACCGTTTTGGTGGAGAGATGCCTGCTGCCAGAATAACATTGCAGACTTCGGGCGGAAAGTCAGAGGCTGTCAACTGTCGCCACTCAATCTCCACGGAAGAAGGCGGAGTATTGACAGGTTCGGGTGGAGAACCCTCGCCTGTTGCTCAATCAATCACAGAATTTGTAGAGCGCACTACTTACCCGCGAGGGTCTCAAGGCGCTGTGGAGAGAAAGGGGTGGGGGGGGTGCTACTACTGGTCGAACAGCCAGGTCTTGAGTAGCCTCCTGAAGGTCAGCAGGTCTTGGGTCTGTCGTAGGCTTAGTGGAAGGGTGTTCCAGGTCTTGGCGGCGAGGTGTGAGAAGGATCTGACGCCGGTGGTTGTTCTTCGAATGCGAGGGACGGTGGCGAGGGAGAGGTCGGCGGAGCGGAGCTGGCGGTTGGGGACGTAGAAGAGTCGTCTGTTGAGGTAGGCTGGGCCAGTCTTGTGGAGTGCCTTGTGTGCGTGGATGAGGAGTTTGAAGGAGATCCTCCTGTCGACGGGGAGCCAGTGCAGGTTCCTCAGATGGGGGGTGATGTGGCTGTGGCGTGATACGTCGAGGATCAGGCGTGCGGAGGCGTTTTGTATGCGTTGCAGTCGCTTGATGAGCTTGGCCGGGGCTCCCGCGTAGAGGGCGTTCCCATAGTCAAGTCTGCTACTGACGAGGGCCTGGGTGACTGTTCTTCTTGTGTCTGTCGGGATCCACCTGTAGATCTTGCGAAGCATGCAGAGGGTGTTGAAGCAGGAGGAGGAGACTACGTTGACTTGCTTGGCCATGGAGAGCGTTGAGTCGAGGATGACTCCCAGGTTGACTCCCAGGTTGCGTGCGTGGTCGGTGGGTGTCGGGGCTGCTCCCAGCGTCGTTGGCCACCAGGAGTCGTCCCAGGCTGAGGGGTTGGAGCCGAGGATGAGGACCTCTGTCTTGTCCGTGTTCAGCTTTAGTCGGCTGATCTTCATCCAATCGGCGACGGCCTTCATTCCTTCATGGAGATTGGATTTGGCGGCGAGGGGGTCCTTGGTGAGGGAGAGGATCAGTTGAGTGTCGTCGGCGTAGGAGATAATGTTGAGGTCGTGCTGTCTGGCGATGCGTGCGAGCGGGGCCATGTAGATGTTGAACAGTGTTGGGCTGAGGGAAGATCCCTGGGGTACGCCGCAGATGATCTCGGAGGCTTCGGATCGGAAAGGTGGGAGGCGGACTCTCTGGGTTCTGCAGTCGAGGAAGGAGGTGGTCCATTCCAGGGCCTTGTCTCGGATCCCTGCGTCGTGGAGGCGTGTGCGTAGAGTGCGGTGGCAGACAGTGTCGAAGGCGGCGGAGAGGTCCAGCAGGATGAGGGCTGCGGTCTCACCGTTGTCCAGCAGGGTCCTGATGTCGTCGGTGGCGGCGATGAGGGCAGTCTCAGTGCTGTGGTTGCTGCGGAACCCCGATTGGGATGGGTCCAGGATGCTGTTTTCTTCGAGGTATCGGGTTAGCTGTTTGTTGACGATCTTCTCGATGACCTTGGCTGGGAACGGAAGCAGGGAGATGGGCCGGAAGTTCTTGAGGTCTCTCGGGTCCGCCTTGGGTTTTTTGAGTAGGGCGTTGATCTCTGCGTGTTTCCAGCTCTATGGGAAGGTCGCGGTCTCGAAGGAGAGATTGATAACGTTGCACAGGTGGGGTGCGATGGAGCTGCTGGCTTTGTTGAAGATGTGGTGCGGGAAAGGGTCTGACGGGGAGCCGGAGTGTATTGTGCCCATGGTCTTGATGATGTCATCGATGTTCACGCTGGCCCAGGCTGGCAAGGGGTCATGGTCGATGGTGTGCGGCGGGTCTGGTGTATCTATCTTAGTGGGGGCTGTTTGGGTGTTGAAGCTGTCGTGGATGTCGGCGATCTTGCGGTGGAAGAAGGTGGCGAGGGAATCGCACAGGGCTTGCGACGGCGGGATGTCGTTGGTGTTGGAGCTGGGGTTGGAGAGTTCCTTCACGATGTTGAAGAGCTCCTTGCTGTTGTGTGCGTTGTTGTCGAGGCGGTCTTTGAAGGAGATTCTCTTGGCGGACCTGATGAGGTGGTGGTGGTTACGGATGGCGTCTTTATGGGCTGCGTGGCTGTCCGGTGTCTTATCACTGTGCCATTTCTTCTCAAGTTTCCGGCAGGTACGCTTGGACGCTAGGAGTTCCGGGGTGAACCAGCTGGCTCTTTTGGTGGTGTCGCTGTAGGTGAGTTTTTTCAGCGGGGCGAGGGTGTTGGCACAGTCGTCTATCCATCGTCTGAGGTTGCAGGCAGCGTCGTCGGTGTTGGATGGGTCGGAGGGAGGGCTGAGAGCGAGGTTTGCCCGTAGTTGGTCTTTGGTGACTTTGCTCCAGCAGCGGCGTGGGATCTGTTGGGTGCGGTGGGTTTCTGGAAGGTGAAGTGGATGCAGCGGTGGTCGGTCCAGAGGAGTTCCGTGGTGTGGCTGAAGGAGACGTGGGAGCTTGAGGAGAAGAAGGGGTCGAGCGTGTGACCGGCGGAGTGAGTCGGTGTTGTGACGAGCTGTCTCAGTCCGAGGTTGGCGAGGTTGTCGATCAGGGTGGTGGAGTTGCTGTCGTTGTTGTTCTCCAGGTGAAAGTTCAGGTCTCCGAGGAGGATGTAGTCGGTAGAGGTCAGGGCGTGCGTGCTGATGAAGTCGGCGATGGAGTCGCTGAACTGGGGTCGGGGCCCAGGGGGTCTGTAGACAAGGGTGCCTCTAAGGGTGGTGTTGGGGTCCGTGTGGATCTGGAAGTGCATGTGTTCGGCGGTGCTGAGAGTGTCGTCGGTGCTGGTCGAGACCCTGATGGAGTTCTTGTGGACGATGGCGATTCCTCCTCCTACTCCGTTGACGCGGTCTCTGCGGGTGATCTTATAGCCGTCTGGGATGGCTATGGCGATGTCGGGTTCGGAGGAGTCGTTCATCCAGGTCTCTGTGAGGAAGGCGACGTCTGGTGATGATGTGTCGAGCAGGTCCCAGAGCTCGACGGCGTGTTTGCGTGCGGAGCGGGTGTTCAGTAGGATGCATCGGAGGTGGTTGAGGTCCTTCTTGGCGGGCGATTCGGTGGCTCCGAGGCTTGTGTAGCTGCAGTTCCGGCAGGTGAAGGGGCCATGTGTGCGTTTCGGGGCGGCCTTGAAGCAGTTGTGTGTCCGTCCGGGGTTGAGAGCGTGCAGTGTGGTGGCCTCGTAACGGCGTCGGTCCTCGAGGCTGGAGCGGGGGGGCACGGCCCAGGGGTTCTGGCGCTGGGCGCGGTCCAGGCACAGACGGGCTTCGGCGCGCCGGATGCGCGGCCGCACAACGGCCGCCATATATGGGGAGCTGGGAGGGAGGAGCAGCTGGGAGGCGGGAGGCAGGGGCAGCGAATGGGCAGTCAGGGGGCGGGGCCGCAGGGGACGCAGCGGCGGGGGGTACAGAAGGCAAAGTTGGGCACAGCAGAATGGGGGCACGAGGGGAAACAGAAAGCAAAATGGACACAAGCAATGGGGCACGAGGGGAAACAGAAGGCAAAATTGACACAAGCAATGGGGGCACGAGGGGAAACAGAAGGCAAAATGGACACAAGCGATGGGGGCACGAGGGGAAACAGAAGGCAAAAAGGACACAAGCAATGGGGGCACGAAGGGAAACAGAAGCAAAACGGGCACACAAAATGGGGGCACGAGGGGAACAGAAGCAAAATGGGCACTGAGGCAACAGCAGAGGGGCGAGCTTACCAGCAGCAGCAGCGGGCAGGACAACACAGGCGGAGCTGTGTGGCGGGGGAGCGACCTACCTGGCAAGGTCAAGGGTCGCTCTCCTCACCGCGCAGCGGCCGCCATATATGGTGAGCTGGGAGGGAGGAGCAGCTGGGAGGCGGGAGGCAGGGGCAGCGAATGGGCAGTCAAGGGGGCGGGGCCGCAGGGGACGCAGCGGCGGGGGGTATAGAAGGCAAAGTTGGGCACAGCAGAATGGGGGCACGAGGGGAAACAGAAGGCAAAATGGACACAAGCAATGGGGGCACGAGGGGAAACAGAAGGCAGAATGGACACAAGCAATGGGGGCACGAGGGGAAAAAGGCAAAATGGACACAAGCGATGGGGGCACGAGGGGAAACAGAAGGCAAAAAGGACACAAGCAATGGGGGCACGAGGGGAAACAGAAGCAAAACGGGCACACAAAATGGGGGCACGAGGGGAACAGAAGCAAAACGGGCACACAAAATGGGGGCACGAGGGGAACAGAAGCAAAACGGGCACCGAGGCAACAGCAGAGGGGCGAGCTTACCAGCAGCAGCGGGCAGGACAACACAGGCGGAGCTGTGTGGCGGGGGAGCGACCTACCTGGCAAGGTCAAGGGTTGCTGTGACAGAAGATCCTCCCAAAGGGGCAGCCTGACTGGAGGACAGATGATCATGATCAGGCGTTCGGGATACCAAACTCTCCAAGCCCAGCCTGAGCCACAAGGATGATTTGGGCCTGGTCTGTCCTGATCTTTTTTTAGAACTTTGGCAGAAGTGGTGTGGGCAGAAAAGTGTACAGGAGGCCTAAGCTCCAGTCAAGACAAAAAGCATCTCAGGGTGAGAGCCGCCTTAGAAACTCCAGCGCGCAGAACTGCTGACAATACGTCCTCTTGGCGGTGGCGAACTGATCTAACCAAGGCTCTCCCCACTGCTGAAAGAGACCTTGCACCACCTCTGGATGGAGACGCCATTCGTGATCGGCTAGGCATCTTTGGCTGAGTTCGTCCGACTGGCGTTCAGAGACCCAGCCAGGTGCTGAACCACCAGAGAAATGCCCTGATGTTCCAGCCATGTCCAGAGACACAGGGCCTCTTGAAAAAAAGTCCATGACCCCTCCCGCCCTGTTTGTTGCAGTACCACATGGCGGTTGTTTTGTCTGTGAACACCTACACTAGCCTTTCTCCTTGGAGGATGGAAAGGCTTTTAATGGCAACCGGATCGCCCGGTGCACCAGAAGGTTGATGTGAAGTTCGAATTCCGCCAGAGGCCAATGATCTCCACCTCTCCCAGATGGCCACCCCATCCCAGGAGTGCTGAATCTGCCAGTAGTGTCCGATCTGGTTCGGGGAAGGGAGAGGGGTCTGCTGCTGACCCAATCGTGGTTCGTTAACCACCACTGCAGATCTTCTGCAGTTCCCTTCGAGATCTGGACCATGTCCAAGAGATTTCCATGATTCTGTGTCCACTGGAACCTCAGGTCCCACTTCAGAGCCTGCATATGCCAGCGGGCATGTGTCACAAGCAGGATGCAGGAGGCCATGAGGCCCAGCAGCCTCAAACAGTCTCACCAAATTCCAGGATAGAGGCCGAAACTTTGGTACCATAGCCCACATATCGTGGACTCGCCGTTCGGGAGGATAGGCACAAAAGTGCAGTGTCCAGAACAACTCCAATGAAAGGAAACGTCTGAGAGGGAGTCAGGTGTGACTTCAGCATGTGGATAGTGAACCCCAGAGAATGTAGGAGGTCTGCCGAAGTCTGGAGGTGAAAGATGACAGACTGGGCAAGCCCACCTTCAATAGCAAGTCGTTGAGATAGGGGAAGTCTGGCATCTCCGATCTCAGCAGATGATCTGCAACCACTGCTATCACCTTGGTTAACACCCAAGGGGCTCTGGTGAGGCCAAAAGGGAGCACAGCAAACTGAACGCACTTGTGCTCCACTGTGAACCACAGTTAACGCCTGTGGGTAGACAGGACAGGAATGAAGAAATATGCCTCCTGCAAGGAAAACTCTACCATCCAGTTTCCCGGGTCCAGGGCAGACCATATTTGAGCAAGCGTGAGCATTTTGAACTTCTTCTTGAGGAAGAAATTGAGAATGCGCAGGTCTAGGATAGGACAAAGGCCTTCGCCCTTCTTGGACACCAGAAAGTAGCGGGATTAGCAACTACGACCTACTTCTGACATCGGCACCCTCTCTATGGCACCCTAGACAAGGATGCCTTCACTTCCTGGCGGAGCAGAAAAAGATGGTCCTCCATCAGCCTGTTGCAAGTGTCGGGGGGGGGGGGAGAGAGAGAGAGAGGTTTAGTGAACTGGTCCAACCGGTGGCTGCCCGACCCACAAGGTCTGTGGGTACAGCGTATTCTGCCATGCAGAGGCTGTGAAGCTTACGCACCGCATTGGCTGGGCGGCTGGATGCTCCTTTCAGGGCCACGAGAGAAGCAAAAGGAAGATTGGGGGTGACGAGGGGCCATGGAACAGCCCAAGGACCAGACTATAGCCCTGCTGTCCTTCGAGCACTCCAATGCTGAATCCACCTCGTCTCCGAAGATACGGGAACCATCAAAGGGCATGTCCATAGCGACGCGTAGACATCCCCAGAAAAGCCAGTCGACCTCAACCAGGCATGATGCCGTAATGCCACTGTCGACGAAACCGGTGTTCCCAGTGGGCCGGTGGTGTCCAGTCTGGGAGAAGCGGAGAAGGTCCAGGCATTGGCTCAACCGGGGTGCCAGGCCTCGAATGTCGAAGCCTCCTCTTTGGCTAACAGACGAGAAGTCGAAGACCTATTCGATTTCTTCTTGAGGTCTTACACAAATGAACCGACAATATCAAGTGCGACGAGAATCTCAGACTCTGCGCCCGCTACCTGGACATTCCTCTGGACCGGTATCGCCGCGGCGCCACACATCGAGCCGCCAGGAGTTTGAGATATTGCTCTTTTAAGGCCTTCTGGTTCATGGCGCGGCAATCAGAGCAAGCCTTTGGATCATGGTCGAGCTCGAGGCACCAAAGGCATACAAGAAGCGGATGCGTCACCGACTGAGTGCTGACAGGCGCCGCAGGGCTTGAAGGTGGCCTTCTGGGAGGACATCCCTGCCACAACAGGAGGAAAAACCTGAAGAGGACTCAACAAAAGTCGAAAACAATTAGTCAAAAATTGACTAAGGGGTAGCTCTCTCTGGACGTGTGCTGACTGGCGTGGAAAGAAAAGAACCGATGTCAGCGCGCTGAGGTGGTACCTATTTAGGCAAGTGCACATCACTTCTGGCATGAACACAGACAACGCCACGTATAGCCGATCGACGCCACCTACCGACACGCATGGGTACTGCTCACAAAAACTTTCCGGATCCAGTCTGACGCCTGGGGATAAATCTAGGGTAAGGAATCTGCAGCTAGAAGTCTCGATCAGATCAAATAATAGGCAATAGAATCATCTGGCGGCAAAGTCTTAACAGGATAAGGCTCAGGGAATGGGTCATCCTAAGGATAAGTCCTGCAGTTGTGCCAGGAGTCTTCCAGATCATAAATGGGCCCTGGCTACAGATAAGATGGCAGTGACTCTGAAGAATGTAAATGATCAGACTTAATGGGAGTCATCTGACTTCTCCAGTATTTGGGATGGAGGCAGAACGGGGTCAGCCATTAATTCCTCAAAAACAGTTCTCATCAAATGGGAGTTTTGTCGTCTTTTGTGGAATGTGAGATGAGGACGTGGGGTGCACATGTATATGATGACTGTTGGGGTTGATGTAAATGGTGTGCTGCCTGCTGTGTGACTGTTCAGCCTCTTTCTGAAAAGGATCAGGTGTTCTGAGTGTCAAGGCTATGCTAGATATCTGTGCAGTCTCAGCATGGAAGGGATTTTGGCCACCTATCAAATTTTTCCTTTGGTGCTAAACTGTAATTTGCGCACAGTAAGACATTTAAGTGAGCCTGTTTGGGTTTAGGGGGGACAACAACGTTTTTTGTTTAAAGCTGGTGAAAGATCTGACAGAAATAGCTAGAATAACAGCAGCACCTGTATGCACCTCTGCTTAAAGCGGTTTTCAATTTCTAAGCAAGAACAAAGTCTGTCTTTTATTGTACTCACACAAAGTTTGGATGAAGCATCTTTAAAAAGTAGAAATGTCCTCTCCGGTTCACCCAACGTAAATGTTTATGCTAGAGGATGACCCTAGCTACCAGATTAAATGCTGCACTGAAGTCGACAAAGCAGGCTAAAATGCACCTCGTCGTCAACCCTGTGACCAAGAATCATAGGGCAAATGAGAGATGGATCAAAGCCAGCCCTTGACAAAATCTACCATGTTCTTTTACTGCCAGAGGAAAACCCCCGATACTGCATAATAGTCTTGTTTTCAGCATAGTTTTTCATGCAACTGTAAAGCCGATTTCCCCACAATTTACAGTAGAAAACTTTCAATGCTGCTATTTTTTCCTTTGTATTTCACTTTCCTTTATTTCTACTCAGAACTCCCCAAAAAAGTTCAACGAGGAAGAAAGGACATATGAAGACCATGACACAAATTTTGTATTTGCACACTATAGAAAGCCTAACTGTAAATACTTGTATCTACAAAACTACATATTTCATTACATTTTCTTATTCTACCTTTCTTTTGGGGGGGGGGGATAGTCAAATTTATTTTTTGTTGCACAATTAATTATTGATTAAAAGCTTTCTTTCAATCAAGAGTTTTTAAAACGTCATTACAAGTTATATGTTCACAAATGTTACCTTATAAAGAGGACGCCGTACATCAATTGGACAGTTCTGGATAACCTCATCCACGACTTCTGAGATGGGTTGTGTAAAATCAGGATTGGCAAACTAAAAAAACAAAAGGCAATGGAGAACTCCATTATGGAGGACGATTGGATTACATGGTTTTATTATGGATTTAAACACGATTTTATTGTTAATCCCATTTCAAATCGGAGAATCAAATATGGTAAAAAATAAAAACTTTACAAGGAAATACTTTCGAGGAATTAATCTTAAGGGGTGACTAACCCTCTTTATATTTCGATCTAAAACCGATTAAGTCTTTATCTATTTGTTTGCTGCGTCTGCCTTATCCCTAGGGTACCACTGCAGACAAAGAAAGAAACTATAAATTACTGTACATTTACCTCTGGATGAAAGAAAATCTCTGGGCCCAGGAATCGTTCATAGCCAACATCAATACTGAACTCTTTCTTCGAAATGGCATTTACTCCAGTAAACTGCTTTATCCACTTGGTGCCATCAGTATCATATTTGCTAAATTCTTTGACTAAATCAGGGCACACATAACTAAAACGTTCCTAAAAAAAATAAGAAAATGTTTGTTGAACCAACAAAGGAAGATTTAACATTTAATCCATTATACTGGTAAATGCTAGTTTGTATCCCCACCAGTCCTTTACCTTTAGGATTGATGATGTCTGTCAGCAAAACTCTTTTAAATAATATTGTGCATGCGTTTATTCAGTCATTTATTTGCCCATCAAGGACTATTTTATTTACTTTCCTTTTCTCCAGTTAATTGCTCTACTGCAGCTTGCAAGATATATCAAGTTCTTCACAACAACAACGTCCCTATTCCACTCAAAAGAACATCTAGATGGGGGAGGGGTGAATTGAGGGAGTGGGCGGGTAAGGGGTGGCCGATCTCCCTACTTCTAGGTAATTACAGATAATCATTTCCTACAACAAACATACAAAATACTGTATAACGGAAAACAGGAACTAGTGCTGTAAACACAGGGCCGCTTACTTCAAGATTCGCCTGCCTTGTTATGTATACTCCTGACACTATTCTACTTCTTAATGTACACACTTCATGTTACGTTACGCTGACTCATGCTTTATGCGGTTTTGAAAATTCCAATAAAAAATAATTTTATTAAAAAAAAATTAAAAAAAAGAGCATGGAAAAGAATGTTCTAGAGTGCACGATCAGGCTAATCAACAGTAAATATAAATGAGCAAAACTGTAGTGTTACTGAATGCCCATATCTAAATGACCATGAACTGGGGACCTAAGCAATTCTTTAATAACTACTTAAGATCTAAATCAAGGCCTGGTAAAGAACCAATAAAATTACACCCCAAAAAGAACCCCCATCATTAAAAGAATACTCATCTTAAAAAAATCCTTCGATATTTTTATCTTTCATCTATGTCTCTGCTTGAGAACACTTCTCCAATAGGGTGATGCTCACAAAAATCCATATAACGGACCTTTGGTTAGACTGAACATGTTTCAACATGTTTTGCAGGTGGTATTACAATACAATAATGTCTAATCGCATATTTCCGGTGAGAAGTACACTACTGGTGAATTCCAATCTTTCAGCCCCATGAGTGTTTGAAATGAAGATCAAACTACAAACGTAACTCCTACAAATGATTCTCTTTGCAAGTTAACTTTAATTTTATCTTTGAATACGTTTTTATTAACATTTTGTTGCACTGTTTAAACAGCCATAGTACAATAACAATAGGCACATCTAGCCTTGAAATGAACAGGCCTGTCCCAAAAAACCCTTCCCTCCCACCCTCAGCCACTGCACAGCCACGGGCCCGCCCCAGCAATCTCACATTAAATGAAGATCTGAGTTATCATAATGTCTGAGGGCTCGTCGCCCTAGGTACATGTGACCATGTCAGAGGTCCAGAATCTTTGTGCCGTCTACGAACTGTAGCATAATAGTCATCTATCTTAAAAGGCTCTAGCAGTTTCAGGGCTTAAGTCGATTTGGGCAAGATAGTTCCTTGAAGTCCCTACTGAAATAGTTCACCAGATGGCCCCATTGTTTAGTAAAAGCTTTCTCCTCACCTCGTGCCATTTTTGACAGTTTCACCATGCTAAGGATCCACCAGTCTCTCAACCCATTTGTGTTCGGAAGGCAAAACTTGCTGTCCCCAAAGACTAAGGACGGTTTGTTTGGCCTCAAGGAGGAGGTGGGAAATTAGTTTGCCTAGCATGCAATAGAGTGGATAAATATCTGGGGTGTGGCACCCCAAAAGAATAACACCTTCGGACATCTAGTCAGATCTGACCTGTGATTTGTTCCATTGTAGTCAACAGCAAGGTCCAAAAGGGTTGTGTTTTGGGACACGACCATAATGTGTGGGAGAGGGACGCCCTCCTCCGCACACCCTCTCCAAGAGAGAAAGCGGACTTCTTTCTTCATTTATGCTAAAAGTGTTGGGGTAGAATACCACAGATACCGAATTTTAAACAGGGTCTCTCTCCCTCCCGAGGGTGACGCACAATTATTAGCTCGGGTTAGGATTTCCTCCTTTTGGTCATGGTCAAGGGTGATGCACAATTTCCTCTCCCAGGCCCGTTGAAAGGTGTTTGGTAGGGCATTATGTAGTGTTAAGCATATTATACATAACAGAAATGGCATGTCTGTCATCTGTGCAGTGTAGGAGAAATTTTTCAAAGGTTGTGAGGGATCTTGTTCCCCTCTGAATGGTTCTAAGGTGTGATAGTCAGTGGTGCAACTGTAGGCAGCGGCATTGTTCAGTTTCAGGGAGGCAGTACTCTTCTTTCAAGTGATTGAAGGATTTGATTGATCCTTATAGAAACATGTCTCTCAATGTCTTGCACCCCCCTTCTAGCCAATTGCTATATGAGAATTTATGGAGGCCAGGCATACATTTTCAATTACCCCAGAGGCGCATAAATGGGGAAGGACAAGTAGTGAGACCACATTTGAATCAGACTTAATACCAAAACCTCCAGTGTCGCTCTCGTGACTGGTTAGTTATACAGCGTTTGTCGAGTTTGAACGAGTTCGCCAGAGGATTTCTCAGAGTTCCAATGTCATGGTGCAGTCAATCATGCACCACCCCTTATCGGTCTCTCGTGGAGTCCAGTGTATGGGATAACAGAGGTGGGTAGCGGCATAATAAGCTAGGTAGGGGACCCCCCAGTCCTCCCTTGCGTGGCCGTAAGAAACCCTGCTTCCGACTAATCCTTTCCAACCTGCCCCTACATATGGAATTAGTGCAAGTCAATTGAAAGGTCGGCAATGAAGTCACCTGGTATTCAAAGAGCTAGGGTCTGAAACGCATACAATATCTTAGGTAGTATGGTCATTTTATATGCAACTATTATGCCCAGGAGAGAGAGAGTTTTACATTTCCAACTATTAAGCTCACTTCTGAGTCCTCGTTTCAGGTGTTGAAGATGGAGGTCTCGAGTTTTAGTTAATGTGGGGGCTAACACGAGGCCCAAGTAATTTATGTGCGAAGGGGCCCACAGTAGAGGGGTTAGCGATTGTATTCGGCCCACCACCGCCCTGGGGACAGACACATTCAAGATTTCGGATTTAGTGACATTGATCTTAAACCCTACATGGTCTGGTAGAAATGAAGCTCCCTCAGCACCTATGAGACATGCGAGGCAATGGGGTCTGAAAGGGTCACAAGGACATCATCGGCAAACATGGTTAATTTCAGCTCCTGTTGGTCGAATCGGATCCTCTTTTGTGAACTCCGAATACCAGTTGTACAAACACCTATTGCATTTGATTTAATAAACTATAATGTGACACATTAAGGCAATGCTTCATGTTAAAGAAAATTATTTTGAATTTTGAAGCGAATATCATTTCACGTGATGTTTGTAATATGATTTACATAGCAAACATATCAGGGCTCGGCTTGTACAGCTGCTCTATGATCCGAGCCAGACCCTTGGCTCTTCTTGTTAATTTGTTGGCTCGCCTACCTCTACGCTATTCAATGCAGTGGTTGAAGTGCATTAAACAAAAGTATGGATACTGCAATGAGGATGGGACCAGTGAGCTCCGAGGCAGAATCAAGGGCGTGACTAAAAAGAGCAAAACATTCTGAAACTATTTTGTTGATCTTTCACCATCAAGTAACTACATATAAAATACTGCGCACCTTAACTGAAAAATAAATGAAGGTTCAATTAATCAGTGGGAAAAATGTACTATTTTAGGTTATGAAACCTCTATTGATAAATACGCTCAATACAGAGGTCTATGTGTGCAACCAGAGACCCATAGAATTCAATCCCGTTTGGTGTAGCAGGAAAAAGTAATGTGTATTATTAGTGCTCTGAAGACTCTGAAAGCACTGTGTATGTTTAAGTCATCATTTTAAACGTGCATTACACACAGTATAATCTAGGCTGCCACAAAATACGCATATAAGTTTGTTAAAGATAAAAAGTGCTTCTAAAGTATAGATTTCAGTAATATGCAGAATATACCTAGTGCAATTTTTTTTTTTATAACCCTGCATTAAAAGTACACACTTCGCAGCTCAACTTGGAACGCCCTTACAATACTACAGGCAAGGAAGACAAAGACATACTTGCAAGAAACATCGTGAGAGACCCTCTGTTGGCCACGTAACTCAATACACACTACAAGAAGAAGGATGTTTAAATATTATTTCCTCAAGGGTGTATGCCACCTTAGCTGCAGATTTATAAAGGTCATGCCCTCTCCACAGAGGACATGCATTTTGTGGAAGAGTCTGTTCAGGGGTAAACATACATCTATCAAAGCATTTTCACAAGATACAGGATTCAGGGAGCAATAAATATGTAAAATAGACATGGATTTGGTGTTTCAGATACTCAGATTTATTTTCAAGTATTCAAAGAAAGGAAAAACTACGGCATGCGTGTAGAAAAAGAGCTCAAATCTTGGGTGTTATGTAGTTTGGGATCACAAAACCAGGTTAAATCATGAGAATGGAGATTAGTGAATAACATGTTGTAGCTCTTCTCTTCTACACTTGTTTTTAATTACGTCTTCAGCATAACGAGTCCAATTAGGGTGTTTGTTAATGTGTCAAAAAATGCTTTCTTCAGGCACTTCTATAGGATAGTCTTTCTCATTTATGTGGCGCCTCGGATGAAGCAACATACTTTGAAGCCGTATAAACATATTCAAAATATTTAACAAAGTGGTGGGGTTTCGATGTTCTAGCTAAAGAAATATTCAGATCTGTTCCAGCAAAACATGCAAAGATATATCCTAAGATGATACAACCAAAAGATAGAGGCAGAAGGAAAATGCTACTTACCAGTATGCATCTGTTCTTGGCATGTAGAGCTGTAGAGTTGTATACTTTAGCATAGATCGCCATCTGTGGTGTTGGGCTCGGATGTTTGCACTTTGTTTTTGTCTGAAGAAGTCTTTGTAGTCACGAGATAGGCGACTCCTCCTTATGGTGAAAGTGCGCATGGGCATCGACTCCATCTTCAGATTGTTTTTCGCCATAAAGGATGATGATGGAGTTAGTAAGAGAATAGAAAAGGATGTCCATGTAATGGATCTAAATAAGATAATACTGCAACAGATAATGGTACCCGGGGAGGTGGGTGGGCGTATACAACTCTACAGCTCTACATGCCAAGAACAGATGCATATACTAGTAAGTAGCATTTTCCGTTCAAGGCATATGAGCTGTAGATTATATACTTTAGCATAGACTATACAGCAGTTTTCCTCCCTAGCGGTGGCAACCTGCATCTGTTGCAGTGGTTTGAAAAAGTGTTCCTAGTACAGCCTGGGCCACAGTAGCTTGTTGTTTTGCTTGCACATCTACACAATAGTGTTTAGTGAAAGTATGTGGTGTAGACCAAGTTGCTGCTTTGCCGATGTCATCTAGGGGAATGTTCCCTAAGAATGCCATAGAAGCCCCTAGTTTGCGTGTGGAATGAGCTCTAGGGGGAATAGTTAATGTGCGTTTAGCTTTAAGATAGCATATTTGGATGCATTTAACAATCCACCGTGCAATTCCTGTTTTTGAAATGGGAATGCCTTTGTGAGGTGGGGAGAAAGCTACAAAGAGTTGTTTTGTGTTTCTAAAGGGCTTAGTTCTTTCGATAAAGTAGAGTATCGCTCTTTTAACGTCTAGCGTGTGGAGAGGGCGTTCTGCCACGGAGTCTGGTTGAGGGAAAAATACTGGAAGTTCAACCGACTGATTAAGGTGGAAGGCAGATACTACTTTAGGCAGAAATTTTGGGTTAGGCCTAAGAACCACTTTACTATGGTGTATTTGTAAAAATGGTTCTTCTATGGTTAATGCCTGGAGTTCACTAACTCTCCTAAGGGATGTGATAGCTACCAGGAAGGCTACTTTCCAAGTAAGGAACTGTAACTCGCATTTGTTCAGAGGTTGAAATGGGGGACCCATGAGTCTGGTAAGGACTATATTGAGATTCCATACAGGAGAAGATGGAACTCTAGGTGGAATTATTCTTTTAAGTCCTTCCATAAACGCTTTGATAGCGGGTACTCTAAACAAAGACAAATGTCTGTTTTGGAGTAAGCAGCAATTGCAGCGAGATGTAGCCGTATAGATGTGTATGCTAGGTTACATTGTTGTAGATGCAAAAGATAACAGATAATGTTTTGGATGGAAGCATCTAGCGGATTGATTGTTGTTTGTACAGTAAATGACAAAATCGCTTCCACTTTGCTGCATAGCATGCTCTAGTGGTAGGACGTCTAGCCTCTTTAATGATGTTCATGCAGTCTGGCGGGAGATTGAGGTAGCCAAACTCTAGGACTTCAGGAGCCAGATCGCAAGATTGAGTTGATTGGGATCTGGATGCCTTATCTCTCCACGGTTCTGAGTGAGGAACTTGGGGGAGAGGTGCAGCTTTTGATGCAGCACTACTGAGAGTTCCAACAGGGTTGTGAACCATGGTTGGCATGCCCATGTTGGAACAACTAGGATCATTGTGAGGGAGTGTTGTTTGAGCTTCCGAACCACTAACGGAATGAGCGGGAGAGGCGGAAAAGCGTATGCAAATTTGCCTGACCACTTCATCCATAGCGCATTGCCTTTGGACAATGGGTGTGAGTATCTGGAGGCGAAGCTTGGGCATTTTGCGTTTTGGTGTGTGGCGAACAGATCTATGTGTGGATGACCCCACATGTGAAAGAATGGAAGAAGAACTTGAGGATGAAGTTCCCATTCGTGGATCTGCTGTGTTTGACGACTGAGCAGATCTGCGATCTGATTGTGTACTCCTGGGAGATGCTGTGCGAGGAGGTATATGTTTTGAGCAATAGCCCATCTCCATATCCTTTGCGCTAGTCGTGAAAGCTGAAGTGTGTCCCCCCCTGTTTTTGTACGTAGTACATTGCTGTCATGTTGTCTGTACGTACCAAGACAGCTTTCTCTACTAGCACGAGTTGAAAAGACTTTAGTGCTAGAAAGATTGCCAGTAACTCCAGGTGATTTATGTGGAGTTGTTTATGTTGATGGGTCCATATGCCCCGAACGGTGTTTTGGAGATGAGCTCCCCAGCCGGTGAGCGATGCGTCTGCTGTTAGCACTATCTGTGGAACCAGGTCGAGGAACGGCGGCCCTTTGGACAGGTTTTGTGTGTTCCACCACTGCAGAGAGCGATGTGTGCGGCTGTCCACCACCAGATCTGTCAACTGACCTTGAGCCTGGTTCCACTGATGTGCCAAACATTCCTGTAATGTCCGCATCTGGAGTCTTGCATAAGGGACGATGAGAATGCAAGAGGCCATCATTCCGATTAACTGCATAAAGACTCGAGCTGGCAATGAGTGCTGAGGCTGAAATTGGGATATTAGAGCCTGCATGGTGCAGATCCTGACTGGATTGGGGTATGCTAGGGCTTTTGAAGTGTCTAGAGTGGCTCCTAGATACTGTTGTATTTTTGACGGCTGAAGGTGAGACTTGGTGAGGTTTACTGTGAACCCCAAGTCGTGAAGTAATTGGATGGTTTTGTGTGTGTGTTGTACACAACTGTTGTGAGACTTGGCTTCTATGAGCCAGTCTAAATAAGGGAACACGTGGATGTGTTGCCTTCGTGAGTGAGCTGCCACCACTGCGAGGCATTTGGTGAAGACTCTGGGTGCTGTGGTCACTCCGAATGGGAGGACTTTGAACTGATAGTGTTGACCGTCCACTATGAACCGGAGGTATTTTTTGTGAGAGGGATGAATAGGAATATGAAAGTAGGCGTCCTTTAGATCCAGAGTGGAGAGGAAGTCGCCTTGTTGAAGTAGTGGGAGCACCTGTTGGAGAGTGACCATGTGGAAGTGGTCTGATTGAATGTAGAGGTTTATTGGTCTGAGTTCCAGTATTGGCCCGAGAGAGCCGTCCTTTTTTGGGATTAGAAAATAGAGCGAGTAAATCCCTGTGCCCTGATGATGTAAGGGGACTGGTTCTATTGCGTTTTTTTGTAAGAGAGAGAGAATCTCTTGTTTTAGAAGGGTCAAATGTTCTGTGGACATTGGACCGTGTTTGGGAGGGATGTGTGGGGGATTGGAGGGGAGTTCCAGGCAGTAACCATACTGGATAATTTGTCTTACCCACCTGTCTGTGGTGATGGAATTCCAGACAGGTAGGAACTGTGATAGACGTCCCCCGACAGGTGTTCGGGGGGGAAGTGGAGTGAAGTCACTGCTTGGTGGTAGGGGAGGTGCGGGTGTTACCGCGTCCTCTTCCCTTATTGTTGTTGCCCCTGTATCCTCCCCTAAAATATCCTTTGGAAAAGGAACTTTGATTGGGACTTTTATAAGATGAGGAGGGTTGCTCTGATGTATTGGTTTTGGAGCCACCCCTATAAAAGGAGCGACGAAAAGAGCCTCTATGGGAAGGTAATTGCAAGGCCCCCATAGATTTTGCAGTCTCTATCTTTTTTCATCTTTTCTAAAGATGTGTCGACTGTAGGCCCAAAGAGATGTTCTTGGTCGAAAGGCTGGTTTAGAATACTGGTTTGCACCTCGTTTGAAACCGGATATCCGGAGCCAAGCGTGCCTGCGTAACAAAACGCTGGTATTAACGGCACGAGATGCGGTATCAGCGGCATCAAGAGCACATTTAATTGATGCATTTGTAATTAATTTACCCTCTTGTATAAGGTCATTTGCCTTGTCCTTATATTGGTCAGGGAGATGCTGGATAAGCTTCTCAAGCTCATCATAGAGAGCTCTGTCATATCTTGCCAGCAGAGCTTGGGTGTTGGCAATTCTCCAATAATTTGATGCTTGTGACGCAACACGTTTTCCGGATGCGTCTAAAAGTTTTGATTCTTTGTCAGGAGGTGGGGCGTCGCCTGTGGTTTGTGAATTGGCCCTTTTACGTGCATTAGACACCACAAGGGAGTCTAAAGGGACCTGACCCTAGATGTATATTGGGTCGTTGGGAGCTGCCTTATATTGTCCATCTATTCTAGGGTTAAGAACCCTGGCCCTGACGGGGTCTTTAAACACTTCTGGTGCCTGTTTAAGCCCTTCAAGATTGGTAGGGTGTGTGTGTGTGGACTTTTGTGGCTGAGCGAACGTTTCTAATAGGAAGTCTTCTTCTAAGGGATCCGAGTGTAATTGTACCCCGTGATATTGTGCAGCCCTGGTGATTAGTTGCGCAAACCCTACATTGTCATCTGGAGGGAATGGGCGAGAGGGATATAGGTCCGGGTCATTTTGTAGATCCGGATCAGTATTATAATCCTGCCAGGGATCTGGATCTTGTGGGATTGCGTCGTCGTCATCCCCTTGTGGATTTGTGTTCCCTATCCCCATCTCCATCCCCACCCTCATAATCACTATCCTCATCTAGTGGTGGAGGTGAAATGGAGGGTTGTGGGGAATGTACTGGAGAAAATAGTAGATTGGGATCAGTAGGAGGAGAGGGTGGGGGAGGTGTAAGAGGTGGAGAGGTATTCGTGCCCATATTTCTTTTTTTACTAGGAACTGGAGAATCTTGTGAATCGTCCGGTTTCCTTTTTGGTGTGGAAGTAATACGACCAGTCTGTGGGTCAATATGTATTGTTTTCGGCTTTGGATCTGGAAGATCTGGTACAGAAGGGTGTTTGGATCCAGTGTCTTTTTTCGGAGTGGAATATTTATGGTCCTTATGTTCCTTTGCCTTATGAGGGGTTTTATCCTGTTTAGGCTTAGGTGTAGGAGTTTTCGGTTCAGGGACGTTTTTCGGCTCCGAAGACTTCGGTTTAGGCCGTTTCGGCTCCGAAGGCTTGTCTTTTGGCTGTTTCGGCGCCGAGGGTTTCGGCGTCGAATGTGTTTTTGGCGCCGGTGGTGGCACATTTATGGGTTTGGGCTTCGGTGCCGGAGGTGTTTTATGGGCACTGGAGTGGGGTTGGCTCGAGCCCGAGCCGGAAGGCTTGTCTTTCGGTTTCATAGCCGGGCCAGAGGGCGGGGCGTCAAATGTTTGGCCGGTGTGAACCGAGGCGAAGGTGTTACCGGAGCCTCCTGTGTGGGAGTGGGTAGGACAGGGGTCTTGGTACTCACGGACCGCTGAGCTGGCGTGACTGTCGTCGATGCCGGAGTCATCGGCCTCGGAGACTGAGATCTGTTCTTACTCGGCCTCTTGTTCTGGAAGGGTATCGGGACCTGGTTCAAAGATGTCCGGAATCGAAGCGCTTCCCCGGGACATTTCGTGGCGTCGAGCCCGACGATCACGGATGGTTTTCTTGGACCTGAAAGATGAACAGGCCTCGCAGGTGTTTTCTTCGTGCTCTGGAGAGAGGCAAAGATTACACACCTCGTGTAGGTCCGAGTGTGGGAACTTAGCACCATACTGGGGACATTTTATAAAGGGAGTCTGTTCCATCGACGTCCAACGTGGTGGCGCGGGTAGGCCCAACTGCCCGCGTCGAAGTCTAGGTCGAGTAGCTTGATTGTAGAGGATGCGCGTCTAAATGAAAACGCGATCGAGACAATACCGTCGAGAGGTGAGTGATTGCGCATCAAAGGGTTTTTCGATAACGACACCGACCCGGAGCGCAGCAAGTCACATCCGAACCCGATGGCGGAAAAAAACAATCTGAAGATGGAGTCGATGCCCATGCGCACTATCACCATAAGGAGTAGTCACCTATCTCGTTACTACAAAGACTTCTTCAGACAAAAACAAAGTGCAAACATCCGAGCCCAACACCAGATGGCGATCTATGCTAAAGTATACAATCTACAGCTCATATGCCTCGAACACATGGTTTCAGTGAACATTACTGGATTGATCCAGAATTTTAGTATAGTTTCTGCCACCTTTCGTCATATCTGCTAACCACTATTATTAAATTATACTTGAAAAGTAACCTTCGTGAACATAAGGCACACAGAAAATGGAGATAAATTGCTTCTCGGGCCAGTTAAGAGCTATGTGTAAAAGAAGGCCACAAACAGGGCTCTGAAATCAGCAGATGGTTAGGGACTCTGCTTTTTCCATCCATTCCAATTCTCAGAAGGACAGCAAAGATGTACAAGGCTGCTGGAATGAGGGAAAATCCCAATTCCGCAAGCAAGCTGAGGGATAGAAAAGCCCATTTTGGGTGACTGCTTCAGACTCAACAGATAAAGGATAAGGAAGCATATAGAGCTAAGAGGAAAACGTACAGTGCAATGCAAGCTCAATAAAGAAGCCTGGATATGGATTCACCCCATCTACAACACACATGCCACTATGTTACTAATACAGCAACAGAGGCTACCACTTAATTGAATAAGTACAAAGATACGTGAAGAATAGGATAAAGAGTAGAATTAGTGGTAAATCTAGGAATTTAATTTGGTTTGGTGTGAATCCGGAAAAATGGGTTGTCTAGAGTTAGGTTTATCGTAAAGCTTTGGTTTAGGAATAGGCTTAAGTCCAGAGGTACTGTAAGAAGTATGCTACTTACCTTGTAAGCATCTATTCGGAGTGTACTGCTGCAGATTTACATGCTATGCATGCTCCTGCCATCTAGTGTTGGCCTTGGACTTGATGTAGTGGTAGGGTTAGTTAGTGTACCACGATGTTGTAAAGTCAATCATAATGTACACAGGAAGGAAAAACGTTCCTGTCAACTAGTCCAAGTTTGTTGTCAGAAAGGAGAGACTTGACACTTTTCTAAGTTTTTCACTGCTAACAAACTTGGTATATTTGCATTCTTACAAATGTATTCTGCATTATTTTAGCAACAACCAGTACAACTGCATGGTGTTACTATGTTGCTTTGCTTTAACTATTAATAAGCTGCACTTTACCTTTACAGCTTTAGCAGTTTCCAAAGATTGTTCTGGAGGGATTCCCACTTCTCGGTCTCGAAGTAGTTGTTGAATGAAGTATGTAATATCTCGACCAGCAATTGGAATGTGTTTGATGCAGCTTCCTATCACGTAACCTTCAGCCTAGAAATAAAAATCAGGTCGTCATCAGAATGCCTTCATCCAAGCACACGAAGAAACAGGTAATGTACTAATTAATTTTTATTATTGTACTATATATAGAACAGAAATAAGCCTACCCAGAGGTACTAACCTTTTTAGGTTTACATACACAAACAGCTTCAGCTGCCTTGTCAAAGACCTACGATGTACAATACAATAAACCCAGAGTGGATTTAGACCAGACCTTGGTCACGACTAGATGTGTTGGTCTGTCTCAGTTACCTGGGTCTTATTTGTTGGCTTTCCTACCTCTTCATGTGATAGTCACACTCCTGGAGCATTACTTCTTTTCAATATTTCTGTGTGGATGACTTTAATCCTTCCACAGATAATGGGAGGGGAATATGTGCTTGATATTGGAGTATGGTGTGCAACCTGCCATCTGTCAGGGTAGTGTTGGTCAATTACTCTACCAAAATGGATAGACTACTGCCCACCATATTTTGAGATCTCTGCTGTGTTTTACAGAAAGCCAATGCTACGGCGGTTTCTCTGAAGGCACTGAAGACTGACCTAGTGACCACTATATTTTAGGCAGTCACTGAGCAAACATTTTTGCTTTTGAAAAACAAACTCCTAAAGAAAAACAAAACACTAAAGACCCACAGGGAGGGGGGTTGGGGGGTCTCTCTCTCGCACGTAAAGGGAGTCATTATTTCCCTGAAAGAAAAGAAGAAAAAAATCAGACCATCCGCTATAAAGAGGGTGGATGGTTTGATGCATCTACAAAGACTGCCTGAAATACACCAGGCTGCCTGTGTAAGGCTTCAGTGGTGGAACATCTAAAAGTTAAACTCAAAATCAGGCCCAATATGTTTTTAAGCAGAAAGTATTTCTCTTTGCTCTCTTTTTTTTTTTTTGCGAGGGACACGCACGATGCACACAGCTACAGGGCAGCTCAAATTTGATCAATCCATCCCCCTCCCCCCACATTATGATTTTTTTTTTTAAAACTCTTTGATCACTTTTGGCAACACCCATGTGCTATCAACATCTGGCTTCTAATTGCTCCTGCCCTGCCAACCAAGCCACCCACTGCCCCACAATATTACTTCCAAATCCCTCCCCCAATCTCATTTAGTGACAGTCTGCAAGCTGTACACAGCTGAGTTAAGTGCCATCAGCGCAGGGGAGGATAATGATGTGAGAGCAGATGATGCTGGTTAGGGGAGATTCATGTAAACGTTGTAGTGTGTCAGACTTAGGGAGGATCCTTGCAGGACTCTATAGAGGAGTAAACAGGCATCTGAGGTGAAAGAGTGGTAGGCTGACTGACTGGGTCCTGCAAGTCAGGAAGCAGCAGATGCAACGGAGCGCCAGACCTTGTATTCAGATGTTGTGAAGACGTTGGATAAGGATGGGGTGGGATACCATGTCAAATGCTGCGGAAACGTCTAGGAAGATTAAGGCCGTTGTCTCTCTTTGGTTAATGTATCATGCAGCTGTAGTCCATGACTGCGATGAGGGCAGTTTTGTTACTGTGGTTCCGTCTGAATCTGGACTAGTTGGCGTTGAGAAGTTGGTGTTCGCTGAGGTATTTGGTGAGGCGTTTGTTGATGATTTTCTCTAGTACCGTAGCCAGGTATGGAAGCAGCAAGATCTGTAGATGGTTGGCGAACGTATAGGGATCCGCTGAGGGTTTCTACAGCACAAAAGACTGGTGTGTGTTTCCAGGCGTCTGGGAAGGTTTCTGAAGGGATGGAGGTGTTTAGGATGGGTGAGAGCACAGCGTTGATGGGTTTAAGTCCCCTGGAGTAGGCGAGTTGGGGGCCAGGGACAAACAGGGCCCCGGAGTGGATGGATTTATAATGGCATGACACTACATAAAGCATCCTAACCTAACGGAATATCACATTATAACAAAACACAAGACCAGAAGGTATTGCTATATGGTACAGCACGGTATAACACAAAACAACATAACACCATACCACTACAAAAGACAACATAACCAAACACAGTATGGCAAAGCATGACAACAGAAGACATCCTAACATAACGGAAGATAGCACTACTTGACACAAAATAAAACGCCCATGCATAAAACAGCATATGACATTATTTCACAACATAACACACCCGAACACGGGAGACAACAAAATACACCATCCCATAATACGACATAGCAGGACACAACATATCGTAACATAACAGCATAGTACTGCACAACGCAATACACCCTGGCATAGGACAGCGCAGCACTATACAACTCAGCACAACACACCCTAACACAACATAGCACAGCATGACAATAGAAAAATGCCATAACAGATGCATTACATAGTATGGAAAAGATCATAACTCTAGCAAGTAAGAGCAGGGATCATGTGAAAGGTACGTATTGGAATCACTAGGGTTATTCATTGTTTCCTTGTAAGTTCTGGAGATCAAATACCAGTGCACTGGTAAACAACCAGTCATCAGTGTGTAGAAAAAGGGCCAGTTCTGTGCACAAACATTTGCCAGCTCCTACCTCTAGGACTGGCTCCACATTTGATGCCTGTATTGAGCAATATAAGCATTTGCAGGTCCCCTATGTGGCCAGCCGAACTGTCAACACTTTGTTTAGTATTGCCACCTTAGATGAATAATGTAAGCAGTGTGTCTAGATGGAGCTGTCTCAAGGGAGGCATGGCATAGTGTGGAACAGCAGTTGAGCATTAAGAAGACCAAGTATTTGTTTACCAGCTTTGCTGAAATTACAAAAAGAATTGGTGTTTTTAAATGATTAATTTTTTTTTAATTCGTCCGATGAAGGCTGAGAGAAAACGGGGTTATGTTGCAGTACACCCTCCCCCCCCCATTTTTTGCCAGGTATCTGGTGCAACTTAGACTGAAAGTGTGCTGGGTTCCTGCTAATCAGGTCCCCAGAACCAGTGTTCGTTCCCTGAAACTGTACCTTATTTGGCAACACTTCAGCTACCCCTGTAAGTCCCTAGTAAATGGTACCCCTGGTACCTAGGGCATTGGGGTTGAAGAGGGTGCCCTAGGGCCGCAGCACCAGTAGTGCCACCCTAGGGACCCCTCACCCAGATCATGCAAACTGCCACTGCAGCCTGCATGCCTGGGTGAAGAGGAAAATGACAATTGACATGGCACCCTGCCCTGTGTGCAATGCAAGACAGCACTCCCTCAGGTATAGGTAAGTCACCCCTCTAAAAGGCCCAGGTGTGGGCATATCAGCATGAGCAGATATGCCCCTACAATATTTAGGTCTATTTCCTAATATTTTAAGTGCCAGGAAGGCCGTAGAGTACACGGGCTGGAAACTCGACAACTCTAGTACCGCAGCAGCATGATGGCTTCTCTTAACACAGGAGTGATTGGTACCAAACTACCCCTCTCAAACCTACACTGATGCCAGTGTGGGATTTATTGAAACATGTACTCAGAGGGCACCTCAGAGGTGCCTCCTGAAAATCTACCAACCCTGGTGTGGTCACAGGCTGGCCTTAGGCAGCCTGCCACCACCAGATATGTTTCTGGACCGCTGGGTCGAGAGCCCCGGCTCTCTGGGACCAGAAACAAAGCACATCCTGGGTGGAGGTGTCACACCTCATACCACAGGATGGGCACAGCGCTCGAGAGGGAAGCTTCAAAGGTCGGCAGCCTCTTCTGCTAGCAGCAGATGGCAGCCCCCGGTTTAGACCCCCACTTTGGGCGGGAAAACTGACTGGAAAAACTAGGAAGAATAGGAAGTGTGCCCACCTCTGCCAACTCCACCCTTAAGGTGCTAGAAGGAGGTGAAGCACATCTTTCAGTCCCCGCCATCTTGAAGATGGTGGGACTCCTCCAATCAGGGATAGGACTATGCTCCCTCCCACAAGAGGGTAGCATAATTGAGAGGGTAGACATCCCAGGTAAGGTGCCCATTGGCCCTTTCGCTCACTTAAAACACCCCTAAATCTAGTATTTAGATGACTCCCCCAGACCCGTAAACTAGTTCCTGCTGACCTAGGAAGAAAAAGGACAAAGACGCCATGCAGAGCAAACTGATGATGCCCACTGACTTGCCCCCCAGCCCTACCTGCAGCTTCAAAGACCCTCCAAAGAGATCAACGCCTGTCCTGCAGCCAGCGACCTCCACAACCCCCGAAAGGACTACCTGCCTATGAAAAAGACCAGAACTCCAGAAGACAGCAGCTCTGTTCACAAGAAACCAACACTAAGGACTCTGGTGCCCTCCGGATCCGCGACCACTCTGCATCTGATGCATCCAACCTGTGTCCAGGTGGCCCGCCGATACAGGAAAGGTGGCCCGCCGATACAGAAAAGGTGGCCCGCCGATACTGAAAAGGTGGCCCGCCGATACAGAAAAGGTGGCCCGCCGATACAGAAAAGGTGGCCCGCCGATACAGAAAAGGTGGCCCGCCGATACAGAAAAGGTGGCCCGCCGATACAGAAAAGGTGGCCCGCCGATACAGAAAAGGTGGCCCGCCGATACAGAAAAGGTGGCCCGCCGATACAGAAAAGGTGGCCCGCCGATACAGAAAAGGTGGCCCGCCGATACAGAAAAGGTGGCCCGCCGATACAGAAAAGGTGGCCCGCCGATACAGAAAAGGTGGCCCGCCGATACAGAAAAGGTGGCCCGCCGATACAGAAAAGGTCCCCTAGCGATACAGAGTCCCACTCCAGCATTGGCTGACCCCTCCTGAACTACACGACAACACCTACAGTGTGAATCCAGAGGCTCCCCCGACCATGACTGGCTCTGGTAAGAGAAACCAGACGTCAAAGGACACCCCTGTACCCGAAGCCCCTGGGCGTTGAGGTGCTCGACTGACTGTGTCCCTGTGACCTACTGCATCCCAACTTACCTCTGCTGTCGCTGGTGTCCTTCGTGCAGCCTCCGGTTCAACGACTGCATCCGGTCTTCGAAACCAAGTACTCCCATTCACTTGCATTGGGCACATGACACCGTGTTTGCACCCTGCTGCGGCAGGTGGTGTATGTTTGGTGCTGCCTTCTGCCCCCGTGCTTGCCCAAACCTGCGAAGCATGAGCCCTGCAACAGCTTTACTTACCTGCAAGCAGCGTGTCTTCAAACACGCCCAGTTTCCATTGGGTAACATTGGGCCAGATCTCCAGATTTGACCTCTGCACCCGGCCGCCCCGTGCCGCTGGTGGTGCAGTGGTTGTGCTTACCTGAACATTGCCCTCTGCTGACCCTGCAACCCGAAGACTGGATTTGTAAGTTGCTTACTTACCGGTAAAACCGCAATATTGTTTTCCTCCATAGATTAACATTGCAAAGACTGAAAATTGCATTGTGTCCACTTTTGAAACTGAAAAGTATTTCTATTTTAAAACGTACTTACCTTTTTGCGAGGATCTTGGTCTTAAAATAAATCCTGAGCAAAGTTTATTTTTATAAAATTGGTGTGGATCTCCTTTTTGAGTTGTGTGTCATTTATTGGGCATTGTGTGTACAACAAATGTCTTACACTCCTTTATTTTAGGCCGAAGGCTGCTCGCCCACACTACTACAAATGGAGTACTTTGTGTTTGAATTGAGCCCTGTACACTTCTGGGGGAATCTCTGGACTCTGTGCACGGTATAACCACCTGGTGGTAAACCGTATACAGAGCCAGCTTCCTACAAAGGCAGTTTAAATTCTACATTTTCTCTCTCTGGATTTGGTTACCTTCTGAAATTGCCCCGCAGGATCCCACTGAGGTAAGCTTTCAGACAGCATTGAATTTGTGCTGGTCTATCTCATGTATGGCCTGTGCTGCATCTGCACACTTATATTAAACAAAAAGCAGCACTGAACACAAACTACTTTAGACCACCTGTGTGAGCTTGCCACTGATGGTCTTACGTTTTTCCTCCATTATTTCAAGGCTAGTGTATAATACTTACACTGTTCTATAGTTGCTGTTTACTGTGGACTTCATGCAAGTTGGTTTTTCTCCGTAAACTACAGCTTTCTAAATACCTAGAAATGGTCAGGTCTGAAGTTTTCGTAGCCACGGTCTAGTCTGCATCAAGCCTGCAGATCACTTAATAATCACATTGATCCATAATGTTTAAACATGTGTCCCTTTACATCCTATATTTTAATCATATTCTAAAGTTTACACGTGCATTGTGCTAGTTATTACATTTACATGTTTCAATAATACAGATTTAAAAAGTTAATCATCCAGAATTCCAGCCCATTTAATAGAGATGATTTGGTTAGATCTTAATCCATTCTATGTCCTCTTACTATGACACCGTTTTCAATGTAAACAGAATATGTAAAAAAAGGAAAACAACCTAAAGTACTTGCCCTTTACTAAAATCACACAATCGCAGTGTATACAGTTAATAACTGACCAAGAAGCATTCTCTCGTATGATAACTTGACAGAGTATAACTTGGGAAACCACTACCCAATCAGCACTGAAAGTTCTTGAGTAACCAAGTTTGATAACATTCTTTCTCTTAGTAATCTGGATTGGAATAAAAATGGAACTATCTAAAACAACTTAAAATAGTCTTGATTATGGATGTAAATCAAGTCAGCATTTTAGTCTCGATCAATCAATATTGAAACTTTGAAGATTACTTCCATTATTTCTATCATCCTTCTATCATTCCCCATCCATGAGAAAAAGGTTTAATCTTTAACATATGCACTAATATTTCTCAATCTCATCTACTGCCGACTCCCATTAGTCAAATCTTCAGGATATTGTCCTTAGCGCAAGACGGAAAACGCAGACAAGGATGTTATCCCTTTGGACCTTTTCGGATCTGGAAGGAGCTGGGCCAGAATCTCTCCATATAAACCAGCTTCATTGTGGGTCTCTCAAACAACACTTCGCACAAGTTACTAACTTGTGCAACGATATATCTGTAAGAGACAGTAGTTAGTGACAGATTCCTTACCTTAGAATATCCCTAGGCGTCAGGCTGGATCCGGAAAGTTTTTGCGTAGCAGGACCCTTGCGCGTCGGTAGGCGGCGTCGTGCGGCTCCGCGTCCGTCGTCGGCGTCGTGATCGCCGGGATGACGTCGCGGGCAGTACTTAGGCGCCGCCCCTGCGCGCTGACGTCAGTTCTGTACACGACTTTCCGCGCCAGGAACGCAGAGCCATGCAAGAAGCGGACATAGGTGTCTGAAAAATACTAGGGCCCTGAAAGGGATGTCCTTAACCCTAGAAATCAGTTCGCAGAACAGGGAGGATGGGTGGGCGGTAGGAATCTGTCACTAACTACTGTCTCTTACAGATATATCGTTACACAAGTTAGTAACTTGTGCATCTGAAAGAGACACGTTAGTGACAGATTCCTTACCTTAGAATAGATACCCCAGCAATACCAACCCCGGTGGTGGGTCTGCGAACAAAGATCAGACAAGGAAGTCCCGGAGGACAGAACGGCCAAAGAAGCCGTCCCTCCGGACCTGGCTGTCAAGGCAGTAATGCTTGGCAAACGTGTGCAGCGAGGCCCACGTAGCTGCCTGACATATATCCTGCAGCGGAACACCGCGGCCCAAGGCCGTGGTAGCAGCCGTTGCCCTGGTGGAATGGGCACGCAGCCCAACAGGAGGCTCCTTCTTAGCCAAAGAATAGCAGGCTTTGATACACAAGGTTACCCAGCGGGAGATGGTTCTCTTGTGCACCGCCCGACCTTTTTGGCGCCCACGTAGCCAACAAAGAGCTGGTCATCCACCCGGAAGTGTTGTGTGCGGTTGATATAAAAGGAAAGCGCACGTTTTGGGTCCAGACGGTGGAGCCTCTCTTCCTCTCTGGAAGGATGCGGAGGCGGAAAGAAGGTGGGCAAAGTGATGGTCTGCCCAATGTGGAAGGCAGTAACCACCTTTGGCAAGAAGGACGGACGCGTCCGAAGAACAACCTTGTCTGGATGGACAGACAGAAAGGGAGGTTTGCATGATAGAGCCTGGAGCTCACTCACCCGCCGAGCAGAGGTGATGGCCACCAGAAAGGCTGTCTTCAGAGTTAGAAGACGAAGAGGACAGTTATGTAGAGGCTCAAAGGGAGCGCACATGAGAAAGGTAAGAACCAAGTTCAAGTCCCACTGAGGCATCACAAACGGAACAGGAGGGAAGAGGTGTGTAATGCCTTTTAGGAACCTGTTAACAACAGGGGACTTGAAAAGGGAGGGCTGATCAGGAAGCCTGAGGAAGGCAGAGATGGCACAAAGATAGCCCTTGATGGTACCCAGGGCAGAACCCTGTTGGGCTAGGGAAAGAAGGAACAGAAGAACCTCAGAAAGAGGGGCAGAGAGAGGGTTCACAGCCTTTGCTGTGCACCATGCCACAAACTTGTTCCACCTGCAGGCGTATACCACCTTAGTGGAGGGACGCCTGGCTGCCAGAATCACATCACAAACTTCGGGAGGCAAGTCGAAAGGAATCAACTGCCGCCGCTCAATATCCACGCAAGCAGGTGGAGGCTGGACAGGTTCGGGTGGAGGACCGTCCCCTGCTGCTGCGACAGAAGATCCTCCCGATGAGGCAGACGGATCGGGGGATCGACGCTCATACTGAGTAGCTCGGGATACCAAACTCTTCGAGCCCAGTCCGGAGCCACAAGGATGACTTGGGCCCGGTCGCGCCGAATCTTCTTCAACACTCTGGGTAGAAGTGGTATAGGCGGAAAGGCGTACAACAGACCGCAACTCCACTCGCGACGAAAAGCGTCGCCGGGCGAGTGCCGCCTTGGAAATTCCAACGCGTAGAACTGATGACATTGCGCGTTCTCTTCGGTGGCGAATAGATCTAACCAAGGCTCTCCCCACTGCAGAAAGAGTCCTTGCGCTACTTCCGAGTGAAGACGCCATTCGTGATCCATCATGCACCTGCGGCTGAGTTAGTCTGCCCTGGCGTTCAGGGAACCTGCCAGGTGTTGAACCATCAGGAATATGCCCTGATGTCCCAGCCATGTCCAGAGGCGCAGAGCCTCCTGACAGAGGGTCCACGACCCCACCCGCCCTGTTTGTTGCAGTACCACATGGCGGTGGTGTTGTCTGTGAACACCTGCACTACCTTCCCTTTGACAGAGGGAAGGAATGCCTTGAGTGCAAGTCTGATCGCCCAGAGCTCCAGAAAGTTGATATGGACCCGGGACTCCGCCGGAGACCAGAGGCCTCTGATCTCCGCCTCTCCCATGTGACCGCCCCATCCCAGAAGGGACCCGTCCGTCACAACTGTGTGCTCTGGCTGGGGAAGGGAGAGGGATCTGCCCATGACCCATTGCCGGTTCGAGAGCCACCACTGCAACTGTTTTGCAGCCCCTCCGAGATCTGGACGTGATCGGACAGGTTGCCCTGGTGCTGCGCCCATTGGAACTTCAGGTCCCACTGCAGAGCCCGCATATGCCATCTGGCATGATCGACCAGCAGGATGCAGGAGGCCATGAGGCCCAGCAGCCTCAGGGTCATCCGTACCGAAACCCAGGATAAAGGCTGAAAGATCGGAATTATAGCCTGAATATCCCGGACTCGCCGTTCGGGAGGATAGGCCCGAAACTGCGTCGTGTCCAGAACTGCTCCGATGAAAAGGAGCTGTGGAGAAGGAATCAGATGCGACTTCGGCACATTGATGGAGAACCCCAGCGAGTGCAGGAGTTCGGCCGTAGTCTGGAGGTGGGAGACGACTGCCTGGGACGAGCCCGCCTTCAGCAGCCAGTCGTCGAGGTAGGGGAAGACTGGAACCCCTGCCCGGCGCAGATGAGCTGCGACCACCGCCATCACTTTGGTGAACACCCGAGGTGCACGTGTAAGGCCAAAGGGGAGCACGGTGAACTGAAAATGCTCAAGGCCTACCGTGAACCGAAGGTAACGCCGGTGGGCCGGCAGGACGGGGATGTGAAAATAAGCGTCCTGCAAGTCCAACGCTACCAACCAGTCTCCAGGGTCGAGGGCAGTCAAGACCTGAGCTAGGGTGAGCATCTTGAACGTCTTCTTCCGGAGGAAGCGATTGACGTTCCGGAGGTCCAAGATAGGACGCATGTCCTCCTTGTCCTTTTTGGGCACCAGAAAGTAGTGGGAGTAGCAACCACGTCCTACTTCTGGGGTTTGAACATGCTCGATGGCCCTCTTGGCCAAGAGGGCCGTGACTTCCTTCTGCAGAAGCACCAAGTGATCCCCTGACATGCGGTGGAATTGAGGTGGCATGGCTGGGGGTTGTCTCGAAGGGGAGGGAGTAGCCCCTTCGGACAATGTCCAAGACCCACCTGTCCGAGGTGATGGCACGCCAGTGGTCAAGGTGATGGCGGACCCTGCCCCCTACTGGCGTGCTGTGCACCTGAAAGGAGGGACTAGGAGGGCTTGGAGGCCGCGGACGGGGCGGAGTTGGTGGCCTGACACGCACGCTGGTTGCCCGAACCGCCACGGCGGTAGCCACGTCCTCGGCCACGCGAAGTCGCTTGCTGCGCGGGCCGGTGGCTGGGCAGCGGACGTGACTGGGCGCCCCTTCCGTGGCCACGAAAGGGGCGAAAAGCAGAGGTTAGCGGAGGGCGCACAACAGAAAGGCCCAGGGACTTGGCAGTAGCCCGTGAGTCCTTAAAACGCTCCAGCGCATGGTCTGCTTTGGAACCAAAAAGACCGACTCCATCAAAGGGCATGTCCATGAGTGTATTCTGGACATCACCCGAGAAACCAGTTGTTCTCAGCCAGGCGTGGCGACGCAGCGCCACCGTCGTTGCAAGCGATCTGCCCAGCGAGTCGGCGGTATCAAGGCCACAACGTATGGTGTACTTTGCCGCATCCCTACCTTCCGCAAAGGTGCTGGTAAGCAGTGTCTGGACCTCCTCAGAACACTGGGGCAAAACAGCCGCCACCGAATCCCACAGGGAGTGGGTATATCGGCCCAAAAGGCAAGCGGTGTTGACGGACCGCAAGCCAGCACTGGAGGAAGAAAAAGCCTTCTTCCCAAATTGGTCCAGGCGTTTGGATTCCCTATCCGGAGGGGCGGTAGGGAAGGCGGTTTGGGAGGCAGAGGCTTGGACAACCAAGCTCTCATGGGTGGGATGTTGAGAGAGAAACAAGGGGTCGCCCGGAGCAGGGCGATGGCGTCGGGCCACGTTCCTATCCACAGGAGCCCCTGTGGTGGGCTTGGACCAGGTGCCCAAAAGAACGTCAGACAGTGCATCATTAAACGGCAGCACAGTCTCCGAGGAGGAAGCTGCCGGCTGAAGCACTTCCGTCAGGAGATTAGTCCTGACAGCCACAGTAGGCAATTGGAGGTGCAAGGCTCCAGCTGCTCTACGCAACACCGTTGCGAAATTTGCTCCCTCCTCCGTAGCCACGGGAGGAGACAGCATGCCAGTGTCAGGGGAAGTGTCTAGACCACTGGCATCCCCAAGTTCCTCTGCCCAGTCCTGATCATACTCACACTGCTGTGTGAGAGGGTCTTCCGACCCCTCCCAGCTCTCCTGGTCCTCCTGTGGTTCAAAATATGGAGGAGGAGGGACATCTGGGACCCAAGGTCTCATCGGCGCCGGAGTCGAGCGACGTCGGTCCGGCTCCATGTCCGGAACCGGAGAGAACCGGGGAACGACGCCGCCCGGAGCCCCGGGCGGCGTCAGGAACGGCACCGGGGACATCGGCGCCGGCGTGGTTAGGTCAACCGGCGTCGATCGGGGTTACGGTACCACCGGAGCCGGGATCGAGGCCGAGGCCGGGATCAAGGCTGGCGGGACAGGCGACGCCGGGACCGGAGTCGTCGGCGACGCCGGAGCAACCCCATCAGGGCCCGAAGGCGCACCGGAGGGACCTTGAGGCCCGAAGAGGCGGGCCATGGCCGACAGGAATTCCTGTATCTCGGCCGGAGGCGCCCCCGAACTAGGGAAGGACGGGTAATGCGGGGGCGGCGCCACAGGCACATCCGGAGCCGCGGGGACGGTGCCGACAGGGGCCTCAGCCGAGTCGCGAGACCGGCGAGGCGAAGTCTTAGAGCGATGGTGCCTCTTAGACTTCTTGTGCTTCGACTTACCCGAGGAGTGCGAAGACTTGGACTCCGACGACCGGCGGGGGCTCCGCGACCGGCCCCTCGACCTCTCACGGGACCGGGGCTTGGTGCGGCACGGAGCCGACTGCCGGACCTCGAGGAGCTTTCGAGACCGCTCTCGCAAAGCCTTCGGGTGTAAGGCCCGGTAGTCAGGGCACGACTTCGTGTCGTGGTCTCGGCCGAGACAGTAGAGACACTAAGTGCGGGTCTGTGATCGACATCATTCGACCACAGACGTCGCATGGCTTGAAGCCGGGCATCCCTACCGACACCTAGGAGTCGAGAAGACTCGAAAAGAAACAGTGAAAAAATCACCAAAGATTTAGTCAAAAATTGACTAGGGCACTGCTCTTCCCGGATCTGCGCTTACTGGCGCGGAAAAAGAAGAACTGACGTCAGCGCGCAGGGGCGGCGTCTAAGTACTGCCCGCGACGTCATCCCGGCGACGCCGACGACGGACGCGGAGCCGCACGACGCCGCCTACCGACGCGCAAGGGTACTGCTACGCAAAAACTTTCCGGATCCAGCCTGACGCCTAGGGATATTCTAAGGTAAGGAATCGGTCACTAACGTGTCTCTTTCAGATACACTATTTACCCATACACCTTGCAAATACATTCACACATCTAACACTATCTCTAACACTAATATCACTAATATCTAACACTAGCTCATCCACAGACCACTCACAAACTCTCCCACAACACAATAAAATGCTCCTTCTCAATCCACACTGTGCAGTCACACACACTCCAGGCATTGCCGACATCACTCAGAACAACCTAGAAGCACTATCACAGACCTAATTCACACCCTCACCTGCACACATCTTGAATGTCCTCATTCCTGATATTTATAGATTCCAACACAGACGGCACACTCAAACCAGGAGGGGGGACTTGCAGTCACAAACAGGTCATCCTGGTCCTGTCCTCTTAACGCTACAACACCAAAGTCTAACAATCTCCTCTCCGATCTCCTGTCACTTCCCTCTGTCCACCTCCAAAACAGCTTCACTTCGTCTGATCAACAGACTACTTGCAACACACACACTTCCTAGAAGAAACCTCATCACCTTTGCAGCCACCCACCACCCCACCACACATTCTTCAGAGACAAACCTCTCAGCAACTCCAACACAAAATCTACACAAAAACCCTGTACACACTTCAACACACTGTAAATCACACTGTAAATCAAACAACTCAACAACCCAAAGCACCTCAAATATAACACACTGGATCTCATCCTCTTAGCATTCCTGCTGACACCTAAAGTCCTGGACTGACCACTTCACCACTCCCATCACCATCATATATACTACATCTCGGCATCAAGGACAACCAAAAAGAGGAAAAAATAACCTTATGCTCCTTCAAAGACATCTGGGAAAAAACAATTAGAATTGAGCACTGTTAGACCACTCCCAGCCCACCGACGATTTCAATATGCTCCTCCACATCTACACCACTACAATGAGAACTCATGATTAGCACTATGCTGCACTGAAATCCAAATTAAACAAGCCAAAGCCCTCAGCACGCTGGTACACTTAGGAGTTTAATGAAACAAGTTACCTGCTTTCGGTAACACTGGTGGAGAATCTAGCCAGCCTTACTGACCCTCCTCGTTTTGTTAACTGACTTCTCACATCAAGAGATCCTTTAGGCCCTCACATGGGTACACTAGACATTCCTCCTCCGCTTGGCTAGGTGCTTCTGGAGTGGAAAAACAAATAAGAACTGAAGTCAGCAAGGTGAGGCGATGCCTGAATAGGCACCGTCCACATTATTTCCGGCACAGACGCCAACAACGCCACACAGATCCGAATGACGGCTCCTACCGGCACGCAAGGTGATTGCTTAAAAAAAATCTGGATCCAGTCTAAGGAATATTCTAAGGTAAGGAATCTGCAACTAGACTCTACCAGATAAGGCGTTACTGAGGGTAAGCAACTTGTTCATCTCAAGACTTCCAGCAGCAGATCCCTTAACTTAGAATAGATTCCAAAGCAATCGCTCCCCGGAGGTGGGTCTGTGGACTCCTTTAAACTAAAAAGTCCTGGAGCACAGAACTGGCAAAATGCCTATCCACCGGACTGGACTGTCAAGGCAGTAATGTTTGGCAAACGTGTGCAATGATGTCCATGTAGCAGATGTTGAGGACTGGGACTCCTCTAGGCAACGCAGTGGTTGCAGCTTTAGCTCTGGTGGAATGAGCTCCTAAGCTCTTAGGAGGCTGTTTCTTGGCCATTGCATAGCAGATCGTAATGCAGAGGATGGTCCATCAAGAGATGGTCCTCTTAAATTGCTTTCCCCTTCTTTGCCCCTGCAAATACAACAAAGTGTATTGTCAACCTAAAAATATGTACAATCAATCTAGAATGATAAACGCTCTTTTTTGATTTCTCCTCTTTAGAAAGGTAGGCTGGGTGATGTTCTGTCCAACGTGAAAAGGTGTGACCACCTTAAGCCAAGAGGATGCCTAACCCTCCTGGCAGATGTTATCGCCACAAGGAAGACAGTTTTGAGAGTTAGGAGCTGTAGAGGGCATCTGTGCATGGACTCAAAAGGAGAGCAAATGAGGAAAGTGAGAACTAAATTCAATTCCCAATGAGACATACTGAAGTGTGTTAGGGAAAACATACGCTGCAAAAATGTAAGGAATCTAGTCACAATAGGTGACAAACAGGGAAGGATGATCCGGCAGCAATTGAAAGGTGGAAATGGCAGATATCCTTTAACTGAGCCAAGAGGAAAGCCTTGCCCGCCAAGGATAGGCCGAATAGAAGAACTTTAGACAAGGATGAGACAAAGCATCATACAATTTAGGTGTACACCAAGCCACAGACTTGTCCCATCGGCAGTCGTAATAGTTTTAGTCGAACGCCTGGCCGCCAGAATGACATCAAATACTTCAGAAGGGAGAAAAAACACCCTCAACTGTCGCCACTCAATCTCCATGCATGAGGGTGGAGAGTGGACAGGTTTGGGTGCAGTTTCCTGCCCTGTTGCTGCAACAGAAGATCCTCCCAAATGGGCAGCCTGACTGGAGGAGAGATGCTCATAATCAGGCATTCAGGATACCATACTCTCCGCGGCCAGTCAAGAGTCACTAAGATGACTTGGGCTTGGTCGTTCTTGATCTTCTTAAGAACTCTGAACAGGAGTGGTATTGGCGGAAAAGTGTATCAGAGTCCTGAACTCCATTTGAGACTAAATGCACCTCAGAGCAAGTTGGAAATTTCATCTTGAAATTTTCCTTTTTCAAGAAGTAATTGAGGGGACTCTGTTCTATGATAGCATGGAGGCCTCCATCCTTACATCCAGAAAGTAGCGGGAATAGCAACCACAAACTACTTCTGATGCTGGCACCCATACAACGGATCCTTTGGCCCAAAGGGCCAGTACTTCCTGCTGCCAGAGCGCAAGATGGTACTCTGTCAGCCGATCTGGGGATAGAGGAAGTGGCGGAGAGGTGTTTGAAGGGGAGGGCATAATTTCGCAATCTGGAGCACCCATTTATCTGTCGTGATCTCCAGTCACTGATGCAGAGGGTGTCGGATTCTGCTGCCAACTGGATGCCCATGCTGGACCAAGGGCATACTAAATAGGCTTTGACTGTGCGGCTGCAGGGTTGGGGGTGGAGGGAGCAGAATGGGTGGACCTCGAGGTTTGTGGGACCCACGTCCATGGCCACAAAAGTGCAGAGCCTGCTGGCCGCGGTGGCAAGGGCAAGTGTGACGCTGCTGATGGCCCCTACCATAGCCACAGAAGGGTTGTAAGGAGGAATGCGTCTGTCATGGTGGTCACAGAGAGCCCAAACATCCTAGCAGTTGCCCTACTGTCCTTGAATCTCTCCAAGGCCGAATCGGCCTCATCTCCGAAGAGACGTGTCCCATCGTAAGGAGGCATGTCCATGAGCAAGGCTTGGAAAACTCAAGAAAAGCCAGTGTTCCTCAACCAGGCGTGACGCTGGAGAGCCACAGAAGAAGCAATCACTCAGCCCAGTGAGTGTCGTATTTTACCCAGATCTGATTGCGAACTTTGCTGCGTCTTGCCCGTCAGCAATAGCTTGGGAGAGTATGGTCTGGGCCTCATCTGTAATCATAGGCAGCACTTGTGCAACCATATACGACAGTATAAAAATAATGGCCCAAAAAGCATGTGGTGTTCACGGACTCAGATCCCCTCCATTTGTGTTTCTCAGCGAGTTCTTCAGGGAAATAAGGCACCATCTCCAATTCAGGCCGTATTGCTGATGGGCGTCGGCGGCGCTGGGAACAGCACCACTACAACAGTCTTCGGAGGAGGTTGCGAAGCCGTGCTAGGGCCGATCTAGATGCACCAACGGATTCTAAGGGATCGAATGACGCAGAGGGCGAAGACCCTTCTGACCCGAAGGTGCCCCAGAGGGGTTAGACCACCCAAAAATGAGGGTCATGGCCTCATAAAACTCATGGAGTTGGGCAGAGGTCGCTCCAGCAAATTTGGGGAAGCACGGAGCGGTCCAGTTTCAGATGGTGGCTACACAAGAACCACCTGAGAGCAAGGTTGGGATTTGCGGCATCGTTTCCTTGAGTCTTCAGAAGAATGGGAGCGACGCAGAGAAGTCGAAGAGCACTTTGACTTCTTATGGGACTTACCTGAAGACGTCCTGGAGTGCAACGGGGATCACCGGGAGCGACTCCAGGAATGGTCCTGAGACCTCCCATGTGAACAGAACCTGGAGCGGCATGGAGTCACCTGGCGAGCAGTCAAGAGCTTCAGGGCCCGCTCGCGGATGGCCTTATGGTTCATGGTGTTGAACCACAACTCTGTGTCATGTGCGGAGGGCCTCTCCAGGCACCAGAGACACACCAAGAGGGGATCTGTCATTGACATCTATGACAGGCCCCACAAGGCTTAAACCCAGTGAGTTTCTTCAGGGACATCTAAAAGAAATTGGTAAAAGGCACACTAGGTGTCGACAAAACATCAAAAGTCAGTCAAAAAGTGACTGAGGGGAGCTCGATCTGGATCCCCACTGATGGCATGGGAAAAAAGGAACTGAAGTCAGCACGCTGGGGTGGCGCCTATACAGGCACCCTGCACATCACTTCATTGCAGAAAACGCAAATTGTGCCATGCGGAGCCGAACTACGCCACCTACCAGCGAACAAGGAGATTGCTCAAACATTTCCGGATCCAGACGGATGCCTGGGGAATATTCTAATCTGCGGCTAGAAGTCTGTCAGATATCAATATATCATTAATAAAAAGCAGGAGAAGGAATGGAGAAGGTTGAAACTCCTGGATGACCTCACCCTGCTACAAAAAAACTCAACTGTAAACATCAATCTCCAATCATCACAGCTTAAGCCTCTTATTACAACACCATCATCAATGAAGCCACCAAGAGAAGCAAAGCCCTCCTCGCTCAGAACTCAGTCCCTGCTTCATTCAAAAAAAGGCACTGCCATAAACCTCTTATTTAAGATGATTAACAAAATCAGACACAATATCGTTAGCATTTCCATCACCCCTGCTCTTGCAGTATTCATCCATCGCTGCAGCATCAAACGGACTGCCTTGAAACCGGTCTCGCACATGGATCTCCCCAACATTCTGAACTCTAAAGACCATTTTCTCTGAAAACGCAAACCCTTCTTTTAGCATCAACTTGCTACTAGGAGAGGCCCTTACACCCCTTCCCACATAGTCTAGGCTTCCCTAAGCCCAGGAACATTCCCAGATTCCCATAAGACTGGTCAGATTCTTCCTCTTCCATAATACATTCCCTGAAACCAGGAGACCTCACCAACTTCCACTGTTTGACATTCTCAGATTAAACCTGATCATTATCCTGACAGGGGAGTCCGAGCATTATGGCCGATGCCCGGTGATGCTGCCTAGACAGCTATAGAGGAGATAGGCTCTGGTTCACCCCCTCGACCGTCACCTACCCAGCCGTACATTGGGCACAGTTTCTCCCCGTCTCCCTGTTATGTCTCCTTCCTTCCCCTCCCTCCGACGAGTTACCGTTACATTGTGTTTTTATCCTATGTTTGACTATGCTCTTGTAACAGATGTAACTTGTAACTCACTGATCCTCATGTAAAGCGCTCTGATACCTCCGGGTCTAGCCAGCGCTATATAAAACTTTTCAAATAAAATAAATAAACTGTATTACCCACCTTCAAATCATAGGGAAAATTCTTTATAATCTTTATACAAGACTACCACACAGACTTTAAACCTCGCAGCACTGAGACTGGAACAAATCAAGTAGTCAATGAGGCCCTCCCTCTGAAAAACAGGAACAACCCCCGCTTCCTGCCACTCTGCAGCCTTTGATACACGACCATTCTGATCAACACCCTAAAAACATACATGGGATTTCCAGGCACTATCTTGAAATGGTTCACATTCTACTAAAGGAACAGGCGCCAGCTCGTAAAAGTAGAATCCACAAGATCCAAGACATTCGGGCTCCATTCTCCCTCCCATCATCTTTCACCTCTACATAGAAACCCTCGAATTCATTTTTGCAGACAGGCCCATCAAGATCCATTGATATGTAGAAAGTTGCCAATTCTACCTAAAAATTGCCAATTCTACCTAAAGAAATCCTGAATTAACTACATACTAAGGCACAAATCCTGATTATAACTCATCCAAACTGATTATAAACCCCAGAAAGGCTGAATTATTCACATTTGCCTAGAGCATCAAATAACCACAGATTCATACCAGTCTTGCTAACATAAACCTACCAGGCTTTACCCTGCAGCTGATAGACCATACATAATCTGTGGGCATTGTGAGAAGTTGGCCTGGCATATGCTGTCCACTAATTATAGTGGGCACCTTGCACCAGTCCAAACAACCCCTTATTGGAGATAGGTTAAAGACAACCTTATTGAAAGCTATCCTAGTGGTAGCTATGGAGAGCAGCCTTCAGGCTAAGTCTTGAAGGAATGTAAAGCAGCTTGTTTTACCAGTCTATAATCTCTTGAGTGACCAAATGAAAGAGGACCACACCAGGTATATATTTAAAATATATGTATTTAGTCTTAAACACACCTCTCTAGTCTCTTTATGAGGCTAGAGTTCAAGTACATAAGTTAGAAGTTATTTAAACACAGTAATAGCACAAATACACGTTTGGGCCCTAGGGGCGTACTCAAACCATATACCAATAAAGTGGTATGCGAACCACGACTGAACTAGACACTAGGCCTAGAGCCTCTAGAAGTGCTTGGACCACAAGGAACCACCCAAGGTAGTGACACAGGGGACCCACGGGAGACGCGTGCAGTGTAAATACACAACCGCGATACGCCGTTGACTTCTATGGAGAAAGTCGGGATCGGGAAATTAGAGAAAAGGGACACTTAAAAGAGGACTAGGACAAAACCCTTTGAGATCTAGGACTTTGAAGAGTCTCTACCCACGGGAGCACCGGAGTACTCGTGTTACCTCACCCAGGGAAGCCGGGTGCATAGGTGCCTTTCGGGGTCGGGTTTCGTCGTCTATTCGAATGGCGATCTGCTGCAAAGTGCTGCTGGCGACCAAGAGAAAAGTGTCCGGGTGGATCCAAGAGTGGATCGGAGGTCTGAAGAACCTGAAAGCAGAGGGGACAGAGTCTGGGTCACTAGCCAGTGACCAGGGAGGCGATGGACAGATGCCCACCGATGTCGAGTGCTTCAGGTGCGTTGACGGCCGTCTTGACTCTTCAGCCACGAGGTCCAGGAGGCGTTGTCGGCGACCAGGAGCAGGATTCGGGCTGGTACACGATGTCTGTCGAGTGCTGAGGTGTCGGCGACCGGATTGGACCCAACAAGCCTTGGCAACGGCAAGTCTCGGTGAAGATGTAGATCGTCGATGGTGCAGACCAGCAAGGTCTGTGGAACTCACCCAGCGAGGGTAAGTGAGGGCAGGCCTGGAGCAACCAGGATACCAAGTAAGAAAAGGATTGGCCTTTGTTAAGGGCTACTAGCCAACGGGCTAGCGACCGCGAAGGAGCCTCGTGTCTCCGCACGTGGATCTGGCTTACAGGACACTCGTGGAGTGGGGGCCAGTGATCTTCGGTGCAGTTGGTGCTGGAGGCTAGGGCTACTCTGAGCCCAAAGCACGACTTCTTGGGAGACCCAGAAGAGGATGCACTTGCAAATGTGCTCGGTGTCCAGGGGTCACGGTCTCAAGTCACCCACGGTAGCCACGGGCCTCAGCTTTGCTGGGGACTCAGGGTAGCCTCGGGGAAGTCTGAGAATCCACCTCTGGTGATGCGATGACTTCGGCGTCCGACGGGAGCTTCAGAAATGCGAACCGGACAGATGCTTCTTTGGTGCCTGCCAAGCAGGGGAGTCACTCCTTGACCCCCAAGGGAGATTCTTCTGTCCTCTAATCGTGAGTAGAGCGTCGAAGGTCCAGGATTCAGTTACAGAGTTTCGTCCAGGGATAATCTAAAGTCCTAAGGACTGGGTTCCTACCTTTATACTAAAGATAGGGGTTGGACTACTCTGTGGCCCCACCTAGGGGTGGGTCAGGGCAGAGGGTGGCTACACCCCTTTCCCTTTGTCCAGTTCGCGCCAAAGCAGGGGCTGCAAGCCCCTGATCCGGTTTGAACTGGGGTATGCACAGGGACACCAAATGTGCCCCCAGTGCAGGACTTCAAAGCACCCGAAAGTGCTCCCGCCCAGCCCCAATACACATTATCCTGTCTGGGGAGGTGGTCACACCTCCCTGGGACAGGAAACCTATTGTCCAGGCCTCCCCTGCCGGAGTTTCGTCCAGCAGCAGGAGGCCAGACTCGTGTCTGTGGCAGCAGCATCCATTTTGTGATGCCAGGGCTCTGGAAAGAAGTTACCGGACTAGTCAGAGTTAACATGCCTTTCCTCTAGAAGGGTGGAATGCTACCCCCGCCGCCAGGATTGGCGGGGGGTAGTATTCCAAGATGTTTGACACCAAACACGACATGTTTAGGTGCAGCCATTCCAAAGTTAGCATTTTACCGCGAGGATATAATGCGCTTAAGAGTATATGGTCAGGCTGCACTACAAACAGCATCAGAGATGGTCTCCGAACGCTGCAGAGGGGCCCTGCTCATGCAGGGGCACCCTCTCACATAGGAACCATGCACTCTGCCTTTAGGATTGATAAGGCCTGCCTTAGGAGGTTTATATGTGTGTATGCATTTAGTGATATAGGTAACCTATATCACAGTAAGGGGTGCATGCACCACCTTACCCAGGCTGCAGTAGCAGACCTGTGGTGTCAGTTTGGATGGCCTTCCAGGGGTGGCATAAAACATGCTGCAGCCCCTGGCAGGCCTCTGAGGTACCTATGCCCTTGGTACATAGTATACCATATACTAGGGACTTATAAGGGCACTCCAGATCCCAATCAGTGATGCGCCTAAGGCACATGGAAACCATTTTAGAGAGAAAGCAGATAGACTGGGGCCCTGAATAGCAGGATCCCAGTCCAACTAAGTCATAAACCAGCAAAACACCATAAAAAAAAGTGGGGGCAACCATATAGTCAGATTCCACCTTCCTACAGGCATCATGGTCGACTCAGACCTCTTGGTCAAGACCACGACAACTTGTTTCCAACTCTCCTTCGTGAAGAAAGTGAAGTTGTTTCTCACTGTAGACTACTTCAGGACAATTTTACAAGCCTTAGTCCTCTACCATTGGGGAAAGGCAGCATCCTGCTCAGAGGTCTGCCAGATACCAAAATAGCCCCCCTAAAAGGCATCATACTTGCAGTAGCACAGCTCGTAAGGGTTTAAAGAAATTCAATATCACCTCCACATTACAAGACCCACACAGGCTCACCCTTCTAGTCCAAATCACCTTGAAGACCTGCTGCTTCACTTCGAAACCCTTCAACAAGACCCTAGCTTACCTGGCAAACAAGCTACCTACGTCTTGAGGGCAACATAAAACCAGGAGCCAGGATATCGCCAGACTGGAGATAAAACATAGCAATAAAGGGAAAAAAATGGAAAGCAAACCTCCTTTGTTCATGCTCCCAGTATGTCGGCTAGAATCCATACACTAATAATCAAATATGGAGGAGGAGTGATAATTAGAGAGGTCCTGCACCCACCATCATCCAGAGTCAATGAACAAAAAACACAGAGGGGGCAGTTCCTCAAAGGGGGCATGGGAGGGGGCAGAGAGAAGGGAAAACCCTTAAAGGCAGAACAAATGGACCGACCAACTGGATCCCAGGGGATCAGAGTGATCAGATCACAGTGCCCTCAGACACCTGGTGGGGTGTAAGGCTTCATCGGGCACTCCACATCGGGCTGTCGCTCCAATGCCCAACTGACCCCTCAAGGGGTTCTTTAGTGGCGGTCTTTGGATTGTTATGCCGTATTATGAATGCAAGTGAGGGGGTGAAATAGGGTGGTGAGAAAGTGGTTAAAAGAGTCTAAGGGAACCGGGATTTTTAATAAGGTGATGGTCCATTGACGGATTAAAAACAAAGGGGCTATCTCTGCTAAAAAGCCCCATTGAGGGGCCCGTTGGACATTGTAGCGCCCCTTCATAGCTTTGATCTAGCATGTCTGAATACATTTAACGATCCATCTAGAAATAACAGATTTAGAAATAGGCTTTCCTTTATGAGGGGGTGCAAAAGCAACAAAGCTGTTTAGTTCTGCAAAATTCTTTGGTTCGGTCAATGTAATACATGAATGCTCTTTTGTCATCTAGAGTATGAAGAGCTCTTTCTGCCACAGAATCAGGTTGAAGGAAGAAAACGGGTAGTTCAACCGATTGGTTAAGGTGGAAAGGGGACACTACCGTTGGAAGGAATTTTGGGTTGGTACGAAGAACCACCCTATCCCTATGTAGTTGGAAAAAAGGTTCTTCTAAAGTTAGTGCCTGGATTTTACTGACATGCCTTAGTGAAGTGATGGCAATTAAGAAAGCAACCTTCCAAGATAGAAATTGGAGGGAGCAATTGTGTAATGGTTCAAAGGGTGGACCCACAAGTTTTGTGAGAACAAGATTGAGATTCCACACGGGTGCAGGTGGGACTCTGGGTGGTATTACTCTTTTAAGGCCTTCTATGAAAACCTTAATAACTGGCACTTTGAACAATAAGCGTTGCCTGTTTTGTAGATAGGCAGCTACTGCTACAAGATGTAAATGCAAAAGGTAACGAATATTGTTTTGTACAGATGCACTGAATGGATCGATATTTTGATTACCACAGTAAAAACCACATCTTTTCCACTTAGCTGCATAACAAGCTCCAGTCGTAGGCTTATGTGCTTCCTTAAGAATGGTCATACATTCAGGTGGCAAACGTAAGTACCCAAATTCTATGACTTCAGGAGCCAAATCGCAATGTTTAGCTCCTTTGGGTTTGGAGGTCTGATTTTGTCATAGTTCTGAGTGAGAAGATCCGGGTTGAGGTAAAGCTTCTCGAATGGACCTATTGAGAGTTCGAATAGTGTGGTGAACCACAGTTGACTAGCCCATGTGGGAGCCACCAGAATGAGGGTGAGATACGTTTGCCTGAGTTTCCGAACCAGAAATGGAAGAGGGAGAGGCGGAAAAGCATAGGCAAATATCCCTGACCAACTCATCCATAGTGCATTGCCTTTGGATAGGGAGTGTGAGAACCTGGAGCCGAAGTTTGGGACTTTTGCGTTCTGTGCGGTTGCAAAGAGGTCTATTTGTGGAAATCCTCATTTGTGGAAGCATGGGAGAAGGACTTGGGGTTGGAGTTCTCACTCGTGGACTTGTTGCTGCATCCTGCTGAGGAGTTTGGCAAAATCGTTGTCCGTATCCGGCAAATGTTCCGCTAACAGATGAATTTTGTGGTGTATTACCCAATGCCAAATGGTCTGAGAGAGGAGTGATAACTGTAGTGTGTATGTTCCCCCCCATTTTTGTACATAGTATATGGCTGTCATATTGTCCGTCCGGACTAAGACAATCTTGCCTATGTGGTGAGGTAGAAATGCTTTCAACACTAGGTGAACAGCTTGAAGCTCTAGGTAGTTGATATGGAGATTCTGGTGTTTGGTGTCCCAGAGACCCTGAACTGTTAGATCTTGTAGCTGAGGACCCCACCCTGTGAGGGATGAGTCTGTTAACAATCTGTGGAATAGGGTCCATGAACGTCAACCCTTTTAACAGGTTGTGTGTGTTCCAAAACTGAACAGTGATTAGTGCGGTTGTCTACCAATACTAGATCGTCCAGTCGACCCTGTGGCTGAGTCCACTGTTGTGCTAAACTTTCTGGTAGAGGACGCATGTTCAGCCTTGCATGAGGCACTACGGCGATGAATGATGCCATAATTCCCAAAATAAGCATGAACGTTTTAATTGTCAAGTATTGATTGACTTGAAATTGTGGTAGCAGTGTTTGAAAATGTTGAATTCTGGCTGCATTTGGATAGACTAAGCCTAAGAGTGTTGAGCATAGCCCCTAGATATGGCTGCAGCTATGTAGGTTAAAGATGGGACTTTTGGACATTGATAGTTAACCCCAATTGGTGTAGGAGGTTTATGGTAATATGAGTGGGTTGAAGACGCAGAAGATGCGTAGGGCTTTGATAAGCCAGTCGTCTAGATACAGGAAGACATGAATGTTTTGTCTGCGTAGATGCGCTGCTAACATTGCTAAGCATTTGGTGAACACTCTGGGTGCAGTGGTTAATCCGAACGTCAGGACCTTTAATTGGTGGTGTTTTCCTGCTATCACAAACCGGTGGTATTTGCGATGTGCTGAGTGAATGGGGATGTGAAGGTAAGCGTCCTTTAAGTCTAGTGCTGACAAGTCGCCTTGTTGTAGGAGCAGAAGCGCCTGTCAAAATGTGACTGTATGGAAGTGCTCTGATAGTATGTAGTGATGTAGAGGCTGAAGATCTAAAAATCGGCTGAGGGAGCCATCCTTTTTTAAATAAAGTACAGGGAGTAAACCACTGACCCTTGATGTTGTAAAGGAACTGGCTCCATAGCTGCTTTGAGTAAGAGAGCTAGTAGTTGTTTGAGCAGTTGATGTTCCAGAGAGAGTCTGTGGGTGCAAGGTGGAATATTGGGAGGAGTGGTGATGAGCTCCAGGCAATAACCATGTTGGATAATGTCCAACACCCACCAGTCTGATGTTATGGACTGCCAGGTGGGAAGAAACTGCTGCAATCTGCCCCCGACAGGTGAAGAATGATCAGGGGGAAGGCGAAGTAAGTCACTGTTTGTTACCGGATGGGGCATTAAGGGTTGGAGTACCTTTGACCAGACCTTTGAAATTGTTACCTCTGTAGTTGCCTCTGAAATACCTTTTAGATGAAGTGCGAGTTTGTGATCTGTAAGAGGATGCAGAGGCATCTGTAGATGGTGTTTTGGAACCTGCTATATAAGAAAAGTGATGAAAGGAACCATGAGGAGTGGGTGTTTGAAGTGCCCCCGTGGATTTGGCAACCTCAGTGCCCTTTCATTTTTTCTAAAGCCTCATATACCTGTGGGCCGAAGAGGTGCTCTTTATCAAAAGGGACTGCTGGACTTCTGATTTAAACTCAGAGGAATGCAGTCAGGGATGCTTGCGTAGGACGACACTAGGATTAATGCCTCTGGCAGCAGTATCTGCAGAATCCAGTGAGTATCTAATGGAAGAATTGGAAATTATCTTCCCTTCCTGAACTAGTTCCTGCCCTTTCTCCTTACGTTCCTCTGGGAGTTATTGGAGGAGTTCCTCCATTTCATCCCAGTGAGCTCTATCGTATCTAGCCAATAAACCTTTTGTGTTTGCAATCCGCCAATGATTAGTGTACTGTGCAACAACACGTTTGCCTGACGCGTCAAGTTTAGATTAATTATTAGGAGGTGGTGCGTGGCTATAGTCTGTGAATTAGCCTGTTAACGGGTATTTGAGGCAACTAGGGAGTCAGGTGAAAGCTGGCCTCTAATAAAAAATGGGTCAGATGGTGCGGCCTTATAATGGTTATCTACCGTAGGGGTGATTATGCGAGCCCGTGCAGGATCCTTTTAGATAGTATCTAAGTGACACATACCTTTAAGCATTGGAAGACACCGAGAAGCTCTGTGTGTGGCGTAGAATGTCTCAAACAAAAAATCTTCCATGAAATCTTTATGCGGTGTAACTCCATGGTATGCTACTGCCCTAGCAATAAGCTCTTGATATGACGTAGTATGAGGTGAAAGTTTGGCAGGGTACAGATCTAGATCCCACGGCGGTCTACGTCAATTCTGCCAGGGGTCTGGTGGTTGTAGTGCACCATACGTAATTATCCCCCCTCTTCCCCACCTGGGTCTGTATGTGGAGCTCCCCGAGGTGTCATATTTAAGGGATTCTGTGATGAGTGAGGTGTAGAAGGTACAGGTGGTGGTATGGGGGATGGAAAAGAAGGAAGAATAGGGTGCAGGGGACTGGTAGCTTAGTCTTCATTTCTTTTGCAGTGGCAAATCAATGGAGTCTTGAAAATAAGACAATCAAAACAATACAGACGAGGTAAGAGTGAATTACGCACCGAAAGTCTCCCAAAAAGGGCCTTGAACCGGAGCGCAGTAATACACGTCCGAACCAGACGGCGAAAAAAAAACAATCTAATAATGGAGTTGATGCACATGTGCATTATCACCAAGAGGAGTCACCTTACCTCGTGACCCGAAAGACTTCAACAAAAAAACAACTTGCACACATTCGAACCCAACACTAGGTGGCAGGAATATGCAAAGCATGTGTATCTATAACCACACATGCCTCGAACACATGATTCTAGGTCTGCCACTGCAGCCTAGTTGGGCAGCTGTTAAGGTGCCAACTCGAGGTGTCAAAATAACCCTTTTGCCAAGTCCAAATCTTTTTAATATTTATAATTCACAACAAAAGTCCTCAAAAGCTTATAAGACAGGGTGCTAAGTATTAAAATTGCCATTTTTTGACTAACATGTCCTAACAGTGAAAACTCACAAATGTTTTCACTACAGCAAGGCTGGTAGTCCCACTGGCTAACATGGGGTTAGACTACCACAACTGATAAGTGCTGATTTCCATTCGGAACCACCAAATATAGTATTTAGAAGTATCAAATTAATTGGTACATTAAGCCAGACTTATTGCTGAAGTCAGATTTTTGCCCCAAAGATTTATTAGCTGTTTCTGATTAACTACAGCAGTTGTTGCCCGAGACAACCTGCTGCCCTCCTGCCAGAAGGTGTGAAGCACTCTCAGAAATGGGTAACAAAAGGAGTATTGGTGGGAGGAAGTGTGACCTCCTTTGGCAGTATGGCCAGAGGGCTGTGGCCATTGATGGCCCAGCTTCAAAGAGGTAGCTGCCTCTGACTAGCAACAGTGAGTCACACTGCAGCCAGCCCTTTCCTTTGTGCAGGTCGAGAAGCTGGCATCTCTTCCACAGGAGGAAAACCAGTTGCAGAATGGTTTTCCAGGAGGGGTGGGTCATTATTCTGGGCAAACGTCAGTAGTGTAAGCCCATAGCTACGATTAGGGAAGAAGGGTCTAGACATCTTGGATTTAGGAAAAGAGATGCACTGTGAGATTGTTTAGTGTACAGTGGGTTAGGGTGGCCCTGTGGGAATAGCAGTCCCCATCCTCAAACTAAAAACTGACATAAAAGTGGCAGCTCTGGCTACCAGCCTCAGAACACTACTGGACTCAGAAAGAAAAGAAGGACTGCTACTGCTGAAACTGTGGACTTCAGAAAGAAAGGCTGCACCAAGGAAGACTTCACCTGCTGAACCAAAACAGGACTTCAGAAAGAGAAGGACTACTTCCTGCTGTTGTACCTGTGGAAAGAGACCCCAAGAGCTGAACCTGCTCTCACTCTTGCCAAGGACCAGTGAGTGGACTTCAAGAGCTAGTTGGTTGGCCTCCTGCTACGTTTCAGGAGCACAGAAGCTAAACAAGCCTGCACCAGAAAAGTGCCCAGCAGACCAGTTTGCAATGGACTGGACCAGGACTCTGCTGGTGTAGCCCGTGAGATCCAGTACTAGCCCCCCAGACATGCCCTACAGGTCTTAGACCCTTGGCTGTGCTAGAGTGTATTTTTTCTCTTCAGAGAACTGCAACTTGTGAGCCCAAGATAAAAAAAAAAATTATTTTTTTATTTTACAGAGTTTTATATAGCGCGAACTTGACCCGAATCTGGTATCAGATCGCTTTACATAGCACCAGTTGCATTACATGAGGACACATTAATTTTTGTTAGGCACGGGGAGATTAAGTGATTTGCCCAGAATCACAGGATGTTCAGCGTCATTGCCGAGACTCTAACCCAGTTCCCCATATTCGAGGTCGGCCGCCCTAGCCGTTAGGCCAACTCCTCTGATAATGTTTTTTAGGCAGAGAGTCCAGGGCTGAAAGACAACCGCTACTTGCCGGTTCATATGTATCCTTGAATGTCGTTGAGACCCAAGGCTCTTTACCGAACTGCTGGACTTCATCTGTCCATTGACAAAATCCTCACCGGACTCAAGCTGCAACGAGAAAGAACTAGAAAAGTTTAGAAGTGCAAAGATAAAACTTTGACAAGGACCAATCCAGCCCCTGCACCTGACCAGTGGTCCATCACGGTCAGCCTGAATCGTTGACTTTGCCTTGGACCCTCGAGTTCAAGGCTCATAGACTACCACTAGGAGTGAAAAGCAGTAATTTACAAAACATTTTAGAGTGAATTACAGAGAATTATGAAAACCTTGCAAATATAACTTCGGTTCCCTTCATCAGATATTTGTCGTTTTGGTATACATTTAAAGATAAACATATATACTATTGTTATAAATTGGTGTGGGGTTTTTGTGTCATTTCTTACTTATGGTACTTATGGTACTGATACAGCTTTTATTTTGAGTGAAGCCTGACTGCTGTGTGCCACAGTTTCCCAGGACTGAGCAGAGTTTTGATTTCAAGAAACCCAATTGGACCTGATAAGGATTACTGCTATTATTTCTTGGTGAGGTCTCACAATCACACCCCAACTAATAATCCACTTTTTTCACACAGGCGAAATTAAAAAAGGTTTCTCATTTTATGAAACCGATTGCCTAGGGAGTCAATCACAGTCTACAAGAAGATCTAGCAAGGTGTAGCAGAGTATAAACCCTGAAGAGAAACATGTGCAGGCTTAGACCGGGTCAACCACAAAGAACATACTCAAACAGTCCCTGTAAGGAAATGCATTTATGACAAAACTCTCACACAGAATCAAAGACTAGATTACTTTAGTATAAAATACAAAAATGTAAAAAATTAAAAAAGAAAAAATTACAAAACAATTGGACTAACATGTTCGGGCTATTATCAATATAATGGCGCATTGCACTGCGTTGAGCTGTAAGGCTCTTTGAGGAGCTCGGCACACACTAGGGTGTACACACAATTAACAAAAATAATGAGTTCTTTCCAAAGCATGTGCTAACTCAGTGAAATGCGTGACTTATGTGGCTGTATTGGAATCCCTCAGAGCTAGAGTGCATTTGATTCTGAAAGGAGACAGATGTTTAGTAAGTACACAATATTTCTCTACAAATAAACAAATAACGCAGTCTCAATTCACAGAGATTGTTCCTTATATTGTTTAAAGTTACAACTTTAGCATAACACTGAGACCATGAATCGATAGCAGATCAAACTCTATAAAGGTTTTTACTTAAGTAAACTGTGTTTAGCCCTAATGACAGATGTAGTTTGAGGTCTGAAGGGCAACAGTATTTTACCCTTAAGGGTGCAAGTATGTATTTGTAATGAACTGGCTTTACAAGTTAAACAAGATTCATAAGTATTTTTCAACAATTCTAACCTCTTTAAATAGCCACTTAAAAAGTAGGCAATGCCCTATAAACTTACCACAGGAATGACATGGGTGACACCATCTCCACTGTCTATAACTGTGCCAGTGAGCGTCCGTTCTCCCACCTGTCTTGACGTCCAGGAGGCAGCTAAGGCAAGGACGGCCTAAAGGAAAAAACACAAGATCATTGCTAAAAATCAAAATGTTATGTTTCCAAATAATTATCCCTGTTTTTACCAGTCAGACAACTGAACTCTTCAAGTAGTTGAGAATTCTTTTATCATGCCTCAAGAGGCCATATTAGAACCATATTTTAAACAGAATATTAATATATTATTGGCAGTTAACTGCTAGTTTGTTAGACTAACATTCTACAGCATACATTGGACTTATTTCTTGCGAATTTACAAACCACCATATAGACCCACAATGTCATAGGTATCCACTGATGCAGCAAACTGGACTACTTTGACAAAAACTGCATATGCGGGCATTCCTCCATCACTTCTGTCTGCTATAATTGCCCTCCTAAAATTACTACGTTTCTGGTGGGCATCTTACGATCTGCAAACAAGGTCCTTTTGGAGCGAACTAAGGTTGGTCCACAGAAGTCGCCAACAGTTCTAGGCAGAAATAACAATCCTAATAACCTGACGAACAAGTTACTTACCTTCGGTAACGATATATCTGTAAGAAACATTAGTAGTGATAGATTCCTTACCTTAGAATATCCCCAGGCGTCAGTCTGGATCCTGAAAGGTTTAGTCGGCAGTACCCCTGCGCGTCGGAAGGTGGCGTCGTGCGGCTCCGCGTCCGTCGTAGGCGTCGTGATCGCCGGGATGACGTCGCGGCAGCTACTTAGACGACGCCCTCGCGCGCGGACGTCATTTCTGTACACGACTTTCCGCGCCAGGAACGCAGAGCCATGCAAGATACTGACCATTGGTGCATTGAAACTAGGGCCCTGAAAGGGATGCCCTTAACCCTAGAAATCAGTTCGCAGAATGGGGAGGATGGGTGGGGCGGTAAGGAATCTATCACTACTAATGTTTCTTACAGATATATGGTTACCGAAGGTAAGTAACTTGTTCATCTGAAAGAAACACGTAGGGATAGATTCCTTACCTTAGAATAGATACCCCAGCAATACCAACCCCGGTGGTGGGTCTGCGAACCAAGATCACACCAGAAAGTCACGGAGAACAGAACGGCCAAAGAAGCCGTCTCTCCGGACTTGGCTGTCAAGGCAATAATGCTTAGTAAAAGTGTGCAGCGAGGCCCACGTGGCTGCCTGACAGATGTCTTGCAGGGGGACACCACGTCCCAATGCAGTAGTAGCTGCTGTTGCCCTGGTAGAATGGGCACCCAGCCCCACCGGAGGCTCCTTTTTAGCTAGAGAATAGCAGGCTTTTATACACAAGACAACCCAGCGGGAGATAGTCTTCTTGTGTACAGCCCGGCCTTTCTTGGCGCCTACGTAGCCAACAAAGAGCTGGTCATCCACCCGGAACGGTTGTGTGCGGTTGAGGTGAAATGAGATCGCACGTTTTGGGTCCAGACGGTGGAGCCTCGCTTCCTCTCTGGAAAGGTGCGGAGGCGGAAAGAAAGTGGGCAAGGTGATAGTTTGCCCAATATGGAAGGCAGTAACAACCTTTGGCAAAAAGGATGGACGTGTGCGTAGCACAACCTTGTCCGGATAACAGACAGAAAAGGAGGTTTACATGAAAGAGCCTGGAGCTCACTCACGCGCCTAGCGGATGTGTTGGCAACCAGGAAAGCAGTCTTCGAGGTTAATAAACGAAGAGGACAGTTGTGAAGCGGCTCAAAGGGAGCGCACATCAAATAAGTAAGAACCAGATTCAAGTCCCACTGTGGCATCACAAACGGAATAGGAGGGAAAAGGTGAGTAATGCCTTTGAGAAATCTAATTACAACAGGGGACTTGAAAAGAGGGCTGATCAGGTAGCCTGAGAAAGGCCGAAATTGCAGAAAGGTAGCCCTTGATAGTGCCCAGAGCAGAGCCCTGCTGGGCTAAAGAGAGAAGGAACAGTAGGACCTCAGAAAGAGGGGCAGAAAGGGGATCCACAGCCTTTGCTGTGCACCATGCCACAAATTTGTTCCACCTGCAGTCATATACCGATTTAGTGGAGGGACGCCTGGCTGCCAGAATGACATCACAGACTTCGGGAGACAAGTGAAATGGAATCAACTGTCGCCGCTCAATCTCCACACAAGGAGGTGGAGGCTGGACAGGTTCGGATGGAGGACCGTCCCCTGCTGCTGCGACAGAAGATCCTCCCGAAGAGGCAGTCGGATCGGGGGATCCACGCTCATACTGAGTAGCTCGGGATACCAAACTCTTCGAGCCCAGTCCGGAGCCACAAGAATGACTTGGGCCCGGTCGCGTCTGATCTTCTTCAGCACTCTGGGTAGAAGTGGTATAGGCGGAAAGGTGTACAATAGACCGCAACTCCACTCGCGACGACAAGCGTCGCCGAGCGAGGGCCGCCCTGGAAATTCCAACGCGCAGAACTGCTGACATTGCGCGTTCTCTTCGGTGGCGAATAGATCTAACCAAGGCTCTCCCCACTGTTGAGAGACGTTGCGCCACGTCCGAGTGAAGACGCCATTCTTGATCCATCATGCACCTGCGGCTGAGTTAGTCCGCCCTGGCGTTCAGTGAACCTGCCAGGTGTTGAACCACCAGGGAAACGCCCTGATGTTCCAGCCATGTCCAGAGGCGCAGAGCCGCCTGGCATTGGGTCCACGACCCCACCCCGCCCTGTTTGTTGCAGTACCACATGGCGGTGGTGTCTGTGAACACCTGCACTACTCTCCCCTTGACAGAGGGAAGGAATGCTTTGAGTGCAAGTAAGATCGTCCGGAGCTCCAGAATGTTGATATGGAGCTTGGACTCCGCCGGAGACCAGAGGCCTCTGATCTCCGCCTCTCCCATGTGGCCGCCCCATCCCAGGAGGGACGCGTCCGTCACCACTGTGTGCTCCGGTTGGGGAAGGGAGAGGGATCTGCCGCTGACCCAATGCTGGTTCGTGAGCCACCACTGCAACTGTCTTGCAGTGCCCTCCGAGATCTGGACGTAATCGGACAGATTCCCCTGATGCTGCGCCCACTGGAACTTCAGGTCCCACTGCAGAGCCCGCATATGCCATCTGGCATAATTGATCAGCAGGATGCAGGAGGCCATGAGGCCCAGCAGCCTCAAGGTCCAACCCAGGACAAGGGCGGAAAGATTGGAATCATAGCCCGAATATCCCGGACTCGCTGTTCGGGAGGACAGACCCGAAACTGCGCTGTGTCCAGAACTGCTCCAATGAAGAGGAGCTTCTGAGAGGGAATCAGGTGCGACTTCGGCACGTTGATGGAGAACCCCAGCAAATGCAGGAGGTCGGCCGTAGTCTGGAGGTGGGAGACGACTGCCTGGGGCGAGTCCGCCTTCAACAACCAGTCGTCGAGATAGGGGAAGACTGAAACCCCTGATCTGCGCAGATGAGCTGCGACCACCGCCATCACTTTCGTGAACACCCGAGGGGCGCTGGTAAGGCCGAAAGGAAGCACAGTGAACTGAAAATGCTCGTGGCCTACCGTGAACCGCAGGTAACCCTGTGGGCCGGCAGGACAGGGATATGAAAGTAAGCGTCCTGCAAGTCCAACGCTACCATCCAGTCTTGTGGGTCTAGGGCAGACAAGACCTGAGCAAGTGTGAGCATCTTGAACTTCTCTTTTCGGAGGAAGAGATTGACGTTCCGAAGATCCAAGATAGGACGCAGGCCCTTGTCCTTCTTTGGAATCAGAAAGTAGTGGGAATAACAACCACAACCTACTTCTGGCATTGGAACGCGCTCTATGGCCCCCTTGGCCATGAGGGCCACAACTTCCTGCTGGAGAAGTGCCAAGTGATCCCCCGACATGCGGTGGTATTGAGGTGGCATGGCTGGAGGGGTAGTCTTGAAGGGGAGGGAGCAGCCCCTTCGGACTATCTGTAAAACCCACCTGTCCGACGTGATGGTGCGCCAGTGGGTGAGGTGATGGCGAAGCCTTCCACTCACTGGCGTTTGGTGGGCCTGAAAGGTTGGACTAGGAAGGTTTGGAGGCAGTGGTGGCTGGGGTGGTGGTGGACTGACCCGCCCACTGGCCCCCTGAACCGCCGCGGCGGTTCCCACGTCCGCGGCCAGGCGTGGACTGTTGCGCCGGCCTGTGGCTCTGTTGCGAACATGGTGGGTTGCCCCTTCCGCGAGCACGAAAGGAGAGAAAGGCAGAAGGCGGAGGAGGCCATGTGGCCGAAAGGCCCAAGGACTTGGCCGTAGCCTGTGAGTCCTTAAATCTCTCCAAAGCACTGTCTGCCTTATTGCCAAAGAGGTGAATGCCATCAAGGGGCATGTCCATCAAAGTGTTTTGGACATCCCCCCCGAGAAGCCAGTTGTTCTCAGCCAGGCGCGGCGGCGGAGCGCCAGTGTCGTGGAAATCGCCCTGCCCAGCGAGTCGGCGGTGTCAAGGCCACAACGGATCGTGAACTTGGCTGCATCTCTCCCTCAGCAATAGCCTGGGAGAGTAGTGTCCGAGCCTCCTCCGGACACTGAGGCAGCACCTGCGCCACCGTATCCCACAGAGAGTGAGAATAACGGCCCAAGAGGCATGCGGTGTTCACCGACCGCAGCCCTAGACTGGCGGAAGAAAAAACCTTCTTCCCAAATTGTTCCAGCCTCTTGGATTCCCTGTCCGGGGGTGCGGTAGGGAATGCGCTTGGGGAAGCGGCGGCTTGGACAACCAAGCTCTCAGGGGTAGGGTGTTGGGAGAGGAAGATGGGGTCGCCCGGGGCCTGTGTTGGGCCTGGACCAAGAGCCCAAAAGAACGTCCGAAAGTGCGTCATTAAAGGGCAGCAGTGGTTCCGCAGAGGTAACTGCTGGCTGAAGCACTTACGTCAGGAGGTTAGTCCTGACAGCCACAGTAGGTAGCTCGAGGTGGAGAGCCCCGGCTGCCCTACGCAACACCACAGAAAAAGAAGCACCCTCCTCCGTAGCCACGTTAGGCGGAGACAGCATGCCAAGGTGTCCAGACCACTGGCATCCCCCAACTCCTCTGCCCAGTCCGGGTCATACTCGCATTGAGCAGCGAGAGGGTCCTCAGACCCCTCCCAGTCCTCCCCTTCCTCCTCATGCTGTTGTACAGGCCTAAAAGGAGGAGGATGGAGATAGGGAAACAGATTCCCAAACGGCGTCGGAATCGGCGTCGGTCGACACCGTTCCGGCACCGTCTCCACTTCGGGGCTGAAAACGGGGACGTCGTCATCCGGCGTGCCGGGCGACGCGAAACGTGGTGCCGGTGGGTTCGACGTCGGTGGAGGTGTTACGAGGTGAACCGGCGTCGACCGGGATCCACGGGAGTCCTGCGGTGCCGAGGCCGGAGCCGACGGCGACGCCGGGGCCGCCAGCGTCAAAGGGCAGGGACTCCAAGTCGGGCCCGCAGGGCCCGAAGGCGCACCGGAGGGGTCCGACGGCCCAAATAGGCGAGCCATAGCTGACAGGAATTCCTGCACCTGGAGTCGCCGATGAACCCGGTAAGGGCGGGTAGGTCACCGGCGACTGCGTAGGCTCCGCCGGAGCCGTGGGGGTGGCACCACCCGCACCCTCAGCCAAGTCGCGCGACTTGAGAGGGGAAGTCGGGGAACGATGACGTTTCTTCGACTTCTTTTGGCGCTTCGCCTTACCTGACCCAGAGTGCGAAGACTTCGATTCGGACGACTTCCAATGGTGGTGGCTCCGCGACCGGTCCCTCGACCTCCCTCTGGACCGGGACCTTTCACGGCGCGGAGCCGACTGCCGGGCTTCAAGCAGCTTTCGGGACCGCTCCCGCAAAGACTTCGGTGCCATGGACCGGCAGACGGGGCACGACTTGGGGTCGTGGTCGCGCCCCAGACAGAAGAGAGACACGCGGTGCAGATCCGTCACCGACATCATCCGATGACAGTCCTCGCAAGACTTAAATCTGGGCATCCCTAACTGCACCAGGAGTCGTATCGACTCAAAAAAGGTGAGACAAAAAAATCTCAAAAAACTCAAGTCAAAAAAGACTGGGGGTACCGCTCTCTCCGGATCTGCGCTTGCTGGCGCGGAAAAAGAAAGAACTGGCGTCAGCGCACGAGGGCGGCGTCTAAGTAGCTACCGTGACGTCATACCGGCCATCACGACGCCTACGAAGGACGCGGAGCCGCACAACGCCACCTTCCGATGTGCAGGGGTACTGCTGACGAAAACTTTCCAGATCCAGACTGACTGACGCCTGGGGATATTCTAAGGTAAGGAATCTATCACTACGTGTTTCTTTCAGATAATTTATCTACACCAAATACAGTATTATTTGTCAAAGTTAGGGGATCCTTGAGAGATGGTACAATTTTCTTTAGATGTGTAGAAATTCAATACTGTCAGAGTTACTGCCATTTGGACATTTTTTAGAGAAAAGGGTGATTTTAAGCAACACATACTTATGCTGAAAGATAAAGCTACTAAATTGGTAAATTCTCTTAAATACTATAGTTGAAGCTTCTCCGCCCGAGTATGTATTTTTTATTATTTTGCATTTGTAGTATTTTTAATCATGAAGTTGACAGTGGAATTACTTGAATAATTTGTATTCATTGTATAATAAAAATAGATGTTTATGCTGTTGACCAGATATCTATATCAAGATGTTTCCCAGACAACTGACCTACATTTTTTACTGAGGTTCTATGAAAGTTGCTAGTGTCAGAATCTGCTACAGCATAAAGAGGAACTCTATTATGAACTAAAAATATAAAGTATTTGCTTTGCACTCTTCTGATGAAATATTACATTTTATTTTTGGCAGGGTTTTCTCTTTTGAAAAAACAGGCAATATGTTTTCTTTCCTCACACCAAATATTTAGTTTAGAGGTTTTGCAAAATGTTAATTTTATGAGCAATTAGTGTTCCGATGATTTGTTTCAAAATGTAAGTTCATTGTTTGCAAAAATGCGTTTTAATTTAATTACACCAAATTAATATAAATATTAAACTTAAGCTGCAGTTGATTCACACAACTTTGAAAAGCAAAAGTGACCATAATATGGGTTAACTTTCTATTGACATGTTTCATTCAAATACAAATGGTAGCAAGTAAACTAGCTTTGACTGTTCTTCTATTCTAGTTCATTTTATCAAACAGTAAATCAATACATCTCTGCACTTCATCAAGAGTCATTACATGTTCCTTCAAGACAGGCAGGCTAATGTGGTGATGGTATCTTAATGATTATAAATATCCCATCTCGAATGACAAAAACACAAATGCCTCCAGGGAGTCTACCACCAGCTATCTTGTTCGTATATCTCTAATTCATTCCACAAAGGTTTCATTCCACCTCAGCCATTCCACCTCGGCATTTATAGACTCAATAATTTGTGTTTTGCCAACTTTGCTAAAGCAAGCAGGTCAACACTGCAGCCGTTTCAGAACACTTGCTTTTCTATTGGTGGTTTCTTTGGGAGCACAGAATATCAGACAAAATGTAGTGTGATGAGGGTAAAGAGTTTGGTATAGCAAATGGGGTTTCTAAACGAAAAGAGAATAGTGTCAATGTTGAGAGTGAAGTATCATTACTACAAAGGGTAACAGTGAAAGTAAACTGGTGGTGGGTGGAAAAGAGAAAGTTTTATGTGGATCTAGAGCAGTTAAGGGTATGGCCGACCAAATTTACTCATTCACTGAGTCTTCACCTTGTGACTCTTAGTTGTCATAAGTTTTTCAAGAGAAAATAAATTTGTTTGCAATGTAAGAGACAGACTGATTATGTCAAAGTATAAAGCATTAAACTTTTGGAGTTCTGTCCATTTCAACGTCTGCGGACTATTGGTCGGTTACCTTTCTTATTTGGCTTGAATTGCGACCCAGCTTCTGCCAGCAATTTTGACATTTGCTACAAAACACCGCGAGTGGTGCAGGGAACTTCAAAGTTTAACATGGATTTCATTAGAAGCTATTGAAAAAAACATGTGTTTCTGAGTTCTCTATATAGTACAGATAGGTACAACGTGTAGGATGCAATACCAACTTGTATCATAATAGCCATATTGGGCTCTTAGATTTGCAAATGCTAAATTTGGGACTATACATCGATCAATATAAGGCTTTCATTTTTTGACAACTCACTTGCGGAACAATTCACACAGGTGTTTAAAAGCTATTCAAGGTTATCTATACTTCAGCAAATTATAAAACAGCTGCCTCTTTGAACATCAAAGGCAACAAACTAGAATTGGATGTGCATAATGCTTCTGTATCACACAGCTTAAGCGCTTTATTAAACCACAGCAACTTAACAGATTTCCTATATACCACAGTGCTTGGCCTGCTTGCCAATGACTGTATTAATGTTGTAATGTTAAGTGAACATACACATAGAGCATGAAAAAGCAGATCTGTGAAGGTATACTGACCATGAAAGAATCAGTAGCATGTTCGCACATGCTGAAGTGTAATCAAGGACTGTACAATACCGTTCCCTCCATTTAAAGTGATTAATCGAAATTAACTCAATCCATCTTGCTAAAGAAGCCTTTTTAATTGAACTTTGGTCATAAAGCCATCTTGTATTCGGAAATACGTTTGCCCAGTCGAGGTAATACTTTAAAGCTCTTCTTACATCAAGTGTATAAGTTATTTTCCGTGTGCAAGTAAATTCTGTATCTTCTTAAGTACACCCCTCTGATATATATGTAACAAATCCTCCTCCTCATGGAACTGCATAAAAAGGACTCAGAATGCCAGGGCCTGTAACTCACTGGCTCTATAAGTGATGCAACAGCTGCCTCATTATCTACTCTTAGCATGGAGTCTTTGCTAGAATTCTTATACATCAGATCCAATAATAAATGTATGTCGAGATGCAGTGGAGAAACATTGACAATGCGGTGGAGGCTTTCTAATAACATTTAAAGGAGTATCCTTGAGGGACTGCATCTATCACCATTTTGTCTGATTGGATTGATATCAACTGTTTGAGAATAACATCGAGCTACTCCCTTCCAGAGTGCTAACAAAAAAGGTCTTCGGAGACATAGCTTAATGGAATTGCTCTTACTTTTTATTGGGAAGTGGTTCCGGTTCATGCTTCCTAACTCATAGGCCTTTGAAACAATTCAAATTAATTAAAATTTAAAAAAATTGAATGTACAACTTGGGGCAAGGTCACGTGAAAGTACGCGCGAGTCTCGAAGAGCAGAAAAAAAAGCATGCATAAAACCCACAACAAAGTTCTCCAATGCTGAAGCAATTAGTCACAGATACCAGATATGGTCTGAATAGTCTAGGAGTGACTATCGACTTCTTCAAATTCATTGGCCTCACTAGTCCTCTGCGCTTAAATACTTTTATCAGCATAAACAAATTTCTCTGTGATGTTGAGGTTGATGACGTCTTTGCGATGACGTCCTTTCCCAGTCGTTGCCAATGTGAAAAGGTAGAACGGACCACAAATGTTGTTCAATACTCTTCTTTATTAAGTTGGACATAAATAAACCCATCCATCACCAGCGTCTCAGCTCAACCACCGCCCGGTTTGAATGACAACATTCCCTTCAGAGCTTTCCATGCCTAGTCCTTCTAGAACGTCGCAGGGTCCTTTAGCAGTACTAAGAACAACATACCACAAATGAGTGCTGTAAAACAAAAGATAGCACAATACTAAAGTAACTCAAATGTGCAAAAGTGAGAACCTTTTTTTTCTTTATAGGGAATTCATTTTACCCTGTGGAGAAACGGTTTCTCTACATCTCCTCCAATTTTGAAAGGTAATCAGTTTATTTTCCCATCCAGGAAAAGGAGTTACTAGAGCCCTTTGCTGGAGTAAATCTCCAACCATTTCAGAGTAAGAGAGGGTAATATTGCAGTATTTTATGTGCAGCACGTGTGGAAGTTACTACTGTACACATCTCTGCACTTGTTTATAACAACCAGGAATACTTTTTTGAATTCCTGGAAGGTGTAAATTAATACATTTTGAGCCATAAACATAAGTTTGAGATAGAAAATTTATTTTTAAATGTCTCCTCAAATTCTGGGGGGGATTGAGGTTCTCCCCTCCATTTACAAGGAGTCTGAAATGAATGTGTAGGTGAAAGATGCATCGTTTACGTGCCCAAGTGGACCGTGGCCAGCCAATCATCCAGGGGGTGAAGATGTTCACCTCTTGCTAAACACAGGCCACTACCACAGTGATCATATCACTGAAGATGCAGGGAACAAAATGAATGGTAGCTTGAGATCCGTAAACACTGTTAGTGGACTTCCGTTGTCACCTATTTCAGGATCTTTCTATGACAGACCTACATGTGAATGAGGAATAATACATATCTTTTGTGGCATGGATAGTCACCCCTTTGGCAGAGCAGGAAGAATATGCCTCTGTATGGCCATCTTTAACGACTTCTGTCCAAGAAATAATTCAACCAGTGGAGGTCCAAACGGTGCTAAGTGTTTTGTCCAACTGAAGAACATGGAGTAAAACCCCAGGTTCTGCTAATTTTGGAATGCAATTTCAAAGGCCCCTTCAGTCAAACAATTTTTGAACATATGCCATGAGCTCTTGAGAGACAGGACACGAATGAGGAGGATGTAGAGTGACCCACACATCTAAACATTTGTCTCCATCAAGAGGGTCCCTGCCCAGGGAGATAGACTTCCAGACCTGTAATCTACCAGCATGCATCTGTGAGACCAAGAATTTGGGGGGGTGAAGCATAACTTATGTCTTTTGCTTATTGGGCAGTTTTCCTACTTCTTTATCCGGGTGCCATTAGCACAGTGTTGGTAGTTTATGCAGTTTTAAAAGAAAAAAACTCCTTGAGGCATGAGTAGTATTCTCACAGTAAAAAGCCATAGGCCCTGGAAAGCTCAGAGGAAGCTAGGAAATAATGTCCAAGGACTTGGGCGCGGTGATCACTGACATATTTGGTAAGACATTTGTTGGAGGGCTTCACAAACATTTCCATTCTATCAAAACGGAGGTCTAACATTTTCTTCTAAGCCTCCTGCGAAGGGTATTGCAATCTCTGCTGCATACACCCAACCAGAGGTCCATATTGTAATTGCAAATTGCATTTATGTAGTGCTTACTATCCCTGACTAGGTATTGAAGCGCTTTGTGGCAAGTAACACTGCTCTGAACCAAAGATTATAGTTTAATAGTGAGTAGATTAGTAGTAAGCAAGTTTTTTCCTTTTGCATTAATTGTTTTAGGTGTATGCTTTTGATTCATTGTGTGTTTGGTAGAGCTTATAGTAGGGGTAGAATGATAGGAATGGATTTGAACGGGGAAGTAGTAAGTTGTTTTGGTAAGTAGTGGTCATGTGTGCGCGTTAATTGGAAGAAATGGCTAAAAGGTGGAGGGGGCAAGTTTGAGAAGGATGTTTGGGAGTTCATAACAGTCAAAGGTTTAGGACGAGTCAGAGAGGAGGATGGGACGAAGGATGAAAGGAGTATTTTTTAAACAAAATTGAAATTAACGTATACATGCGCATATTCACTGAAAAATGTTAGTGTTTGAAGTAAACCGTGCTATACAAATACCCACATCTACATAGAAGCAGCCATATTTACATGGTCTAGTGTGCACTATTAACTTGTGATGAAGTATGCAATTTTAATTTTTTTTGTTTTTAAACTGCAATTAACTTATACATGCATATATACACATGCACTTCTTAAAGTTTTAGTAGCAGGCATACGCCCCTGTATACATGCAAATTTATGTATACAGAAGCAGCACTTTTGACATGGTCTAATATACATATGTATTTTGCGGTGTAATGCACATTTTGCCCCGTATTTAAATGCATCTGCTTATTTGAGGAAGATTCAATGTACAAGGACCTGTACAATGACAACCTCATGAGGAGCATAGTTTGTCATGTCGAAGTATACTTTTGTGGTACACTGTTGAGATGTGAGAATAGTCATCATGTGGGGAAGAGCCAGCTTTTAACTGATCTTCTGAAGCAGAGATGAGTTGCCAGTGGATCTTAGGTTTGAGTGTAGCAAATTCCATAGTTTGGCTACTTGAACAGAGAAAGATGCTCTACACATTGTTTTCTCGAATGTAGGAATTTTGAGGCAGGAAGCCATTCTCAAGCATTTTTTGTTTTTGTTGATTTTCTTCCTCATGAAGAGTGCTCCTTTGCCATGTATTGCTTTTGTGCAATACAAAGCAGCTTGAAGGTGGATCTTCTGACAACTAGTAACCAGTGTAGGGTCCTTAAGGCAGGGGAAACGGCTGCTTGTGGCTTTACATGTAGGTGGAGTCTTGAGGCAGAGTTCTGAATTCTCTGTAATCTTCTCATTGCTGACAAAAGTGAACCATGATGTAGAGCATTAGCATAATCCAGCTTTGATTGGACAAGAGAGATGTTAGCTCGATCCTTCTAGGGGAATCCTCGGTGCGGAACAATGCGTTGCAGTGCTTTTATTGTGAGAAAGCTAGATTTGGCTACCTTATCCACTTGTGCATTGATTGGCAGCCTGGCAACCATGGTAACTCAAAGGTTTCTTACCTCATTAGGTATTTTGGTCGGTGGTCATAGCCACAGGTGATTATTTCGGTTTTGAAGGCATTCAGTTTGAGGTGGCTCAGTGTTATCCCTTGTTCAACCGCTCGAAGGCAACTGACGATTTTTGATGCTCCTAAGGACTTTGGACTTTCCAATTTCATAAGTATCAGCATGTCATCCGCATAGCTGTAGTACGTGAAGGCCAAACCACTGATCAGATATGGTAATGATTTCATGTATATTTTGAAAAGCACTGGTGAGATGACTGAGCCTTGAGGGAGCTCTTGCTTTAATGCGGTTTGTTTTAGAAGAGAATGGAGGAGTATGCATAATTAGTTCTATTGTGTAGGTACGTTATCCAAGTGAGAGCTGTGCCCTCTATTCAGACTTCCTCAAATTTTTGAATTATTACGTCATGATCCACTGTGTCAAATGCCACTGAAAGGCATGAGAGAAGGGCAGACAACCCCATTTTGATCTACTGTATTTTTAAGGTCATGCCAGATAGAGATAAGAGACTCAGTGCCTCTTCCTGGAAGGAAGCTAGTTTGGAAGTTGTACAGTTTGGAATGGTATTCAATGAATTTGACATTTGTGCGAAAGTTGCTCTTTTTATAATTTTATCCAGGAATGGTCCATTTGCTATGGGTCTGTGTCGTTGGGGTCTTGATAGCCCAGGTTTGGTTTTTTTTTTATTTTTTATACCAGGCTGATGTTTGCCTTTTTTAAAGTCTTCTGGGAAAACACCTGTTAAGGAGTTATTAATGAGTCTTCTGACTAGGATGGCCATTGAAGGCGATAGTAGAATATTTTTGAACATTTGAGGCGGATAGCGGTCAGAGGGGAGGCCGGCTGGCTTGCTCACTTTGACAAGATCCAGAAATTCAGTCAGTGATAGTTCTTTCAAAGAGAGTAGAGGCTGTGTTTGCCTTTCCCTCAAGGGGTCATTTGCAAATGGGTTGGGGCTGTTTTTTTTTTGGGTGGGGTCATTTAAATAAGATTCCAAAATGTTTGCTTTAGTTGTGCAATGATCTGCCAGTTTCTCACAAAAATCTTGATAAATTGGATTGGTAGCTTCTGTGCATTTAGAATTATGGAATTCCGTGAGTATTTTATCAAATTCTTTATTGGCACACTTTGCATTGTGGATTTGGCTGGAAAAGTATGTTTTTTTGTAGACTTGTATACCCTGTTGTGTTTGCGCAGGCATATTTTGTCTAGAGGGTTGTTGGCTTTGAGCCAGTTGTGTTGAGACTTGCAAGTTGTTTCATTCTGCATTCTTCCAAGGGGCATATTTTCTTTTCTTGTGTAGATGTTTTCAGAGGAATTAAGAGATCAAAAGCTTTCTGGAGCTATCCATAGAGAGCCTGTACAGAAATGACTGTGACCATGTCTATGTTGGAGGCAAGCAGGTTTTCTAGTTCCTCCAAATTCAGCTCATTCCAAGGCTGATATGTAGTTGAGGGTAACGCACAAGTTACTAACTTGTGTAACGATATATCTGTAAGAGACAGTAGTTAGTGACAGATTCCTTACCTTAGAATATCCCCAGGCGTCAGGCTGGATCCGGAAAGTTTTTTGCGTAGCAGTACCCTTGCGCGTCGGTAGGCGGCGTCGTGCGGCTCCGCGTCCGTCGTCGGCGTCGTGATCGCCGGGATGACGTCGCGGGCAGTACTTAGGCGCCGCCCCTGCACGCTGACGTCAGTTCTGTACACGACTTTCCGCGCCAGGAACGCAGAGCCATGCAAGAAGCTGACATAGGTGTCTGAAAAATACTAGGGCCCTGAAAGGGATGTCCTTAACCCTAGAAATCAGTTCGCAGAACGGGGAGGATGGGTGGGCGGTAAGGAATCTGTCACGAACTACTGTCTCTTACAGATATATCGTTACACAAGTTAGTAACTTGTGCATCTGAAAGAGACACGTTAGTGACAGATTCCTTACCTTAGAATAGATACCCCAGCAATACCAACCCCGGTGGTGGGTCTGCGAACAAAGATCAGACAAGGAAGTCCTGGAGGACAGAACGGCCAAAGAAGCCGTCCCTCCGGACCTGACTGTCAAGGCAGTAATGCTTTGTAAACGTGTGCAGCGAGGCCCACGTAGCTGCCTGACAGATAACCGGCAGCGGAACACCGCGGCCCAAGGCCGTGGTAGCAGCCGTTGCCCTGGTGGAATGGGCACGCAGCCCAACAGGAGGCTCCTTTTAGCCAAAGAATAGCAGGTCTTGATGCACAAGGTAACCCAGCGGGAGATGGTCCTCTTGTGCACCGCCCGACCTTTTTGGCGCCCACGTAGCCAACAAAGAGCTGGTCATCCACCCGGAAGTGTTTTGTGCGGTCAATATAGAAAGAGAGCGCACGTTTTGGGTCCAGACGGTGGAGCCTCTCTTCCTCTCTGGAAGGATGCGGAGGCGGAAAGAAGGTGGGCAAAGTGATGGTCTGCCCAATGTGGAAAGCAGTAACCACCTTTGGCAAGAAGGACTGACGCATCCGAAGAACAACCTTGTATGGATGAACAGACAGAAAGGGAGGTTTGCAAGATAGAGCCTGGAGCTCACTCACCCGCCGAGCGGAGGTGATGGCCACCAGAAAGGCTGTCTTCAGAGTCAGAAGACGAAGAGGACAGTTATGTAGAGGCTCAAAGGGAGCGCACATTAAAAAGGTAAGAACCAAGTTCAAGTCCCACTGAGGCATCACAAACGGAACAGGAGGGAAGAGGTGAGTAATGCCTTTTAAGAACCTGTTAACAACAGGGGACTTGAAAAGGGAGGGCTGATCAGGGAGCCTGAGGAAGGCCGAGATAGCACAAAGATAACCCTTGATGGTACCCAGGGCAGAACCCTGTTGGGCCAGAGAGAGAAGGAACAGAAGGACCCCAGAAAGAGGGGCAGAAAGGGGATTCACAGCCTTTGCTGTGCACCATATGCAAAAGAAACAATTGATGGACGGAATGCTGGACAATGCAAACATTCACCCCCAGTCACAAAGATCTGGGTTAAATCCATCATTCTTTTGCTCACCACACCACCCCAGTTTGGACCCAGCCATATGCAAATCAGTCTTGACCCTGTTCCTTGTGGGAACAGTCCAGCCCGAACTGCCAAGCCAGGTCCTCCCTGGACCGGAAACAAGCATCCTGGGACCGGTTTCAGGGCATCACCCTTCTTCAGCCAGGCTAGCTTGAATCCAGTGGTGTAGTGAGCACGGGACCCACGTCTGGGCATACCCTTCCCACTTAGGGCGACAAATGCAAAAGAAACAATTGATGGACGGAATGCTGGACAATGCAAACATTCACCCCCAGTCACAAAGATCTGGGTTAAATCCATCATTCTTTTGCTCACCACACCACCCCAGTTTGGACCCAGCCATATGCAAATCAGTCTTGACCCTGTTCCTTGTGGGAACAGTCCAGCCCGAACTGCCAAGCCAGGTCCTCCCTGGACCGGAAACAAGCATCCTGGGACCGGTTTCAGGGCATCACCCTTCTTCAGCCAGGCTAGCTTGAATCCAGTGGTGTAGTGAGCACGGGACCCACGTCTGGGCATACCCTTCCCACTTAGGGCGACAAATGCAAAAGAAACAATTGATGGACGGAATGCTGGACAATGCAAACATTCACCCCCAGTCACAAAGATCTGGGTTAAATCCATCATTCTTTTGCTCACCACACCACCCCAGTTTGGACCCAGCCATATGCAAATCAGTCTTGACCCTGTTCCATGTGGGAACAGTCCAGCCCGAACTGCCAAGCCAGGTCCTCCCTGGACCGGAAACAAGCATCCTGGGACCGGTTTCAGGGCATCACCCTTCTTCAGCCAGGCTAGCTTGAATCCAGTGGTGTAGTGAGCACGGGACCCACGTCTGGGCATACCCTTCCCACTTAGGGCGACAAATGCAAAAGAAACAATTGATGGACGGAATGCTGGACAATGCAAACATTCACCCCCAGTCACAAAGATCTGGGTTAAATCCATCATTCTTTTGCTCACCACACCAACCCAGTTTGGACCCAGCCATATGCAAATCAGTCTTGACCCTGTTCCTTGTGGGAACAGTCCAGCCCGAACTGCCAAGCCAGGTCCTCCCTGGACCGGAAACAAGCATCCTGGGACCGGTTTCAGGGCATCACCCTTCTTCAGCCAGGCTAGCTTGAATCCAGTGGTGTAGTGAGCACGGGACCCACGTCTGGGCATACCCTTCCCACTTAGGGCGACAAATGCAAAAGAAACAATTGATGGACGGAATGCTGGACAATGCAACCATTCACCCCCAGTGACAAAGATCTGGGTTAAATCCATCATTCTTTTGCTCACCACACCACCCCAGTTTGGACCCAGCCATATGCAAATCAGTCTTGACCCTGTTCCTTGTGGGAACAGTCCAGCCCGAACTGCCAAGCCAGGTCCTCCCTGGACCGGAAACAAGCATCCTGGGACCGGTTTCAGGGCATCACCCTTCTTCAGCCAGGCTAGCTTGAATCCAGTGGTGTAGTGAGCACGGGACCCACGTCTGGGCATACCCTTCCCACTTAGGGCGACAAATGCAAAAGAAACAATTGATGGACGGAATGCTGGACAATGCAACCATTCACCCCCAGTCACAAAGATCTGGGTTAAATCCATCATTCTTTTGCTCACCACACCACCCCAGTTTGGACCCAGCCATATGCAAATCAGTCTTGACCCTGTTCCTTGTGGGAACAGTCCAGCCCGAACTGCCAAGACAGGTCCTCCCTGGACCGGAAACAAGCATCCTGGGACCGGTTTCAGGGCATCACCCTTCTTCAGCCAGGCTAGCTTGAATCCAGTGGTGTAGTGAGCACGGGACCCACGTCTGGGCATACCCTTCCCACTTAGGGCGACAAATGCAAAAGAAACAATTGATGGACGGAATGCTGGACAATGCAAACATTCACCCCCAGTCACAAAGATCTGGGTTAAATCCATCATTCTTTTGCTCACCACACCACCCCAGTTTGGACCCAGCCATATGCAAATCAGTCTTGACCCTGTTCCTTGTGGGAACAGTCCAGCCCGAACTGCCAAGCCAGGTCCTCCCTGGACCGGAAACAAGCATCCTGGGACCGGTTTCAGGGCATCACCCTTCTTCAGCCAGGCTAGCTTGAATCCAGTGGTGTAGTGAGCACGGGACCCACGTCTGGGCATACCCTTCCCACTTAGGGCGACAAATGCAAAAGAAACAATTGATGGACGGAATGCTGGACAATGCAACCATTCACCCCCAGTCACAAAGATCTGGGTTAAATCCATCATTCTTTTGCTCACCACACCACCCCAGTTTGGACCCAGCCATATGCAAATCAGTCTTGACCCTGTTCCTTGTGGGAACAGTCCAGCCCGAACTGCCAAGCCAGGTCCTCCCTGGACCGGAAACAAGCATCCTGGGACCGGTTTCAGGGCATCACCCTTCTTCAGCCAGGCTAGCTTGAATCCAGTGGTGTAGTGAGCACGGGACCCACGTCTGGGCATACCCTTCCCACTTAGGGCAGGGAGGAACTGGCTTGGCAGTTCGGACTGGACTGTTCCCATGAGGCACAGGGTCAAGACTGATTTGCATATGGCTGGGTCCAAACTGGAATGGCATGGTGAGCAAAAACGATGGATTTAGGCCCAGATCTCTGTACTGGGGTGAATGTATGACATTGTTCTGCATTCTGTCCATCAACTGTTGTTTTTGCATTTGTCACCCTGAGTGGGACGGGTATGCCCAGACGTGGGTCCCGTGCTCTCCATGCCACTGGAATCAAGCTATCCTGGCTGAAGAGGGGTGAAACCCCGAAACCGGTCCTAGGATGCTTGTTTCCAGTCCAGGGAGGACCTGGCTTGGCAGTTCGGACTGGACTGTTCCCATGAGGCACAGGGTCAAGACTGATTTGCATATGGCTGGGTCCAAACTGGAATGGCATGGTGAGCAAAAAACGATGGATTTAGGCCCAGATCTCTGTACTGGGGTGAATGTATGACATTGTTCTGCATTCTGTCCATCAACTGTTGTTTTTGCATTTGTCACCCTGAGTGGGACGGGTATGCCCAGACGTGGGTCCCGTGCTCTCCATGCCACTGGAATCAAGCTATCCTGGCTGAAGAGGGTGAAACCCGAAACCGGTCCTAGGATGCTTGTTTCCAGTCCAGGGAGGACCTGGCTTGGCAGTTCGGACTGGACTGTTCCCATGAGGCACAGGGTCAAGACTGATTTGCATATGGCTGGGTCCAAACTGGAATGGCATGGTGAGCAAAAACGATGGATTTAGGCCCAGATCTCTGTACTGGGGTGAATGTATGACATTGTTCTGCATTCTGTCCATCAACTGTTGTTTTTGCATTTGTCACCCTGAGTGGGACGGGTATGCCCAGACGTGGGTCCCGTGCTCTCCATGCCACTGGAATCAAGCTATCCTGGCTGAAGAGGGGTGAAACCCCGAAACCGGTCCTAGGATGCTTGTTTCCAGTCCAGGGAGGACCTGGCTTGGCAGTTCGGACTGGACTGTTCCCATGAGGCACAGGGTCAAGACTGATTTGCATATGGCTGGGTCCAAACTGGAATGGCATGGTGAGCAAAAAACGATGGATTTAGGCCCAGATCTCTGTACTGGGGTGAATGTATGACATTGTTCTGCATTCTGTCCATCAACTGTTGTTTTTGCATTTGTCACCCTGAGTGGGACGGGTATGCCCAGACGTGGGTCCCGTGCTCTCCATGCCACTGGAATCAAGCTATCCTGGCTGAAGAGGGGTGAAACCCGAAACCGGTCCTAGGATGCTTGTTTCCAGTCCAGGGAGGACCTGGCTTGGCAGTTCGGACTGGACTGTTCCCATGAGGCACAGGGTCAAGACTGATTTGCATATGGCTGGGTCCAAACTGGAATGGCATGGTGAGCAAAAAACGATGGATTTAGGCCCAGATCTCTGTACTGGGGTGAATGTATGACATTGTTCTGCATTCTGTCCATCAACTGTTGTTTTTGCATTTGTCACCCTGAGTGGGACGGGTATGCCCAGACGTGGGTCCCGTGCTCTCCATGCCACTGGAATCAAGCTATCCTGGCTGAAGAGGGTGAAACCCCGAAACCGGTACTAGGATGCTTGTTTCCAGTCCAGGGAGGACCTGGCTTGGCAGTTCGGACTGGACTGTTCCCATGAGGCACAGGGTCAAGACTGATTTGCATATGGCTGGGTCCAAACTGGAATGGCATGGTGAGCAAAAAACGATGGATTTAGGCCCAGATCTCTGTACTGGGGTGAATGTATGACATTGTTCTGCATTCTGTCCATCAACTGTTGTTTTTGCATTTGTCACCCTGAGTGGGACGGGTATGCCCAGACGTGGGTCCCGTGCTCTCCATGCCACTGGAATCAAGCTATCCTGGCTGAAGAGGGGTGAAACCCGAAACCGGTCCTAGGATGCTTGTTTCCAGTCCAGGGAGGACCTGGCTTGGCAGTTCGGACTGGACTGTTCCCATGAGGCACAGGGTCAAGACTGATTTGCATATGGCTGGGTCCAAACTGGAATGGCATGGTGAGCAAAAACGATGGATTTAGGCCCAGATCTCTGTACTGGGGTGAATGTATGACATTGTTCTGCATTCTGTCCATCAACTGTTGTTTTTGCATTTGTCACCCTGAGTGGGACGGGTATGCCCAGACGTGGGTCCCGTGCTCTCCATGCCACTGGAATCAAGCTATCCTGGCTGAAGAGGGGTGAAACCCCGAAACCGGTCCTAGGATGCTTGTTTCCAGTCCAGGGAGGACCTGGCTTGGCAGTTCGGACTGGACTGTTCCCATGAGGCACAGGGTCAAGACTGATTTGCATATGGCTGGGTCCAAACTGGAATGGCATGGTGAGCAAAAAAACGATGGATTTAGGCCCAGATCTCTGTACTGGGGTGAATGTATGACATTGTTCTGCATTCTGTCCATCAACTGTTGTTTTTGCATTTGTCACCCTGAGTGGGACGGGTATGCCCAGACGTGGGTCCCGTGCTCTCCATGCCACTGGAATCAAGCTATCCTGGCTGAAGAGGGGTGAAACCCCGAAACCGGTCCTAGGATGCTTGTTTCCAGTCCAGGGAGGACCTGGCTTGGCAGTTCGGACTGGACTGTTCCCATGAGGCACAGGGTCAAGACTGATTTGCATATGGCTGGGTCCAAACTGGAATGGCATGGTGAGCAAAAACGATGGATTTAGGCCCAGATCTCTGTACTGGGGTGAATGTATGACATTGTTCTGCATTCTGTCCATCAACTGTTGTTTTTGCATTTGTCACCCTGAGTGGGACGGGTATGCCCAGACGTGGGTCCCGTGCTCTCCATGCCACTGGAATCAAGCTATCCTGGCTGAAGAGGGTGAAACCCCGAAACCGGTCCTAGGATGCTTGTTTCCAGTCCAGGGAGGACCTGGCTTGGCAGTTCGGACTGGACTGTTCCCATGAGGCACAGGGTCAAGACTGATTTGCATATGGCTGGGTCCAAACTGGAATGGCATGGTGAGCAAAAAAACGATGGATTTAGGCCCAGATCTCTGTACTGGGGTGAATGTATGACATTGTTCTGCATTCTGTCCATCAACTGTTGTTTTTGCATTTGTCACCCTGAGTGGGACGGGTATGCCCAGACGTGGGTCCCGTGCTCTCCATGCCACTGGAATCAAGCTATCCTGGCTGAAGAGGGGTGAAACCCCGAAACCGGTCCTAGGATGCTTGTTTCCAGTCCAGGGAGGACCTGGCTTGGCAGTTCGGACTGGACTGTTCCCATGAGGCACAGGGTCAAGACTGATTTGCATATGGCTGGGTCCAAACTGGAATGGCATGGTGAGCAAAAAAACGATGGATTTAGGCCCAGATCTCTGTACTGGGGTGAATGTATGACATTGTTCTGCATTCTGTCCATCAACTGTTGTTTTTGCATTTGTCACCCTGAGTGGGACGGGTATGCCCAGACGTGGGTCCCGTGCTCTCCATGCCACTGGAATCAAGCTATCCTGGCTGAAGAGGGGTGAAACCCCGAAACCGGTCCTAGGATGCTTGTTTCCAGTCCAGGGAGGACCTGGCTTGGCAGTTCGGACTGGACTGTTCCCATGAGGCACAGGGTCAAGACTGATTTGCATATGGCTGGGTCCAAACTGGAATGGCATGGTGAGCAAAAAAACGATGGATTTAGGCCCAGATCTCTGTACTGGGGTGAATGTATGACATTGTTCTGCATTCTGTCCATCAACTGTTGTTTTTGCATTTGCTGTGCACCATGCCACAAATTTGTTCCACCTGCAGGCGTATACCACCTTAGTGGAGGGACGCCTGGCTGCCAGAATCACATCACAAACTTCGGGAGGCAAGTCGAAAGGAATCAACTGCCGCCGCTCAATCTCCACGCAAGCAGGTGTAGACTGGACAGGTTCGGGTGGAGGACCGTCCCCTGCTGCTGCGACAGAAGATCCTCCCGAAGAGGCAGACGGATCGGGGGATCTACGCTCATATTGAGTAGCTCGGGATACCAAACTCTTCAAGCCCAGTCCGGAGCCACAAGAATGACTTGGGCCCGGTCGTGCCGAATCTTCTTCAACACTCTGGGTAGAAGTGGTATAGGCGGAAAGGCGTACAATAGACCGCAACTCCACTCGTGACGAAAAGCGTCGCCGAGCGAGTGCCGCCTTGGAAATTCCAACGCGCAGAACTGATGACATTGCGCGTTCTCTTCGGTGGCGAATAGATCTAACCAAGGCTCTCCCCACTGTAGAAAGAGTCCTTGCGCCACTTCCGAGTGAAGACGCCATTCGTGATCCATCATGCACCTGCGGCTGAGTTCGTCTGCCCTGGCGTTCAGGGAACCTGCCAGGTGTTGAACCACCAGGAACATGCCCTGATGTTCCAGCCATGTCCAGAGGCGCAGAGCCTCCTGACAAAGGGTCCACGACCCCACCCCGCCTTGTTTGTTGCAGTACCACATGGCGGTGGTGCTGTCTGTGAACACCTGCACTACCTTCCCTTTGACAGAGGGAAGGAATGCCTTGAGTGCAAGTCGGATCGCCCGGAGCTCCAGAAGGTTGATATGGAGCCGGGACTCCGCCGGAGACCAGAGGCCTCTGATCTCCGCCTCTCCCATGTGACCGCCCCATCCCAGAAGGGACGCGTCCGTCACAACTGTGTGCTCTGGCTGGGGAAGGGAGAGGGATCTGCCCATGACCCATTGCCGGTTCGAGAGCCACCACTGCAACTGTTTTGCAGTCCCCTCCGAGATCTGGACGTGATCGGACAGGTCGCCCTGGTGCTGCGCCCACTGGAACTTCAGGTCCCACTGCAGAGCCCGCATATGCCATCTGGCATGAGTGACCAGCAGGATGCAGGAGGCCATGAGGCCCAGCAGCCTCAGGGTCATCCGTACCGAAACCCAGGATAAAGGCTGAAAGATCGGAATCATAGCCTGAATATCCCGGACTCGCCGTTCGGGAGGATAGGCCCTAAACTGCGTCGTGTCCAGAACTGCTCCGATGAAAAGGAGCTGTGGAGAAGGAATCAGATGCGACTTTGGCACATTGATGGAGAACCCCAGCGAGTGCAGGAGTTCGGCCGTAGTCTGGAGGTGGGAGACGACTGCCTGGGACGAGCCCGCCTTCAGCAGCCAGTCGTCGAGGTAGGGGAAGACTGAAACCCCTGCCCGGCGCAGATGAGCTGCGACCACCGCCATCACTTTCGTGAACACCCGAGGGGCACTGGTAAGGCCAAAGGGGAGCACGGTGAACTGAAAATGCTCGAGGCCTACCGTGAACCGAAGGTAACGCCGGTGGGCCGGCAGGACGGGGATGTGGAAATAGGCGTCCTGCAAGTCCAACGCTACCAACCAGTCTCCGGGGTCGAGGGCAGTCAAGACCTGAGCTAGGGTGAGCATCTTGAACTTCTCCTTCCGGAGGAAGCGATTGACGTTCCGGAGGTCCAAGATAGGACGCATGTCCTCCTTGTCCTTTTTGGGCACCAGAAAGTAGTGGGAGTAGCAACCACGCCCTACTTCTGGGGTCGGAACATGCTCGATGGCCCTCTTGGCCAAGAGGGCCGTGACTTCCTTCTGTAGAAGCACCAAGTGATCCCCTGACATGCGGTGGAATTGAGGTGGCATGGCTGGGGGTGGTCTCGAAGGGGAGGGAGTAGCCCCTTCGGACAATGTCCAAGACCCACTTGTCCGAGGTGATGGGACGCCAGTGGTGAAGGTGATGGCGGACCCTGCCCCCGACTGGCGTGCTGTGCACCTGAAAGGAGGGACTAGGAGGGCTTGGAGGCCGCGGACGGGTTGGAGGTGGTGGCCTGACCCGCACGCTGGTTGCCCGAACCGCCACGGCGGTATCCACGTCCTCGGCCACGCGAAGGCGCTTGCTGCGCGGGCCGTTGGCCGGGCTGTGGACGTGACTGGGCGCCCCTTCCGTGGCCACGAAAGGGGCGAAAAGCAGACGTTTGCGGAGGGCGCACAACAGCAAGGCCCAGGGACTTAGCAGTAGCCCGTGAGTCCTTGAAACGCTCCAGCGCATGGTCTGCCTTCGAACCAAAAAGACCGACTCCATCAAAGGGCATGTCCATGAGAGTATTCTGGACATCCCCTGAAAAACCAGTGGTTCTCAGCCAGGCGTGGCGACGCAGCGCCACCGTCGTTGCAAGCGATCTGCCCAGCGAGTCGGCGGTATCAAGGCCACAGCGGATGGTATATTTAGCCGCATCACGCCCTTCCGCAATAGCGCGGGTAAGCAGTGTCTGGACCTCCTCAGAACACTGCGGCAAAACATCAGCCACCGAATCCCACAGGGAGTGGGTGTATCGGCCCAAGAGGCAAGCGGTATTAACAGACCGCAAGCCAGCACTGGAGGAAGAGAAAGCCTTCTTCCCAAAGTGATCCAGGCGCTTGGATTCCCTATCCGGAGGGGCGGTAGGGAAGGCTGTTTGGGAGGCAGAGGCTTGGACAACCAAGCTCTCAGGGGTGGGGTGTTGGGAGAGAAACAGGGGGTCGCCCGGAGCCGGGCGATGGCGTCGGGCCACGTTCCTATCCACAGGATCCCCTGTGGTGGGTTTGGACCAGGCACCCAAAAGAACGTCAGTGAGTGCATCGTTGAACGGCAGCACAGGCTCCGAAGAGGAGGCCGCCGGCTGAAGCACTTCAGTCAGGAGGTTAGTCCTGACGGCCACTGTAGGCAACTGGAGATGTAAGGCTCCAGCAGCTCTACGCAACACCGTTGCAAAATTAGCCCCTCCTCCGTTGCCACGGGAGGAGACAGCATGCCAGAGTCGGGGAGGTATCCAGCCCACTGGCATCCCCAAGTTCCTCAACCCAGTCCGGGTCAAACTCGCACTGTTGTGTGAGAGGGTCGTCAGACCCCTCCCAGCTCTCCTGGTCCTCCTCAGGTTGAAAATATGGAGGAGGAGGGACATAAGGGACCCAAGGTCTCATCGGCGCCGGAACCGGCGTCGGGCGACGCCGGTCCGGCTCCATGTCCGGACCCGGGGAACGACGCCGCCCGGAGCCCCGGACGGCGTCGGAAACGGCACCGGGGACATCGGCGTCGGCGGAGGCGTGGTTAGGTCAACCGGCGTCGATGGGGGTTGCGGCACCACCGGAACCGGGGTCAAGGCCGGGGCCGGAGCCGAGGCCGGGACGAAGGCTGGTGGGACAGGCGACGCCGGGACCGGAGTCGACGGCGACGCCGGAGCAACCCCATCAGGGCCCGCGGGGCCCGAAGGCGCACCGGAGGGACCTTGAGGCCCGAAGAGGCGGGCCATGGCCGACAGGAATTTCTGTATTTCGGCCGGAGTCGCCCCCGAACCCGGGTAGGACGGGTAATGCGGGGGCAACTCGACAGGCACGTCCGGGGCCGCGGGGACGGTGCCGACAGGGACCTCAGCCGAGTCGCGCGACCGGCGAGGCGAAGTCTTAGAGCGATGACGCCGCTTAGACTTCTTGTGCTTCGACTTACCGGAGGAGCGCGAAGACTTGGATTCCGACGAACGGCGGGGACTCCGCGTCCGGCCCCTCGACCTCTCCCGGGACCGGGGCTTGGTGCGGCGCGGAGCCGACTGCCGGACTTCAAGGAGTTTTCGAGACCGCTCTCGCAAAGCCTTCGGATGAAGTTTCCGGCAGTCAGGGCACGACTTCGTGTCGTGGTCTCGGCCGAGACAGAAGAGACACTCGAGGTGGGGGTCCGTGATGGACATCATACGACCACATTCCTCGCAGGGCTTAAAGCCGGGCATCCCTACGACACCTTAGGAGTCGTGAAGACTCGTTGAAGAAAACAGTGAAAAATTTCACAAAAAAGATAGTCAAAAAGTGACTAGGGCACTGCTCTTCCCGGATCTGCGCTTACTGGCGCGGAAAAAGAAGAACTGACGTCAGCGCGCAGGGGCGGCGCCTAAGTACTGCCCGCGACGTCATCCCGGCGATCACGACGCCGACGACGGACGCGGAGCCGCACGACGCCGCCTACCGACGCGCAAGGGTACTGCTACGCAAAAAACTTTCCGGATCCAGCCTGACGCCTGGGGATATTCTAAGGTAAGGAATCTGTCACTAACGTGTCTCTTTCAGATATAAAATTAGCTGGGGTGAATTGTGGTGTCCTGTGTTGGAAGGCAAAGATGTAGTGTAGGAAGCTGGCTCTGTATATACTATACCACAGTAAGGTATAGTGTGCACAGAGTCCAGTGGAACCCCAAAGGGTAGGCAGAGGTTAAAGTAGATAATACCTTACTCTGTATTTGTGGTAGTGTGGGCGAGCAATAAGGCTTTATCAGAGGGTAGTGCTACACATTTATTGTACACACTCAGGCAAGAAATGATGTCTCACACTTCAAGACTGAACTCAGACTAATTTTTTTGTATAAAAATATTATTTAGTTATTTATTTTCTAGAACCAAGCAAGCCTGGCACAGGTAAGTGTAAATGGTACTTTTCAGGGCAGGTTGAACAATACAAGCAAGCTGAAAGAAAATGACTTTGCTACAGGTCTGTAAATACTTTGAATACAGTTGAAATTCCTGTTAGATTACTTTTGATTACTTCATGGATTACTTTTTCTACTCAGTGTGATATGCCTAGATATCACACTGGGACATTCCCTAGAGAAGAGGTAAGTAAAGCAGTTTTATATATTCATAGCTTTCCTAGAGTTCCATACAAACCAACTCCACACTTAAAACAATTTTCAAAAAAAGCAGTCAATGCAATACTATGGCAGGAAAATGGAGTTATCGGTTTACAGGTAAGTACTTGGTTGTGGGAGTTGGGATTCTGGGGTTAGAACCAGTGTTCCCCCAGGGTCAAGGATGCACTCTCAAAGCACCCTCAGCGGCACTAGGGCGGCCGGGTGCAGAGTGCTGAGGCCCAGTGTTATCCAGTGGGGGATACAGGGCCTCCGGTTGGTGGCTGCTCACGAGCAGGCCACAAGGTTGTGGGAGGAAAGCTCCTGGTGTTAGGCTCAGGGCAAAGGGGGATCAGAGTTAGCACACAAAGTGCACCCGCAGCTGCACAGGGTTGGCTGGGTGCAGGGTGCTGTTTTGGAGCTGGGTGCCCTGTTGATTTCAATGGGGATTCTACAGTTGCAACAAACACTGCAGGCTCGGGGACAAAGATCTTCTGGAGGTGACGACCAGTTGGAGAGGTAAGTTGGGATGCCTGAGGATGCTAGGACCCTGTCGGTTAGGCCACCCAAGGCCGTGGGACGTCGGGTGCAGGGGAGTCTTTAGGCATCGGGTTTTTCTTACCAACTCCGGTTGCGGTCGGGGAATCCTCCAGAAGGGGGCTGCAGACGCTGATTGGAGATTTGATCTCCGGTCAGGATCGCCGGGGAGACCTCCTCATGGTGTTGGGCCACTCGAACTCGGGCCGTGGGCGTCGGGTGCAGAGTGGTGCAGACTCGCGGATTTGGCCGGAGCCAGAGTCTGTGGGTGAGCAAATCCGGTGCTCACAGGAGACAAAGTATTGGTTTAGGAAGGCAGGGCCTCCAGGTTTTTGGGGGCTGGGGGCTTCAGGACACACCGGGATTTCGCTGGAGCAGGTTCGAGATGGGGACAGGCCGGTAAGGCTGGGGTCAAGTCAGTGGGTGTACTCCTCTTCTTAGTTCAGCATGGCTTCTTCGTTCCTTCTGGTCGGTTCTTGTCTGAGGAGGCAAGGTTCAGGGTTTCCCCCAAGTACTAAATTTAGGGGCACTACAGGTAGGTACAGGTCGGGACCAATGGGTCTCTTCCTTGGGGTGAGTACACTCCCTATTATGCAACCCTTCAGTGGGAGGGGGGCATATGCCTCTCTGGTTGGCTGGGACCCCCCCCATCTGCAAGATGGCAGGGACTGAGAGCTGTGCTTCACCTCGCCTCCCTCACCTGAGGGGTGGGGTTGGCAAAGGTGGGCACACCTCCCTTCCTCACTTGGTTTTCCCGCCGATTCTCCCACCCAAAGTGGGGGTCAGAACCGGTGGGGGCCAGTTGCTGGAAGCAGCAAATGGCTGGGGTAGCTTACAAAGGCGGTAAGCCTTTGAAGCTTCCCCTTCAATACCCTGCCCATCCTGGGGGAGGAGGCTTGGCACCTCGTCCCAGGATGTGCATTGTTTCAGAGCCCCGAGAGCAGCAGGCTCTCGACCCAGGGGTCCAGAAACATGTCTGGTGGTGGCAGCTGGCGAGCAGCCACTCAGCCAGGACACTAGAGTTAGGTCGTTTTTCAGAGGGCATCTCTAAGATGCCCTCTGAGTGCATTTTTCATTAAATCCCATACTGGCATCAGTGTGGGTTTAATGTGCTGAGAAGTTTTAAACCAAACTTCTCAGTTTTCAGTAAAGCCATTATGGTGCTGTGGAGTTCGTAATGACAAACTCCCAGCACCACATGCTCTTAATGGCATTACTGCACTTGCAACGTCTAGGAATTGGTTTAGACACTGTAGGGGTACAGGGCTCATGCACCTGAAACCTCACCACTGGTATAGTGCACCCAGCTAGAGGGGTGGCTTACCTATGCCAGGGCAGTGGGTTGCAGGCATGGCACAGAGAGATGTGTGCCATGTTGACTTCACTTTGTTCTGCACCAAAACACGCAGCCTGCAATGTGTGTGGGGGGGGTAAGAGTTGTTACTTATGGTACCATTTACAAGGGACTTACATGTGGCCAAAGAGTGCCAATTGGGTTTTGTATCAATGCAGTTTAGGGAAAGAACATAGGCCCTGGGTACCTCGTTGGCAGGAACTCAGGGCACACTAAGTTAAAGTACATCAACAAATTGGCAAAACGTGGGGGCAACCATGCAAAAAGAGGGCACTTTCTTACAGGTTGAAGTATGCCTACGAGACTGGAATAATCCTTTGGAACTTGACTAGGTCTGGGTTGATGAATAGAATATCTAATGTGTGTCCAACGCTGTGTGTGAGATTGGGAATGAGCCGTTATAAGTCGTTTGTACCTAGGCCATTGAGGATAGTTCTGTGGTGAGGCATATTAGGTTTTTCAAACCATAAGCGGGCGTGACCAAGGATGCGTAGGTTTCAGTATATTGTAAGAAGGTTAGAGATCGAGTACAGCAATGTGCCTGGAAAAACAAATGCAAATACCAGAGTTGCACCACATATGAATGAAAAAAATATAAACACTTAATTATTTCAAATATTACTAACAGTAATTCTTGAATCGTCCGGTAATATTCTTCGTTTATTAGTGCCTCATATTGAAGTTCATAAAAAAACAGCCAACGCGTTTTGTCCACTAAACAATGGACTTCTCAGGGCAGAACATTCACTGGCATCCGACGCTTCCATTCATAGCATCGTAGTATTCTACATGTGCGCCATTTCTGATTTCTGATGTGACCTGTGATGGTAGTCAGTGGGGAAGTGTTGAGTGAGGTTTGAAGTTATTTCCGTGAGCCAGGAGCCCACCTTGACAACACCCAGAGAGTCCCATTTGATTCTTCTGACTAGTGTATGTAATTCAGTTTCCGTTGAATGCCCCACTTCGATAATTTCAGCAGCAACAGGAACTTGTAGGTCCATTGTTACAGTCAAGGGATTATGGTCACTCTCTATGCGGGTAGGAATCTCCAGTTTGACTAAGTGCCCAGCCGGAAATGGTGATAAGAAAATATAATCAATGGTCGAGAGATTCTTGAATGTTGTGGATAGATGAACGTTGGGATTGTGTGCCAATGCGAGTTGCTTCGCAGAGCGAAGGTTATAGTTAGTTAATAAAGTGTTCATGGCTTCTTGCTCTTTCGATTTAGTTGCTAAATGGTCATGAAGACCCAAGCCCCTGATGTTGAAATCACCTAATAACAGAACTTCAGCAGAGGCGAACTCGAGTAGAAGCTCTTCCAGATGCTTAATCAACAGGGCTGTTGCCAGTGACTGAGGTTTTAACTGTATTATGATAATTATTTAAAAGAAGATGAAAGTCCCTGGATGGAGTTGCGAGACCTGTAATTAATAAGATTTGCCCAGCCAAAAAGTTCCGATCAAGGGGGTTAACTGCAATCTTACAAGAATGTTTTATGAAAGTGGAAAGACCCCCAGAAGGTCTACCGGAAGGATTGGGCCGGGATGCTGATGGAAAGAGTTCATAATACCCATGAAAAACTGATGGGGACAAAGACCAAGTCTCTTGAAAGCAAATAATGTCACTTTTACTCAAGTATTCCACAGCAGATTTAGATGAGAGAGTGGACTTCAACCCGGCAGCGTTCCAGGAAGAAATGGTCAGTTTAGAGTCTAACCTCTTGACTGAACAGTTAGGAAGAGTACTGCTGGGAGCGGGTAAGTGGTGGCTCTCGGTGAGGATACCCATGGCGGGAGTGAGTAATATAGGGGGCAAGAAGATTTGATTTACACCTCACCGAACGCTGATTATTGTTGTATGAAATGTTGATAAAGTTGTCCACTTTAGATGCGTCTGGCAGCCAGTCGTGGGTTGCTCCCCGTGATCCTTTCAGAACACTTATGTGAGGCGTCGCTTGATCGTTCTGAAGTAGTACATGGGGATATTTTTGTTGAGGTGGAACCCAGAGTTCAATACCCCAGTCTGCGAAGAGCATGGCCTCCCCAAGAATTAAGTCCCTTAGGGATTCTCGTATCCACATTGTACCAGTTGCTTCCGAGACCCCTTTCCCCGATATTAAGACGAACTTGACTGATATGAGCTCAGAGGAAGTTATCCCCGTAAGCACCGGAACGTGCTTGAATAGGCGAAGAAGGTTGGTTCTATTAAGAATATCATGTGGGCCCTTATGAGCATAGTGAGGAACTAATAGTTTCTTACCGGTCGGTGTAGTTTTGCAGCTTGAAGACTTTCTGGATTCACTATGCTGTGCATTATTCCGCGGTCTAGTGGTTGGGTCCGGAATCGTAGTCTCTTTTCTCTTTTTTTTTGGGTGTAGCCCAGGTGGGCGTCGACGCCCCACCATTTGGTGTCCTCCCGTGACGTCGGCGCGCTTCCTCCGGAAGCTCTCACCCTTGGGCGCCATCTTCAGATTCTTTTTTTCTTGTCTTGCGTTTGTCTTGTGTATCCTTTTACCTTTGAAGGTGTTTTAAAGTTTGTTAGTCCCATCTTCCTCCTGTCTCATCTTTCTGGCGGAGGCGGGTGGGTTCGCTAGTGAATCCAGAAAGTCTTCAAGCTGCAAAACTACACCGACAGGTAAGAAACTATTCGTTTTGCAGCGTGAATCTTTCTGGATTTACTATGCTGTGCATAGACTTTGTAGCGGTTTGCTACGTTTGTGGCGGCTGGGTGGAAGATGAGCGTTGGTTGTTGAATATATGTTGAAGCACCTTTTGACCTACTTGTGCTTTTTTGTTCATCTGTATATCCACGCAGTAGTGCTTAGTGAATGTGTGCACTGAAGCCCATGTTGCCGCCAGGCAAATGTCTTGGATAGGTGTGTTTGCCAGGAAGGCGATTGTTGCTCCCTTTTTCCTGGTTGAGTGAGCCTGAGCTGCTCCCTGTAGCTCTTGGCCTGCTTGTTTGTGGCAATATTGAATTGTCTGTGCGATCCATCGTGCGATGGTATTCTTTGTTACTGGCCTGCCCAGGAAACTGCTTGCGAAGGACACAAAGAATTGCTTTGTCTTTCTACAATCCTTAGTCCTTTCAATGTAGTGCATTAATGCTCTTCTGGCGTCTAGAGTGTGCAGCGCCCTTTCTGCGCTGGTGGATGGTTTTTGGAAGAAACTGGGAATTTGTATTGTTTGGCTTATATGGAACTTGGACACCACCTTTGGCATGAAGTGTGGGTCCGTCCTCATTACCACCCTGTCATTGTGAATCTGGCTATAGGGTTCTTGCAGTGTCAGTGCCTGCAACTCGCTCACCCTTTGTAGCGAGGTAATCGCTACCAGGAAGGCTGTTTTTATGGTGAGCATATGAAGCGAGGCCTTGTGAATGGGTTCGAACGGTGCTTTCATAAGTTGAGTTAAAACCACGTTGAGGTTCCATGCCGGCGGCGGCATCCTCTTTGGCGGGGCTATTCTCTTGGCTCCCTCTAGGAATCTTTTCACCACTTGAGATGTAAAGAAGCTTTTCCCTGTTTCTCCTCTTGTATAGGCTACTATCGCTGCCAGGTGCACCCTTAGTGATGTGCAGCTCAGGTTACTTTTTAGTAAGTGTGTTAAGTATTTTAGCACTGTAGATTCTCTGGTGATTCTACTGTGGAGCCTTTCCTTGATGCACCATGCAGTGAATCTCTTCCATTTTGCTGCAAAGCATTTCCGTGTGGCGGGCCCTCCTCGCTTCTCGCAGTACCGCCAGTGTGCTCTGCGGGAGCTTGAGGTGGGCGAACTCTAGGTCTTCAGGAGCCATGCTGCTAGGCTGAGGCTCTCTGGTTCTGGATGGAGTACTCTTCCATTTTGCATCGAGAGCAGGTCTCTTCTTTTTGGGAACTTGTGTGGCGGTTCCTGTGCCATTTCCACGATCTGTGAGAACCAGGACTGCCTGGCCCACTGTGGTGCCACCAGAATTAGCGTCATGTTGCTTGTTCTGCATTTGCTGAGCACTTTGTGTATCAGCTGTATCGGTGGAAAAGCGTAGGCAAATGTCTTTGACCAGCTCATCCATAGGGCATTTCCCTGGGATTGATGTCCTGGTTGTCTGGATGCGAAGTATTGGCATTTTGCATTCTGGTGTGTTGCAAACAGGTCTAGTTGTGGGGTCCCCCACTTCTTGAATAGTGTTTGCGTCTCCTGCGTGTTGAGCTCCCACTCGTGTGAGGTTGACGTTTGTCTGCTCAGTCGGTCTGCTTCCACATTGTCCTTCCCTGGCAGATGTATTGCCAGTAGGTCTATTTGTAATGGAATGGCCCATTTCCATATTTGTTGCGCTAGATCTGACAGCGCTACTGACTGTGTTCCTCCCTGCTTGTTGATGTAGAACATCGTTGTGGTGTTGTCTGTTTGTACTAACACCCTTTGGCCGTACAGCTGTTTCTGGAACGCTTTTAGGGCAAGGAACACGGTCTTGAGTTCTAGGTAGTTGATGTGTTTGACGGCATCTGTTTGTGTCCATAACCCCCTCACTTTGAGCAGTTTCATGTGCGCTCCCCACCCCATTTGGGATGCGTCTGTTGTGATGGTCACTGTTGGAGTTGGTAGTGTGAATGGGTTTCCCCTTATGTTGTCCCTGTTCCACCATGCGATCTCTTCCTGCACTGCGTGCGTTACAACCACTAGATCTTCCCAACTCCCAGTTGCCTGTGACCAATGCTGTTGCAGCCATTCCTGGAATGGTCTCATGTGTAGCCGAATATTGGGGACTAAATGTATGCAGGATGCCATCATGCCCATGAGCTTGCTCACTGTCTTCACTGTCAGACTTTGCCCCTTCAGGTAGCGGCGAGTCTCCTTCAGTAGTGCGAGGGTCCTTTTCTCGCTGGGGAACACTCTTCCCTGAATGGTGTCGATTTTCGCACCAAGGAAGATCTTCACTTGTTCTGGTTCCAGGGATGACTTCTCTTTGTGTATGGAGAAGCCTAGTTTTGTCAGCGTTTGTGTGACCTGCTGAGCATGTAGTTTGCATTGGTTGTAGGAGTTCGCCTTTACCAACCAGTCATCTAGGTAGGGGTATACGTGTATCCCCGGTCTTCGCAGATGTGCTGCTACAGCAGCTAGGCATTTGGTGAATACTCTTGGCGCTGATTTTAGGCCGAAGGCTAGGGCCGTGAACTGGTAGTGCGTCTTGCTGATGGTAAATCTGAGCAGATGCTTGTGTCTTTGGTTCATGGGGATGTGTAGGTAGGCATCTTTGAGGTCTATTGTGGACATAAAATCCCTGTGCCTTATTTGAGGTATGACCTCTTGTAAGGACGTGATCTTGAACTTTTGAGTTTATGTATTTGTTTAGGAATTGTAGGTCCAGTATGGGCCTTAACGTTTCGTCTACCTTTGGTACGAGGAAGTAGTTGGAGTACACTCCTGTGCCCTTTTCTCTGTATGGCACCCTTTCTATTGCCTGTTTGTGGAGGAGTTCTTGTGCTTTCCTGCCACAATAGTGACAGCTCTTCTGTTGAACGTTTTTTGTTTGTTGGCCTCTTGTTTGGTGGCTTCTTTACCAGTTCTATGCAGTAGCCGAACTGTATGATGTTGAGTATCCACTTGTCGGTTATCTTCTCCCACTCCTGGGAGAAGTGTTTTAGTCTGCCTCCTACGGGCGTTGTATGATGGTAAATTTGTAAATGTCGTCCGTGTCTTTTGTTGTGCCGCGCCACTAGTGGTGTTGGGAGTGCGGGCACGTTTTGTAGTGTGGAGTCACTTGGGGGCGGGTTGCTGACCGCCTCTTCTTGTTTGGCCTCGTCCGTTTGGTCGGCTTCGAAAGGACTGGCCCCTCTGTTGGTTCTGCCAGCCTTGTTGCTGCTGACCCTGTTGCGCCTGGCTGCTTCCCTGAAATGTTTGCTGGAAGGCCTGGTGCGATGTTCCTGGCTGGTTCCCACCTCTGCCATTTGGTCTTCGTGAGGGGGTGCCCCTTCTCATTCCTCTGAACTGCAGAGCTCCCATGGACCTTGCAGTTTCGTTATCTTTTTTGAGCTGCGTCAGCGTCTCGTCCACGGGCGTGCCGAACAGCTTTTCCCCGTTGAAGGGCAACTTCAGGATGTTGTTTTGTACTTCCGGCTTGAACCCAGAGATCCTGAGCCAGGCATGTCTCCTCTCTGTCACCCCGATCATTATCAGCCTGCTTGATGTATCAGCTGCGTCTAAGGCAGACTTCAGGCAGGTGTTGGCCATATTCTTCCCCTCCTCCACCAGGTGTGCCGCTCTTTGCTGGTGTTCGGTGGGGAGCAGTTTGAGCAACTGCCCAACTTCTTCCCAGTGCTGGTAGGCGTGCCTATTTATAAGGGCATTGGAGTTGGCAATGCGCCAATGTATTGCCGCATTCCTTTCAATTTTCCTCCCTGTGAGGTCTATCCTCTTGCTCTCCTTGTCTGGAGGCGGTCCGGAGTTTGTGGGAACGTTGGCCCTCTTCCTGGCTGTTGCTGTTATGATTGAATCAGCCGGCACAGATCCCTGGATATATGGTGGATCCTTAGAAGAGTGTTTATATTTTTTCTCAGCTCTGGGGGTGACAGATCTGCAGGTAGATGGCTCCTTGAAAGCTTCCCTGCCTTGGTCTAGCACACTAGGGAGCATAGGAAGGAATTGGCTCCTAGTTTGTGTTGGCAGCAGTGTTTCCAGGAGAAAACAGGCTTTAGGCTTTTCCTCCTCCATTTCCACTCTATAGGTGGCTGCAGCGTTCCTGACGACCATGTTGTAAACTCCTATGTCGTCCGGCGGCGAAGGCCTCGATGGATACGTCTCCACGGCCTCCTCCGGGTTTTCGGCGTCGAGATCCTGCCATTCCAGGTCTTGAGCCTCCGAGGGTGTCGAGCTGAAGTGCGTTTGCTGGTCGTCATCACCCTCCGTATAATAGTACAGGCCCTCTTCGTCCTGTTGTTCCGATGGTTCGGGAGTTTTTGGCGGCTCGGTGGTGTCTAACTCCTCATGTGTTTCCGCTTCGACGACCGTCGAGGGCTTCGAAGGGATGGTGCATCTACTCATCCGTTCGAAGTCCTTCTTCCTTTGGATGATACTGGCCATTTCGGCCTCAAGCCTTTTCTTCTTTCTCTCCATGTCTGCAGATTGTTCGGCGTCGAGAGTTTCAGCCGTTCTCTTAGAGGTCGTGGACGTTGACGTCGAAGTTGCCTTTTGCTCTTTCCCCTTCGGCGTCGGGTGCGGCTTTTCGGAACCGTGCTTCGACGACCTGGGTGCATCTAGAGCTTTCGCCGACCGGGAGTCATTTTCGAAGGATCCACTGGGCTGTTTGTCCGTGGACGCAGCTGCGGTCGTCGAGTGCTTCGACGCCGGTGCTCCTTTCGAGGACTTTGGCTCAGATTTTCGAGAGTCTGTCGGGGTTTTTTGGGTCGACGTGTCTCTTACCTCCTTCCTGGAAGTGTTATCGGTCTCTACGACCGTGCAGTCCTCTGGTCCCTCGGCGATGTTGTCCTCTTCCCCACTGGAGAGGCCCAGGTCCCGCAGCGACGGAGGTGGCCCTTGGCCCTGCATGCTGTAGTTTGCTCTCCTCTGTCTGTCCCTCACCCTGAGGGTCTTGGGGGCGAATGCCGAGCAGACGTTGCAGTCGGCGCTTTGATGGTCGATCGGTAGGCAGAGGTTGCAGACTGGATGCTGGTCCTTCTGCGCGAACTTGTGGTGGCAGTTACGGCAGAATTTGAATGGTGTCTTGTCCATTCCCGCGCTCAGGGAGCCCCCTGTGTGCTCATTCTCCGTTGGACGTCGAAGTTTTCTCTACTTCTCACCCACTTCGTCGTCGCAGTAGTATGTTCTTTGTATTGTGATGAAGATCTCCAATTTTTCTCGGTTCTTTCTGCTTTCTCTTACTTCTTCTCACCTTTTCCAACTCTGGAGCTCCTCAGGACGATCCAGACCTAACGGCGGAAAAAAGAATCTGAAGATGACACCCAAGGGTGGGAGCTTCCGGAGGAAGCGTGCCGACGTCACGGGAGGACACCAAATGGTGGGGCGTCGACGCCCACCTGGGCTACACCAAAAAAAAGAAAAGACTACGATTCCGGACCCAACCACTAGACCGCAGAATAATGCACAGCATAGTGAATCCAGAAAGATTCACGCTGCAAAATGAAAACAAGATCTGCCCGATTTTCAGGGCCTTGGTAGTTCTGCAACCCATCTGCGTCCAGGGGGAACTGAGGGGCCTTAAAGTGAAAAGGAGTAACGTCAGATAAGAAATGTTTCCCTTCTAGTAGACTTTGCCCCACCGAGGCCTGTGGCAGTTGAGACTGAAAAGGGATTGGCCTTTGTGGAGAATAAGCCCGAAGGGTTGTAGTCGAGTCGACTGTTGGATCCCGCAAAGAGAGGCCCATCGGGCCGCAGACAGTTGTAACGTGTGAAACGGCGATGTTATGACTTATGTTTCCCGTACACTTGTTCAAACCGCTCCAGACGATTGGGGCTTCCCCTACTGACTGAGCAGTAGTGTCTTGCGTGCCCGAACATTGACCTTGTGTGGGTGCCCCCATAGTTTGAGTTAACGAAGACACAGGCTTCGTGATAGTTGAATACAACTCGGTGACGCCGGGGACCTTAGAAATCGCCTCAGGGGCTTCCTGGATGTTTATCAAAGGATTATCGGCAAGATCATGGTCAGTAAGAACGGGTCTAGGGTCAGGGATTGTCATTTTTATTTTTGAAACCTGGTTAAAAATGGGAAAGTGGGAGAGCTCCTTATCTTCAGAGTCTGGTTTAGTAGTAGCCCCTGCCCCGACTAGCCCCGATCTCCGTTTTGCGAGACGTTGTTTTTTTGTTTGTTTTTTAAGTTTCTTTTTGTCCCTTCTAGAAGTTGGTGGTTTTATTAGGAGAGTGGAGGGCAAGAGGGGGGCATTTAAGGGAGCTAGGTCAGCGAGACCGGACTGCTTGGGAGCCACTGGAGTGGCCGTTGGACTAAGGGCGCTAAGAGGAGCCGGTCCAGCTTTGGGATCGCTGATGCCGGTCCCCTTTGACTGAGGAGAGGTGGAAGTTGACTCATTAGGATCTGGATCCAAAGAGGAAAAAATAGTTCTTCTAGGTGATCGCAATTTGTCATTAGTTGCAGGGCATGAAAACTGTTTGGAGGGGAACCCAATTTGAGCCCCTTGAAAAAGTTTAGGTTTGCCACTGCTGTTAATGTGAAGCTTCACGCAGTCCAGAAGCGAGCCCAAAATTTCTGGAAGGGATGAGAGTTTATTGGAGAGCAAGGACAGGCAATGGTACCATCGGAGGGCCCTATTGGCCTTTCAAGAGAGCTTATCCTAGAGTCTAAATCGGCCAAGGTTGAGGCCAAGGTTTGAATTAGATCGATCTGAAGGTCCATCTTCTGAGATTGCCATAATAAAGCAGTTGCGATAGAGTCTTGTTTTACATGCAAGGACGTCAATGAGATCGAAAGAGGACTCATGGGACCCGGCGGTGTAGACGAGACCATGTCTGCTTGCGCTGCGATGAAAGTTATGAGAGCCGAAGCCCGGAGTTTGCGCAAGGGGGAGGCCTCAATTGGGGCTTCTAGGGAGGCAAGGAACCGATCGGAAAGGTTTTTCGGTTCAAAGGGGCTATCATACGTAGTCCTCTTGCTGGGAGACAAAGAGTCAGTAAGGTCACTTAGGTGAGCGCCAAGATTGCAACAAAGGACAGGCTTGGGGAGTGTATGAGGTGCAACGGGATCCCCGCTGCCTTCTTGAAGAAAAGAGAGCAAGCGGACTATTGCAAGCTCGTGCTTGCAGGTTGGTTGCAGTGAGTGTTGCGGTAAGTGTTGTAGAATCTAGGGCAGTGAGATCTCCAGAACCAGAACCGGAGGAATAGGCTCTTAATGAATCGATGGAAGCAACCTGGATTGAAATGGAGCCAGCCTGGGGGAGCCTAGACTGCTGGAGACGATACCTGGGCCTTAGGCGAACAGGAGCGAGAGTCTGCAAAGAGTGGTCCATCGATAGGAGCGGAGAGGGAAGCTGAACGCAGACCTGCGTTTCTGGCTCAGGCCGCATTGTCACTAAAAGGAATGGGCCGGTCTGAGACTGAGGTGAGGCTTTACTAAAAAACTTGTTGATCCGTACTTGTGACAGTTGGCCTTCCGATAATGATTTGTCTCGAAGTGGCAGCGACTGCTGAGGCTCTCCAGGTGGATCCTGGGTGATGTCAACTCAAAGGGTGGTACCCTTTCTCCGGGGGAGTTTCCTTGGTTGCATTGTAGATTGTGTAGATTGTATAGACTGTCCTTCCATATGCCACCCAAGTTTTGAAGGGACACGAGGAGGTTCTGCTGCGGTTTCCCTTATTTCAAAAGCCTCAGAGCACCACTCTCTCCGTAAAATCACCAAGCTCCCCTGCCAGTATTTAGAGGCCGGTGTTTTTGGAGGCCGGGGATTGCTTGCCACACGATCCACTGTTGGGGCCGTTGAGACTGTCGTAAAACAAAGTAGCTATGAAAAGCTCTGAAAAGTGGAAGGCTGTAAGTGTAGCTGTAATCGTGGGCAGACTGTAGGCAGGCTGTGAGCAGGTAGGGCGCAGGGGTAAAAACAGAGACAAGCGGGGCTCACAAGGCGAAACCGCAAGCCGCACCCGACCTAGTCAGGCCGCCTCCGCGAATCCGGCCAAGGGCGCTGACTTACCGGCCGCCCGCTAATGGCGGCCACGCTTGACAAAGCTTGCCAGAACCAACCAACCTTGCACACCACCCTGCTGGTTGAAAAGCCTCCCAAAGCTTACCTTACGCTCACCTTACGCTGCCTCCTTACCGATGGATGGACGGAGCTAGATTGAGTTGAGCTGGGCGCCGGGCACCTACTACCCGCTGCCTCGCTGTCCTCAAAACGCCAAGATCCGAAGGAGAGTCAGCCGCGTGGACGCAGAGTCGCAGCTGAAGGCAACAGCGGCAGCAGTGGCGCGCCAGTAGCTCCAATCGCAGCAATCGCGGCTGTTGTGGATTTTTACCCCTCTGTGGGGGTGGGGAACAGGAATCAGCGGGTCGGCGATCTTCACGCTGCCTCGCGCCGTGCCAAACAGCCTCACTGAGCTGCGAGCAGAGCGGATGTTGGGATTCATTTGGCCATTACGCGTAGGTGGCTAACGCTACAACGGGGAAATTAATTCCGATGATAGCTTTCCAAAGTAGAGATGCGCCGACAACAACTGAAAGCGTCGTAGGAGTAGGCAAAGAGTAGTGAAAGGTTTTTGTTTAGAAAGGGTGGGAGTTGTGTGTTTGATTTGGTTGTGGACACCTGAGCTTTTGATTGTGTTGTAGTATTGAATTGTGGTTTGTGTAGGGAGTGTTTGGGTGTAGGGGTAAAAGGTTATGTAGAGGTACATTGAACAATGGAGACTAGAGTTTGGTGTGTGGGCGAAGAGTGGGTAGACCACATTTGCTGGAGGAGAGTGGTGTGTGTTTGTTGTGATCTTGTGTGGATGGCTGTTTGTGGCTGGTACCTGGAGTGTGGTTGTAGAATAAGAAAAGAGCAGCATCTATGGCTCTCTGCCCTAACCAGCTCTAAAAGGCCCTAACAGGCAATTCCCCTGTCCGGTCTGCCCTTAGCTGAGATGCCCTGGGCTTGTAAAAGTATGTACCGAGGCCAACTGACCATTTCTCAGCCTCTAAGGCTCTGCTGCAGGCCCAGCCAAGTGGTTGCCAAGCAGCCCCCAAATGAGTACACCTGGAGGAGGGGGTGTGGTCAGCTTTCTAATACACAAGCAGTGTCTGGGAGATCAGGTAGGAAGAGCGAAATGGAAGAGGGATGGCAAAACAGGGTCTAGCAGCAGTAATCCTTTGGTTAATGGTGGGCAGAATTGAACAAATTGGCTAACTTTTACAGTTACCACAAGCATGGTTTGTCACAAGAAATACTGCAATATAGCTCTAAAAATGCACTTTCCTTACAGTCTAAATAGTACACCACTCTTGGCCTGACAAGAACCACTCAAGCAGCAAGCAGGAACCCAGGAGAGAAAAAGCAAGGGAGTAGAGTGAAGAGAGGAAGCAAATAGAGGGAAACAGCAGCTGTAATGGGGCAAAGCACAGCAAAGAGGATCAGCTGCAGTAAATGGAGTATGTATTGGAGAATGATGGGGGCAGTTTGAGATCATACAAGGGGAGAGAAAAAGCAGGGTGCAGTGCAGAGGATAAAGAGAGGAAAACAGAGGTTGTAAAGGGGAAAAGGAAGGAGATTTTACAGACTTTAGTAAGTACAAAACAGTATTTCTTTGTGCAACAAGAAATCGCAGAGCTAACAAAATCAGAGTCCCAGTGGAGCAGAGTATTTACCAGTAATCACAAAGTAAAAGATACATCAGATATCAAATGTAAACGTAACCCACAGCAGGATAAGTAGGAAAGTTAGTGTCTGTTATTCAGAGCAGCTTGGAATGCTGTCCTACCCTGCATATCTACTATATTACAAACAAGATTGTCAGAAACCTCCAGTTCTTGTTTCTACATCTCACCGTAACACCAAATACTGGGAGCAGCCAAGTGTGATATACTGCAGTGTTTTATCAAAAATGAAGTCTAAAAATGCTACTTTCCCAGCAAAATCCCCAAAAATAAAAGCATATCACCATACTTCAGCTACATTTGGTGAGAGACTAAAGGTACAAGTTTAAAATATTCCCCTCTACACACTAACAAAATCTAGGCTAGGCGTAGTAAACGCTTAACAATATAAGCCTAAGTAAAACAAAATAAATTGTGTAGGGTTTGTTGAGAAATGTGAAGGCAAGCACAAGGCGACATTGTACACATGACTGCTTTCTATTTATAGAACATTTTTCAAATTTAACCTTTTTTTGTACAATCTTTTTCGTATAACACCAGCATGTCAATGTATCACTACTTTAAACAAGTGCTGCAGTAAAAAATCTAACCAAGCATTTTGAACATTGAGAAACTTAATTTTGTGCAACACAACTACAATATAAATGGAAAAGGACTTCTATTAAAAACAATTTCTGTACCTGAACAGCGATGTACAAGCCAGGAACATTGAAGGATTCAAACATAATTTCAGCAGTGTATTCCCTGTTTTCTGGCGTATTTAAAGGCGGCTCAGTCTATTGTGTTGAAGAAAAAACGTTCTTAAATAAACATACATGTTTTTAATTTCCATTAAGAATTTTACACAAATAAGTCTACATGATTTCAATGAAATGTGATACATGTTAATGCTCAGATCAAAAATCACTGGAATAGAACAGTTTATGTATAATTCAGCCCAACATGGGAGGCATATTAGAACAATAGAATGAACAGCGATCATCACTACATTGAACAGCAATAGGGAAATTGCAAATATTTTCTTGCTTTCATGGAAAATTGCTGAAGAAATATGATGGACAAAAACAATATTAGAGTAAAAAAAATTGTAATGAGGCATACAAAAAGAATGCAAGATGAATGGCAGCAAGGCTCATCAGATGATGAACAGGCCTTCTGAAACAAACCCAGTAATGTAAAAGTTTATCCTGACAGAGAACGAAGGAAAAGGAATTTAAAGACAGTTAAACTGCTAGACTCTGTGCCTCTGAGAAAAACTCTTTCAAACTGTTTCCATGACTCGGTAAGGAACATTAGGAAAATCAGTTGGATGCAAAGGTGCCAACGATATCATTTTATACCACTGTGCAAACTTTATTTTATTAAAAGGGAAGGAGTACCTACCAAGAGAAAATAATGATCTTCTGGCTCTGCTCTTAAATATTTAAAGATAACTTGTTCCATAAATCTTTCCATCAAGTCCCAATCTTCAACAATACCATGACGGATAGGCCACTGAAAAAATAAAACAATTAGCATTTGAAAAGTTCGCCCAAAAAATATGTTTATAAGATAGTGATAAAGTGAAAATTACATAAAAATGTATTCGCTAAAAACAAACCACTAAAGGGGGCATGAGTAAACCTTAAAATTAAAACTATACAACAATCAATGACCGTACTCAGATTTTTACATGCTACTCTTGTTTCTTTATTGGTTAGGTTTCAAGATTTTCAAAATGTAAAACTTCTCCCATGCAACCAAACAGATTACTCATTTTGTAATGTGTAATTTATTGAAAAATTGTGTACATTCAAAATCTGAGTATATTTGGAAACTAAAGGTTCCTATTTGATTTACCCAAAAAACAAGATAACGAGCTTCCAACTATACTGTAGAGAATGCATGACCCTTATTTAAGAGACACATGCTTTCACTTGAATGTTTTCAGTTATTAAATGTTACAGATGGCGGGGTAGAACTCAGAATCCCACTACAACCTTCTCTGTAACATGGTTGGAAACCCTGCAGACCACCTTTTACTAGTGTATGAGAAGGTTCAACATAGCAAAGCCTAATAAATCATACCATTACAATAACCAAGGAAATTGAGTGCTCTGTTGTCTTCTTTACTACACAATTGTCAGGAAAAAAAGCAAACATAGAAAAAGCGTCACCTTCTTTTAAAGCTATAATGCCTAAAATATTTCATATGATGTTTTGATGTCACGTATAGTTTCAATATGTACTTTCTTCCATTGTCTGCAGAAATATATGGTTTAGTTTAAAAACAAATAACCCATCATATTATATGAAGGGTTATTTGTTTTTAAACGAAACCCTAAAATTCTCGCACACTCAAACATACATTATATATGCGCGTATTTCATTGAATAAAACACAGTTAAATGTTAGTATTTGATCGGCAAGAAACAAAGAAAGCTCTGACATTCACAAGTTATGGAGCACAAAGCACAATACACACTATAACTCACATCCCACCATGTTTTGCTCTAGGCAGGAAACCATTTTTTTTTTTTTAACATGACATTGGCTAAGGGGTCTACTGAGCATGGCAAGGAGCGTCAAAGAGCAACACAGTTACTTATCAATGATACTTTTATTGCACCAATTTATCTTTGCCGTCCGCTGACAGTTCTGCTCAAAACTTAGCATGAACAACAGAAAACTTAATTTGCAAAAGGTCTGTCAAATTTTGTGCAGCTTCAAATGGCGCCAAATTTGGTTAGCAAATTAACATTTTTTTACCCACTCTTTAAATCTACCCATCATTTGTGGGCCTGCATCAACTGAGAAAGCCACGACTAGGCTAAACATGCCAGGTATATGCCAAATTTCGTCCATATCTACAAAGCAATGCACTAGCTATTAGTAAATCAAAAATATTTTGACACCCATTAACTTTGCTCTCCTCTACTGAATGTGCAAGAAACCTGAAATACCTGCTTTGGGTGTCACTTTCTAACTGCCTGCACATAAGACACAGATGCAAACAGTACTTGAAGGTCTAAGCAAATGAAAGTTTTACTGTCCCATCCCCTTAACTTTGCTGCTTTCTAGGTCGAGCCTGGGCAGCGCATGCGCTGCTCTGTGAGGCATGCTGTATTAGAGTATGCACTTGAAGCTCCGCCCACATTTTTCATTGGCTTGTGTCTTTGTCCTTTGTAAATGCTTGCTTCTGACTCGTTAATAGGCTTGTTAGTACCTCTTTAGTACCACATTGTCTTCATTTATAACCTCCCATGAGGACTGGCCCTTTTACTTCGGTTGTTACATAGTATGTCTTATTTAGTCTGTAAGCACTATTTTCTTTAATGAGTTTCTCCTACTGCAGGCACGACATGCTTTCCTGCAGAATTCAGCCATTCAGCGCGACATATGCGCTTTCACGGGGCGCTTTTACAAAAAAAACTTTTGACAAACGCATGCTTTTTTGGGTAAAAGTGACCCATACCGCACTTTCACTCGTCGGAGGCTGCGACGTGTCCTCCCCGCTCCTTCTCTACAGGCAGCTTCCCCTCCTCCTCGTCCCTGGCCCACTGCTCGAGCAGGATAACTTACAGGTGCAGAGTGGTCCCTGCCCTAGCTCTGGACTTGTGTCCCCAGCTTCCCCCACACACACCCTCAAAGGAGCTCACAAGGGTAGGGTGGGTAAATAGTGATGTAAAAAGGATCATGACAAATAGAGTTGCCTTATATTAAATATCGCAAAGCATGCTAACCATCTTTTTAAAACTTATGCTAGTTAAATCAAAACCCCTGACTTGTAAACAATCCCAAGTATTACACGAAGTGTCTTAACTTTACACTTTGTTTATTAGTTGTGTTTTTTTCGTTGTAGCTGCCATGACTGCATTCCGAGGAACTGGGGTTGGGGGTGCGGGCAGTTCACTGACTGATGTCTCTACATGATATCCTGGCTGATAGATGGCTGTCATATTCACGTTTTCTAGCACAGGTACCTCACCCACAGACCTTACTGGACTGTAGTCTATTGCCCTTACAGGAAGCTGTCTCATCTCATGGTCCCACAGCTGGGCTCATTGCCATGTTCCATTGAGAGCGGTTTCTTTCATATCTCTTTCCAAGCAGTTGTCTCATCTACTCACTGTGCACTTTTTGCACCGACGTCTTTCAGTTTCTCTTTTCTTTCTCACGCAGTCTCTGGCAGCCAGCTCTTTGCTATGCTGTCACTTCCTGGTAGCTGTTTTTTTCTAAGCCCTCAGCGAGAGCTGCCCTCCCTAAACTGTCAATGACAGCTGCCCTCACTGACAGCAGTGTTTTTTCATATGCCTTCACTTTCAGCTGTCTCTCATGTCCTCACCGAGAGCTGTCTCTTACGTCATGTCCACACTGACAGCTTTGTCTTTTCTGTGTCCTGCAGGAAGCCCACTGCCCCCCCACACCCACTTCCCCGTGTCCTCAGTTAGAGCTCTCTTTTTCAGTACTCTCGTACACTAACAGCTTTTTGTGTCCTCACTGAAGCCTTCTCTCATTTTGCCCGCCACACACTGACTCCTATCTCGTTCCTGTATCCTCCCCAAGTTCTTTCGTGTTGATTCGGTATCAGTTGACTCATTTCCAAATGATAACTGTCTTTTCTCCTTACCCTCATCACATGCACAGTTGTTTCTTCCCTCCCTTTACTGTGGCCGCGGACCTTTCTTTAGACACAGCTCGTATAAAGAAAGAGACGTGGCCTCTATTAACGTGAAAGCACATCATGGTGCGCTTGTAAACAAGCATTTGCAATGCAATAGGTCTTGCATTTTAGAAACTTTGACCTATTGGTATTGTAAATGCCAATGCCTTTTATTACTGCAGGTTTTTTAAACACAAATAAAAGGCATTGTCATTTACAATGCCAATAGCTCAAAATCTCGCAATTGCCAGACATATTGCATTGCAAATGCTTGTTAATGGATTGTCACAAAACTTAAGATACTTACAGAAAAATAACCCTTCAAACATTCTGCCAAATTGTGTGTGGATTTATCACAAAGTGCCAAAGTTACTAGAAAATTCATACATTTTTGGTCCACCATTTATAACTAGCCACCCCCGGGTGGATCTGAAAAAATAAAAAAATGCGAAGACCAGGCTAAACGTAATCATTCTTTGCCAAACGACGTGCAGACCCATTTAATAGTGCCAAAGTTATTACTAAATCAAAATGGTTTGACTCTCCACACACCCCAATGGGTCTACATGAAACCTGAAAAACAAGAACTGGGTGCAACTTACTAACCACATCACACATTTGATGTAGTTTCAAAATATTGCCAAAGTTATAAGCAGATGAAATTTGTGCCATTATGGAACGGCACAAATCATGACCTTCCCATAGAAAAGTAATCTGTCCAGGGTTCTGTCAAATTTTGTGCAGATTCACTATGTAGCAATTAAAGTTATATGCAGATGAAAGTTATTGAACGTTCTCCGTTCCAGATGCCACAAGGCGCCACCACCCCGTCCCTATCACCCCACTCAGTTGATGGATCTGCACGAATTTGAAAATACCAGAAGTGTTCAACGGTCTGAAAACAACTGCACAGAATCTTCCCGACGCCTCGGATTTGTGAGCTAGATGTATTGTTTCAGCAGCAGAGTTTGACCACATGCTCTGGGACTATCCGCGACTGCACCCGTATTAGGGCTGTGGTGACACAAATGACGGAAGTAATCACAGGACTGCCGAGGGTTAATACTTAGGAGGCAGTAGCTCTGGGAGTGTATAAACTACATAAGACACATAAAACCAATACCCACTTTCTTGACTTAGCCCTAGTGCTGGCAAAGAAAACAATTACCATACATTGGAAAAACCCAATGGCTCCCTCCAGCCAGTCCTGGCGTCGCATGCTGAAACTGTGGACGAAAGCTGAAGTCACAGTCCTCCATAGGGAGGAAACTAGAGGTATTCACCACCTCCCCATAGCCCAGGTCTGGGATGAGTTGATCGCTAAACTGCTGGAAACAATGGGAATAACTAATCCTCCTGAGACTCCCTACGAAGAACCCGGTTCCTCTTTTAACACTAGGTCACCTTTTATCCTTCCTGAGCACTCAACTGCCAGTGGACCATCTGACACAGTCTTCCAAGGTGCTGCAACCAGCTGCTACTCCCTTACCCTCCCTGAGATTCTTGCAGCTTTCTCTCAACTACTTTCACCATTGCCAAACTCTTCAATCCAGTGGTCTCACCGTTTTCGCATAAAGGCTTGCTCTCGACCTCTTGCCAGCAAACACAGCCCAACTTAGCTCACTAGGACCTCTCTCCAGTTATGCCCCCCCTTGCAGTTCACCACAGCATACTCCACCTGACATACAGAGCCACACCTCTATCCGGGTTTATGTGCGAATCTCAGCACTTTTTATATGTGGTACATTTATATGGAATTGCTTCTACTATTTGGGATGCTGTGGTATCCTCTGAAAACAAAGAAATAGACACTGAAAAACTGAGAAAGAAAGGCTACTTAATAATATGAACCTTTTGTAGTACTGAGATGAAATGAACCATAAGTCACCCAATACATTAGCACTAGTCTGTGTATATACTAACACTACATGACTTCCTGAATGATATTACTGGACTTTCATGAATTGCTCTGTACTTTATTGAAAATCAATAAAAAGCTATGTTTTTAAAAAAAATACTAATAGTCTACCAAATGTCATTCGTAAAATGGTGTCAACATAAGTAAATTAAACTGTTTATCAACTAATACATAAAAGCATTCAAGCCCATCCTGCACCTTTTTCAAATGCCAATATTTTAAAAGCCACTGAACAAATTTAAACCAAACCACAAAAGGCACACTTTCCAAGTAAAGTTCTACCTGCTTGATGTTTGGTGTAAATCTGTTTAATAATTTTTGATGTGTCTGAAAGCAACATTCCTTATGGAAACTAAAATGGGCAAACTCCTTTTGCACCTCTGCCTTCCACCCTCTACCCCTTTTTAACTTGTTTTTTGTGAACATAAATTGGCACTGGGGACCTAAACAGTCAAAACCTAAGCAGGTGCTAAATTTGATGCAGATCCGTATACAAGGACCAAAGTTCTAAACAAATCAGAGAAAGCTTTTTCATTGGAAAGTGCAACTCACCCAGTCAGTCAGTCAAAATTGCTTTATTCGATCAATCAAAATCATAAGAGCATACAAAAATACCCAATATTCCAAAAAGATAAAATGAATAACATTCATAGACCATCAATGATAAAATGCAGGGCTAAAAATTCAATGTTAAAATGTACGACATACACATTAAAAAAGGGGGAATCTATTGCACAAAAAAATAGGGCATTCTTAAAACGTCTGATATTTAGGGAACAAGAAGAAAACACAATCAATCCGGCACATAAAAATTTACTTTCTTTTGCTTCTTGCTTTAACTGCTGCGACTAAAAAACTGGCAATATTAAAGATTTCCCAAGGACTGTTCAGCATCTGCAGATACACTAGGGCCGGTCTAACCTGCAGGAAGCTTTTGTCTTTTAAAATTGGGAAAATAAAACGCTTCCGGATTTGCAGGTAGTGATCACAGAACATCACGAAGCGCATAGTGTCTTGCCTCGAAAAACTTTCACAGGAACTGGGGCCCAGGTCCTCTGGCCTGCTCCAGCCCAAAGGCTCAGCCAACAGGAAATGTAAGAGGTTAAACCTCAGTCTGGTCAATAAAAAACGATGTCTGGGTTTAGTGACTATGTCCAGATAGGGCTCTATCATATTAGAAGTTTTTAAAGTCTGGTGGGTTCGAACTGTAAACTTTGATAGCTCGGCGACCTCTCTTTCTGCAGTTGCAAAACGCAAAAATGCCGTCTTTCCCCACCCCACATCCTTATTGCATAATTTTTCTGGATTATCAAAGACATCAGGGCGACCTAACGCCCTAGCAATACTTTTCACGTAGTTGAGCCATGGAATCCTACTAGCCCTGTCTAGTGTCAAGCAATCTCTGATGATCTTACGATTTAGCTCTAATTCTGGATTACACCAGATCGAGATCCATTTAAGAAAGGAGGACATTTTGATTACATCGGTCACATAGCCAATACCCAGTTCTTCATGAATTATATACGAGGATGTGGAATGGGGAACTGAGAGCAGGCTTCTTAAAAATTTGTTTTCCACAGTTTGAATCTCTGGACAATTTATGATCCCCCAGATAGCCGAGCCGTAATTGGCAATGGCTATACACTTAGATTTATATATATTAAGCATTGCCTTCATTGGTTTAGGGCCCAACCTTCGGGCAAAGTCAAGTATCGACCCTGAGGAACGAGCCATGGCATTTCTTTTTGCCCTCCTCTGCGGGGCCCAGGAACATCTCTTATCGAATAAAACACCAAGGTACGGGAATGAGGAGACCCTGGTTATTTCATTTCCGTCACAGCCAAACATCTTGATTTTACTAGTCTTTTCTCCCAGGCTCATGGCATGTGATTTGGAAAAATTAACATTTAAATCCAAAGAGCCCATAAGATCAGCAAACTAGGATAACAGACGCTGGAGCCACACGGCAGTACGTGCCAGTAGGGCCGCGTCGTCTGCATAAAGCAAGGCAGGGATCAATCGATCCCCCGCACGGGGAATGTCTTCAGCAGCACCGCACAAGACCAAGTCTAAATTATTGATGTAAAGGGTAAACAGAGGAGCCAGGATACATCCCTGTCTGACTCCTCTTATTACATCTATCTTCTGTGTCAAATTACCCATTTGGTCAAATCTTACTGTGGCCGAGAGATCCCTGTGCAGGTCAGATAAAAAATGCACAATTTTTGTCCATACCCATTGCTATTAACAGGTCCCAGAGCTTGGATCTATTTACCCGGTCAAACGCCGAGGATAGATCCATGAACGCAATGTGGAGGGTCCCTTTTTTGGCTACAGTGTTTTCTCCTATTAAAAGATAAAGGTTAAGACACTGATCCAGGGTGCTTCTGCCTTTCCTAAAACCGCATTGGATGTCAGACAATATACCACGTTCGTTAATCCATCCGGTTAACTTATTGAGCACCACCCTCCCCATCACCTTGAGCGTGGAATCAATCAGGGATATGGGCCTATAGCACCCTGGATCCCCTCTGTCTCCCATTTTAAAAACCGGGACAATAATTGATGTAGACCAGGATTTGGGCATTCCCTGTTGACATGCCACATTCAAGACATTAGCCAATAACTTAGCCCATAGAGAAACATCTGATTTAAAAAGGTCAACTGGGACCCCGTCTGGGCCTGGGGCTTTGTTGCCCATCATTTGGGTTATGGCCACAGCCACTTCTTGCACAGAAAAACCCAGACTACATTCAGTGGTTGAGCACAAGGGCCATGTGTTCACCTGATCATGCTGGCTATCATAGATATGTTTAAAATGATTAAACCAAAGTTCATCTGGAATGTTACATTCAACAACATTGCTCTCAAGACCGGAAAAAAAGGGTCTGTTTATAATTTCCAAAAATTTGGTACTATTCTTAATTACGTCAACAGACAAGTCCTCCCAGGCTTCTTGTTTAATTTCCAGTTTACGTGTGTGCCTGGCCGGATTATACTCTGCCCTTGCCCTAGCTATTAGACTTCTATCCTGAGGTTTCTGTTTCAGGGCACGTAATAATTTCTGGTGTGCAGAGGTACATTTATGATCGAACAACCTCTCTACTTTACAAGTGCTACTTTTATTAGGTAAGGAGAGGGCACTGGCTACCTGTTTACATATCCTGTCGAATGCTGCGGCAATCACCGCGCCCCCCTTGTGAACTATCTTGACCGATAACAATCTCATTCCCCAAGGTGTTTAACAAGTCATGTAAAAAAAGATCTGGCACCACCTTGGCCCATTTCAATCTGCAGCCCTGGTCCCTAATTTTAATTGTGGTGGCCCTAGTTCCTAATTGTGTCACTTCTATGGTTTTTAAACACCCTTTTAAACTAATGTAGATGGGATTGTGGTCACTATAGGGGGACCATCTCGCAGTGTAATCCAGGACCATGGGAATCAGGGTTGTGTTGACAAATATAAAATCAATAGTAGAAAACAGGCCCCTGCCTTTAAAAGAAGGAATGCCCACTCCAACTTCTGATGTATTTGGGAGGGCCAACCCAAAATCAGCTATCAGATCCTCTAAAAATCCCCCTTGAGGAGAATGTTCAAAGTGAATCTCTGAGTTACCCCCTGGTCCCAGTTCATCGAAGACCTGACACTTTTTATAACACAGATGAATATTAAAATCACCAAGTAAAATGGTTGAAAACTGATTAACTTGATTCTCCCTGTAGTGGTCTAAAAAGCAATTAAGACTGCATAAATGTTCGTTTACAGATACCTTCTGAAATGAGTTATAAAAATTAAGAACCAATATTTTCTGGGCATGTAGGGGGCTAACTTCAACCGCTAGGCAGTTATCGGACCATGTGTCCAATTTGCGGTGACTGCCCCTCACTTTTAACGAGATCATCGTTTAGAGACCTCCCCTTGCACGGCCAACAGCCGAGGTTTGGGCAGCCTCCTTATAGGTTGTATACCCATCCAGCCAAAAACTATTTCCAGAATCCAATGTTTCCTGAAAGCCCAATATGTTGTATTCCCTCAAAGGAGCAATCCGATCGGGGTCATCTCTCTTCGCTTTAAGAGCAGCTAAGTTCCAGCTTAGAATGTTCAAAATATCTGTCCCCTTTTCCATTGCCGTTATCGTAATACTCGGGCTAGGGGTGGGCTGACTCGGGGACATCTGTACCAGTGTATCGTTGTGACTAGTTAAGTCAGTTGTTGGCATCTAGCTGACTCAGTGGAGCAAATCTATTAGCCAATTCTAATACATCCCCACGGGGCCTCAAATCAGGAACAGTCCCAGATATTGGCAAACTTATGTGTTCTTGATTTTGGGTCTGATTAAAAGTGTGTTTCTGCTTTGACTGGTACATACTACTCTGCCCCATGTGTGTCCTTTCTAAATCTTCTGTAGGATTACCCCACCGTGATGTGAAACTCTCAGTTATGTTACTCGTGGGTGGGCGATAGAAAAACCCCAGGGGAAGCGCTCTGATCTCGCCCGGTCCAGGGGTACCAAGCTCTTTAAACAATAGTTTTGCTACATTAATCTGGTTAAAATTAATGACAACACAATCAATCTCCCTCAATTAACTTCACACACTGTCCACCCCACGCGCCTGGCCATAATGATGTGTGATGCGGCTTTGGTCCCTCCGTCGGGGATCCTTGAACACCAGTACTTAACCTTGCAAATCAAACCGTCTGGGGACTCAATCGTGTTGATTTTTAAACAAGGGACCCCTACTAACACAGCTGACAATGGAGTAGCCTCTGGGGGTAAATGAAGCCTGCATTTATTTTCTTGTGCACTTAAGGGCTGATTATGCTGCACTTTATTGGCAATGGTTGCTGGCTGTGCACGCTGTGAATGAAACCCCGTGCGGCTGTGATGGACATCAGAGAGTGGTTTGTTATTGATGGCTAAATTATTAAAATCTGATGTAGAACACCCCAGATGTGCGATCTGATTTTGACCCCCAGTAAGCAATTCTGCTTCTAAAGGGCATGTAACAACTTGGGCCTTCAAGACCGCCTTACTCATAGCCTTACTCGTAGCAATATCAACATGCATACTCTCTTTGAGGGACCTTATGTTATTTAAATGCTCATCTATAGAGGATAATTTAGTCAACATTGGCTCCAAAACATTCTTAAAACAGTTCATTAAGTCCACTTTAAATGCCCCCAAAAAGTCTCAAAATATAATTGAGCAGTTTTATCCACAGAGGTGGCAAGATGGGCTTTGAACCAGTCTTCACTGCCTGGCGGACCGCTGCCCAACGATCCGCTGCATCCCCCCCAGTCACAGAATCAACAGTATTTATACCCAGTTTCGAGCCCTTTCTGCGTTTCCTTTTTGGTATAGTCCCAGTTCCAACAATGGGTGTAGCTCCTCCCTCCTTTTCATCAGTAGCTAAACCGGAAACCGATGCCTTATGCTGAATGAGACAAGCCCCTGCAACAGTCATTTCCTCCCTCTCCACAGACTCCGGATGGGATTAACATCACTAGGTGAATCAGCAATTGTGCTATGTGACGCCTTATCCAATCTGGATCCTCCCCCTAAGCCCAGCTGCTCCTCGACAACATATATTTCCTCGTTTATCGCCCCAACAGCTGTCGTCAGATAGGAGATTATGGAGGCACAATTCCTGGGTATTTTTGCCTTTACTTTCGACCAATCGGAGTTAGGAGGTAGTTTTCGCTTACCCATGTTATATTGCAGGTTTACAAGACCTGGCCCAGTCCAGTCTCTGCCGGGTGCAGACGGGCCCGCCCTTGGCCCGGGCTTTGCCCGGGCGCGTCCTGCGCTGCGGGAGTGCAGCGGCCCTTTTGTGCGCCTCCCGGCGCGAAAACGGGATCGTGGGCGGCCCCCTGCCGTGGGTAATGCTGGGCACTGTAGTTGTCACCGGAAGAATTGCAACTCACCCATAGCTACAGTTGCTACTCCATTATAGATAGTACATGGACACAAGATGGATATCAGATCTGTCCCACACAGCACTGATCTGGACATCTCTGTAGTGAACCCCTCAACCGAATCGCAAGGAGTTGGTTGCATGTGCGACCTGTGGCCACAGTGTTGGTGGAGGCACCTCACTAGAAGTTTGCCACCATAACGGGGTTGTAAAAATATACAGGTGGATTGACAAAGATTTCATCTGTTCATAGCGCTCCGCTTGTTGGGGTAACAGGGAGCATATATATGGATTTTGCATGGGTGACCAACCAAATGCAAGACTTTTTTATCCTAGAAGACTAAGGAACGAGCTTACTGACCGCATTCTGCATAAACATATCAGTTGTCTGCTAGAAGGCTGATACTGTGCACACGGAAGGTAAGAACTTTTAATTTGGGTAGCTTAGAGAGAAAATACATTTGAATAGTGTACCGATGGCCTCGGTCAGACTGCATTCTGCTTGTACCCTGTGCAAAGACCAGAGTTGTTGAGGAAAAAGGAGCAACGGACTTTCAGCAGCTGCAGAAGAGCAGTCACCAAAGCTACAATTATGGTGAAGAAATGGTAACTAACAATGGCAAGATGATATTGCACCGTTCTGGGTAACCTCAGTACTGTGCTGGATACTTTATCGTATGTCGACTAAGAGGCTCATACATAACAGTCGTGGCTGCCCTAATAAATTGGAACATATTTTATAGGATAAGTGGCATGTCTAAAATGACACCCTGCATATTTTATGGACTTTGAAAGCATAGCTGATATTATGTCAAAGTAATCCCTCCTTTTAGTCCTATATACAATGCATGAGTTTTGATCCAAACCATAAGAAACAACGATTACATTATGGGCCTACTGGCATCTGATATTCTTCATACATTTACTGCGATGCTTTATCTTATCAGCTATTGGCTTGTCATATGTTGTTTTAAACACAAGACAGACAAGGTTTAAAAATAAACAATACTATGAGAAGAGTAAAGTATAAAGCAGTAAGCTCAAATAGAAGTTTAAATGGTTAATAATTTATTCTAAATTACCTTTGTTGCATATGTTGGTTTGTCTATTGCTTCATCCCCAATGAAGAAGTCTAAGTCATCCACACCTTTCATCAGCCTTCTTTGTGCCTGGTCACCAACCTTCGCAGACTCCTTAATAGCAATGCCTGCAAAAGACACAAAAAATGCAATTACATGAAACAAATGTAAATTAAATATATCACGATTCAGGCACAGTGAAAGATTATGGTGTCTGGCTTCAATAAAGCTTGATGACAATGCACAAAATGAGTAACATGGATGGATATCCAGAGATCTAGTATAATGGTTACAGAAGATCACTACTTTAATTGGCGAGGTCCTCGAATTTAGCAAAGTCACTGTTGAAGATTGTTGCACCTATAGCAAAAAGGTTATTCATCAGCTTGATACCTACCAATTTATTTATTCATTCTCTACACTGCAAACATCCCAGAAATGCAACAGAGCATTTTACAACAAAACAAGTACACAAGATTTATAGGCCAATTAGCAGGAATGTAGTGCGAGAAGGTGATGAGCTCTCACATACTGAAAAGGAAGCATTTTACAATGATTTAAAATCTGTGTGATAATAAAAGGGAGCCAGGACGTGACAAGTAGTTGAAGGGGAGTGACAGTCTAAATCTGCTGCACAGAGTTTTCTGCGGAAAATACAGATTTTATTTCCGTGCAGAGGTTTTAAACAACTGCAAATTTTCTACCTCTGCCTGAACTTTTCGAAAGAAAGAAAGTGTGTAGAAAGATTAGAAAAGACAATGGAATTATGGAGGTCAAAGAGGGTGCGCAACAATAACATCTGATAATATAAACTAGCAAACTGTAATTGCAGGCTGGACTATAAAGTAGACACTTGCATAATATTCCGATGTACTGAAGCCAACCAGTCCAAGTCACTGTCACCCAGAGACTCCTACAAATGTAGATCCTGAAATTAGTATGGAGATCAGCTACTGACAGTTCAGTACAAGAGGCAGACCTGTGAACAAGAGCAACACGACACCCTGAACCAGGTACTTACAAATGTAGCTACAAAGACGTGCTTGACAGAGACCCAACATATTTAAATTCATCTGCTTTCTAAACTTTCAGGGATGTTGGAAAGAATTGCAATGCTTACGATCTTATGTAGTTTTCTCACTATTTTTGGGCATTTGTTTAAGAAACTTCACTGATTAAATATCACCTTTGTTTCTGCATATCTGGTTATTTTGCAGGCATGTGAATTTTTATTTAGGGGAATTGTTGCATATTTTCTTCATTTCTCTGCCGAGTTGGTGTGCCTCCAGTAATGGGAAATTGGGTTTGATATGATGTAGATTTCACAGTGAATTCCGAGGGGGGCTGCACTGAGCAGCAATATTTAAATGAAGCACTATGAGGAAAGCTAATACTTAGGTGCCACAAGGAAACATTTATTGAAAATATACTGAAAGGAACTAATAGCGAAAAAATTGGATTGTTTTGTTCCGACCTTGTGCAAGAGGGCTTGCAAACGGATTTACCAGGAAGAAAGAAATGGAAAACCAAAGTTGAGTAACGACAAAAGCACAAACGAGATAAAAGTAATTTATTCAAAGCAAAAAAGTGGCAAGAGGCTTTTACTGCTTTCCATTTTCATCCCATAAGCAGCACAACTGAAGACTGCCATAACTTCTGCAAGTAAAAGATATAATTTTGATTTGAAGGAGCAGCCTTAACATCAAGAAATGCTCAAGATCAAAGCTGCTGCTTACAGGGGCCATATGAAAAAGTGCCTGAAACATGTTAATTAACAGGCAATGAAAAATTCCCTGTTGCTGGATGAAAACGCTTGGTATGCCAATATAGCCAATCCAGCAGCACTATATAAACAGACCATTTACTTCTCACAGTAAAATTGTGGTAGATATTGTGCCTCAATCTAATAAAAATACCAACACTGGATGACTGTAGTAACATGGTAGTAACTTCTTCTCCAGCTTAGGATATTGCAACTAATCCTATACTTTGACACAAAATAGCAAGCACTATGTAGCAAAAGGGTGGATCGATAAAACCTAGGTTCTGTAGTTGGCCCACCTTTTTGGTAAATAATTTCTGCTTGGGTTCCATGAAAGGAACTCCGATTCTACCTGGCAGAGGTCTATTGGGTTTTCGATAACAGTTCTATACCTACCACTATCCTTCTGGTAACAAACGCCATGTCAGGACAAAGGCTGCAGATTAACGGAAGAACCATAAAACACGGATAACTTTAACAGATAGAATATCAATCATTCTTTTTAGGCGATGACAAAGCCACCCTAGCATCCAGCATATATAACACCTTCTTCTGCGAGTAAAGAAGCAATATGGAAAACTCAGTTAACCACAGTGATGTATTACTGTGACAGTCTGACAATATGAAGGAAGGTTAGGAGTAAGAGTAAACCTAGACCTATATTATGGTGGTGTGCATTCAATTGTATTAAAGCATTTACTTAGCACTTCTAAACCCTGCCAGGGATGCAAAGCCGTCCAATTTGTGTCAGGTACCTGGATGCCCTTTTAAAATGCTTGGATGCAAAGTGTTGATTGTGTACACTGACCTGTATGAGGGGCGGTGGGTGACGTTTACAGGCATGCTCTAAACTTAGTGCAGCAGTGGCATTCCACTTAAGCATTAAGTGTTTTGGCGAGTGTGAGATCAGAACCAATCACACATGCAACTACTTACCATCCTTAGGGTGATCTGTCGCAGACTGAGGACAATCACTGGGGTTCACAATGAATACACTATACGGATCTACCCTGAAGTAACAGAGGCCCAACTACTGGGGACATAGTTGGACAAGTGGAGAATACTACATGCATATACCAGCAGCAACAAAGGCTCAACCCCGGGATACAAGCTGAAGCCCAATAAGATAAGCCGAAAAGAGAGAGAGTCAGCAATGATTCTATGGAAGAATCGTATTTAGGTTACTAACCAGGAGAAGGTGGTCAGCACTGTTGGTCAAAAAAGGAAGTAAGAGGGAGTGAAACAGGCAGGGGTCCCGGCCCTAGCAATAATCCTCTAGCAGATCCAAACACAGAGGATGATGGACGTTGCCCTTAACTATCCACCTTCTTCTGGACACCAAGGTTTGAGAGGTTAAATAAGACATGGGAGGAGCGGGAGTCCTGAAGTAATGTCAGGTATATCTTCAGATGAGAACACGATGCAGCACACAGAGAGAAAAAAAGAAGTGAATCTACCCTTTGGGTTTCCCCTTCCTCAATTGTTAAGGGTCTCTGCATTGTCAGTTGGGCAGGTTAAGAAGCCACAGCAAGCCTGCAGCAAGTCAGACACTCTGCCTTTGAAGCATCTTCTTTGGTTTCATAGCATGTGCAGAGGAAGCATTCCTAAAACACCAGTGCATACAGAAACACCCAGAATTGTTACTTTATCCTCTGAATTGACTTTAAAATAACTTTGCAAAAACTTTTAAGATCAGAATTTAGGTTTGGTCTCAAGGTTTTAAGGCAATAGAAACAATTCTCTTTTAGGACACCGTGGACCTTAAAAGCAGAATTAAACTAGTGCCTATTGCTTAGGAGCTATACATGCTTACATTGGAACCCTTTTTGGTTGACTCTCCGCATAGCAATTATTCTGTAAAGTAAGGCTTATGTTGATTTATCCAATATGACTAATTTGTTTTTACCTTGATACTATAGGCAGTGCAAGGTAAATTTGATAAGGGTTTTTTGTTTTTTAAACACTCTAAATTTAGGAAAAACTTGCTTTAGGTTTTTATGGGTGGTCCAATGTATATCCACATTCTAAACCTTTTATCCTATATGATTCCGGTTCCATATGATCATTCTATATTATCTAGGTTCCGGGGTCCCTGTATGCAGCGGGGAATTATTCTAACGTTATGACAATCAATGAAGCTCCCACAATGCACAGCCTTCTTAACTCTCAGAAGATGTTGGGCTGGTAACATAACTGTGTAACTGTTCAGCCCAACATCCACCACTGTTAAGAATATTAGTAGTGTCTGGATGAGCTTCTCTCTCCCTATTCCAAGTTTAAACATGGATTTGACCCTGGTACAAACTGGCATCTGTAATGATTCATATAGGGATTCCCTGAAATAATTTAAGGAATAACAAAAGGTCATTTTAACAGCGGAGCTTTAGAATGTTGATTTGCAGCCTACTATTTTTCTTTGATCTCAGGTCCTTTGTTGTTTGATAAGGAAAATTAATTAGCCACGCATTCAGGAAGGGAATAGCATCAGCCACAGGACTGATCAGACCTTTCAGTTGTACAGAAGGACAATGGTGGCAGTCCACCAACATGTTGAAAGCAGGAAATCATGAGCACAGTCTTCCAATCATCAGGAGCAACCGATTGCCCATAATCTCCTAAATGCATCAAATCTGTAACCTGCAAAAAAATAGTCAACACAATGAAGTATAATTCTATGTCAGGACCGGAGGCTCAGATTATGCTCATCTCTTTCATTTATTACTGCTCAGCAGTCTTAAAACTTTAAATACAAAAGACTACATATCCCATGAGTCTTGGTAGTGATATGAAAAACAACCATAGGGACAGTTCCATATAAACATCAAGGAACAGCACTTTCTCTTTCTTTGCTGCTCAGCAGCCAGATAAGTGCTTTTCCTTGATATTGTTTATGAATATAGTGAATACGAACACAATATTGTTTAATGATATTGTTTATGTTTTACTGCTCTTGTAAAACGGTGGATCTATTCGACCTTGCTTGTTGGTTGCAGTGCTTACCGGCGAGTCCCGTGGTGCATGCAGCGTGGTTGAGGGCAAGGTCTCCGGTTTGGGGTTTCCCCGCTTCCTGGCTGTCCCGCCGTGTTCCATGCAGCTTCTTTGCAAGGTGAAGCCGACGGCTGGCTCAGGCAGCCTTCGCTTTAGAGTAGGAGGCGTGGGAGGGGTAAAAGACCTGGTGTTTCAGAGGCGATGTGCAGGGAACAGCGCTAGTGGAGACACGCCCGACTTGTAGTCCGGGACGGTCTCCCTCCCTAAGCGCTTCCGCTTCTCACAGCGTTCGCAGGGGAGTCGCACGGCCCTCTCACATTCCTCGTCGGCTGTCAGTTCGTCGGACAGCTTCCCTCGGAAATGGACTGTAATTTTCAGCACGCACCCGACGCAACGAAGCTGGTTTAGGGCTACCACTGAATGTTAGGGTTTCTCCTTTCACTCTTGGCTCCAGTCTGCGGTTAGACCACAGAGCAATTATAGTCTTTTGATAAGTGTCTCTTGCAGGCTTACAACAACTAACAAGCCTTGGCCTATACAACAGAAGTTTAATCAAAACTGTTTGGTGCTCGCTATAGGTTTGACTCTATTCCACCTGAACACAACGGCAGGTGAGTTCGATGCTTGGGACCCCGTGGAGAAAGAGCACTCTCTGCTCCCCATCCACGTGGAATTGGTGGATTCCATCGATGCGTCCTTGGAGAGGGCGGTCGCCTCAGCTCTGGAGCCCCTGAGCAGTCGCAATATAGAGCTCATGGTCAGGCGCACCGTGGTACCCTCAGAGGAAGAGTGGAGGGAACCTGTTACTGGCGCAAAAGGGTCCTCCAGGGGCAAGGCACGTGCCAGCACTGCTACCTCTTTGGATACTTTTGAGAGGCTGCGCCAGGACTTTCTTAAGCATCGCCTGGATGATGAGGCGCGAAAGGATTCCCAGCCGGATGATACTTACACCCCCCCTCCCCCCCCACCTAGGACGATACCTGTATACCTGTCCCCACAGAGGGGCGGAGGACAATACCGGGGACGACACTGATGACCCAGATGGGGACTGATAATGGCCCAGACCCGAGCAGACCCTGGCGCCAGAAGGGGGTGCTCCTCAGAGCCACAACTCCGCAGATCTCATGCATGCTTAACCTTGAGGATATATACCACCCCCGCTCGGCAATTAGACACCGGGGCACGCCGCGGTGTCTTACGTGGTCAGCCGCAAAAGGAAGCCTATGGACCAAGAAGTACGCAGTCGCCTAAATGCAGAATGCCCCCGACCATCCCTGGCGAATAAAGTGGCTAGTACCCCGGAGACTTATGCCAGAATGGCAACGTTTATCACGAAATTCATCAAAGGCCCCAAGAAGGTTCAACACGTTCTCCTCTTTAGGCAAGGCCCAAAAATCAAATAAGAAGGTCTTTAGCCAGCTAATTTTGGGGGGGCCTGAAGAGGTAGGGGACGCTCCTCCAGCCGTTCATACAATACCAACCCCCACAACTCCAGACAAAATGTTCCATGCAGTGGCAAGAGCAGAGGAAGTTAGGAGGGTTCTATCCCTTGAGAGGCCGTGGCAGGAGACGTGGCAGAAAGGGTAGCTTCCGCGGAGCCAGCAACGCACCAAGTGCAACCACCGGTAAGGAATACCCCCTTTTACCTACCGGGTGGGGGGGGGGGGGAGATAGACTGCAATGGTTGAGCCACAAGTGGGAATCCATTACACAAGATGCATGGGTACTAAAAACTGTGCCTGGTTTTCACAGAGTTCCACGGGGCACCACACCAGCTTTCACAACACTGTCCTTTAGTTTTCTCCCAGGAGGGAACACAGGTGGTAAACCGAGAGGTGCACGACCTCCTACGCAAAGGGGCCATTGTTCCCTCGAGTCTTCATCCCATGGGGTTCCTGAGCAATATCTTCTAGTCAAAAAGAAAGACGAGGGGTTCTGGCCAGTTATCAATCATCAAGATTTCAATCAATGGGTGGTGTACCGCCAGTTCAACATGGAAGGCATTCACCTTCTCAGGGATGTTTTATTACAAGACTATAAGTTGGGACAGCTCGATCTAAAGGGCGCCTACCTGACAGTACCGATATTTCCTACTGAAAGACTGTTTCTACAGTTTCAGTGGGACAGACACTTAAGAGTTCATCTGTCTGCTGTTCGGTCTGTCTTCAGCGCCTTGGTGCTTCACCAAGCTGGTGAGGCCAGTCATGGAATAGCTTTGGGCGTGGGGCGTATGTCTCATAGTGTACCTGGACGAGATCCTTCTGATGCACCTGGAGAAGACAATATTACTTTCTCAGCTCCGAATGACTCAGACCCTATTGCAGGATCTAGGTTTCATCTTAAACTGTCTGAAATCAGAATGCATGCCAGCACAACGCATAACTTTCCTGGGTTTCGAAGTCAATACACTACAATGTCTCCGTTTACCCCAACAGAAGATACGTTTGATTCGCAGGGAACTGCAACGTACTTTGGCAAGGGAAAGTATTTCCCTACTCCACTTAGCCGAGATCGCCAGCCTTCTGTCGTCCTCGATTCAGGCGATCTTTCCAGGCCCGCTGCATTACCGGGCTTTACAGCGCTTTAAGACGCAGCTCCTACATCAGGCCCGACATACACACAGGAGATTTTCCTTTCCCTGGAAGCTCGCACGAAGCTCCTTTGGTGGCTCAACCATATGCAGTCCTGGAACAGGAGGGCCATCTTTGGCTCTGCCCCGGATCTGGTGATAGAGTCTGACGCCAGTTGACACGGATGGGGCGCCCTTTGCAGGGATACCACCACAGGCGGTCATTGATCAGAACATCAGGAGTCTCTACACATCAACAGCTTGGAACTCCTGTCCGGATACTTCGAGATTCGGAGTCTGGCGGCCAACAAAGTGTCCTGTGCCATCTAACTGAAGATGGACAGTATCTCCACAGTGAGATATATCAATTGATTGGGGACACAAGATCCAAGATTTCTGCAACTTTGCGTTGCTTCTCAACTATCAAAATCCTCAGTTTGTCAGTGTGGGTCCAGATCCGCTTGCGGAAGCGACTGATGCCGTCCTGCAAGATTAGCGTCTGTTTCGGGGATATGTGTTTCCACCGTTCTCCATGATACCCAGACTCACAGCACTGGTCAGGCAGCAGAAGGGGGAAGTGATCTTGGCGATGCCACATTGGAAGTCTCAAGTCTGGTTTCCAGTTCTTCTGGAACTTTCTATGGTTCTTCCAATCCTACTTCCCCCGACAACCAGTCAGCTTACGAACTCAAACGGCAAGTTGCACTCTCTGGTTCAGGAGGGAACCTTCAAACTCATGGGTTGGAAGATTACAGGGGAAGTTGGGAAATCCTCGGCTTTTGGCGAGGGCTTCCTCCCTTATCAGGAAAGCGTGGGCAGAAACTACAGTCAAACTACATAAATTTGTATGGCAAAGGTTGTCACGCTGGTGTTTGTTACAGGGTCTGGAGCCCATGGGGTCAGATATAGTGCACACATTGTCAATTACCTGTCAATTACCTGTCAGAATTGGTCGACAAAGGTTTGGCTTACTGCTCGAATGAGAGTAGATCTGCAAACTCAGTGGGGCACATTCCCATGCATGAGGTCCCTGTAGGAGAACATCCACTGGTATGTAGATTCTTGAGGGGCATCTGTCTGTCTTCCCCCCCCCCCCACCCCCCCGTCCGAAGTACTCTTCTTTGTGGGATGTTAATGTGGAACTAAGACTACTGCAATCTTGGCAAGATAATTCTTACCTTTCCCCTAAGGAGCTCACAGGTAAGCTAGTGGTCCTTCTTTGTCTTATCTCCTGTAAACATGTGTCAGATGCCCGAGCCTTGGAAATCACTTCACGTATGTTCACCCCAGAGGGAGTGTCTTTCACGATTGCTCAACAAACGAAGTCTAATTCCAGAGTGGTCAATTATCTGGCTTTTCCGGGTCACCAGAAATTGTGTGTGGTGCAATGTCTCAGAGCGTATGAATCAATGACTGAAGAAGATCGCCCTCCGGGGGTGTCTCAACTTTCTCACTAAAGAAACCTTTCTAACCAGTATCTGCCACTACGATTGCCCGTTGGGTGAGATGGGTGCTCCAGGAAGCAGGTATCGATACTGTGGCCTTTGGAGCTCACTCCACCAGGGGAGCTATGGCTTCGAAAGCTTTCTCCTTAGGGAGTTGTCTCAAGGACATCCTCAGAGCAGCGGATTGGTCCTCAGACTCCACTTTTAAGTCTTTCTACTTCAAGCCCATCAGAGGCATGGCAGTTCTGGTTGTTGATCAGCTTTGAACTAGCATAATCTAACCCTCCGGTCCCGACGAAGAATATAACATTTCCTAGGTACTGTGAAGGAAAGTTTCAATTCTATTAAGGACGCGGAGGCAAGGATTATCCATCACCCATTTTAGTCATTCTTTCCTTACCCTCCCAGGATACACTGGAATTTATGCTTTGGATAGAATAGAAGGTTTCAGAGGGTTATCATTTAATGCCGACAATGGGTTAACAATGTAACAATAATTTGATGATTGGTTGTCATTGCCTAACTTGTTTCTACATTATCAGGTACTGTTGTTTTCTGAAGTTGTGGAATGATGTCGTATGCTATGTCAAATATGTCTGATGCTGGTTATCTTGTAGATCAGAAACAAGAATACTGATAGAAAAGCGGGATGATGCGTGTTTCGCCCGAAGAAAGAGGAAGTGCTGTTCCTTGATGTTGTTTATATGGGACTGCCTCTATCGTTATTTTTCTCATCACTACAAAGACTCATGGGATATGTAGTCTTTTGTATTTAAAGGCTGCGGATCGGAAATAAATGCAAGATAGAAGCATAATCCTTGCCTCCGCGTTAATAGAATTGAAACATTCCTTCACGATAGCTAAGAAATTTTATATTCTCCAAAACTGCACTAGAAAGATGAATTACAGAAAAGAACAGTAACAATATTGAAATGGAGACTATGCCAAAGCAGACAAGCCACTTCAAGTAGAAATGCAAAGGTAGCACAATGTCCTCTTTGAAACAAAACATGTGGGGCAAACCTTAAACTAGACGTTCAATGTGCAGAAAGATTTGTCCTGCTACCACCATGAAAATCTGAATGAACACACCTCCATTCCAGGCTAGAACAGGCACAGCTGCTTGCCTTTCCTGTGGTTGAACGCAGCACTTTGAAACAAACGTCTGTTCTCCAGACCACAGACCTGTTTTCAGTTATACCCAGACACGCGACCACCAATTTGCGTAGACAAGGGTGCTGTTGCATGCCTACGTGGCAAAGAGGGGACTAGGGATGCATACAAGGATGGACAGCATTCAAGGGTAGTAGAGATAATGTAGAATGTCTGTACCTCGTACTTGGCTCTGTAATCCGAATATCCGCACCCTGCCATTAAAACTACAGAATGCCAGCATTCTTTATAATCACAGCAAAATAGGGTTAGGAGAATTTTTGTGATGATAGACAGAGTTTCCAGTTTGGGAGGTTCCAATTAGCTCATAAGTGAACTGAAAAATATTTCAGTAGACTACCTGGCAAAGATAAGTAAAAAAAAAATATCAACCATTATCAATTTGCTGTTTAGAAAATGAGCTTCTTTAATGTAGTCAACATGCAAGCTTTTAGTTTATCCCTAGCAGTGATTTCAAAACCTATTTAACTTTTTAATGGTTTATTTTTAGCATGCTGCACATGCTTATGAATAATGCAATCTGTTCGCAACAGAGCCTTGGCCACCACTTCTGCATCATGCAAAACACTGTTTGAATGAATACTGAAAGATCAAGTAATAAAAGAAGGCAGGTGCAGAGGGGAAAAGTGGAATAAGTTTCCAAAACACTTTAAGTCCAAGGTCTTCAAGCATCCCTTTAATGCAGCAGTCATCTTGTGCCCTAACTCTTATCGAACCAAATTGCCAGAATCTTCAATCATGTTGGCAATTAACCTGCAGCCACTATCTCCAAAATTGCCTTCTATTGTAGACCTGCACTTGGAACTCTGTGAACACAGAGTTCCAAGTGCAGGTCTACAATAGAAGGCAATTTTGGAGATAGTTAAGCTAGTTAAGCTAGTAGCAGCAGGCTTCACTTAAATTCCTTTAATGCTGCCACAGTCGCAGATGTAAGTGAATTAATTTCACATCATGTCTGGGAAATAGGCCCATAAAGAGACATGTTGTCAACTGCCTATTTGCAGATTGCTGGAACTTAGACCAGGATGGCCTCTATGCTTCTCGAGCCTTCCAATCTAGTCAAACTATGGGAAGCAGTTTCATGCATTACATCGGAGTGCTGCATTTTAGACGACTATTTCTCTAAGCTGTGCTCTCTTGGGAACTATTCATAAACACTCTGCATCTGAGGTTGATAACCGGCTATTTGCAATGTACTCCCTTTTTAGGTTTCACATGTACGGCGCTTGCGAAATCTTTGTAAAGAAAAAAAATAAAATCTTAAAAGGGGGCTTAGAGCCTGCCCATTACTTATCTTTACTTGCCATTGGTTGCCTCCCATGTCACTCTAGTTTCCTTGCTTCCTATTGGTCAGAGCCTCCCCCTCCTCTCCGGCTTACTCCTGGTCTTCAGTATTCACTACAGTCTTTGTCCATGCCATGGAGCATGGACCAAGTACTGCTTCCTGTGGCCAGTGACCTCCCACTGGTAGCAGGTCCTTTTTTGTCACTTTTCAGCATGCACTCAGAGTGCATTCCTCTGCAATCCCTCTTTCACCCCTACCCTTTCCTCCTTAGTGACCCCACCCTCCCCAGTCAATCCCCCCTCCCACCGTCTGATATTTTAACCTACCATCTATTCTTTTCAAAACATTACCCCTTCTCTTAAACCCACCCCGCCGCCTCCCGCTGCACATTCTTCGTTTCCCACACTCTTGTTGTTGCCACCCCGCCCAGGCACTATTTTAAGTCATAATAAACAGCAGCGCTGCCTTCTGTGCAACTGGGCTTAACTTTTTTTTTTTTTTTTTTAAATAGCGCTATGACGCAGTAAATGCTGACCGTATCATAGCTCTTTTTTTTTGCATAGCATATTTATGCTTTTTTGCATTACGAAATATTTGCTACAGAATCCTCTACCTTGGAAGGTGTTGCATGTATATTTATCCTCCTGGAGACAGCGCTTCAAGAAGAGGACACTGGACTACAGGCCAGGTCTCGCCGGTAATTTATAAAAGCTAACAATCCAGTGAAAGCTACTTATCAGGGAAGACAATTTTTTGTGTTAGATACTGTAAATCCTCACAAAGCCCCACCCCATTTACTGCTGCCAGGAGAGGAGGCCGGGTCAGGAAGTGACAAGGAGCGTTGAAGAGTTTCAATGACTCTCAGCATGTGCCATTATTAGTTTACATTAAATAGATATCAGGTGTAATGGGGTTTTATGCCGACATTGCACCTTCTCCTTTTATAGCAGGGGTGGGGGGAGCTTGCTACACCAGCTTCTAGCTTAAGGTTACACCGCCTGAGTTTCATTTCCCGCCCCAAACTTTTGCATTACCCAGAGTTTGTGCAATATGAACTGAAGGGGGAAAATGTGTTTACTTTAAAAACAACGGAATGCTGTATCCTCCCGCCATCTTAGTTCCTCCACAGCCAGGATAAGGGAAACATCTGTCTCTTTAAAACCCCCCCACCGGCCGATTAATTTTATTAGAGAAGCTGAGTTAGGGGGGCTGTGCGGCTTGTTCAAGTGATGGCCTATCTGGAACCATCCAGTACTTAGAAGAGCTCTTTATTCCAGCTCTCTGGCAGATCGCTACCTTTCATCTCTATGTCAACCTGTGGGGTTTTACAGCTGCTCTGTAACTACGCTCCAGTCGTGGAACTTCATTTCAAAGTCTATTTAATTCTGGGAGATATAGTCTTGGTTTAAAACAATTGAACCAATCGAACTGAAGTAATAGATGGTAGAGGTTTGTAAAAGGAGACCCGCAGAATGAACCGTGTTGAGTTTGGTAAAATGGAATCAAGAGGTAGCACCCACAAACAAGGTGCTTAATGATTTTACATGTTTCAAATGCTTGCAAAACCTTAGCTCTTTTATAAACCAACCTCTACCCCCATGTCCCGCCCCTTAACCGTACCCGTTCAATAGTGTAGATCATCCATTTTCTTGATCACCATAGGACGAAGGGTGGATTTGCCACATCCGAATTTAAAAAAAGAGGATAGCAAATTATGTGAAGCTGGTACATCAAGCACATTTGTATAGCAAATGTTACTATTAGTTTGTCACAAAAGCACTTTCTGAGAACCTATGCCTCTGAGATTTACTTAAGTCGGTTGTGTAAACTTGATTGGTTGTGTATGGTTAGTACAAGTTTGATAAGTGTCGCAATTGGTAATGGCCAGTGTTATTAATGTCAAAGTAGAATTAGTTTTGTCCTGCTGAAGATCCTTCTAGCATCGACATCCAGATAAGTAAATGTGATACAATGTTGTGAACATGAGGGTGTGGTATGTTTAAGCGAAGTGTAATTGGAAGCATTGTGTACTGAGTGGTGACAGTGAAATACCAGAAGTGTGTTCAGAGGAGGCATCTCCAATGAGTAGCTCGTGAGCTACTGGTAGCTCTCCAGCTACTTGAAAGTAGCTCTACTGTGTGCATTGCAAACTACTAAGTTAGAAGATTTTGTTTGGAAGAATATATGTATATCAAAATTGAAAAGTGTGTATTCAAGAAGAAAATGTGTTCATTTCAAAACTCTTAATTTCAAAAATATAACAAACTGATATTTGAGTGATAAATGATGCAACGTTGACGAGACCTAGTATTCATATTATTAACTTTTGCTAGGGGCATTGCAGCTGTAGCTGATAAATTTTATCCCTGTAGAGGAATCTCAAATTGACAAAGCCTTTTTAGCATTAATGCCAGTAACTGTGCACAGAGGTGATTACTGCTGGTAATCTTGCATAGGATAGCCACTAATGTCATCTTGCCTGATGTAGTATAACACTAATAATAATTTGTAGCTCAGGAGGATTGTCGAACACAAATAGCTCTTATTACTGGAAAGGTCAGAGATCCCTGGTTTAAAGCATGTGGAGAGGTCCTTCTATTGCGAGTTGATTGGGTGGTTATCTTGTGCGTTTGGCTTTATTAATGTTTTTTTTTTTTGTGGTTTTTTTGTGGTTTTTTTAAAGGTGTTGCACAGTCGCAAGGGCTGTTGTGCAACATTGTTTAAAGTAAATAAAAACAAAGCAAAATGGCATGGTCAGTGCTTTGTTTTTATTTAAGTCATGTTGCACAGCAGCCCACGTCGCCGTGCAACATCATTAAACAAACATTACAATGCAAATAGGTCTTGCACAGGAAACCTATAGGTTTTGCCAATGCGTTTGTTTTTTTCTTTAATCTCAACACAGTATTTTCTCCAAAACAGAGATACAATCTTGGATTTCCTTACACACCCTATTCTTAGGAAAATACAAAAATTAGGCACAAGGTAAACCACAGAATTTTTCAAACTCTTACTTGCATATTTAATCACTGATCTCTGATCTCATAAAATCCCAGATCAAGCAATTTATAGCTACTTTCCTGGGATTATGTTCTGGAGAGTAAGTTCTGTGTCAGTAAAATGACTTGAGGTTAAACAGTTTTCACTGGCTACTTCATCACATTCCAAAGACAGCAACATTTTCTTCTTGAAAGCAAAATCATCTGCTTCAGTACATTTTACTAGCTACACTACTTCGAAGGCTCTTCTCAACTACAAGAAACCGCTGCTCGACTGTCCCCGAGTAAAGCAGTGTCCTTGCAACATCGATTTTTCGCCCAAGGTAATTCAGAACTCATTTATCAAGTCCTGCTAGTTGGACAAGAAATAGGCTGAGGTTTTCTTAGAAATCCTTGCAGTAGGAATGCTATTTGTTCAGGAAGCAGATGGTCTAGTGACTCCTCTTGCTGGAAATGCACATGGTCATCAGCTCAATTGTTAGATTGCTTTAAAGCACGGAGGGTGAGGACTGAATAGGAAGCGAAAAGATATATAGGGAGATGTCCATGAGAGAGAGAGAAAAAAGATAGCAAAGGAAACTGCAACGGCCACACTCGTCTGGGGAGGAGGGTGGGTGCATACTAATAGACAGCACTACATGTCACAAAAAGATTCTTACAGGGCATGTGACTGCAGATACACATGCTGTGCATTGACTGTAAATCAGTCCTTCCAAAAAGTGGTGGCTAGCCTGTGGGTGTTGCAGCCGACTGACTGAACAAGTGTAAGGAGCACTGCCTGAACAACATTAGCTTGCTGGCGGGCTAGTACACACAGTAATGTTTTGTGAAAGTGTGTGGTGTAGACCAAGTAGCTACTTTGTATAGGTCAGCTTTAGGGATGTTACCCAAGGAGGCCATGGAGGCTCCTTTCTTCCGAGTGGAGTGGGCTCTAGGAGGAGTGGGCAGAGTCTTTTTAGCTTTAGCATAACATGTCTGGATGCATCCAACGATCCATCTGGCAATGCATGAATTGGATAGAGCCTTCCCTTTCTGGGGCTTGGAGAAATACACAAAGTTGTTGTGTCTTCCTAAGTGGTTTGGTTCTGTCAAAAAGGTACATGAGGGCTCATTTTACATCCAAAGTATGAAGTGCCCTTCCGCAACTGAATCTGGTTGTGTGAAAAAAATAGGAAGTTCAATGGACTGGTTAAGGCGTAAGTGAGAGGCCACCTTAGGGAGGAATTTGGGGTTGGTGCGGAGGACAACTCTATCCCTAGAGTTAATGCCTGTAGCTCACCGACATACCCGAGTAAAGTGATAGCAAACAGAAATGACACCTTCCACAAAAGGAACTGAAGGGGCAGGAGTGGAGAGGCTCAAACGGAGGGTCCAAGAGTCTCATGAGTACAATGCCGAGATTCCATGCCGGGACTCGAGGAGGAATGACCCTCTTGAGCCACTCAATAAAATCTTTAATGACCAGAATACTGAAGAGGGGGATGTGTTGTTTATTCTCAAGGTAGGCCGCCATGGCGGCAGGTGCAGTCGTATGGAGGTGAAGGCTAGACTGGAAACCTGCAAGTCGAGTAAGTAGCAGACAATCTTCTGCACTGTGGCTTTAAAAGGATCAATATATTTTGAGTGGCAGTAGTGCACAAATCTCTTCCACTTGGCCACATAGGAGGTGGAAGTGTCAGGTTTCCAAATTCTATGACCTCAGGAGCTTGATCACAAGGTTGAAAGACCTGGGTGCCCACTTTCTCCATTGTTCTGTGTGAAAAGGTTTGGCCTGTTGGGGAGCCTCCAGAGTGGAATCAGAGAGCGTTTGAGGAGAGTCGTGAACCAGGGCAAGCGGGACCATGTGGGAGCCACCAGGGTGAGAGTGTGGGATGTGTGCCAAAGCCTCCGAACCACAAATGGAAGAAGAGGGAGAGGCGGAAAAGTGTAGGCAAATATCCCTGACCAGTTCAACCATAGTGCATTGCCACTGGACTGTGGATGTTGGAGCCTGGAGGTTAAGTTTGGGCATTTGGCATGTTCTGCCGTTGCGAACAGGTCTATTTCGGGAAAGCCTCATCTCTGGGAGTAGCGGAGGAGGAGGACTTGCGGGTGGAGTTTCCACTCCGGACTTGTTGCAGCATCCTGCTGAGGAGGTCGGCAAAGTCATTGGCCATCCCAGGGAGGCACTCCGCTAGCAAATGGTTTTTGTGGCAGAGAGCATATCGCTAAATGCTCTGGGTGAGCTACGAGAGTTGTGGAGAGCATGTGCCTCTAGTTTCTGAAGGTAATACATGGCTGCCATACTGTTTGCCCAGACAAGAATTACCTTGCTGATGAGGTGAGGTAGGAAAGCCTTCAACGACAGGTGTACAGCTAGGAGTTCCAGGTAGTTGATACAGAGGCCCTGATATCTGGGCTCCCAACGGCCTTGGACAGTCCGGTCCTATTAGTGCTCACCCTTTCTCCTAATGGAAGCGTCTGTTGCAACAGTCCTCTGTGGAACAGGGTCGAAGAAAGGCTGCCCCTGCAAAAGGTTGCTTGTGTTTCACCACTGCAGAACTGCGGCGGCCAACCAACATTAGATCGTCCCAATGACCCTCTGCCTGAGATCACTGTTGTGCAAGGCATTCTTGCAACTGACGCAAATGTAACCTAGCATGGGGAACTATGCCAATGAAGGAAGCCATCATGCCTAGGAGGAGCATGACTGTTCTGACGGTGACTTGTCCATCTGGCTGAAAAAGAGGAAGAAGTGCCTGAAAATACTGGATCCTGGCAGCATTTGAAAAGGCTATGCCCATCTCAGAGTTGAGAATGGAACCCAGGTAGGGTTGGATTTGGAGGGGATGGAGGTGGGATTTTGATGGTAAACCCTAACTTGTGAAGGTTTATTGTGACCTGTGCGTATTTGCAGCATTACTAGCAGGTGGCACTCTTGATCATCCTGGAGAGTAACCATATGGAAGTGCTCTACAAAGATGTATTCGGTTAGGGGCACAAGGTCCAAGATGGATCTGAGGGACCCATCATTTTTGGGTATGAGGAAATACAGAGAGTACACTCCAGTGCCCTGTTGATGGTGGGAGACAGGTTCTATAGACTGCTAAAAAGAAGCGCTTGCACCTTCTCCCCGAGAAGTCTTTGGTGTTTTAGGGAGGGTATGCGTTTGCGAGATGGATGAATGCCCCTGTAAGACCTTCTAAAGTAACCCCTAGGAGAAGATTGCGTGCCTGGGTGCATTGGTAGGACGCGGAGGCCTCTGGGGAGGTGGCCATTAAACCTCCACGATAGAGGGTGCAGCAGGAGGAGGCGCGGGGAGCAGATGTCTGAAGTGTGCCCATAACCTCAGCTGTTTCAGTATCTTTCTTGATCTTTTGTAACAGTTTGGTCAACCAGTGGACCAAACAGATGCTGGCCATCAAACGACTTGTTCAGCAGGGTCTGGAGCCAGGCTCGTCTGCAAAGAGGGATGCTGGAATTAAATCCCCTGGCAGGGATATCTTGGGAATCTAGGGCACAGCAAATAGTAGTGATCAATATCTGTTTGTCCTCAGAAACTATTTCATGTCCCTCTTTCTGTGCTCTTCCGGAAAGTACTGGAGGAGCTCCTCCAATGGGCGCGATCTTATCGTGAAAGGAGGCCAACTGAATTGGCGATGCGCCATTGGTTGGCTTATTGCGCAGCCACCCTTTTGCCTGCTTTATCTATGCGCTTACTCTCCTTCTCCGGTGGTGGGGCATCCCCGCTGGCCTGGGACTTGGCTTGCTTAAGAACATTAGTAACTAGAGGGTAGGGTGGGCTTTGGCCACAAATGTAAACATGGTCAGTAGGGGAGGCTTTATATTTCTTACACATCCTAGGTGTTATTACCCTGGCTCTGAAAGGGCCGTTGAGGATGTAAGGCGTGTGGCGCAGCATGTTTTTAGCATAGGGAGGTACGGAGTAGAGCGGTGAGTGGCGGAGAGAGTTTTAAAAACCAAAATCCTCCCCTGGGGCTCTGTATGAAGATCTACCTTATGGAACAAAGCGGTCCTACCAATGAGATGCTGATAGGACGTGGAATCGTCAGGAGGGGAGGGACGGGCAAAGTCTGTGTCCCCTGGGTGGTCTGTGTCATAGGAGTCCCATGGGGCACCCTGCGAAGGGGTGTCAAAAGTGTTGTTCCCTCCCCCACAAACACCCATGTCAAAGTGAGGAAAGCCCAGAGGTGTGATGACAAGGGGATCCGCTGGAGAAGTAGGTGGGGAAGTAGGTAGGGAAGGTGAAGAATGAGGAACAGGGTGAGGGCTGGTTGTGGCTGTGCATGGGGTAAAGGGTTAGCATACTTATCCACCACCTTCTGTTGCTTTGGGGAGAATCTGAGTGTCCAAGGCTTCCTCGGACAGCAGGCGTTTTGAGGGTGGAGCAAAAGTAGACCCTAGAAGGCGGGTAAGGATCTGGCCCGTATGCGGTGGATGATCAGGTGCTTCTGCCTTGCGTCGATCTTCTCCTGCAGTCTGTGGAGAATTGGTTTGACTGCGCCCTCGCTGACATCTGTCCTGCTGGTCAATGCCGAAGTCTCCGGCTCAGAGGGCGGTTTTGGTTTCGCCGCCAAGGCAGATTAGGTTGGCGCCAAGGGTCTGCTTGGTGCCAGTGTTAAAGTAGCTGGCGCCAAAGCAGTCTGTCTCGAAGGTTTCTTTGTTGCAGAGCCAGATCCAGGTGGAGCATCCTAAGTGGTTTGTCAGTGTGACCACGGCCCGAAGGCAGTGGTGGTCCCAAGGCCTGTCTCTGGCACTCAATAGTGACTGTGGGCCCTTTAGCAGAGGTCTGCTCAGATTGGGAGTGTTGGTGAGGGGCCTGCTGGCCTAGCAGAAGATCCCCAATCTTCAGTTCAGAGCTGGAGCTTTCCTCAGGGAACAAAGCCTCTTCATCAGCAGCGGATGGTTGTGGATGATGTTCCCCCTCTATATCTTTGGAACTGAACAGGTCAGGAATGTTGCCACTGCTATGCAACATCTCGAATTGACGTGCCTGACGGTCACGAAGAGTCATTTCGGAACGGAAAAAGCAGAAGGAATCTTCGTCGTGCTTGGGCGACAGGTACAAATTGCAGACTTGATGGAGGTCAGTCCAATGATATTTCACGTGGCAGCGAGGACAATATCGGAATGGCGTACGTTCCATCACCGTCGAGGAATGATGGAGAGATACAACTGAGATGGAAGTATGCCCAAAGGGCGAGGCCCGACTGGTGTGGCCACGAAGTGCCTCTATCGACCCAGACCCCACTCGAGCAAAGTACCCAAACGACGACCTGAGACAGAAAAGGAAACACAATCGAAATACAATACCAACGGAGGGACGGAACCAGTGTGAACTGAAAAAAAGACTGCAACAGTGTTGACCCGGAGCACAGGAGCAGACGTCCGAACCAAACGGTGAAAAGAAATCAATCTAACAATGTAGCAGTTAACCATTTGCATTACCAGCAAGAGGCGGAGTCACTATATCACATAACTCCAAAAACTTCTTCGAAGAAAAACAACTTGCACACATCTGGGTCCAACACACCAGAGGGATCACAAACCTACACACCTGCCCAAGCACCTAGATACCCTCTTGGGTGATTAGTGCGCTATACAAATCAATAGAACATAAAACACTAGATGGTAGGAGTATGCACAGCATGTGTATCTACAGCCACACATGCCTCAAACATATACTTTGGGACTAGATCTAGCTTTAGTTGCTCATAAGCACCCCCAAGATTTGCCAGCATTGCTATGTACTGAAGCCCCACAGTTGACCACTGGGCCGGGAAAAATGTTTGTGCATTAACATTTAGCACAGCGACTGGTTTTGCTAGGTGGTCCATTGGTTGCTTACCGATAATGTTGCCCTTGCTGTTAATACCTGTAGGGCAGGACGCCCAGTTGACAGAGCCAAAGTTTGCAAATTCTTGAGGTCATCATAAGCCTCTCCTTCGCATTTCCTGTTGTCGCTTGGGTGCTAGGAGGAGGGCTAGGATGCTGTCATGTGAAGGTTGATCAGAAGTTGAGGAATAGGGGTTGTCTTGCAAAAACATTCTTTTCCACCTTTTGGTTGCTTTTGCATATTACATAAGGAAACACGGAATAGTAGCATGGATGGTAATAGGGCATTCCCTTGGAATAAGTCATGTTTGGCCATGACTTCAGTTAACAAAGTTTCAACATCTTTTTGTTGAAAATTAAGGTGAAACCGTCTTTCATCAGATATTCAACGATTTCCACCTCCACGTCATTAGGTGGATCCCTGTGATTTGACTTTATGGCTTCCAAGATGATCGAAATTATGATTTCTGGCTCCAATGCCTCCGGTCTGCTAGTATTCATGCTTTGGCATGACAGACTGAATGTGTCCTTTTTATTTTCCTGAAAATGGATCCAAATTCAGCAAGATTGAGACGTGCACCAATGTCATAGTGGGCTTTTTGTTGCCTAGCAATACTAATTTTCTAGCATGGTTGGCAAAAGTCTATTCACTTCGAAGATATCATCTACTCCTTGATCGTGGGAGAAGCGGTTAAGCAAGCTGGGTAAGCATTTGAAGTTGCACTCCATTTCTAATTGGTTCTTGTCCACAGAGTCTGCAATTATTCTCAACTCTATCAGTTGCAAGCTAGCTTTCGGAGTTTGAATCATTATGGATAGGGAGCCAGAATGAAGACTTTTTGAATAGGGCCCATAGCAACAAGTGCTGGGAAAACCAGTGGATGGTCGTCTGTCCAATGGTCACTAGAACCACTGTGGAGATGTGTGGACCCAACGGTCAGCGTGGGCGCATCCACCACTTCAGGCGCATCCACCACTTCAGAAAATGCAGAGATCACTGGATCTTGAATCAATTCAGCATTGGACCAGTCAGTCAAGTCCTGAGGAGAATTAAAGAGGATTATGTCACAGTCTTTACAGCAGCCAAATAGAGTGAGAGCTACTCAAGTTCTATAATAAAGAGTCTCTCATTTGGTGCTAAACATCTGTGAGGCTCAGGCTTATTTGATGCTAGCCGCCAACCTCAAATGAAGAATATGCAATTCCTTCTTGGCTGCTAGGGCATGAAGCTATGGCTTTCTCAGCTGCTCCAGGAATGGCATGAGCTGGCTTGTTGATGGACTGTTTGGCAGAACAGAAGTATAGATGAAATATCAGACCAATGTGGGAGACTGCAGATGTGGGGGAAGGGGATCTTGTAGTCCTTAAAGGAATTGCCCGAAGGTAGAGTATCTGCCTGTTCTGATGCAGTGTGATTACCCTTGTTGCTAGTACAGGTAGGATTGATTTGAGCTGCACCATTCTTGAAGCGGCTGAATACGACCTCTCTAGGGGTTATCGGTGGCAGCCCAACTTTCTGTTAGACTGATGGAACAGATGTGTCAGTAATGCTCCATGGCCAATGTACCCAGCCACCCAACCATGGAGGTAGGCTCAGTGAAGCGGGTGAGCTTTGCGGCACACAGCGAGAGTACACCCACAATCAGCCAAAGTTCAAAATGGAGAGCTGAAAAATAAAATGTGTATTCAATGACTCACTAGTTCATAGAGGAACCTATGTTTTAGCTGAGGAAGACGAGTAGGGAAAAACAGGGAGCAATATCCCACTGGCAGTACCACTATTTCACTGCATCTCCTCTGAGATTCACCCACAAGACTTTGTATTTCAACTGATGGGAAAGAGGGAGAACAAAAGCACAGCAAATACGAGCTCAAATAAAGACCTGTCCCCCAAATCAGGTTATAATTGTTTAATATTCAGGAATGTCACAGGCAAATCTATATCGTTTTAAAAAAATGAAGTTGGCACATTTCAAAAGTTAGAATACAAGGAGAATATTAATCTAAACAAAAGGAAACCATGTTAGGCTAATGGGAGTATGTTGCATACTTACCTCAAGCGTCATAACACAGTTACACACAAGACAAGGCTTACCGTGTTTACAGTGTGCTTATTATGAACTGACACCTCTTAGCTATAGTTTGTTGATGTGCCAATCATGTTCTCAGCGGGTTTTGTGGGAGGGAAGAGTAAAAGATATTAGAACAGAAATTAGGAGATCTGGCTCAGAGCTTTAGCAGTTTTAGAAAAAAAAAAAGATCCATGGGAGTACCTCATGGGAACAGTTCACCACTGATGTAGCCGGATAGAAGTGTCATCCTTTTGTTTCTTTGAAAAGAATGCAAATGACAGACATTCTGGCCAACACAGCCGTTTCACAACTCTGGCGTTCTCCACACAGAGTAGAATGGAGATTAATTATCCAAATAGTGAAGTAGATTCTTTAGATCTCTTTTGGGAGCAAGGAAGGATTATAGATTCATTTAACTGACAAGTATTACCTTTGTTAAAAAGAAGCATAAACTGCCATGGCAGTGAAGCATCTTTGGATCCTGAAGCGAGTAGCATAGGCATGCATAATTACATTCCATCGAGCCTTACAGCAGATTTAAGTGAGGTTAGTACAGGTTTAAGGCAAAACTCTATTAGGCATAGGATTTCCCACTAACCCCACCCTAGGAAATTGTTTACCTATTTCAGGACTTTTAATAGGTGTGTACATCTAACCAATAAAATGAACAATCAAACTGGGATTTCACTAGGATTATACATTAGGCCCTTAGAATATAATAAGTGCTTCATACCCCTGATGTGGCAGCAAAGCACTCAGATTTTCATCTGGCAACTGAGCGTCCTTTCTAAATGCACTGCTGATAGGGTTTTGGATGTTTGGACTACTTAGGATGCACTTTGTGAAGTAGAATGAAAGGAGGATGCTGAGGTAAGCACCTATCCAAAGAATGCGGTATTGTAGAGGTTTAGAATGAATGCATACCTACTTTTTTGTCATATGTAGCTTGCAAAGGTTAAGACAATGATCCGATCACAAGAATCCTGGAAAAAGCTAAACAAACAGGTTACTTATTTTCATTAACACTATTCCTGGTAGACCCTTTATCTAACCACAGATTCCTCACCTTAGAATATTCCTTAGGCACCTTACTGGATCCAGAGCTTTTCCATAGCAGTGCTCCAATGTGCTGCTAGGTGGCACCATGTGGATGTGGGTGCCAGTTTCTTATTTTTTTTGTGCTCTCTGACGCAAAGTGTGAAAATGTGTTGATTACAGTGTGCTAAGTACTAATTTGGGACTTTTTAAAAATGTTAAAAAGTGGCCGCCCCACAGAACATGGAGGGAGGACAGTGACGAATCGGTTATTAGAGTATTCACGTGATTTAGCACTACTGAAGGTATGTAACGTGCTGTTCGGATGAATACTTCTAACCAAAGATTCCTCACTTTAGAATAGATCTGAAAGCAGTCCCTTACCAAGGTGGAGGGTCTGTTGAGTGAATTCAGACTAAAAAGTCTTGCAGAAACGAGTGGGCAAACTATCATTTCAGCTGGCTGTCAAGGAAGTACTGCTTTGTGAACATAAGCACCAGCGGATATATTGCAGCATGGAAGATATAAATGACAGGGACTTTGAGCCAATGGAGTGGTAGCAGCCTTAGCCCTGTTGGAATGTGCTCTCAGACCTTGAAATGAAAATAAAATTTATAAAGCACGACAATTATCCGGTGGTATCTAGGCGCTAAGCGGACATTACAGCTAAGAAAATCCAAAAGAGGCCAGAGTTATTTGCTGAAGAGCCAGGTTTTTAGATGTTTCCTGAATTCCAATAGATTTGTCTTAAGTTTAAGTTCTGTCGGAAGAGAGTTCCACAGCCTCGAGGTGCATACGATGAAGCCTCTTCCACCCCAGTTGGCTTTTTAAAATCTGGTGACTACAAAATTACCCCTTGTGGATGAGCGTAGGGGGCGTGTCGGGATGTAGCGTTGAAAGCGCTGTATCAGGTAGTCAGGGCCGACAGCTTGTTGAGCCCTGAAGGCAATACAAAGTGCCTTAAACTGAATGCGTTTATCTATGGGGAGCCAGTGTAGTTGGATCAGTGCTTGGTAAGCTGAATTATGTTTTGGAATGCCCAGTAATAACTGTGCTGTGGCATTTTGTAGCGTTTGTAGCTTGTGAAGAATACGCTTTTGGATATTGATGAAGAGGGCATTGCCATAATCTACTTTGGAGGAGATAAGAGTTGCAACTACCCTCTTCTGAAGGCTCGATGGAATAAAAGGCAACACTTTCCTTAGGGTTTTCAAAATGAAGAAACGAGGAGGTGAAGTAATTTATTTGCCCTTAAAAGGATAAATTGGTGTCAATAATCACCCCAAGGTTTTTAGCTTTGTCACTGGGGGTAGGCAAAGTCCTTAGTTCCTTACCCCTCCAGTTATTGGATCAGAAAGAGGGATTGTTGCCAAACAGCAGGACCTCAGTCTTTGAGGAGTTTAGTTTAAAGCAATTGCTGCTCATCCACTTCCCGATATGAAGCATGCAATCGTGAAACTGAGCTGCCATGGCTCCGGGGTCATCATTGACAGATACAACAATCTGCGTATCATCCGCGTAATAAACTAAGGAAAAGCCAAATGATCTAATTAGGGCTGCAAGTGGGGTGACAAAGATTGAACAAAGTGGGGATCAGGGATGAGCCCTGTGGGACCCCACAGGGAAATGAAAAAGCTGGTGAGGTGAAATCACCGAGAGAGACCGTCTGGATGAGGTCAGCCAAGAAAGAGGAGATAAACTTAAGTGCGTTGCCTTTAATCCCAATTGATTCAAGGCGATCAATAAGGAGAGCGTGGTTGACCGTATCAAATGCGGCTGAGAGATACAAAAGGATCAGAGCTCCATTACCTCAACTGTATTATCTGCCTGTTTTCTTCCGTAGCTGTGATAGCGCCAGCTCGGTACTGTGATGACTTCGAAAACCCAACTGTGTAGAGTACAGACCCTTGGTTTTGTCTAGGAAGTTGCTCAGTTAATTGTGGATGATTTTTTGGACCAATTTGGCAGGAAATGGTAGTCGAGTGATTGGTAGATAGTTGTTGGGGTCACCCATGTCTAGGTTGGTCTTTTTTAATAATGGCATAATAGAGCCAACCTTCCAGTCTTTTGGATAATATCCTGCTTCAAATAGGTTGTTAAAAAGGCCGTGAGGTGTGTGGCCATCACCTCAGGGACCAGAAGAATAATTCTGGCTGGACAAGGGTCCTGTACAGAACCTGACTTGATCCGAGTCAGTGTCCTTTGCGTCTGATCAGCCGTCAAAGGCCCAAAATGGGATAATGTACTGACGTTGAGAGCGCCCTTCGAGGACCTGCTGTTTAAGTCATCCATTTGATTGATGTCTAAGAAGGAATCGTAGACAGATTGGACTTTGTCTTGAAAGTGGACTGCTAACTTGTTGCAGAATTGTTGGTTAGTATTTGGGTTCTTAAGAGTCTAGGAGTTTTGATAATTTTTTGACTGTTGCGAAAAGTTCTTTAGAGGAAATCCTAGCTCCTTTTTTAGCTACAAAGTAGTTCTTTTTCGCTATTAGAATCATCTTTTTGTAAGTCTGCAACTTAGTTTTATATAAAACTCTTTATCAAATGACTTGTATTCAAGTCTCCATTTGCGTTCTGCTCCCCTACATTCCTGTTTTATCTAAGATTGTCGTTGAACCAAGGTTCAGAGGGATTAGACTTATGTCCGAGATATTTTTGCTGGAACAAGCGGAGTTATTGACACAGTCAGCCAATAATGGTAGCTGCAAACAGCTATGTCCAAATCAGGGCAGACCAATGGGGTTGATTGAAATAGGGATACATTGAGCTGCTCAGCATCAATGACACTCCACGGACGCCTCTTAGTACGCCCAATTTGTGGGCGAATTGTTTCGGCCTCGGGTAGCCCATTTATCTCGAACATTATTGCTTTGTAGTCAGTCCTTCATGTGGTTGCTTCTTGGCCAGTACATAGCAGATCTTAATGCAGAGGACTATCCACCTTAAAGAGGTCTTCTGTACAGCCTTCCAGAGCAGTGAGGGGGAGCAAAGAACACTGGTATAAAGATGGACTGCTCCACGCAGGAGTCACAACTATAGGTAAGAAGGCCGTCCGAATACCTCACACCGATTGGTCTGGAAAAACGGTGGTGTAGGGTGATTTCACATAATGTGATTGTAGTTTATTCACGCGATGAGCCGACGTAATTACAATGAGGAAGACAGTCTTCAATGTCAGGAAATCCAGCTAGCAGCCCATGGATTGGCTAGAAGGTCGTACAAATGAGAAATGTCAAGACAAAGTTAAGGCCCCCACCGTGGCATCACAAACGGTGTAGGAGGACCTGTGTAAAACCTTCAATGAACCTCATCACAACAGGTAATCTGTACAAGGACGGCTGGTCTGGCAAAAGCAGAAAGGCCGAAAGTGAAGATAAAAAAGTTTATATTGCCCACTACAAAACCTTGCTGGGCTACACCATGTTATAAATTTGTCCACGTAGATAGCATAAACTGATTTTGTAGAGGAGAGTCTGGCGGCGAGGAGGACATCCACCACTTCAGGTGGGAACATCAAACAGTCAATTGCCATGGCTCAATCTCCAGCCATAGAGATGTAGATTGGGTTGAGGGCGCCCACTCTGTTGCTGAAGAAAACAAGTTACTTACCTGTAACTTTAGTTCTCCAGTATTGGAAACTTTCATAGATTCACATGCTTGAATCATTCCCAGTCGTCGAGATGGGAGTCCCGGTATATATAAAAATAGCAATACAAACCATTACAAATAGAAACTAGGCCTAGGCCCAATCTAGTTTTGTAAAATATCCACCTCTTTTTGTAAAAGAGACCAAATAAAATCAACAACCAATCAGAACAGCCTCACCCTCTAGAACCCTCCTGAGAGAACCTCAGACCATCAGATTTTCGTAGCCGTAGTGCCACAGGATAACCATAAAGAAGCAGAAGGTCGAGCTTTCCCATGGGAGGAGGGTGGGTCGCATGTGAATCTATAAAAGTTTCCAATACTGGAGAACTAAAGTTACAGGTAAGTAACTTGCTCTCTTACTCCAGTATTGGAACTTTCATAGATTCCCATGCTTGAATAGCATAGCTTGAGTAGCTAGCAGTCATGAGCACATTTATTTGTCTGTATTACTTTCAAGAGAGATCAAAAAGTATAAATAAGATTAAAGAAAGAAAAAGAAATTGCCTATCTCGCAGTTTAGACATTTTTTTTTTTTTAAACAGTGAAATAAAGAAAATAACCCACCATTGAAATGCGAATTATATATATATATACATATATATATATATATATATATATATATATATATATATATATATATATATATATATATATATATATATATATTGCAGATTCTCGCTTGAAGTATCCTCGAAGAAAAACTAGCGTAGTCCCAAATCAGTGCAAGATATTCTTTATTGCCACCAAGCTAGTCCGCCATGACGCGTTTCGGCCGTACCTCGGCCTTGATCACATGACATATATATATATATTCACTGAAAAAACCATAGGTTTTAGGGACAGTTTTAGTTACTTGGACATTGCACCTGTTGGGCTAGTTGGCCCCCAGGGACCCTCAGGATTGAAGGGGATTTAATTCCCCATCTTAAAACGCGCCACGGGGCCTGTTTGCACACATGTCACCTGAAGCCCCGCCCCCTCCCTTCACCACTGTGCAAACGCGCCCCGTGGCGCGTTTTAAGTTGGGGATTAAGTCCCCTTGAATCCTGAGGGTCCCGGAGTCCAACTAGCCCACCATATACCTCCAAAGCGCCACAGAGCTGCATTGCAGAGAGGTGTAAAAGGGGTGTGGCCTCTCTACACGTCTCTGCAACGCAGCCCCTGGCGCATATTGGAGGTTCCTGGTGGGCTAGTTGGCCCCCAGGGACCCCCAGTATTCAAGGGGAATCGTTCCCCCTCTGCAAACGCGCCAGGGGCGCGTTTGCAGAGTGGTGAAGGAAGAGGGCGGGCCTGCGGGCCCGATCGTTTAAAAAAAAAAAAAAACATTTGTGTGTGTGGCCCCCCTTCCTTTTTCCTGTTTTTATGCCCTGGGGACCCCATCCCCCAGGGCCTTACCCCTTTTTTTAATTTTTAATAAAAAAAAACGGGAAGGGGGCCGCGTGGCTCCCTTTCCCTGGGCCTGTATTGGCCCCGGGACCCCATCCCCCGGGGCATGGCCTCTATATTTATTATTTTGAGGGGGCAGCGTGGCCCCCTCCTCTGGCCATTTTAAGGCCCCGGGGACCCCATCCCCCGGGGCCGGCCTTTCCATTTTTTTTAAAACTTTTTTTAAAATCTTTTTTGGAGAGGGGGGCCGCGTGGACCCCTCCCATTCAGTACACAGCCCCGGGGAGGTGGTGGTCCCCGGGGCTCCGTAACGGACCCCCATATTAAAATGTTTAGTGCCCCGAGGAGGTGGCGGTCCCCGGGGCGTGTGGGGGGGCTGGAGCCCCCCCCACACTGGTTTTATTTTAAATTTAAAAAGACCCGGGGAGGTGGTGGTCCCGGGGCTTGGGAGCCCTTTGAGGCCCCCACACATTAAATTATCCCCCCCACCATGCCCCCGGGACTTGGGCCACCCGGGGCCAATTAACATCAAAGCGCGGGAGACCGCGCTCGATTTTTTTTTGTCGGCAGGATTCGCGCACCCTGAGCGCATCCTGCCGATTTTTTTTTTTATTTTTAAATGCTTTTTTTTGCCCAGGGGGTCCTTGTGCGACCCCCTGAGCAGGCCTAGGGGGTTAGGGTGTTTCTACCCTGCCCCCTTTGTGCGTTTTGCGCACTTGTTTCTTTTTTTTTTCTCGGCGGGATACGCGCACCCTAAGCGCATCCCGCCGATTTAAAATAAATATATATATTTTTTCTGCCCAGGGGGTCCTTGTAGGACCCCTGAGCAGACCTAGGGGTCAGGGTGTTTCTACCCTGCCCCCTTTTGCGCTTTGCGCACTTGTTTCTGTCCCTCGGTTCTACCGAGGGACAAAATGGCTGCCAACACTTCTTGATTTGGAGTGTTGACAGCCAATTAGCATGCAGCTCGTGATCGGGAGGGTACGCGGATCCGACGCGCCCATAGATATACATGTGATTTTAATTGTGAATTTCTCAGGAACTACTGAACGGATTTACACCATTTTAGCAAAAGGCACCAGTCTGAACCAAGGGCTACCTCTTTGCCAAATTTGGGGTAATTCCGTTCAGCAGTTCGGGCTGTAGCTGCGACTAAAGGTTCCTATGGAAAAATGAATGGGGAAAACGCGTTTTGGGACCCCCTTTTTCTCGGCCCCCGCTTGACGTATCACCCCGAGACTTTCAGGGTAGGAGCGGACCGGAGCACCCCAACAAGTTGGAAGCTTTCGCGAAGATTCGTCAACCGGCGCCAACGTTATTGCAAATAGAATGTCGCGGATTTCCTATGGATAATAGGTTGTAACTATAACTATCTACTGGCGACCGCCAGTAGATAATATATATATATATATTCACTGAAAAAACCATAGGTTTCAGATATGTTATAGTTAGAAATCAGCATTTAAAAAACCTTTGAAATTCACTGAAAAAACCATAGGTTTTAGGGACAGTTAGTTAGTTGGACATTTTACTCGTACAAAACCCGTGAAATTCCCCCGTTATAGTTAGTTCAGCTAACTATAACTCGCGCCCCCGCAATGCACTGCTGATGACGTCACATTACATCACTCATGACATGGTCAGTGACATCACTGATGACATCACTGATGACATCTCAAATGACATCACTGATGACATCATCCAGTGACTGTTTCTGTAAAGTTTAAATATTTGTAATATATATAGGAAAAGACGTATTGAAGAATGAGTGGGTGTGTAAGTGTCTGTATGGATGATTTAGTAGGTGCGTGACTGACTCTATAAGTGAGTGATTTAACGTATCTTACTGAATGCATGGGTTAGTGACTAAACTGGGTGAATGTCTGTATCCGTCTGTCTGTTGCTGTGTAAGTGGCTGCATGTGTTTGTGAATAGCTAAATGAGTGTCTATATGAGTTATTGAATGCTTGTCTGAGTATCTGTATGGGTGCCTGAGTGTTTGTGTGGATGGGGTGTGTGCGAATGTGCATAGATGTGTGAGTGGGTGATTCACTGGGTGGATGATTTCAAGAGTGCATCTGTGATAGACTGTATGGGTGGGTAAGTGTGTGTAAGAGTGTGTTAGTGAGTGAATGTATGTCCCAGTGGTACATGTGTGAGTAACTACATATGTGAAAGGCAGTATATATGTGTGTTGGAGTATATAAATAGCTATAAGCGAGAGTGAGTGATTGTGATAGTGGCTGTATGGATGAGTGTGTGCTTGTATCAGTGATTATATAAGAGCGTAACAATGTGCTAGTATTTGTATGATTAAGTGAGCTGGTGTGTGTATAACTGTATAGGTGAGTAAATGGCAGTGTGTTTAATTATTTGCATGACTGACTAGGTGTGTGAGTACCTCTATGGATGAGTGGCGGTGTTTGAGTGTCTATATAGGAGTAAGAGTGCATATGATAGTCCTGTACTGAGTGACCATAAGTATGAGTGACTGTACGGGTGAGTGAGTGGATGTGTGTGTGTAGACCTAAGAATCAGTGAGTGGGTATGTAGTTATTGGTGTTGGAGTGTCTATGGTTTTGCGAATGGCAGTCTGTAATTTAGATTGGGTGTATCAAAGGTTATATTAGGGTGTGAAGAGCTGCATCAGATTATCACGTGGATGATGTCATCAGTGATGTAATTTGAGATGTCATGAGTGATGTAATATGTGACGTCATCAGCAGTGCATTGCGGGGGCGCGAGTTATAGTTAGCTGAACTAACTATAACGGGGAATTTCACGGGTTTTGTACGAGTAAAATGTCCAACTAACTAGAACTGTCCCTAAAACCTATGGTTTTTTCAGTGAATTTCAAAGGTTTTTTAAATGCTAATTTCTAACTATAACATGTCTGAAACCTACGGTTTTTTCAGTGAATTTCAAAGGTTTTGTAAATGACAATTTTTAAATGTATTAATTGTTATATTAATTTTTTTCATACTGATTTACTGCATTTTTAGAATCAATTTTTTTTACATATTTTATTTTTTAAATTACATTGTAATTACATTATACATTACATTACAAAAATACTTTCTCAGAATGAATTACTTTAGTTTAAATACTTTGCACATAGGCAATAGACTTAAGTACAGTAGTTACAGTTGTTGCAATGGGCAACACAATTTCAAACACAATGCAACATTGAGCTCAATGTGAATTTCTAGTTAAATGCAATTAGTTACTTTATGGATTACTTTTCCAACCACAGGACTGGATCCTAGATTCAGTCCTGGTACATCTCCTGTAAACAGTTGAGTAAAAGCGTTTTGGTTACAGTCGTGATTTTTAAGGAATATTATTGTATTTTAAAAGTTGACACTTAGAAACTTTTTCTCATAGAATCACCAATGATATCCTATGGAAGGAAATTCAAGTTACTGGTAAGTACGGTTAAAATTACTTTTCAGGGTCAGTGCTGGGCTAAAAGATGCAGCACTGGGTTCTCTCCTGATAACAGGTGAGTAAATTGGAATTCGTACTTTGGTTGATTTTAGAGGAATATTATAAAGTTCCAAAACTCCACACTTAGAAGAATTTCCAAGTGAAACCAGTCAATGTTAGCCTATGAAGGAAATTCAAGTTACCGGTAAGTACGGTTAAAATTACTTTTCAGGACCAGTACTGGGCTGAAAGATGCAGCACTAAGGTCTCTCCTGATAACAGGTGAGTAAATCAGAATTCGGATTTCGGCTGATTTTAGAGGAATATTTGTATGTTTCAAAAATCAACACTTAGAAACTTTTTCAGCAAAAGCAGGCAATGATATCCTATGGAAGGAAATTCAAGTTACTGGTAAGTACGGTTAAAATTACTTTTGAGGATCAGTACTGGGCTGAAAGATGCAGCACTGAGGTCTCTCCTGATAACAGGTGAGTAAATCGGAATTCGTATTTCGGCTGATTTTAGAGGAATATTTTAAAGTTCCAAAACTCCACACTTAGAAGAATTTCCAAGTGAAACCAGTCAATGTTAGCCTATGGAAGGAAATTCAAGTTACTGGTAAGTACGGTTAAAATTACTTTTCAGGACCAGTACTGGGCTGAAAGATACAGCACTGAGGTCTCTCCTGATAACAGGTGAGTAAATCGGAATTCGTAGTAAGGCAGATTTTAGAGGAATATTTGCACAATGGTGAAGGGAGGGGGCGGGGCCTGAGGTGACATCTGTGCAAACGCGCCACGTGGCGCGTTTTAAGTTGGGGGATTAAGTCCCCTTGAATCCTGAGGGTCCCTGGAGTCCAACTAGCCCACCATATACCTCCAAAAAGCGCCACAGAGCTGCGTTGCTGAGAGGTGTAAAAAGGGGCGTGGCCTATGTACACGTCTCTGCAAGGCAGCCCCCTGGCGCATACTGGAGGTTCCTGGTGGGCTAGTTGGCCCCTAGGGACCCCCAGTATTCAAGAGGAATTCGTTCCCCCTCTGCAAGCGCGCCAGGGGCGCGTTTGCAGAGTACTGCAGGGAGGGGGCGGGGCCTCCGGCACGATGCCGGTCGTTTTTTTTTTCCTTTTTTTTTTTTTTTTAATGGGAGGGGGCTGCGTGGCCCACCTTCCCTTGCCCACTTTTGGCCCCGAGGACCCCATCCCCCGGGGCCTGAGCATTTTTTTTTTTTTTTTTTTTTTTAAAAACGGGAAGGGGGCCGCGTGGCCCCCTTCCCTGGGCCTGTATTGGCCCCGGGGACCCCATCCCCGGCCTCGATTTTTTTTTTTTCTTTGGAGGGGGCTGCGTGGCCCCCTCCTTAGGCCATTTAAGGCCCCGGGGACCCCATCCCCCGGGGCCGGCCTTTCCCTTATTTAAAAAAAAAAAAAATATTGAACTTTGGGGAGGGGGCTGCGTGGCCCCCTCCCGGGCCACTTATGGCCCCGGGGACCCCATCCCCGGGGCCTGGCTTCACGTTGGAGACTGTGGGGGTCCCCAATCCCCCCACAGTCCCAGCCGGCTCCCCGCCTCCTGCGGAAGCCGGCATTGCTTTTCCACATGGGGAGCAGCTAACATGCTGCTCCCCATGTGGAAAAGCTATTGGTTGCATTTTGAAAGAGAGAGCAGGTTTCCTGCTCTCTCTTTCAAAATGCAAACCAAGTTTACTATGACAGGACGGGAGCCGCGAGGCTCCCGTCCTGTCATTGCAAACAGCAGTGTCCAGGGGGTAGGCACCCCGGGACACTGCAGGAGCCGGCCCTGGGGGGTGGTGGTCCCCAGGGCCATCAAGGGCTCCAGGAGGGGGGCCGCGCGGCCCCCCTCCCATTCAGTGCACAGCCCCGGGGAGGTGGTGGTCCCCGGGGCCCGTAACGGACCCTCATATTTAAATGTTTAGTGCCCCGGGGAGGTGGCGGTCCCCGGGGCTGCGGGAGGGCTCAGAGCCCTCCCGCCATCATTTTAAATAAAGCCCCGGGGGGTGGCGGTCCCCGGGCTTGGGGGCCTTAGAGGCCCCCCTACATAAATTAAAACCCCCCACCATGCCCCCGGGACTTGGGCCACCCGGGGGCCAATTAACATCAAGCGCGGAGACCGCGCTTCGATTTTTTTTTTTTCGGCAGGATCCGCGCTCCCTGAGCGCATCCTGCCGATTTTTTAAAAAAAAACAATTTTTCCCCAGGGGGTCCTTGTGGGACCCCCTGAGCAGACCTAGGGGGTCAGGGTGTTTCTACCCTGCCCCCTTTGTGCGTTTTGCGCACTTGTTTCTGTCCCTGGTTCTACCGAGGGACAAAATGGCTGCCAACACTTCCTGATTTGGAGTGTTGACAGCCAATTAGCATGCAGCTCGTGATCGGGAGGGTGCGCGAATCCGACGCGGCCATAGATATATATGTACTTTTACTTTTGATTTTCTCAGCAACTACTGAACGGATTTACACCATTTAACAAAAGGGTTCTTTCTGAACCAAGAACTACCTCTTTGCCAAATTTGGTGTAATTCCGTTCAGCAGTTCGGGCTGTAGCCGTGTCTAAAGTTTCCTATGGAAAAATGAATGGGGAAAACGCGTTTTGGGACCCCCTTTTTCTCGGCCCCCGCTTGACGAATCACCCCGAGACTTTCAGGGTAGGAGCGGACCGGAGCGCCCCACAAAGTGTGAAAATTTTGCGAAGATACGTCAACCGGCAGAGAGTTATTTCAAATAGAATGTCGTGGATTTCCTATGGAAAATAGTTATAGTTAGAACCTATTTTCCATAGGAAATCCGCGACATTCTATTTGAAATAACTCTTGCGTCGGTTGACGAATCTTCGCGAAATTTTCAAACTTTATGGCCCGCTCCTACCCTGAAAGTCTCAGGGTGATTCGTCAAGCGAGGGCCGAGAAAAAAGGGGGGTCCCAAAACGTGTTTTCCCCATTCATTTTCCCATAGGAAACTTTATGCAAGGCTACAGCCCGAACTGCTGAACGGAATTACACCAAATTTGGCAAAGAGGTAGTTCTTGGTTCAAAAGAACCCTTTTTGTTAAATGGTGTAAATCCGTTCAGTAGTTGCTGAGAAAATCAAAAGTAAAAACACATATATATCTGGGCGGAGCCTAACCACACATGTCATCGTGAGATCTGATTGGCTGTCAGCACTTCATCCTGGAATTGCTGGCAGCCATCTTGGGACCAATATAAATGATAGTACCCCTTTGAAATGCATTGTAGTGAATCGAAGATTTTGAGGGTTACCAAAAGGAGAACTATAAAGGGTGATAACAGACTTTAGTTACATTAGAATTCATTTGTTGATGGTACCATACTAATTTCAGGAATTGTGGTGTGTTCTAAGGTGATTTTACCCTGTGAAAAACCTTCTGCTGGGATATCATGAATCATGTTTGAGAGAAAACTATTTTCACATGCTTGTCCCATACAGTTTTGGAAGGTGCCCCAGAAGCTAAAATGAGAGCATATTTTCTGTAAATTCACATTATCTTTCTCAGTCATGTGAGAATGAAGTCTGACATTCTCAGTAAAACATGTACATCCAACAAGGGCAGAGACTGTCAGTTGATTCCTTTGTGTTCTACTGCAGCTTCCCAGAGTGTTCTAAAGAACAACTAGAGCGCTAACAGTCTTACTTATGACAAAAGTATGGCACACCTGAAGCCATCTTGATTGGAATAAACTGGTAACACTTAAAACATTTAATTTAAAAAGGAACAAAATGAGGGGGTTCATTTTGCCATAGATATTATGGTTAGTGCTGCAAAAAGAAAATGTAGTGCATGTTTGAAGTGAGATCTCAAATCCTCTTCTATTTCCTACTGAGGAGACTGCAGTAAATGAGGAAATTAGGAAACTTCATAACAAAGAAGTCTTCAAAGATGGCCACCAGTGAAAAAAGAGCCCAAATGTAGCACAAATATTACCCAGATGTAGCCCACATATAGCCCAATGACAAAAGTGTGCAAAACACTTTTTATTTTTAGTTTTTTTGCAGTTTTATGTAGTGCAGACTGGTCAGGTATTGGAGTGTTGCATCTTAAAACATGACCCCCTACACTACAAAAACACCACTGCACTACCCTAAACCCTAAAACACTACCCCAGCACGACCCCCTACACTACACAAGCACCACTGCACTACCCTAAACCCTAAAACACTACCCCCAGCACGACCCCCTACACTACACAAGCACCACTGCACTACCCTAAACCCTAAAACACTACCCCAACACCACTGCACTAACCTAAATCCTAAAACACTACCCCCAGCACGACCCCCTACACTACCCAAACACCACTGCACTACCCTAAAACATGACCCCCTACACTACACAAACACCACTGCACTACCCTAAACCATAAAACACTACCCCCAGCACGACCCCCTACACTACACAAGCACCACTGAACTACCCTAAACCCTAAAACACTGCCCCCAGCACGACCCCCTACACTACACAAACACCACTGCACTACCTTAAACCCTAAAACACTACCCCCAGCACGACCCCCTACACTGCCCGAACACCACTGCACTGCCCTAAACCCTGAAACACATATCCTAGCATGACCCCCTACACTGCCCGAACACCACTGCACTGCCCTAAACCCTGAAACACCACCCCCTTCACGACCCCCTACACTGCCCGAACACCACTGCACTGCCCTAAACCCTGAAACACCAGCCCCAGCACGACCCCCTACACTGCCCGAACACCACTGCACTGCCCTAAACCCTGAAACACCAGCCCAAGCACGACCCCCTACACTGCCCGAACACCACTGCACTGCCCTAAACCCTGAAACACCAGCCCCTGCACGACCCCCTACACTGCCCGAACACCACTGCACTGCCCTAAACCCTGAAACACTCCCCCAGCACGACCCCCTACACTACCCGAACACCACTGCACTGCCCTAAACCCTAAAACACTCCCCCCATCACGACCCCCTACACTACCCAAACACCACTGCACTGCCCTAAACCCTAAAACACTACCCCCCGCATGACCCCCTACACTACCCAAACACCACTGCACTACCCTAATCCCTAAAACACTACCCCCCGCAAGACCCCCTACACTACCCTAAACCCTAAAACACTACCCCCGCATGACTCCCTACACTAACCAAAGACCACTGCACTACCCTAAACCCTAAAACACGACCTCCTACACTACACAAACACCCCTGCACTACCCTAAACCCTAAAACACTACCCCCTATACTACACAAACACCACTGCACTACCCTAAACCCTAAAACACTACCCCCAGCACGACCCTCTTCACTACCTAAACACAACTGCACAATTTGTTACAGGCGTTGCAACGCAGGCCTGTGGTGCTTACTGGAAGTACCTAGTGGGCTAGTTGGGCCCCAGGGACCCTCAGGATTCAAGGTGACCTAATGCCCCAACTTAAAACGCACCACGGGGCGCGTTTGCACAGTGGTGAAGGGAGGGGGCGGGGCCTCAGGTGACATGTGCGCAAACAGGCCCTGTGGTGCGTTTTCAGTTGGGGAATTAATTCCCTTTGAATCCTGAGGGACCCTGGGGGCAAACTAGCCCACCAGGTACCTTCAGTAAGCACAACAGAGTTGCGTTGCAGAGAGGTGAAAAAAGGTGCGTGGCCTCGGAACGCCTCTCTGCAACTCAGCTCTGTGGTCCTAACTGTAGGTACCTGGGGGCTAGTTGGGCCCCAGGGACCCTCAGAATTCAAGGGGACTTAATCCCGCAACTTAAAATGCGCCACGGGGTGCGTTTGCACACATGTCACCTCAGGCCCCCCTCCCTTCACCACTGTGCAAACGCGCCCTGTAGCGCGTTTTAAGAGGTAGTTTTAATCCCCCTGCCCTATTATGTACTAGGGACTTGCAGAGGAGGTCATGCTAATCACAGGGGTACCCCAACGCATAGTGTTCCCTAGTGTATGTAGGTGTTTTCACTGTATTCTAAGTGTCTTTTAGCATAGCACTGGCTCTGGTTAGTCAGAGTCAGTTACCACCAGTACCCGTCTGAAAAAGTTGTGGGCACAGTATGATTTTGTAACAAGGCCTCTTTCTACTCCTCTGTTGGTTCTTTCTGCACATCTTTTGCTTCTTTCTGTGCGTTTTTTCTTCTTTCTTCACATGTCCTACCTCTGTAGGCATAGTTAGAAACTAGCATTTAAAAAAACCTTTGAAATTCACTTAAAAAAATCATAGGTTTCAGGCACGTTATAGTTAGAAATTAACATTTAAAAAACCTTGGAAATTCACTGAAAAAACCATAGGTTTCAGACACGTTATAGTTAGAAATTAGCATTTAAAAAACCTTTGAAATTCACTGAAAAAACCATAGGTTTTAGGGACAGTTATAGTTAGTTGGACATTTCACTCGTACAAAACCATAGAAATTCCCCTGTTATAGTTAGTTCAGCTAACTATAACTCGCGCCCCCGCAATGCACTGCTGATGACGTCACATTACATCACTCATGACATGGTCAGTGACATCACTGATGACATCACTGATGACATCTCAAATGACATCACTGATGACATCATCCAGTGACTGTGTTTCTGTAAAGTTTAAATATGTTTAATATATATAGGGAAAGGCGTATTGAAGAATGAGTGGGTGTATAAGTGTCTGAATGGATGATTTAGTAGGTGCGTGACTGAGTCTATAAGTGAGTGATTAAACGTATCTTACTGGATGCATGGGTGAGTGACTAAACTGTGAATGTCTGTATCCGTCTGTCTGTTGTTGTGTAAGCAGCTGCATGGGTTTCTGACTAGCTAAATGAGTGTCTATATGGGTAATGGATTGGTTCTCTGAGTATCTGTATGGGTGCCTCAGTGTTTGTGTGGGTGGGGTGTGTGTGACTGTGCATAGATGAGTGGGTGATTCACTGGGTGCATGGTTTCAAGAGTGCGTCTGTGATGGACTGTATGGGTGGGTGAGTGTGTGTATGGGTGTGTTAGTGATTGAATGTATATCTCAGTGGCACATGTGTGAGTAACTACATATGTGAAAGGCAGTATATGTGTGTGTTGGAGTATATAAATGGCTATAAGTGAGAGTGTGTGATTGTGAGAGTGGCTATATGGATGAGTGTGTGCTTGCATCAGTGATTGCATAGGAGCGTAAGAATGTGCTAGTATTTTTATGAGTAAGTGAGCTGGTGTGTATAACTGTATAGGTGAGTAAATGGGAGTGTGATTAATTATTAGCATGACTGACTAGGTGTGTGAGTACCTCTATGGATGAGTTGCGTTGTGTGAGTGTTTATATAGGTGTATGAGTGCATATGATAGTCCTGTACTGAGTGACTGTAAGTATGAGTGACTGTACAGGTGAGTGAGTAGATGTGTGTGTGTAGACCTAAGAATCAGTGAGTGGGTATGTACTTATTGGTATTGGAGTGTGTATGGTTTTGAGAATGGCAGTGTGTAATTTAGAGTGGGTGTATCAAAGGTTATATTAGGGTGTGAGGAGGTGCATCAGATTATCACGTGGATGATGTCATCAGTGATGTCATTTGAGATGTCATCAGTGATGTCATCAGTGATGTCACTGACCATGTCATGAGTGATGTAATATGTGACGTCATCAGCAGTGCATTGCGGGGGCGCGAGTTATAGTTAGCTGAACTAACTATAACGGGGGAATTTCACGGGTTTTGTACGAGTGCAATGTCCAACTAACTATAACTTTCCCTAAAACCTATGGTTTTTTCAGTGAATTTCAAAGGTTTTTAAAATGCTAATTCCTAAGTATAACATGTCTGAAACCTATGGTTTTTTTCAGTGAATTTCAAAGGTTTTGTAAATGACAATTTTTAAATGTATTAATTGTTATATTTATTTTTTTTATACTGATTTACTACATTTTTTTTAACTATTTATTTTTAGATGTTTTATTTTTTAAATTACATTGTAATTACATTATACATTACATTACAAAATATACTTTCTCTGAATGAATTACTTTAGTTTAAATACTTTGCAGATAGGCAATAGACTTTTAAGTACAGTAGTTACAGTTGTTGCAATGGGCAACACAATTTCAAACACAATGCAACATTGAGCTCAATGTGAATTTCTACCTAAATGCAATTAGTTACTTTATGGATTACTTTTCTAACCACAGGACTGGATCCTAGATTCAGTCCTGGGACATCTCCTGTAAACAGTTGAGTAAAAGCGTTTTGGTTACAGTAGTGATTTTTAAGGAATATTATTGTATTTTAAAAGTTGACACTTAGAAACTTTTTACATAGAATCACCAATGTTATCCTATGGGAGGAAATTCACTTAGCAGGTAAGTAGTGTTATCGTTACTTTTTCTTACTCAGTGGTGGATCCTGGATCCAGCACTGGTGCATCTCCTGTAAACAGTTGAAAGAATGCGTTTAAGTCATACAGGCGATTTTTAAGGAATATTTGTAGTTTGTGAAAATATACACTTTGAAACTTTTCTGCTGAAAACCAGACAATGGATTCCTATGGAAGGAAATATAAGTTACTGGTAAGTACGGTTAAAATTACTTTTCAGGATCAGTACTGGGCTGAAAGATGCAGCACTGAGGTCGCCTGATAACAGGTGAGTAAATCGGAATTCGTAGTTCGGCTGATTTTAGAGGAATATTTGTATGTTTCAAAAATCGACAAACTTTTCCAGCAAAAAGCAGGCAATGATATCCTATGGAAGGAAATTCAAGTTACTGGTAAGTACGGTTAAAATTACTTTTCAGGATCAGTACTGGGCTGAAAGATGCAGCACTGAGGTCGCCTGATAACAGGTGAGTAAATCGGAATTCGTAGTTCGGCTGATTGTAGAGGAATATTTGCACAATGGTGAAGGGAGGGGGCGGGGCCTGAGGTGACATCTGTGCAAACGCGCCCCGTGGCGAGTTTTAAGTTGGGGGATTAAGTCCCCTTGAATCATGAGGGTCCCTGGGGTCCAACTATCCCACCCTGTACCTCCAGTATGCGCCAGGGAGCTGCGTTGCAGAGAGGTGTTCAGAGGCCACGCCCCTTTTTGCACCTCTCTGCAACGCAGCTCTGTGGCGTTTCTGGACGTACCTGGTGGGCTAATTCGCCCCAGGGACCCTCAGGATTGAAGGGGATTTCATTCCCCATCTTAAAATGCACCACGGGGCCTGTTTGCACACATGTCACCTGAAGCCCCGCCCCTCCCTTCACCACTGTGCAAACGTGCCCCGTGGCGCGTTTTAAGTTGGGGGATTAAGTCCCCTTGAATACTGAGGGTCCCTGGAGTCCAACTAGCCCACCATGTACCTCCAAAAGCGCCACAGAGCTGCGTTGCAGAGAGGTGTAAAAAGGGGCGTGGCCTCTGTAGACCTCTCTGCAACGCAGCCCCCTGGCGCATACCGGAGGTTCCTGGTGGGCTAGTTGGCCCCCAGGGACCCCCAGTATTCAAGGGGAATTACTTCCCCTTCTTAAAACGCGCCAGGGGGCGCGTTTGCAGACTGCTGCAGGGAGGGGGCGGGGCCTCGGCACGATGCAGTTTTTTTTTTTTTTTTTTTTTTAATCGGCGGGATCCGTGCACCGTAAGCGCATCCTGCCGATTTAAAAAAGAAAAAAATATGCTTTTCTGCCCAGGGGGTCCTTCTGGGACCCCTGAGCAGGCCTAGGGGTCAGGGTGTTTCTACCCTGCCCCTTTGTGCGTTTTGCGCACTTGTTTTTGTGCCTCGGTTCTACCGAGAGACAAAATGGCTGCCAACACTTCCTGGTTTGGAGTGTTGACAGCCAGCTGACAGCCAATTAGCATGCAGCTCGTGATCGGGACGGTGCACGCAGGGTGCGCTGAGGGTACGCGGACCCTACTCGGCCATAGATATATATGTGACTTTACTTTTGATTTTCTCAGGAACTACTGAACGGATTTACACCATTTAAGCCAAAGGCACCAGTCTGAACCAAGGGCTACCTCTTTGCAAATTTGGTGTAATTCCGTTCAGCAGTTCGGGCTGTAGCTGCGACTAAAGGTTCCTATGGAAAAATGAATGGGGAAAACGCATTTTGGGACCCCCCCTTTTTTCTCGGCCCCCGCTTGACGAATCAACCCGAGACTTTCAGGGTAGGTGCGGAGCGCCCAAACAAGTTGGAAACTTTCGCGAAGATTCGTCAACCGGCGCCAACGTTATTTCAAATAGAATGTCGCGGATTTCCTATGGATAATAGGTCCAAACTATAACTATCTACTGGCGACCGCCAGTAGATAATATATATATATATATTCACTGAAAAAACCATAGGTTTTAGGGACAGTTCTAGTTAGTTGGACATTGCACTCGTACAAAACCCGTGAAATTCCCTCGTTATAGTTAGTTCAGCTAACTATAACTCGCGCCCCCGCAATGCACTGCTGATGACGTCACATATTACATCACTCATGACATGGTCAGTGACATCACTGACGACATCACTGACGACATCACTGATGACATCACTGATGACATCATCCACGTGATAATCTGATGCACCTCCTCACACCCTAATATAATCTTTGATACACCCACTCTAAATTACAGACTGCCATTCGCAAAACCATAGACACTCCAACACCAATAACTACATACCCACTCACTGATTCTTAGGTCTACACACACATCCACTCACTCACCCGTACAGTCACTCATACTTACGGTCACTCAGTACAGGACTATCATATACACTCATACTCCTATATAGACACTCACACACCGCCACTCATCCATAGAGGTACTCACACACCCAGTCAGTCATGCAAATAATTAAACACACTGCCATTTACTCACCTATACAGTTATACACACACACCAGCTCACTTACTCATACAAATACTAGCACATTCTTACGCTCTTATACAATCACTGATACAAGCACACACATCCATACAGTCACTCTCGCAATCACACTCTCGCTTATAGCTATTTATATACTCCAACACACATATATACTGCCTTTCACATATGTAGTTACTCACACATGTACCACTGGGACATACATTCACTCACTAACACACTCTTACACACACTTACCCACCCATACAGTCTATCACAGATGCACTCTTGAAACCATCCACCCAGTGTATCACCCACTCACACATCTATGCACAGAGTCGCACACACCCCACCCACACAAACACTCAGGCACCCATACAGATACTCAGACAACCAATCAATAACTCATATAGACACTCATGTAGCTATTCACAAACCCATGCAGCCACTTACACAGCAACAGACAGACGGATACAGACATTCACCCATTTAGTCACTAACCCATGCATTCAGTAAGATACGTTTAATCACTCACTTAGAGTTAGTCGCACACCTACTAAATCATCCATACAGACACTTATACACCCACTCATTCTTCAATACGCCTTTCCCTATATATATTAAAAATATTTAAACTTTACAGAAACAGTCACTGGATGATGTCAGTGATGTCATCAGTGATGTCACTGACCATGTCATGAGTGATGTAATATGTGACGTCATCAGCAGTGCATTGCGGGGCGCGAGTTATAGTTAGCTGAACTAACTATAACGGGGGAATTTCACGGGTTTTGTACGAGTGCAATGTCCAAGTAACTATAACTGTCCCTAAAACCTAAGGTTTTTTCAGTGAATTTCAAAGGTTTTTTAAATGCAAATTTCTAACTATAACGTGTCTGAAACCTATGGTTTTTTCAGTGAATTTCAAAGGTTTTTTAAATGCTAATTTCTAACTATAACGTGCCTGAAACCTATGGTTTTTTAAGTGAATTTCAAAGGTTTTTTAAAGCTAATTTCTAACTATAACGTGCCCCGCACCCTACCTTCACCACTGTGCAAACGCGCCCCGTGGCGCGTTTTAAGTTCATGATTAAGTCCCCTTGAATCATGAGGGTCCCTGGGGTCCAACTAGCCCACCCTGCACCTCCAGTATGCACCAGGGAGCTGCGTTGCAGAGAGGTGTTCAGAGGCCACGCCCCTTTTTACACCTCTCTGCAACGCAGCTCTGTGGCGCTTTCTGGACGTACCTGGTGGGCTAGTTGGCCCCCAGGGACCCTCCAGATTGAAGGGGATTTAATTCCCCATCTTAAAACGCGCCACGGGGCTTGTTTGCACACATGTCACCTGAAGCCCCGCCCCCTCCCTTCACCACTGTGCAAACGCGCCCCGTGGCGCGTTTTAAGTTGGGGGATTAACTCCCCTTGAATCCTGAGGGTCCCTGGGGTGCAACTAGCCCACCAACTACCTCCATTAATCGCCAGAGCTGTGTTGCAGAAAGGTGTAAAAAGGGGCGTGGCCTCAGAACACCTCTCTGCAACGCAGCCCCGTGGCGCATAGTGGAGGTTCCTGGTGGGCTAGTTGGCCCCCAGGGACCCCCAGTATTCAAGGGGACGCGTTTGCAGAGTGCTGCCAAGGAGGGGGCGTGGCCTCCGGCGCGATGCCGTTTTTTTTTTTTTTAGGGGGCTGTGTGGCCCCCCTTTTCCTAATTTATTGGCCCTGGGGACCCCATCCCCCAGGGCCTGCCCACTAATATTTAAAAAAAAAAAAAAAAAAAGAAAGAAATCGGAAGGGGGCCACGTGGCCCCCTCCCGAGGCCACTTATGGCCCCGGGGACCCCATCCCCCGGGGCTTGGCCTTATTTTTTATTTAAGAATTGTTTTGGAGGGGGCTGCGTTGCCCCCTCCTCAGGCCACTTATGGCCCCGGGGACCCCATCCCCGGGGATGGCCCTCTCCGTTGGGGACCGTGGGGGGTCCCCAATCCCCCCATGGTCGCGCCGGCTCCCCGCGTCCCTCGGGAGCCGGCATTGCTTTTCCACATGGGGAGCTGCTAAGATGCAGCTCCCCGTGTGGAAAAGCAATCGTCTTTGGTTGTTGGAAGAGAGAGCAGGTTTCCTGCTCTCTTCCAAAACCAAAGCAGTTTGCTATGACAGGACGGGAGCCGCGAGGCTCCCGCCCTGCCATAGCAAACTACAGTGTCCCGGGGTGAGCACCCCGGGACACTGCAGGAGCCGGGCCAGGGGGGTGGTGGTCCCCAGGGCCATCAATGGCTCAAGGAGGGGGGCCGCGCGGCCCCCCCTCCCTCCATTGGCAAAGCCCCGGGGAGGTGGTGTTCCCCGGGGCTCGGGGGTCCGAAACGGACCCCCACATTGTAATTCTTAGTGCCCCGGGCGTGTGGGGGGGCTCTAGCCCCCACAAACAGGAAATGTTTTTGTTTTTTTTAAAAGAAACCCCGGGGGTGGCGGTCACCGAGGCTGTGGGAGGGCCGAGTGCCCTCCCGCACCATTTTAAATTGAAAGCCCCGGGGGGTACCCTTAGAGGCCCCCCAGCATTATTTCAATAAACCCCGCATGCCCCCGGGACTTGGGCCACCCGGGGGCAAAATAACATCGAAGTGCGGGAGACCGCGCTTTGATTTTTTTTTGATTTTTTTATTGGCGGGATCCGCACACCCTAAGCGCATCCCGCCGATTTTTTTTTTTTTTTTAAATGCTTTTTTCTGCCCAGGGGGTCCTTGTGGGACCCCCTGAGCAGACCTAGGGGGTCAGGGCGTTTCTCCCCTGCCCCCTTTTTGCGTTTGTGCACTTGCGTTTTTTTTTTGTTTGTTTTTTAATCGGCGGGATCCGCGCACCCTAAGCGCATCCCGCCGATTTTTTTTTTAAATGCTTTTTCTGCCCAGGGGTCCTTGTGGGACCCCCTGAGCAGACCTAGGGGTCAGGGTGTTTCTACCCCTGCCCCTTTGTGCGTTTTGCGCACTGGTTTCTGTGCCTCGGTTCTACCGAGGGACAAAATGGTTGCCAACACTTCCTGATTTGGAGTGTTGACAGCCAATTAGCATGCAGCTCGTGATCGGGAGGGTACGCGGACCCTACGCGGCCATAGATATATATGTGATTTTACTTTTGATTTTCTCAGCAACTACTGAACGGATTTACACCATTTAACAAAAGGGTTCTTTCTGAACCAAGAACTACCTCTTTGACAAATTTGGTGTAATTCCGTTCAGCAGTTCGGGCTGTAGCCGTGGCTAAAGTTTCCTATGGGAAAATGAATGGGGAAAACACGTTTCGGACCCCTTTTTTCTCGGCCCCCGCTTGACGAATCCCCCCAAGACTTTCAGGATAGGAGCGGACCGGAGCGGGCCACAAAGTTTGAAAATTTTGCAAAGATTCGTCAACCGACGCAAGAGTTATTTCAAATAGAATGTTGCGGATTTCCTATGGAAAATAGGTCCTAACTATAACTATCTACTGGCGACCGCCAGTAGATAATATACATATACATACAGAATTAACAAGAAGCAATCAGTTGCATCAAAGAATGTGCGAAGAAGATACGATGGAAAAGGAAGGAGGGATGAGAGGGAAAGCTCACCACTTATTGAAAGAGGTTCCTCAGGGCTGCTTGGCCCACTGCAGTGTTGCTGCACGACGAAGAATCCAAGCAGTAATGTCTTGTGAAGGTATGGGCACTCTTCCAGGTCGCTGCTCTGCAGATGTCCCGGATAGGTACTCCAGCAAAGAGGGCCGAAGAAGAGATCGCCCTTGTGGAGTGAGCACGGACTTTCCCTTCAAGGGGCTTACCAGCTGCTTGATGATAATATTGGATAGCGCTGGAAATCCACCGTGCAATCCCCTGTTTGGAAAGGGGAAATCCTTTACGAGGGGCGCTGTAAGCCACGAAGAGCTGAGGTGACTTTCTAAAATCCTTAGTTTTCTGAAGATAGAACTTCAGGCAACGTTGAATGTCCAATGAGTGAAGTGACCTCTCAGCCGGAGTCGTAGGTTGAGGGAAAAAGGTTTTAAGTATCACAGGTTCATTTAAATGAAAGTCCGAAGGTACCTTCGGGATGAACTTTGGGTTAGTACGGAGTACTACCGTTTTATTTTAAATTGAAGAAAAGGCTCTTGAATGGTGAGTGCCTGCAACTCGCTGACCCTTCTAGCTAAAGTCAAGGCTAAAAGAAGGGCCACCTTCCAGGAGCGAAATTTCAAGTTTGCTTTATGTATCGGATCGAAGGGATGTTTCATGAGCTGGGTCAAGACCAGATTAAGGTGCCACAGAGGCTTCACTGGAGGGAAGACTCGATAAAGACCTTTCATAAACGGTTTAATTATTCTTGCTGACCAGAGCGAAGGGCCTGAGGATGTCCTCCTGCAGCGAGAAATGGCCGCGAGATGCACTTTAATAGATGAATGAGAAAGGCCCGCCTTTGCCAAGGAAAGATTGTAAGGAAGGATTTCATGCGCCGAAGAAGCGAAAGGGTGAACTCCCGATTCTCTGCACCAGTGACAAAACCTCTTCCATTTCATCCGGTAGGTTTTGTTTGTACTTTGAGCACGAGCCTGAGAGAGGATGTCTACATTCTGCAGAAAGCTTTAAGTCGAGAAACTCTCTATGCTAAGGAGCCACGCCGATAATTGAAGGGATCGGGGATCCGGATGCAATACTTGGCCCCGGGACATCGTCAGCAGCGATGGAATCGGTTTCAAAGGAACCGGATGCTCCAAGGATAGGATAAGAAGCTCTGTGTACCATTACTGGCGAGGCCAAGACGGTGCTATTAGGATCATCTTGCAGGGTTCCGTTTTTAGCTTTCTGAGCAGCCTCGGGATCAAAGGAATGGGGGAAAAGCTTAAACAAAGGCGCCTGACCATGCCATCGAAAACGCATTCCCCAAGGATCCCGGATGGTGATGCCAGCTTGCGTAGAACCGGCATTTCTTGTTCTCTGGTGTAGCAAAGAGATCTATGGCTGGCCTGCCCCATCGCCGAAAAATCTCCTCTAGAGTCCGCTGGTCTAGCTCCCATTCGTGGCTGACTGACTTTAGTCTGCTAAGTGTGTCTGCTGTCTCTTTGAGATTCCCTGGGAGATGCTCCGCTTTTAGCGAGACTCCATGCAGGATCGCCCATTCCCAGAGAGCTTGAGCTTCCGTCGACCGCAGACGAGATCTTGTGCCTCCCTGCTTGTTGATATAATGCATGGCCGTAGTATTGTCTGTTCTTATTAGAACAGACAAATTCTTTATCCTCGGGAGGAAAGCCTGTAGGGCTAGGCGAATTGCTCTGAGTTCCAGTAGATTGATGTGCAACAGGCGATGGTGGTGTAACCATCGACCGCTTATCTGGAGGTCCTGCAAGACCGCTCACCAGCACTCCAGAGACGCATTTGTTGTAATAATCTGAGGAGCCGGGGTGACCATGAAGGAGAGACCTTGGGAAATGTTCTCCTCGAGAGTCTACCATGAAGCAGCATCTTTCATTGACATAGTGATTGTGATCATGTCTTCGAAAGACCCTTCTACTTGGCGCCACTGTAGGTCCAGTTGTTCCTGAAGAGAGCGCATTCGTAACCTGCAGTGAGGAATCAGAGGAATGCAGGACGAAATGGACCCTAGAAGGGACTTGTAGAGGCGAACTGAAAGGGACCTTTTTTTAATTAGAAGGGCCATCGACATCAATTTGGCTTGTCTTTCCACTGACGGAAAAGCTTTGTTCAGGGATGTGTCCAATATGGCTCCCAGGAATTTGGCTTTCTTGGAAGGGCACAAATTTGATTTTTCCCTGTTGAGGGTAAGACCCAGACTTTTGAATAGCTGCGTACAAGCTGCCACTGACTTCTCGGCTGGCGTCTTGGTAGGAGCCTTTAGCAACCAGTCGTCCAGGTAAGGGAAAACCTGGTGCTGTTGTTTCCTTAATAAAACCGCTACTGGAGCCAGTATCTTTGTAAAGATCCTTGGTGCCGATCTGAGGCAGAAGGGAAGAACCCTGAATTGAAAGTGGCTCTTGGCTACTGTAAAGCGAAGAAACTTCCTGTGGGATGAATGTATGGGAACATGAAAATATGCGTCCTCTAGGTCCAAAGTGGCCATGAAATCTCCTGAATTGAAAAGTCAAAGTATGTCCTGCAAGGAGATCATCCGAAACGACTGTTTGATGAGATAGGTGTTGAGCTCCCTCAGATCTAGAATAGGGCGCCACTTTTCTACAGTCTTTCGAACTAGAAAGAACCGGGAGTAGAAACCCCCTCCTCTTTGCGAGACAGGGACCGGCTCTATAGCCCCCTTCTGCAGCATCTGTTGGACCTCTAAGCGCAGGAGACGAAGATGTTTTGTTATGTTGGCGCGAGGGGGCTTGGTTGGAGGAGGATGGACAAACTCCAACGTGTGACCAAATTGGATTATATTGAGAACCCAACGGTCCGATGTTATCCGTTGCCATTCTTGTAAGTAACGTGAGATCCTGCCCCCCACAGGTGTTAAATGAGGGTAAGGAACAGTAGACAGAGCCAGCAGGCCGCTATTGACGCCGAGAGGACTCCTTCCCCTGGCGCCCCCCTCTTCCTAGGTTTGATGATCTCGAATATGACGAGGACTGCCCCTGCCGCTGGTTATACTGCGGGCGGTAAGATTGCGAGGCCGGTGTATACGAGGAGTACCGATATTGCTGGTAACCTCCTCTGTATGAGGAAAGACCTCTGCCCCTTGCGCCACGAAAAGGGACCTTTCGGTATTGGAGTGTCCCTAATGATCTTGCTGTGTCCGTATCTTTTTTAATGTCCTGAAGCGCATCGTCTATGTGCTTCCCAAAGAGCGCCTCTCCATCAAAGGGGAGGTCCAAAATCTTGTTCTGAACCTCAGGTCTAAATGAGGTCGCTCGAAGCCGTCCCTGGTGACTAAGGACTGCCGCTCCAGCCAGGGAACGGAACGCAGTTGTTGCAATGTCCATTGCGCAATCAATCACTTCTGAGGAGGCCCTCTCTCCTTCCTGGAGAATCTTCTTCACTGCGGCCCTGCTGTCATCAGGCAACTGGTCAAGGTAGGGAGAGAGGTCACACCACATTTGGCGGTTGTAGCGCCCCAAGATGGCCAAAGCATTAGCCGCTTTCACGAGAAGGCTTGACCTTGATGAAAACCTTTTGCCAGCATTGTCCAGGTGTCTGCCTTCCTTGTCTGGAGGTGTCGTTAGAGGAGCCGCCGGATTTTTAGACTTCCTCTGTGCTGCCTGCGATACCACAGAGTCCAGTTTTGGCTGACTCACCAGGCATGCTGGGCTATCCTACGGGGCTTTATACTTCTTCTCTAAACAAGGAACCACTGGAACCACTGTAGCCGGGGTCTTCATAACTTTGAGCCCCTCTTCCCAAACATGACCAACGATCGGAATTAATCTCACAGATTTCATTAAGGGCTCTTTGAAATCGTATAGGAAGCACTCAGACTGAACCGAAGGCATAGGAAGCTCAAATCTTTTTGCTGCCCTCTCCAACAAATTATGGAAACCGCCCACATCTCCAGGCGGAGAATCCACTGGCACCGGTGAAGGTGAAGCAGGAGTAGGGATAATATACTCATCCCATTCCCTGTCTGGATCCGGGGGAACTGCGTTTTCCTGGTCGTCATCCGAGGTATCATCCTGAATAATTTGAGTCGATGGTGGTGGATCCACAATTAATTGCAGTGGTGGTGGTGGCAGCCGAGGGGTGGAAGGCCCTGCAGGTGGCACTGCCGGAGTTGAAACCTGTTCTTGAGTCGGAGATGTAGTTGGAAATCTCCTTTTATAGTCTGAGAGCATGAGCTTTAAGTCCGAAATCAAGGAGGATGGCATACAAACCATCTCCTCTTGGTAACCTCCATGATAGTCCTGAGGAGGATCATATTCCTGCTCTTCATATCCATCTTCCGAATCTAGGTCCTGGCACTTCACATGCAGTTCAGAAGGGCTATGTGCATACCCATATGGACCTTCATCCTCCGAATCCTCCTCTTCTAGGAGGTGAGTAGGCAGCAGAGGTGTCACTTTGCTGGGAGAAGTGAGATTCGGAGTAATACGACGTTTCCTGATGATTACCTCAGAAATTTGCCCCGTCGACGAGGTCGAAGGTGTCGTCGACGATGTAGTTATTGTCATCGTCGGTACCGTCACCGATACCATCGTCATCACCGTCGATGTCGTCACCACGGCCGTCATAGTCGACAACTTCGCCATCACCATTGTATCCGTCGTCGCTGGCGTTGACGATGAAAACTGCACCGTGGTCGAAGAAGGTAAGGAAACTCTCGTCGACGATCCCGTCACCGGAGTAGTAACAGACTGAGATGACTACCTTTTCGCTGCGCGTCGACGAAGACTATGACGGTTTCTTCGCCGACAGGGTCGTCGACAGCGTCGTCAACGGTGGAATCTTCTTAGTAGGTTTTCCCTCAGAAGGTACAGAGGAGGGCTTTTTGAAGTCCTTTTTTCTGTCAGGAGGAGAAGATGGAGGAACAGAACTTGACTTCCTAAAGAACAAGTTACTTACCTTCGGTAACGCTTTTTCTGGTGGATACAGTATCTGCCTGTGGATTCCTCACCTTATGAATATCCCCTGCGCCAGCATTCAGCGGAAACGTTTCCCTACCTCTCCACGCCGACGAGGTCGTCACAATACCACGGCTCCGTTCGCGACTCCGCATGACGTCACTGGAGCTATAAGAGCCTCGTCGGCGTCATGACGTCAGTTCCACCCATTTTTTCCGTGCCTCCGAGGCGAACAGGTGGACCGACAACAGATTCCAAGTATACACAGTACACAATATTCAAACAAATACACAGTGTAAAATCAAAAGGAAAGCCAAAGAATATAAGCATTTCCTATAAATGTACCAGATAGATAGAAGATACAATGTAAAACACATGTCAAACAAAATAACCTTTAGGGTACACATGGGTGAACATCGGGGAGGAGGGTGGGTCAGTGAGGAATCCACAGGCAGATACTGTATCCACCAGAAAAAGCGTTACCGAAGGTAAGTAACTTGTTCTTCTGATGGATACATCTGCCTGTGGATTCCTCACCTTATGAATAGATTCCCACAGCAGTCCCACTCCCGGAGGAGGGTGTCCACCCTTCTATAACAAAAAGTCCTGCAGGACAGAGCGCGCAAAGTGGCCCTCCCTCCTCATTTCAGAGTCCAAGCAATAATGCTTTGCGAAAGTATGGAGGGAGGCCCAAGTCGCTGCCTTACAAAAGTCCACTACAGGAACACCTCTAGCCAGAGCAGAAGTTGATGACTTGGCTCTAGTAGAATGAGCCCCAATACCTTCAGGCGGTTCCTTACCAGCAAGGGCGTAGCAGATCTTGATGCACAAGATGATCCATCTGGATAGAGTGCGCTTGTGCACAGCCTTGCCCTTCATGCGTCCAACGTAGCCCACAAAGAGCGGATCGTCCAACCGCAAGTCTTTTGTCCTGTCCAAATAAAAGCTCACCGCTCTTTTAGGATCCAGGCGGTGAAGTCTCTCCTCCTCCTTGGAAGGGTGAAGGGGAGGATAGAACACAGGAAGAGTAATGGATTGCCCTAGATGGAAGGGAGTAACCACCTTAGGCAGAAAAGCAGCCTTGGTCCTGAGGACCATCCTTTCAGCATGTATGGTCAAAAATGGAGGTTTTGAACTAAGAGCCTGAAGCTCGCTCACCCTCCTTGCTGTGGTAATAGCCACAAGAAAGACCGTTTTAAAAGACAGAAGTCTCAAAGGACAACTATGCAAGGGTTCAAACGGGGACCCATCAAGAAAGTCAAAACAAGATTTAAATCCCATTGAGGCATAACAAAGGGAGTAGGCGGGAACCTATTGGTAAGGCCCTTAATAAATCTCAAAACAATGGGAGACAAATAAAGACGGCTGATCCGGCAAACATAGAAATGCTGATAAAGCCGACAAATAGCCCTTAACAGTGGCCACAGCACAACCCTGCTGAGCCATAAAAAGTGCAAACTGAAGAACATCTGACAAGTGGGCCTTTAAAGGATCAATGGATCTCTCTCCACACCATTTAACAAACCTAGACCATCTATAGGAGTAAATAGACTTAGTGGAGTGTCGCCTGGACGATAAAATAACATCCACCACATCCGGTGGGAGAGAGAAGGAACTCAGGTTGCCCCGTTCAATCTCCAGGCATGAAGGTGCAGGCTCTGGAGGTGGGGGTGTAGAACCTGCCCCTGCGACTGCGAGAGGAGGTCTGCCCTGGGAGGGAGACGGAGCAGAGGGTGCGATGAGAGGTGAAGTAGATCTGTGTACCACACCCTTCTTGGCCAATCCGGAGCGATCAAAATTACTTGGGCCCGGTCTTGGCGAATTTTCCTCAGAACCCGAGGAATCAAGGGTATGGGAGGAAACTCGTAAAGGAGCCGTGAACTCCAATTCATCTGAAACGCGTCCCCCAACGCTCCCTGCATCGGATACTGGAGATTGCAGAACGGGCAATGCGCTTTCTCGTGAGTGGCAAATAGGTCCAACCGAGGGGACCCCCACATCTCGAAGATGTGAAGGACCACCTCCGGATGAAGCCGCCACTCGTGATCGGCCGAGTAATGCCGACAGACTGTCCACACGAACATTCAGCACTCTGGCTAGATGATTTGCAAACACACAAATCTGATGGCCCTGAGCCCAGGACCAGAGTTGCAGAGCCTCTCTGCAGAGACGAAACAACCCTACACCTCCCTGTTTGTTGATGTACCACATCGCGGTAGTTTTGTCCGTCAGGACCTGAACTGACTGACCGCGAAGGGAAGGAAGGAAAGCCTTTAGTGCCAAACGTATCGCCCGCAATTCCAGAAGGTTGATGTGAAGCAACCTTTCCTCTGGAGACCAAAGACCTTTGACCTCCAGATCCCCCAGATGAGCACCCCAACCTAGAGTGGAGGCATCCGTGATCACTGTGGCCGCCGGTGGAGGAGGTTGAAAGGGCTTTCCTTGAGACAGGTTGCCCTGCACACTCCACCAAGTCAGCTCCGCTGCAGCGTCTCTGGAGATTCTGACTGACTCCCTGAGATCTCCGTTGTGTTGAAACCACTGCCTGCGGAGGCACCACTGGAGTGCCCTCATGTGCCAGCGTGCATGACTGACCAACAGTATGCAGGAAGCGAACAGACCGAGCAGACGAAGGACCTTCAGGACCGGAACAACCACTCCACTGTGAAACAAAGGAATCAACTCCTGAATGTCGAGAATTCTTTGTGGAGGAGGAAAAGCTCGACACAGTAGTATCCAGTACTGCCCCTATGAACAGGTTGCGCTGAGAGGGCACCAGGTGAGATTTGGGCACATTTATTGAAAAACCAAAGTTGAACAACAGCCGAGTAGTTTCCTGCAGATGATGAAGCACCATCTCCGGCGACTCCGCTTTGAGCAGCCAGTCGTCCGGGTAAGGGAAAACTGGGATCCCCGACCTCCTGAGATGAGCTGCCACCACTGCCATTTGTGAAGACTCAAGGTGCAGTAGTAAGACCAAACGGGAGGACCGCAAACTGATAGTGCTGCGACCCTACCGTGAAACGGAGATACTTCCTGTGCGACTTCAGGATGGGGATGTGAAAATACACATCCTGTAAATCGATCGACACCATCCAGTCTTCCTGCTGCAGCACCAGAACCACCTGAGCAAGGGTTAGCATCTTGAATTTCTCCTGCTTCAGGTAAAAATTCAAGACCCTGAGGTCCAGAATCGGACGCAATCTGCCATCCTTCTTGGGGATCAGGAAATACCGGCAGTAGCATCCCTGACCCCTTTCCTGCTCCGGGAACACCTCTATCGCACCTTTTTGAAGTAAAGCAAGGACCTCCTTCTGTAGAAGGAGCAAATGGTCCTCCGAACAAAAACCTTGGTAAGGAGGAAATTCCCGAAAGGGAAGGGCGTACCCATTCTATACAAGGTTTAAAACCCAAAGTTCTGACGTGACCAATTTCCAACCCTGTAGAAAGTGAGACAACCGACCCCCTACAGGATCCACATGATCCAGGATGGGGGATCTAGGGCTGCTTTCCTGCGTTACCAGGGGGAGCAGGGGAGGTAGAAGAGGAGGAGGAGAGATCGCGGGCAGAACCACGTTGGCGACCTCTGGTTCTTCCTCTATATGACTTAGAGCGGATTTTGCTGCTGCTCCTGCTGTCGCAAGCCACTAAAGGAAGACCTTCCAAAACCACAACACTTTTTATAACCAAACCCCCTTGACTGGGTTTTCAATCCCAAGGACTTCGCCGTGGCTCTGCTATCTTTAAACCTTTGAAAAGCAGAATCAGCCTTCTCCCCAAAAAGCCTCGAACCATCAAAGGGCAAATCCAGAAGGGTAGCCTGAACATTCGGGGAAAATCCAGGAGGACCCAAGCCAAGCTTGTCTCCTGGTAACTATGGAGGAACCCATAACTCTGGCCACCGAATCAGCCATATCCAGGCCAGATTGAATAACCTGCCGAGCAGCAGCCTGAGCATCTGTCAGAACCTCCATAAAATTTCCCCGCTCATCAGGCAACTTGGGTGCCAATTGCTTCGCCGAATCCATCAAAGCATGTATACAACGGCCCAACAAACAGGTAGCATTGGTTGATTTAAGTGCCATGCTAGATGAAGAAAAGACTTTTTTAGCCGACTGCTCTAGCTTCTTAGAGTCCCTGTCGGCAGGAGCCTGAGGAAAAGCGCCTTAAGATTGTTTAGAGCAGGACGCCTGTATCACCAAACCTTCTGGAGACGGATGAAAGAAAGAAAAAGAGGGTCCCCTGGAGCCGCTCTATATCTTCTTGCCACAGATCTAGACACCGCAGGAGGAGAGTGTGGTTTACGCCACACATCCATGATGGGCTCAGTTAAAGCATCATTAAAGGGCAACAAGGGCTTAACTATTGAAGAAGGCGAATGCAAAACTTCAGTGAGCAAATTAGGCTTATACTCCGCAGTAGGTTATTGTAAGTCTAAAAGCTCTGCAGCCTTTCTTATGACAGTATGATAAGGAGCTACCTCTTGAGGTGGAGAAGCCCTTGACGAAGAAAGCTCCCACTCAGGGGAGGTGTCCAGTCCACTTGCCTCCTGAATTCCTTCGAATTCATCCACAGATTCATCTCTCACCCTCTTCAACCTCCTCTCTCAGATACTGTTCCTCCTCCAACAGTCTCTGTTCCGCTCTCCTTGAACGAACCCTTGGTTGCGGCGTCGGCGGCGCCACATGCGGCGCCGACAATCCCGGAGCCGGCGTCGAAGGAGGATCCGAAGGTGGAATCGGAACCGTACGAGGCTGAGGGGAAGGCCCACCAGACGGCGCCGTGGACTCAATATACGGCGTCAAAAGTCTCGGTGCCGGAAACTGCCATGACGGCGCCGTCGGCATGAAAGGCACGAAGGGTGCCTGGGCATAGTGCTGAGGCACGCCCAAGTTGAAGGCCAGCGGACCCACGGGACCAGAAGGTGCTCCGGAGGGGAAGGCTGCCTTAGCAAATACTCCATACATTGCATTTAAAAAATGCGTTGGATCCGAACCTGGAGTTGGAAACTGTGGATATGGAGTTGAGTCAGCATCCGGACGAGGAGTATCCGACGCCGGAACAGCCAGATCCACTGGCGGAGCCACAGGTTCAATCTCGCGGGCAGGAGAAGGATCATCCTGAACAGGCAAGCCCTCCGAATCCGGCGAACCTCTCGGCGCCGGAGACTGCGCCGGAGTGCCTTTTGGAGAAGGAGATCTCTCCGGAGTCACACGAGGAGAAGGGGACACAGTCTTTCTGACGACGTCGAGGAGCCGGCGAAGGTGACCTCGACGCCTTACCCCTCGACGAACGGCGCCGAGAACCATGCCTCCTCTTCTTCTTGTGCATCCTCGACTTCGACGAATGCGAAGTCGACGTCTTCGACTTAGATCTTTTACGTCCTCTTCCTTCCTTCTTTGCCTTTGCCATAAAAAGCTTGGCTTCCCGTTCTTTAAGAGCTTTAGGGTTCATCTGTCTACAACTGGAACAGTCTTCCACGTCTCAATCAGACGACAAACACCATAAGCAATCTTCATGGGGGTCAGTGATGGACTTGTGACCCCCCCACTCCCTACAGGGCTTAAACCCAGACTTTCTCAAAGACTATATCGCAACTGCAACAGTTAAAGATGAAGGGACAACAAAGTAACACGTACAAAATACGGAGAGTCCTAGAAAACCATTACGCGTCGACGGCGCGGAAAAAAGGGAACGGACGTCATCACGCCGACAAGGCTCTCTTATGGCTCCAGTGACGTCATGCGGAGTCGCGAGCAGAGCCGTGGTATTGCGACGACCTCGTCGGCGTGGAGAGCTAGGAAAAAGTTTCAGCGGAATGCTGGCGCAGGGGATATTCATAAGGTGAGGAATCCACAGGCAGATGTATCCATCAGAATGTAGATTCTCCTTTAGATAGTCCTTCCCTCTCCTTTACACCTCGGTGAGATTTGTTTGGACTTTGCCAGTCAGACCTATGAGAGGTCTTTTTAGGGGCTTTACCAGGTCGGTCTTCAGAAGAAGAGGGGTCAGATGTCGACCTCTTCAGGGATCTCTTGGAAGACGAAGCTGATGAGGCCTCATCACTATCGTCACTGGATAAAGGATCCCTCCGGGATTTCAGCTTTTGGAGCCAGGTCAGGAGACGTCCCTCACGGTCTCTCAAGGTTTTTGTGGAAAAAGTACAGCAAACCTTGCAAACTGTAGCCTTGTGATCTGGATATAGGCAATAGATGCAGTCCTTGTGAGGGTCATCTATGTAAAGCCTTGGAACAGGCTCTAAAAAGGCCTTCTTTCTCCTTGTCAGACATGTTGACACGAAGCTGAAGTTGTTGAAGAAGCTGTTGAAGAAATCAGTTGAAAAACTTTAGGAGTAAGGTAATTAAGAAAACACTGAGCAGAGCTCAGTGGAGACTCCCTAGCACAACGTGCGGTCGAAAATCTGATGGTCTGAGGTTCTCTCAGGAGGGTTCTAGAGGGGGAGGCTTTTCTGATTGGTTGTTGATTTTATTTGGTCTCTTTTACAAAAAGAGGTGGATATGTTACAAAACTAGATTGGGCCTAGGCCTAGTTTCTATTTGTTTGTATTGCTATTTTTATATATACCAGGACTCCCATCTCGACGGCGGGGAATGATTCAAGCATGGGAATCTATGACAGTTCCAATACTGGAGTAACAAGAGGTCTGCCTGAAGTGGTAGTCTTATCAGAGAACAGATGTCCATGCTCCGGTGGTCCTGGTACCACACCCTCCTGGCCCATCCCGGGGTCACCAACATGACTTGGGCCTGGTCATTCCTCATCTTCAGAACCTGGGCAGGAGAGGAAGTGGCAGGAAGGCATACAGGAGTCCCTTTTTACATTCCAGCTCGAATGAGTCTCCTAATGATTGTCCTTGCAGAAACGCCAATGTGCAAAACTGGTGATACTGCACATGCTCAAATGTGGTGAAAATATCTAGCCAGGATTGTCTCCAATGGTGAAAGACACCCTGCACCACCTTGAAATGTAGAGATCACTTTTGATCTACCACATGGCATCTGCTTAGTTAGTCTGCCCTAGCATTCAGGGGCCACCCCCGAAGTGATTGACAACTACAAAGAGGCCGTGGTGAACCAACCATCTGCGGAAGGCTTGTGGCACAGGACCCCTGGACCCCACCCTGCCCTGCTTGTAGTGTCCTATGGTGATGGCGTTGTCCGTGAGAAAGTGCACCAGGCTCCCCCTTTATGGAGAACATTTATGGAAGGCCTTCAGACCAAGACTAATTGGCTACAGCTCCAAAAGATAGATGTGGAGCCCGTCCGCCACCGGAGACCAGAGTCTTCTGATCTCCACCTCCCCAGGTGACCCCACCACAACCAAGCAGTGATGCGCCCTTCACCAATGTACACTCTGGTTGGGGAAGGGAGAATGGCATGCCACATGACAAACAGAGGTCTAACCACCACTAAGTCTTGCGCTACCGCCAAGATATGGAAGGTGTTAGAAAGGCAGCCATGCTGCTGGGCCCACTGGGACTTCAAGTTCCATTGTAGGAACTGCATGTGCCACCTAACAAGACTGAAAAGGAGCATATATGAGGCTAAGAGAACAGGGAGCCTCCGTTGGATAAAGGCCAAAACATCAGGATCAAAGCCCGAATGTCCTCGACTCATTGCAGAGGATTGAAAGCCCTCAACTCCCCCATATCCATGATCACCCTAATGAATAGAAACCGCTAAGAGGGAATTACGTAGGACTTTGGTTCTATGATAGCGAACTACAATGGTGTCAGAAGTTCCACCGTCGTCCAGAGATGGTTCATGACTGGCTGCGGGGAGCTCGCCTTCAGCAGCCAGTCATAAAGGCAACAGAATACAGAGATCACTGTCCTCCAAGAATCACTTTCATGAACACCAGAGGGGCACTGTTAAAGCAGAAGAACAGCACAGTAAACTAAAAAAGGTCCTGGCCCAACTTAAACTGCAGGCAACACCAGTGGGACTGCATGAAGGGAATGTGTGCAATGCAAGTCCAGGGACATTATCCAGTCACCCGGATCAAACGCAGAGAGGATCTGGGTCACTGTGAGCATCTTGAATCAGTCCTTCCAAAGGGAGGCAATGAGAGGACTGAAGTCCAATATAGACCTGAGGAGCAAGTCCTTTTTCATTAAGAGGAAATAGCGAATCCAGTACCTTCTCTGTGGCACCTTTGGAAACCAAGAGGTGCACCTCCAGTAGGCAGATGCATAGGTACTCCTCTGAAATTCGTTCTGGTGTGGGAGGCATGTTGGGTGGTGAGTAAAATAAAATATATGGAATAGCCATTTTGAATTATCTACAATAACAATCTGTTGCCGCGATTTATCAACCACCCAGGAGGAAATGTTTGCTCCTTCCTTAGTAGTTAAGGGTAGAGAAGTTGGAAACTTGTGTTCTTGCCGATCCACAGACTGTCTGCTGGATTCATATCTGCAGCCCCAAAAGGACTGGGTTGCCTACAGCATCACTGGTTTTGGCGGGTGCCTCTGTCTAGAAACTAGCTCCCTGGAGCAGCCTATAAATTTCTAAAAGTGATGCAGAAATGGTTTGTAAAAGCCAACAGCCCCAAAGAACACGCCGTAGCTCTATTAGATTTAAAGCATTACAAAACGAAGCCCGCCTTTCACCGTAGAGCTTGAGCCTGCACATCACCAGAGAATTCAGAAAGCCTCATCCATGCAGGTCAACGAAGGACCACACTGGAAACAGCTGCCATTCCAAGGCAATCCATGGTATGAAAGCCCACGTGGGTAACAAACTAGGCTGCATCTTGTCCATCATATATCGTTGGGGCAAAGAGGCCTTTAGATCCTCGAGGACTGTCAGCAAGAGCTCGCTGGTCATGTAACAGATGGCATGGGTGTAATGAGCCAATGGACGAGTGGTTTTACAGAGTGTACGGCTGCTCCCCTAGGAGCGAGCATTTGCTGGGGGGGGGGGGGAGGGGGGAACCCAGTACCAAACCAACTACGCCTTAGACCTGCCCAAAGCCACTGTTCAGGCTTTTTCCTGAAACAGCGGCTCCACACTCAGCTTTGGAGTTCAACTATGAGACTATTCCATGCCCTGGGAGCCAGAAAGTTGGCAGAACGACAGCCGCTCCGAACCCGTTGAGTTTTAGGTACCTCTGCCAGAGTGGCATGAGAAGAAGAGAGGGCTCTAAGTGGAACTGAATCCTATCCATGAGATAACATGGACAAGAGGGATACAAGGCACTAGGAGTCAAAAGCAAGGCCTTAAAAAGGATCCTCTTGCCAACTGGCAGCCAATGAAGAGCTTTGAGATTGGAAGAAACGGAGACTCACAGGGGCAATTTCAGGATCAGATATGCAGCTACGTTCTGGACCACCTGCAACCGTCTGATAACATATTCAGGAAGGCCTAAATACAAGACACTGGCATAATCCATTCTTGAAGAGAGGAGTGCGTGTACCACAATTTTTCAAGGGTGCGGGGAAGGAGGTGCACAAACTTTTTCAAAGCCCACAATAACACGTAACAAGACTCTACTACCGAAGACAATGAAAAGAGAGCAGTCTCTCAAATCGGACACCCCGATTCTTGGCAACGGACTGGAAGGGAGCCAATAAATAAGAGGGCCAACAATCCCCTCACTAATTACAATGAACACTGCCAAACAGCAGGATTTCCATCTTCTCCAAGTTACACTTCAAATGACTGTCACAGATCCAGTCCAGAATCACTGAAAGACAGGTTATGAAGAGTTCCTGCATGATAGTAGAGTCACGCCAAAGGAGAGGAGCAACTGGGAGTCATCTGCATAGGAAACTACTTGATATGGCCTCTCTGGCCCGTTTAATCGAGTAATTTGATTTTAGACAGTAAACAGAGTGAGACTCTGAGAAGACACTTGACGTACCCCATGGATAAAATGCTTAACTGAGCTGAAAGGTGCGACCCAGACCGCCTACACCCTGTTACACAGAAAAGAGTGGTGGGGATTGAATTGGGATTCACTTTACAGCTCCCCGGAGTGGGTCATTTGGTGAGAAAATCCAGGTCACCAGGCCCACACTACCTTCTAGCCATTTGCCTGTATACAAGAGAGCAAGAAACAGGTTTTCGATCAGATAGTCATTAGAGTATCTGTAAGAGCAACACTGAAAGGAAACACGAGCTCAGATGTACTGGGCCAGACTGCTGGATGTATGTTAAAACATTTGTTTTAATCTTAAGGGAGGGCGGCTGTAGCTCTAACATCTTGGCTGCCCTTGCAAATGAAGCACTCTCCTTCATTGGTGGCCCATGTTGTGAGACAAGCACTGTCTTGGGGGAGATGTCATGCCTGCTGACATTTTTGGCATCACTGGAGTGTAGTCTGTCTGGCTCAGGATCAGAGAGAGAGCCAAAAAGATAACAGTCTCCGATAGCTGCGATGCAGAGCGGTAAAGGCAAAGGATTAGAATCAGGCTCCATGGCAACTGGTTGCACTTTTGTAATTTCGTAGGGTGAGATCGATCAAGCCGACACTAGAGTAGATTCGGGATATGACATAGGCATCGGTACCTGGTCATCTTCCTGCAGCATCTGCACCAGCATGGATCGTGTGACCGGTGTGGAAGTCTGCCCCAAAGTCAGTACGGTCCCGGTAGCTGGTCCCAAGGAGGCAGACAGAGCCAGTAGAAGGCACGCAGGTGGTAAGCCAACTGGAGGCCCATCAGTGGTACAGGGCCAAAACGGCAGCCAGAGGGAACCAGAATCACACTGATTATATGTGGCATGGCTTCTTTGAATACCTCAATCTGCTGCAGGGTCAACAACGGCCCAGGAAACTTAAGTGCTTCAGGACGAGCTGAAGGACAGGCTCAGTAATGTGCAACCTGTAGGGAGTGATACTTGCATCTTGACAGCCTTGCTCATTCCAGTGGGAATGGCAGGATGGGGTCGAGCCCTGCTTTGCTTTTTTTATGGATGCATTTGGACTTGGACTTACTAAAAACATCAAGCGGGAAGTGGAGTAGTAATGGGAACAACATTTAGATTGTGACAGAATCTGGGCCTATGACTTGGAACAGGAGCGGGACCTACACGAAGACTGTGACCTCTTTTTGTGCTCAGCAACATACAACATCAACTCCCATGCTTAAATTATCTACGGATGCAGAAGATCGCATTTTTCACACGACTTAGGAGCCCAGGCACCAGAGACACGCCTCATGATGATCCATGAATTACATATGCTGTCACGGCATGGCTTAAATCCAGTCATTTTCAGAGATACATGGTATCTAGCACACAAGTTTGCAAGTTGTTGGAAAAATTCCAAATTCTGGGGCAGAGCTCCCGATACACTGAAAAGTGCAGAAAGAAAGGAACTGATGTCAGCGTACAGGGATGTTGCTTATATGCAGCTCGGCTCCGTCACTTCTGGGGCAGTATAGAGCCAACAGGGATGCACCTAGTGCCAACCTAGCCGCCGAGGTAGTACTGTTAAGAAAAATCTCCGAATCCAGTCTGGCATATGGGGCATGTTCTCAGGTGAGGAAACTATCTTTAGAAGTATCCTTCAGAAAAGGAAGAAGTTCCAAGAGAGACTAATGAAAAATGTAATTACTGCAAGAAACTTACTAAATGACCGAGTTCATTTTGAGGAGTACAGACAGGGAAACCTTGAATTTTATAAACACCACCTGCATCAGATAACGCTCACAGACTTTCAACACGGACACACATAAAAAAATAAAACATTACAGAAAGCTTGATTCATGGGAAAAACCACATGTAAAGGTAGTTTTCCCAGCAGATCACAATTTCTGCTTCTTGGCTGAGTCCTTCGAAAAAACCCAGCTCAATATCAGCATTACATCTTGACCAACAAAGGACTACCTATTTGACTTTCATGGGTCCTGGAACTAAGTGGTTGTTTAACATGCAAACACTGAAGTCTTCTGAATGTTTGTACCAATCTGTGTCCCCCACGAGAACCCTTCTCCCACTGTCCACAGCACCACGCAGCCGACACTAGACAGTTGGACCGCCCTCAGCACCGAAGACATCCTGAAGACTATGAAGACCACCCACTCCGGGGCCCCCATGGACCCCTGCCCCCACCACATCTACCACAGAGCCGCAGACATCGCCCCCGAGCTTCAACGAATCATCAACCACTCCTTCGAGACTGCCTCCTTCCCTGACGACTGGAAACACGCAGAGATCAACCCTCTCCTGAAAAAACAGTCAGCGGACCCCACCGACCTCAAGAATTTCAGAGCGATCTCCCTACTCCCATATCCGGCCAAAGTCATGGAAAAAGCTGTCAACAGTCAACTTGCCATCATAGAAGAAAACAACATCCTCGACTCCTCCCAATCAGGCTTCAGGAAGAATCACAGCACAGAAACTGCCCTTCCCACGGCGACAGACGACATCCGTTCCCTCCTCGACAGAGGAGAACCTGTGGCCCTAATCCTCCTGGACCTCTCCGCAGCCTTCGACACAGTCTCTCATTGCACCCTAACCCGCAGACTCCACGAAACATGAATCCGGAACAAGGCTCTCGACTGGATCCGCTCCTTTCTCTCCGGCAGAACGCAACGGGTCACACTCCCTCCTTTTCTCTCAGAACCCACACCGACCACCTGCGGAGTCCCACAAGGATCCTCCATCAGCCCGACCCTGTTCAACATATACATGGCCCCGCTTGCATCCATCGTCAGATCACACAGACTCAACATCGTATCGTACGCAGACGACACCCAAATCATCCTCTCCCTATCCAACGAACCCAACATCACAAAACAACTTTCAAGACGGAATGGAAGTAGTCACCAGGTGCATGAAGAACAGCTGCCTATAACAACACAGACAAAACTGAGGTGCTCATCATGGGCCCACGTCCCAAGCGCCTGGAACAACACCTAGTGGCCCTCCTTCCCCCACAGAGCACGCACGCAACTTCTGAATAATCCTGGACTCCGAACTCAAAATGGACCACCAGATCAACGCCGTCACCTCTTCCTGCTACCACACCCTCTGCCTACTCCGGAAGACCTTCAACTGGATTTCCCCCAAACACAGGAAAACAGCCACTCACGCCCTCATCAGCAGCAGGCTGGATTATGGTAACGCACTCTGCGCCGGGATCAACAAGAACCTCACCCGCAAACTCCAAAACGTTCAGAACTCCGCCACCAGACGAGTCCTCAACCTACAGCGCCACTGCCACATCAGCCAACACCTACGGACACTACACTGGCTCCCCGTTGAGAAGAGAATTACCTTCAAGCTTTTCACCCACGCTCACAAGGCCCTTCACAACACTGGAAATGCCTACATGAACCACCGCCCCACGTTCCACGCACCCAAACGTTCCCTCCGCTCAGGCTCAGCTCTCCCTTGCGACGGTACCTCTCATCAACAAGAGCAGAGCAGGTGGACGCTCCTTCTCCCTCCTCGCGACCAAGGCATGGAACTCCCTCCCTCTCCACCTCCAACAGTTGCCATCACTCCAAGTTCTTGAAGGACCTTAAGACCTGGCTCTTCGACGGAGCTCCATGATCTTCCGGGAGCTGCTCATACAGCAAGATAGAGACGAAGAACAAGTTACTTACCTTCAGTAACAGCTTCTCTGGTAGAGACTATCTAGCCGCAGATTCCTTACCATAGAATATTACCCATGCGTCAGACTGGATCCAGAAACTTTCGGTGAGCTGTACCCCTGCACGCTGTTAAGTGGTGTGCGTCGCGCTGCTCCGTGTGGCGTCATCCGCGGCGGAAGTGATGTTCGTGGTGCCTATATAGGTGACACCCCAGCGCTCTGTCTGATTCTTTTTGCAGCTTTCCAGGTCAGAAGTACGAAACCATGGCGAACACTGACCATTGCTACGCTCAGCTAGGGCCCTTAAAAAGGAGAATAACCCTTTACTCTAAAATCTGTTCGCAGAGTGAGGAGGATGGGTGGATCAGTAAAGAACCTGCAGCAAAAAAGACTCCAGAGCAGAAGAATGGAGCCAAACTGAGGTGGAATGACCAGTGTGCAAGATGAGGTCCTGAAGCATCTCTGATGTGCAAAACACAGTTCACAGAACAGGGACAAAGGGAGGGTCGGTAAAGAATTGGCGGCTAGATAGTCTCTCTACCAGTTAAGACGTTACCAAAAGGTAAGTAACTTGCTCATCTGATACACTTCTAGCTGTAGATTCCTTACCTTAGAATAGATACCCAAGCAATACCTCCCGGAGGTGGGACTGTGATATAGATTAGACTAAAAAGTACTGTAGGACTGAATGGGTAAAATGACTGCCACGTCGGACGAGACTGTCCAGTCGGAAGTGCTTCTTAAACTTGTGCAAGGAAGACCATGTTGCTGCATGACAGGTATCTAAGACAGGAACTCCACGAGCTAACGCAGTGGTCCCAGCCTTTGCTTTGGTAGAATGAGCTCGCAAGCCTTCAGGAGGTTGCTTTTTGGACAATGTGCAGCAGATCTTGATGCAAAGCACTATCCATTATGAGATTGTCAGTTTCTGCACTGCCTTCCCTTTCTTTGCTCCGAAATACCCCATGAAGAGTCCACCCGGAACCCTTTTGTGCCGTCACAGTATAACAATACTCTTTGTGTCCAGACAATGGAATCTCTCCTCTTCTCTAGAGTGGGGAAGCGGAGTGTAAAAGGTAGGCAGTGATGTATTGGCATACATAAAGGGAGTTACCACCTTCGGTAAAAAGGATGCTATAGTTCGAGGGACCAGCTTGTCTGGGTAGGTGTTAATATACATAGGATGTGCTGACAGTGCCTGTAACTCACTAACTCTGGGCATACGTTATCGCCATGAGGAAAGCGGTTTTGCTGTTCAGAAGCCTGAGTGGACAGTTGTGTAGTGGTTTGAAGGAGGCACACATCAGAAATGTGAGAACTCAGTTGAAATTCCACTGTGGCATAATGAAAGGTGTTGGCGGGAACATATGCTCGACTTTCAGCAACCTATGAACAATAGGTGATTTAAAAAGGGATGGATGATCTAGAAACCGCAGAAATGCAGACATGGCAGAAATGTAATCTTTTAACATGATCAAAGCAGAGCCCTGCTGGGCTAATGTAAGAATGAACAAAAGAACCTGGGAAAGGGGTGCAGATAGAGGGTCAATGTGTTTATCTGTATACATTCCACGAACTTGCTCCAACGGCAGGCAACACCATTTTAGTGGAGGGACGCCTGGCTTTAAGTACAACATTGCAGACTTCGGGCGGAGGGTCAAAAGCTGCAAACTGTTGCCACAATCTTCACACATGAAGGGGACGAGTTTTCAAATTCGGGTGCAGAAACCTGCCCTGCTGCGGTGACCGAAGATCCTTCCGAAGAGTCAGCCTGAACGGGGGACCAGTGCTCAAGCTCAACAGCTCGAGATGCCAGACTGTGCCCTATCCGGAGCCACAAGAATGACTTGGGCCCAGTCTTCTTGAGAACTCTAGGCAGGAGTGGCATCGGCAGAAAGGCGTACAGCAGGCCAGAGTTCCACTAGAGACTAAGAACCTCCGAGCGAGAGCAGCCTTGGAAACTCCAGCACGCAAAACCGCTGACCTTGTGCGTTCTCACCGGAGGCAAACAGATCTAACCACAGATCTCCCCATGATTGGAAAGAGACCTTGCAACACCTCCAGATGAAGATGCCATTCGTGAGCCGCTAGGCATCGACGACTGAGTTAGTCTGCTATGGCGTTCAGAGAGCCCGCCAGGTGTTGAACGGCTAGGGATATGACCTGGTGTTCTAGTCAAGTCTAAAGGCACAAAGGCTCTTGAGAAAGGGTCCACAATCCCACACCGCCCGTTTGTTGCAATACCACATGGGGGTAGTGTGGTCCGTGAACCCCTGGTTTGAGGAAGAGTCTTGCAATGCCAATCGGATCCCCTGAAGCTCCAACAGATTGATGATGAAGCTCGGATTCCGCCAGCGACCAGAGTCCTCTGATCTTCACCTCTCCCAGATGGCTCCCCTAGCTCAGGAGTGACGCATCCGTCACTACAGTCAGCTCTGGTTGGGCAAGGGAGAGGGGTCTGCCACTGACCCAATCGTGGTTAGTTAGCCGCCACTGCAGGTCTTTTGCAGTTAACTCTGAGATCTCGACCATGTTGGAGAGATTCCCCTAATGCTGCCCCCCACTGGAACTTCAGGTCCCGCTGCAGAACCTGCATATGCCAATGGGCATTTGTCACTGGCAGGATACAGGAGGCCATGAGGCCCAGCAGGCTCACCCAAATCCAGGATAGAGGCTGAAACATATGCATCATATTCTGAATATACCAAAACACAACAAGATGGACGGAGTGTTGAAACTTTTCAACCACTCACCCCCAGTCAAGAGATCTGGCTTTAATCCATAGTTCTTTTGCTCACTATGCCACCCCAGCTTGGACCTAGCCATATGCAAATCAGTCTTGACCCTGCTCCTCATGAGAACAGTTAAGCCCGAACTGCCAGGGGTACCGCTTTAAGTGGCATGGGTAAGCCCAGACGTGGGTCCCCTGCTCACTGTGTTACTGGATTCAAGCTAGCGTGGCTGATGAGGGGTGATACTCCGAAACCAGTCCCAGGATGCTTGTTTCCGGTTCATATCCTGAATATATTGGCTTCAATGCTCAGGAGGATAAGCCCAAAACTGCAGCATGTCCAGAACAGTTCCAATGAAAGCATGAGTCTGAGAAGGTGTGAAGTGTGACTTCGGTACAATGATGGTGAACTCCAGCAAATGCAGGTTTGCGTAGTCTGGAGGTGGGAGACGATTGCCTGCGGCAAGCCCGCCTTTAACAGTCAATAGTCGAGGTAGGGGCAGGCTGGAAACCCTAACGTCCGCCATCACTTTCGTTAACATCTGAGGGGCGCTGGTAAAGCCAAAGGGGAGCACGGAAAACTAAGTGTCCTTGGCTGATCACGAACCCCAGGCAACGCATGCAGGCAGGTAGGGCAGGGATGTGAAAATATGCATCCTGCTGGTCCTGCGATTCCATCCAGTCTCCTGGGTCCATGGCACACAGGACTTGGGTGAGCATCCTGAATTTCTCCATTTTCAGGAACAGATTGAGAAGCTACAGGTCTGGAATAAGACAAAGGCTTCTGTCCTTCTTGGGCACCAAAAAGTAGCAGGAATAGCAACCACAACATACTTTTGATACCAGCACCTTCTCTATAGCTCCTTTGGCAAAGAGAGCCAATACTTCCTGACTGAGCAAGGAGAGGTGGTCCTCCGTCAACTTGTCGCGAGGTGGCTTGGGGCGAGTAGGTTTCACAAAGGGGAGGGAATAGCTAGTTTGGATGACCTGCAAAAAACAGCGGTCGGATGTTATTGACCTCCAGTGGTGCAGGTGAGGGGGGCGGGGGATGGCTGGCCAGACTTTAGTCTACCTGTCCCACGTGGTCTGTGGGAACCAAGTCCTCAGCCACGAAAAGATTGTTCGATTTGCTGCCCGTGGGGGCTGGGTGAGACTAGACTGAAAGATCCATCTGTGGCCACAGAAGGGGCAGAAAGTGGACTGTGGTTGGCAAGGGGTCATGGAAAGGCCCAAGGACCTGGACGTAGCCCTGCACTGGAGTGCCCTGCATTGGTGCACTCCAGTGCAGAGTCCACCTTGCCTCCGAACAAACCAGAGCCAAAGGACATGTCAATGAGCGAAGCTTGGACATCCCCCGAAAAGCCAGTGGTTCTCAACCAGGCATGGCGCCAAATGGCCATTGATTAAACTGACCCGCCCAACGAGTCTGCAGTGTCCATCCCACATCTTATGGTGAACTTGGCTGCATCCCTCCGGTCATTAATTGCTTGAGAGTATGGCCCAGAGGTACACTGTGTTCACCGACCGCAGTTCTAAGCTGGCCGAAGAAAACATCCTCTTCCTGAGGGTATTCCGCCTTTTGGATTCCTTATCCAGTGGAGTGGTAGGGAATGCGCCTGGTCTGATTTTTTTAGGTGGTGGAAAGGACCACCAACCTCTATGGGGTAGGGACCCTGGTGAGGAAACTGGGGTCCCCTGGGGAAGGGCGATGGTGGCGGGCAATTGTCCTATGCACAGGAGCCCCTGTGCAGGGCTTGGACCAAGTCCAGAGTAGGACATCGGTAAGGGCTTCATTAAATGGGAGTAATGGTTCGTGGGGGGCAACTCCCGGCTGAAGCTCCTCAGTCAAGACGTTTATCACGACTGCCACTGAGGGTAGTGTAAGGTCCAGGACCTCAGCCATCCTCCGATCCACCATAGTAAATAAAACACCCTCCTCCATAGCCATGGTAGGGTGAGAGACCAGGCCAGTGCCTGGGAGGTGGCCAATCCACTGGCATCTGCCAGATCCTCATACCAGTTGTCCATGGGATCTTCTAATGTCTGATATTCAGAAGGGTCCACAGACCACTCCCAGTCATCACCCCATCAGGGTCTTCAAATGAATAAGTCACTGGCTCCTTCATGGGGAGTCTGCCCCTGGTCGGTGTCTGACGACACACGTGAACCTGCCGGCGAAAGTCCAATAGGGGCTGGTCCCAGATCCGTGGGGCCCTGTGACTCGTCCAAAGATTTGTCTTGTGAAGTCAAAGACCTCTTCGACTTCTTTATCTTTTTGTGGGACTTGCCAAACTTACCCAGACTACTTGAAGTGGGACGACAATCCCTGGGTACAACTTTGCGAACAATCTCAGGACTTTCCACGCGACTGAGACATGGAACATTGCGGAGTTGATCAACGTCAGGTGGAAAGGAGCTTGAGAAACACTCCCCGAGTGCCTTAGGGTGCATGGTGCGGCAGTCATCGCATGTCTTGGTGTCGTGGTCTCACTCAAGACACCAGAGACAAAACAAGTGCAAGTCCTTCACCGACATCTGTTGTTGACAGGCACTGCATGGTTTAGAACTTGCCTTTCTGGTAGACCTCGCACACCAGGAGACAAAGTCTCAAAAAAATCTTCGACAAATAGTCGGAAAAAGGCCAGTCAAAAAGTGACTTGGGTAGCCCTTCTCCAAATCAGAGCCAATTGGCGCAGAAAGAAAAGAACTGACATCAGCTGGCTGGGCTGGCGCCTAGTTTTGGACCGCACACGTCCCTTCCGGCGCAGGCATCACGCAGAACAAAATGACGCCACCTACCGGCACGCAGGGGGACTGCTCACCAAATGTTTCCAGATCCAGTCTATCGCCTGGGGAATATTCTAAGGTAAAGAATCTGCAGCTAGAAGTCTCTATCAGGTGTTATACAATATATTGTGAAATTGCATCTATAAAACATTAATCAACAATATAACTGACACATTAGGAAAGACATGGGTATGACGGGCTACAGATCTGAGGAAGATAAATAAGGCAGATTCGGAGGAAGCTCTTCAATACCTTGGGAAGCAGCTATTAGAGCTGGGTTCAGGTTTGTATAAAGAAAGATTATCCACAGAACAATCTACTAAAGAATTCAAATGGCTACATTTGGTGGGACAGACTCGGATCTGTACCTTTGAGGATGTGAACCAGTGGGGACCTTTTCCCATATCTTATGTGAATGTGTTCAGTTAAAAACTTTTTGGGAAGGGACCTGGTGTGTTCTGTCACAAGCAGTGAAACTTTCTAGAAGTGATGAGGCATAACTTTTTTTATTTGTTATGTGGAACAATGGATATACTTCCACAAACACACAATTACTGTATATGCCTGTTGGGAGCTGTAGACCTCCTAGTATACATCCAACGAAGTCCGATATAGAGTGGTTCATGGGTGCAGGAAATACACGTTTACGTGAAAGACATGGATGCTAAAGGAAATTTGGTGACCGGAGGGGCGACCAAAGACTTTAATTGACCCTTCTGTCTTTGTATATACAGTGTGCGCCTTGGCACTGAACTGGGGAAGGTGTAATGGTCTTATTTTGAAATCTATCTTTTTGTAACACTCTTATCTTCCACTATGCATCACTAAGAGCAGCACGCTGTGTACATTTAATACTTTGAGAGGATCGATACAAATATGAAATATATATATATTAGTATATATTGAGAGAACCTGCCAGTGGTCTAGAACAAACCAGGCCACTGAACCACAGAAAATCCCATCTATGAAGAGGAAAAAATAATGTAGGTTTCGCGTTTTTAACTTGAGAAGTTACATAGCCTCGAATAGTATCAACGCATTATAATGATTCCTCGAATTGCTGAAAAAGGTAGTGTACATTCACAGAGTAAACAAGGGGAGAGAATATTTTAAAGCTCACTTTAAAACAAACTGCAGACCAATTTCAAGCAATCACGCAATTCTTTTTTAGGATTTATGGTTAGTGGGTACAATAAGACAGCAATACGGTAGTTAGTGGGTACAATCTAATCGCTAAAATTCCTTTTACATCAGTTAGTCTTCCCTCGACTAAATGTTTATTGACGGAACGAAGATGGTGAGAGCATTTATTGAGCACTTTAATCAAGTGTGCAGCTCGAATTACTGATTACATCACGTTAATTCAAATTCTAAATAGTGCCTCTTTTTACTGAGCAGTTATTTCAAGACCATAATGAAAAATACGATATATATGCTCTGATTTGACATGCTTCTTCTGCCAATATTTCGTGACCCTCAGCAAACTAGATGTTCAAATTTGAAAATCAGAAAAAACAAGCTGGCCTAGCATTTTTATATGAAAAAGTATCCACTTTAATAAGATCTATAGAGCGAAGAATGACTCAATCATTCACTCGTGAATGCTATTCAAGACATCTAGTCTATTAGTCATAAAACAAAAACACATGGCAAGCGCAATAAGGGTTTATATTTTTACAATGTGGGTTGGATTAAGTTTAAAAGAGAAAATAAATGAATAAGTTGGTGTTCCTATGATTTCCAATGCTCTGCATCGTCCTCCATCCTGAGACCAATGAACATAATTCTTATTAAGGTCAGAAATGTTCTGTCATATAAAGTATATTTAATGGCCAGTGCTGCTCAAGCTATTTTCAGTGTTCTAAATTATAACAGGGCACTGTAATTCTAAAATAAATACATATCAATCAAGGTGTTGATCAAATACATACATGATGGGATGATAAACTGCGGTTCTGTGTTTCCAGCATATCCCAGTTTTGTATACCTGAATGGAAAAAAAAAAAAGATTATATTTAGCAAACTGTTAGCACTTACCAGGAGCAAAAGACTTAGATGCGAACAAAGGGTGTGGGCAAGGAAGTGATGTGTAAACATAAGCATGCTGCTTTCTAAGCCATCTAAGCACACCTCAGTAACATCGTGACAAAGTAATAAAGATTCACACCGTGCTACCGACAGGTCTATTTTTAAAACCAATCCAAGTCACACGATGCTAAGCAACAGCAGTATTGTTAATATTCACTTCTTTAATCTCCTTGGAGGAGGCTGTTAGCAAAATGTCAAGTATTCTCTTTGTAAGAAAAAAACAAAAAGCTTACTGCACAAACTAGTTATTTTTTTCTATTTGCACGTTTATTCCAGCTAGGTTTGGTTGCATACCCGTAATAAAGTAAGGCACTCCAAACTTGGGGCTTAGTATATGACTGTCTGCAACAGGCAAAAGAGGCTGTATAAGAAAGCACTCGCAATCATTAAAACGATAATACTTCCTCGCTGCCTGTATGCCTAACAGCACTCCCTATATAAGGTGCCGGCGCACTTTTTTAAGTCCCTGAACACATTGTTAATGGGGTCCAAAAGGAAGAGAGTAAGTCTCGAGACATTGCAGAGAACGTGGCAGAAAGGTGGATTAGAGGTCCCTCACTTAGAATTATACTACATGGCATCCCAAATACAGCATGCAATTCATTGGTTAGACGAGAATGACAACTGGGAGAAAAGATAACTGGTGGGCACATATGGAGGACACTCATTGGCAGCATTACTAATGTTGGGGGCTGGCACTGCACGGACCGTCCCGTACATAATCCAACATGTGGCGCGGATATGGGAGCGAGTTGTTAAAAAAGTGGTGGGACACGCCCCTTACGCACTAGATATGCCTCTTTGGGTGGTACAACCCTTCGCAAAAATAGAGGCCTCAATGTCGATCCGAAGATGGAAGGAGGGCGGGTGTTTGAAGATGGGGGATCTGTTCCATAACAAACAATTCATTACTAGGGAGGATGCAGAATCAATGTTCGAGCTGGGGACAGGTCAATTTCTTCAATATGGAAAGATTAATCAAGTAGCAAGAGATATGGCCCTCCACCCCGGATGAGCCTGCGGAAACCAGGGTGTTACAGGTTATGCTATATATGGCACAGGGGAGGCGCTTCATCACGCACCTGTACATAGCGTTGCGAGAGGATCTGACCAGTGCACCCATTCCGGTCCAGAGTAGGTGGGAGGAGACACTGGGGGAGCCCTTGTCCGAAAAAGACTGGATAAAACTACACGAAGGGGTCAAAGTGGTCAACTCGAATGTCAGGTTTAAATTAATCCAATATAACTTTGTACACCAGGCATACCTCACCCCTAAAACGCTTAGCAGAATCTTTCCGACCAGATCCGATAGCTGCCCTAGGCGGGGCTGCTGCCTCGGATTTTATTCATATGGTCTGGACGTGCCCGAGGCTGGCTCAGTATTGGACCTCAGTTCCGGGGAAAATAAAGGAGGCGACGGGATGGTCTGTGCCCAAAGGTATACAGGAGGTGCTGCTGGGTCTCTTGCCGGCCCCAAAGAAAAAAACTAAGCAGGCGGTTTGTAATGCTTGGATGGACATTGGCCAAAAGGCGAATTGCTATATCATGGATGGGCACGGCGCCCCCGAAGATTGAGATGTGGTTGAAAGATTTGGGTGAATGGGCAGCGGCGGAAACAGTAAAAATGAAGAGTGTGAGACGGGATGAGAAACTTGAGGACGATCTGCAGGCGTGAGCGACCATGCTTGCTGATATAAAGGAAGTACAAACTCCACCGATGACACCACCTATAAGCACTCCCCCACAAGACGGACAATGACGCATCATACCCCATTGGAAGTGTGGTAGCTATGTAGTGAGCGCCAAGTCCCGAAAGGACTTTGGGCACTGTAAAAGGGAAGGCGACGCTGAAAAGTTGCTAGTAATCGAGGATGGGTGGGGGTGGGATCTGGGCTGCTGGGTACTTATATAGTTGTCCTGGATACAAAACACAAGTTGGCGTAACGGACAGGATACTTGCCTACTGTAATGTTTCACATTATATGTGGATTGTTCTAGTCCTTGTAATAATGGCTTACCGATGTCTGTAACTTGAAGGTTGTAAGTTCCTTAAATGCCAATAAAGAACTATTTAAATAAAGTTTAAAAAAAAGAAAGCACTCGCAAAGGCCCTAGAACAGTGGTTCTTAGCCTGTGTTAGCGACTTAGAAGATTAAATAATATTAACAGGTCAATAAAGCGGATACAAATAAAAAGGAAAATGTAAAACTGAAATTTTTTAAAACGTTCTGTAAATGTGAAGGAATTTGAAACTGGATGCTAAAATTAAGTTGGTAGTCTCAGATTGATTCGAGGGAGCAGTGCAAGTGCATCAAACAGAATATAGTATGGATGATGACTGACCTCAAATGAGTTTATAAACGCGCCAACCTTCCGAATACAATTAAAATGTTTTTCTATTTGTGAATTAAATACAATATTTCATCATTTGTGTATTTGTTTGATGAATGCTTGTTTCTGTATTTTTTGTGTATTCTTTTACGGTTCAAGTTATCAAAAATGCTTAGGCCAGGGTCCACGGTTTACAGTATTGACTTATTGTGGGTCCCTGGGTTCCAGAAATGATTAAGCGGTGGTCCTCGGACGTCAAAAGGTTAAGAACCACTGCCCTAGAAGATGTAGCCTCTACTAATCGCTTTACCTTCACCAGCAATAAAATAGATAATTCTCTCTTTCTCCTTGGCCTACATCAACTAAACATACAAGGACAGAAAGATTCAGTGGGTTTATGTGAAGCTACAAAGGATTCTAGAATGAAACAAATGAGGAGCAATTAGAGAAGCAGTGGTAATACCAAAAAATTTAGTTTTTTTGGAGTGCCTTGGCATAACCGTACTTAACCCTAGGAAAAGGGTGTCCAGTTTTAGATTGTGCTTCTGGGCCATAATGATGAATGGTGATATATAAATGTGGGTAACAAAGGAAGGACTCTACTACTCCCTTAACGCTATCAATTAGCATGTGAGCCTAATGCAGATCCAGGGCATGCCATGACAGTGCTTCTTGCCTTTAATGTTCCACCAACCTAAAAGAGATAATTGAGAGCGATAGGGAGAAAGAGAAAATGCCTTAAGTACACCAGCACTGGGTTGACTTATATGTCAGATATCTCCTTATGTCGTCTTTGAAGGGTTAACTTTAATTTGAGGAGGTTATGTGATGAGAAATAGTTGAAAGCTGCAATAACCAATATTGGACATCTATATAAGACTGGGAAGCGGCTTACATTTGCTGATATTTGACTAAAATTTGACATCTCTAGAAGGACAATTCATGAGTGAAAACGAATTTATAGAGCGCACAGATGCTCCTGAGAGTGTCCTGGCGCTAATAAAGGACAACAAGAAGAGGATTAGTTCAAGGCAAATAACAAGGTTTTTAGTGTTTTTTCTGAAGATGGACTCAGAGTTGAGAGCAAAGTTCCAATAAGAGTTGGTTCCAGGCCTTCGTCAGCAGGTAAGGTACTTTATGAACACTTCATAAAGTACAGCCACTTTAAAAGAGGAATGAGGTTAATACTTACACTGGAGGACAGTAGTGACTCCTCTGTTGAGCCCTGATTAGCAAGGGTAACATCATCCTGGACAATGTTTAAAGTGTGCTCGCAGTTGGATATTGGGAGTAACCTATCAGATGATAAATGTACTTTTATGGCAGTAATTGTGGCACAAATGTCTAGGAATGCATGTTTAAAATTACTGCAGTTCACTTTCGTGAACCATACCAAGCTGAACTCTAAGCACCTTAGTATATGCGTACCAAACAACTGCACTAGATGAGATTGGGTTAAGCATCAGATCTATTTAAGCCTGAAACCTTTCTACTGGTGCCAAGGACCAGGCTGAGGAACACAAATGGTAAGTGAAGGTTTAATGATTTTCCTAGATTGGTAGCAAAGCAGAAAAACAATGATGGATTGTAAATCAGAGGTCCCCAGATAGGCAGGCTGGCTAGCAGAAGTGACCAAATGGACAGAGTCTGAATGTATAGTAATCAGTATACCATCCGTTTTAGGACACCCTCATTCCTCTCTCCTCATCCCTACGTCTCAACCCTGCTTCAGATGCATAATCTCCAATTCTCATTCCACCACCCCTTCATCCCTGCTCCTCATTCCACCACCCCTCAGTCATACCAACACACTTTCAATGTTGAGAAATACCCCTCCATACTGATTGGTTAGCCGCAGCCAAAGTTAAGAGGGAGGACTGCATTCTATTAATCTACCCATTGAAAAAACAGCCTGGGCATGTCCAGATGTGGGTCCCAGGCTCATAGTGCCACTGGAATCAAGCTATAACTTGCTGAAGAGCCCTAACTAGGGCGAAACCAGCCCTGGGTCGCTTGTGTTCTGGTTCAGGGAGGACCTGGCCAGGCTGTTCAGCCTGGGCTATTCCCATGAGGAGTAGGGTCAAGACTGATTTGCATATGGCTGGGTCCAAACTGAGGTGGCATGGTGGGCAAAAAACGATGGATTCGGATGCAGCCAAAGCGACTGTCAATGGCTGAGATTAATTCAAGCATTCCATTCATCGCCTTGTTGGGTTTGCGTTTGCCACATATTAAAGAAAGGCACTGCAAAAGTGGCTACTAGCCCACTGAGAAGGGTTTTGAAAATCCCCCCTTTCCTCAACAGTAAAACCGGATTAAGACTTAAGTATATGCAACTCTGCTATTCAATAGCATGACCACTCCTTCACACTGGGCACTTCTGATGAATTCTGGAAGCAAAATACTTTGCAGTTTCCACCTGTGTACACTTCAACCTCACATACTCTGTTCACTTCGCCAGGTAGTACAATAAGGCTTACATTTCTGTCCCCATATACATCTGCTCCAGTTTTGCAACTGCCTATGGTCAACCATGGTTCCAGCGTATAGACCACTGAATATCAATCATTAGTCAGCGTACATCAGTTACTTTGTCTGACAGCTCTCAAACGCCCTCCTCCAAAAACTTGCCACAACAAGTTTCAAAAAGGCCCCCCACTCTACTACTTCCAAGCTTCTCGTTTCTTGTGGTATATCGGACAGCTTTGTTCAGAAGAATTGGAAATTCATCTTGACTTGGGTTACCACTGCAGGTATGAAAGTCCCCAAGTCCACATTTAGCTCTTTAATGGACCTGCATGTTCTCAGTATGCCCTCTGCTTTCTAAATGCTACACTTTATTATGTATCAGAAATAAAGTGGTGTGTAATACAGAACTGTGAGAACCTTGACTCTCCTGCCGCCATTCAGACACTGCTAATTTAATTTCTTGCACTTTTAAAGACTGCCCTCATTTTCCATGCTGGTCCCCTGCCTATCCATGACCTACACCTTATTTTCAAATACCAGGAGCTTATTAAATGGAGGACTTCCAGGGGGTATTACGGACCTCTTCTCTTTTATCAGTCCTGCCATTTACCGCTCATCTCCGTAACCACCCAAGTTCTCGCCCAAAAAGCTTAGAGTGAATTTTTAGGACTGCTGGCCTGGGCTGTTAGTTTGGCTTTCCAAGCACTGCACTTTGAAGGATTATTCCCTTCTGCAGTTTCCTCTGACCCCTTACATTTCCATTTCCAGATTCAATTTTCAGGTTGTGACCATGATGTTTATCTAACTCCAGGCACACCTTATGAGTTTTGCTAAATCAGCGTGGCACGGTTATGTCATCGGAAGACTGGGAACTTCCCCTAGGATGGCAGCTAAGGCCTGTTGCTCAGCCCTTAGCTGGCCCCTGCAGGGTAGTCTATGCTAGTGGTAACTCAACAGCATTTAGTATCTGCTTCCTTGTATTCCTTTAGTATCTGCCACTGTTTGAGACACTATAGCAGCAGTCAGAAGTCCCCTTTTCAGCTCCAGGACCACATTATCATAGCAGTAAAGGCGAAAGAAAACGTTTAGATCAGCAAAGGGATTGTGAGAGAGGAAGAGCCACCATAACGGTCAGGAATTTCAGTGGCTGACCTCTCACAGTACTGGCAAAGACTACTCTGCTTCCACTCCTTCTAGCGATAGGACACTGACCGACAACTAAAGCTGAGGTAATAACCACAATTAAAGTCAGTTGGTCACAGAACCATAAAGATCTCTAAATTACCAGTTAATTAGAAATATTAGCTGAAAACATTTTATCTGTAAATGCCACCAGCACTATTGCCTCCCATCTACCCTGTGTGCGACTGTGTTCTGTTAGTGCAGTTGCAGGCCAACTCCAGGAATGCAACACAAAAAAAAAAAAAAATACACAACAAAAGAACAAGCACTGCACTAGGTTTTAACAGTACACCTAGTAAGGTTTTCAGGGCTTTCTTCTTTAATTTTTAGATTTATCGATCCATCTAATTATGAAGAACACCCACAGGAGATTTTCTTATAGTATGTTATTGGGATAAAATGGGATGGGATTTAAATAGTATATTTTTAATATATCATACTTCTCAAGGCTATAGTATCAGAGAAATTACATGTTTTCTCAACAATCTGTAAAACAGGTTTAAAAACGGGAACAGCAATCTATCTGCAAATATCATTTGACTCCATGTTTAGCACTTCTTAAAGTCAGGCTGTATTCAGCATACATTTCTACAAAGTCTTGGTCAGGTAGATGTAGCACTTCCCAACATAGTCAAACAGACGTTTGCAAGGTATAACATACACAAAAAATGTTTTTATACAACAGCCGTGGTTCTCCACCTGTGAGTTCTGTCACTATCGACTTAGCCATGAGAGAGACAAGGGAAAGAAACAAGCAAAAAGCTAAATGTCGGATGAATTAAAGTAGCAACAAATGGTTACTAAAAGAAGTCAATAAAGTCGGCAACAATTAGATATAGGTGAAATATTAGATTTAAATAGAAGGTTGAAAGTGAGGGGTCTTTGGTTATTTTTTATGGTATATCTCAACGCAACCACTGTACCATCCACGAAGACCTATAAACGTCTTATTCCTTGAATGACTATTCCTTTTTTCACCCCACCATATATCCAAACTTGTTCCTAATCACATAGTAGAAAATTAGCATGTGTCCAGGGAAAAACGTTTTTGGCCCTTCCATTCAGCAGCAATCAACTTACGAGAGGCCGTTGCTGCGTGGTTAAACTCGCATAAATAGGAGCAAAACCTTTCAAAAAGATATTAAGCAACTGTGTCGAACAGTCTAAAAAAGGCGCAATTTTAAAATCTAAATTAACGTCCAACAGTGCCTGCCAAATGTCAGTAATTAACAGGCACATGCTATGCTATGTGAACAAGCAGGAAACAAAGAAAACTCCCACGGTTATTCTCCGCGCACTGGCACCATTAAATAATGAAGCTGAGCAAGAAGTAGATTGAGGGGTTCCAACTGAATCCGGTTAATACTGTGAAAAACAGTAAAGTGTTCTCATTGAATACGAAGGTTAACAGTAGGTGCAAGTGTTCACGACTTCAACACTACCACACCAATAAGCAAAGAATATCTTCTTTTATTCAACACAAACGGCACATGTGCACATAGGCCTTTCATTTCCTTGTAATTGTACGCAATGATTTAATAGTTTATGCCATTTTATTTGCACAGCTCGAATGTTTTGCTTTCCACATTTTCCAAATGAATTTAATACCTCGAGTTTCATGCTGGGTTAAACTTTTGAAAGGTTATACCAAAGGCAGACATATAGATATGTCCAATTTCAGCGTACGAGGTGAGAACTGAAAAACAATAGGTCCAATACAGGTGGCCACATATTTTAGGTGAAAGAGGGGCTTGTCTTCTCTAACACGCAAGCTTGTGAATTAACATCTTAATGGAGAGGATCTGTTGCACCACTTCCGGAAGAGGTTATGTCTGGTGAAATTGCCATAGTTGCGAAATACAGAATGCGGTACAGGTATTAAAGCAATATTCTCTATTAAAGCAGAGGTGCAGTGGTGCAACAGTATTCTGGGCACAAAGCCGGAAAACGAGGAATTAGTTTCGTCTTCCTTTAAATCCTTAAACAATCGTATTATTTGCATCTCTAAATTTGAAGACCATATCTCGTCTGTAAAGCCCTCCGATATCCCCGGGTCTCGCCAGCGCTATATAAAACTCTTTAAATAAATAAATATAGACATTATGTATACATAGATGGGCATTATAAAATAAAAAGTGCTACGCAAATGCACACAAAAATTCCACTCCCAAAAAAAGAAGCCCCAAATAGCTTATATCCACAGCCTCAATATACCCAACACTATTTCTTTGACTCCCATGTTCTCGCCTAACTAATGACCCTTATTTGTAGTCACTGATATTATATTAAATCGCCCTCTCCAAATTCCGTTCTAAAAAGGGAACTTTTGTAATTATATTTTACCTAGTGTAACACACCTTTCTGCGCCAACCACAAAGCAGCCCACCTGATAACAGGCATATTGGTCTGGTTTTCCCCATTAATTAGGTATGTGCTCTAAAAAACAATCTAGGTAGTAACTGATTAGCAGAGCCCTTTCTAAATTTTCACCCTCACTGGCTTAGTGATATATTCAGATATCCAACATCCGAAATCAAGAAAAGTGCAATACTGTTTCTGCTGCCTAACATTAAGCATTTAGTAAAAAAATACATGGTTTACATTTATGTGAATATGAAGCTGTAAATAAAAAATGGGTTTAAATTGGCGGAGGGAGGGTGGTGGTGGGGGGGAATAGCCGAACAAGTTGTGAAGCCCGCTGTCTCCTGCAATAGAGGGGGTGATGGCTGCCGCGTAGGAGACTGCGTAAAAAGTTACCCGGAAACAGGGAGGGACAAGACTGTCCATGCTGCACTGTCTGGAGGAAGGAGGCAGGAGGAGAGGCCTTGGGCCCATACGGCTGCGATGAGAATCGGACAGGACTAGGCAGAAGGCAAGGCCCAGGACAGATCACAGGAGGAATGTGGCTAGTGGGTGCATCCAAGTTCTGGCAGGGGAGACTGGACCTTTGGAGCAGAGACAGGACTCTGCTATAAAATAACCATTGAGGTGTGATTCGTAGGAAGTGTTAAACAAGCATTTGCAAGTGCAATAGGTGTCGCAATTGTCGGAGTTCGAGCTAGAGCTAGTCCCGTTGTAAATGACAATGTCTTTTATCTATGTGTTGGTTTGGAGTATAGCGTTTGGATGAACAGAGACACAGCTGCAGTACTGTCTAGAGGACTTCGAATGAGGAATTGCCACTGGAACCCGAGAAGCAGCTGCAGCACTGTCTAGAGGACTTAGAATGGAGGAATTACTGACAGAACCAAAGACAGCTGCAGCACTCCCTAGAGGACTTAGAATGGGGAATTACAGAGGAGACCAGAGAAGCAGCTAGCAGCACTCCCTAGAGGACTTAGAATGGGGAAATTACCGACGGGACCAGAGAAGCAACACTGCCTAGCGGACTAAAAATGAGGAATTAATTCTGTGACCAGAGACGCAGCTGCAGCACTGCCTAGAGGATTTAGAATGGGGAGTTACTGACTGGACTAGAGAAGCAGCTAGCAGCACTGCCTAGAAGAGTAAAAATGAGGAATTGCCACTGCAAAGAGACAGAGCTGCAGAACTGCCTAGAGGACTAAGAATGAGGAATTACCACTGGGACCAGAGAAGCAGCTAGCAGCACTGTCTATAGGACTTAGAATGAGGAATTGCCGCTGGGAACAGAGACACAGCTGCAGCACTTCCTAGAGGACTTGGAATGAGAAATTACTGACAGGATCAGAGTAGCAGCTAGCAGCACTGTCTACAAGACTTAGAATGAGGAATTACCATTGGGACCAGAGAAGCAGCTGCAGCACTGGCTAGAGGACGAAGAATGAGGAATTACCACCAGAGAAGCAACTAGCAGCTCTGCCTAGAGGACTGAGAATGAGAAACTGCCACTGGGAACAGAGAAGCAGCTGCAGCACTGCCTAGAGAACTAAGAGAGAGGAATTACCACTAGGAACAGAGACACAGCTGCCACATTTGTGACCAGATAAAGAACAAGATTTACAGCCCTATTTACAGTAATGGAGAAAGGGAGGCCCGAGCGAGTGAAACATAATTAATGCTAAAAACGAAAGTTTGGGTGAAAGGGAGCGAACGAGTAAAGTCAAATTTCTAACATTCTAACTTTGAGACTGCTCAACTCTCTTCAGTGACCCAGAGTCTGTGGATCATAAGTGAAAGCTAAGGTGTGAAGGGGAGAACACACGAAGAGACGGTGGGTGGCAGGGGAAAGCAGCTGCTCGCATTTGCAACATTTCCAGAAGACGAAGCAGACAATCAGAATAAATAGTGCGCAAAACAAACTGAAATGGACAGAAGCGAAATAAGCCCTGTAACAGGGCCAGTCACTAGGGGAGGGCACAACAGACCAAAAGGAGGAGCAAACGAGCACGATCTACCATTCAAAAGTATGAAATTCAGAAAGGCACCCGGAACAACCAATGACAAGCGATGGGCCGGCTTGAAGCCTATGTACGGAATACGCACGTGCCCTGCAAGGCTTGACCTTAAAAGGAAGTGGAAAGAAAGGCTCACACACTGAGGGACACCCCAAACCCCCACCACGGACTTCGGCTATACGGGACAGGAACTCACTAGCAGGCAGAAAGGCACCAATGCCCAGGAAATTCCCTCTCATGAGATGGAAGACTTTCAAGACAATCAGAGTGGGGCAGATGTGTTTGGCATGATTAGATGGTGAAACCACAGTTTCTCAGGTAAGTACTTATCCTGAGGATGGAATAACACCAGACTTCTCACTAGCTGAGCGTGTTGAAGACCCAAGTGGCACAACTGCTTGGGAGTACTCCTAAGGGCCCCTTTACACTGATTAGAGGCCTAAACTCTCTGGAGATGCTCATGCTGTATGACATTCACTTCCAGCAAAAGAGCATATTCGAAAATATATCTTCCTGGAAGGGGGGGGTGGGGGGGTGATTCCTCTCATCAGGCGAACGGAATGCCACTGTAGGGATGAATCCTGATTTGGAGTCTAAATTGAAAAGCATATCGCAACAATGCAACATCTGCCTTGGACAATGATCGCATGGATCTTCAACTGGCATGACAGATGCGATCCTGCTTGGAGATAAAGTCCAGGACTCTTTGGATGTGGTCATCCTTCACGCCAGTCACGCCCACACCTCCTCTATGTATGATAAGTGCTACAACCAGCATTCTGCAACAATGCATAGGTGGGTCAGGAACAGCACCATGCATTTGATTTTGTGTTGATGCAGTTATCTTTACATTGTCTAATTTGTGAGTCTCTGTTGCTGCAGCACCAAAGTAAAGGCTGAGAGTAACAGTACATGCAGCCCTCCACCTCCAAGACAGGCTACGTGCGCCATGTCTAGCGGATGTAAATCTAGCTGTGGTCAGAGACTAAATTGGTGATCCTCCCAGATATTAGCAAACTACAGGAGTAGGAGGACAGGAAAGAGCCTCGATTAGCTAGAAAGGTTTGTGAAGGCCTTAGTCCTAGCAGACACCTGAAGAAAGTCACACCCAGTAAACCAGCAGCATTCGTACTATTAAAATGCAAACAACTCACTCTCATGATTGGATTGCTGGTTTGTTCCCAGAGTATATAGTTCTAGATTTGGAGATACACTGTATTTGGCACAGGGCATTCCTGAAATCTAGGTCCCACGAACAGATGGAGGTTAGATGCATGAGAATTGAGGGGCGGGAAGATTCTGTAGGGCCTACCTATTTATATGGATAATTACTCTAAGAAGAACATAAAGTCAGTGTAGTTAATGTCGTTATATGGGAAGCCTTTAAGACGATTTTGAAAGATCAAATTATGTCTAAAATAGCAGGGAAGAGGCACAGGCAATTAAAGGGATAAACGTGCAGCTGGTCTAACTTGAGTGGCCACCTAGTTAACCCAGCCATAAAAATCCAGTGACTCGTCATTTCTAAGGGAAGATTAGCAAAATACAGTACAGAATGTGGCCATTAACTATTTCCATAGCATACAGCATCGCCTGTATGTAGTGGACAGAAAATCCTGTAAACTACCTCCACAGTTGAGTAACTGCAAGGAAGGTAGTAAGTGAATAGCAGATATTAGAGCCAAGCTTATGGTTACGATTTAACACGACTTACTATAAGGGGTATTGGTAGACTACTTTTGCTCCCTATTCAAGCTTAGAGTACTGGGTTGGAATGAAAAGACAGAGGACTTTGTGGGAGTTACCAGTTCTTAGACATTGGAGGGCTGTCCGCTATCTACGCTGCCTTTTGCTGCTTTGCTAGAACCATTGGTGTGCTGGGTGAAACAAGATGCATTGGTAAGGGGACTTCTATTGAATGATGGATGGTATGCAGATGAATTGCCATTCTACCAAGCAGAGCCAGACTCGTTGACCTAGAGGCTGATGTGGATATATGAAGTGTTCACAAAAAATGCAGCATATCTTTCCCGAGTCCAATAATGAAAGTAGTTACTTCATTTGATTTACATTGCCCATTCAGGCATTTAGGGTACAAAAGATGACACCTGGTTTGTTGATACCAACTTGAAACCAGTGTTGAAACAATTCCGGGTAGATGAGACAACTGCTTTTATACTCATTCTACCAGGCTCACTTTATAATATAATCTCTCTGCCCATATTTTAACAAACTGTGCTCTTTACAGAGGAGGAGTTCTTTAAGAGTAAGGACTCGGCACTCAGACGTTGCCTCATGAAACTAAGGCTTAACTCAGTTTCCGTTCCAATAAACAGTGGGAAAACTGAATGATGAATATTCTGGGATATACAAATTTTGGGATACTGCTTTGCTCCCACAAATCTTGGTAGGAGAGGACGGTTGTACGTTAAAGAATACCTCATTTCCCTAAGAGACATTTTTTAGGTTTCCTTTCACTTCTTATGGCCAGTTCAGGGAGATAGTGGATTTTCTGATGGAACACCCGGTGTCACGATTTTGGCAAGTGGTCCTATTTGCAGTGCTGTTCCTGAATGATTGTGTGCAAGTATGAACAGGGTGGAATGATTTCGCAAGAAGTGTGCGTTTCTGAGGTGCCTGTGGTGAGAGTTGAAGTTTGAGTTTGTGGGAATTTGTTTTATCGGTTCATTTGGTTATCGGATTAGCCAAAATCCAACTTCGAGATATTGTGGTTTCCTTGTCTGCATAAGATTGCACCGCATGCACAGAGAGAGTGGTTTCTGAATTAACAAGTTTTCTTTTTCTCGGTTGTGTGTTTAGTCTGGGTTGGTTGATGTGCTTTGCTCCTAAGTGCACAAGAGTTGGGTTTTATACATGTACTTACATTTCTTAACGCCATGATTATGCTACATCTCATAAAAAATGCAGTTTTCTTTAGACGGTTTCTTTAACATTAGAACTCTATATTTCCCGAGACAAAATTAATAAATGAAACAAATCAGTTAATTAGACCTACACAATTTGAAGCACCCTCTGCCAGTTTAGGATTTTTAGCAGACCCTCACCTCCAAAACTTGCATTCTTAGGAGTGTAGATTTGATATAGCTTTTTCTTTTTATTGATCAGTGTACAATTCCCAGCATGCCAAACATTTTGGATATCCGAAGAGGTCGCAAAGGAATGGGAACATTTTCCAGCTATGCATGTGTGAATGTATGCAGTTTGTGTGCACCCATGTGCTTTTTGTTTGGTGTACTGGTGCCTGTAAATGTTGTTTGCGTGTGCAGTTGTGCATATGATGTGCAGTGATGGCTCATCAACAAGGGAACAACAGCAGTGCTCTGTTGCCTGAGACCAGTCACATAATACATCAAGCCTCAGCACACACTTATCTTTATTTTGTTTACTAGTGTTTCCAAGAACACTGCAAGTGCACGATAGTCTTCTTCCGCTCACTAGGCTCCTGATGACAAGGAGGAGGAAAAGGGCCAATCGGGTGGAGCCAAAATGCATCTGCAAAGTGCTTTTTAAAAACACAACATTCTGCAAACGGATGTCAGTGATGTGCATGTTTAAGGTCATCGTCAGAAACTGCCATCTTTTGCATAATGCCCCACAAGATTTTGTCCCTATCTGTTTTGCTGGCTTTAGAACTCTGTGCACTTTCCTTCTACTAACCAGTGGTAAAGTGCCTGTGTTCCCCCTTCAAAAATGGTTGGATTGGCATACTCCTAATTGGCATACTCCTAATTGGCATATTTAATTTACCTACAAGTCCCTAGTATATAGTACATAGTGTACCCAGGGCCTGGAAATTAAATTAGCGGTCTGAAGCACCTATTGTGGCATCCACTGCAGTGGCAGTGCAAACATGTCTTCAAGCCTACTGCTGTAGCCTGACTGCAGCATTGTAAAACTGCAATTTGACCTGTCAAAATAAACCCTTGACAAGTCAAAACTTCTCTTTTAAATATTAATAAGTCACTCTTGTGTACGTTTTGCAGCCTACAAGGCTAAGTGCATGGTATGTAAAAGTAGGGCATGTAGAAATGTAATGTAATGTTAACATGTCCTTACATTAACTAGCACCCAAAAGCTATTTCATTGATAGAAGGCTGGCAGACCCATGGAGAAACACTGGAAAGCAATATTAAAATACTAATCCTGTATCGCGTGAATGGGACCAGTCAGAAAAATAATTAAACAATTGTTTTTAATAGTTCTTAAAAATCCAACTCAATGAAGTGGGATTTATAATAAATATTCAGGAAAAGTAACATAAAAAGTTGTTTTCCTGCCTGAAGTTCCTGGAGGCTAATTTGCATCAACTATGCAGCAACTCCCAGCCTGTGCTCAGCCCAGAAAGCAGTATGAAATTCCTTCCAGGAGCAAATAGGCCGACCTGAATGGGCAGAAAGGACCCCTCTCAGTTCAGGAGAATATGCAAGGTGGGCCTCCTTTTCACAGCACAAACTCCTGCTCGACAGGTCTGCTGAGCCACATGTACACTTGGGGACCACTTAACATAGAGATAACAGGATGTCAAGACGATTATGCACCCACATTCTGGTTGCTGTAGGACCATGCTTTTGTGTTTCCAGATCTGTCTCTGGGTTCATTGTGGGTACAGTGACTGCCACTAACTGTATTTAAGTATCAGATGTGAGAGGGCACTAGCATTATTATAGTAAAAAACCAGCGCTCACACTACGCGGAAGGTGTGCGACTTCGGGGGGGGAGGGGTTTGGTTATATTGTGTTTTGCATTCTTATCATTTTGTAGGAGAATACTTATGAAAGTCACTTGCCTCTGTAACAAAGTGCGGAATGATTCGGCAGATGACTCTGGTGTGCAGAGCTCTGCGATTTGTATGCATTTGACGAATAAAGTATGTTTTCAAAGAAAAAAACCAGCGCTCACAGACTAAGTTTAGTGTGGCCAAAGACTTCCTCCATCTTGAAAAATGAAAAGGTAAATTTCACTGTATTTGGTGTATGTGAGAGCATGAGAGTACAAATCAGTGTGCGTGTCAGTGGAAACAATTAAGAAAGTAAATGAAGGGGAATACCAGTTGAGTAAATGAGAAAGCAGTGAGAGCGAGTTAGGTCTAGGAAGTATGAAAAGGTAAGTGTGTGTGTGTGTGTGTGTGTGTGTGTGTGTGTGTGTGTGTGTGTGTGTGTGTGTGTGTGTGTGTGTGTGTGTGTGTGTGAATGTCTTTGTCAATGAGAATCTGTACGAGCGTGAATGTGAAGTACGGTAGGTGGGAGGTAAAGTATGAGGGTCTCTGTGAGTCGGTGTTTTGCTTGCAAGTCTACCAGAATGCATGGCATACTAAAGTGAATACTAGCACCCATGGCAATGCTAGCATACTATAGGTAATTCCTAGCCTAAGGGGGGTCCAGCAATGGCATATGGAGGGTGAGAAGGCACCAATGAGATAATGTTGCACTACAACTCTAGAATTAATTTTTTGACATATTGAGCAGTATCAATGCCAAAATTCTGCAACTGGCCTAGTAAATATATCTGCGGTGCAAGGCTCAGCTACTACTTAATAAATTAGCTGAATATTAACAAATACTTATAAAAGTGGCCCAAATAAACCAACACATTGCAGAGATCAATGTGTACTAATTCATAACATGATACAATTGGGCCCAGAAACACATGAAAAACAGAAGCACAGTAATACAGGAGGACATAAAGATCAAGTAACTTACCTTCGGTAACGCCATATCTGGTTGAGACTCTCTCTCTAGCTGCTTATTCCTTACCTTAGACTATTACCCAGGCGTCAGACTGGATCCAGAAATTTTTAAGCAGTCCCCTTGCGCACAGGTAGGTAGTGATGTGGGCGGTGGCTATAAAGGTGCCACTCCAGCACGCTGACCTCAGTTCATTATCTTTTTCCACACCAGAAGCACGGAGTCAAGCTGAGGTGGAATGATCAGTGTGCTAGGTGAGGTCCTGAAGGATCTCTGATGTGCAAAATACAGTTGAAAGAACAGGGAGAAAGTAAGGAATCTACAGTTAGATAGTCTCTCTACCAGTTAAGTGATTACCAAAGGTAAGTAACTTGCTCATCTGATAAAACTTCTAGCTGCAGATTCCTTACCTCAGGGAAGCACGAAGCAGAGCCAGAGGAAGGCGCGGGCTCCACAGGGACGACATGGTGGCAGCGTCTAGACTTACCTGAAGTAGTCCGGGATCGTGACAATTACAAGCATGAGGGAGGTCCCGAAACAGCTGTAGAATGTGACCTGTCGCTGCGTGGAGTTGCATGTCGAGTGGCAGAAACTTTATGTCTCGCTCGCGGATGGCCTTCAGATTAATAGTTCTGCAATCTGCACAGGGCTTGGAGTCATGGTTCCATTCCAGACACACCAGGTGGGTGGTTTGTCACAGACATTTGACTGTGACAAACATAACAAGACTTGAAAACAGTTAGTTTCTTTGGAGACATCCTCCAAAAACAGATGGAAAAAAGGGTACACTGGTCAAATTCGACAAAACGGTCCAAAAATTAAGTCAAAAAATGACTGAGGGAAGCTCATCCTTATCCACGCTGATGGTGCATAAAAGAAGGAACTGAGGTCAGCGTGCTGGGGTGGAGCCTATGAAGGCACCGCATACATCTCTTCTGATGATGCAATGTAGAGCCGAACAATGCTGCCTATCGGCACTCAAGGGGACTGCTAAAAAATTTTACGGATCCAGTCTGATGCCTGGGGAATATTCTAAGAAAAGGAATCTGCTATAAGAAGTGCCTATCAGATAAGGTTATACGGACAGGGACTAGTCTATGTAAGGATATGTTGCCAATCTTAGTGTATCCAGTTACTGTATTTAATGTTGATGTTTTAACCCACAACGGTGTTGGTCTCAAGATCTCAAGATATATTTAAAAAAAAGAAATATAGTGTTCAGTTTGTAACCTAAAACAAATGAGAAGGAACAATAAATAAGAGACGAGCCCAGTCAGTGTAGTGCATGCCCTGAGCGCTCCATTGGGCAAAAACAGGCCCCGCTGGTCCAGAAAAAAAAACAGTTTGAAGAATCATTTCAGCTGTTCAATAGTAATAAACGATTTAAGTTTGAAACAAGTCTCCAGGAGAGTACACAAGAGTAAAGGGTGTAAAATGAAGGTGTTTATTCCTCTGGGTGTATGCTGCTTTCTGCTCGCTGTAATTTTACAGGACTTAATTGTCATGCCCTGAACAAGACATGTACCAAGCCTTTTGAATAAAATGCGGCTTAACAAATAAATTGTAAATTTCTACACATTTACATTTTGTACATCATAAACACTGCACAAGTGGCGAGCTACAAAGAGACTGGTATCCAGGAAACTCACTGAATTGGAATTATAGCCACATTAAGAAACAATGTCTTTCTAAAAGTATAATGACCAACTTCCGGTTTACATGGAAGAACGTCTAATGTCACGCTTTGCAGCTAGACAGCCAGCTTATCAGAATACACCGAGTGAGCATGCCCCTCGTCCGCCGGTGGTTAGGAACATCATCATGGTTGTAGGAACACACTAGTGCTTCCCCGCCATCATAATGGCAAGAAGAGGTCCTAGATTACACTAGTTGTGGGAATGGATTGGAGGAAAGAGGAATCTGGCTGCGGTTCACGGCAGTACAGAAAACTCTTCAATGGGGCAACCCCACCTGCCTTTGCCCAGCAGGCCCCCGGAGACACAGATGGGCAGTTCTGAAAATGTCCCAGTAGGCCTATTGGGGACCGATGAATAGGTAGTGTGTGCTACGATCAACAATCACACAAAAAAAAAAAACACGCACCACCAGGTTTAACTTTGGATACTTATGAACATTTAAATCATAATGCTATAACATGCTTTCATTCTATAAATATTTGTATAATTCCTATCAAAAATACACTAGAGAGGAGAAATACAATGACACTTAACAGAGCCCTGGGTAAACGACTTGCTAATTATCGAGCACGCTTCAAGAATCAGCCTCTTGTAATACACACACAGTTACTCTTCTATTTACCACATCCTAGGTCATAAAAAAAAGTCCAGTTTACATTTCTGCTGCTCAACAGTGTGCCTTTTGATGACGGGGACACACCCCAGACCAAGTGCTTCGATGGTTACACAGCCTACTTTATCCACACGATCTCTTTGAAAGCTTACTTTAAAAATACAGAATTTCTATGACCATCTATTTGTAGAAGATTAGAGAACAGAAAGAAAATTGAATAAAATATTTTTATCTAAATGCAAATAATACAAATGTATCTTCATTTCTGAGTGGCAGTATATTTTCTTATTTAAAAAGCCGTATTAGATGTGTTTTGGAGTACATTTCACGGATCTCACAACCTAACTAGTGAGGAATGTGTCCCGTAAAGAACACAAAAATGCTCAGCAGTGCAAGCTACGACAAGTATGCATCTTGCAAGTATTTTACAGCTTCAGGTAAGCACTCCTGGACATAGTTAACTTGTCACAACAAGTCTAGTGCTGCAATGATTGCAGACTGAACACCTTTTAGGGGTGGAAACGTTCCTGCCATAAGAAAACATCGAGTATTTAACCAACCTTTCATTTGTATAAGGAATGACCAGAAGGTAATAGAAACGAGGAAGCGGGTTTCACTGGTTATCTACTTCTCAAATCAGCCAATAATTCTGCAACTTAAAAATCATGAAATAGTAATTGCCAATCCATGCAGGTTTGTCGCAACTCCGCAAGAATCAAATTTTTTCCAGGACTTTGATAGTCAGTGCATTTTTACGGTCCGTTAATTTAATAACCGGTTTTTATTTAGCGCTTTAGCCATACCGCACTTCTGCCTTTCCTTAGCACTCTAAAATAGCTAGTGTCATTACGCAATTTATTGATACTTAGTTTATATGGAAGGCTGAGTCGGCCTTGCTCGGTTTCGATTTGTGACCTTCAGAAAAACTAGTTTCAGGGGGAGTGTTTAAATCACTAAGCCAGGTTGCTAGCTGTAGATCACAAAGTAGTATTAGGACTAAGCGCCAATGTACTTACTCGAGAACAAATTCTAAAACGAATGGGCTCGTCCAATGAAGGCCCAGAGATACCCTCTAGGATGACTAGTTTTGTCTTCCGAGTGCTGGATTAAATAACGGAGCACGATTGAACTTTGTACCAATGAGCAATCAAGGCATGTGGGTCAAAAGAAAGCCCTCTTTCTTACCTGTATACCCCAACAACGCGGCCAGTATTCCATTTGTCTGGACATTTAACAGATAGATATGATTTGAGTTTTAACTGGGTCTTGAAGCTATGGTTTCGATGGTTCTGGGTTCTTGTGCTATGCCCGAGCTGTTACTGTAAACAATTCTAACAGGTACAAGTGTGTGGTCCATCAATTTTACAGCCCCTTTGGCGATCCTTAGAATAGACACCTTAACACTACTGAGCAATACAACCATTGGAAAGATAGATGCCAGAGTGACACGCTAGGTACGTGACACATCCAACCCCAAAGGAGACACTAACTACACCCTTCTATCCCTCCGCTATCCTTCTCGATCGAAATAACTAAAAGCATTTCCACCACTCAAATTACTTTCATATTTGCACTATAGTAATTCACCACTAATCCTTTATGGGTTATGGAGTAGTGTGCTACTCGACGAAAAAGCGATTCGACGCCTCGTCAGGGGTAGTAAGCGTCATATAAATGCAATTACAATACACACACCCCACCCCAAACATACTGTGGTCTAGATGCAATTCCACACCCAAAGAACAGTGCATCCTCAGGAAGCGCATGCAATAGGAAGACGCAGCAATAGCAGCGTGCACCAAACAAGTCAGCCTACATCGTAACACAGCCCAGCTTCACAGCTTTAGACATTACACACTAAAAAAAGATTAAGAAGCAGGTAATTTTTATTCCGAATAAAAACAATGGCAAAGGATGTCAATCTGTACTCGCCTTTACTCCGTAAAATACTTTCCCGACTCTACTCAATACACTGTATTAAACTGACAAGTTAGCTTGTAAAAGCAGGCATGGAATATCCTAACATTACATATCAAGGCTCCCAAAAAAAGACAGAAAAAAAAAATGAACGGTTGTAGATTCTAGCACACATACGTCTCTATTTCTGCAAAAAAAAGGGTGGTGATTGCTTTAAGCAATGAAAGTACTACATTGAAATTACTGCATTGAATCTTATAGGAAGAGTAAATTCAATTGGCAATTATGTCTTGTGTACAGAAATCACCCTGAAAGAAAAGCCTGAGGCACACGTGAACTTGCATACACAATATGCCTGGGAGGAAAGTTTGAATGGTCCGCTGCAACAGATTACTCAACATATTAAGGACTAAAACAGAGGCAGATTTCGAAGAGTTGCCAGCCCAAAGATGTGCATTGCATTGAACGCAACTTTGAGAGGAGAGGCCAACTGCTTGTGATTCTGCACTTCAAAGAGTGAAGTATTCAGACTGGCCTTTGAGTAAAGGCTCCATAGGTGAACGTCATCACTGGCTTCTTCCCAGCTGCTCCAAGGAAAGTCCAGAAAAAGGCCTTCTAAACGCATATGAAAGTTCTTCTGAGCCAGGCTCCACCTGGCGTTGTTAACACCTAGAGCCTCGATTTTTAGAAACCCAACCTCTCCCGATTAAAGAAACCCTTCAAAAGTGATTTGACGAAGCAACCATCGGACAGGTGTCCTCTGATAGGTCGGGGCGTTCCTATTAAAGCGGTTACATTCTCAAAAGTGGCACTAAATGCCTAAAACAATCTTCCATTATTTATTTGTAATTTTTCACTGCATCTCTTCAATCATATCTTAATTCCCGTTATCAGCAGTTTGTGAACTCTGCTTTGTCTTCTAAAAATATACAACATTCCAAATGACAAATTATTTCAACTTCACATATATTCAACTTTGGTCTTTATTACTTTGTGTGATATGTGATTGTAACGTATCTATCCACATTACTGATTAACAAGCACTTTTGGCTTAGCCTGCAATCAAACCAAACCGATTATTAACTTTAAAAGGGCTCATGTAATGACTTTCTGTAATCCATACAAACTTGCCCGGGGAAAAAGCTCTATTTTTTGGACATATGCAGGCTTTGATGTCCAATACATCTGCAATGTACTGACGAGTTTGAGAGACTAACAAGATCTTTAGTTTTGCCCCTGGCCAGGCACTGGAGTTTCAGCTATTGGCTGGGTACAGGTAGAAATAGACAGGTTTTTTTTTAAATAAATGTATTTCCTTTTTTTTTTTCTTTAACAGAAATGGACTTTCTTAATATGTACTACATAAAATCAGGAATATTTTCAGTTACCAGGATGTATTTTAGTCAACATTCACTGAGCTTGCCATATACCTTAAGTCGGAACCCCTTTCAAAGGACCACGTTGGCGGTGGTGGTGGTGGTGGTGGCGGTGGCGGTGGTAGTAGTATGCAGGGGATGAACACAGGCTCACAACTCAAAATACACCCAGCAGCAATAAATTATTTCCACCCAAATACAATTTTTTTTACCGCTAACAAAAAGGTCAATATGATGGTCACCAAGGGTGGGTGGAGAACTCCGCTACGCAGGTGGAGTTTCGCAGCTCTGCACTCCGCTTTGGAGTGTGAAGTTCAGCACCAACTTAACTCCACTGGCAGAGCGGAGTTAAATTACCTGCAGCCAGTATTAGCCTTATATTGCTGGTGCTGCTGGTTTACACACCCGTCGGAAAAAAAGCTAACTTTTCCATTGTAAAACAGTCGGGACAAACCTGAAGCTGTTATAGGCGACTCCGTCCGCAAACATAAAACACCTCCCATCAAGGTCTCCTCTCGCCAGCAATAACATGCATCACAGAGAGGACAGAACGAGCAAAAGCACTTGCGGGCACCACAGCAAATCAACACTTCAGAATTCTGTATGGCGCAGTGAGATTGTCTGGGGTGCCCTAACTCTTGAATCCTTGATTGCCTTACACATTGCACTGGCTTTCCCCAGAAGAAACCACACAGTAGGATTGGTTACTTCGTTGCGACCCGGAAGCATTTTAAAATTACGGTAGAATGGCACTAACAGGGACGATGGACGTAGTGTACGTTATGCTGATGAATGAATTCACAGAGGTCAGCCTACTGAGTGTTGTGTGGTGGGTGATCAATTCACTACCTCGCTGCTACAGGTGAGCAGTACGCTGCGCATACCTCCTTTCTCAAAATGTTCAGGCACTGTGGCATGTCAATTATTTCACTTGGGTTACTTTCTTTGTGAGAGTTGTGTTAGTAGTGGATAAGTAAACACGCCGGTGTTTTTGTTTTACGCTTGTATATTTGTTTTTCACATTGTGGCATTGGATATAATTTGTGGGCAAGATAGTCACCTATTGACAAATGATTGCAAAGGCAGGCCTCTGTTTCATTTTGCTTTGTGCATCGATTAAGACAGAAGTGACTACTCCGCCTGCCAGTAGAACTCCGCGTATCGTGGCGGAATTTTTTCACCGATTCGCGCAGTTCCGCGTAGCGCTGCTACATGAACTTCACCCTGGCTTAATATTCACACACAACTACAGTCCCTCCCCACCGCCTCCCAGAAGTTAGGGCTCTAGTGTTTTGTAGGCAGTTCCCTGTGACCAATGCCTTCCTCGCTCTTGCGACTGTGGTTATTCCCCATTTACATTAAGCAACGTTCAGGTTAAGCCCCACTAGTAGTCCGAGTCTCGCATTCACTCTAACTCTATAGTAAAGTCAAAAGTGTTCCAGCTTCAAAGCGCTATCTAGAAAGTTTACACAGGGCAGACTAGGCCTGAATTCAGTCTTACCCACACCTGAAGGATCAGAGCGTCCAAGGTGCCTGAGCGCGCTCATTCTGCAGGAACCAGAGAGGAAGCTGCTGGTTCAGATAAGTTCACTGCATGCGACCAAGTCAAGTTGCATTGAAGACCCCAGAGTTCCACACACGCGGTCAAGCTCCCGCAGAGACTGCAGGTTCCTTGGGGCTCCTGGCAGGGGAAGTCTATCAGTCCATCCCTCAATGGAGAGAAGGTGTTGCGAAGTCCCTCATGCTAGTCCTGCGTCCCAATATAGGTGTGTGTGTAGGATCGCACAATGGCCTCACTCCTCTGGTGACACTCCCATGCAGGTCGCACTCTTCTCGCTAGTTCGTGGCCCCCTCTGGCAAAAAGGGGGGGGGGGGTTCATCATAAATCTGCTATACACGGGGACCAACCCAATCACATAGCAGGTGCCTGCACGGCGGCCCCTCCTGGCATATGGGGTCACCAGCTTTTCACTGTGCTAGGGCTCCTCTCGGAATACAGGGGGGAGGGGGCTGGAATCTTCACTGCACACTGGCTCCAACCCGATCTGCACATCGATAAGGGTTGTTCACTTTGTGGTGGCCCTTCACTGACATACAAGGGTCGTCGACATCCTCCTGCATACGGACAATGACCCGATGGGTGCAGCTACTCGACAGGATTCCCCACTGTACCTCACTCCCTCCAACGCCCTCCTCTTCCTCGAAGGACACACTGGTCTTGCCAAGTGGCAGGTGCTGGCGCTCCAGGGCAGGTGGTCTTGGATTACCTGAGGGATGTCCCCTCACCCAGCACAGGGACCAGCAGGCCTTGGCCCTCATTCCTGTTCACAGACAAAAGTCTTGCAGAGCTTCTCCTTCTCGCACAGCCCGACTGACTGGTAATTTTGGGTGTTTTAAGCTCCCTTCTTATAGTCCTTTTCCAGAAATCAAATGTGATTTAGAGCTGGGCCTTTGAAGTTTATATGGGGAGGTTTGCTTATTTTAAAGTGACCACTCTCCTGCCCTCTCTTCCTCTTGAAAGCAGTCTGTAACAGCTGGAGCGACTCCAAAGCTGATAGCCCCACAACTTAGGCCAAGTGATTGACTAGAGTTCACACCTGGATATCAGCCACAGTGATGTGTGTATCAGAAGTTTAGCCCAGGGCCTCTTTATGATTCTCTTATCAGCCCCATCTCTTTCCTGAGATGGGCCCAGGCCCCTGCAAAGAGCAGTCTTTGAAGTGTACGGGGGAAGCCCAACTCTCCCTTCTCCAGTGTGTCCTACCCTGCTTTCAGGAATGCAGCAAAACACCAGTCTGTCAGGGGAATTCCTCTACCTCTTGTTTCACCATGCAGGCTTGGGTCTCCCAAACTGAAACTCGTAGCCTGCCATGTATTGTGCTATTCACAGGCCCACATACACACAGCACAATCATTTAATATACACACACTGCACAGCCCTACATCCTTAATGTACTGTACCACTCAAAGGCACATATACTTCCAGCGCAGATACACCACTCATGAGCTGCGCAGCACTTCACAGCAACCCGATGTAGGCCAAGGAGTGGAAGAGGACTCTCTACTCCTACTGAAGACTACACGTTATGTTTCCACCACCGCATTTGTGCTGCTTAATTCCTGGTAAAGGCAGGAGCCTTTAACCACTATGAGGGTAGCGCTTTGGGCCTCCCTCCCGGTCCAACAAGACCCCAATCTATGAGACAGGCCTATGTCATGGCACACGCATACAATTCATGATTGCCTCTGACAACAAAAATTGGCATTGGGGGATCCAGACATCAGTACAGTTACGGCTCTCAGGGCAGGGGTGCATGTCCATTACGATGGAGTTTTCAGTCCCAACACCTTATAACACAAAACCATAAAAGAGCAATTAACTGTCCAGAAGGTAGGGTATGCCATCTGTAGTATGCGGTCAGTCTCAGCGGGAACCTGTTTCCATGTGGCTATTACCTCTCTGGGTACTACCGCATGACCTAGAAACGGACCCATCGGCAGATTATATTCTGCACTTAGTTCTGCAAAAGGCAGGAGGGAACCAAAGTGTAATAAATGCATAATCTGTACTATGGCGTCGTGGAACAGGCCTTGTGGTTCAGAGTTTAACAGCTTAAAAATACTCAGGAGTCAACCAGTGAGGGTTCTCAGGGGCATACACAAATCTTTGTTTAGTTCTCTGCAAATATCTGCACCAGCAGTACTTGGCATTTTCCAGCAATAATGGTCCTCTGCGTGGGCAATGCCTTTCATCCAGGAAGTATTCAACCAAAGGGCCTCCCTCATAGATAGAGCTAGTTAATCATCAACCTCCTCTTAAAGGCACAAGTGGACAGCTAGCACTGAGGCGGTGATCCTGGTAGAATTCAAGCCAATTAAGAGATTTGAGTATAGGTAATGCTTCCCAATTCAGTAAGGATCACAGACATCAGTCCCATTTATAATTAAGGATGGGAACATAAACACAATGTTGCTCTATTCCCTATTATTAAACCTGGGTGTAAAACGACGGAGTAGAACAGGACTTTGGTTTACCATACACAATTTGTCCATCCATCTCTGTATGCATGAGAAGGTCTGACAAACCAAATCTTATGTTCGCCAGAGTAAGGCAAAATAAAATTAAAAACATGGTTAAATCCCGCCAGCCTGAACAAAGCCAATGCAAGTGGCTCCCAGGACTTTCTGTACATAGAGCAGAGAAAAAAGATGAAGGAATTACAAAAAAATGGATTTGAAAATCTCGTCTAAATCAAAAGAATATGGATATCCTACGCCTCCCTGCACACACATGCACACATAAACCCTTGCTGGTTTGCAAACTCGTAAGCTAAGATCATCAAAAGGAAGGAAACGGAAATACCTACTAAATGAAACATAAACAAGACTCGGCATATATTGTGTATTCATGACCAAATGAAGCCTACACTGCAAATCTTCTAAGAATGGTGCTGTTTCAGCTGAAACTGAAGGGAAAGCAACAGGAAAACTATTTATTCCCAGTTACAAAAAAAAAAAAAGATCAAACTTGTGAAACCTTCTAAAGTGTTGCAATGTCTAATGGAGTAACTTTCAACCTTAGTACTCTGGTCTTTAAGAGGAGAGGCTACACTTAATGTGCAACAATGCCTTTCTATTAGAACATTTATACGAACTGTAAGTGTTGCTACAGCATGTAGAGGAACGTTTTCCTGTTTCTTAAACAACAAGTTATTATACTAAATGTACTCTGCAAATCAGATGGGATTACTTTAACCTGTGAACTTCAGTATTTCAGCAACACCGGCTACAGCGGAGATAAAGTCGAACTTCGGGGTCGCGCTGACTGGCAAGCAGACGTGGTCACTGGGAAGCCATGTTCCTTAAATTGAAAAAGGCTGCGAGTGGCATCTTTGGTAATTTTAAAGCAAACCCCAGAAGACGGCAGAATGTCGAGGGCACGCTGACAAGTGTTATAAAATAATGTAGATGTTTTAGGAGAAAAGAAATGCAGTAGTTTCATGAATTAATATTTTCCAGGTAGCTGCTAAATTTGTGGGTACAGACCACTTGGGGATGCTTGAAGTTATAACGGGGAAACAAACAAGAATTTGCAATGCAACAGGTCTCGCATCAGTTAGACTGAGTTATTGGGGTTGTAATTACAATGTTAGAGATCTATAGCGGAAAGCAAAAAATATCGTAGAAGTAGAATGTAATTAATGTAGTGTGTTGGTACCCATTTTAAGGCTGTTGGACGCCTTAGAGTTGTGCAATATCTAAAGTAAAGTAATTAGCAGTAAATGTCTGCTTTAAAATAAAGAATAAAATATGTAACATAAGGCGAGGTATCCCTTTAAAGCATACATAATATGAACAAAAACAGTGGTATAACAGCTTCGCAAACAGCCCTGGGTAAAGGCATGTGCTAATGCGCAACATTTACACGGGTATTTGAAACAGCAAGTATAAGTTTGCAATAGGCAAATGAACAAATAACAGTTTACAATTTGGCACAAACTGAAACTTTAGGTACATTTGTGGATGGGAGACTAAAAATATATGTTTGCGTGTTGAGAAATATATATATATATATATATATATATATATATATATATATATATATATATATATATATATATATATATTCACTGAAAATACCGTAGGTTTCAGACATGTTATAGTTAGGAATTAGCATTTAAAAAACCTTACAAATTCACTGCAAAAACCATAGGTTTTAGGGACAGTTATAGTTACTTGGACATTGCACTCGTACAAAACCCATGAAATTCCCGGTTATAGTTAGTTCAGCTAACTATAACTCGCGCCTCATAATGCACTGCTGATGACGTCACATATTACATCACTCATGACATGGTCAGTGACATCACTGATGACATCACTGACGACATCTCAAATGACATCACTGATGACATCATCCAGTGACTGTTTCTGTAAAGTTTAAATATTTTTAATATATATAGGGAAAGGCGTATTGAAGAATGAGTGGGTGTATAAGTGTCTGAATGGATGATTTAGTAGGTGCGTGACTGAGTCTATAAGTGAGTGATTAAACGTATCTTACTGGATGCATGGGTGAGTGACTAAACTGGGTGAATGTCTGTATCCGTCTGTCTGTTGCTGTGTAAGTGGCTGCATGGGTTTGTGAATAGCTACATGAGTGTCTATATGAGTTATTGATTGGTTGTCTGAGTATCTGTATGGGTGCCTGAGTGTTTGTGTGGGTGGGGTGTGTGCGACTCTGTGCATAGATGTGTGAGTGGGTGATTCACTGGGTGGATGGTTTCAAGAGTGCATCTGTGATAGACTGTATGGGTGGGTAAGTGTGTGTAAGAGTGTGTTAGTGAATGTATGTCCCAGTGGTACATGTGGGAGTAACTACATATGTAAAAGGCAGTATATATGTGTGTTAGAGTATATAAATAGCTATAAGCGAGAGTGTGTCATTGTGAGAGTGACTGTATGGATGAGTGTGTGCTTGTATCAGTGATTGTATAAGAGCGTAAGAATGTGCTAGTATTTGTATGAGTAAGTGAGCTGGTGTGTGTATAATTGTATAGGTGAGTAAATGGCAGTGTGTTTAATTATTTGCATGACTGACTAGGTGTGTGAGTACCTCTATGGATGAGTTGCATTGTGTGAGTGTTTATATAGGTGTATGAGTGCATATGATAGTCCTGTACTGAGTGACTGTAAGTATGAGTGACTTTACGGGTGAGTGAGTAGATATGTGTGTGTGTGTGTGTGTGTGTGTGTGTGTGTGTGTGTGTGTGTGTGTGTGTGTGTGTGTGTGTGTGTGTGTGTGTGTGTGTGTGTGTGTGTGTGTGTGTGTGTGTGTGTGTGTGTGTGTGTGTGTGTGTGTGTGTGTGTGTGTGTGTGTGTGTGTGTGTGTGTGTGTAGACCTACGAATCAGTGAGTGGGTATGTACTTATTGGTATTGGAGTGTGTATGGTTTTTAGAATGGCAGTCTGTAATTTAGAGTGGGTGTATCAAAAGTTATATTAGGGTGTGAGAAGATGCATTAAATTCTCACATGGATGATGTAATCAGTGATGTCATTTGAGATGTCATCAGTGATGTCATCAGTGATGTCACTGACCATGTCATGAGTGATGTAATATGTGACGTCATCAGCAGTGCATTGCGGGGCGCGAGTTATAGTTAGCTGAACTAACTATAACCGGGGAATTTCATGGGTTTTGTACGAGTGCAATGTCCAAGTAACTATAACTGTCCCTAAAACCCATGGTTTTTGCAGTGAATTTGTAAGGTTTTTAAATGCTAATTTCTAACTATAACGTGCCTGAAACCTATGGTTTTTTCAGTGAATTTCAAAGGTTTTTAAATGCTAATTCCTAACTATAACATGTCTGAAACCTATGGTTTTTCAGTGAATTTCAAAGGTTTTTTAAATGCTAATTCCTAACTATAACATGTCTGAAAACTACGGTTTTTTCAGTGAATTTCAAAGGTTTTGTAAATGACAATTTTTAAATGTATTAATTGTTATATTTATTTTTTTCATACTGATTTACTACATTTTTAGAAAATTTCTTTTTACATATTTTATTTTTAAATTACATTGTAATTACATTATACATTACAAAAATACTTTCTCAGAATGAATTACTTTAGTTTAAATACTTTGCACATAGGCAATAGACTTTTAAGTACAGTAGTTACAGTTGTTGCAATGGGCAACACATTTTCAAACACAATGCAACATTCAGCTCAATGTGAATTTCTAGTTAAATGCAATTAGTTACTTTATGGATTACTTTTCTAACCACAGGACTGGATCCTAGATTCAGTCCTGGGACATCTCCTGTAAACAGTTGAGTAAAAGCGTTTTGGTTACAGTAGTGATTTTTAAGGAATATTATTGTATTTTAAAAGATGACACTTAGAAACTTTTTCTCATAGAATCACCAATGTTATCCTATGGAAGGAAATTCACTTAGCAGGTAAAAACTGTTATCGTTACTTTTTCTTACTCAGTGTTGGATCCTTGATCCAGCACTGGTGCATCTCCTGTAAACAGTTGAAAGAATGCGTTTAAGTCATACAGGCGATTTTTAAGGAATATTTGTAGTTTGTGAAATTCGACACTTTGAAACTTTTCTGCTGAAAACCAGACAATGGATTCCTATGGAAGAAAATATAAGTTACTGGTAAGTACGGTTAGAATTACTTTTCAGGGTCAGTGCTGGGCTAAAAGATGCAGCACTGGGTTCTCTCCTGATAACAGGTGAGTAAATTGGAATTCGTAGTTCGGCAGATTTTAGAGGAATATTATAAAGTTCCAAAACTCCACACTTAGAAGAATTTCCAAGTGAAACCAGTCAATGTTAGCCTATGAAGGAAATTCAAGTTACCGGTAAGTACGGTTAAAATTACTTTTCAGGACCAGTACTGGGCTGAAAGATGCAGCACTGAGGTCTCTCCTGATAACAGGTGAGTAAATCGGAATTCGTAGTTCGGCAGATTTTAGAGGAATATTTGCACAATGGTGAAGGGAGGGGCGGGGCCTGAGGTGACATCTGTGCAAACGCGCCCCGTGGCGCGTTTTAAGTTGGGGGATTAAGTCTCTCGAATCATGAGGGTCCCTAGGGGCCAACTAGCCCACCAGGAACCTCCAGTATGCGCCAGGGGGCTGCGTTGCAGAGACGTGTAGAGAGGCCACACCCCTTTTTACACCTCTCTGCAACGCAGCTCTGTGGCGCTTTCTGGATGTACCCGTTGGGCTAGTTGGCCCCCAGGGACCCTCAGGATTGAAGAGGATTTAATTCCCCATCTTAAAACGCGCCACGGGGCCTGTTTGCACACATGTCACCTCAGGCCCCCCCCTCCCTTCACCACTGTGCAAACGCGCCCCGTGGCGCGTTTTAAGTCGGGGGATTAACTCCCCTTGAATCCTGAGGGTCCCTGGGGTGCAACTAGCCCACCAGCTACCTCCATTAAGCGCCACAGAGCTGCGTTGCAGAGAGGTGTAAAAAGGGGCGTGGCCTCTGTACACCTCTCTGCAAGGCAGCCCCCTGGCATACTGGAGGTTCCTGGTGGGCTAGTTGGCTCCAGGGACCCCAGTATTCAAGGGGAATTACTTCCCCTTCTTAAAACGCGCCAGGAGGCACGTTTGCAGAGTACTGCAGGGAGGGGCGGGGCCTCCGGCACAATGCCGTTTTTTTTTCTTTTTTTTATGGGAGGGGGCTGCGTGGCCCCCTTCCCTCAGCCACTTTTGGCCCCGGGGACCCCATCCCCCGGGGCCTGAGCATTTTTTTTGTTTTATTTGAAAAAAAAAAAAAACGGGAAGGGGCCGCGTGGCCCCCTTCCCTGGGCCTCTATTGGCCCCGGGGACCCCATCCCCCGGGGCATGCCCTCTTTTTAAATAAAAAATATGGAGGGGGGGCTGCGTGGCCCCCCTCAGGCCATTTAAGGCCCCGGGGACCCCATCCCGCGGGGCCGGCCTTGCCCTTATTTTTTTTATTTATTTTTTTTATTTGGGGAGGGGGGCTGCGTGGCCCCCTTCCCGGGCCACTTATGGCCCCGGGGACCCCATCCCCCGGGGCTGGCCCTCTCCGTTGGGGACTGTGGGGGGGTCCCCAATCCCCCCACAGTCCCGCCGGCTCCCCGCGTCCTATGGGAGCCGGCATTGCTTTTCCACATGGGGAGCAGCTAACATGCTGCTTCCACCACATGGGGAGCAGCTAACATGCTGCTCCCCGTGTGGAAAAGCAATTGGTTTGCATTTTGAAAGAGAGAGCAGGTTTCCTGCTCTCTCTTTCAAAATGCAAACCAAGTTTGCGATGACAGGGCGGGAGCCGTGAGGCTCCGTCCTGTCATAGCAAACAGCAGTGTCCCGGGGGTAGGCACCCGGGACACTGCAGGAGCCGGCCCTGGGGGGTGGCGGTCCCCAGGGCCATCAAGGGCTCCGGGGAGGGGGGCCGCGCGGCCCCCCTCCCTACATTTTGAAAGCCCCGGGGTGGTGGTGGTCCCCGGGGCTTGGGGGTCCAAAACGGACCCCATTTTCAATTTTCTTAGTGCCCCGGGGAGGTGGTGGTCCCCGGGACGTGTGGGGGGGCTGGAGCCCCCCCACACAGGTTTTAAAAAATAAAAATAAAAAAGCCCCGGGGAGGTGGCGGTCCCCGGGGCTGCAGGAGGGCTCAGAGCCCTCCCGCACCATTTATGATAAAGCCCCGGGGGGTGGTGGTCCCCGGGGCTTGGGGGGCCCTTAGAGGCCCCCCATACATAAAATAAACCCCCCCCCCCACCATGCCCCCGGGACTTGGCCCACCCGGGGGCAAATTAACATCGAAGCGCGGGAGACCGCGCTTCGATTTTTTTTTTTATCGGCAGGATCCGCGCACCCTGAGCGCATCCTGCCGATTTTAAAAAAAAAAAAAAATGCTTTTTTTTGCCCAGGGGGTCCTTGTGGGACCCCCTGAGCAGACCTAGGGGGTCAGGGTGTTTCTACCCTGCCCCCTTTGTGCGTTTTGCGCACTTTTTTTTACTGCTTTCTTGTTCCTCGGTTCTACCGAGGAACAAGATGGCTGCCAACACTTCCTGGTTTGGAGTGTTGACAGCCAATTAGCAGACAGCTCGTGATCGGGAGGGTGCGCGAATCCGACGCGGCCATAGATATATATGTACTTTTACTTTTGATTTTCTCAGCAACTACTGAACGGATTTACACCATTTAACAAAAAGGGTTCTTTCTGAACCAAGAACTACCTCTTTGCCAAATTTGGTGTAATTCCGTTCAGCAGTTCGGGCTGTAGCCGTGTATAAGTTTCCTATGGGAAAATGAATGGGGAAAACACGTTTTGGGACCCCCCTTTTTTCTCGGCCGCCGCTTGACGAATCACCCTGAGACTTTCAGGGTAGGAGCGGACCGGGCCATAAAGTTTGAAAATTTCGCGAAGATTCGTCAACCGACGCAAGAGTTATTTCAAATAGAATGTCGCGGATTTCCGATGGAAAATAGGTCCTAACTATAACTATCTACTGGCGACCGCCAGTAGATAATATATATATATATAGATATATAGTACAACAATTGCAGGCATTTTAATAAAGGATAGAAAAACCCCATAGCGTTTTACGGGTATTTGAAGCAGCAATCAAAACTTTGTAATAACGTCCTTCTACACCAAGACCTGATGCACTGCATCACTATGGCACACCACACAGTACATTAGAGGCACACTAGCTCTTTGTTCAACAGAACCGTGCAAAAACGGAGCATAGGAGCACAACACGATAGTAGGCAATCTCCTTTAAGCAAAAATACTGGTGTAATGACCTTCACAGCTTTGCGGGAAGCTGGGGAATTTGCTTGTAGTTATGGCGTTGACTCACCATTGTGTGACTCTGGGCAAATCAGTGAATTTCCATGCCTTCTAAAAGGCAATATGTTTTTGTGTCAATGTGTTTTTGTGTAATGTAACTGGTTGTCTTGTAAAGCTTTTCACTACTGTCGGGGTGAGTTCGCGCTATATAAACCTGTAAAACAACCAGCTAGCATATCTCGGGCGCAAGAGATTAGTATACTGGCTGATCCAGCGGACACACGGCTATGAGGGCTCTGTACACCTCAGTACTGTCCGTGGAGTTGGATGTTCTTACTACACACATAGCGGTGGCACTGGGCAGTGTCCAGACACACCTAATTAGTATATGCCCTTTAAACCTGACAGGGCACATTTCTAAAGACACTTCAATCCCCACAGAATCGGTGCGATGACTCCTATACACACACACACACAGACACTCTATACAGCATCAAAAGGCTTTCCCCTTAAAAACTAACTTAAATAGCATGGGAGTGGTGGCCCCTAGACCCATCGAATCACTGCCACCTATAGCACTGAGAAGGAACATCCGCGCAGCCACTGCAACACAAACGGCACTGGTACGGCTAGCTTTACAAACATGGACCGCAGTCTACGCGCTTTGTAAAGTTACATTCCAGTGGACACAATACTCTAAACAGTCCTAGGAGTTTTGTCCGCTGATACTGCATGCCGGACAGTACAGGGGCGGGCACTGCTAGACACAGAAAGACACTGCATTTCCATACAGCAGTTAGGGCACAGCATCACGGACACAACTTTTTATACAGTACTGAGGTGACATTTTTGCAGACACAGTTTGTTACCCAGTAGTAAGATGGGCGGTGATATACTGAAACAGACTGAAATTAAGAACAAAACTGTGGCCAGAAGGGTAGTGTCACAATGGGCTAGGAATGGTTACATGTTCAGGCAATCCTGGGGCGTGGGGGTATTTTCCTTGCTTGCAGGAGGGTTTATAACACCTGGTACGCCAGCGTTATAGACAGTGCACTTCACGTATGCCTGGGGCCGTCTGATTGCCAATCAGTTTCACACAATGCATCCACCCCATACTGTGTTTGCGGAAGGAGGGGGGGAGGGGGGGAGGGGGGGGGGTGTCACACTCTTAAACGAATTGCTCCGTCTCATGATTGCTCCAGCACACAGCAGTAGCCATGCGGAGATGCCTATGTGGCAAGTGAACAGCTCCGGGCATTTTATTCACAAACTTGGTAATATCTACCTGTCTGCTAGCAGCCTTAAGAGGTATGACCGTACTCTTCTTATGTTAGCCCCCCAGAGGCTTTAGCCAGTCACTCAGTACTGACATGAGTGTGGCTCGCTGGAAGGCAAGCTGGCGAGCTGCACCAATGCTGTATCCCTGAAGCAAACTAAACTTGGCAGAAGTTAGCACCGATACTGACAACCCTAAAACTGCACACGAATCTGCACCAAGGTGTGTCCTGTATGTGTTTTGTTGTTTAATATGGTAAGTATTGTGTATGTGTATGCTTATATTGCTATTACGCTAACACAACTGATGTTTAAGGGCGCGGTGTATAGGTAGTTGCGGGGTAAGACATTAGGCAACATTTAGCAGTGTATGAACTCGAAATACTGGCTGCTGTTTACATGTTAAGTGCTGCAAAGGTTTAAAAATTGGCATATATAGCGTAGTATGAAGGGCTGTGGTTTGTTAGTGTGATGGATATTTGAAAAGGCTTATTGGAAGAATATAGCACCAATGTTTGTTAAAGGGAAGCGCTAAAAGGTGTAATGCGTTGGACTTATAAAAAAAAAAAAGTATTGTGTGTGTGAAGGGGAATTCTAAGGGTGAACGGTGGAGTGGGGGGAGGGTAAGCGGTGGGGAGGGTTGCATTAGAGGGCTGTAATGTGGAAGCGTAAAATAATGGAGAAATAGATCTATTACATGTAGTGTGGTTGTGCTCTACTTAAGTTGCTAGTGAACGCTTTAGAGCTATGCAATGCCTAGTAAAGTAATGCAATGTTAAGGTAAGCAATTAACAGTAAATGTGTGATATAAAAGTCAGAGTAAAATATGTTATATAAGGCAAGCTATTTCTTTAAAGAATATATAACATGAACAAAACCAGTGTGGTATAACAGCATAGCGAACGGCCCAGGGAAAATATTATGCGGTAATGTGCAATAACTTTACAGGCATTTAAAAACAGCAAGCAAAACTTTTAAATAGGCATATGAGAAAATAACAGTTGACATGAGTACGCAAATCGTAACTACAGCTACTTTTTGGGACGAGAGTCGAAAATTATTATTGTGGGTTAACGGACTAATTCACATGTATAAAGGGGAACAGCTGCATGTATTTAAATAAAGTATAAAAAAAACCATCATGTTACGGGTATTCGAGATAGCAATGAAAACTTTGCATTCCTTATATACCAACACCTGATGCACTGCATCACTGTGGCGCAGTACACAGCACATTAGAGGCACAATAGCCCTTCCTGCAACAATACTGTAGGAAAACGGAGTGTAGGAACACAACATAGTAGTAGGCAATGTCTCTAAAGGGGAAATAGTGGCGTAATGCTTTGAACTGCTGAGCGGTAAGCTGGGGAATATGCTTCAAGTCACGGCGTTGGCTTACCAACGTGTGTTTGTGGGCAAATCAGTTTATCTCCCGTGCCTTCTAAAAGGCAATATGTTTTTGTGTTGATGTGTTCTTGTGTAATGTACTTGTTGTCTTGTAAAGCTCTCCACTACTGTGGCGTTGACTTCGCGTAATATAAATTTGCGAAACAACCAGCCAGCATACCCTGTGGAGCAAGAGTTCATTACACTGGCTGATCCAGCGGCGCAGGGGTATGAGTTGCACGTGTTTAAATAAAGGATAATAAAACCCCATACCGTTTTATGGGTATTTAAAATAGCACGCAAAACTTTACAATAAGCATATGCAAAGTTAACAGGCGATATGCATGTTTAGGCCGTAAATATAAGTACATTTGTAGACGTGAGACGATTAATTTTTTTGTGGGTGGGGGGACTAATTTAATTTGTATAAAGGTGAACAATTGCAGGTATTTTAATAAAGGATAAAAAACCCCAACAGGTATGAGAAGCAACGTAAATGTAAAACATGCAGAAAAGTGCGGGACTGTTACATTAACATGGGCGTTGCAGTAGTTCGTCAACTTTGAGCATTTTTCAAACTTTTGTATGTGTCCCAGAAACTAGAAGTATTGTCCAAAATTATGCATAGCGTGTATTGTTAATGAAGAACAGTATATGTTACACTATCCTGAGTGCACAATATGTTTAAATATGCATGAAAAGCTGAAAAGAAAGCTGGAAAAAATGTGACATGCAAAATAGTATTTTAGTATACTGAAAATGCTCCATAGAAAACGTTATTGCAGCTAAAAACAAAACATGTTTTAATTGCAATATTGTTAATTACTCACCGTGAAACGCCGTGATGAAAAGGACGCCCGCTGTATGGAATCATCTCAAGAGGACTTTGCTCTTTAATATGGAGTAAAATAAAGTGAAAGCGTGCCATGCGCGCGCTGTGCTGAAACGCCGTGATCAAAAGAGACGCCCGCGAGAAGAAAGTGGAAGCACGCCATGCGCGCGCACCGTACGCATGCACATCTCCTGTCCGGGCAGGCATGGCAAACAGGAGACAGGGAGGGTACAAACATGCCTCCCTTCCAATTATAAGCTCGCATTTTTGATGTGCGCCAATCAGAAGCATGGGTGGAGCTTCCACCCAGCTTCCGAAGCAAAACCGACGACAATAGTCTCGCAAGCGAGCAGCGCATGCGCTGCGTCGCTAGGCGAGACCTAAGAAGTGATGGGTGGATTGTCTGAATTAATCTCAGCCACTGGTCAGAAATCTGTACAACAATCCAGTCCATTGGTTTTTTTTCGTTCACCATGCCACCTCAGATATAAATCAGCCACATGCAAATCAGCCTGGGTCCTGCTCCTTTGAGGCAAGACCTAGACGGGATTTGAATGTGGCTGGACTCTGTCCAGATTGACAGCGGGCAAAAAATTATGGTCTGGAATGCGGCCTGAGACAGTCAGTAGCTGAGACTACCCTTAAATCCCCCTGCTTGTTTTATTTTTAAATGGAGCAGAATTTTGAATATTATATGTTTACAGTTGTTCCCTCAGCGGGTATGGGGGGTTTAGTTCTGTTCATTGGTAGAACCGATTAGTAGGAGTCATGGCCTATTGAGGAATACTACAGGACTTTGGAAGCAAGTCATCAGGCGTGTGGATGTGACAAGAGAGCAGGGGTGCAGACAATCAAAAAGCAACATGATGAGACCTGATGTACAAAAAGCAATGGGTAAGGAGGAGCGACTGGCCTGTTAGTCAAGGTCACCACAGAGCTCTTTTTTTCCCCACAGCAGCCATAGAGGGATGGGGAGGGGGTTTATTGGAGATTGGCAACTATTAAAGGAGTCAAGTGAAGAGGCTAGACCGACAGAGTTCTAGGAATGGGTGTGGCCTGAGCACAGCCTTCATCCCGGTCACCAAATGGGGAAACAAGAATAGACAAACTCTTGGATTAGAAGACTGACACGATGTGAACGGCATGGCAGGGCATGGGAACCATAAGGTTGGACAGGATAAAAGGGAGGAGAAACAGTCCTTGAGGAGCGGTGTTTCTCTTTACAGGAGAACATCTACTTAGAATACACAACTATATCGACTAAGGAAAACCGGCATTGAGTCTGCAAGAACTAAGACTGCTCAAAGATTACTGGGATTTCAGAGGGAAACTACAGTGAAGGGTAGAAGAATGGATCTAGGACACCACGATACTGGTTGTGTTTAATCGTGGGTGAATCTTAACAAAAATTCAGCTCTTTCCCCTTTAAGCTGGCAGCACGAAGGGTTTATTAATACTTGCTCTCAGACTTGCTCTTAGACAAAGTGCTCTAGAAAAGTAAAAGTCTGGTTGGAGATCTCAACATACAATGTTCTTTGTGTCTGGTTGAGACAGATATTCCCTGGTTCTGCCTATTTAACAAAAACACGCTCACTCATATGGAACGAAAAACAAATCCGATGCAAGACTTTTTTGTTAATATCGTCCTCCTTTTTCTGACTGAGACAGGCAAAAATCTTATTTCAAAAAGAAATTCAGTAGTTGAAATAATGCACAACAGTCCACAGGATATTTTGACATTATTGTATTGTAAAATACAAAGTTGAGATTTAACTTTCCAAGGTTTCCATATACTAATCACACCACCATTAGTATGACAGCAGAAAACAAAAATCCAAGAGAAAAGCATTCTGCAAAATAAATCATTTAAATTATGTTTTTCAATGATTAAATCACATTTGTAAACAAGGGTCTACAGAGTAAATGTAGCAAAAGTGCAAGGGAGTGCTGTGTAGATAACTGAACTTGGTGTGTATATAGACAGACAATGAAAATCAGAGCTGTATCACTTTTTAAACAAAGCAGATAGCATTAGATAGACTAAAAATTAACCGATTATGGGTTCAGTCTGGTGGTATGATAGATGTTTTAACACTGGTAGCTTACGTCAAGAGTCTCATTCGGCAAGAAAAGCATCAGTGTAACTCAAGCCTCCAGTATACTATAGTCTTGGAATGGCAAAAAAAATTTTTTTAAAACTACACTCTCGAGGTAATAGGAACCGAAGAGTAGCTGCTGTCTGCTTAAAGGAAGCATGGACTGTTGAAGGAAGTGTTAGGGGGACGGTCAGCACAGTAAAATTACTGTTGCTTTCCGTATAAGAAAGCCATTATGTGATGACTCGTACTGTCATGTGTTGAAATGTAAATAAAAATATATATTAGAAAAAGAAAGAAAAAGAAAGTCATTCATCGAAGGATGCCTGGAAATCTACTGGACAAATCGTCATAATGAATGCCATTTTTTAGGTCGAGCCTAGCGCAGCGCTGCTCTTTGGGGAGGCCTCTTGGAATCACTCCAGACTCTCTCGAAACTTTTCAGTGTGGTTTTTCAACTTCCACACATTCTATTGGCCTTTGCGTGTGGCTTTCAAAAATGAAAGCACGCAATTGGCCAAAGGCGGATGAATGTCCCACCTTTTCTCTAAATGTTCACTCCCATGGCATCCAGCTGTCTGGAGCGAGCAGCGGTGCGCAGGGTGCCAGCTGCATTCCTTATCTTATCTAGCAGATGGCAAGTCAACAATCAACATTATCAGTTGGCTGCCCACTCCCCTACTCCCCACACCCAACCTCTTCTAAACAGACACAATAATAACTTTTTTGCGCGTTTATACAATGCAGCTGCTTACACCAGTTCGCTGCAAGGCTGCTGTGCCTTAATAATAATAATACAAAAAAATCTCTTCTGTTAAGTCTGAGGCGGCATAATGTTAAGCAAAGCTAAAGCCAGCCCGCGCACAGCTGCAAACGGGCAGACACCCTGTGCTCCCCCCTTGCAGGGCCTTTGAAGTGAGGGGGCTCCGGCCCAGCCTCGCGCAGTAATTAGCAGAGAAAGGCCAGGCAGCTGGCTCCCGTTGTGCTGTTCAAGGAGAAGGCCACCAATTCAAAGGGCTGTGGCTGCCGGGCGCAGGAATCATGTCGGGTTACTTCTGTTCATTTTTTTTGTATGTTTTAAAAGACAGCAGTAAGAAGGTGTGAACATGGCTTAATTTGAGAAGTTAGAGACAGACATGCTAAATGCACCACGTTTACTTTAGGTATTTACCACACAATTGGTCGATTTATTTGCGCAGCAGATTTTCCACAGTACTATTTTTTTTACTACTTCGAAGCAAAGGTAAGCCATACACATTTAGACATGAAAATGCATACGTAGAATGCTTATATCAGCTTTGTGATAATATAGCCTCATCATAAAAACCAGGAACCGAACTGTCTGTTATATTTACTTACAGTACATGATTTTTTGCCTATGTTACAAAGACACTGGTGATCCCGTGTATCTGGGGATAATGCGATGTTAACAGTGCAGATTATCACCGAGATTAAAGTGGGGGCTGCTCTCTGCACACACGGTGTGGAGAAGCGCTCTCTCCTGGCGCCTGCCGCCTATAGCCGATGTACCCGTCGGTGTGACCGTCAGCACCCTCTGTCAAAGCCTCTCTCTCCTGTGGCCTCTGCTTGTCCCCAGGTCTCTGTGTCCGGCCCTCGGTCTCATGGTTTCTATGACGCAGGTACAACGAGCACCAGGTGTATGCATACATGTGTTCGACCTCATGGTCACAGGTCCAAATCCCGGCAAATTCACTCAGCCTTTCATCCTTTCCGAGGTCGAGAAAATGAGTACTATTGAGTTGGGTAACCAATAGACGTCTGTTATTCAGCGCCAAGATTCCCCTTTGCGGGTGAAAGTGCGCTTTACAAATACACGTAATGTTATGTTACTATGATGAACTGCCCCCACCTAACAATAAAAACTATAACAAAAAACCATTAGAACAGGCAGCGGAAAATTGACAGCATTGCATAAACAAAAAGACTAGAACACATTTTTGGTGTTAATTCTGGATTTTATTAGGGTACTTCAGTTGTATATAATGTTTTCTAGGTTATATATAAGGCGACAAAAATGGTTATAACACTTATTATAACATAACTTTTAAACTAGCTGCACAACATTCACAATGCTCTACAACACATATTAAAAACGTTAACAAAGCCAATAGCTCTGTCTAAACACTTATAAGGCCCCAAAGGCGAGACCTATTGGCTATGCCAATGCTAGTCTTTTCTGCATTTTATTGGGTGCATGACCCCTTCACTCCACTCCTATTTTAATCCACTTTTTCATGCCAGGCTTGTAGTGCCATTTTAGGCTTTCCCAAATTACGTCATTCCCCTCGCTCATTGCCGCTCACTGTATTCCTTAACCGTTAACCCATTCAGGCATAACAGTATTCTCTAATCCTGTTTCTCCTCCTTCCTGTGGTTGCAAAAGAAATGAAAAACAGGCTACCAGAGCCCAACGTACCCTTTTAAATAAAACGTTACGGATTTCCATTTTTATGAATTCACTCGTACATTATTCATATATTTCAAGCAAATTATTTGGACTAACTTTTTTTGTAACTTTCATTCCTTAATGAGGATCCACAATTCTATATTAGATCTTTGTTTTTTGCCATCATCAGTACCTCTTCTCTATAAATTTACCAGTTCGTGAACTTGGGTTTTCTTCAGATTACGCTTTTTTCATTTTCTGGATCCGTAATTATGTTTTAGTCAATAAAGCACTAATCAGTGCTGCTCTTGTGCAACATCTGTCTCAGACATATTGGCTCGTTATTGTGCCAGTACCTCTCTGCAGTTGGGGCATAGGCACTGCAAATCTGTCTCTTTACAGTTGTTTAAATAACCTGGCACAAAATGGCCAGGGTTCTGCAACCTCAAAGTATCCCTAAAGAATCCTAAACTTGAGCTCACTAGAGTAGACACCCAAGCAATCTATAAAGAGGTCTTCAGCTTTAGAAACTAAGCTAGGTCACCCTAGCCTAGAAGTGTGCCAGGGCCTGGCCTGCCTTCAGCATTCTATAAAGGATTGATCCTTTACTAAGGCGCCTCAGGCCTCACAGAATGTCAGACACAAGGGAAATGCGGGCGAGATTAAGATAGGGACATACTCAGACACCCTTCTTTAAAGCTCTTGACCCAGCATTTATTAGGGACAGGCTTGTGAAAGGTCTGACTGCAAACACACGGGGAGATGTCACTCTCCCGTTTGCCTGGGCAGTCTGGCTTGCTCCAGAAATTCCCCAACAGTCAACCCGGTTTAACAGATTCATCAGTGTTCAAAACCCTGGCCAATAGATTTTGTTCTCAACTCTCCTGCTCCCTTCCTTCTTTTTACAGCTTCCTACTTCTCTCCATCACTCTATCTTTGCAGCAGCCTAGGATCTAATACTATCCAGAACTTTAGGACTATGGAAGAATTCTACACTTTAATATATTTTGTATATGGCAACACACCTTGCGCAGATAAAGGCATTCATAATGAGATGATGCAGAGTAGCGCTACCTTATGCATTCAACATTGACAGGATTTATCAAGCCTTTGCCAAGATGCATTTCCTCTTTGAACCATGGCCACTACCTACAGCAGAAAGCTTTGTTAGTCTCACACAATATTTTTCCCATTGACCCTACTAGGACCAGTAAGAAAAGAAAAGGAAAAAAAAAAAAAAAGAAAGAGTGGTGCTTCAGAACAAACATTTTTCTTTTAGAATTTAAAGACAATCTTATGGATTGACATGAGATGTTTTCCATCCAGGGAAATTAGGATGTCCCTCCGATCAGAAAGAATAGGTAAGCTCGTCCTCAGATTTAAAGATTAAACAGAAGATGCCCTCGTTCAGTGCCAAGAAAAGTGGTGATGCATTTTAAGGTTTCGCCTGTAGGCAGCATTTAGCTGTTTGCGAAAGATGTCTTGTGCACCATAACAAAAACTTGCAGTAGGCTTTGTGCAATACCACTGCTTATCCTTGGTTGGCTCTCTTGTCACTCATTTGCTTGCTTCTTACTCAATGGCTTTCCTTCCTCTTCTTCTGTTGGCCCTTCTCCTGCAGCATAACTTCTTTACCATCCTTTTGGTTACATGACTTGCATCCTTCCACTGCTCACATTAAGGAACAAAGCTTTTTTTCTATCAGCATTTCATGCCTTTCTGCACTGTACACAATGCCCTGAAATACCCACTCCCACCCCCGTGCTCAGTGCGATTCCCTCCTCCTCCCCACCCAGTGAATTGCATCTTCCACCCCTACTTTATTTATTCTCTTCCCCCTCAGTCTCCGACTCGTCAGTTGCTCCCCTGGCCACTGCTCTTCTCACGGTCCTTAAAATAATTGTAAACACTTTTTTAGAGGGCCCACTAGCTGCCATTTGACGTCCGGTCACTTAGTCAAAAATAACGCCTGTGTGATGACACATCCGCATGCATACGTCATCAAGCACTCATGCACACGTCGTCATGCATTCATATGCATACAAAATGGCGACTCACCAGCAGCATCATGGCGCATATTTTTTGCCAATGTTCCACAGCAAAGCCAAAAAGAATTTGTGGAGCCAAAATGATGAAAACGTGAGACCATCTGGCGCTGTTAATGTTGATTTTATTATGAAAGTATTTCACACTTACACAGCAGGTCATTTATATTACACTGAAAGAGCAAGTCATTCAGAAGGCAAGAGAAAATTTGATTAGGAGATGTCATACATCTTTAGTGCACTCTTTTCTTTGTTAGACTAGCTGATCCGAATTATTATGGCTGGACAGACAGGAAGGTGGAAGCACTCAAGATCCAAAAGGCCAACTGGTTGCTATCACTACTGCCAACTTTGCGGGCTGGGGGACTTAATTTGCCTTATGGGAATCTCAGCGTAAAAAAGTCCAAAAAAGAAGCAGGGTAAATATCTTTCCTCTCAAACTTCAAGGGAATGAAGGAGAAGGGAGCTAGTGAGTCATCTACTTTCAAGCACTAATAGCATTACACCATAACACACTATGCAAGATCACTCATGCACATAACTACCTAGATAGTGAAGCAGGGCTGCAAAGAAATTTCACAAAAAGCAATGACAAAGCCAATAGGTCTCGCCTATGCAAGAGCTATTGGCTTTTCCAATGTCTTTTAGCCATTTCTAGAGCAGCACAACTGCTGTGCAGCATGGCTGAAGGTTGTAAAATTAAAAGAACTATGATGCGGCCAGCGCTGGCAGAGTTATGGTGCTTATTTTCTTACAGCAGGTGGAAGTAGGCAACAAGGACAACGGGAAGGAGGGTGGGAAGGAACCAGCAACACTGGTGACAGGGAGGGTAGGAGGGAAAGAGCAACAGGATTAAAAAAAAAAATTTTAAAAGCACAATGACGTGGTCAGAGTCATAGCTCTTTTTAGGTCTCGCCTAGCGTTGCTGCGCACATGCGCAGCACGCTCGGCGAGATTTATTGTAAAGGAGTAGTTTTACAAAAGGGCTTGAAGCCCCGCCCCTTATTTACATTGGCTTGTGTCACCGTTTATGGTAAACGGTGGCCTGCCATTGGAAATAAGCTTTCTGGGGTGCCTCCTTTTTGCTTCTTTGTCCGGCCCATCCGGACTGGATCGCCTGCTTCACGGCTGTCGTGAAGCAGTTTCTTATCGCAAGGAGGCGTGTTATGTAAACAAGCCGTGCGATCCAGTCCGGATGGGCCGGACAAAAAAGGAGACATGGCGCCGCGTGTTTATTTTTGCATCTCGCTTTCACTTTAAAGTGAAAGCGCTATGCAAAAAAAAAAAAAAAAAAACAGCGGCTGCCTGGCGAGCGCTTGTTTAATGTTTCACGCTGCTTTTAAAGAACTGCTGATCATCTTTGCACCCTGCACTTTTGAACCAGTCGTAGCACAAGCAACCTCGATGCAAGCTGTTTTATCGCACTGTACTGGCTTCCCTTGACCGCCCAAAGCGCTTTGAAGGTCTCCTCAATCTTCCCTTGTGCGCATGGCTGCGAGCGGCACTGCACTACACACTGTGTACGTGTCACAAGGAATTACAGCAGAGGCATGCTTTGTGAACATAGAACTCTGGACTTTGATATAGGCTCCACTTGTGTGCACAGCACTGAATGAGTGCAAGCTTCCCACTTGTGCACTACATGGAGCGCTGTAATGCAAGTGACCCATTAATGGGCGCAGCATAAGCAGCAGTTGTTTGCTTCACTTCTACTCACAAATATGCAAGGAGTGCACCAACAGTGCAGCTGTACATAGTATATTTATAGTTAGTGCAACAGTGCAAGCTTCCTTATATACGGCCTTCTGCTGGAGGGTGACTCTCGCTTATGTTTTTTTCCTGCCAATGCAAGCTTTCGTCACACTTTAAGGAAGACCACCCACTGAGGAGACGTTTGAGGTCCCAAGCCCATTCATTCCTTGGACTTTCAGCTGACAAACATAGCTGAAAGTCCAAGAGTTGAATGGGCTAGGGACCTCAGACATCTCTTAGGTGTGCAGCACAATCGTGTACTTGGAGACTGGAAGAAATCACACAACATCTGCCACTTAACTTCCCGTTGCTGGTCTGCAGTAGGAAACAGAGGGGGAAAGATTCCTTAAAACCAATCATAATGTTGATGGATTGACCACTTGAAGCAGCAACTGTTGTGTAGTGTGTAGCTCCAGTCCCAGCCTAACGATGTGGTGGTCTTTCTTGTAAGTCACAATTTCGTTGTTATTCTCTCGGTTGTGGAACGCTTTCTGCTAGAGGTTCCTGATTTTACTGTGCTGGAGCGCCCACGTGGGCACGAGCAACCTAAGCTGTCGATAGGGTGGCTCTGGATTCATGTCAAAGAGGCGTCTTTTTGTAACATTTGTTTTTTTCTCATCAATGTGCAGTCTGTTTCTCAAGGTTAGGCAGGGATCTGTTCTTAATTCGCTGTTGAATTTAGACTACATTACCCAGGATGTACTAGTATGTTAAACATCTCGGAGATCACTCCTGGAGCCATGGGCACGTATGGCCATCCTTCATACTGGGATCGTCTAGTTTGAAAAGTATAATTTGATTTCTGCTTCCGCTTCTGGCTGAGTATGATTTAGAATACCTCGAGCTAACCCAGACTACATGAGAGTTGGACTGGGTTCTGGGAAGCGGATGGGCGCTCGCTCGGGACTGCCGGAATCCTTGGGCGGATACAAGCACGCTGTGGGAATCGAGCATGCTTTCTCGTGTTGGCGGTTCAGTGGATTGTAGGAGGCCCCGGGGTCGGTGCTGGAGCGAGGCATGTAGTTGTGTAAGAGTTCGACGCAGGTCACTTGTGCGTTGCCGTGCAGCCTGTTCCACCTTCTGCTCATGGCGGCCATGCTTGCTCGATCTACATTATTCATGTCTTTCAGAGGAAGCGTCAGACAGTGGCTGCCGCGAGCAGCCTGTCCCTTATTGGGTTTAAAGTTGCATTCTAGTGCTTCTTGTACCGAAATTCACAAGAAAAACAGATTTGTAGGTCACCGAATGTAAACAATGAACGAGCAGAAAGAGCGAAACCGCCTAAACATAGCGCCGGTGAGCTTTAAAAGTAGTGTTCTGCTTTTTCAGGCTATTTAGTTTTCAACAGGAGCTTGGCCTCTAAAAAAATAATTAATACTTGAGTCACTTTTATTAAAATAAAATCAGTGCAGTGGGTTTGTCTAGCGTCAGATCTGTGGACTGTATTATTTGGCCACTGGTTAACCAGTCGGAAATTGATCGCAATTTCAATGGCGAGGACGATGGTAGCCTCTGTAGCGTCGAAGGTGGTCGTGGATGTTACTTCATTTTTTGTAGAACTCATTGCGTCCATTTAATGGTCCTGTAGCGCTTTTGGAGTGTAGACACCAGGATCCATATTACCACATTCTGGATGGGCGTGTGGCACTGTTGGTTAGAGATATGTACGTCAGGTGTGGAGGAGAGCTTAGTGAACTGGAGATGTTGCCCCAGAACAAGGCGCACCGTTTGGCAAGGGATGGAAATGGGGATCGTGGGAGTAGAGGGGTTTGGGATAAGCAGGGCTTTAAGTGGGGTGAAAAAACTGGGGAGGGTCTCTCAGAGGGACCGATGTCATTAAGGGCATGCCTTATAGGGATGTAAACTGAAAATCTATGCTTAGCTTAGTGTACCTCCCGACTGGTATTTTGCTACTTCGGTCATTAGATCCAGATATATAATACAGCAAGTAACATTACACCTACAACAAGCCCTGACTATTTATTGCCTTTGTCACTGGTTGTTAGTTGCATAACATAAATAAGCAACAACCATGGCTTGTAGTATAGCATGTTGAAAATGCTTCAGTTCTGAAATGGTGAGACTGAAAGAACTATAATGAGTCTCTTTGAAGTTAAAGAAAGGTCGGTGAAGGGTGGTACTGCTGCAGAGTTAAGATTTATTATTTTTAATCTGAGGGTGAGAGCAAAAATGGAGAGCTCGATAAAGACCCGTCTCAGCACCTGCTTTTTAGAATTGCCGGTGCTGATCACCGGCAGGACCCGGCCCACTTAAAGCCCGCTGCTGTGTCTCGCATCATGGCGTGTGTGGAGGGCCGGAGAGGGGTGGAGCTACTGGGCCTGTCCTTCTCTTCACTCTCACGCTACCCCCAGATGCTGCTGTGTCTTGCATTATGGCGTGCTGAGGCCCCAGCCCTGTCCTCGGGCATCTCTCCAAGCTGGCACACCCGTCCGGCAGTGGTCAGTGAATAGTTATGCAGCTGCATATCAGATTTCATCTGCCCGACTGGTGTCCTGTGTGTGGACGTAAGCAGGGTGATGGGGCTGGGCCGGGCGTCTACGTCTTGTTGCTGTACGTTTGGGTAAAATCCTCAGATCAGACACACAGTTTCTCTCTCTCTCTCTCACACACCTACTCTTTCGCCCCCACACCCTGCTTGAGGCCGCCCAGAGGCAAGCCGCTCTTACATTTCTACCCTGCCTACTTCCTTCATCCCGCCTCAACATAACCCCCACCCCCCAGTGTGACTAGTTTTGTTTATTAACCAGTACATGTGCCGTCAGCTTCAGCTGGCCCGTGCATATGGCTTAACTATATCAACTGTTTCTGTGGTTCTTATGGCCTTTTTAATTCAGTGCAACATTTGTCGAATAAAAAAATGAAACTGGAAGAATTATCAATCTGATTTCTTAATAAAAGAATCTTCACTCGTTCCCCTTTAGTCTGATTTTCATTACACAGTGAGGCCAGCTCTGTGTAATGGAAATACACAAGAGTAGGACTCAGGTTAATGCAATTACCGGTTAGTTATAGGAAAATTACTCGGATTTTTAGCGCTCCTCTTCGTAATTTAGCTGTTATTTAATTTATCTATACTTTACGTTGACAGTCACGTGGTTCGAGATATGTACAGCGTGCTCGACACTTATTTGAACAACATAGCATGTAATTAATTCAAATGGTCATTGGGTCTTACGCTTTCAGAAAGTCTGCATCCCGGGTAGATGGTTCCAGGGGCCAGTGTTTAACCAACGACCCCTGGCCTGTGTTACTTTGGTTGGTGTAGTTTAGAGGGAAGGCATTTTCTCCAGTGGTGATTAGCAAGTGGGTGAGAATACACTTGCTAAATCTGGGTGGGGTTATATACACGTTCTTGCTGCGCCTCCCAGTGCTTTATTTACCAAATAATTCACCTTAAACCATATCAGTTGTTTGTAGCAGGACGTTTTAAATATTTGAGCGACCTGAGGTATACGGAGGATAGGAAGGGAGAGCAGGAAATAGAAGCTGTGGAGGGCGAACAGGGTAGAAGGTAGAAAGGAGGAGGGGCTGGGGCAGAAGTGGCATGGAGGCACAGTCTTTTAGTGTTGGCCACTTCGCATCCTGTATCCCTTACCAGCAAGCTGGTGTGGGTAAGTCCTGCCCCGTCACTAACCTATGCTTGGTCGACTGCTCCTTACCCTGGCTCTAGACCCATTCTTGCCCATGTAGTTGATGGCACAAGTACACTAAAGAGCTGCCCCGTCCTGCAGCAGGTTGTGGTTGCTTGAACCATGCTGGGTCTGTTTGGACGGAACCGAGGTGGATAGATTGCCTGTCTCGGGCAGCGCCAGAGGCCTGGTACAGGCCTGTATTTTGGTGCGGCGAGGAGGGTCTGGCCTACAAGTTTTAAAGCCTCTTCAGTATTTAAGATACAGTGAATATGGCACTTTAGGCGCTATAGGCTTTAGTATCAGAAAGGTGACACGTGGGTGGAGGGGGCTACAGGTAACTCAATAAGCTTGTTGGTACTTCATAAGCAACTCGCATTTTTTTACATCTAGTCCCTTTCAGTTTTCTTTGCATGTCTGTTATGTTGGAGGTTTGGTATTTATTCTATGTTTTCGTAAGGTATTACATACTGCGACTAACCGAATCCATGGGCTGTGTAAACCGCTTTAAAAGCTGATCTGCACTGGTATCCGATTGACCATAATTCCCCCTGACTGATAGCTTTTGTAGTGTTAAAGGACTTTGTCTCCCGCTTGGGACTCCAGGATGAAGCGGTGCAGGAAAGGTGCACTGTACCCTAACGGTGGCAGGGTTAATTTCCGCCCTCTTCTCTGTTTGGGTAGTAAAGCACAGCCATCGGGCCTCTCACATCCATGGGGACACTGCACTAAGACTATTAATGCCCCTGACAACATGCTCTAAACAAGCTTTGGCAAAATCGATAGGTCTCGTCTTTGGGACCCTTTTGCTTTGCCATTTTTTTGGCATGATGTACAGCTCAGATTCTCTGCAGCATGGCTAAGGGAACTACATTTTAAAAAAGGTGCTATGACGTGGTAGTTTTGTTATTTTGTGGGCGCGTACTTCATGCACGCTTGAGCCTACAAAAGCACGTGAGCGGTTTTTATTTGAGCGCAAATGGGGGGGATGAGAGGCAAGTAACACTGAGGGCCGGGGTGGGGGGTATGCAACATGGCAGCAGCCTTGAAAGCAAGGTGCGGGGGAAGCAGGGCATGTGTAGGCGGAAGCAACACAGGGGGGTGGTAACAGATGGCTGGGGGTGCCACTGGGCACAGAGCATCATGGAGTGGGCCAGGAAAGAAACACACGGACGAGAAAGCAGTGTGGGGAGGAAGAAGTACACGATGGCGAGCACATCACAGAAGTGGATGGGGAGAAGCACACGGCAAGTGTGCTCAGTTGGGCATTTGGCAGGGTAAGAGAAGCACATGAGAAAGACAGTTGGAAAATGCATGTACTCTTGTGGAATGCTTAACTCAAAAGAAACAAGTATTGGCATAGCCAATAGGTCTCGCCTTTAGGACCTTACAAGTGTTTAGCCATACATGACATTATCCTTGATGCTGTGCCACCAGGGATTGAAGAGCTATACAATAGCTACACACTAGATCATGCAGTCAGAGTTAGGAATATATGCTTGCCTTAGTAAACAATTTTGAACACATTCCAAGGCTTTTTAACGCCATGGCAGAACAAGCATTGAAAATGCAATAGGTCTCGCCTTTGATTAAGTTAAAGCCATTTGCTTTGCTGTACAATACCATTAGCAAAGCAAATGGCTTTAACTTAATCAAAGGCGAGACCTATTGCATTTTCAATGCTTGTTTTCTTATGGCAGGTGGCGGGTTGGTTAACACAGACAACAGGAGGGACGGGGGAGAACCAACAAGGAAAGGGGGGGGGGTGAGAAAGAAGCAATATAGATACAGAAGGATGATGGGGGAAGAATAAAAAATAAAAAGTACTAGAATCACAGTACAATCACCGTAAGGACAGCAATCCAGCTAAAGCAAATCGGTACTTGGTCCATGCTCCAGCCGAAAGAAGAGGAAGCGAATCTGCCATGTGCTGGCCAATTAGAAGGCAGCAAATAAGAGTGACAATGAAGCCAACGAATGGTAAACAATGGGCAGGCTGCAAGCCCCTTGTGGTATACAATATCTTACGCAAGCAAAAGTGCATGCGCTGTCACAGACAAGACCATTAACAGTGCCAATACATGAGCCGAAGGGCTTCCACATTAGTCATTTAATAACAGACATGGCAGAAAGTGCCCTCAAACAAAGAAATCCCATTAATCAATACGTTTAACCAACGCAGCATAAACTATGACTCACATCATATCAATTTTAAACATATTATACAATGCACCAATTTTATCCCCTATTGTCAGTTTACCATATTATGACAGAGCATACAATTTGGCCACTAATACTACCATATACACTTCTGTGAAATAAACTAATTTCCCTTTAGACACCAGCTTGCCACTTTCTGAAAATACCGACAATTTTCTCAGACATGCTCATTTTTTGGAAAAATACACTGAATTAAAATAACAATTTTGTCCCCAAATAGAAGCGTTTTAAAGTACACTTATTTTTAAAAAGTACGCAGAGATAACAGCCCAAAAGGACCATGTATCGAATTGCATGCAAGAAAAGCCTAGCATAAGCCAGTGATAGCCACCTTATGCCAGCGATATCCATCTGAAGTTTACAAAGGCAGCTGGCGAACTTTGAAAGTGGTGAAGCATAAGAACCTGCCCTTAACAAGTGAGCAGGTGAAGAATACTTGCCCATGATTCTGCATTAAAGTTGAGGAGGTGGGAAGGGGGTTCTTTTCCCATGAAAACTTTGCAAACGGGCCACATTGTGCATTTTATTGCATTTTTCGTATAAAATGGGTTCGACCTGCAACTAAGCCTTTTATAAAACAGTGTTAATATGGTGCTTTTTTCAGCACAATTTCCATAAAAATGATCTTAAAAAAACAAAAACACAGGTATTACAGGCAGTTATACTATCTTGGAATCCTCCATCATTTTGAGGTCTGGCTTGACATGACCTATTGTTACCAGTTTTTTACAAATGTACATTGGGTAGGCTTTAGCACCGCCCACAGGTGTATTTCCCTCTCTCCTCATGCTGTGGGGGTGTTTGATTTATCATTCCACCTCATATGGAGGGCTTGCACTGCAATACATGAGGAAATACTTTACATCTCAAAAGTGGATCATTATCTCATATATGCTTTGCATGCAGAAAGCAATCGCTGTCTGGCTTTGTTTTTTCACTGCACAAGGCTATTATTTAATGTTTTATTCAAAATGCAGCTAGACCTACTGGCTGTGTCAATATATATATATTTTTTTTAATTTATATTGCGTCTTCCTTCACGGGCAAGGGTCCTCTCTCATGTTTCCATCCTGCCCCTTCTAAGTATATTTGCTGTCACATTTAATTATTGAATATCTACTTGAAAAGGCAGTGTTGGAAATCAAAACTTTACACGGAACTCATTATCAGCCTGAAGAAAGCAGATGTAGAGAGGTTACAGGCTCATTCTTCAGTGCTAGGTCTCAGGTCACAGAGAACTTACAGGTTTAAGCAGCAGTCATGATACACTAGTCTTGGAGCTCATGCCCAAGCCGTAGTAATAATATAAAAAAGTGTTATCAGTATAGAAGATCAAATGCCTCCAGGTAAATCGGCAATCACAAGTGCCACATAGCACAAAGAAACTACAAAAATGTACATCCAGGCCTCAGAATCAATTATCATGCTTGTCATTTTTTGAAAGCATAACTTTTAATATCAAAATTAAGTTTCTCAATTTGGTAAATAAACTATCCGTTGGTATTTGTAGAGTGCTCCATCACACATGAGGATAATCTTTGTGCTCAGCAGGTGTGGTGCTGGACTCGGAATCTAGACGAGTCAGATATTCAGGATTTTTTTTTTTTTTTTTTAAACAGAAATCCAAGATGGGGGGTATATGTATATAGAGAGGGAGGCAGTTCCACGTTTTGGGTGGAATGTAGGAGAAGGTCCAGCCCCCCACTTCTGGTCTTGTGTATCCGTGGGACAAGTGCAAGGGCTAGTCTTGCTGACCCGAGGTGTCTTTTAGGGTGGTGGAAATGGATTCTACTGTTGAAGTATCGGGGTCCAGTCTTTTGGAGTGCCTTCAAAGTGAGGGTGAGCAGCTTGGACGAGATTCTCTTGAGGATAAGTAACCAATATAGTGTCTTGAGGTGAGGCGCAATGTGTTCTTGATGAGGGAGGTTTTTGTATGAAGTGGGCAGCTGGATGGCCTGAAGTCTGCTGGTTAGGTATTTGGTTACTCTGGCGTAGAGGCTGTTGCTGTAACCGAGTCTGCTGCTGAGGGGTGCTTGAGTGACCATCTACTTGCTGTCAGGTGGGAGCCATCAGAAAAGCCTTTTCAGTAGGTGAAAGGACGATACGGTCACTATGTTGATCGGAGCCAACATGTTCAGTTTGTCATCAATGATGATCCCTAGACACCCCCCATGGTTTTGCGACCACCAGGATTGAGGTCTCTTTCCCGAAGATGATCTGTTTTGTCCGAGTTGAGTTTCAGACAGTTGTCTTCATCCATCTGGTGATATCAGACATGCAAGCTGTGAATCTGTTCGTTTGATAGGACTACAATGAGCTCAGTTTCATTTGCGTAGGACAGTACTTCTATGTAGGGGGCATCTATATGCCCATAAACAAAAGCTTTTTTTATAGCAAAGATACATAATTTCATTATGAATCACCAGCTTTTCATTTTTAGTAAATACATATTTGTTCCTCAAGCATCCACTTTTTATTAAGTTCTCACATGCAACAATCCCACTAATAGGTAGAATGTGATTAAAATCCCCATGCTTTTAAGATCACATTGTATAAATGCCCATCATGTCAGGTATTTTCATCATTATGACAAGGATGTTTGTAACTGTACTATGAATATCCACAATATGCCAAAGATGAGCTCCACAATGCCAGACATGGGCTTCACAATGTCAAGGATGCTCACAATGTCAAGGATGCCCACAATTCAATTCGCAAATTCCATTTTCAACTATACTAATTCACCACTAATCCTTTATGGGTTCCAGAGTAGCGTGCTACTCGCCAATAAAGCATCTCAATACCCCATCAGGGTTACAAGTGCTATATAAATGCAAACCTTTTCCCTTTCTACCCTCCCCAACCCTTCTCAATCCAAATAACTGACTAACATATCCACCACTAAAATTACTTTCATGTTTCACCATACTAATTCAACACTAATACTTATGGGTTCCAGAGTAGCGTGCTACTTGCGCTTCAAAACCCCATCAGGGGTAGCAAGCGCTATATAAATACAAACCTCTTTCCCTCTTCTATCCCGCCACCTACCCTTCTCCACCCAAATAACTGAATAACATATCCACTACTCAAATTACTTCATTTTTTACTATACTAATTTTCAACACTAATCCTTAATGGGTTCCGGAGTGGCGTGCAACTCGCCAGAAAAGCGCTTCAACACCCATCAGGGGTAACAAGTGCTATATGAATGCAAACCTTTCTTCCCTTTTTATCCCTCCGCTATCCTTCTCACTCCAAATAACTGACTAATATCCACCACTGAAACTACTTTCATATTTCACCATATTAATTCACCACTAATCCTTTAAGGGCTTCCGGAGTAGCGTGCTTCATCACCCCATCAGGGGTAACAAGCGCTATATAAATACAAACCTTTTTTTCCTCCTCTATCCTTCTGCTATCATTCCAAATCCAAATAACTGACTAACCTATCCACCACTTAAAAATGTACTTGCATGTTTCACTATACTAATTCAACACTAATCCTCTATGGGTCCCGGAGTAGCGTGGTACTCGCCGAAAAAGTGCTTTGACGCCTCGTCAGGGGTAGTAAGCGCTATATAAATGCAATTACAATACAATTTGTCAAGGATGGTCCGTATTATTAAGCCAGGGCTGACAACCATCATAACCTAGGATTCCAAAAATGACCACTATTATGCCTGGGTTAGGATTAGCCAGTGAGTTGCCCATACTGCCAATGAAGCCTGCAGTATGCAAAAGATAGCAAGCATAATGTCAAGGGTGGGCACCATATTACCAAAGGTGGGCATCATTAAGTAAGGACCAGCATTATGCTTGAGTTGTACTCACTAAGCCCAATGATAACCACAAGATGTCAGGCATGGGTAACATTATGAAAAGTGTGAAAACGACGAGGTTAAGGCTGCCCCCAACATCCCAGGAACAGCCACGTTGTATGGAAAATGCCCTATGCCAGGTAAAGGCACAATCTTTCCAAGGACGGCAAGCCCTTAATGTCCATCATTAAGACAGGGGTGAGCTCTATCATGCTAGAGATATTGTCTGTCTAGCAGGCCCACTAAATACCATGAATAACCACCACGGAGTGATGTAACAAGCGCTATATAAATACAAAACCTTTATTCCCTCCCCTATCTTTCAGTTATCCTTCTGATTCCAAATAATTGACTAACCTATCCACCACTTAAATCACCTTCATATTTCACTATACTAAATCAACACTAATCCTTTATGGGTTCCGGAATAGCGTGCTACTCGCCGAAAAAACGCTTTGACACCTCGTCAGGGGTAGTAAGCGCTATATAAATGCAATTACAATACAATATGGTCAAGTCGGAGTGGCACCATGCTAGGTATACTCATATTCTGTTTCGGTCTTTCTAATACACAAAAGCTAATATACATACAGCACAGACACACACACGTGGCACAGATACACGTGCATCCCCAAACTCTGGTCCGACTCAGCAATGAAGACAGTTTTCTTTTTCTTTTTTTTCTTTTACTCAGTTGCCTCCTCTGCTCATAAAACACTCCAATACTTGGCTGGTTCTACAATCCTATGCTCTGGCTCCTGAATTTTTCAGAGGCAGTGTTCCACTTTATCAGATCAGGGCCCTGCTACTGACCAGCTGTCATGTAGGGTGTGGAGCAATAGTGAGACAACTGAGGGTCATAGGTCCAACTCTCAAACAAAACCCTAGAATTCCCTCCCATCAAAAGGCTGGAACTGTGTGGGTGTGTGATAGGATGCTCAGACCATCATACAAGTTTAGAAAGTAATTTGATTGGGCTCTGGAGCTGTACAGCACTGCCTCCTCATTGCAATAGCCATAACTGCAGCATCCTGCGCAGACATGGACAATCGCAGTGCAGCGCCCAATACAAAATCATATTTAGCCACTGGTGCAGAAAATAACTGTGTCCTATTCGCCGTACCATCAACATTGAGCATACTATATAGATTACTATTATATCTCCATGCTGAGTAGCTGAATATAAATTATTCTACCTTAAGAACCAGTGAACGTTTTTGCCTTGCATGTCACAAGAATCCTTCAAACAAAATACTTGCTTATGGTTCCCTCAAATCCTATCTTGAAGATGATTCAACCGTTAATTCAGGGTTGAAACACCATTGACATAACAGACAATTGGACCTTAAAAACGCATGGTCTATATTAGGCTTCTGAATGCAAAAAAATTATTTTGTACCAACATTTTCACCTGCCTTATATTGGTCTCTTTCCCAACTTTGTATATGCATGTGTTTTAATGTGTTTTAATGTTCTTCATTTGCACCGAGTGCACACATGGGCACTATGCACTTTTCTTTATAAATCATTTTAATATTGTGATTCAACATTGTTAAATGATTCAATAAAAGCAAATATTTATTTTTCACAACGGTCTGTGCGCGTCATTATGTTTTTCAGTGAATAAAACATTTATTGAGTGGTTATAACACCAACTTATATGTATGTATATAGAGGCATATTACAGCAAACCTGTTTATAGATCATTTTACACAGAGCTCCATTTACACAGAGTGGACACCACTTAAGGTCACATTATGCCAGGGAAACCACTATAATGTGAAGTCCAATGTTATGCTAAGGACTGCCACTAATATAACTGCAAAGGGCATTATTACGTGCCAGCGTCACCATTTTGTCTTGAGTATCACCCTTGCCCAGGGAGGTACCATTATGTGAACAAGCAATGGCAAAAGCCAATAGGCCTGGTCTATAAGACCTATTGGCTTGGGAAATTTTTTAGCCATGTTGCACAGCATTTCTACTGCTGTGCAGCATAGCTATTAAAAACAAGCATTGGCATAGCCAATAGGTCTCGCCTTTGGGACCTTATAAGTGTTTAGCCATGCAACAGTTGCATAACTAAATACTTATAAGGTCCCAAAAGCGAGACCTATTGGCTACACCATTTGCTTGTTACTTTGCTATAATCGCGGCACCCGCGCTTTACTTTTAATGTTAAAGCGCTTTAAAGTAAAGCGCGGGTGCCGCGATTATAGCAAAAGTAAACAAATAGAAACAAGCATTGGCACTGCCGTGCGACCGCAAAGCCGAGAAAGTGAAAGTGATCGCGATCACGATGCACTGAATGACCCGTGACGGAGGAAATACAGATGGCGGCTGCGCGCGTGAACTCAAGCTGTTAGCCAGCAAAAGCCTCTGGCAGCACTTCCAAAAGCCCCTTACTAAATGTCTGCAGAGCAGCGCATGCGCGCTGGCTCAGCGAGACCTAAAAAAGGGTGAGGACGCGGCTGTTGCGTCATTTTGTAGGAGTGCATGCATTCAACATACATGCAGGCATTTACAAATTACATAGTAATTTTTTTCTTTTTTACTTACTGATCCGAGATAAATCAGTAAGTGAAAACAGAAGCACAAAATCACTGTTATAAAACACAGCGTGAAAGGGCTTTAAATGGTTTCTTAATAAATTAAAAAGGATCACCTGGTTGCGGAAGTAGGCGGGAGAGAAGCAACAGCACAGGGGGAGAAACAACAGCACAGCAGGTGGGGGAGAAGCAACACAAGCAACTTACGAAGCTCATAACAACGAAGCTCAAAAGACAAGAAAGAATAAACAGATAAATGGACCAAGACTGATTAGAGCTTACCAATACCTTCAACTCGACCTCGTATACAACCAACAACTTGAGGCATGAAACCAACTCAGAAATGCTCATATGATCACACCTAACTCCTAGTAATCTAAACTACCATCCTAGTAATCTAATCTTCCACAAAGAAACTGAAGAAAATACATGAAAGCATAAGACTAATCCTAATAATCAACAATAATCAATAACCACTGGATTAACCACTAACCTTTGGTTCTGAAGTAGCGCATTGATGCACTGGAGCATGCGCTAGTTCCCATTTACACGATGCAACTTTGGAGGCTATTGAAAGGAGACCATAAAAAGCTATGTCTAAAGAAAATTTCTTAAGCAAGTAAATAAACAAATTATGGGCACAAAACATAACAATGTTAACTAAATCTTCCACGACAACTTCGACGAAGACAGCCAACACACTGAACCCTCACCAGCCACCCCAGACACCCTGAAGCCAACGATTGACAACTGGACAGCCCTCACCACCGAAGACACACTGAAGACAATGAAGTCAATCCACTCCGGGGCCCCCACGGACCCCTGCCCCCACCACATCTTCAACAGAGCCACCGACACCATCGCACCCATGCTCCGCCACACGATCAACCGCTCCCTGGCGAACGCCTCCTTCCCCGACGACTGGAAACATGCCGAGATCAACCCCCTCCTGAAGAAGCCCTCGGCGGACCCCACCGATCTCAAAAACTAGAGACCCATCTCCCTGCTCCCGTTCCCAGCGAAAGTCATCGAGAAAGCCATCAACAGCCAACTCGCCACCTTCAATGAAGAGCACAACATCCTCGACTCCTTCCAATCCGGCTTCAGAAAAAAACCACAGCACAGAAACCGCCCTCCTCGCCGCAACAGACGACATCTGCTCCCTACTGGACAGAGGAGAAACAGTAGCCCTCATCCTCCTCGACCTCTCAGCGGCCTTTGACACAGTCTCCCACCACACCCCAACACGCAGACTCCACGACGCAGGGATCCAGGACAAGGCCCTCGACTGGATCCACTCCTTCCTCTCCGGCAGAACGCAGCGAGTCAGACTCCCTCCTTTCCTCTCCGGCCCTACACCAACCACCTGCGGAGTCCCCGAGAGGTCCTCCCTCAGCCCCACGATCTTCAACGTCTACATGGCTCCGCTCGCCACCATAATCAGAACCCACGGACTCAACATTGTGTCATACGCAGACGACACCCAACTCATACTCTCCCTATCCAACGAACCCAACACAGCCAAACAACTTTCAAGAAGGCATGGAAGCCATCGCCAAATGGATGAAAAGCAGTTGCCTACAACTCAACACCGACAAAACAGAAGTACTCATCATGGGCCCAAACCCAGATGCCTGGAACGACACCTGGTGGCCCCCCGCCCTCGGAAGCCCACCCACCCCCTACGGACCACGCACCTTGGAATCATCCTGGACTCAGAGCTCAAAATGGACTGTCAGATCAACTCAGTCGCATCCTCCTCCTTCCACACCCTCCGCCTCCTACGTAAGACCTTCAAATGGATCCCCCTCGAGCACAGAAAGACCGTCACTCACGCCCTCGTCACCAGCAGACACGACTATGGCAATGCACTCTACGCCGGAACAAACAAAAACCTCACCCGCAAGCTACAAAACATCCAGAACGCCGTCGCAAGACTGGTCCTCAACCTGCCAAGACATTGCCATATCTCCCAGCACCTAAGCACACTCCACTGGCTCCCCAGCAAGGCTAGAATCACCTTCAAGATTCTCACCCACACACACAAGGCCCTCCACAACACCGGACCAGCATACCTGAACAGCAGACTCAAATTCCACGCACCCCATAGGACCCTAAGATCAGCCCAGCTCTCCTACGCCATGGTCCCCGCACCAGAAAGACCAGATCGGAAGGCCGCTCCTTCTCCTTCCTCGCGGCCAGAGCCTCGAACGCCCTACCACTCCACTTCAGACAAACATCACTCCCCATCTTCACGAGAAACCTCAAAACTTGGCTCTTCGACAGACCCCCCTCCTTGATGGACTGGAACCTGCAACCCCCCCCTTACGGGTGGGTAGTCGCGCTTACCAAACACGTGATTGAAACAACAGCATGTACAGTACAAAACATATCGAATGCTATGCATTTTGTATCAAAAGTAGAATATTTATTTAATACAAATTACTGAAAATGTCACAAACTCTCTAATGAAAAATATTCAGCAGACATACTCGCACTCATACTTTGACATCAGGTTCTGATGCTATTTTATGTCCATAAATGTTATGTCTGAAGGATACAATAAATATTCAAATCTCAAATATTGCACACTTCATCATGATATTCCTAATATTCAATATGGCTAACAGTTTGACATGATATTCCTAGTAATAGATATTGCTAGTTCATAGGTAAATAATAACCATGAGAAACGGTACTGGAGGGCTTAGGTGTTTCTACGCAGGATTCAGCAAAATGCCTTTATCAGGAAGCAGTCAGGAGAATGTCTGTAGGTAAACAGCAAAATATAGGGGATCCTTATTGGTAAAATGTGCCCACTAAAAGGATGATTGATATATACTAAAGAATACTGAACTTTATTTAGAGAACGGTTTGTGTACCATCTACTGAACTAACCACCGAAATAGATTGTGCACTATGGCAGAATATTCGTGACTTTAAAACCGAAGAAAAAAGGTATTCATGCAAAGTGCTCTGTTAACAGGTGTTGACAGGTGAGGATGCGAATAATTTGGGTGTAGATTATTTCTGTAAAGAAATGTTTTTTTAATCCCCCCCCCCCCCCGCCCCCGAAGTGGACTACGTGCCACGTGGGATGACAAATTGATGTAAATCAATGGACTATGCCCACTTGCAGGAATAATGTTTGGCCCTTAGCACACCAACCAAGGTGGAATTAGTGTCTATCCTGCGAAGACAAGAGGCAAGAAGATGGCACCTGTATCTGGTCTGGTTACTTATGTCGATAGATGTAGCTCACTAACTAGTAGGAGCCGCAAAACTTGCCCAAACTGGAAACAAACAGAATGACAAAAAGTAAAAGTTAGATGTTTAGCCGATGGAATGAGGAATAGCCATGAATAGAGCATTTAGGGTTGGACTCGCTTACCGAAAAATAGAAGTGAATGCTCAATAGCAGAACCTTAATGGCCGGTAAGTGTAGACACACTGGAAAATAAAAATTAGAATACCTCAGGCCGTGCGGGCTACTGCGAATTACACATGCTTAAAACATTTGTTACTTGCTAAACACATTACCAAATTGGGAAAGGCAGGTAACTTGTTTTACAATGAATTGACGCTAGGGCAATGTGCAGCATTCATAATAAGACAAAGAGGACAACGATAAGGAAGCTGGGATATGGTAGGCGAAAGGCCGAACAATGAGCGGGGCTATACTTACTAATGATGCGACAAACTGGACAAGTCCCAGGATGACAAGGGCCATATCGAGATAGAATGGCTGGGGAGACTTTGCGTGAATTGGAGGAAGCGGTGGGCAGTTTCGGTGTTGGATATGGCAGCCTATAACATAGAGGTGAGCAAAGTGAGAAAGCTGCCAGTGTTATAAATAACAGGCTGAGCCTGCGACAGATCTTTACTTAATGCGGTCCAACTAGAGTAGGAGGCGTCCCGGGATAGAGTACGGCGTCATGGAGATATTCCGTGAGGACAATGAGTGACGTGAAACGTGAAATATGGATGCATCGGGCGTGCTCCGGAAATGATGGTTTTGAGCACTGGCTGCGCGACCTAGCAGTAAGAGAGCGCGCCATCTTGCAAAAGAAAAATGGTACGGCAAAGTGTATGAACCAGAATAACAGCAATAAATCTATATGCCATTGAAATCACAGGGATGAAGAGAGACTAGAGAATAAACAAATAAAATAAATACAGAGGTCAGAAGAAAAAAAAGGTTGTAGGCTCTTCATGTGAGATGAGCGACTTAAGTGTATGAAGGTTAGAAAATATATGGTCCCGAAATGGAATACGACAACATGGTAACACACCATGGGGGCCATGAGAGGCGCAAGAGATATGAAGTGGATGCGTCGCGCATGTCCCAGGTAAGATCATTGGACTGGTAAATGCACAACCCTGCAGGAACAGGGAGTGCCATGTTGGAAAGGAATAGTGGTGTGAGAACAGTAATACAGAAATTCTGCAGTGGATCTGCCAATGCCAAAGAAACCACAAAGATGAAAAAATTGTAAACTGTTACGAAAGCGCAAATGGATCCGATGACAGGTCATAGAAAATGATACAATAGTGGGCTCATAATTTGGAATAAGCCACTTGGTAATGGAAATAGGGGTGATATGAGATCCCAAAGTTTAAAGACAAGCCCAATGTAAAATCATTGGATTAAACCATGAAAATACAAAGATAATGAGCCACTAGAATCTAAAAGTCAGGACTAAAGTGTCCAGGTAAGCGGACCAGATCCAGAATCATGCAGGTAGACCATAAGGATACAGGGTTGGTGTGACTTCTGAGAAAATGCTGATACAGCATGCTGGTGAAATGAATTTAGTAGTTGAATTGAATGGCTTGGTCCCAAGGGGTTTCATTGTTAAGACCCCGAGTGTGTGTATTTTAGTGAAAAAATCCCAAAAACCTCTCTGCGTTTACGAACTGCTTCTGGATCGATACCCGGATGCGCTTGTATTTTTTCTAGGATGATCCATTTATTATCTTCAGGTGTATGGTCCGAGTCCAGATAATGTTTGACCAAGGGGGCTGAGAGCTTGTTCATCGGAATAGCTGATCTGTGTTCAGTAAGTCTTGTGGATAGGGTACTTGAGGTTTCTCCCACATATCCTAACTTGCAAGGACAAATTAAGATATATGATGTCTTTAGTTTTGTAATTAGTGAAAACCTTGAGATTGATTTTATAGCTGTTGAAACACAGATTGTCTGTTTCTAGTGCTAGATCGCAAGCTTTGCATGCCTTGCATTTGAAGTTGCCCACTACGGGGTTGCTGCCATTTATAGTCTTTTGAATAAATGTTTTATTTGGTTGAAGTCTGGATCTGACCACATGGTCCCTCAAGTTCTTATTGTGTCGGTGAGCAAACATAGGTCTGACCTTCTACACTCCCACCCGCCAGCTACGATCGACCAACCACGCCCTCGCCGCCGTCCCCCGCATCCGAAGAGCCACAACGGGAGGAAGATCCTTCTCCTACCTGGCTGCCAAGACGTGGAACTCCCTACCCATCCACCTCCGCCTTACCCAAGACCACCTCTCCTTCAGGAAGCAACTCAAGACCTGGCTGTTCGAACAGTAGCGGACCCCCCCAGCGCCTTGAGACCCTCCGGGTGAGTAGCGCGCTATACAAATGCTTGATTGATTGATTGTATCAGTTGTGTTTTTTCTCTTTCTGCATTAAGGATATGCCAATTGGAACATAGAATTTGGCGTATCCTTTCATTAAGTAGGGAGTGTCGAGTTGCAAATACTAGATTGGATGTCGCTTTAGATCTGGTGTTTGTGAGTAGATGTTGATGATCATAAAAGCGTGCCCTTTTGTACGAGTCTCTAACAAGTTTCTTAGGATAGCCTCTAGAAATAAATTTCTGTTTCATATCCATGGCTCTTACATCATAATCTGACAGATTGGTGCAGTTTTGGCATAATCGTAAGAATTGTCTAAATGGTATGCTCTTTTTCTGTATGGAAGGATGGAAGCTATCAAAATGCAGAAGAGTATTGCGGGCTGTTGGTTTTACAGATAAATCGACCTCAAGTTTGTATGTTTAATGATGTCAAGAAATTTGACCTGTTCATTACTTGAGCTGGATGTAAAATACATGTTTTCATTGCTTAGATTCAGCCAAGCTATGAATTGCAAAAGCATAATCGGGAAGACCTGTCCAGATGAAAAAGATGTTGGAAATGTAGCAGGACTATCTGGTAACTGATTCTGAAAAAGAGCAACTTCATTATAAATGAATGTGGTCTCAAATTTAGCCATAAAAATATTGGCTAAAGTAATGCGGACACCTTTTATTTGCTTACATAGATTGCTATTAAATTCAAATGTATTTTCTTCCAAAACGATTTTAAGACATTCACGAATAAAAGGTGACCGAACAATCTATGTGTAAGTTGTTGATGAACCACAGAACAGCATCTAAGGCTCCTTGTTGGGGGATATTGCTGTATAAGGCTTCGATATCCAAGGTAACCATTAAGTCAGAGACTGGATTGAACTGGAGTCCCTCGACAATGTTGATAATGTGTCTGGTATCTTGAACATGAGATTGAGTGTTGGATACATAGGGTCTTAAGATAGTGTCAATATATTTTGATAATGGTTCCGTGATTAACCACACACAATATATTCTGGCCATCTTGGGCTGTCTGGTGTTCAAAAAGAAGTATTCCTTTTCACAAATGTGTTCATTCCGTTGCGCTCTAGCTGTTAGGCGTTCTATGTTGATCTTCACTCTTGTCGTTGGGTCGGCAGCCACCGGCACATAGTAAGTGGTGTCTTGTAATAGGTACATCATTTTGGATACTTAGCTATTGGTATCAAGTACCACGATGCTGCCACCTTTATCACAGTTCTTAATTGTGATGTTGGAGGTGTTTGAGCTCTAAGAGGGCGGCAAATTTGTGGCAATTAAGATTTTATGGGGTTTTAGGAATGTACCTAGTTGCTGCTAAGAGTTTTTTATATACCACCTGTTTAAAAGTGGGTACCTCAGGTTCCACCTGATCTTAAGTGGGGGTGAAGGTGGATGCAGGAGCTAGGCCTGATCTGCTGTTAATGTCTGAGATGGCTAGTTGATTGGAAACGAAAAATGCCCGAAGTCGAATGTTTCAAAAAAATGCCATAAGGTCTGTAAATAGTTCAAAGATGTGGAGACCCGTATGTGGCACAAATGAAAGGCCTTTAGAGAGTAAAGAATACGGGGCAGAATCAAGAGATGATATAGAGAGATTGAAAATAGGAATCGGATTAATTCCCTCCAGTATTGGGCATTCCTCATGACTAGATAGTGGTTGTGATCTAGTTGCCCCGATATCGGAGTTGGTACTGTGATCGCCAGTGACCCCTGTGGTTGTTGCGCCTGGCTAAAAAAGGCTGGCCACTAAAGTGTCCTCTTGGTTGCCCTCATTCTCTGAATCAGAGGTGTCTGAAAATGTAATGATCTTACAGTTAAATTGCATACAAGGTTATTGGTCTGTGGCTTGGTATTCTCTAAAAAGGCAATGGCCAGATGCTTGCAAAAGGATTTGTGCAAGGCTTCATTATACAAAACAATGGCCGCTCACTGTAAAAAGTGGACATGTGTTGCAGTATCCCCGCAGCGGTTAAAGAAGAAAAAAAACAAGTAGGATTTGCGAAAAGGGTGCTTCCAAGGGTCCCATAGTGTGAACGCAGGCTAAAGAATAAAAGTGAAGACAAGCTTTAGGATATAACTAGGACAACCTGAGTACATGAAGTAAAAAAAATATATATTTATTTCTTCTGAGTACAGCTTAGTACGTGTTTTACACACTATTTTACCCTAGGAGTTGGAATGACAATGCTAACAAAATTGAGTTCCTAGGTTTCGGTGATAAACTAAATTATTAGTTACAACATTTTGAACAGATTCTGCAGGACGTCACGAGTCTTTCTTAAGGAAACTATGTACTTTATAGAACAGAAATCCCTTCTGTGTTAGTGTGCTAAAATAGCTAGACAATACACAACCAATTACACAATTTGCCTTTTATCACAGAATATGTCACACTGTTTATACTTCCATGCTAAATATGATCCAATGATGCAAATTTCCAGTGGCTCTGTTAGTCCCAGAATTTACAAGCTCTTGCCTAAAAGGCCATTACTGAGCAAAAGTGACAAATGACATTTGGTGACCAAGTGAGTCTCTGGGCTAAACTTGATGGGCGGCACCTTTTTTGTACGGATTGTGGTGCAAGTGTGTCTTTATTTTGAAGAGATTAAGCAACAAATATTTTAAAAATGTCTCACGAACATCACTTTAGGGTGCTTTTAAGTACAGAGCTGAAATTGTGTGACGCCAGGTGCGAGCATCTCATACTGTGCACAGCCGCTAAGTCACCCCCCTGGTATGCGCGACACCCACAGCCAGTCTTGAACCTTTGGCCATTGGCACTCATAAATTGAAGCTAAAGCAACATGGAAAGCAAAACTAGAAGTCGTTGCATGCCAAGTACTGCTGGATAAAAACTAAATCCAGGTGTTCCAAGGAGTTCCGGGCCGCTGCCACTAACCAGTGCTGAGTGCAACTGTGTGTCTGTCCCTGTTCCAGAGCCAAGGGAGGAGGGGATGGAAAAAGGGAGGTGGGGCTAGGGAGAAACTTAGGAGGTGCAGAGAAAAGGTGGCAGGAAAAGGAGGTCGAGTGGAGTGGACTCAAGCAGGAAGTGAAAGGTGGGAGCTAAAGCTGTGTAGTTGAAAAGGAGGCACACGCTTGAGGAAGGTGGGTGGTGCAATGTTGATGGGGTGGGCAGGAAGCATGGAGGGGGTGAGAAGCAGGAAGGAGGAGGAGGTAGGAAAAAGTAGGTAAAATGAAAGAGGCGAAAGGAAGATAGGAGGCGGAGAAGAAAGAGGGAGGCTTGAAAGCTTAGATAAACTAGCATCGAAGCGACCTCAGAAAACAGCGCCTGGCATTTGATCTCGGTTATTGAATGCAAAGCAAAAGTGACGATATAAGAATGAGATTTACAGGCCTGTTTACAAAAACGGAGCAGAGCTCGAAGGGAGTGAAAACAGGGCAGATTGTGTGGAATGCTTTTCAACAAAGAAAAAAGTAGTTCCTAAAACAGGTGCAAAAATGTTGAACAGTGGATTGATATAGCACTTGGTCACTGCTCTCTGGAAGGGCTAAACACAGGAAAAGGCATGACGAGTGCATGCCATGGATAAATGGGGAGAAAGATTAGGAAAGTGACAATGGAGCCAACAAATGAGAAGCCTATGGGCGGGCTAAAGCCCACAAAGTATACACACAACATGTCTCGAAGAGACAGCGCAAGCACTGTCTAGCTGAGACCTAAAAATTTAGTATTCATCAAAAGAAGAGTGACTTTGTTTAGTGCGTTCAAGAACCCTTCTCATTAAATGCACTGCTAAAGTGGCAATTACAAAGTCAACGCCTACTTCTAAAATTCAGAGCAGAAGACGAAGGAAGAATTTAGCTTGAAATACTTAAAGTCATGTCGTAGGGGATGTCTTGCTCGACCACCATCACAATCCCTCAAGTAATAATAAACATTTTGTTGTGAGCTAGTAAGCTATAAACACATTAACATCACAATATATTCCAAAACCTAAAACTTGCAGTTTTCACACAAACATCTAACAGACTAGGCATTGAATGATACTCCCTCCCAGTACTGAGTGACCACTGTCAAACCAAGCATCTTCTTCTAAAAAAGGGTACTATACCGTTATTCATTGTAACCTTTGTATAGCACAGTGGTCACCAATTGTATTACATCTTGCAACTGCCTGGGATGGTCAGTTTGCTCATAAATGCCAAATTCCATTAAGCAAGTACCTCCTTCTCCGAGATGCTACATACCAACTTAAATAGTTACAGTTTGCTAAAAGGATTTTGGGGTGTACTGAACTGACGGATTATGGAATACAGAGAAACCATATTAGATTGTCACTTCTTTCGTAAGCCAGAATTGCTTTTAAATTTGTGTTGATCTTTAGTACCTCTCTGTACTGTGCCCATATTCTTAAAATATAAAAAGGCTCCTTTCATTCCCAGTAGAGCTTTACACTCTGCAGATCTACTTTTGATCATTCCTTCCTTGGGTTATGTGGACTGGTGAGTAAGGCATTTTCACATACATACAATGGGATTTTACAACTGTCTCTTAACCCTTCATTTTTAGGTTTTGCCTACACAGCACTTGTGAAATCTCTTGTAATGGAAAAAAAAAAATCTTTAAAGGGGTTTAGAGCCCACCCATTACTTACCTTTACTTACCACTGGTTGGCTAACACAGCACTCTCGTTTCCTTTCTTCCTGTTGGTCAGCATCTCCTCCTGCCTCCAGCTTCCTGCTCGGCTTCACGTCTTCGTCCTTGCTGTAGAGCTTGGACCAAGTGCTGCTTCCGGCGGCCAGTGTCTTTCCACTGGCCGTGTACTTGTAACACTTTATTTATACTTTCCAGCATCTGCATTCTGTTCGTGGCTTGCCTTTCCCTCCCACCACCTCACTTCAGTTCCTGCATGCCCCTTCCTCGCATGCCCCCCACCCCCCACTTTTTCTTAGCTGGCCTTTCTTTCCCACTACCTCTGCATGCCCCTTGCCCGCCCTGTCGTTAGTCATAGATTGTTTTATATAGTGCGAAGTAGACTGGAAGGAGTTGGAATGCTTTACATGAGCGCTAGTTACATTACACAAGGAAATAATTTTTATATGCATGGGGAGATTAAGCGATTTGCCCAGAATCATAGGATATTGAGCCGGCACCCAGACTTGAACCTGGTTCCCCAGCTCTAAAGTCAGCAGCTCTAGCAGTAACGCCATAGCCTCTCCATGCTCAGTGTTTCTGGTAACAGGAATGGGTATTTGTTCAAGAATATAAACTGCATATTAAGTACAAGAAAAATAATTTTAACTTGTTTGTATGCGTAATTTTTTTTGCTTGCCCGTTCCTACCACCACCTCAATTCTGTCACAATATTAACTCGTTTGTACGTGCATAGCTTTATGTAAAAGAAAAAAGCGCTATGATGTGGTCTGGCCACGTCATATCGCTTTATTTTACTTTAAGCTATGCAGAACAGCTCGCACCTCTGTGCAACATTTTTTTTTAAGACTGACAAAGCCAATAAATCTCGCATAGGCGAAACCTACTGGCTTTGCCATGCTTGCTTAACATCTTGTCAAACAAAAGCAAAAAGTATGCATTCCTCTTCTTTAATTTGCACCGCTGTACTCATTAGGCATCTGTTCTTTGATTTGAAGAAGAGAAGACGATCTTCATAAGATCAATTAAAATTGTGGCGAGTGGTCCATAAAAGCTAAGACAATAGTTACAGCTCAGCTACCCCAAGAATTTGGAGGATGTGAGAAAAGCGAACGCTACACCACCATGTATGGAACACAATAAATGACAGACTATTTTAAGAGTAAATTTATGCTCCAGGTTTAATGATTACACAGTTCGGATAAACTTATGGGCGACCCAGGTATGAGGTGAGTTCACCAACAGCCAACACCCATCCTGAGATAGCTAGAGCCGTTCATAGGTATGAGAACCAATAAACATTGTTTTCAGCTCAATAAATGTAAAGTAGGTTGCCACCCTTTATTACCAACATGCTACTGACAAGACAGAGTGAAATGAATGCCATTCTCCACACTTAATCAGGATATCAACTGTCCCTTGACTAAAGAGCAACGTCCCGTCATCTGAGGCCCCATCATAATGACTCCCAGTGACCTGATAAATTCCCTTTTGGTTTCAAGATGCACTGTCTGGAGGCTCTTGCAGTTGCATAAAGCTCTAGGATCGCCGTTAATTCTCCCAAGCCGCAGGAGGACCTCACAGTAACCGAGCCCCCGCTCCCACCTGTGCTAGGTCATTCCTTTCACGTTAGCTAACTCCAGACCTCCTTGATAATCAGGAAAATAGATACCTTTCAGAATAAGCATTAGCAAACCCAATAGGTCCCCGCCTATCAGACCTATTCGCTTTTCCCTTCTTTTGTAGTCATCCTGTACAACACGGCTATAAACAAAATAGAAAAAACCTCTGACGTGGCCGCTGCAGCAATTTGTAGGTGCTTGCATGTGTTCAAAACGCACGCAGAGGTCTACAAAAAGATGGGGGCGGTTTTTTTCCCCTTTTCAATTATTCATATGGGATAGCTCTGTAAATTTTTTAAAAAAGAAAGAAGAGCACAAAAATCACTTTTAAAATGCAGTACAAAAGCGTTATTAAAAAGGACTGGGTTGTGGGAGCAGGTGGCAGAGAAGCAATCTGGAGGGCAAGGGAGAAGTAACACGATCAGAAAAAAGTGACCTGGACCATGGGGTTAAGAAGCACACAAAGGTGAGAAAGTGCAACACATGTGCAGGTGTGGGAGAAGGGAGAAACATGGGAATAAGACATTAAAGTGGAGGGTGGTAAAGCACAAGGATTTGATAGCTGGAAAATGTGTGTGCTCTCATGGAGTGCTTAAACAAAAAGAAAAAAGTAGCTACCTAAAAGCAAGCAGTGGAAGCCTGTTCAAAGACATAGTAAAAAGGCTATGCTTCTTGAGAGGAACAAATACAGGACTGACAAGCTGGGAAACTAATAAGAAGCAGGTAAAAGTGAGTGACAGTAAAGCCAGCCAATCACATGCAATGGGCAGGCTGCAAGACACATTAGGTTCTTGGTAAGCCCACAATATGTATTTTGCAAACACACAGCATGCGCAGTTTGGAGTGCTCCACCCAAAGATGAACGCGGACTGCAAAATGGGCCCAGTCTTACCCACAAGTTATTTACCCTTTCTCCTGGCACTCTGTTCAACCATGACGTCACAGGCCAGGAAGGAAAAAGAAGATGGACCCGTTGTTCCCTGTGGAGTCCTTTGTGGGACAAAAATTGTCCTTTCTTGCAGACGATCAAAAGTAGGTTGCTGTCCCCTCTAGGTCTCCCTGTGGGAGATGCGGCAAGCTACATTTACACACAAACTATTAAGAATACATTAAACTACCTCAATTGTTCCAGTGTTTCACAAACAAGGTCTGAGCCAGATATCTGTTGAAACGTAAGGGGATATATGCCCAATGTTAGTCAGTACAGCTAGTCACTAAAAAGACTTCAGGCGTGGGTTTCCAAGTCTGCAGAGGAAAGTAAAATGGCAAAAAATAAAAAACACGCCCATACAAAAGAAATGGATTACAGTATGCTAGAAAAATATTCATTCTCTTCTTTGGGCTCACCTTGGAGCACACTACCAAAAATAGCACATCTCAATTTCTTTTCCACCCCGAGGACATCTTCATTTAAACATGACAGCATTCGTTCCATACAAAATCACTAAACAGGTCAAATGTGCATCCCGGGGTAATTTATGCACCTTGAACAACTCTTTCAGAATGGATCTTCCCATTTCCACTGAAAAAAACCTAAAGAATGTCCAATCTGACCAATGCTTTTGCTTCACTTTGTAGGAGAGTAGGATCTGCTTCACATGGGTACCCCCACTTTTTGCTGATGCTTCACTGTTTTTCGACATTAGTCTGGCTGGGGCCCTGCTAATCAGAACCCCAGCCTAGCTGCTTCCTCTCTAAAATGGTTTCCATGTGCCTTAGGCACATCACTGATTGGGATCTGGAGTGCCCTTATAAGTCCCTAGTATATGGTATACTATGTACCAAGGGCATAGGTACCTCAGAGGCCTGCCAGGGGCTGCAGCATGTATTATGCCACCCCTGGAAGGCCATCCAAACTGACACCACAGGTCTGCTACTGCAGCCTGGGTAAAGTGGTGCATGCACCCCTTACTGTGATATAGGTTACCTATATCACTAAATACATACACACATATAAACCTACAAGTCACTCCTAAGGCAGGCCTTATCAATCCTAAAGGCAGAGTGCATGGTTCCTATGTGAGAGGGTGCCCCTGCATGAGCAGGGCCCTCTGCAGCGTTCGGAGACCATCTCTGATGCCGTTTGTAGTGCAGCCTGACCATATACTCTTAAGCGCATTATATCCTCGCGGTAAAATGCTAACTTTGGAATGGCTGCACCTAAACATGTCGCGTTTGGTGTCAAACATCTTGGAATACTACCCCCGCCAATCCTGGCGGCGGGGTAGCATTCCACCCTTCTAGAGGGAAAGACATGTTAACTCTGACTAGTCCGGTAACTTCTTTCCAGAGCCCTGGCATCTCAAAATGGAAGCTGCTGCCACAGACACGAGTCTGGCCTCCTGCTGCTGGACGAAACTCCGGCAGGGGAGGCCTGGACAATAGGTTTCCTGTCCCAGGAGGTGTGACCACCTCCCCAGACAGGATAATGTGTATTGGGGCTGGGCGGGAGCACTTTCGGGTGCTTTGAAGTCCTGCACTGGGGCACATTTGGTGTCCCTGTGCATACCCCAGTTCAAACCGGATCAGGGGCTTGCAGCCCCTGCTTTGGCGCGAACTGGACAAAGGGAAAGGGGTGTAGCCACCCCTCTGCCCTGACCCACCCATAGGTGGGGCCACAGAGTAGTCCAACCCCTATCTTTAGTATAAAGGTAGGAACCCAGTCCTTAGGAGATTAGATTATCCCTGGACGAAACTCTGTAACTGAATCCTGGACCTTCGACGCTCTACTCCCGATTAGAGGACAGAAGAATCTCCCTTGGGGTCAAGGAGTGACTCCCCTGCTTGGCAGGCACCAAAGAAGCATCTGTCCGGTTCGCATTTCTGAAGCTCCCGTCGGACGCCGAAGTCATCGCATCACCAGAGGTGGATTCTCAGACTTCCCGAGGCTACCCTGAGTCCCCAGCAAAGCTGAGGCCCGTGGCTATCGTGGGTGACTTGAGACCGTGACCCCTGGACACCGAGCACATTTGCAAGTGCATCCTCTTCTGGGTCTCCCAAGAAGTCGTGCTTTGGGCTCCGAGTAGCCCTAGCCTCCAGCACCTCCTGCACAGAAGATCACTGGCCCCCACTCCACGAGTGTCCTGTAAGCCAGATCCACGTGCGGCGTCACGAGGCTCCTTTGCGGTCGCTAGCCCGGTGGCTAGTAGCCCTTAACGAAGGCCAATCCTTTTCTAACTTGGCATCCTGGTTGCTCCAGGCCTGCCCTCACTTACCCTCGCTGGGTGAGTTCCACAGACCTTGCTGGTCTGCACCATCGACGATCTACATCTTCACCGAGACGTGCCGTTGCCAAGGCTTGTTGGGTCCAATCCGGTCGCCGACACCTCAGCACTCGACAGACATCGTGTACCAGCCCGAATCCTGCTCCTGGTCGCCGACAACGCCTCCTGGACCTCGTGGCTGAAGAGTCAAGACGACCGTCAACGCACCTGAAGCACTCGACATCGGTGGGCATCTGTCCATCGCCTTCCTGGTCACTGGCTAGTGACCCAGACTCTGTCCCCTCTGCTTTCAGGTTCTACAAAACTCCGATCCACTCTTGGATCCACCCGGACACTTTTCTCTTGGCCGCCAGCAGCACTTTGCAGCAGATCGCCATTCGAATCGACGACGAAACCCGACCCCGAAAGGCACCTATGCACCCGGCTTCCTGGGTGAGGTAACACGAGTACTCCGGTGCTCCCGTGGGTAGAGACTCTTCAAAGTCCTAGATCTCAAAGGGTTTTGTCCTAGTCCTCTTTTAAGTGTCCCTTTTCTCTAATTTCCCGATCCCGACTTTCTCCATAGAAGTCAACGGCGTATCGCGGTTGTGTATTTACACTGCACGCGTCTCCCGTGGGTCCCCTGTGTCACTACCTTGGGTGGTTCCTTGTGGTCCAAGCACTTCTAGAGGCTCTAGGCCTAGTGTCTAGTTCAGTCGTGGTTCGCATACCACTTTATTGGTACATGGTTTGGTATGCCCCTAGGGCCCAAACGTGTATTTGTGCTATTACTGTGATTTAATAACTTCTAACTTATGTACTTCGAACTCTAGCCTCATAAAGAGACTAGAGGGGTGTGTTTAGCAATAAATACATATATTTTGAATATATACCTGGTGTGGTGCCCTTTCATTTGGTCACTCAAGAGATTATAGACTGGTAAAACAAGCTGCTTTACATTCCTTCAAGACTTAGCCTGAAGGCTGCTCTCCATAGCTACCACTAGGATAGCTTTCAATAAGGTGGTCTTTAACCTATCTCCAATAAGGGGTTGTTTGGACTGGTGCAAGGTGCCCACTATAATTAGTGGACAGCATATGCCAGGCCAACTTCTCACACACTTTACAAACTTCTCCAACTTCAGGTCACTCAACTACACCAGCACACAAACGAAAGTCACTTAGTTTGCTGTTAGCAATGAAGATACAGAAAAATAAATGTAACTAGAAAAATAAGACCGCAATACTCAAAGCACTACATAATGCTCATTGCATCAAGAATGGCTGGGACAATTGCTTTGTTTGTGATATCAATCTCTTTGGAAGCTGTGGATTGGTAGTGACTTCTCCACACCAATTGCAGGAGCAAGGAAGAGGCACAGTAGGAAAGTACTATGAGCGGTTTGCCTCCTTCCCTCAGAAAGATCCCAGAAACAATAACTTACATGGAACCATGAGCAAATTGTTTCAAATTAAATGTATGCATGAGAAAGCCAACTTCACCTAAGGGTCACGTTCATGCTAAACTGAAATCCAAACTTCCCTCAAGTGAGGGCTTGTTGGTGTCCTCTCTCAAACTAAACTCCTCCAAGGACAAGAACTACTTCTTCACCCCAGTTTAGACTTGCGCATGCCCAAACTATCAAAAACCACTTTCCTCAGAAAGCAAAATTGTCACTTCGAGAACACGTTCCAACCTTTGCGTACCCATTCATGACACTTTATTTTAATCAAAATTGTACTTTTTTATGCTATGTATCTTACATGTATAGAGCTTTCTAAAGCTTTCTGTTTTACCTTTGAATATATCTATGAAAGAAATGTAGTGAGTGAAGCCCGCTGCACACAAATATGGTAACTTTCTTCCAGTGCTCCAATAGGGTTCCCTTCAATGCCCTAGGAGGGCACATCGGTTAACCAGACCCACTCCTAATCAAGAAATCTCAGGGTGCACTCCAAGAGACAGTACTTGCTGGACAAGGTCTTGAGATCACCGGAGCATTTCGGCGAGCTGGATCAGGAAGACTCTTAAGTTGAAGCACCCTGAGCATGGAGTGGAGAGGCTTGTGCATGTTGATGGGCTCACCGTGCTAGACAAGGCCCTCTATGGAGCAATAGAGCAGAAGTGGGACAGTTGAGATGGATGTCTCAGCAGTAGCAAGGAAAAGTGTGAGTTGTGGTAGACCCCGGTGCAGCCTTAAGAATTATTGATTTGCAAGCTTCAAACGTACACTAATACCCAAGAAACAGGTGTCTTGACAATGGTATCTTCAACTGACTGGTAAAAATTGCACAAAAAGATGGGGTTTTATCGATTTCACAAAGAGGAGGGAAGTAGAACAAAGATTAAGGAACTGGGAGTTTCAAGCCATAACTGTAGGACGAGGAAAGGATCACCTCCTCCTAGTCTTGCACAGCAAACTTAAGACGCTAAGAGCAAAAGTAGAACGCAGCAAACATGCTGGACAGTAACAAGAAAAAAGTCTGAATGTAGAATGGGTCTTGTTGGGACATAGCTTGAAGACCGAGAGAGATTTGAAAAGAAGGAGCTTGGAAAACTGAACATAGTGGAGAGGTTTAAAATGCAAGGAAATGAAGGAGCAATTGCTCTGTCACTATTGGGATAATCTAAGAAAAGTAAAGAATCAAAGCCTCAACTAAATAGTTAAAAGAATTAGAAGGAAGTACCAGGAGAATAAATCGACACTTTCAGCAGAAAGAAGGGAGAAGCCAGTCGGGAGACTTGTTCTTTAACCATACGTTGATATTGGAAAAGGACTGCAAGCTCAAACACAGGAAGCAAGAAAGCTGATACCAATCAGGGGAAACTAATTAGGACCCCGAGAGTGAGTGACCAAATATCAACACTTCAGTCTTTACAGAATTAAGCCAGAGGGAATTGGAGGCCGTCCGTTGTCCAATAGTGTGCAGTCTCTGAACTGGCTTCGAAATTCAGCATGGCCACCATCCAGGCTTAAATTTCAATTATGTCATCATCAGCATAAAGAAACAAGCATTGGCATAGCCAATAGGTCTCGCCTTTGGGACCTTATAAGTGTTTAGCCAGAGTAAATGGTTTTGCCAAAGTCTTAAAACTAGGTTGTAGAGCAGTGTGGCTGCTGCGCAGCATGTTGAAAAGTTATAATAAAAACGTGTTATAAGCATTTTTCTTACCTTATATATAACCAAGAAGACATTATGTACAACTGACAGACACAGACAGACACACACAGGGTATAACGGGCCTGCGCCTTTTAATAGACCATGATAGTAATACTTGCTTGGCCAGGGAGGAAGTGAGAGTTTGCCAAAAGGATGCAAATCAGCTCAGAGAGGTAGACTGGGTAAGAAAGCAGGCTCCTAAGGAAATCATGACCCCCTATACAGGGGTTATCCTGGGAGGCCAGAATTACGAAGCAGTGTTGACAACATTGTGACAAGAAAAGACAGATGATGGATCATAATGCGCCACAATTTGTGACAGTATTAGGATTGTCACTTCTTGCACCTAGAAATACGGGCAGGACAAAATTGCACCTCACTAGTACCAGTTTAAAACCTGAACAATGCAATCGGCCACCAGCTGAAAGGACACCAGTTAACACTTGCAAAGAGTCTGCCATTGCGCTCTTTAATAACCTTTAATCAGTTTGAGATTAAAAAATATCTTTTTATTGGCAAAGTCTGCTAGTGGTGCAGAAGATGCTGCATTACGTGATGAATCCATAATCATGCAGAAAAGGGCCAGTTTTGCAACATTCCAGTAGCCCGGAGTATAGTTAAATTACAGTCACGTTGATGCCAGTGCCCGTATTACTTACTATCGATCCCTCCTTCACAACTGGTTGAAGTGTGCCTGCAGTTTACACGAAACTCGAAAATGTAGGTGTCTGAATGTTGTCGCATTAAACGACGGAGAGCGCCTCTCACAAGCATTGCTCCATGCCACACATGCGTCCAAAAGCACATCCACTGTCAGCAAGTGGAGCCTCGAGCCCTGCTAGTACTCATGGGTGTATCGGTGCAGTGAATCTGCAGGCACAGAGACCAATGAAGCAGCAACAGCAGCATTGTTCCTCAGAGGGAAACTGAACACACAGCTGAAGACACCAACAGAAAGGGTAACATAAGCCCAGTCAGGTTTAAAGCACAACCATTTCACTGACCGTCGCGGCCAAGCGAGAGAGTGAGTGCGCAGACTGGCACTCTGTAAAACTTGTCCTGCTATCTGCTGCATGAGCGCTAGTCACAAGCTGACACCACGCAGACTCCACAGCAATGTAAACAAGTGATGACACACGCAAGCAGCATCGCGATCGGCGGTCTTCACTTTTGAAGCACTGCACTCGTGCTTGTGGCAGCATCCACCTTGCGGGAGCGAGCAGCGGCCATATGTTTGTAATTAACGTGGCTGCGCCGCTGCTCGCTCCCGCAAGGTGGATGCCGCCACGAGTGCAGTGCTTCAAAAGTGAAGACCGATGGCTAAAGGCCTAGGCGAGACCTAAAAAGGTCAAGAAACAAAGCAAATAAAAACAGCTATTTGCTCAACATCAAGACTGAACACAGTGGAACTTTTTTTTTTTTTTTTTAAACCGAGTTTATTGGTGTTCATGGAAAGAAAAGGTAAAGTACACGTTGGCACATAGAAAGACATGTACAGCAATTATAATAAATCTCGGGCACACCATCTAAAAACATGTATTCGATTGTTTGGATACCCACTGATTCCCATGGTTTCAACATAGCGGCTGCGAGTGAACCTATAGGTGTCGGCAGACCTCAGCGGTACATTGGGTGCATATGGACTAGGTGAACCTGTGTATTTCAGGGCCCATTTCCAATATGTGAGCGCATTATTTAAGAGTAATGGCAGTGAGGCGTGTTACACCTGGGAGCAGTAGTGTGAGCAACCTACCCATACGCATCATATGTGGGGTGAAGTCTATTTCACTCTGGTGCAGGCCTGCCAGCCAATAAGACAGCCACTGGAATTGGCCTACACAGCAATAAGCCCAGAGAAATGGGTGCCCCAGACCTCCATCAGTTGGTGGCAGCTGCAACTTTGCCAGGCTCACTCTACACCTACCCGACCCCCAGATCAAATCCATAAGTAGAGTATTGAACTGTTTATAACAGGTGGCAGGCACCACCTTAGGCAAGTTTACAAAGAAATATAAGAAGGGGAAGCATCACCATCTTACAAAGGGCCAGTCGGCCTGCCAGAACATAGTGGAACTTAAGGCAGAACCCTTGGGCAACCTGTAGGTGATGGGTTTACAACTAACCTGAAAGGAAGATAGAACATCTTACACACACTCTTTAATAAAGGATGCAAGCTATTCTAGGGCATGGCCCTTCAGATCTACCTTCAGAAGTCTCTTCAGGATGATGGGGCGGAATACCACATCGAAGCAGTCAAGGAGGTGCAGTATTTGGAAGTGGAAACTTGTGGTTTTCTCTGATACTGGGAGGGAAGCTCTAGCCTGGGAAGGTTCCCTGAGGAATAAAAAGAGACAGCTTTAGAGAGGAAAGCATGCCATATGTAAGTGTTGATGCATGGACACCCTTTGCGGAGAGTAGTTGAGAACAACGAGACACTCTAGATTTTGATGCAGTGTCCCAGTGATTTGACACATAGGAACTGGTTGATTTATACCACATCCGACAATATGGCAGAAGGTAGCAAAAAAAGCAAGGAGAAGTTCTTTATATCAAGACATACTTAAAACTAGAGTCCTCAGAAGCTGGCAAGTAGACGGACGCTGGGGAGGCACAGGAATTGAAGAATGGGAAAAATAACTGATGAAGGTCCTTAAAGCCCTGCACCAAGATTTAAACTGGAAAACTAAGAACATTGAGACTTCACCTAAATCCACTGATTCTAAACTGTAGGAAGCATTAGATAAAATGGCAAGGCAAGAACCATTTCAGGGTGAGTTGGAGACTAAACTGGGACTACTGGAAAAACCCGACAGCAAACAGTGGACTACTACTTACAGCAATTCTCAAATTTCCAACAATATGCAGTAGTAAACATTTAGAGAAGGGAGACAAGATTCGAAGCACTGTTTAAATGATGGAGGAACGAGTAAAAGCAAATATTTGGGATCATGTCCTCATTTACTAAGAGAAACTGTTGGCGATTAGAAACTTAGTGAGGACTTGGAAGGAGAACAAGGTGAAAGCTAGCAATGATTAGACGTGCTGACGGACTGCCAACGAAAGGCATAAAAGAAAGAATGATGGGTGCGGTACAGTGTTGGTAGAACTATTGTTTACATTATTTTAGTATGATTGTAACAGACATGCAGATGTTCATCTTCTTAAACTTGTGAGTCAATCAAATACTTTGAGGACTAGACAAATGCCAGATTTTCAGAATAACTACCATATAAATTAGATCTATCTAGGTTCAGTGTAAGCAAATCAAATGTTGGTATCCTTAAAATTTGGAATGGATACGACGCTTTTGTATCTGCAGTGGGTAAGCCTTTTCTAGATACACCAGCTATGCATTTGCTATTATACTAACTAGTTACTTTATCAGACTTTTTTGTTCTTGTATTTAAGCTGGGCTCGTGCTTAATGCAATTGCACTCCTCGTTTATTCAGAAAGCTTGACAGCTCCAGAGCAATGCTCTATTTCTACCACCATACTTATTTGTGGTAGTATGTAAACCTATCATCTGGGATTTGTGGTTTACCAACTCATCTCCCCTCTACTCTTTCCTGACCCGCACAGTTCACAGACAAAAAAACTTCTATATTACAATTTAGGTAATTTCAAAGCCATCTTTTGTGGTCGGTAACATGACCATTAGATTAATGTGAATGCTTGCAAGATGCATCAAATGAAAAAGTGTGGCACCTTTACAATCTACTATAAATTTAGGTAACTGTTTAGAAATGTTGGTTAAGAAAAGTTTAAACACACAGCTCTTGGTGACTTTTTTCCAATAACATTTACTCACAAAAAATGTTTTGATTGCCACCTCAAGCAGACCAATTGATAGTAAAAGGGATTCTGATTAGTAATTTGCTGGGACTTCTGAAAAAGCTTACATAGTATTTCAACGGACTAAAATAATCTTGACCATGAACTAATAAGCATCTTTAGTGTGTGCAAGCAGCTCTGACTGCAAAGGGACGAAGTAGTCTCTACTGCTACACCTCTTCTGATGGATTCTGGTGGAGGACCATCTCCTTTGTACAATGAGCAAGGTGCCCTGAGACAGTCAATCATCTCCTCACGGTCTTAGACACTGAGAAAAAATGAATTTTGTTCTTTTACATCTGACACCATCATAGACACAGAGTAACCACACTGTACCGCAACTGAGACTAGGCTCAAGGGACAGTCTATTAATAGATTATTTTTTTTATAGGTTTTTTTTTCCTGTTAAGCTATTTAAAGTGGTGTTAGGCCAATGAAAGGAGTCTCTTTTCCATTTTCTGCCATTAAGTGAGTTGGGGAAAAAAATATCAAGTACAAGTATTTCAGCTATTCTGCTCCATTAATGTTTTAATTCTTTGCACTCTCGTAAATATAGTTCTTTTGCCTTTCAAGGCTATAAATGTCAGATTACAATTCCCAGATTGCAAAATAAAAAATGTATAAAAAAAAAAAAAAAGGGAGATTGACAGAGCTACTTCCCTACCATGAGGTAAACTAATCGCTCTGATGTATTAACAAATGCAGTTTGGTTTCAGTTTCTAATAAGCCTGGCTACAAAACAGGTCTACTGTTCCAGATTAGTAATAGTGCTGCATGTCTGAGCCGACAATATAACAACATTGGACAGGTGCAATTAGTCAGTATGTATCTACAGGTATGGCACTCCTACTGAGAAGCGCTAATGCTGCCCGTTTCGAGCTCTGCTAAGAAGTGCTGATCCTATCAAGTAAGAGTAGAACCGATCTGCCAAGAAGTGCTAGCACTATGTGTCACTAGTACGAGATGCCTGCGGAGTAGAGCTGGCTCGGTCAATTTTAAATAACTAAGGGTTACTGGAAAGTGTTTATAAGACAATGTTAATTGAATGACAGCCATGATCGGATGTGTCAGTACTAATACAGACAGGTTTGACATTATTGTCTGAAGTACGCATGACCATGGAAGCCTACTACTCGCCTGTCATCATGAAATAATAATCATCATGTTTATTGTCCTCGTTCAGTGCAGTGCTGTACAGTAATATTTCCAAATTCCCAGCACGAAACTGAACTTCTAATGTTTCATATTTAGATCACAATCCATGTATATTTTTTCTATCAAGTACCCTTTTTCGTTAATAAAACATCTGGTTGTAACGTTTAGTACAAGTGTTGCAATAAACAGTTTTTTTTTAAAGTATATGGTCTTCAAAAGCTTCAAACACATACCAACTCTTCCCCTAGAACAAAAATCCTAAATAGCACAAATAAATTAACTAAACAGAAAGTAACAAAATGTATGATACATGAAATCTTAAGTGTTCAGCTAGTTTGTTTTCCTGCAAAATAGGCTACCAAAACCACGCTTATTTCAGATTAGAATTAGTCATGATTGAAAAGTCACATTAACCAGGGAACAGATGATGTGGTGTGGTAATAACAGATTTATCAAGAATAAATTACAAGTTAAACAACTTGATATATGGGTGTTGTTTTTTACTTTATGTAGGCTGAAATCATAGCCAAAATGAAATGAAGTTGGTGGTTGTGGTGCACTGGAGAAAACTGCATGCAGTCAAACCTTGAAACATGCTGTTTAGCAATGATAAACTTTCCAAACGATAAGAACTTAAAGTTACTCTAATAACAGAATGTATCTTTTATGCAGACATGTATGACATTTAGCAGGTTTGGACTGGGCTTTGCTGTATAGTCTACATCCCCAATTGCTGAAAAGAACAATGGCTCAAAAACATAGTAAACCATTAAACGATGTAAAGCGACTGATTCTAGCATCTACAAAGCAAAAATATTGGGTATGTTAAAGTAACAAGAAAAGGGTGTCTGAACAGCTGAGAGTCTCTCTCTTCAGACTTCTAACTTCTAACGTACCTTCCTGTGAACTGCCACTTATACCGTTTTTTATTTTAAAGGTTACCAAAAATATATTTCCCTAGGAGTAAAGGTAAAAAAATTAAATTAAAAAACGTTCTTTATGTTCCAGCATTTTCCCCAGAGTGCAGAGTAGTGCTTACTTATACCCGCTTAACTATAGGACTAATCATTATTTCCTAACTCTATTAACTGCATACAACAACGTACATAAAATACCCGAAATTTGAAACAAACGGCCTTAAAAAGTTACTTCCTCTTCCTTTTCGAAAAAGAACGTATCCGTTCAAAACAAAAACAAAATCTTTAAAAAAAATAATCAGAAAGAGTGTTAAGAACCCACACAAAGACACATGCCTCCTTCGATGAACTGGCAGCCCCTCCTACGTACATGCTGCACAACTAGCGCTTGCGACAGGCTTCAACAACAATTCATCAACAGACTTCTAAAACGCCTGAATTCTACTCGATCTCTTCGTTCGGTAGGTGGTAAATTGTAGCTTCCTTAGAAAAAAACTGCTTAGGTCTGCACAGGAAAAAAATGCCTTATAAGGTATAAATCACTAAAGCAGGAAGAGGCGTCTCTGACAAAACTAGGAAGTTACCCTGCGCTTGCTCACATGCCGCTTTCTATTCAGAGAAATGAGGATGCGAACAAAACAAAAAAAAACGTTTTAAAGAACATGCACAGCAGTCATGGGAAGCATTTAACTGTAAAAAGCCACCAAGATTTTCGCGTAGAAACACATTTAATGTTGTTGATCTGTTCACTGGCAGACATGGAGCGTGCCTTGAAGGATATGTAGGCGTGTGCCTCCTGTTGCAGTCAAGCTACAAGCCACGACAGCTATGCAGATTGTGGGATAAAAGTGATAAAGCGGGTGGGGTTCACCTGGCATGGCTTCAACATCTTAATGTGCTGAATCGCCGAAAGGGGCTGGGCTCTACCTATCTACTCCATTCCTGAACAAACACCTTATTATGTATCACCACGCTGAGCAACGCCTAATGCAAGATTTCAACCTGCACTACTCGGCACACCCTGCCAAGCAGGGAGACGGCGACTGACAGTCCTTCGCTCCCATGGCATTCCTCACCTGAGGAGCCTGGGCTCAAAGGAGGTGCCGGGCGCTTGCAATGGGACAGGAAAAACTGCAAAGGCATCTAAATGAGGAGGAAACAGAGACCGGGGGGGGGGGGGTGGGGGGGGTTCCAGGGAGGATAACTACAGATTTTAAACGGGCATCAGGGCGTCACGGACAGCAAAGTAAGTGACAGCGGGGCCAGCCTAGGATAGGAGTCATCGATGGCACCAAAACCCCAGAGTCATAAGGGTACGTTGGGATTTCGGACATCATGGACTGTAATTGGGGCTAGGACAGTCAGGATGTCACACGTGCACACAGGGTACCACTAGGCTACACCGTGGGTGTCATCGTTGACGTTAGTGATTTATATTGGGGGCGGTCTAGGTCCTCCTTGGCTTCTTTATCGGCATTCTGCTGAAACTGTATTTTAATGCTAAACAGGAAAACAACAAAATTGTAATGTCTGATCTGAAGGCTCTGTCAGTTTGTATTTATACAATATTGCTTTACAGGTCCTACCGCCGCCTCCCCACCACCCCTTTCCTTCCCGGAATATCAGCCAAGGCCCCCGTCCCTATGGACACAGTACCCCTCTTACCCTGTTCCACAGTCCACCACGCAGGCCGGTAGCCGCCCCGCCATCGTCCACCTCGGTATACGTGCGGGAGGGGAAGGAGAAAAAAAAGCGCGCACGGAAGGTGCTATCTAACCATCCAACAGGCAGACTGCGGCCCTGCTCCGCTCCTCTCTCTCCTTCTCCCCGGCAGTTGGACTTCCCACTTCCGCACAGGCACGCACAGCCGAGGTTCACCCAAGATGGCCGACTGAGCGTTCCAGCCCAGGAGACGCACCCAGCGACGTGACGTTGCACGCGATGATTGACAGCGTAAGGCGGACTTTAGACGTAGGAGGGTGTAACGTTGTAAATGATGCTTTACAACTTCACCCGCTTTTGGTCTGACCGCTTAATATTATGTTTAGGACAGTTGTATTCTGTTTGAAGGACTCTAATCGAAATGTATTTCACAGTTGTAGTGTTGTTACTATATTTGTCCTACCTTTGTGTTGCGTCTGGGCTCATGCTAGCTCACACTATGTTTAGGTTTGTATCAGGTTGGCTGTTCTGTGTTCTTATGAAGCAGTTAAACTGCTGAACTCCTTAGTTGACACATACAACTGATATTGACACTTTTTGAGAGAAAATGGCAAATGTGCACAAATTGTGCTAACCATACTTGAAGAAATATGAGGAAAATATATTTAAGAGACTTAGTTATTGCATCCTAAAAACATGCAGTAAACTGTAGACTTAACGAAAATGTTCGTTTGAATAACAGGTTCATGTTTTGCTAAATTTCACTGGTGTATTATTTTAAAGTGCAATAGAAATGCGAGTGTGATGGTTCACATATTATAGAGATTTCATTAAGCAATCCTCTTTTAATACTAATGTATGTGAAGAACTATTAAAACTAAATGTAAATTAGATGACACCATAAAGGTTTATTGAAGAGTTTTGTTTCAACTCTGTCTTTGCTCATGTTAAAATATGCACCAAGCGAGAAAAGAGAAAATGGTGCTACACCTTTATTTTAATTCCAAATGCTCTGAAACTTTCCAAGAATAATCTTCATATATGTACTAATGAAAATTACTAGAAACAATATTAATAATTTGTTTTGAAATAATTTCATACGTTGGTACTTTGAAAATACAGTAATACTCTATAGTTACACATGTAATTTATCATTGAATTAAACTGCTTTCTAAGAGTAGTTGAGCTGAAAACAATATCTGAATATCATATCTCTCAATGAAAATGTAAATTTCAATACTTCATATTTTGCTTATATTAGTTTAAATTCAATGCAGGCCTTCCTGTTTGTACGCATTTTTTCCTTTGTTGCCCAACTTTCTTCTTATGGGAAAGTGTCCTGAGATTGCAAAGTGAATTGAAACTTTTTATTCAGAGAGTTCCCACTCGTATACGAGGACTGTTTGACACAAATTTATGTTACTTTGGGAACATCTGCCTGAGAAATTGTCCTTTCGACTTTGCTCCTGTGCCTTTGCTAAAGGATCTTTGTTTAAGAGTAATGCTCCTACTGGATGGCCTGACAGTTATGTATTTTGCACTACCTATATTCCTACAAAATGTGTCTTCTTTATGCTGCATGACAATCACCCTATACGAACTGACCATTGGACTGAGTGGTCTGACCAGATGAGGTGGCCCAGGAGGTGTCACCCCGGAACTCAAGGAATATATTATACATCGCGTAAGGGAGGGGGTTCTTCTTCTTGAAATGAAATGAAAAAGAAATTTATAAAGCGCGATACAGTTACCCGAGGGTGTCAAGGCGCTAGCTCATCATGTGAGAAAATGCCGAAGGTTCTTCACCCAGAATCAAAGGTTAAAGAGCCAAGTCTTCAATGCCTTCCTGAAAGCCAGCAAGTGTGTTTCGTCTTTTAGCTTCTGGGCAAGCGAATTCCAGAGTCTGGCCGTGCCGACCAGGAAGCTTCTCCCACCCCAGGAGCTTTTCCTGAATCTGGGGATCACCAGATTGTGAGCGTGAGGTGAACGTAAGTGGCGGGCAGGAGTATATAGTTGAAGGTTCTGTTTAAAAAAGACAGGTCCTATTTCATGGGTTGCTTTAAATGCTATACAGAGAGCCTTGAACTCAATCCGTCTCTTTACCGGTAACCAGTGTAATCCTTTTAATGCCGCAAAGGCAGATTTGAACTTGGGAATGTTCAAGAGCAAGCGTGCTGCGGCATTTTGCACAATCTGCAACTTGGGTAAACATTTAGTTCGAAGGTTGATGAACAGACTGTTGCAGTAATCGGCTCTGGACAGGACAAGAGCCAAGACCACTAACTTCCGTAAATTGACAGGGATGAATGAAGAATCTTTCTAAGTAATTTTAGAGTGTAGAAAGATACAGAGGTGACCTGGTTTACATGGCCATCGAAGGAGAGCCTGGAGTCAAAAATGACTCCCAGGTTTTTTACCTTATTTTTAGGGATGGGTAGCGTGCCCAGCTCCGCAGGCCACAGCGCAGGGGACCAAAAATTAGTGTTGCTGCCAAAGAGTAGGACCTCTGTTTTACTAGAGTTTAATTTCAAACAGTTAGTGGCCATACAGTCCCCAACCTGGCGAAGGCAATTATAAAACTGTGCTGCTGTCTCTGAAGGTGAGCCTTGCACTGAAACCACAAATTTCTAAATGAATTGTTACTGAATCGCCCACCACCTTATAATGAAGACCAACCTCAGGATTTAACAAACTCTTATTCTCTGATAATTCCTGATGCACCTCCCGTGCCCTAAGATCCAGTTCCACACACCCCTTTTACACCGGAGGGTGGGAATACAGGAATATCTGATGTTGAACAATCAGATTGTTTTGAATGTGCCAGATGCTTTGACTGTCCCAGTGACTATAGGTTCTGTTGTTCCTTTATATCAGCCTGGAAATAAGGGGGAAAATGTACATATATTTGACTGTCCCTACTGGGATAATTGGTTCAACCTTTACTCCTGTAGATTTAAGATTGAGACAGCCCTCCCAGTCCCCTTTAATTCCAACTCCAGCTGATGTCCCATGTGGGGCTAGCACTGGTTCAAGTCAATCAATCAATCGGGTTTGTAGCGCAGCCACTCACTCGTGAGGGTATCAAGGCGCTGACGTTGTGTACATTCTACCTGATTAAATTCTTCCAGTGGAAGGACAGGATAGTCCCAAACTGTTTATATACCTGAAAATGGTATGGTAACTCCACCAAGGGTAAAACAGAGTACAACAGGAAGCATACTCCCAATGGGAACGCCATATTCTGATGGGTCCCTTTTACATTCCACACCTAATGTAAGAATGGAAGGTCAGGATGAGGATTTATGGAGAATACCACAGAAGGACAAACAGGTCCTACTTCGCATGATTGGCTTAAAGGTATAGCTACTCCTGCAAATGACACAGGTGTTGGGACTAATAGAATGAATGTCTTGGAGATGAAAAAGGATAGGTCTCTTGATGTTGCGAGGCTTAAGGTGGAATTGGAGGAAATTATTATCGGGACCATAAGCCCTGATGAAATTAATACGTTTTGCTACCTTGCTTGTGTTTTGTTCTTATGTTAAGTTAGCATTCGCAGCACCATTTTATGTTTAGTCGCCATTTTGAATCATGTCGTCAGCTGCGTATTCTCTCCTCATGAAGCAGGCTGTGGAAAATCCCATTTATCCAAGGTGAGGCCTTGCTCTGCTAATGAATACACTGTTCTTATTAATGCATTCCTTTCCCATAGATAGAGGCTTTCTCCCACTAGCCTAGCGGTAGACACAAACAGAACGACCTTGGCATAAAGATAATGCGTCAAGGAGCATGTCAGAGAGCCAGCGCGTGATACCTAAAATCCGTTACTGAGTTTAGTTTGTGTATTACGGCACGTAATAGATCACCTGGGGGGAGTTGGGGGTGATAAACGCTAGAGAAGACGTGGAATAGTTGATGCAGCTTACTTTGATAATGGAGGGATGTGCGGGGCACACCATGTAAAATTGCGCGATGCTATGAAATAATGCTGCACAAACTGAGGAATGCTTTTTCTTTTTAAAGGCAGTAGCACATGTCACGGTAAGCGCGTTGTAAAGCTTTGTCGCATTAGTGATAAAGAATGGTTACATGAGTAATTACAGGGCTATAAGTATTTTAGAATCATTGGATTCTGGGATTTGAGATATGCGATGGTTTGGATAGTGGGGGTGTTGAACAGGGGTCGTTATTAAAATCGATGAGTGCTGTAACAAGATCGGTAGTTGAGGCTTGATGCTGGAGCGCTTCATGGTTTAGTTAATTGATAGTCAAATGAATGTTTTTAATTTGTCTATTGCATAAGAAGGAGTATAACCGAGTTGATGGTTGTTTATTAATTTTTGTATCCTAGATACCCCTGACGAAGGGAATATCCCGAAATGCATTGGGTGTTTTTAAATAAAATCGTGGCATGTGGAAACATATAATTCTCCTGTGTTTTTATGAAAAACCGCGAATAAAAAATGAGAATGAGTAAAATGAATTGAAGAAAATAAAAGCAAAAAAGGCGAAAAGCAATGGAGAAAAATGAGGAATAATGAAAAGTTGAATATAAATTTGATTTATTGGATTCATTCGCGATGGTCGTGGCTGTGCAGCTTGAATGGGGATCAGATGTGGTTCCTTCATGTTCGTTCTACATTGCAGCGCAATTGGGCGGAGCGCGGAGCAAGCGTGCACGCCTACAGAGTGGGGAAACAATAGAGCACAGTAAATATGCAGTACAGAATACATGGAGTACATCGGTGTGCATCTCACCACCCATGATATACATAAAGATAATGTGTGCCCGGCCTTAGAGTCGAAACTCATCTTACTGTGCTTCCTTGTTTTAGCTGCACCTGCTAGTAGAATTCCATTAAGGGCGGGACTTTCATGGTTCAGAAATGTACATAATGTATCTCTATGTTTGCTGAAGCCAGTCCCTCTGCAGCAATCCTAGGAGGCTGATCAGACTGGACTCCACTCGAGTGTACCTGAATAAAATATACTTGGTTTGTATTCTCTACTGTCTGACCGACTCTTCATTTGTATGGAAGGCTGAGAGGTGGTCGCGAGTGACCCGGGTGGCCCTAATCGGGTCACTTCCTTCAGTTGGCGCCCGAACAGGGACCCCATCGAGTGACCCATCCTCGCCCGCGGACGGGTGTGGAGGTCGGGGCCATCGCCGGGTCGGACGGGCGGACCAGGGATCCCTGCACGAGAGAGTCCTGAACTCACAGCTGCCCCGTCTGTCTGATTGGTCGGTGCCTCGCCCAGCGGTCATCCCGACAGGGGTCCTGAACGGCGAAACCCTTGGATCTGACCGTTTGGTACGAAGAGTCAGCAGTGGAGAATAAATTCGTTTGACCTGTGTGCACCAGGTGAATTTGTTTTGGTTCTTTGTGGATATGGTACCATTTTGGTTTGTTTTTGGTACGGTCTGAGGACCGACTTTGGTTTGCATTTAGTACGGTCTGGGGACCAATTTGGATACAAAGTGTTTGTGAGCACTTTGCCAGGCAACATAACGAATTTGACTTACTTTTGAAAATGCCTGTGTTCAGTTGTTTTTTGGTTTCTTGTTGTCGTTGTTCTGCTGATGCTCGATTGGAAGAAGCTCAGCCAGCACCTCCGGAAGGCACTCCTAATTTTGATATATATGTGAAGCATGGCCTTGGCCCTATTATATTTAGTACATTATGGCACAAATATACGAGGGACAATGCTGAGTTGCAGTGGCCGTTGACGGGCACTTTTGATGAACAGAAAATTGCCTTTTTACAGGAGAAGCTGTTTGCAAGAAGAAGTAGGCAGTCTATGTTTGATTCCCTCAGAACATGGCAAAAGGAGGTTAAGCAGAGACGAATGAAAGCAGAGAAAGAGGCCCAAAAAGGGAGAATGCAAACATTGACCCAGAAAGCTGTAGCACATGATAGAGAGAAGCAAGAGATAGGCATTGAACGTGAAGATAGGAGATTCCGATTGCAGATTGACAAATCTTATGTATCTCAAGAAGAAAGTGATACGTTCGTGGAACAGTTGTTGGATACTCGACCCCCAACCCCTTATGCCCTGCAGAAGATATATCCCACTCTTCCCTCCCAGGCCCAGCTGCCTGGTTCTTCTGTCTCCGCTGTTTCTGCCTCTGTTATTGTCGATCAGACTGCCTTGGCCACGGCACCTCCTGTCCTTTATTTGCCTTCGCCGTCTGAGGCAACTTTGACTGTTAGTACTCCTGCAACACCTATTGCTTCGGTTTCTCTCTCTCCAGCTCTTACCCCCACGACGCAGCCGACAATGACGTTAGTGCCTGCTCCCTCTGTTGTTGCCCCACTGTGTTTCTCCATTCCCCGACATCACTGAGTAGTGGGACACCGGTACGCGGCCCTGAGGATAGAGATTGGACGAAATTTAAGGAACGTCTGGGGCGGACGTTGGTCCGATCTGATGTGGGTGGTGGCTAATCAGGCTGCGCAGTGGGCTCATAACCCCATTTATGGTGTGGAAGATGTGTTGAGTGTCATGAAAGATTATGAGCCTTTTGTACAACAACATGCCTTTAAGCATATGACGGCTACTTTGATCGGTCTTTGGGAGCAGCGTTTCAAGGGTGCAGCACAACAGATCATATACGATATTAGGGATCATGTGTATGTTACTGATATGGAACCTGCCCATGTCTTTGGTAATGTTGCGACGTTGGTTGCTTATCGGGAGAGACTGCTCGAGAAGCGCCCCACCCCAGTAACTCAGTTTCCGATGCAGGAGGTTCATCCCATCTCCCATCCAGAGATACCGGAGCTAAGGGATCAACATGATCATGTTACTAGGCCAAGGGTAGAGGCCCGTTTCCATGGATTTATACTCCATGGAAAAGGAGTGAAGTCTTGTCCCTTAAGATTCAGTTACCTGACCCTAGGAAAAATCCCACCGCTTATTATAAGGAGCTGACTGAAGCTGCCTCTTCGACAGTGATGACGCTCGCTGATATTGAAATGTTCTTTGGTTTACTAGTTACGGTTGATATTTGAAGACAGGTACACACACAGGATCATGTTGCGGAATAGGGTGGTACATGGGACCAAATTAAAGCATGGGATCAGGAAAGAAAGCCAGGTGATAAGCCTAGGGCGGAGATACTTGCTTTGCCAGGCCGCATTATCACGTATATGCATTCTATTATCCCTCCAAGGAAGGTTGATTGGGACAAGCTATCAGCTTGCCGCCAGAAGAAGGATGAGAGTGTGTCAGATTTCTTCACTCGGTTTGAAGGTGTGTTCTTAGACTATAGTGGACAAGATTTGTCGATTGAAGGTGGTGTGCGGCTGTTTGTTAATAGATTCGTTTCCAATTTGCTTCCTGAGATTTCGACCCGATTGCAGGCTTCTGAGAGCACTTGGTCCACCTCTTCCCCTTCCGTTATCTTGAATATGGCACAGTATTATGAGCACAGGGAAAATGAGGAGAAGGAGAAGACAGAAAAGAAGCACAAAGATTTGAAGACGAAGGTGTTGTTACAGCAGGCTTCTAGAGGGAACGGTAGAGGACGAGGTGGTATGGCTCGACAGCTTCCCCGCACTAGCAGGCCCGGTAATACAGCGCCTTTGGGGGCTAATCAGTGTGCATATTGTAAAGAGGAGGGGCACTGGCGTAGCCAGTGTCCGGTGCTTTTGCAGAAGGTAGCGGCTCCTAGAGGACGGGGGTCTCGTGGACGGGGTCGTGGAGATGGTAGCCAGGACAGGGCTCAGAATGCTGTGGCATCTCAGGGTCGTACTGATCAAAACTACTTTGACGACCCTCGGGGCAAACAGTATTATCATGATGACTATGATACGGATGAGGTGACCGGGTTGTCTTACAGCTAGGACAGCCGGGGACAGGGTGAGGGACCAGTTTTGATACCTGTAGACCAATGAGGTCCGTACGTTAGTGCGGATGTCCATGGTTCGACTAAGGAGTTTTTGGTGGATACAGGTGCAACAAACAGCTCTATTTCTCGTTCCTTGGTCCCTGGGGCGGCTCTGTCTGGCCATAATAATGTTTCGGTAGGAATTTCTGGTGTACCGGTTGTAAGCCCTATTTCGAAACCTCTTGCGTTGACTATTGGCCCTTTCACTGTGGATTCACCATTCTTGTTGACATCCAATTGTGGAGAGAATTTGATGGGTTTGGACTTGTTGAAGAAGTTGCATGCTACGATTTACTGCTCCCCGGCCGGCGTCTATTTGACGATGGGTCCTGATGTGGTGTGCGCTAAGCAGTGTCTGTCCAAAGATGCGCCCCTCCCTGCTGAATTTAAAGATGTGCCACCCACACTGTGGGCAACGGGAGACACAGATGTGGGTTTGTTGCAGATATCGCCTGTTTCGATATGTGTCAAGGAAGGCGCTATCTTACCCCGTATTCCTCAGTATAAGATACTGCAGGCAGGTGAGCAAGCTTCGATAAAGATTGTGCAGGATTTGATTGAGAAAGGAGTGGTTGAGAAGACGACTGCTAATATTTGTAATAGCCCTATTCTTCCCATTCTTAAAAGGACACCTTCGGGTCCCTCTGAGTATCATGACGATGTTTATCGCTTTGTGATTGATTTGCGTGAAGTTAACAAAATAGTGATTCCCCAGTTCCCAGTGGTCCCTGACATTACGACTCTTTTGAAGATGATTCCTTCTTCTGCTAAATTCTTCTCTGTCATTGACTTCAAAAATGCATTCTTCAGTATTCCCATCCATCCTGATAGCAGGTATCTGTTCGTGTTCACCCTCGCCGGTAGAAGTTTTAGATTCTGTCACGCTCCTCAAGGCTATACAGAAAGTCCGAGTATCTATAGTCAGGCATTGAAAGGTCAGTTGGATTCCTTGTCCCTCCCTACAGGTAATGTATTGCTTCAATATGTCGATGACTTACTTATCGCTTCGGACACAGAACAAGGTTGCAGAGACAGTACAGTTAAATTGCTGCTACATTTAGCTCAACATGGCCATAAAGTATTTCTTTCCAAATGTCAGTATTGTCGACAGGAGGTCACCTACTTAGGTCACCTACTGTCGAAGGAGGGTAGGAGATTGACCGCTGAGCGCATCAGTACCATTGTTAAAATGCCCGTTCCGCAAACTCAGAAAGATGTGCGTGCTTTCATAGGTATCCCTTCCTATTGTAGGCAGTGGATACCTGGCTACTCACTGCTTGTTAAGCCCCTGCTTGCACTAACACTAAAAGTTGTGCATGAACCCCTGCCTTGGACGCCAGAGTGTCAGCCGTCTTTTGAGCAATTAAAAACTGCGCTTTGCTCGGCTCCAGTGCTTGGTACCCCTAATTATGCTAAATGCTTTGTGTTGTACGTCCATGAGCTGGGTGGTTGTGTGCTTTCTGTTTTAACACAAAAATTCGGGGATAAGCAACAACTGTGTGCTTATTTCTCTGCTGTGCTTGACCCTGTCGTGCGAGCCCTCCAGAGCTGTCTAAGAGCAGTCATGGCTGTGGCTGTCTCAATAAGACAATCAGCGGGACTCGTTCTCAATACTGACCTCACAGTTATGGTACCCCATGCTGTGGATGCACTTTTGAATAAGACAAGGACACAGCACCTCACCAGTCACGTCTGACAGGTTATGAGCTAATGCTCTTTCAAAAGCACATTACAAGTAAACACTGTGCCACTCTGAATCCAGCCACGTTACTACCCCTCCCTTCTGAGAATGAGGACATTGACATACATGATTGTATCTTCCGGACGGAAGAAGAGACGAAAGGACGGGTAGACTTGACTGATATTCCCTTATCTGACCCCCAAGGAGAACTATATGTCGATGGCTCTTGTTTTAAAAAGACCCTCCAGCATTTCGCGACTTCGCGATTCACGAAAAAATCGCAAAATTGGCTGCTCAGCGCGGTTGCCGCGACATTTACTATTTCGGCCGCGAAAAAAGGTCTCCTGGAAGGCATAAAAAAATGGTGGCTTCTTATTGGCTGTAAGGAAACATGTCACTGCATGTCTCCGTACAGCCGTAAAATAGCTGCTTCCTCCGGCCACACTGCGACTAGCAGAGTCAACGCAACCAGTCTCTGGCTGTGCGTGTGTCAAGCCTGCTCATCAAGGTACATGACAATGGCGAAAATATGACAGGAATTTAACCCCTCTTTACCGGACCATTCAAGGAATCGCCACTGGTGGTGCCACAACAAATAGCAAGAGGTAACATTGCTCAAAACATTATCAAATCAGGCTGTCTCCTTGGGCATATTTTTTTAAATCAACCCTTATAAGCACTGTGAGCCAGAAATAATACTTAGGATATAATACGCTTTGAGGACCACTTCGGAGTATTCTGGGGAAAAGCGTTATCCCTGAAGAAACGTTTGGTTGAAAAACTGTCAAATGCTGCAGTTTTATGCACATTCAGCCAGTAGCTCAAAGTAATATGAAGTGGTTTACAGGCATCTTTAAAGGGATGTATAATGGATTTTTTCCATGGAGTATTTCTGGAAAAGGTTGTGTCAAATTGCAGAGATTAAAAGACACAAGGTATTTTTTAAGAACACGTGCCAGATGAATAATAAAGCAGATTGTGCCAGTGAGATTGAGGAACGTGGGTAAATTGACAATACTTTGAAGGGGAACTTGGGCATCCTCTGTCAAGGAAATGTTAAGAAAAGTTTTGAAAATGGTGACATTCAAAGCACAGATGGTAAGTGTCGCTTGGTCAACACTGAAACAAATTAAGAACATTTTTCAGTACATTTTATATTTTTGTCCTAAGTAGTCATTACGGAATGTGGCAAATTATGCGTTTTACGCACACCGTGGACAGCTGCGTGGTAAAAAATGTTTAGAACCCAGTGCCTCTGTAGCCTTTAGTGGCATACAGCATCCAAGAGAACAAATAATAGATTCAAGTCTGCAAATTCTTTTCAAGCAAATAGTACTCCTGATATTACTAATATTTTTCTTCATGACATCAGCACAATATAATGGCTATAAAGCCCAGCGCGTAGTTTCCTCCATGCTATTAGTGTTTAGTATAGCCACCAGCAGAAGTATATAGTATATACTATCCCTGATGCCCATATACAAGCTCAATATATCAGCAATGTGGTGGTCCATCAATAGATAATGTCCCCATTAGTACACATATCTGCACAGTTCTCACTAGGCCACAGTTAAGTCCATATTTCTTACATTCTCTAATACTATAGTAAAGCACATATTCATCCAATTTCCACTGGTGACCTGGTCACTGGCACACGGCAAGTGTCGAATTGTGCAAGTGGGTGTGAATTCAGCACTATAGGAATAAGGTACACGTATATACTTAACTGCCAGTCAGTCTCTAGGTACAATTGTTAACTTGGAGAACAGGAGGCGAGGCAGTGATGCTGTCAGACTGTAGTCTAGGGGTTCCAGATTACTAGGTTCCCTTTTCCCACCAACAGCACCCGGATCCTCACAGTGCTCGGGATAAAGCCCCCAGTACCATTATTTACATGAAAAGCTACACACAGATCAGCAGAAAGCTAACTTTGCAGTATATGAGGTTCAGGTGTTTCATTCAGATCGGCTTATTTCTCTGCATTCTGGGACTTGTACCCTTGAAATTACAATTATAATATCAAAACCACAAATGAGAATGTCAAGATTGAAAGAAGGACTGGATTAGGTGCTGGCACTCACCTAGGAAAAACACAAGACCTCTATTGCTTTGAAAAGGTGACAGCAAGTTTGCCTTCACAGGCCAATCAAGCAGGGGCATACCTACAATTGGTGCAGCAGGTGCATGGACACACGTATTAACAATACAACGCATCCCTGGGCTTTCCCCTGCACTTGTGCACAACTGCCTGCCATGCGCCAGCGCAGGCACCCTTGCGTCATTTTGCAAGGGTGTCTGTGCTGCGGGGATGATTGTTTTTGTACAGGAAGGGACACCTTCCAGGACAAAAAACAATCATTAATTGCATTTTCCTCTTTCTATGTGTGCTGCAGCACGCATAGAAAGAGGAAAAAACAAGTAGAAATAAAAGTATTTCTCCTCCTTGTGCAATTCCTACGCCTCCCCTGGGGAGGGGTAGGATTCTGACGCATTCCCATTTTTACAAAATGTTGTAAATCTGGGAATGCATCAAGTTCCATGGATGTTGCGTGGGAACACCCACAGCAACACCCATGGAACGCCCCTTTCACACAGAGTAAGGCGTGGAAGGTGCCCATATTTACAAGGCCATGAAAAGTCACGCAGGGTGACTTTACGTGACCTTGCGCCGCCGGTGCGTCCAAAAAAGGGACTTACCGGCGATGCAGGTGGCTTGTAAATAAGTCCCATAGGGCTATTTACAAGCTCCCTGCGCTGCCTGTATGTCACTTTTTGTGACGCACCGGCGGTGCAACTTGATGCCCCATATTTACAAGGGTGCTAGAACATCCCAGGGAGAAATAGGGCCCCCTCTCACAAGGTTAGGATTGGAGCTGTGCTTCCGTAAATCTGTAGAACTTTAGACATGCCTATTTCAAAGTGGAATACTCTGCTAAAACAGTTTCCATTGATTTAAAGCTGAAAATTAATGATTATGAGTAAAATAAAGTGCCACAAAAATGCCGCTAAATTTCCATATTTGTGCCACTAAATTTGCTAATCCATGCCGTAGTATCTTGGGGGGGGTTCTGTTTAAATTACCAGATGGCACCACAACAGCTGCGTATGCGATTACTACGCTGCACAGGTAGTTGAGACATCACAAGTTCCCTATCAGTCCGCCCAGGCAGCTGAGGTACTCGCCCTTATTCGAGCCTGTGAATTGAGTGAGGGACTGGTTGTTAATATTTATACCGACAGCCAGTACGCCTTCGGAGTAATTTCGGGCGGCTCTGGGCAGAGAGAGGGTTCCCATCTTCCCACGGGACGAGAATACAGCATGGTTCTCTCATATATAGGCTTTTGTCTGCTTTGGCCCTCCCTACGAAACTGGCGATAGTGAAGTGCAGCGCCCATAAGAGAGTTTCTGATGATGTGGGTAAGGGGAACGCTTTTGCAGATCAGACAGCTAAGGAAACAGCCCGAACAAAGATGAAGAGAATGTTTGTAGCAGGTCCCGCTAGGTGGTTTCCCGAGGTCACAATGTTCGAGGATACACTAGAAAATGTGAGGGAGATACAGAGTGAGGCCACAATGGAGGAGTTAGTAGTGTGACAAGAAAGTACAGCAAACTTGAATGATGAGGGATGTTGGATTGACAAGTCCGGGAAGCAGATATGGATGTTGCCAGATGCATATGTTCTTCCTGTAGTTACCATGGCCCATGGCCCAGCTCATATCAGTGCTAAGGGTATTTGCAAACTATTAGACCCCGTATGGCAAAATGATAATATTCCAAAGACGGCTGCACACCTAGTAAAGTATTGTATGGTGTGCATGATGCACAATCCTGGCAAAAGCACCCCTACACCACCCAGCAATTTTGCACCTCCCACCTTCCCTTTCGAGGTCCTTCAGATCGATTATATTGAAATGGACAGGGTCAACAATTTGAAGTATGTGCTAGTGGTTGTTTGTGCATTCAGTAAATGAGTTGAGGCTTACCCTACTAAAGAGAACATAGCCGTTGCGACTGCAAAGGCACTCGTGAAGGAGTTCTTTCCTCGCTTCGGCTTGCCCCGTTTGAACTTGAGTGATAACGGAAGTCATTTTAATGCCAAGGTTATCCAGCTAGTTTGTGAGGGACTACACATAAGACAAAAGTTTCATGCTGCGACTCACCCCCAGTCAGCAGGTTTGGTTGAGAAGTACAATGGTACTCTCAAACTGAAATTGGCAAAGATTCAGGAGACCACAGGGTTGCAGTGGCCAGATGCTTTACCCCTAGCTCTTTTGTCCACAAGAACAACAGCACATTCTAGGTCAGGATTGTCACCCTACGAGGTCGTGTTCGGACGCCCGGCAAATGTCTGGGGCGTCCGCGTAGATTCTCAGAGATTGAGTACCCTTTATTGACTGATTATTTGTACCAGTTAACTGAAAATTTGCGTTCTATTCACCAACAGATTGGTGAAAGCCTTCTGCCAATATCAGAGGGGGCCTGTTTACAACATCCAGCCGGGGGACTAGGTGTTGCTCGGAAATTTTCAGCGTAAAAAGAACTTGGAGCCCCGTTGGAAGGGGCCCGAGCTGGTCCTCCTCGCTATCAGGACAGCTATGAAGGTCGCTGGCCGAAAGAATTGGATACATTGCAGTCACTGCCGTAGAGTACCCTTGCCCTTACCCTATGACGAGTGGGTTAGGGATGGTATAGGGGACGCTGAGGGAGAGAAGATACCTCAGTTCGCCCCCTTCAGTGAAGCACGGCTAATATGGACCCAAACGGATGCAGAGAACGATGATGTACTAAATGCAGCAGTCCCACCCGAAATCAGAGTCATTAAAGAGCCCCTTTTTGCTGGCCCCACTGTGCCTGGAGTCACCAGGTACAATTTGCGCCCTCAGTTGAAGAACGGTGCACCAAAGGAGAAGTCGGATTAGTTAGGAATGGACTGTGCAAGTCAGGGTGTACTTTGTCATAGTACCAACGGTGTTAGTTTAGGGTGAAACAAGCTTGGTGCATTGTTCTGACTTTGGACAGGATAGATCGAACGTGCTCCCTTGGAGGGGGGTACATTATCCTGTGCGACATGGGATTCCTCGAGAGCTAGAACTGAGCAGCTCCACCGCCGGTGCTCAAGAGCGCCAATGTTGATGAACAATAGGAGTCTACCAGTGAGGCTCTGACGGACACTGGGAACACTTGCCCTTGCCATCAGTTTTATTGCATTCCCTTTTCCTTGTTTCGCAATGTATCCGTTTGGTCGGCCTATAAATGAGGAGGAACAGCCATTTGCACCACCGCGTCCAACATGGGGTTGGTCTACAAAGAGTAAACAGTTTTTGAATTGATAGTTAGGATTGCCCTGGTAGCAATACTTGGAATATCCTGTTTTTTAGAGGAAAAATATCCTGTGCATTCTCTGGTTGGTACAACGCCCATTCCCCCTGAACACATTTTTGTTACTTTGGCCCCTCATAAAGGAGAGCACCAAAAGACTTACACAGATAATGTCTTTATACAAATGTTGCATCAAGCTCATGTCGTGTCCAATACAACAAATTGTTGGGTTTGTGGATTGCTCCCCTCAGTTACTCATAAAGGTGATAATTTGTTGTCCATGACTTTGTCATATCTTGGAAGTTGTGAGGGCTGGTTTGAATTGTTTGTCATGGTACACTATCATTTCCACCTCTCCACTCAGGTTATGACACCTGCTGATTCTTGCACTGTGATTGAATATATACGCTTTCATCATGGGTTTACTCCTATAGGTAAGGCAGGACTAAATATCTCTGGTACTGTGTCCCCAAATTCCTATATGAGCAAATATAACAAGGTGAGGAACAACACTTGGCTTCAAATGGAAATGGCCGATTTCCAGAAATTTAACACATCTGAATATTTCCAATCTTTCCAAGATCGTAATGTCACTAAGGACAAACCAATACCGGTGTCTATGGTCAGTTCAGCAGCAGCTTTCTGTGTCCAGGGGAGGGGGGGAGATAGAGGTGGGGAAAGCGAATGCAATTTCACATACCCACTCAGCACGATTAATAGTTCTCCTTTGATCTTACCCCCTAATGTCTATTTTGTCTGTGGGTCCCAAGCTTATATCTGGCTTCCTAGGGGATGGTCAGGCAGATGTTACCTTTCCTTTCTTCTTCCCCCAGTGTATGTTGCTCCGCCCTCGTACCATAGAGATCATTGGCTGCAGCGTAGGAGTGTGTACTTGCCCCGAGTCAGAAGGGTCATCGACACAAAAGATATAGATCAGACAGATACAACACTACAGCAATTCGAGGATGCCATGAAGGGTCTCATACCCTTTTGGGGCCCGATGTCCAATAGCCTTAAAATTCGTCGGTTAACAAGGGTTGTTGAAGGGGTTATAAATACAACCGCGGGTATACTGACAAACATCACTGCGGAGCTTCAGGCTACGAGGTTAGTCACCTTACAAAACAGGATGGTGTTAGACGTCATACTTGCAGATAGGGGTGGAGCTTGCTGCGTCATTGGCAGTAGCTTTGGTGTGTACATACCTGACCACGCCCCCAATGTGTATGCTGCCATACAGAAATTGCATAGACTCTCATCTGACATACACCAAGAAAATGGTACGTGGACATTATCTGGGTGGTTCTGGAGTATGCTCACATCCTGGGGTTGGAAGATTCTTATTTTTCTAGCTGTGATTGCTGGTATTTTCTTCACATGTTGCCTTTGCATACACTGTCTCCCGACCTGCTGCACTTATTGTATACATGCTCTCACCCCTAAACAGAAGAAGTCAGTTCATGACACTAGTACTGCGATCATGTTGCAGAAGGACATCAACGACATGATGCAGATTGACGAGTGCATTTTTGATTCCACATCGTCCCTTGCCACTTCTATTCCTGATACTGAGTATATGTCTCGTTCTGAGTGTTGATGCCTTTTGTTTTTAAGAGGATTCCATCTTTTCCACCCATAATCTAAAATGAGTTTAGCGAATGCTAAAAGGAGGGTCTGATGAAATGAATACGTTTTGCTACCTTGCTTGTGTTTTGTTCTTATGTTAAGTTAGCATTCGCAGCACCATTTTATGTTTAGTCGCCATTTTGAATCATGTCGTCAGCTGTGTATTTTCTCCTCATGAAGCAGGCTGTGGAAAATCCCATTTACCCAAGGTTAGGCCTTGCTCTGCTAATGAATACACTGTTCTTATTAATGCATTACTTTCCCATAGATAGAGGCTTTCTCCCACTAGCCTAGCTGTAGACACAAACAGAACAACCTTGGCATAAAGATAATGCATACCCGGCCTTAGAGTCGAAACTCATCTTACTGTGCGTCTTTGTTTTAGCTGCACCTGCTAGTAGAATTCCATTATGGGCGGTACTTTCATGGTTCAGAAATGTACATAATGTATCTCTATGTTTGCTGAAGCCAGTCCCTCTGCAGCAATCCTAGGAGGCTGGTCAGACTGGACTCCACTCGAGTGTACCTGAATAAAATATACTTGGTTTGTATTCTCTACTGTCTGACCGACTTCATTTGTATGGAAGGCTGAGAGGTGGTCGCGAGTGACCCGGATGGCCCTAATCGGGTCACTTCCTTCAGCCCTGCTATTATAGTTGCATATCAGGATGATAAATTATTGTTCGTCTGCAAAGACATTACCAGACATGCTTGAAACACACATGAGAAGGTATCTGAATTGGCACAGAAATATGGAGTGGATGTACGAAAGTCAAAAACATTGCAAAGATCCTACAGAAGAGATTTTAGTGACAAGGATATTGAAAACATGAGACCCTCAGGAATGAGACTACAGATTAAAGAGTTACTGGCTACCCTCAGGAAATGGGAAGAGCTAGAAAAATGGGAAGGTTGATGGGCCAAGAAGAAGGAAACGAAAAGGGTCACCATGCAAATGTTCCCGGTTATCGAGGACGATGGAAGTGAGAAAGTGAGGATGCTTCCTATGAGAGAGGTGCCTGGAGGAGGATAGGTACATGTTCCTTGAACTAGACCAGATATATTGTCCTTTACCAATGACTTTCCAAAATTGAGAGAAAATCCTGTGGAATGGTACAAAGAAGTTGAACTGTTTGTGAAGGTTTCAAAAGTTTTGCTGAAGGATTTAGATACTTTATTTGACCTTGTGGTCCCGAATGATTTGTGGGCGGAATGTAAAATTGCTGTTGATTGGCCTGAAACAGAGCCAGCAAGGAATGCTCACACAGGTGCACCGCCTCCTGAGGTGATGATGAAATATAACCAAGCCATCACCTATTTGAAAGGGAAGATTTCTCCTAAAGACATTGATTGGATACAAATTGACAGGACAACTCAAGAACTGAAGGAAACAGCGTGTGCTTACTATGAGAGTCTTTTGCAGGCATTCAAGCAGTATAGTGGGATGGAAAATGTGTCTGAAAAGGATATGGGACATTTATTTATAGGTTAGTGTACAGATTGAGACCTGTGATTGACAGCATGATTCAGCAGCATTTAATTTGCTCGTAAAGTAAGCCCATAGATGAAATACTACGTTATGCGAAGTACTGTAGAGATGAAATTGACTTGAAACACAAGAAGTTTAAGGAGAAGCTGATGATTGCGCAGATGAAAGCGGTTCAGAAAGGCTAGGGAGGAACAGGTGCTGATCCCATGTTTATTGTGCATGTAGGTTATCAGCAACCCCAGAAGATGTGAGGGGCAAGTAAAGGACAACAGCAAGGTATGGAGCCTCAAGGTAGAGGTTTTTCAATTGATGCATTGAAAAGGACAAATCAGCGTCACATTTGCGGCAAGTTGGGGCATTGGAAGTGTGAATGTCAATTTAATCCAATTAATCAATGACATGGGGTACCGATTCAGAATGTTGGTAATGCACAATCACAGGGAGATGGCATGGTACAGACTCAGGAGGTTCACAGACAAAGAAATCAAACTCAATATGTGCCCTAAGCCCCAATGCCTCAAATGAATGCCCAGGTTCAGAAATTCAATTTGAATAAATGATTTCATACAAATGCTGAATCCCATGCAAATCAGAATGTGTCCTAGCAATATTCTTTGAATCAGCTAGAAGACACAGACTCAGACCTGTTACAATGACAGTGCCTGAGAGGGGAGGAGGAATGTGTGCTTGGCGCATCTTTAGAGGTAGACCATAGCGGTCACTATGTGAATGGCAAGGTGAATGGGACTCATATCTCATTTCTTGTCAATACTGGTACTAGCCGTTCCACTGTAAGAACAGCAGAAGTTCCAAACCTACCCCTCTCGGGAAAAAGAATCCAAGTTGTAGGAGTCGCGAACCAAAAAATGTCAAACCCAGTAACGAAACCTGTACCTGTGAAAATAGGTTCCTTCAAAGATTTGCACAAATTTGTTGTATGTGAGTCAAGTTCAGTAAACTTACTGGGATGAGACTTGTGCAAACTCAATTTCTCAATCTATTGTACTCCAAAGGGGATCGAATTTCACACAAATGATGAGTATGTTGTCTTTAAATTGGCTAATCAGAAAGCGCAGGATTGTTTCCCATGTTAACCAGAGATGACCTGTCTTTAGAATTGAGAGACACCATATTTCCCGAGGTCTGGGATTTTACAGGAAAAGATATTGGCCTGATCAAAGGTGTGGCTCCAGTAAAAATTACTGTGAAGCCTAATGCTTAATTTCCACGAATCCCTCAATACAATCTGAGTCCAGAAACTATTGCAGGAATTACTCCCTTAATTGATTCAATGATTGAGCAAGGAATCCTGAAATAAATAATGGGGAGTTCATGTAACTGTCCCACCATGGGTATGCAGAAACCCAACGGTAAATACTGCATTGTTGAGGATTTGCGAAAAATTTATCAGATTGTTGTCCCATGTTGTCCCATTATACTAAATCCAGCAGTGATTCTATTCCAGATTCCATGTGAAGCTGAATGGTTTTCTGTTATTGATTTGTGTCAAGCCTTCTTTTCCATTCCATTGCATGAGGACAGTCAACATCTCTTTGCTTTCCGGTTTGCAGTAGTGTTTTGGCATAGTGCCGAGTTCCACAAGGGTATACAGAAAGCCCCTCAATCTTCAATCAGATTTTGAAGAAAGATTTGGACTCCTTAGAGATGCCAAATCATTCTGTCCTCGTCCAATACATTGACGACTTGTTGGTAGCATCAAGTACTCAGGAAGCTTGTACACGCAATACCATCACTTTACTGAATCATTTGGCTGTGAATGGACACAAGGTGTCACCGTCCAAATTGCAATTTTGCAAAAGGAATGTTCTGTATCTTGGACACCATATTGAGAAGGGAGCAAGGAAAGTGTCTCAAGACAGAATCACTGCAATTCTGAATATGAGTCCGCCAAGTACTCAAAAGGAAGTCCGCATGTTTCTGGGAATGGTTGGCTACTGTCGACAATGGATTCCCAATTTCTCTTTGACAGCCAAATCTCTTCAGAGGCTGACACACATAGACGTGCCAGACCCGTTGCCTTGGGATGATGACTGCATGTGCTACTTTACTGAACTGCGAGAGAGTTTTTTGAAGGAAGTAACCCGATTAGGGTCACCCGGGTCACTCACGACCACCTCTCAGCCTTCCATACAAATGAAGAGTCGGTCAGACAGTAGAGAATACAAACCAAAAGTATTTATTAGAAGTACACTCGAGTGGAGTCCGGTCTGACCAGCCTCCTTAGATTGCTGCAGAGGGACTGACTTCTGCCAGCATGGTAACACATAATGTACATCTCCAAAACCACTAAAGACACGCCCAGACTGGAAATTTCCAGTTGGTAACTGATGAACAAAGGAGGTACTCAAGGATGAGTTGCAATCCTAGGACTGGGTACATGCTATCTCAGCGTCAAGGTTACTCTGCCTGCGCCCCACTGGTCTAAGGGTGGGAGCAAGCCTATCTAGCGGGAAAGGTATGCAATGACAAAAGCAGTCTATTCATTAGTACAGCGAGGCTCAACCTTGGAGAAATACAGAAAAAGAAAACAATATCGAAGCTGCTTTTGAGGCAGACACAGTGAGACAGAATAATTTAAACAAAAAGCACAGGTGCACCACCAATAGACATAGACAAATACTTTTTTAGAATCCGAGTCCACAAGTTGTCTTTGGACTATTCTCAACACTTACAAGTGTACAGACTCATTGCGCCCTGAAGAAGTCCTTTTGTAAAGGACGAAACGCGTCGGCTGTGTTTTGATCATCTCGATCGTGTTTTAATCCTCATTGAAATAAAAGAAGAATTTTGGAAGAATACTTGTGGACTCGGATTCTAAAAAAGTCTTTGTCTATGTCTATTGGTGGTGCACCTGTGCTTTTTGTTTAAATTGTTATATTCCTGTATTGGAATTACATTGTGACAGTGGGTGTTTCTTCGGTGTGCACACGGATTCTCTGGGTAATTCCAGGTTATATACATACAAGATAGGGATAGCAAGTCAGGTGCTGAGGTCTGTAGGGCTCCACTGTCTAACAGTGAGACAGAAGTTAGTTTCGATCATGGCTCAAAATGGCGGCTCAACCTAAAATGGTGCTGCGAATGCTAACTTTACATAGAGCAATATGTAAGCAAAACGAGTGCATAACATTTACATTTCAACACTTTGTCGAGCTCCAGCTTTGGGAATGCCCAACTATAACAAAAGATTTACTCTGTTTTGTAGTGAGGGCTGTGCAATATCAGTACTAGTACAGATGCATGGTACTGCACTCAGACCTGTAGCATACGTTTCAGCAACTCTTGACCATGTTGCCGCCGCATTGCCTGGATGTCTGAAATGTGTTGCAGCGACATGCGTGAGTTTGGACAGAGTGAGAGATTCGTGATGGGACATCTGCTTAGGGTGTATGTGTCACATTCAGTTAAGGTCTTGCTTACTCGTACTCGAATGCAACACCTCATCAACAGCCACCTCACCAGGTACGAGCAAACCATACTTGGAGCTGAGAATGTGACAATGATGCAATGCACAAGTTTGAATCTTGCAACCTTAATGCCCCTTCCTGGAAACAAGCTTGTGATTGATGAGGCTGATCATGATTGCCTGGATGTGACTGAGCTTTGCACCAAGCCATGACCGGATATCTTTGACACCCCTTTGCCTGAATCAGATCATGTACTGTTTGTTGACGAATCCTGTTTGCGTGATGCAGAATAACATCTAAAGGCTGCTTATGCTGTGTGTTCAGTTGCGGGTGTGATTGAAGCTTCCTGGTTGCAAGGTGTGTTTTCCGCTCAAGTGGCTGAGTTGGTTGCCTTGACACAAGCCTGTAACATTCCTGACAAATTGAGAGGTACCATCTTCACTGACAGTCAGTACGGATTTGGCGTCATACATGACCTCGGGAAATTGTGGTCACAGCGAGGGTTCATGACCTCGTCAGGTTCCCCTATCTGGAATGGAGAGAGTGTGAGAAACCTCTTGCTGTCACTACAATTGCCTGCTCAAATTACCATGGCGAAGTGTGCTGCCCATCGGCAGGGCAATTATCATGTCACAGTTGGAAACCGCTATGTGGATGAGACTGCGTGCTATTGTGTTCTAAAGTCTTACACTTGCAAACTGTTGCTATCCACTGTAGAGACTTGGAAGTAAGTGAAGGCATTACAGGACGAAGTACCAGAGACTGAAAAACAAGGATGGGTGAGAGCAGGCTGTACTAAAAGGCAAGAAGATGAGGTATAGGTGTACATTGATGGGAGACCTGTATTACCAGATAGTTTGTTACCTCCTATGGCGGGATATTATCATGGTCCTGCACATGTCAGGAGAGATGCTATGATGCGTCTCTTTCATCAAACCTGGTTTAATCCAAGATTCAGATCAGTGGCAGAAACTTTGTGCCACCGCTGAATGGTGTGTCAACAACAAAATATAGGGGAAAGAACACCAGGCACCACGAGTCATGTAGAGAGGTCAGGAGGGCCTTTTAACCAAATGCAGCTTGACTTTGTTGAGATGCCTGCCTGTAATGGCTTGAAGTACATTCTTGTAATTGTTTGTATATTTTTGAGATGGGTGGAAGCATACCCAACAAGACGAAATGGCAGTCCTCTGTAGCAAAGTTATTGTTGAGGGAGTTGATACCGAGTTTCGGATTTCCAACTTCTTTGGAGTCAGACTGAGGGACACACTTTAATAAAGAGGTCCTAAAGATGTTATGTGCAGCACTACAAATTGATCAGAAGCTCCATTGTGCTTATCGCCCAGAAGCCTCTGGAATTGTGGAGCAGATAAACGTAACACTGAAATCGCCTGCAGTTCTAGCCAATGCACTGGTGAATATTACAGATGATTTGGTGCTCGATTATTGTAAAGGACTGGCTAACATAGTATGTTCTGTGTCTCAGGAGGTTAGGGAAGCTGCTACTTTGCCTCAACAGGAGCAGTGACACGACCTCAGCCCGGGTGACTGGGTCCTGGTGAAAAAACACGTGCGCAAGTTGTGTTTAGAACCTCGTTGGCGTGGGCCATTCCAGGTGATCCTGGTAACCACAACTGCTGTTAAATGTAGTGGTCTTCCAAATTGGGTGCATGCCACCCATACTCGCAGAGTCCCATGTCCTCTTGAAGATACAGCGCCGGTTTCAGATGTGCCGGTGGTTACAGAAAGACAGCCGTCTCAGGTTAGCCAAACTGTAGAGAGGACTCCAGCTACTGGGACTTCATGCACTACTCATGAGGGGGGGTCCCGATGAGTCGGCTCTTGTAGGTACTGAAGGGTCACGAGAAGAAGAGCTGACTAGGCGAAATTTCGACCTTACCGAAGGGAAAAGTGCACCTGTAACACGAGTAGCACCCAGAGACTGTTGACCCAGAAGACAAGACAGACTGAGACGCATTCTAACAGAAAGAAGAAAGCCATGAACAATTGTGGAAGTCTCAAGTTAGTCAGAGCAAAGCGACAGTGATGATGAGGGCCCATCAGTGAGGAGGTGCAAGAGAGCTAGCGTACCAAGCCAAAGATACGCTGCACCTGAATGGACTTAACTGGCACCAAACGACTGGGAAAAAGCATATTACGCCTTTAGCTACAACAGTTCAGATTTGCATGAGCCACCTTGAGAGAATTCTGTGTTCCAATTGAAATTCTTGAGATCGATTTGCCAAATAAGAGAACTGAATCAATTTATGCTGAAGGAAGGAAGGAACTTGCAATTTACGAAAACTGAGCAGTTGTTAAGAGCCTGCATTTGCAAGAATATAAAGGAAACGTAAATTGTGCTGTAGAGCGACGTAGCTGAAGCCTTGAAAGGAACAAGCTTCCTGAAACTTACCTGTGCTGCTAACGCTATTAACATCCAAATCAAAATGTATCAAGGGTGATAAGGTCTGATTCCAACAAAACAATGGATTCTAATGCGATATCATCAACACGCAAATGAACATGTGCCTGTATGCTCGCTATATTTTCTGTTTTGCTTGTGGTATTTCTTATAGTTTTGAATTTGCCCCATCTTACATATATAAGCAAGCCTGGGCCTACTGCTGTGCCTAAAAATAACTTAGCGAATTACAAGGGATTAAGCATTTCAGATGACAAGATATTACATGGAGTTCAGCCTACTGGTGATTTTTCAACAAATGTATTTACAAAGCTTCTTTACAAATACTTAGAGACCATGGATGCTAGAGATTACTATGTGTGTTTACAATTGCCTAAATCAGTCTTTGAGGGAGTGACCTTTCATCATCTACCTGTAACCTATGGTATTTCTTGCAGTATGTTAACAAGCTTATTTTATGACAAAGGACAATTTCAGTACAATTATTCTAACTATGATCAAATCTTTTCTGAAGTGCCTGTGAGAAAATATTTAAATCCTGTGTCTGATACTAAAACAGCTGAAATGATGGGAGAATTCTTTAAGCCTACACAAAGTTTAGACACAGCTTATGCACACCGACACCATCTATCATGCCTTTTACATAATGTAGAAAAGGAGTTTGTAGAATCGATAGAGGGTAGACGAAGAGAGATCATGGTTAAAGCTGCAAATCATACTAGAATACCAGAGTGGGCGCTTAAGGAACCAGATCTCAAAACAATGGGAAACTAAGCTGCTATTGCTTTTGATTGGCAACATAGACGAAATCTATGTATATTAAAGCGTAGGACTGAGGCTAATACATACTTTGTTGGTTCCAGCAAATGTGACCATACATTCCAAGTTCTGGGAAATTGGGGACTGTTTCTGTTAGGTGTTGATCCTGTATTCCCTAGGGTTTATAACAACTGTGGGAAAAAGGCCTATTATAGGCTGCCTAAAAGATGGTATGGATCTTGCTACATAGGAATAGTCTTTCCGAAAAGTTATCATGTGGGTCAGTCTGATGAAACCAACGAAGTGATGCACCAAAGAGTTAAACGATGTGCCAGTATTGGAGAGATAGTGGGGGATATTTTTGGAGCCATTGTACCATCTGTTGGGGTGAGACTGAATTCTCACAAAATACGAAAATTGTCTCCTGTGGTTGGTAAGCTTTCTACTGATACTGCTAGAGAATTTTTAGCCATAGATTATGAAATGATTGCCATGAGATCTATGTTTCTTCAAAATTGTCTTGCTTTAGACGTCCTTCTTGCAAAGGAAGGCAAAGTCTGCCGAATGCTAAAGGTGCAGCATTGTTGCACATATATTACAGACAAGAGTAAAGACTTAAAAGGGTATATTAAGATCATTACCCACCTTGGAAAAGACTTGAAAGATTTAAAAGCTGATGGTGCTTGGGAATCAATTGGGAAGGGATGTTCTTCTATAGGTAGATAGTTTGCAAATCTGGGAAGTGGATTGTTGGGAAAAATCTTGAAGCCCATTTTGACAATTGCTATATGCGTACTGACCTTGATTGTCATCTTTAAGGTCTATAGACGTTTGAAAACTAAGAAATAAACTAGGGGAATAAAAAGGAAAAGAGCTGAAATAGAATTAGAAGATAGACACTGTGGGTACTACGATGAAATGAAGGCTTTGGAAAATTCTGACTAAAATTAATGAAGACTAATGTAATGTGTGACATCAGAAGGGAAAATATGTTATGAACCCCAATGTACCCCGATATTGGCCTAGGTAGTTGCACGACCTTTTACCTATATTTGTCCTACCATTGTTCTACATAAAGGTTCTGGCGATGACCTTTTACCTAGTTAGGTGCCGTATAAATGTCGTGTGGTTTTCTCCGAAAACTAGCCTCATTTATTATGCATAAAGATTCTCAGTATCACAGCAGGATTACCATCTTCTGCATAATAACTCTGTATAAGGGTCTCCACTATCGTCATCCTTGGCCGACATGCCCACAAGTACCATGACACATCTAGGTAGAACCCCTGAGGGTTCCTTTCAGGTATATAAGTACCACATCTTCGCTGGGTAAACTAGAGGAGAAAAAGACTTCCATGCTGACATGAAACGCTGAGGTCCCTGCACGCAGACACTCCAGCACGCAGTGGTCTGACATCCCTTGGGGGTGTCCAACTCGAGACGAAGACGGGGTCCTTCGTTCTCTCACATCAGGTAAAGGGGTTGGCTCTTTCCTAGGGAGATTCTTGGCTATAAACCTACATACATGCTAGGTGCACTTAGGTACATCTAGTTAGGGTTAGCATTGTAGGAGTACACATAATTACTGTCATGTATCCATATGCCTGCATATATTCATTGGTTTAGCACTATGTAGAAGTCTACCTTTTCTTTACCCTGTTGGTGCTTATAACCGTATACATATGTTTCTGTCTAATGGATTTTGCAGCACACGTATTTTATACTAGAATGACGCTGGTTCAATAAATGCTTATTGAAAACGTCCCCACCGTTTATTCTGTGTATCTCTCTGAGACTAAGTGAGCACGAGTGACTGAGCGAAAAGTACTGTACTGTTTCCACGATCCCTGAGGGGTCAGGGTTGTCATGTTCGATAGTTGCCAGAAACTATTCACTCCTTGGAAAGAGTGGCTCACAGTGGTACTGTGAGCTAGCTGGTCCACAGACTAACATCCTTTGGGGGTGTCTGGAATCAGTCTGGACACCAATCCCTTAGTTTATGTTGTCTAAACGCGCAAATCCTATATAGATTTGTAGGAACTACATGACAAATGTTGTGATGGCTTGAGTCTCTTTCAAATGGGAGATTGATGAAGCAGATAAACTACAGAACTTTTTAGTTGACACATAAAAACGATATTGACACTTTTTGAGAGAAAATGACAAAAATGCACAAATTGTGCTAACTATATGTTAAAGAAACAAGAGGGAAAAATATTGAAGAGACTTAGTTACTGCATCGTAAAAAGCATGCAGAAAAGTGTAGACTAGACAAAAATAATCATTTGAAGAACATAGGTTCATGTTTTGCTAAATTTCACTGGTGTATTATTTTAACGTGTAATAGAAATGTAAGTGTGATGGTTCACGTGTTATAGAGATTTCATTAAGCAAACCTCTTTTAATAATAATGTATGTGAAGAACTAATGAAACTAAATGTAAATTAGATGACACTGTGAAGGTTTATTGAAGAGTTTTGTTTCAACTCTATCTTTGCTCATGTTAAAATGTGCACGGAGTGAGAAAGAGAAAATGGTGCTACACGTTTATACTAATTTCAAATGCTCTGAAACTTTCAGAGAATAATCTTCATATGTGTACTAATGAAAAAGACAAGAAACGATATTAATAATTTATGTTTTGAAATTATTTCATACGTTGGTACTTTGAAAATACAGTAATACGCTATTGTTACACATGCAACTTATAATGGAATTAGCCTGCTTTCCAAGAGTAGTTGAGCTGAAAACAATATCTGAGTGTCATATCTCTCAATGAAAATGTATATATCAATACTTCATATCTTGCTTATATTAGCTTAAATTCAATTCAGGCCAGCCTGTTTGTACGTATATTTTCCTTTTTTGCTCGACTATCATGGGAAAGTGTCCTGAGATTGGAAAGTGAATTCAAACTATGTTTTATTCCGAGAGTTCCCACTCACATACGAGGACTTTGTGACACAAATTTCCGTAACTTTGTGAACATCTGCCTGAGAAACTGTCCTTTCGACTTCACTCATGTGCTTTGCTAAAGAATCTTTGTTTAAGAGTAATGCTCCTAATGCTCCTACCGGATGGCCTGACAGTTACGTATTTTGCACCGCCTATATTCCTACAAAATGTGTCTTCTTTATGCTGCATGACAATCACCCTATACGAACTGACCAATGGACTGAGTGGTCTGACCAGATGAGTGGACCCAGGAGGTTTCACCCCGGAACTCAAGGAATATAATAGACCTTGCATAAGGGAAGGGGTTCTTCTTCTTCTTTTCCTTCTTTTGGAGATCTTGCATCTTTGCGGACTGAGAAACATCATTCAATTTCCTTGCGGACTCTACTGGCTTTCCTTGGCTGATGCATATGCTGTGTGCGCTATTCCCGGACTCCTTTCCCCTCATGAGAGAGAGCCTTTGAGCTGATATGGTTCACACCCTTTCCTGAACTCTCCTAGATCTTTGGTAATTGATGGCCCACAAGAACTAAATTTGATTATTCTGCACTCCCAAATAAAATTTCTGAAATTTATGTATTCACTCTCCTTAAATTTACTTATAATCTAACCATCCTCCACCTGTTTCTGTCTCTCTGTGATTCGTCTCCAGTAATTGTGCATTCCAATTGAGCATTTATGAGGGATGGGGATTCTAATAGAGAGATCTCTGGTCCGCAGATTCTAATCTTATTATTTTGTAAAGCTCTAACTGAATTAGTGGTTTGTATGATTTTAGTCTGACTGAATTTCTTCAGGAGATTTGGTCTAGCAGTAATAGTAGCTATAGAGAGTAGAGCATCGATAAGCACACCCTTAAACAATTAAATTCGTCCCAAGTATTGGATAGGTAAAATTGCTCTAGGTCGCAAATACCACACATGTATCACTTAATTAATGATTTGCTCAAGAGAATATTCTATTTTGTGTTCTGGGCCACATTAAATACACAGAGTCCACACTGTTCAAATTCTTCAATTTAGCGTTTTTTTTTATTCTTGTTGTTGTTACATCCAGCACGAAAGACTGCCACTATGCCAACACGTGTTTCGTCTCCCCTTAGACTTTATCAAGGCGATTGGCAAAACGTTCGCTGTCTATCCGTGTTAAAATGTGGACCAAAGTTGTCTATCTCTCCCGAATGGATATGTATCAAAAACTTAAAAACGAAAATATTTGTCTTCAAGGGATATCTCAGTCTTCTTCAGTAAGAGAAAATACACCCGTCAGGTACTACGACTGGGTGTTAGTGTCCTTGGAAAGATGAGATCCTAGTCCATCTCCTTTCCGTGTAAGTCAGCAATTAAAATATCAGTATGGAACCCTGATAAGCTCCTCTCCGCAGTAAAATCGCAGTATCTCCTCCAAATGGTTCTCGTTCTCCTTGTTGTGGTGCGGAGAACGAGAACCATTTGGAGGAGATACTGCGATTTTACTGCGGAGAGGAGCTTATCAGGGTTCCAAACTGATATTTTAATTGCTGACTTACACGGAAAGAAGATGGACTAGGATCTCATCTTTCCAAGGACACTAACACCCAGTCGTAGTACCTGACGGGTGTATTTTCTTTACTGAAGAAGACTGAGATATCCCTTGAAGACAAATATTTTCGTTTTAAGTTTTGATACATATCCATTCGGAGAGATAGACAACTTTGGTCCACATTTTAACACGGATGGACAGCGAACGTTTTGCCAATCGCCTTGATAAAGTCTAAGGAGAGACGAAACACGTGTTGGCATAGTGGCAGTCTTTCGTGCTGGATGTAACAACAACAAGAATAAAAAAACGCTAAATTGAAGAATTTGAACAGTGTGGACTCTGTGTATTTAATGTGGCCCAGAACACAAAATAGAATATTCTCTTGAGCAAATCATTAATTAAGTGATACATGTGTGGTATTTGCGACCTAGAGCAATTTTACCTATCCGATACTTGGGACGAATTTAATTGTTGAAGGGTGTGCTTATCGATGCTTTACTCTCTATAGCTTGTACACACATTAGGTTTCTTCTGTGTGAATTGCATCTTTTGGTAGTAGGTGCTTTAGAGTGGTAAAAGCACCCCTGAACTAATTTGATAGACATAACTATTATTTATTCACACTATATTACTTTGTATTTTTACACTGTTTGAGTTGTTGATGTGCGGTTCCTTTTCCTCCAAGGGAAAACACTACTACCAATGTTTATATAGCAGTAATAGTACTTTACATAAAAAGCCTAGTTCTGAGAGTTATATATATGGATCTAATTACGAGTTTGTAGGACAGTTACCCAATTCCTGGTCCTCATTGGATAACTGGATTGGAGCCCCTATATACGACCCCTCTCGGCACAATTCAAGATCCATCGGAGGACCAAGTAAATGAATTTGAGATGTTGAGCTAGGAGATAGGGTGAGACAAAGTATATGGGCCCAGTGGCGCTACAACAGTTCTCGTATGGCTTATCCATCCCATGATGTAGGATATAGAGGGGTCCCTACCGAGATCCCAATTGAAATTCCCTGTTCAAAGATTAGCCACTGCAGCTCAAGCTCAAAGCTCATGTCCAGTTGAAGAAGACCAAGTGCCGGTACCGACGGAGGAGTGCGACATGCAAATGCTTAAAGCTTAGATTGCGGTATAGTGAAATAGCTGAATGAGATTATGCAAAGTGGTTAGAGTCCATGTTTGAGTGATGCGCTTTGTACAGAAGAACTGAAGTTGTTATTGAGTCCGTCGTGACCTAAGATCCCGGGATATACACCTACGGGTGGTCTCATTGTGGCATACACTGAGTAAGTTGTCTGCTGTGTTTCGAAGGTGCAGTTCGTGAGACCTCATCGGCAGTACCACTAAGTGAAGGGAAACTTCTTCAGGAGATTTGGTCGAGCGGTAATAATACTTTACTTGTAAAGCCTAGTTCTGAGAGTTATACATATAAATCTAATTACGATTCTGGAGGACAGTTACCCAATTCCTAGTCCTTATTGTATAACTGGATTAGATCCCCTATATCCGACCCCTCTCTGCATGATTCAAGATCCATCGGAGGACCAAGTAAATGAATTTGAGGTGTAGAGTTAGGAGATAAGGTGAGACAAAGTAAATGGGCCCAGTGGTGCTAAAACAGTTCCTTCTCTATGGTTTCCAACTCCAGCATAGCCAGTTGGAGTTGAAAGCTTGTGGAGGAAGGATCTGTAGGAGGTGGGCTCCTCTGGCTGAATAAACTTACTATGAAGCTATTCTGACCCGTTGTAGTGCTATATGCATTTATATATTGTGAGATCATGTGGTGGCCATTGACTCCATGTTGCTTTATTTTAACTGTATTTTGTGAGCATGATTTCATCTTGTGTCTTTCTGACCATACCTTACAGCTGCGAAGGCAGGCAGGCTGGGTTACTTGTGTACACACAGCACCAAGGCTAAAACAGACAGTGGGGGCTGGGCCCAAGGATGAGAAAGTGAATAACTTCACCTCAGCTCTCATTGGAGCCTGACCAGCTCTGGAGAGTGATCTCAACGCAGAGAGTTTAACCAGCACCTACAGTAGAGATGAAGGGAGGGGGAGCTTCTAGAAGCCTCTTTCTGTGTTAGTAAGAGTATAAAGATGAAGACCTCTTGGCGTTTTGACAGGAACTCTCTTTAGGGGTGGACGCACTGCCTAGAGACCTTTCCGGTTGAGGAGCTTCTGCCAAGACTGCCACCGGGTTCCCCAGTCGTGCTGGCAGGATGATGCAGGACAGACAACCGGTGATGTATTTCATGTTCTAACTACTTTATTCTTGTGTATATGTAGTTATTTTTCTATGTATTTATACATTTACTATATGCATTTATTTTGCATATGCATTATTGCTATTTGACATCTGGGACACTGCCTTGTTGAACATATATTTTGTCTTCCTTTTATAAGTGTGGTACTATTAAATATACTCATTTCATTTTAAAAGTACCTGGACCAGTTTACTTGCCTCATTTTGAGAGTGCTGAGTTCCTTTTTTACGTGTGTCATTTAAAGGTGCAGTATTCTATATATACACTTGCCTCATTTTAGGAGCGCTGAGTTTGTGTGTCCTATTGTTTCAAGTCTAAAGCAGAACATTTTGGCGTCACTTTGCAGGATATGAAATTAAAGGGTAAAATGTTTTTACAAAAAGAGAAAGGCAGATTCCCAGATACCAAATGAGAATCCGGGTTGGGAAATAGCCCCTTACGGTACGCTTGCACTTGAGTGGTCTCGTTGTGTTGGGTTGAGAGAGAATTGGAGTGTGTGTTTGCTTGATGGACAGCCAGAAATGTATTAATTTGCTCGTAAAAAGTGCCAATTGAAAAAGGGAAAGAGTTTTGTACTTTGGGTCAAAGAGGCTGGATCCTCTTAAATGCGTATAGGAAAATGCATGAAAAATGTATTCAGTTGGAACAAGAGTGTAAATCAATGGAAAAACAGTTAGTAGAAGCCAAGAATACTTATGTAATGTTGACATGTCAGAACAAATTGTTGCAAGATAAGTTGGTAACTTATCATCTTGTGGCTGAAAAAGCGGTGGTGCGTGTAGATTGTTGTGCAAGATGAGTTTAGGAATTATCAGAGAAATGCGCAGAACACTTTACTGCAGTTTGCGGCGGATGGACGTTTACACAAATACTCAACTGAGTCAGATTGCCCGCCAACTGAGAAACCCTGGTTTGCACTAAGGGATGCAATGCAGAGAATGAATGATGATGTAATGAAGATTGCAATTTTCATAGGTGTTCCTCATGATTTGATGAATGGATTGCTAAATACATCAGTGCTAAAAAAGATAATTTGTTTAGCTCGCCCAGCCTACAAACATGCTCTAATGTCGTTGTTAATTATTCAAACAGGCAATCGCTTGTCTCAGGTGCTTGAGGCAGTATGTGAATTGGGTGAGTTGGGGGAGTGGAACAAGACTGAGAGTTCCTCCCGGTCTGAAACTTGTACTGATAATAATAAAGTGTTCACAAGAGGCATGTTTATGGCATTGTTGAAAGATGGAGTGTCGTGGGAAGAAATTGATTGAATTGATACCAAGAGAATGTGGTAGATGTTTTGGAGGCGAGGGTTGGATAGAAAGGAAGGAAGTAGGAAAGTGAATAAGAAGGATAATAAGCAGGTGAATCAGAAACAGGTGGAGTCAGAGGTGAAGGGAGAGACACAAGAACAACTGCAGATCCAACTGGACATAATTGTGGAACACTTGCAGAGTAAAGGGTGGGAGATAAATCCCGCAGAGGTACAGGGACCCTCTCAAAATGTGAAATTTGTGGGTGTCCAATGGCATCAGGGACACAGAGAGGTAGTGCCACGAGTGAGACAAAAGATTAAAGAATTTGCTGTGCCACGAAATAGGAAGGATGCTCAGAGGTTGATTTTTTGGGGGGGTTTTGGAGACAGCATATCCCTCATTTGAGTCAGATTTTGGCCCCATTGTACAAAGTTACATGAAAGAAAAATGAGTTTGAATGGAGAGAGCAGCAACAGAATGTATTTGAATTAGCAAAGGAGGCTGTGCAGCATGCTTTGTATTTGTGTCCAGTACGAGAGTGGGATGTTAAGCTGAATGTGACAGCCCAGGGGCAGTATGCCAATTGGAGTTTGTGGCAGAAACAAGGAAAGAAGAGGGTGGCTTTAGGATTTTGGGCAAAGAAGTTACGAGATGCTGGAGAACTTTACACTCCCTTTGAAAAGCAGTTGCTTGCATGTTATTGGGCCCTGGTGAACACTGAACAATTGACCTTGGAGCACAATGTGATTTTGAGACCTGAGATTCCTATAATGCAAGAGGTGATGAGTTCCCCCAAGACTCATAGAATAGGGCATGCGTAGGAAGCCAGCATAATCAAGTGGAAGTGGTACATAAAAGATAGGGTCTGAGTAGGTCCCAAAGGTACTGCAGTGCTGCATGAGCAGGTGGCGCAGGCTCCAGTGGAAGATACAGAGTTGTTACAGGGTGTACCTGAGATACAGGAGTCTCCTGTGAAGTGGGGTAAGGAGTTGTGGCAAGAGATCTGGGAAATGTTATCGCAAAGCATAGTTATTGTGTTTCATGTGGATGCCCAATGTCCGACTAACTAATCAGAATACTGGTTTAATTCTCTTACAGATGAAAAGGTTAAAAGCTCAGAGGCTGAGGTGGCGACACAAGATTCTGATTTAGTGGTAATGGCTAAATGGGCACATCAAAAATGTGGACACCTGGGAGAGAAAGCCACTAACAGGTGGGCAGAGAATAGAGTGATGCAGATTCCACTAGACTTGATTAAAACTGCAATCATTCAATATCCTATTTGTCAGCATACACAACACCGACCAGTCCCACAGATAGTGAGAGGTCAGCTAGGTAGAGGAAAATTACCAGCACAGATATGGCAGCTTGATTAAATAGTCCCAAGTGCCAATATGTGTGCACAGCGGTGGATACCTACTCTGGCTACTTGATAGCCTTTCCATGTAAAATTCCAAAGTGGCAATACTTTTCATTTCAAAGTCAAATTAGTGCAGGATTATTGTGATAAACAATAAGGAGCAACAGAGGGAATTATCAAGCAGGTTGCCCTCCACTCATAACAACAATATATCAATGAAGACCTACTCTGGAAATGGACCAATAATTTTTCAAAGACCCACGGGCAAGGTACTCAACTGTCCCCCCAACGAATAGCTTCTAACGAATGCTACTCGGAACCGGGTCTTGATGTCCAAATTTAAAAGTTTGTCTATCATCCCCACTTATAACCCCATATGTAAGTGCACATGGAGAAAAAAATGTGTGAAAGTCTGAAAGTACCTCACGTAAGCACCACCAAGGGAGCTGCTGGTAGGTACTCACCAGTCTGCTCACGTTTTATCATCATTGGTAACTTTCAAGACCAAAAAAATGAAATCAGTGACAAATGTAAAAACAGGAAGAAAAAACCTAGTGATGTGTAAAAGGATGCACAGCAAATACTTGTCATGTGCTATCCCACTATGACCCCATGGTGAAAAGAAAAAGGAATTATCGCTATTCCAAGCTAAAATGAGATAGGACTCACTGGCAACAATGCCAACTTTAATAGATGCTGTGAGCCCACTCAGGTTAAAAAATAGAACACACAATGTTGCAAACCACTTCAATTAGGGAAGGCCAACATGTTTCATTGCCAAAATACCTTGCAGCAATTTCATCAGGGCTCGGGGTTAGTCTTCACCTCACTAATGTTTCGTTCTGAGCCTGGGAAAATAGACAAACAGACAAGACACAGACAATGCCACACAGTTAGGATGTCTCAAGACATTTAAAATACCACGCATGTCAGCACATCGTATAAAAATTGTTCAGAGGTCATAATATATTTACCAGGTGGTTGCCCTCAATGTTCATACCAGCAACCCACCTCCTGGGGGGTGTGTGTGTTCTCCAATAGTATGTCACACCACCCCTCCTGTGTACACGCACGGTTGCTGCCCGTCAACCTGAAAATATATTCGTTATGTCAATTGCAGGACCAAACAATTGTGGCAAGTAGAGAGTTTAAGCAATCCACCCCTCATTCACTCGTTTGTCCCAATATTTTTGTTTAAAGTACCAACTGACTTGTGGGTACATTTAATACAATATAAATATTCTTGAGTTGCTGACAACAACAAAGATGCCCCTCGTAAGACTTTAATCCAATCTTTTCCTCTCGCAACCGGGGAACCAACCCTCTCTCGTTCAATCACAGATGCCTGCTCTCACACACCCTTACCGGTACGACTCCTGCGTCTGGCTTAGCTCCGCACATCGTTTCAGAACCACTACGCTCTATTTGAAGAGCCACCGCCACACGCCTCACACAAGACCGCGCCCACTAATTTCCTGTAGATGCTGGATATTCCGGTATAAAGAAGTATGGGCGCCATCTTTGAACGGTGTCAAACTAGTATATTACTGATGTTAAAGTGCTCATATGGGTGTAAAAATGTGTCCAACCTCAAATTAAACACACAAAAATGGCCCAGAAACGCAAATAATCTACATTAAGAACATTGGATTTTCAGGAGAACATTTCGCCTGACCCCTAAATCTTATTAGATGTTTTACTACATAATGCATCACCCAGGTGATACAGTGGTACCTCTCATCCATCAAATACAGCAACATAACATCTATTATAGAAATGAGGATAAAATACTCATCACATTGCAAGGCCACCTTTATTCAAAAAGGCGAATCATGCCACGTTTCACAGGCCAACGGGGGCTTCCGCTATACCTTCAGCAGTATGTCCTGCATCAAAGCTGTCAAAAATCAAATGTTGAGGCCTGTCATATGCTCTAATCTGCTCCTCCAAGAATTAAGGACAAAACTTTAAACTTTGTCAGAAGTAATTCTTGGAGGGGGAGATTGAAGCGTGCGTGACAGGTATCAATATTTTATTTTTGACAGTTTTACAAAACTCTGAATTGAAATTGGTAGTCTCCCGCCTGAATCGGGTGGGTTGACGTGTATGAAATACATTTTGAGTTACTTTTTTTGTCATTCTTCATTATTTTTTAATTATATTTATTGGAAGCATTCACAGAAAATATTTTTTATAAAGTAGACTTAAGTTCTTCTGATAGTATAGCAACAAATTCATTTAAGACATTTCTTATTTCAGACCAAAATATAAACTGTTTTAAAACATCTCAGCATACACATTCTTCATTTCCCACAGGTGTGCCATGAAATTATTTACACATAGCCCAAAACATATCAAATGGTCAGCAATTTACCCTAGGCCTTTCCACAGTCTTGAAAATGTCCTATATGAGCCTGACATCAGTGCATAGAGCCGTTCTAAATGCTTTATTCTTAGCATTTTGGCCAACCAGAGTTCAAATGTGGTAATTTGTTTGGTTCTCCAGGTTTGCAAAATTATAGATCTGGCAATGAGAGTAATCACGAAAAGTGTTTTCCTATGATCAGATTTTAGCTTCACATTGGGAGAATAGCCCAACAATATTAAAAGTAGGTCATTGAGAAAGTTGATCTTTACTGTTAGTCTGCAATATTTCTGTATAGAGGTCCAGAATGCTGTTATCTTTGGACACTGCCAGATGATATGGGCCCAGCTCCCTGGAGCTTCCATCGGGAACCTGAAGCAAATAGTCGATATCTGAGGATTGATTTTAGGTAAAAAGTCCGGCATCCTATAGAGCAGCCACTTAATATAGAATTGCAAACGAAGAAAACTCGCCCCTGTAGCAGAGAGAAATTATTTAAATTTATCTTATACTATGCCTCTTTCTCTATATGCAGTTCTTCCCTGGAGATCCATCTCTGTGTATTTAACTAAAAATGTCAAGTTCTTTATAATAGACCAGTTTCGCCTTTCAGTATTTCAATGGCCTACACGTGTGGTTCTCCATAAAATCTTTCACGAAGCCCAAACTTTCCTTAATGTAAATAAGGTTGAGTTGCCTTAGATAATGCGTGATTTGGATAACAGTCTATTGGATGGATGTTATTTTTCTATGCATTTATACATTTACTATATGCATTAATTTTGCATATGCATTATTGCTATTTGACATCTGGGACACTGCCTTGTTGAGCATATATTTTGTCTTCCTTTTATAAGTGTGGTACTATTAAATACACTCATTTCATTATAAAAGTACCTAGACCAGTTTACTTGCCTCATTTTGAGAGTGCTGAGTTCCTTTTTTACGTGTGTCATTTAAAGGTGCAGTATTCTATTTATACACTTGCCTCATTTTAGGAGCGCTGAGTTGAAGTGTGTCCTATTGTTTCAAGTCTAAAGCAGAACATTTTGGCGTCACTTTGCAGGATATGAAATTAAAGGGTAAAATGTTTTTACAAAAATAGAAAGGCAGATTCCCAGATACCAAATGAGATACCGAGTTGGGAAGTAGCCCCTTCCTTTTCGCTTGCACATGAGTGGTCTCGTTGTGTTGGGTTGAGAGAGAATTGGAGTGTGTGTTTGCTTGATGCACAGCCAGAAATGTATTAATTTGCTTGTAAAAAGTGCCAATTGAAAAAGGGAAAGAGTTTTGTACTTTGGGTCAAAGAGGCTGGATCCTCTTAAAAGCGTATAGGAAAATGCATGAAAAATGTATTCAGTTGGAACAAGAGTGTAAAGCAATGGAAAAACAGTTAGTAGAAGCCAAGAATACTTATGTAATGTTGACATGTCAGAACAAATTGTTGCAAGATAAGTTGGAAACTTATCATCTTGTGGCTGAAAAAGCGGTGGTGCGTGTAGATTGTTGTGCAAGATGAGTTTAGGAATTATCAGAGAAATGCACAGACCACTTTACTGCAGTTAACTGCAGATGGACGTTTACACAAATACTCAACTGAGTCAGATTGTCCGCCAACTGAGAAACCCTGGTTTGCACTAAGGGATGCAATGCAGAGAATGAATGATGATGTAATGAAGATTGCAATTTTCATAGGTGTTCCTCATGATTTGATGAATGGATTGCTAAATACATCAGTGCTAAAAAAGATAATTTGTTTAGCTCGCCCAGCCTACAAACATGCTATAATGACGTTGTTAATTATTCAAACAGGCAATCGCTTGTCTCAGGTGCTTGAGGCAGTATGTGAATTGGGTGAGTTGGGGGAGTGGAACAAGACTGAGAGTTCCTCCTGGTCTGAAACTTGTATTTATAATAATAAAGTGTTCACAAGAGGCATGTTTATGGCATTGTTGAAAGATGGAGTGTCGTGGGAAGAAATTGATTGAATTGATACCAAGAGTATGTGGTAAATGTTTTGGAGGCGAGGGTTGGATAGAAAGGAAGGAAGAAGGAAAGTGAATAAGAAGGATAATAAGCAGGTGAATCAGAAACAGGTGGAGTCAGAGGTGAAGGGAGAGACACAAGAACAAGTGCAGATCCAACGACAGGATTGTGGAACACTTGCAGAGTAAAGGGTGGGAGATAAATCCCGCAAAGGTACAGGGACCCTCTCAAAATGTGAAATTTGTGGGTGTCCAATGGCATCAGGGACACAGAGAGGTGGTGCCACGAGTGAGACAAAAGATTAAAGAGTTTGCTGTGCCACAAAATAGGAAGGATGCTCAGAGGTAGATTTTTTGGGGGGGTTTTGGAGACAGCATATCCCTCATTTGAGTCAGATTTTGGCCCCACTGTACAAAGTTACATGAAAGAAAAATGAGTTTGAATGGAGAGGTGGGTTGCCGGTATGAACATTGAGGGCAACCACCTGGTAAATATATTATGACCTCTGAACAATTTTTATACGATGCGCTGAAATGCGTGGTATTTTAAATGTCTTGAGATATCCTAACTGTGTGGCATTGTCTGTCTCTTGTCTGTTTGTCTATTTTCCCAGGCTCAGAACGAAACACTAGTGAGGTGAAGACTAACCAAGAGCCCTAATGAAATTGCCGCAAGGTATTTTGGCAATGAAACATGTTGGCCTTCCCTAATTGAAGTGGTTTGCAACATTGTGTGTTCTATTTTTTAACCTGAGTGGGCTCACTGCATCTATTAAAGTTGGCATTGTTGCCAGTGAGTCCTATCTCATTTTAGCACGGAGAAGCGATAATTCCTTTTTCTTTTCACCATGGGGTCATAGTGGGATAGCACATGACAAGCATTTGCTGTGAATCCTTTTACACATCACTAGGTTTTTTCTTACTGTTTTCACATTTGTCACTGATTTCATTTTTTTGGTCTTGAAAGTTACCAATGATGATAAAACGTGAGCAGACTGGTGAGTACCTACCAGCAGCTCCCTTGGTGGTGCTTACATGAGGTACTTTCAGACCTTCACACATTTTTTCTCCATGTGCACTTACATATGGGGTTATAAGTGGGGATGATAGACAAACTTTTAAATTTGGACATCAAGACCCGGTTCCGAGTAGCATTCGTTAGAAGCTATTCGTTGGGGGGACAGTTGAGTACCTTGCCCGTGGGTCTTTGAAAAAGTATTGGTCCATTTCCAGAGTAGGTCTTCATTGATATATTGCAGGATTATTGTGCACAGCACAACATAGAGTGGAGGCTGAAATTTTTTTGGGATGGATTATTAAAAGGTTGGAGAGATAACTTGCATGATGCATTGTTAATTATGAACAACAGGCCCTTGACAAATGTAAAAACTCCTTTAATGCGAATGTTGACACCAGCTTTGCAGATTCAGCCTCCCGTGGACACAAACACTATCTTGTACTGAGAGACAACTCCCGGAACCTTTGCTCCATGTCGGCCCACCCCAGGGGCTGCGGGTCTTGATTTACATGTTTTACAGACGCACAGACTGAAACCCAAAGATATAGCTTTAATTGAAACCGGGGTTGGAATTCAGATTCTCCCAGGGCATTTTGGATTGATTGCCCCTCATTCTGGGCTTGCCTTGAAAGGCATCCAGATTCTGGGAGGGTTAATAGACTCTGATTGCCAAGGAGAAATAAAAGACACTGATTTAGTAGTGCAACCGGGAGATCGAGTTGCTCAGATTATCATCATGCCAGTTTATGGAGGAACTGTTAGGAAGGGGACCGCCCCAACCCTTCTTACTGTACGAGGAAAGGGATGGTTTGGCTCCACTGATGAGAACCCAGGAGCCAAAGTATGGACTGAATCCCCTGAAAACACCCCTTCACCTGCTGAGATTATAGCTACAGGAAAAGACAACATCCTAGTTGTAGTGAAACCTGGAGAGGAGAAATGGAAACATGTGTCTGCTGATGAATGCTATTTGTGAAAATGAGTAATGCTCGTTTGTTGTCTGTTCTTCTAGATCACAGCATGGCATGTTTATGTCCTGACTGTTCGATGATGAGTGTGTTCGGGCGTATCCGGAGAGGACCGGGTGGGGCCAGAGATTCCCACAGCCAAGGGACTCAACCACCAGTATCAAATGCATGTTAAATTGCCTAAGAGATGGTTCTTTTCGTGTGGCATTATGTCATACATCTACATTCCCGCAAACCTGACTGGTGGACCATGTGCCTTAACACAATTAGGCCTTATGATGTGTACTTTGCATTCTGCTTAAATTTCTTGCTATGCTAGAGATGTATTGCACTTGCTTAAAGACAGTGATTCTGAAATTACCTTGTTATCCAGAAACAGTTTGTTGCTGTATGTAATGTGTGCCTAACTTTAAGACTTTTATTCCTTTAGGTTGTGTTAATTATTAGTCAATGGTCAAGGAGTGGAGTGTAGTGGTATATGCATTTATATATCGTGAGATCATGTGGTGACCATTGACTCCATGTTGCTTTATTTCAAATGCATTTTGTGAGCACAATTTCATCTTGTGTCTTTCTGACCCTACCTTTGGGCTGCGTAGACAGTGGGGGCTGCGTAGCCCAAGGATGAGAAAGTGACTAACTTTGCCTCAGCTCTCATAGGAGCCTGGCCACCTCTGGTGAGTGATCTCGACGCAGAGAGTGTAGCTAGCACCTACAGTACAGATGAAGGGAGGGGGAGCTTCTAGAAGCCTCTCTTTGTGTTAGTAAGATTATAAAGATGGAGACCTCTTGGCGTTTTGACAGTAACTCTCTTTAGTGGTGGACGCACCACCTAGAGACCATTCCGGTTGAGGAGCTTCTTCCAAGACTGCCACTGGGTTCCCCAGTCGTGCTGGCAGGATGATGCAAGACAGACAACCGGTGATGTATTTCATGTTCTAACTACTTTATTCTTGTATATATGCAGTTATTTCTTTATGCATTTATACATTTACTTTATGCATTTTTTTTACATATGCCTAATTGCTATTTGACATCTGGGAAGGTGCCTTATTGAACATATATTTTGTCTTCCTTTTAAAAGTGTGGTACTAATAAATACACGCATTTCATCTTAAACATACCTGGACTAGTTTACTTGCCTCATTTTGAGAGTGCTGAGTTCCTTTTCTACGTGTGTCATTTAAAGGTGCAGTAATCTATACATACACTTGCCTCATTTTAGGAGGGCTGCGTTTAGGTGTGTCCTATTGTTTCAAGTCTAAAGCAGAACACCCCTTTTGCCTATTTGATGTGGAAAAGACTTACTTCACATTTGCAGTGAGTTTTAGCCAGGAGCCCACCGCTAGCACAATTTATCGGCTTTCAGCACCTTTTCATTGCATCCGACTGTGGCCCAACCCCAGACAATGCTGCTGCGTTCACAATTTGCAGGTCTGTACGCCTGTTTCAACAAGAAACTCTGCTGCCGCTGAAGTGAGTACCGCCCTTCCACCCTCCTGTAAATTTTGGGCCAATTACAGCGGCGGCACGAGCCTGCCTCAGGCTCATTGGTAGAGGTTGGCCCTCACACACTTCGGTTTGAAAGATTCATAAGTCAGCTCCGATGTCGCCTGCATGCAGACTCCAATTATTAGTGGACAACTAACTGACGTAGACACCTCAGGTATTTGACGGCCATATTGCTTTGGGAGGAAGTTCCATTATTTATACTGGAAAGTTGTATCTCACATGCATTTGACTTGTATTTCTCTCGTTTTGACTGGATCAGTCATTTAAACTCACCCGCTGAGTTAACGATCACATCCACGATGCTTGTGAGAGAAATTACTCCTCATACTCCAAATTGTATGATTCTGGTATGTACATTATAGATTAACTTTACTGACAACATCGCTACTGTTTGGCTCATTGTGACTGTTATAGCCTACGTTTATTCACAAAATCAGCAACTTACCTCAGTTAGTTCCATTACAACCCTTTTTGCAACTTCCAGGTAAACCACAATTAACGTGGAAAAAGTGGTTTAGGTCTTTTAAAAATTACTTAATAGCGATTGATGTCAATAAGTTCGCACCCAGGAGGAAAGCAGCCCTTCTTTTCACTCATCTAGGCACAGAAAGACAGCAAATTTATGGCAATTTACCACAGATGTTACCTCCTGCCAAAATTGATGACTGGAATAAAAATAATGAGTCAGTTACAAGATTGGAACATAAATTCACGGAACAACCTAGTGTTCTCCTTGAACATTTTAACTTCTTCAAAAGTCAACAAACCCAAGAGAAAACTGTGGAGGAGTACATCTCTGCACTTAGAAATTTGGCAGCAAACTGCAATTTTGGCAATGCATTGGATATTTACATCAGCGATCAGTTTGTGTACAGTTGAAGCTCCAAGAAAATTAAAGAGCGACTATTTAGCTGCCGTGATCCCAGTTAGAAATAGCCAAGTCAACAGAACGTTCTATTATATCTAGTAAATACATAGCCAGTGATTCTGTTACTCACACTGTTAGCATGATACAAGATTGTGATACTGTAAATGCTTTATCTTTAAGGAGAAAGGCACGAAGTTGTCACAAAGGAAGAATGTTCCCCATTGTTACAGAAGTGTCTCCAAACTACATATCAGTTACCACCCCTCTTGCCCAGCAGTAGGTAAGAGATGCAACAGGTGTCATAAAATGGGGCACTTCCAGAGTGTGTGTACGAGATACACTCTTTGGATGTCACTTCCCCAATTGTCAAGGTGGTGCTCACACTTGACATTCAGGACAAGGAGTCCAAGCCTATTAAATGACCATTGTGTGAGGTACAAATTGGAGACGTTAAGTTACAAATTATGGGCACCCATCACCATTGTGTCAGATACCTTGTTTACACAATATCGGGTAAGCAAAAAGACACTCAGTTCCACAGATGTTGCTCCCAAAGCTTATGGGGACCAAGACATTGACATGTTAGGTTTTTTTCATTGGAAAGGTAAAATGTCTTCAAAGAGAAATCATGACTAAAGTGTATGTGGCTATGACAGCTAAACTTATTGTTGGTTGCCAGGACTTGGCCAAGTTAGGTCTGATGCTGATATCAGGGTCAGACAACCCTGTAGTTGTTAATCAACATGTATGGCTTCTATTGTAGACACTAAAGACACCACTTTAAAAGTCAATGTGCAATATCCAGAGGTATTCCAGGCAAAGATCGGTACCATTCGCAAATTTGAGCATCAAATAAAACTAAAAAAACAGGCAGTACCAATTGCTCACAAACCTAGATTAGTTCCATTATCTGTGAGCACAGCTCAAAATATTATTGGACAAACTTGCAGAGGAAGGTATCATAACTCCCACAGACTCTTCTGAATGGGTTAGTTCTATTGTGATTGTCCGTAAGAAAACTGGTGACATACGGCTGTATGCTGACTTACGCACCTTAAATAAGAACATACTGTTGGATTGTTATCCACTTCCCAGGATACAGGATTTACTGGTCAACTTGGGGAGTGCCAAATGATTGTCCTTATTGGATTTGCGCTCAGTATACCATCAGATTACACTCGCTGCAGACTCCCAAGATCTAACCACGTTCATGACCATGTTTGAGGCCTTTAAATTTCTATGGTTGCCCTTTGGTCTGGCGTCTGCAGTGAGTGTGTTTCCAAAGTTTAGATTGACTCCATTCTGTCGGGCATTAGAGACGCACAAGCTTATCAAGATGATGTATTATTTTTGCAGAGTCTGTTCGGGAACATAATTTGATCTTGTCTAAGGTGTTAGATATCTTCAAGGAAGTTGGCATTGCTCTCAAGCCAGACAAATGTTATTTTTTGGTACAAAACTTGAAATACTTGGGGCATCACATTTCCATGGATGGCATTAAGCACAAATTTTCCCTGAGACACTATAAGTGAGGTAGCCCCACCCAAAGACACTTTAAACTCTTTTTTGGAATGAGCGAGTACTACTCGAGGTTTATCCAGGAATATGAGATGGTGGTCCAGCCCTACTCCAAAAGGTGTTAAATTTGTTTGAAATTTGTGTGAAATACAACTGCCCAAGCATTTGAAGCAATAAACGGCCTGATTGTTAAAGCACTGGCACTTCCCCTGTTTAAACCAGGTTAAAAATGCATTCTTACAGTGGATGCTAGTCAGGTTGGTCTGGTGGCAGTTTTGTCTCAATTGGTCCAGGGTAGTGAACACACCATTGCTTTCGCCTCCCACTCTTTAAAACAAGCTGTGTCGCATTACAGCACCATTGAAAGGGAGGCATTTGCTTGCTCATGGGCAATTGAAAAATGTAAGACTTTCCTCTGGGGCACACGTCTTGAAGTTTACACAGAACATAAACCTTTACTTCATACGCTTATGGCAATGGGTCTGGTAAGGACTCTGCCAGACTAGTCAGGCTTTTGTCTTGCCTACAGGAGTACAATTTTACCATTAAATATATTCCCCGAGGTATGAATTTGAGGGCTGATTGCCTCTCCAGGATGCCACTAGACTGTGCTGATCAGAACAATGGTAAAGATATTGAATGTGTAGTTGCCACATTTGGTGATGCTTTTAGCTCATCCTGGGTGGCATCCTTCAGTGAGTGGATGGATGCCTTAAGTAAGGATGATGTTTTGTCATCAGTAATAGATTTTGTTACCAAAGGTTGGCCCAGAGAAAGGTCTTTGGTTTCTCCTTTTAAACCTTTTGCTCAGGTGGAGAAAGAACTACCTTTGGTGAATGGTGTTTAATAAGAAATTATGTTTGCATTCCACCATCTTCCATATGTGAAAAATTGAATAACACAGCAAATTTAGGTCACTTAGGTGTAGGTGGCACTTGTAAAAACCTCAAACAGTTCATTTGATAGCCAACATTGGATTCCCAGGTATCAAACTGGATCTCCAAGTGTGACACATGTTTGTTAAACAATCATTGGGTGACACATCAAGCTCCACTTCACACTGTACCACTTCCAGATGATGTTTGGACCACAGTGGCTTTGGACTTTGCAGGCCCTTTTGAGGTATTGTCTGCAAATCAAACATATCTTTTGGTCTTGATAGATTATTTCACAAAATGTGTCTATTTTGACTTTGTCTCTACCACCTCCACAGCCAATGTTATTAAACTCTTGCAGAAAATTTTGATGTGGAGGGTCCTCCCAGGGAATTCATTACGGATAATGGCACCCATTTTACTTCTTCCCAGATAAAGGAATTTATCGATCGTTTACACATTAAATATTTGAAGGTGGCTTTATATTCGCCAACTTCAAATAGTCTTGTGAAAAGGATGAATAGGTTTCGTAAAGAGGGTGTTCAGACTGCAGTAGCAAACAGATTACCAGTTAGGAATTTCTGAGAAGAAAGGTTTGGGCTTACTTGATCATTCCCCATAGTACAACTGGGGTTGCGCCTTTTCGCAATTTGAGGAAGAGAACACCCAAATGTGAAGTTTGTCCTGATTGAATCAAAGACTTAGTAGCTAAAGAAAAATGATATCTTTGTGATGTTAATAAAACTGTGAAAGAAAGGGTTTCTGCTGTACAAATGCCACACAAAATATATTTTGATGACATGCATGGAGTCAAAGACTCTGATTTTCAAGAAGGTGATTGGATGATGATCAAACATCCCAATAAGCTCAAGAAAGGAGAATCGAAATGTTCTGCACCAGTAAGACTCCGCAAAGTAGCTAAAGGCTCTGTTCTGGTTGAGTGAGAGAAAGGGGTGGTGGAGTAAAGGGCTTTGGTAAAGTTTACTCCAGAACAAGTTGATACATTAAACAAGCACAGAAGCAGTTTGGAGGAAGACAATGGTAGTAGTGCTTGCTGGTTTGGCACTTGTGTCTCATCATGCCCTGTTGGTGCGAGTGCCGGTCAGACTAGTTCTACTTTGTCAGATGTTACAGAGCCTGCTTTGGTCGATGATGTACATGATTTCGTTTTTTCAGATAATTCAGACTTACTAAACAGTGGTAATTCCAGTGGTTCTGGAGTTTCAGGGAGGCTTGTGCACAATGCACCCATGCCCTCCAGATTTAAAGACTTTCCATTATTCACATGTGCAGATGCCGGTGATTTAGTTTCTATGCAGGCGTTTTGCCATTCATGAACAGGGGTGGGAGCACACCGCTTCACCCCCCAGCAAGGTTCGCCCCTGGCATTCTGGTAAATGCAGTCTCATGTTGCTTGCTTTGCTAAAGTTTTCGAGTGTTTCGCCAGAGTTGGCGCAGATAGTGCTGATCTCTAGACACGTGTTTCTGGTTCTTTAACCGTCATCAGTAGAGATTACAGGCTTCAAATTTGGGGTTTGCTGAGTAGGCTGCCAAACATTGCCATTCATGATATGAGGAAAAGCCAAATATCATACATGTCAACATTTTAGAGTAAGCATGTAGGAGATTTTAGAAAAGTAGTCGGGAGAATGTATTTTCCCCAATGGCTTAAATTGAAGCAAAGGCAATCTGCCTGAATCGGGTCCATTGGTATGTATGGTGACAATCAGCATTTCATTTTTTGCATTTAATAACATAGCACAAACAAAACCAGAGTTCTAAACTCTGGCAAAAACAGGTCTGTCATATGCTCTAATCTGCTCCTCCAAGAATTAAGGACAAAACTTTAACCTTTGTCAGAGGTAATTCTTAGAGGGAGAGATTGAAGCGTGCGTGACAGGTATCAATATTTTATTTTTGACAGTTTTACAACACTCTGAATTGAAATCAGTAGTCTCCCGCCTGAATCGGGTGGGTTGACGTGTATGAAATACATTTTGAGTTACTTTTTTTGTCATTCTTCATTATTTTTTAATTATTTTTATTGGAAGCATTCACAGAAAATATTTTTTTTAAAGTAGACTTAAGTTCTTCTGATAGTATAGCAACAAATTCATTTAAGACATTTCTTATTTCAGAGCAAAATACAAAGTGTTTTAAAACATCTCAGCATACACATTCTTCATTTCCCACAGGTGTGCCATGAAATTATTTACACATAGCCCAAAACATATCAAATGGTCAGCAATTTACCCTAGGTCTTTCTACAGTCTTGAAATTGTTCTATATGAACCTAACATCAGTGCATAGAGCCATTCTAAATGCTTTATTCTTAGCATTTTGGCCAACCAGAGTTCAAATGTGGTAATTTGTTTGGTTCTCCAGGTTTGCAAAATTATAGATCTGGCAATGAGAGTGATCACGAAAAGTGTTTTCCTATGATCAGATGTTAGCTTCACATTGGGAGAATAGCCCAACAATATTAAAAGTAGGTCACTGAGAAAGTGGATCTTTACGGTTAGTCTGCAATATTTCTGTATAGAGGTCCAGAATGCTGTTATCTTTGGACATTGCCAGATGATATGGGCCCAGCTCCCTGGACCTTCCGTCGGGCACCTAAAGCAAATAGTTGATATCTGAGGATTGATTTTATTTAAAAAGTCCGGCATCCTATAGAGCAGCCACTTAGTATAGAATTGCACACAAAGAAAACTCGCCCCCTCTAGCAGTTAGAAATTATATAATTTTATCTTATACTATGTCTCTTTCTCTATATGCAGTACTTCCCTGGAGATCCATCTGTGCTGTATTTTACTAAAAATGTCAGGTTCTTTATAATAGACCAGTTTCACCTTTCAGTACTTCAAGGGCCTACATGTGTGGGTCTCCAGTAAATCTTTCATGAAGCCCAAACTATCCCTAATATAAATAAGGTTGAGTTGCCTTAAATATTGCGTGATTTGGATAACAGTCTATTGGATGGATGTTTTAGTGTATCTGATACCAGGTTCAATATCAACCAAGGCTTTCCAATTCTCAGAAATTAAAAAATCTCCAATGGCGTGATATCCATTCATCTCCCACTCGTGAACCGTTTTTATTATCTAGTAAAGGCAGGGGTCATGTTGGGATATTTGCCAACTTAGTTGAAACATTAATTGCAGGTGTGAGAAGTTGGCCTGGTATATGCTGTCAACTAATTAAAGTGGGCACCTTGTACCAGTCCAAACAACCCTTATGGTGATTTACGAGGTCAAAGATAACATTAGAAAGCTATCCAAGTGGTAGCTGTGGAGAGCAGCCTTCAGGCTTAGTCTTGAAGGAATGTTAAGCAGCTTGTTTTAACAGAATGCAACCTTATTGTATTAGTTGAATGAAAGGAGAACCACGCAGTAGTTATAAAAATATGTATTTATTATTATAACACACTCTAAATACTTCACAGTATCTGCTACACGCAGATAAACACAAAGCACACAATACTATAGCACAGAAACAATCATAAGTAGCACTAATACACAGTGGGCTCCAGGGGGAGACCAAACCATATACTAAAATAGTGGTATAAGAACCACGACTCGAGTCAAGACAGTGTCTAGAGGATGTAGAATCGCTGGGATCCCAAGGAACCACCCAAGGTGAGTAGATAGGGACCCCACAGAGGACGGGTGCAGTGTGAGAACACGACTGCGTGCTACGTACAATTCAATGAGAGAGTCGTGGTTGCAGTTTTAAAGTTTGAGGACTCTTCCCAGTAGATTACGAGGAAGCCCTTTGGATCATAGGAGGTTGAGGAGCCACCCCACCCGTGGATACCGTAGTACCAGAGTTACCTATCCCAGGGAAGCCGGGTGCATAGGGCTGAAGTGGTGTCGGAAACCACAGTCGATCTCAATGGAGGACTTCAAGGAAATGCCAATGCGGGAAAGAAGAAAAGTGTCCGATGGAATCCAAAGGTGGACTCTAGATGAAGAGTACCTGAAAGCAGAGGGGACAGAGTCTGGGTCACTCAGAAGTGACCAGGGGCTCGGTAGATGAATGCCCACCGATGTCGGGTGCTTCAGGTGCGTTGAGGGGGTTCTTGACTCTGAAGCCCCTTCGACCAGGAGACGTTGAGGACAACCAGGAGCTGGATATGAGCTGTCCCACAAAGGATGTCGGGTGCTGAGGGGTCGATGTCCGGCTGGAGCACCAACAAGACTTGGCAGCGGCAACCCACGAAGTTGGTCAAGAAAGGTCACGCTTCGGACCAGCAAGGTCCAGGAGACTCACCAAACAGAGGGGAGTCGGGGCAAGCCTGGAGCAACCAGGGGAGCCCAAGAAAAGCAGTGTTGACCCTTGAGGGGACACACAGGCCGGCGGCACAGGAGTCGCTAGGGGACCTCAGGCAGATTTACAAAGCAACAGCCCACGGAGCACTCGGTGTGAAGAGGCCGAAGTTCTCTGGTGAAAAGGTTGCCAGAATTCAGGGCTACTCGGAGCCCAGTGCACTTGTTTTGGGTACGCCAACAAGCATGTGCACTTGCAAAAGTACGCGGTGCACAGGGGTACGGGTATTGCAGCCCCCACAAGGGATTCTCGGACCTCGAGGGACTTGGAAACCCACCTCCTGTGTTGCTGGAGCCTTTGGAGTCCCCAGGAGCTCAGGAGCAGCAGACCGGTCAGTTGCGTTACGGTGCCTTCGAATGCAGGGGAGTGACTCCTTCACTCCAAGGGAGATATCTTCAGTTGTCCTTGATGCTCCACAGGTCCTGCACGGAGCCTGTACGGTGCACGGGCACAGACGATGCTTTGGACTGAGTGGGAGATGAAGTCGGGCCCAAACGAAGTCCATCGAAGTCCAGAGTGTCCAGACGGTCGAAGGTCAGTGGTTTCTTGTTCAGAATCTTGTTCACGTCTAATCTAGGGTCCTACAGCTAGGTAAGCCCTTTTGTACCCACGGGAGAGGTTTGGACAGATTCAGGGGACCCTCCCAGTGCAGGGTCAGGACAGTGGGGAGGTTACTCCGGGAAACAGCCTTTACAACGGAAACGTTACAACGCATGCCATTACAACGCATGTCGTTACAACGCGAAAGGCTTGTTGCAGGGGGTAGAAGGTGTTGGAGTTAACTCCAACACCTTCCCTACTGTTGCACACACTGGAGTTGGAATAGTAAATTATACTATTCCAACTTCCAGCGCACCCCCGACAGCAAGTCGGGGTAAAGGTAAGCGTTGTAACGGCATGCGTTGTAATGGCATGCTTTGTAACGTCTTACAACCGGTTACTCCCATGTCCTTTGTCCATGTTCGCGCCAGAGCAGGAGCCAACGGCTCTCAGGACCGGTTTGAACTGGACTATGCACAGGTACACCAAATGTGCCCCTCAAGCAGACTTTCGGTCTCTGGCAAGCGCACCCACCCAGGCCTAATACACTAAGGGCCACATGCATTAAGCTAAGGAATAGCAATTCCTTAATAGCGATTCTTAAGGAATCGCTATTAAGGAATCGCTATTCCTTATGCATGTAGGTTTTGCTAAAATATTTGTGATTCCTACACATTCCTTAATTGCGAATCGCAAATTTCGATTCGCAATTAAGGAACGCCTTCCCATTCATTCCAATGGGCCTAGAGGCCCATAGGAATGAATGGGAATTGCATGCGCAATTTGCGAGTACCAAATAGGTACTCGCAAATTGCGCATGCAAATCAAGGGTGCAAGGGGGCTAAAAGGCCACCCACATGCACCCCCGAAATTGGCATGTGTGCACATGTGGCCACACACATGCCCTAAGGGCACTTTGAAAAATGCACTTTTGTGCATTTTTCAATGTTTTTGCAAATTACCATCAACTTGCAGTTGATGGTAATTAGCGTTTCCTAAATGCGAAGTCGCATTTAGGAAATGCTTGTTGCATTCCAAATAGGGAATCGCAACTTGCGATTCCCTAAATGCGATTCGCAATTTAGGTAATCGCAAATTTTGCTATTACCTATTTCGCGAATTTGCATTTGGGTTGATGCATTCCAAATTCCAAAATACCGGTCGCAAAGGGGCCGATTCTGTTAATTGGCCAGCTTGCGACCAGTATTTTGGTTGCTGCATGTGCCCCTAAATCCTGTCTGGGAGGTGGTCACACCTCCGTGTGACAGGATGCCTATTGTTCTGCCTTCTCCTGCTAGAGCTTGGCTCAGCAGCAGGAGGGCAGAAATATGTCTCTGATCAGCAACAACCATTTTGGGCTACCCGGGACTAGAAGGCTGGTACCGGGAACACCAGGGACCTCACAAAGCTCCTTTCGGAGGGGTGGAATCATACCTCCCACACTGGTTACCGGTGTGGGGGTATGATTCCACAATGTTTGACACCAAACACGATAGGGTTACTTTCAGCCGTTTTAGAGTTGGTTATCACACAGTCGCATAATGCCACTTTATATGTCGTAAATGGCTGATACACTGACAACCCGGGAGAATGGACTCCGTAGGCTGCAGGGGTGTCCTGCTCATGCAGTGGCACCCTCTCACTTAGAACCAAGCACCCTGCCTTCAGGATTGATAAGGCCTGCTATAGGGGTGACTTATAGGTTTTAAGTGCAGTGACCCTTAGATATAGTAAACCTATATCTAAAGTAAGAGGTTCATGCACCATCTTACACATGCTGCAATGGCAGGCCTGTAGATCCATTTTGCATGGCCTCCCATGGGTGGCATAATACAGGCTTCAGCCCATGGGAGGCCTCTGGGGTGCCTATGCCCTGGTGTGAGAGGTTGTCAAAAGAAATGGTTTTCGCACATATGATGCTTCTATATATAGACTGTATTAGGGCTTTATTAGGACTTCAATCGTGTTTAATGTCCACTTCAGTATTGTCCTGGTTTCCTTTTTGTCTCCGTAGGGTCTTCGGATTCAGTCCCCTTGAAGATTCTTCCTGGCCACCGTCGTCCCTCGGACAGAAGAAAGGCTCAGGTAAGTATTGTGTGAGATTCGTTTTTGCTTTAGGGAAGGAGTAAGGGGATAAATGAAACAAGAAGCCAAAACGTGAGGGGAGAGGTTGATGGGGTTAATAAAGAAAACGAAATTCGACAGTGGAAAGAACTACTATCTCCTAATTCTTTCTCCTTCTGTTACTATGTTTCCTTCGCTTCTCCCTCCCACCTCCTCCCCTTCACTTAGTTCTATTTCCCCCTAAATATCCCCGCAAGCGCCCACGCACCTGAGAAAGCCACGTCCCTCGGGGGCCGTGGCGGGGTGCTTCCGTTCTGCTCTGCGGCGCCTGGTTGTCAACTCCTTTCACTCCAGCTTCGCTACCGGACTCGGCCGCGCTTCCTCCAGGACAGATGTAGCCTTCTTTAGATTTGGGTATGCCTCCGGTTCTGGTTGTCAACTCTCCCTCGGGTCTTTGGTCACCTAGATTCAAAGTCTCCTCTCTCCGTCTTCCGCGCTCCTCTTCTGGCGTTCTCACTTCCCGTTTTGCATCCACGTAGGTCATGTGACCCGTGACGTCGGCGGTCTCGGGTTCTTTTGCGCTCTGGTTAAAGGGACCGACGTCTGTTTCCGGGGAATAGGTGACGTCCCATCGCACCAAGGGGGGCTGAAAACAAAGGAAGGGAGACAAGTATGAGGGAATCGTATCTCTGCATTCCTTCTCATTCATTTCCTCTGTGGAGACAGGGGTTTCCTGACACACCCCAACCCCAGTCTTTTTCCGCTCGGGGAAATGAGGAATGCGGGAAAGGAAATCCGCGTTCTCATTCTCAGTACCCTTTCGATGTCGCACTTCGAAGGAATAGGGTTGGAAGGATAAAAACCACCGTAGAACGCTTGGGTTGTTACTTTTGTTGCGACTCATTCACAATAGGGGAGCGTGATCTGTGTAAAGAATAAAATGGGTTCCCTCCAAGTAATAACCTAGTTTGTCTATCGCCCATTTTATTGCCAGACATTCCTTCTCAACTGTGGAATACCTTGTCTCTCTTGGAAACAGTTTACGGCTGATAAAAAGTATAGGGCGTTCTATCCCTTCTTTTGTGTGTTGGGAAAGAACGGCCCCTAAGCCTGCTTCTGAAGCGTCCGTTTGTAGTATGAAGGGTTCCCTGAAGTTAGGCGAAATGAGTATAGGACTAGTGGTTAAGGCCTGTTTGAGGTCATAGAACGCCTTCCTGACAGTCTGAGACTGGAGTATCAGTTCTTTATTCTTTACCTCTTTCCTCAACAGATCGGTTAATGGGGCTGCGACCTCAGAATAGTTGGGTATAAACCGGCGATAATAACCTATTAAACCCAGGAAGGATCTAATACCTTTCTTGGTAGTGGGGAAGGGTGCGTCTAGGACTGCTTTGACTTGCTCTTGTTGGGGTGCAATGACTCCGTCCCCTAAAAGATAGCCCAAATATTTAACCTTAGTGAATCCTACCCTGGATTTTTTTTAATTGACATGGAGACCTGCTGTTTTGAGGGCCTGGAACACTTTTCCACAATGAAGGAGGTGTTGTTCCCAGTTAGGACTAAATATAATGATGTCGTCTATATAGGCCGACGAATAGGCTTGATGTTCATAAAGAACCCTGTTCATGAGTCTTTGAAAAGTTGCTGGGGCTCCATGTAACCCGAAAGGCAGCACAGTGAATTCATATAAACCGGTGGGGGTACTAAAGGCGTTTTTTTCCTGGTCTTCTTGTTTTAACGGCACCTGCCAATAACCTTTTGTCAGATCAAGCGTGGTTATGTATTGGGCTTCGCTTAGTTTTTCAATCAACTCATCAACCCTGGGCAAGAAATAAGAATCAAACTTTGAAATAGCGTTGACCGCCCTGAAATCTATACAAAAGCGAATTGACCCATCCGGTTTCGGAACAATGACAATGGGGGATGACCAATTACTGTGTGACGGCTTTATAACCCCTAGTTGCAGCATGTTTTCTATTTCTGTGGTAACAGCCTCTCTTCTGGCTGCTGGAATTCTATACGGACGCTGTTTTATTATTTTTCCTGGGGGTAATAATGGAATGCTCTACCAGTGTTGTCCTACCAGGGAGATCAGAGAAAATGGAGGAGAAGGAACCTAGGAGCTCATGAAGGGTTGTTCTTTGTTCTTGTGTTAGTTTCTCGTATATGCTTAACTGACTTGTTGAAGAAGAGGTTGGAGTCAATTCTGAAAGAACCAAGTGTGTGGTTTTGTGGAGGGGTCCTAGCCACTTTTTGAGGAGATTTATGTGGTATATTTGGGTCTTATTGGAAGACATCTGTAACCGATAGGTAGTAAGGCCTATCTTCTCAATAATTTCGTAAGGACCCTTCCATTCTGCTTGTTTGTGGGATATAGAGGTCGGTAGGAGAACAAGTGCCCAATCGTGGACTTTTAGTTGCGGCCACTTCTTCCCCTTATCATAAGATATTTGTTGTTTTCTTTGGGCCTTCTCTAAATTAGCATGGGCGAAGTCCAGTAGCTTTTGGAGGTGTGTTCTTAACACCTGTGTATAATCGAGTAGGTTCTGGGTGTCCTCCTGTTTCTCTTGCTCCCATGCTTCTCTTGTCATCTCCAATAGGGTTCGGGGCTGTCTCCCGTAAAGGAGCTCAAATGGGGAACAGCCTAGACTGCTCTGAACCTGGCTTCTGATGACGAGAGGGGCAGTATTAAGTCCCATTCCTTCCCTTCTGTTGACAACATCTTTTTAAGGGTAAGTTTAAGGGTGGCATTATACCGTTCACATAAACCATCCGTTTGAGGATGGTATGCAGAGGTTATTATTTGGGTGATATTCAAGGTTCTACATACTTGTTTCATAAGATGAGAGACAAAGGGTGTTCCCTGATCCATCAATATCTCTTTGGGAAACCCTACTCTAGAAAAGAGCTCCAACAGTCTCTCGCTAATGCTTTTAGTGTTTGGTGTCCGTAAAGGAAATGCTTCGGGGTACCGGGTTGCATAACCAACTATGACTAATATATACAGGTATCCCCTTTTTGATTTAGGAAGAGGTCCCACTAAGTCCATGCCTATTCTTTCGAATGGTGTAGTGATAATAGGTAAAGGTTGTAACGGGGCGGGGGTGGTTTATAGGGATTCTTTTTTGACCTATCTCGCACTCCTTACAGTATTTGTTTATATTGGCATATATTCCAGGCCAGTAGAAATGTCTCAATACGGTCTGGGTTGTTTTGGCGGCGCCGCTATGGCCTGCCAAGAGATGTGAATGAGCAAAAAATAATATCTGTTCGCGAAATTTCTGAGGGACTACCAGTTGTGGAGGCTCATCTTGTTTCCCTATCCTGTATAGCAGATTGTTCTTAATGAGAAAGGAGGGGTAAGAGAGTGGTGATATGGGATTCCTTGCTTGTTGCCAAGCATTCTGGAGGGTGGGGTCCTGTATTTGGGCATAACGGAATGACCTGTCAGAGAGCCATGGGGCCTGAGTGAGCAGATTTAAAGGTGGAGGTACTGCCTTCATCAACGTATTTCTGAGCAGGGCAATAAACACAGGGTTGTCTGTACCCAAAATGAGTTGTTCTGGGAGATTGTCCATCATCCCTACCTTGGCGTGTAGAGAACTCCCATTGGATAGGGTAATAGGGATGTTTGCTACCGGATATATCCTGACATCTCCGTGCACACAACGTATGGGGATCTGTTCCTGCGGACAGACTTGAGAGTCCTCCACTAACGCGCTTTGTACAACGGATTGCCTGCAGCCTGAATCTAACAAAGCTATGACATCTTTTCCGTTAAGCATAAGACTTACATAAAAGCAAGAACCAAATTCCTTGGTGTACACGATGGTCCTTGGCACACAGCTGATATCCATTGGTTCCTCGGAGGGCTTTCTATGGGGACAGGTTCTGGCTATATGACCCCACTCCCCGCACTCATAACATTGAGGACCTTTGAACGGGGAAATGTCAACTTTAGAAGGTCGATCTTGAGGAGGCTTATTGCTTTTCTTTTCGGTTCGCATACGACCCGTAGCGAAGATTGAGGATTTTTCGGGTTCATAAACTAACGGTCTTGGTTGAGCTTGAGCAAAGGACGTTGCCATGTTTATGGCTTGTTCTATGGAGAGAGGTGCCTGCTGTCTAAGCCATCTTTGAGTAGGCATTGGTAGGGCTTCCAGGAATTGTTCTAAATAAATCAAAGCCATTATTTCCTTCTTACTGTTTTCCTGAGGCCTCAACCATTTGTCTGCAGCCGCTTTCAGCCTAAAGAATAATGTCTTTGGGGTGTCTCCAGGGTTGCCTCGTTCTTTTCTAAACCTCACCCTGTACATTTCCGGATCCATACCTAGATGATCCAATATAATACCCTTTATTTCTTTGTAGGGGGTATTCCCCGTAGGATTCGCCACTTGATAAGCAGCTTGAGCCTCCCCAGTCAACAGTGGTGCAAGGAAAAACTGCCATTTCGCCTCGGGCCATCCACAGGCTTGGGCAGCCCTTTCAAAGTTCATAAGGAAGGCATTCGGGTCTTCCCCGGGTTGGTATTTTTGCAGGGATATGTTGGGGTATCCTACATGCGCCCCCTGTCGGCTCTGTTGACTGGTGACAGAGTGGGCCTGTCCTTCGGCGACCCTTTGGATACATTCCACCTGTTGGGTTAATGAGGCTTTAAACATGTCCCTATCAGCTTATGCTATATTCATTTGCCTCTCTATGGCCCATTCCAACTTTTCTTGGCCACGTATCAGTTGTTGTATCAGGTTCTCCATTATGTTCGCCTAATGGAGGTTGCCCGCGTTCTCCACCAAAATGTGAGAGGTTGTCAAAAGAAATGTTTTTCGCACATATCATGCTTCTATATATAGACCTTATTAGGGCTTTATTAGGACTTCAATCGTGTTTAATGTCCACTTCAGTATTGTCCTGGTTTCCTTTTTGTCTCCGTAGGGTCTTCGGATTCAGTCCCCTTGAAGATTCTTTCTGGCCACCGTCGTCCCTCGGACAGAAAAAAGGCTCAGGTAAGTATTTTGTGAGATTCGTTTTTGCTTTAGGGAAGGAGTGAGGGGATAAATGAAACAAGAAGCCAAAACGTGAGGGGAGAGGTTGATGGGGATAATAAAGAAAACAAAATTCGACAGTGGAAAGAACTATTATCTCCTAGTTCTTTCTCCTTCTGTTACTATGTTTCCTTCGCTTCTCCCTCCCACCTCCTCCCTTCACTTAGTTCTATTTCCCCCTAAATATCCCCGCAAATGTCCACGCACCTGAGAAAGCCACGTCCCTCCGAGGCCGTGGCGGGGTGCTTCCGTTCTGCGGTGCCTGGTTGTCAACTCCTTTCAATCCTGCTTCACTACCGGACTCGGCCGTGCTTCCTCCAGGACAGCTGTAGCCTTCTTTAGATTTGGGTACGCCTCCGGTTCTGGTTGTCACCTCTCCCTCGGGTCTTTGGTCGCCCAGACTCAAAGTCTCCTCTCTCCGTCTTCCGCGCTCCTCTTCTGGCGTTCTCACTTCCCGTTTTGCATCCACGTAGGTCATGTGACCCGTGACGTCGGCGGTCTAGGGTTCTTTTGTGCTCTGGTTAAAGGGACCGACGTCTGTTTCCGGGGAATAGGTGTCGTCCCATCGCACCAAGGGCGGCTGAAAACAAAGGAGGGGAGACAAGTATGAGGGAATCGTATCTCCGCATTCCTTCTCATTCATTTCCTCAGTGGAGACAGGGGTTTCCTGACACCTGGGTACCTGGGTACCATATACTAGGGACTGACAAGGGTGCCCCAGTATCTAATCTGGAGTGTACCTGAATACATGACATAACATTTTATGGAGAAAGCAGATAGACTGGGGTCCTGATTAGCAGGATTCCAGTCGGACTAGTCAAAAACAGTGTAACATGAAGCAAAAAGTGGGGGTAACCATAAGAAGCAGATCCTACTTTCCTACAGCAGTGATAGCACAAAATATGAAAAACTGCTCTTTCTGCTTCAGCAGTGTAGGAAAGTGTCCTTTTTTGCATGGTTACCTCCCACTGTTTGCCTGATTTTTGATTCACTTTGACTGAATGTGCACTGGGTCCCTGCTAATCAGGTTCCCAGTGCCTGTGTTCTTTCCCAAAACTGTACCTTTGTTTCAACAATTGGCACACATATAAGTCCCTTGTAAAAGGTACCTCTGGTTCCAAGGGCCTTGTGACCAGATAGGTTCTCTAAGGGCTGCAGCATATATTGTGCTACCCTCAGAGACCCCTCACCAAACACATACCTACTGCCATTAAAGACTGTGTGTTTTGGTGCAGGTAAAACCTACAAGTTGACATGGCACACATCCCTGTGTGCCATGCATACAAACCACTGCCTGTGGCATAGGTAAGTCACCCCTCTAGCAGGCCTCACTGCCCTATGGCAGGGTGCAGTATACCACAGATGAAGGCACAGCTGCATGAGCAATACGCCCCAACAGTGTCTAAGTCCATTCTTAGACATTGTAAGTGCAGTGAAGCCATATTGAGTAAATGGGCTGGGAGATTGTCATTACGAAATCCACGGCTCCATGATGGCTTTACTGAATGCTAAGAAGTTTGGTATCAAGCTTCTCAGCACAATAAACCCACACTGATGCCAGTGCTGGATTTATTACAAAATGCACTCAGAGGGCATCTTAGGGATGCCCCCTGAAAAACGACCAACTCCCTAGTGTACAGCTGATTGTTCTGCACCAGCCTGCCACACTCAGACATGTTTCTGACCCCTTGAGGTGGGAGCCCTTGTGCTCTCATGGCTCAGGAACAAAGCCTGCTTGGGGTGGATGTGCTTCTCACCTACACCCAAGCAGAAACAGCATTCAGGGCGGTGAGCCTCAAAGGCTTCCTGCCATTGTTATGCTAGCCAGGGCCTCTCCAGCTAGTAGCGATGCCCGCTCCTCTGACCAGGCTCCACTTTTGGAGACAAGGTCAGCTGGAAAATGAGTAAGCAGGAGAGGTGTGTCCCATTTCTGCCAGGACCCCCCTTAAGGTGACCCGGACCAAGGTGACCCCCTCCATAGAAAATCCAAGATATTGGATGGAACGATTTTAGCCAATCAGGTTAGGGGATGCCCCCTCCCCAAAGGGAGGTGACATACAAAGGGTGTAGTCACCCTAAAGGTAAGTAGCCCATTGGCTACTACCTGCCAGTACCTGTAATGCCCCTAAATTCAGTATTTAGTGGCACCCCTGAACCTTGATCCTCAGATTCCTAAGAAGAAGAAGGACGAAGAAGCCGCTGTGCAGCCAAGCCTGAAGACGACTCCTGATTTGGCCCCAGCCCTACGGGCTTGTCTCCTGCTTAAAGACTCTGCAAAGAAGACGACTCCGGTCCTGCAGCCAGCTACTTCCAGAAACCCCAGGAAGACTACCTGCACCAGATCTCCCGAGCACAGTGGCTCTGTCCACAAGAAACCCACTCCAAGGACTCCGGATCCAGCTGGAACTGCGACTCCTGCCCACTCTACACCCGACGCCCATGGCCCAATTCTAAGTGGCTCACCTGTCCAGTGAAGTCTCCCCAGCGATCCTGACCTCGAAATCATCAGTGAGTGACTGACCTCTCCTGGACTCCACGAAGACCCCTGCAGCCTCATCTCAAGGAGTCCCCCGACTGCGACGGGTTCTGGTAAAGAAGTTCCAACGTCCAAAGGCACCCCTGCATACCAGCCTCCCGACTTTGGGGAGCCCAGCCTACAGTGCCCAGGCATCCACCGACACCTCTACTTACCTGCCCAGCTGTTGGTCACCTTCGTCAAGCCTCCTGGTTCAAGCCCGCAGCCTCTTTGTGCGGTCGAGATTCCCCATTCACTTGCATTGGGCGCCCGATGCTGATTTGCACCCTGGACCCGGCCGCCCCTGTTCCGCTGGTGGTGTATGGTTGGCGCTGCCTTTTGGCCCCCCCCTGTGCTTGCCTAAACCCACTGGGCCTGTGCCCTGAAACCACAGGTGGCTACCTAGAGCCAGCACCTCTGTAGGTGCCCCCAATCTCCATTGACTAACATTGGGTCAGTAACCTCTGCACCTGGCCGCCCCAGTGCCACTGGCGGTGCAGTATCTGCCTTGATCTGATCCTGGCCCAGTGTTGGTCTACAACCCCGAAGACTGGATGTGTAAGTCGAGTACTTACTTATAAATGTGCATAACTGTTTTCCTCCCATAGGATTGCATTGCAGTTCTTGATATTTGCACTGTCTATCTTTTACATTGCTATGTTACTGCTACTGTTGATTGACACCACAAAGTATTTTCAGTATTATTCTAAAGTATTCTTATTGTTTTTGCAAACACATTCATACTGTACCTGAAAAGTATTGCTATTTTAAACTGGTACTTACCTGCAACTGAGTCTCTCTTGATTCTAAAATAAAAGTAACAACATAATATTTTTATACAAAACAATTGGTCTTGGATTCAGCCTTTGAGTGTGTGTAATCATTTCATGAGTGAGGGTGTACAATCAATGCTTAACACAGCCGTCTGATAAGCCTAACTGCTCAACCACACTACTACAAAGAAGAGTAAGGTATTATCTACTTTAGCCTCTGTAAAGCCTCTGGGGATCCACTGGACTCTGTGCACGCTATACCTTACTTTGGTACAGTATATACAGAGCCAGCTTCCTACATTGGTGGATCAGCGGTGGGGTCTATGAGTTTGCATTTGCTGGACCACTCTGACAATAAGTGAGCAGACGACTACAATCCAAAATTGCCTTTAGATTCAACTGTATTTTTAAACTGACAATTTTTCAAAATTTGTAAAAGTCTTGTCAGGGCCTTGGTTAAGTCTCTTTAGTATTTTAAAACTTTAAAAGTTTACTTTAGTTAGGGGTAAATGTGCTTAGACATTGTGTTAGTCCTTTTAAAAAGGCCCCAACTGTTAGTAAAATAATGGAAGATGCAGAGAATGTGGTTGTGGAACTCAACTTGACCCCTTACCTCCATCTTGGCTGGAAGGAGCTGAGGTCCCTCCGTAAACTTAGAAAAATCAAAACTGGTTATAATCCTAACCAGGTTAAGCTCCAGGAGCTCGTGGCATAATACGCTAAGGAACACCCTTCTGAAGAGGATGCCCTACCTACAGAAGGAGAAAGTAGTGATGAGGATGCCAATTTCCATCCCCCTCACCTACATATAGAAGATGTGGCCCCTGCACCAATCTTCCCAAAAGTAGGGATTAGGGTACCTAGATCCCACACAGGTGGGACAGGCACCCCAAGTGACATTGAAGAAGACATCCTTTTAGTAAGGTTGACTAAAAGACTAGCCCTAGAGGATAGATTCCTGGCTATAGAAAAGGAAAGAGCAGAAACGGGTCTAGCACCTATAAATGGTGGCAGCAATATAATACCTAGGGACAGAGAGAGTTCTTATGACCCTAAAATCCCCAAAGGGATTGTCCCTAAATATAAGGAAGGTGATGATATCACAAAATGGTTCACAGCCTTTGAGAGGGGCTGTGGAATGAGAAAAGTGAAGAAGTCACACTGGGGAGAATTGCTGTGGGAACTGTTCACCGGTAACTGCAGGGACAGATTTACTGGGGCAGATGCTGAGTCCTATGACCTAATGAAGGGTACCCTGACTGAGGGCTTTGGACTCACCACTGAGAAATATAGAATTAGATTCAGGGGGGCTCACAAAACCTCAAGTCAGTCCTGGGTTGACTTCATAGACTACTCAGTGAAAACACTAGATGGCTGGTTAACTGAAAGTGAAGTGCATGACTAAGCTGCACGTTATAGTCTGTTTATGAATGAACACATTTTAATTAATTGCATTAATGAAAAGTTGCATCAGTATCTGGTAGACCTAGGTCCAATTTCTCCCCAAGAATTGGGAAAGAAGGCAGACTACTGGGTCAAGACTAGGGTGACCAAGCCCAGCACTGGGGGTGACCAAAAAAAAAGGGTTTACAAAACCTCCCCAGTGGAAAGTGGGTGATCATCCTAAAGATAAAAATCAAAGGTCTTCTAAAGGTCCCCAAAAACCTGCACAGGAGGGTGGGCCCCAGACCTCTTCACAACCCAGCAGTGGGTACAAAGGTAAAAATATTGATCCCCTAAAGGCCTGTAAGAAGTTGGGAAACAAAACTGGAGACCCTGCCTGTCCCAAAATGATTGCCCCTAGTACTCCTCCAGTTAGCACTGGCATGGCAAGTCTCCAGGTAGGATCAACAGTGTGCCCAGAGCAAATCAGGGTTCACACTGAAGCTATATTAGTCTCTGAGGGTGGAGTAGATTTGCCCACGCTTGCTGTCTGGCCCCATAATATGAAGAAATACCAGCAGCAACCCTTGATTAATGGGACTAGAGTAGAAGCCCTGAGGCATACAGGTGCCAGTGTCACCATGGTGACAGAAACGCTGGTTTCCCCAGGACAATATTTGGCTGGGAAAACCTCTCTAGTCACCAACGCTGATAATGTCTCAATAGTTCAGCCCATGGTTGTGGTGTCATTAGAATGGGGAGGGGTTACTGGCCTGAAACAGGTGGTGGTCTCTTCCAAGATCCCAGTTGAATGTCTGCTAGGGAATGATCTGGAGACCTCAGCATGGGCTGAGGTAGAACTGAAAACCCATGCAGCCTTGCTGAGAATCCTTGAGTTGGTGTATGTAAAAACAAGGGCATAGAACAGAGTACAGGGTGAAAAAGAAGTGTTGGAGTCTGGAATAATGGCACAACCTTTCAAGAGGAGAGGTAAGAAGACTGTGTAACCAGCTTCTGTACAGCAAAAAGCTCAGGACCCCTCTCCTCAGGGAGAGGACTGGTCAACCTAAGAGGGACCTGAGAGTATGGAACTTGAACCTTACCAAGTTGAGATCCTGGGCCCTGGAGGACCCTCTAGGGAACAGCTGTGCCTTGGACAGAGGACCTGTCCATCTCTTGAAAGCCTGCAACAGCAAGCTGCTGCACATAAAAAGGGAGATGTCAATGGCTCCCACGGGACCTATTGGGAGGAGGGACTCCTTTACACTGAGGCCAGAGACCCCAAACCTGGTGCCACTAGGAGAGTGGTAGTGCTTTAGTCGTTTAGAGAATGAATTCCGCCTCACATTGGCCCATGACATCCCGCTAGCTGGGCCAGAAAAAAACTTGGAATAGGCTTGTCAGACATTTCTACTGGCCAAACATGTCCCAGAAAGTAAAGGAGTTGTGTAGCTCCTGTGTCACCTGCCAAGGCAGTGGCAAGACAGGTGGACACCCAAAGGCCCCCTTAATGCCACTCCCAGTGGTTGGGGTTCCCTTTGAAAGGGTAGGTGTGGACATAGTGGGTCCACATGAACCTCCCACAGCATCAGGAAACAAATTCATACTGGTAGTAGTGGATCAGGCTATCAGATATCCTGAGGCAATTCCCCTTAGGACTACTACAGCCCCTGCAGTAGCCAAAGCCATCATTGGTATCCTTAGGAGGTGTTATCAGACAGAGGTTCCAACTTCATGTCTGCATAACTGGTACACAAGTGGGATGAGTGTGGGGTGACCTATAAGTTCACTACACCTTATCATCCACAAGCTAATGGCCCTGTTGAAAGGTTCAACAATACATTGAAAGGTATGATAATGGGACTCTGTCTTGCTTCGCCCTCCCAAAATACCACTCCCACACGATGACTCAAACACGACGAAGCAGGAGACATGTAACACAACAACACCTAGAAAAGGGTTTCACTTTATAAAATGAAACACCTCAAAGACTCTCTTTTTAGAATAAGGCTTGGGGTTTTATTTATGCAATGCTCCCTAACAGAAAGGCTTTCCCAGATGTCAAATTAACAACATTCAAATGTATATAGAGATATAGATTTATATGCAAGCAATAATAACACACTTGGTAAATGTAACAGTTAAATGCATGAATAATAATAATGAATAAACAAGCAGCAAATAGTACGGGACGTCCTGCAAGAAATCAGAAACATATATACACTAAATACATCAACTGATTACTTTGGATGTGCACTCTGACTCACTCACACATCACAAAGAAAACACCTCAAATGACCACAGCCACTGGCCACACATCACAATGGCACTAGTCAGAAACAAATCACTTCACCTGGCGCAAACACTGCATCTTAGCCCACTCCAGACTGGGGGACTCACAGCCGGGGTTAAGAGTCTCAGCAACCAGATGCCTGCACTGAAGATGTATCCATCGTTCAGGCTCAAACAATCCCGGTTTCTAAGTCAACAACCCTCCGCTTTATAGTCTCAAAACACACTAGAAGGTTCGAGAGTCCTTCCCTCTGCGCCAAGCAAACTTAATGTAATTGGCCACCTTCCATGCAAGCATTCCAGGGCAAAAGGAATTCCCACGTTCCCTCTACATTTTTACATGTTCCAGCCTTTAACTTAACAAAGCTTATGAAAGCCTTTGGTACATTTAACAATCTCTTCCAAAAACAAAACAAAGCAACCTTGAACGTGATTAACCCAAACAACTTGCAAACACTCTGTGGGCCTGTCTGTGCACGCAGAAAGCTCTAGCAAGACAGAGTCAGAATTCAGGATGACATGAGGCCATGTCAAAGCCAATAGTAAGAACTTCATAATACTTCCCAATGTACAACACAATGCACATTTGTGCACCACTGCCTATAGCATCGCATACTTCATCTCTCAATGTACAACATAATGTACATTTGTGCACCACTGCCTATAACACTGCACTTCGAGACCAAAAAGTACATTCCACACCTCTCTCTCTCTCTCATGCTTTCAAATACACATCCCACACGTTCTGTTCTTGGCAAGCTGTTCTACTGTGACAGCTCCCACTTCAAAACTACTAGAAGAAATCTTCAAAAGAAACAAGGCATATGCAGGACGTACATTCAGGCTAGGATAAAATAACACACCAAAGTCAATTAAAATGATGGTAGTCAAAGGTCATCACGTGGTGTCAAACCATAAGAGTGCCTCTAGCACTACAGACTCCCTGAAAAACTCAAAAAGAGATGGAATGTCCTTTTTTCATGTCTGCTTTTCACCTACAGAGAGGTGCCTCAGAAGGGAGTAGGGTTTTCCCCCTTTGAACTTCTGTTTGGCCATCCTTTTAGGGGACCACTTTGTCTTGTGAAGGAAGGTTGGGTGAAGCCTTTCCAAGAACCTAAGCAGTATATTGTGGACTAGGCCTACGTTCCAGCATGGCAGACTACATAAAGGAAGCATCCAAAAACCTTGAGGCCAGCCAAGAGCACCAGAAGCTCTGATATGCCCAAAAGGCTGCACTAGTGGAGTTCCAACCAGTGCAAAAGGTGTGGGTTTTAGAGCCTTTGGCACCAAGGGCCCTCCAAGACAAATGGAGTGGTCCTTATCCTATCCTAGAAAATAAAAGCGAGGACACCTACTTGGTAGACCTGGGCACTAGCAGGACCCCTAAGAGGGTGATTGTCAGCTCGATGATTCCTCGGGAACGGTTCGATGCCAAAAAGGGGTCCGCCTCTCGACAGTCCCAACCCTGACTGCTATAATAGCACAGGTGAGTGGGATGATCAAGTGGGGGAAGGAAAGGAAGGGGACAGCAGGGAGGGAGATCTGTAAGGCAAAAAACAACACAGGTAAGTACAGACTTAAACTAAATAGCCTTCACGGTACCTACTGAGCCATGCGTACCTGTAACACAATATAACTGTCCTCGTTCCCAAGGAGGACTGTAGGAATAACCTTATTGTTTGGTTTGCAGTGAAAGGTGGATTGCGCTAGGAAAGGGGCCAAAAAACAGAAGGATCCATAAGCACCCCAATTCAATATAGCAATAGATGGCTCACACATATCTATTACCTATAACATTCACAGCTGTACCGTACACACCATCAGGACTGACCATGCCCGCATCACAGGGGAAGAGCAGAAGGCCGCCTCTTGAACCCCCTGTTAGAATATACAAATAACAATCACCCCAAAATACTTCTTTTGGTTAACTGTCTCTGGATTCAATTAAATCATATTATATGCATTGTGCGCAATTGTCTGTTCCATACTGTCTGAGTTCCTAAACACCTAATGCACTCATGGGTGCTAGTAATTCGTAAATGCAACCAGGTTGTGAACAATGAACCCTCAGGTTAAAGTACAAGCACACCAACCCGTGGCTGGTCAACAGTTCCAAATTGCCTCCAAGGTATTTCAAGTTTGCTGGTAAAGCGTATTTCTTTTTACTGATCGATTCTTGTTGCTAGCGGTGCATGTGCACCCTTACCAGTACCAGGAAACACCAACGAGGCCGGCAGCGCAGCGCGCTGTATTACTCAGAATAATCAGCCCCGAGTCCGGCACCGGAGGTTCTTTTGAACTCTTCCTGCTTCCGGGTCACGTGGCTCTTTCCCATGAGGCAATCGCGGAACTTCCGCTTTGCCTCATGGGAACTGTAGTTCCTTCCGACCGCGCGTTCCTCTCGCCGAATGTCGGAACACTCGTCTTCCCGATCCATGCCGGTCCACCACCTTGTCATCCAAGACCAGGCCTTGCAAACAGCTCCCGGAAAGTGAACGTCCTCGGAAGACGGGGGATACCTCTCCTGGTTTCCGGTGAGTCGAGTGTGCATGTGACAGCACATCCCTCTTCTGGCGGGTTCTTCGCCGGCCGGGGTTTGTCAGGATTCCTTCTATGAAAGGCTTGAGTAAGACGTGGGGCCTTAACGTTTGTGGCTGGTTCCCAGGAGTTTTCCTCAGGACCGTAGTTCTTCCATGCAATGAGGTACCATAAGGAACCCTTCCTTCTTTTCGAGTCTAGGATGCGTTTAACCTCGTACTCAGGTTCTTGGTCTACCCAGATTGGTGTAGGTTGCTTCTTTATTGGTGTACCAGAGGGTTTCAACAGAGAAACATGGAATACCGGATGTATTCTCATGCTAGAAGGCAACGCCAACTGTACCGCTACAGGATTGATGCATCGTACAACCTTGTATGGACCTATGAATCTAGGGTTAAAGATGCTGTACCGGCGGAATCTTATGTTTCGGGTTGATAGCCATACGTAATCCCCTTTTTTGTAGCTCGGACCAGGGCGTCGTTTTTTGTCTGCATACTTTTTATAACGCTCCTTGGCCTCCATCAGGTATTGTCGTGCAACCTTAAAAGTCTGTTGTATCTTTTTGGTGCGTTCGGTTAGTTCCGGGATTTTTTCTGTTTTTAGAGGATGAACCAAGGGAATGAGTCTCGGGTGTACTCCATAGGTACAATAAAATGGAGCCATCTTAATAGAGCTGTGATGGGCGCTGTTGTACGCTACTTCTGCAAGCCACAATAAGTCCACCCATGCATTCTTGGTGTGGTCCACGTAACATCGGAGGTATTGTTTAAGAGTTTGATTGACTCGCTCCGTTTGACCATCCGTCTGCGGGTGATATGCAGTTGACAAGTTAGCAGAGATTTGAAGAATGTTACACCAGGTCTTCCAAAATTGGCTGGTGAATTGTGAACCCCTGTCAGACACGATGACTGTCGGCAAGCCATGCAAACGTACAATATTCGTGAGCAACAGCCGAGCCAATTGAGCAGCGGATGGTACAGCAGGGCACGCTATAAAATGCCCCATCTTTGTGAGGCTGTCAACAACCACCAGTATCGTGGTACATCCTTTGTCCTTAGGTAACCCTATGATAAAGTCCAACGAGATATGATCCCACGGTCTATCTGGTGTAGGTAGGGGATGAAGTAAACCCCTAGGTTTCCCCTTATCCATCTTGGCTTGATTGCAAATCTCACAACTTCTAACCTTTTGCTGAATGTCCTTTCGGATGGTGGGCCACCAGAATCGGCGTAACACGTTCTCCAAGGTTTTTCCATTCCAGGGTGTCCTGCACAAGGGTTTTCATGACACCACTGGAAGATTTCCTTCTGTAACTCAGGGCAAGGTATCAACAGTTGTTGCTTTCTCATAGGCAACCCTTCCTTGAGCCGCCAGGTGGGATTACTCTGTAACCAGTTCTTCCACTTGGTTTTCTGTACTGTGCATTTAATCTGATCAAGAAAACGATCTGTCTGTACAAGGCCAATCACCTTACTGGTAGGAATGATGGCCTGTTTTTGTGGCATCTCAGGTTCGATTGTGTTGTTCTGTCTGGATAGGGCGTCTGCTTTTCTGTTGTCTACACCCGGTCTATACGTCACCACAAAGTCGAATTCAGCGAAGTATAGCATCCATCTTAGTTGCCTCGGGGTAAGCAGACGAGCTGATCTCATAAATTGCAGGTTCCGATGGTCTGTGTAGACCGTGACTGTATGTTTTGCCCCCATCAGGTAATGCCTCCATTCTCCAAAGGCTACCTTAATAGCTAACAATTCTCTTTCGGCGATGGTGTAGTTAGATTCCGCTTGATTCAGCTTATGGGACATGTAGGCAACCGGATGAAGCTGTCCAGTGTTCTTATTCCTCTGTGATAGCACGGCTCCTACTGCGGTACCCGAAGCATCTGCTTCCACGACGTAAGGGATGTTATTATCCGGATGTGCCAATATTGGTGCTGACGTAAATGCTTGTTTTAACACCAAGAAGGCATGCTGGGCTTCGTCTGTCCACTGGAATGGAAGGTTTTTTCTCAATAGTCTTGTGATAGGCGTCACCACCCGTGAGAAATGATTGATGAAACGCCTGTAAAAATTCGCAAAGCCCAGGAAGCATTGCACATCTTTAACCGTATTGGGCTGGGGCCAATCCATAACGGCCTGTATCTTGCGACTAGCCATTTCCTGTCCCTCCGCTGACAATATGACTCCCAAGAATTCCACCTTACGTACATTAAACTCACACTTACTGAGCTTACAAAACAGATGGTTCCGACGTAATGTTTGTAGCACCGCTCTTACATGGGAGATGTGTTGTTCTTCACTCTTGGAATAGACCAAGATGTCGTCGATATATACAATGGCCGTTATATCCAGGAACTCTCGGAGCACATCTGTTAGAAAGAATTGAAACGCCGCAGGGGCATTACACAGCCCAAACGGCATAACTCTGTATTCAAATAGACCATAACGAGTCCGGAAGGCCGTTTTCCATTCGTCCCTCTGGCGCATTCTTACCAAATGATAGGCGCCCTTTAAATCCAATCTCGTAAATATCACTGCTTGGCGAACCTGGTCCAATAAAACCGGTATCAATGGCAAAGGATACCTGTTTTTTACCGTAACGTTATTCAGCGCTCTAAAGTCCACACAAGCCCTTAGCTCTCCGTTAGCCTTTGGAATAAAAAAAAGAGGCGAAGCCGCTGGGGATTTGGATGGTCGTATGAACCCATTCTTTTGGTAGGTATCGAGATATTTCTTCAAATGTTCATTTTCTGGCTCAGTAAGTGCATAAATCCTGCCACAAGGTATCACTGCTCCAGGGACCAGGTCGATTTGGCAGTCATATGCTCGATGCGGGGGTAAGATGTTGGCCTGGTTTTCATTGAATACATCTTCCAAATCATGATAAGGTAAAGGCAAGTCGATATCTTGCTCTTCGGCGGTGGCAATCATATGTACCTGGGATAACGATGTGGCGGGTCTATTCTGTGACTGTTGGCAGTGTTGTAAGCAATAGGGGGATCCAAACTCCAGAGAAGTATCACTCCAATTGATAGAAGGATTATGTTTTCGCAACCATGGAAGTCCCAAGATTATGCCATATTGAGGGGCAGGGATGATGTTAAAGAGAAGTAATTCCCAATGGTTCTCCCCGCACATGACTTCCAATTCCTGAGTGTTATAGCATATAGGCCCTGACGCCAAACATCTCCCATCAACAGCTACCACAGACTCGGGTTCCCGTTTTTTCACAAATTCTAACTGTAAGGTTTTGGCTAATTCAGTGTCCATAAAGAGGCCCGTCGCTCCTGAATCGACCATGGCCTTACAAGAGTGCCACTGGTTATCGATGTATACCTGCAAGGTAACATAAAAATGAACAGAGGATTCTCCTGACTCTTGATTGACGGAAGGTATCATTTTCACGCCCAAGAACTTCCCTTCCTGTCTTCTTGAGCTCTGGGGTTTTCCGTTTTCTGTACTTCCATAACAGCTGTGGTTTGTCCTTCTCTAGCCCGACCCTTAGGCTTGATTAAGCAATCCTTGACGTAGTGGCCTTTTCTTCCACAGTATAAACAGAGCCCATTCTTCCTTCGTTGTTCTCTTTCCTCAGTGGTGAGGGAAGCTCTTATGGAGCCTATCTCCATCGGTTCTGTGTTGTTACCGCCGCTCCCCATCGAGCTTTTGTTTCTCTCGAACCTAGGTGCTGGTCGGTCAAGTCGTCTTTTATCACTTTTGCGTTCGTTAAGTCTATGGTCCAGTCGCAAGGTTAAACTAATTAGCCCCATACACGTAGTGGGTTGGGGGTCTATGGATGCCAACACATCTTTCAGATCGTCTTTGAGACCCTGGTAGAACAAGGCAGCTTGTTTGGCTTCGGGCCAGTCGGTTTCCGCTATCAATCTTTGAAAGGTGTTAATATACACTAGTAATTCTCTATTCCCTTGCTTTAATTCAAGTAATTCCCTGTCCGCGGTAAAGGCGGCAGCTCTACGGTCAAACACCCTCTCGAACTCTGTACGGAAGGCCGACCAATCGTACAGTAAAGGGTCATCTCGGCGAACCAATGGAACCGCCCATTGCGCCGCGTCTCCTGTTAAATAGGAAATGGCAAACGCTACCCGAGCTTGATTGGCAGTAAAGGCCTTGGGCTTACAATTAAAATGTAATAGGATTTGGGTGAGGAACACCTGAACTTTACAGGGATCCCCAGAGAACCTTTCTGGTGCAGCAAGCGGAATAGGCGTGGGCATCTCTACGCAAAAGGGTGCCGAAGGATTAGTAAAACCTCCCCCCGTATACCTCCCTACGCCTACGTCAAATGGGTTTCGCTGCATCCGATCTATCTTCTGTTTCAGGTTATCGGTTTCTGCGCGAGAGGCGGCTAGCTCACTCTGTAGCCCTGCTAGGACACCTATGACATCCTCTAACGTGGCCATCTTTGTATCGATCCGCCCAGGAGGAGTTAATATACGTGGGCTGATTATTCTGTCAGCTCGATGATTCCTCGGGAACGGTTCGATGCCAAAAGGGGTCCGCCTCTCGACAGTCCCAACCCTGACTGCTATAATAGCACAGGTGAGTGGGATGATCAAGTGGGGGAAGGAAAGGAAGGGGACAGCAGGGAGGGAGATCTGTAAGGCAAAAACAACACAGGTAAGTACAGACTTAAACTAAATAGCCTTCACGGTACCTACTGAGCCATGCGTACCTGTAACACAATATAACTGTCCTCGTTCCCAAGGAGGACTGTAGGAATAACCTTATTGTTTGGTTTGCAGTGAAAGGTGGATTGCGCTAGGAAAGGGGCCAAAAAACAGAAGGATCCATAAGCACCCCAATTCAATATAGCAATAGATGGCTCACACATATCTATTACCTATAACATTCACAGCTGTACCGTACACACCATCAGGACTGACCATGCCCGCATCACAGGGGAAGAGCAGAAGGCCGCCTCTTGAACCCCCTGTTAGAATATACAAATAACAATCACCCCAAAATACTTCTTTTGGTTAACTGTCTCTGGATTCAATTAAATCATATTATATGCATTGTGCGCAATTGTCTGTTCCATACTGTCTGAGTTCCTAAACACCTAATGCACTCATGGGTGCTAGTAATTCGTAAATGCAACCAGGTTGTGAACAATGAACCCTCAGGTTAAAGTACAAGCACACCAACCCGTGGCTGGTCAACAGTTCCAAATTGCCTCCAAGGTATTTCAAGTTTGCTGGTAAAGCGTATTTCTTTTTACTGATCGATTCTTGTTGCTAGCGGTGCATGTGCACCCTTACCAGTACCAGGAAACACCAACGAGGCCGGCAGCGCAGCGCGCTGTATTACTCAGAATAATCAGCCCCGAGTCCGGCACCGGAGGTTCTTTTGAACTCTTCCTGCTTCCGGGTCACGTGGCTCTTTCCCATGAGGCAATCGCGGAACTTCCGCTTTGCCTCATGGGAACTGTAGTTCCTTCCGACCGCGCGTTCCTCTCGCCGAATGTCGGAACACTCGTCTTCCCGATCCATGCCGGTCCACCACCTTGTCATCCAAGACCAGGCCTTGCAAACAGCTCCCGGAAAGTGAACGTCCTCGGAAGACGGGGGGATACCTCTCCTGGTTTCCGGTGAGTCGAGTGTGCATGTGACAGCACATCCCTCTTCTGGCGGGCTCTTCGCCGGCCGGGGTTTGTCAGGATTCCTTCTATGAAAGGCTTGAGTAAGACGTGGGGCCTTAACGTTTGTGGCTGGTTCCCAGGAGTTTTCCTCAGGACCGTAGTTCTTCCATGCAATGAGGTACCATAAGGAACCCTTCCTTCTTTTCGAGTCTAGGATGCGTTTAACCTCGTACTCAGGTTCTTGGTCTACCCAGATTGGTGTAGGTTGCTTCTTTATTGGTGTACCAGAGGGTTTCAACAGAGAAACATGGAATACCGGATGTATTCTCATGCTAGAAGGCAACGCCAACTGTACCGCTACAGGATTGATGCATCGTACAACCTTGTATGGACCTATGAATCTAGGGTTAAAGATGCTGTACCGGCGGAATCTTATGTTTCGGGTTGATAGCCATACGTAATCCCCTTTTTTGTAGCTCGGACCAGGGCGTCGTTTTTTGTCTGCATACTTTTTATAACGCTCCTTGGCCTCCATCAGGTATTGTCGTGCAACCTTAAAAGTCTGTTGTATCTTTTTGGTGCGTTCGGTTAGTTCCGGGATTTTTTCTGTTTTTAGAGGATGAACCAAGGGAATGAGTCTCGGGTGTACTCCATAGGTACAATAAAATGGAGCCATCTTAATAGAGCTGTGATGGGCGCTGTTGTACGCTACTTCTGCAAGCCACAATAAGTCCACCCATGCATTCTTGGTGTGGTCCACGTAACATCGGAGGTATTGTTTAAGAGTTTGATTGACTCGCTCCGTTTGACCATCCGTCTGCGGGTGATATGCAGTTGACAAGTTAGCAGAGATTTGAAGAATGTTACACCAGGTCTTCCAAAATTGGCTGGTGAATTGTGAACCCCTGTCAGACACGATGACTGTCGGCAAGCCATGCAAACGTACAATATTCGTGAGCAACAGCCGAGCCAATTGAGCAGCGGATGGTACAGCAGGGCACGCTATAAAATGCCCCATCTTTGTGAGGCTGTCAACAACCACCAGTATCGTGGTACATCCTTTGTCCTTAGGTAACCCTATGATAAAGTCCAACGAGATATGATCCCACGGTCTATCTGGTGTAGGTAGGGGATGAAGTAAACCCCTAGGTTTCCCCTTATCCATCTTGGCTTGATTGCAAATCTCACAACTTCTAACCTTTTGCTGAATGTCCTTTCGGATGGTGGGCCACCAGAATCGGCGTAACACGTTCTCCAAGGTTTTTTCCATTCCAGGGTGTCCTGCACAAGGGTTTTCATGACACCACTGGAAGATTTCCTTCTGTAACTCAGGGCAAGGTATCAACAGTTGTTGCTTTCTCATAGGCAACCCTTCCTTGAGCCGCCAGGTGGGATTACTCTGTAACCAGTTCTTCCACTTGGTTTTCTGTACTGTGCATTTAATCTGATCAAGAAAACGATCTGTCTGTACAAGGCCAATCACCTTACTGGTAGGAATGATGGCCTGTTTTTGTGGCATCTCAGGTTCGATTGTGTTGTTCTGTCTGGATAGGGCGTCTGCTTTTCTGTTGTCTACACCCGGTCTATACGTCACCACAAAGTCGAATTCAGCGAAGTATAGCATCCATCTTAGTTGCCTCGGGGTAAGCAGACGAGCTGATCTCATAAATTGCAGGTTCCGATGGTCTGTGTAGACCGTGACTGTATGTTTTGCCCCCATCAGGTAATGCCTCCATTCTCCAAAGGCTACCTTAATAGCTAACAATTCTCTTTCGGCGATGGTGTAGTTAGATTCCGCTTGATTCAGCTTATGGGACATGTAGGCAACCGGATGAAGCTGTCCAGTGTTCTTATTCCTCTGTGATAGCACGGCTCCTACTGCGGTACCCGAAGCATCTGCTTCCACGACGTAAGGGATGTTATTATCCGGATGTGCCAATATTGGTGCTGACGTAAATGCTTGTTTTAACACCAAGAAGGCATGCTGGGCTTCGTCTGTCCACTGGAATGGAAGGTTTTTTCTCAATAGTCTTGTGATAGGCGTCACCACCCGTGAGAAATGATTGATGAAACGCCTGTAAAAATTCGCAAAGCCCAGGAAGCATTGCACATCTTTAACCGTATTGGGCTGGGGCCAATCCATAACGGCCTGTATCTTGCGACTAGCCATTTCCTGTCCCTCCGCTGACAATATGACTCCCAAGAATTCCACCTTACGTACATTAAACTCACACTTACTGAGCTTACAAAACAGATGGTTCCGACGTAATGTTTGTAGCACCGCTCTTACATGGGAGATGTGTTGTTCTTCACTCTTGGAATAGACCAAGATGTCGTCGATATATACAATGGCCGTTATATCCAGGAACTCTCGGAGCACATCTGTTAGAAAGAATTGAAACGCCGCAGGGGCATTACACAGCCCAAACGGCATAACTCTGTATTCAAATAGACCATAACGAGTCCGGAAGGCCGTTTTCCATTCGTCCCTCTGGCGCATTCTTACCAAATGATAGGCGCCCTTTAAATCCAATCTCGTAAATATCACTGCTTGGCGAACCTGGTCCAATAAAACCGGTATCAATGGCAAAGGATACCTGTTTTTTACCGTAACGTTATTCAGCGCTCTAAAGTCCACACAAGCCCTTAGCTCTCCGTTAGCCTTTGGAATAAAAAAAAGAGGCGAAGCCGCTGGGGATTTGGATGGTCGTATGAACCCATTCTTTTGGTAGGTATCGAGATATTTCTTCAAATGTTCATTTTCTGGCTCAGTAAGTGCATAAATCCTGCCACAAGGTATCACTGCTCCAGGGACCAGGTCGATTTGGCAGTCATATGCTCGATGCGGGGGTAAGATGTTGGCCTGGTTTTCATTGAATACATCTTCCAAATCATGATAAGGTAAAGGCAAGTCGATATCTTGCTCTTCGGCGGTGGCAATCATATGTACCTGGGATAACGATGTGGCGGGTCTATTCTGTGACTGTTGGCAGTGTTGTAAGCAATAGGGGGATCCAAACTCCAGAGAAGTATCACTCCAATTGATAGAAGGATTATGTTTTCGCAACCATGGAAGTCCCAAGATTATGCCATATTGAGGGGCAGGGATGATGTTAAAGAGAAGTAATTCCCAATGGTTCTCCCCGCACATGACTTCCAATTCCTGAGTGTTATAGCATATAGGCCCTGACGCCAAACATCTCCCATCAACAGCTACCACAGACTCGGGTTCCCGTTTTTTCACAAATTCTAACTGTAAGGTTTTGGCTAATTCAGTGTCCATAAAGAGGCCCGTCGCTCCTGAATCGACCATGGCCTTACAAGAGTGCCACTGGTTATCGATGTATACCTGCAAGGTAACATAAAAATGAACAGAGGATTCTCCTGACTCTTGATTGACGGAAGGTATCATTTTCACGCCCAAGAACTTCCCTTCCTGTCTTCTTGAGCTCTGGGGTTTTCCGTTTTCTGTACTTCCATAACAGCTGTGGTTTGTCCTTCTCTAGCCCGACCCTTAGGCTTGATTAAGCAATCCTTGACGTAGTGGCCTTTTCTTCCACAGTATAAACAGAGCCCATTCTTCCTTCGTTGTTCTCTTTCCTCAGTGGTGAGGGAAGCTCTTATGGAGCCTATCTCCATCGGTTCTGTGTTGTTACCGCCGCTCCCCATTGAGCTTTTGTTTCTCTCGAACCTAGGTGCTGGTCGGTCAAGTCGTCTTTTATCACTTTTGCGTTCGTTAAGTCTATGGTCCAGTCGCAAGGTTAAACTAATTAGCCCCATACACGTAGTGGGTTGGGGGTCTATGGATGCCAACACATCTTTCAGATCGTCTTTGAGACCCTGGTAGAACAAGGCAGCTTGTTTGGCTTCGGGCCAGTCGGTTTCCGCTATCAATCTTTGAAAGGTGTTAATATACACTAGTAATTCTCTATTCCCTTGCTTTAATTCAAGTAATTCCCTGTCCGCGGTAAAGGCGGCAGCTCTACGGTCAAACACCCTCTCGAACTCTGTACGGAAGGCCGACCAATCGTACAGTAAAGGGTCATCTCGGCGAACCAATGGAACCGCCCATTGCGCCGCGTCTCCTGTTAAATAGGAAATGGCAAACGCTACCCGAGCTTGATTGGCAGTAAAGGCCTTGGGCTTACAATTAAAATGTAATAGGATTTGGGTGAGGAACACCTGAACTTTACAGGGATCCCCAGAGAACCTTTCTGGTGCAGCAAGCGGAATAGGCGTGGGCATCTCTACGCAAAAGGGTGCCGAAGGATTAGTAAAACCTCCCCCCGTATACCTCCCTACGCCTACGTCAAATGGGTTTCGCTGCATCTGATCTATCTTCTGTTTCAGGTTATCGGTTTCTGCGCGAGAGGCGGCTAGCTCACTCTGTAGCCCTGCTAGGACACCTATGACATCCTCTAACGTGGCCATCTTTGTATCGATCCGCCCAGGAGGAGTTAATATACGTGGGCTGATTATTCTGTCAGCTCGATGATTCCTCGGGAACGGTTCGATGCCAAAAAGGGGTCCGCCTCTCGACAGAACCAACCCTGACTGCTATAATAGCACAGGTGAGTGGGATGATCAAGTGGGGGAAGGAAAGGAAGGGGACAGCAGGGAGGGAGATCTGTAAGGCAAAAACAACACAGGTAAGTACAGACTTAAACTAAATAGCCTTCACGGTACCTACTGAGCCATGCGTACCTGTAACACAATATAACTGTCCTCGTTCCCAAGGAGGACTGTAGGAATAACCTTATTGTTTGGTTTGCAGTGAAAGGTGGATTGCGCTAGGAAAGGGGCCAAAAAACAGAAGGATCCATAAGCACCCCAATTCAATATAGCAATAGATGGCTCACACATATCTATTACCTATAACATTCACAGCTGTACCGTACACACCATCAGGACTGACCATGCCCGCATCACAGGGGAAGAGCAGAAGGCCGCCTCTTGAACCCCCTGTTAGAATATACAAATAACAATCACCCCAAAATACTTCTTTTGGTTAACTGTCTCTGGATTCAATTAAATCATATTATATGCATTGTGCGCAATTGTCTGTTCCATACTGTCTGAGTTCCTAAACACCTAATGCACTCATGGGTGCTAGTAATTCGTAAATGCAACCAGGTTGTGAACAATGAACCCTCAGGTTAAAGTACAAGCACACCAACCCGTGGCTGGTCAACAGTTCCAAATTGCCTCCAAGGTATTTCAAGTTTGCTGGTAAAGCGTATTTCTTTTTACTGATCGATTCTTGTTGCTAGCGGTGCATGTGCACCCTTACCAGTACCAGGAAACACCAACGAGGCCGGCAGCGCAGCGCGCTGTATTACTCAGAATAATCAGCCCCGAGTCCGGCACCGGAGGTTCTTTTGAACTCTTCCTGCTTCCGGGTCACGTGGCTCTTTCCCATGAGGCAATCGCGGAACTTCCGCTTTGCCTCATGGGAACTGTAGTTCCTTCCGACCGCGCGTTCCTCTCGCCGAATGTCGGAACACTCGTCTTCCCGATCCATGCCGGTCCACCACCTTGTCATCCAAGACCAGGCCTTGCAAACAGCTCCCGGAAAGTGAACGTCCTCGGAAGACGGGGGGATACCTCTCCTGGTTTCCGGTGAGTCGAGTGTGCATGTGACAGTGATCCACCTCAAACCTTTACATGATAGGTCTGATGTAACCATGGTGATGGTTACTGATGAGGATCAGGAGACAGAGGGTGAATCTGTCCCTGACCTCCTCTCTTACAATCCAACAGATGGGTCAGTTGATGGCGTTGTCTACTCAGGCACCCTCTCTACCCAACTGCAGGCTGACTGCAGGCAAGTCCTACAGCAGTATGCTGAGCTCTTCTTCTTAACCCCTGGACAGACACACTGGTGTACCCATGATGTGGACACTGGGGACAGCTTGCCTGTCAAAACAAAGATCTATTGGCAGTCTGACCAAGTTAAGGAGAGCATCAAAGCGTAAGTAAGCAAGATGCTGGAGTTAGGGGTTATTGAACCCTCTGAGAGTCTCTGGGACAGCCCAGTGGTCTTAGTTACCAAGCCTCACACACAGGGTGGGTGGAAAGAGAGAAATTAGGTTTTGTGTGGACTACAGAGGTCTCAATGCTGTCACTAAGACAGATACTCACCCTATACCCAGGGCTGATGAGCTGATAGACAAATTGGGTGCAGCCAAATTTCTCAGTACTTTTGACTTAATTGCAGGTTACTGGCAGATTGGCATGGCCCGAGGAGCCAAAGAAAAGACAGCATTCTCCACAGCAGATGGGCATTATCAGTTTACTGTTATGCCCTTTGGCTTTAAGAATGCCCCAGCCACCTTCCAAAGGTTGGTGAATTAAGTTCTTGCTGGGTTGGAGACCTTTAGTGCAGCATATCTTGATGATATTGCTGTCTTTAGCTCCTCCTGGCAGGATCAGCTGGTCCACCTGGGGAAGGATTTACAGGCCCTGCAATCTGCAGGCCTAACTATCAAGGCATCCAAATGCCAGATAGGACAGGGTACTGTTGTATACTTGGGCCACCTTGAAGGCAGCAGTGGCTCATTCGCTAAGGCGGAGGAGAGTCTCCCCACTGCTTTGAAGTAGTGAAAGAAAGGAAAAATAAAATGATAATAACTTGATGTTATTATCATTTTATTTGTTGCTGCTATGGCAGCATGGGGGTGGGGCTGCTCTGCTCACAGAGCAGGGCAGGAGAGGAGTGGTGGATACACTGAAGTGCGCATGATGCCTTGGCCGGCCGTCTCGGCCCGCCAAACAGCCATGCACACTTAGCATGTTCTCCACCCAGGCTGCATTACAGCATGGGTGGAGAACATGCGCAGGCTCCCAGTCCCCGTCTGAGCGCCGAACTATGGCGCTCAGACCCATCACAACGCTGCATTGCAGCGTTGTGATTGATTAAGGTGAGCCAATCACAAAGCTGCATTGCTGTGTTGTGATTGGCTCAGGGGTGCCTGGCGGCTTCCTGTTCGGCCGTCGCGGAGGAGAGACAACGTGGGAGAGACGCGGCGAGGTGTCTTTTTCTTTTTTACACCCCTTTGCCCCCTCGCCCACTGCCCCCCACCACACCACTCCAAATCTGTGCCGGCCACCACTGCTTGTGGGTGGAGGCCAAGTGCAACACTTACAATCCAAGATCAGACAATTCTGGACTGGGAAGCTCCAACAACCCAGACCCAATTCAAGGCATTCCTTGGCTTGACTGAGTACTATAGGAGGTTTGTAAAGGGGTATGGATCCATTGTGACACCCCTCACAGAACTCACCTCCAAGAAGATGTCCAAGAAAGTAAACTGGACAGTTAGTTGTCAAAAGGCTTTTGACGCCCTGAAAGAGCAGTGGGCTCAGCACCAGTTCTCAAAACCCAGACTACTCTAAGCAGTTCATTGTGCAGACTGATGCCTCTAAACTAGGGATAGGAGCAGTCCTGTCCCAAACCAGCGATGAGGGCCACAACCAGCCTGTTGCTTTTAATAGCAGGAGGTAACTCCCCGGGGAACAGCGTTCGAGTGCCATTGAGATGGAGGCCTTTGCTGTGGTCTGCTCCCTGAAGAAGTTGAGACCATACCTGTTTGGTACTCTCTTCCTTATTCAAACTGACCACAGACCTCTCAGATGGCTTATGCAGATGAAAGGCGAGAACCCAAAACCTTTGAGGCCGCCCATCTCCCTACAGGGAATGGACTTCACAGTGGAACACTGCCCATGCCAATGCAGATGGACTTTCCAGGTTCTTCCACTTAGACAATGAAGACTCTCTTGGGAATGGTTAGTCTCATCCTCTTTCTTTTTGGGAAAGGTCTGGAGGAAAGTGCCTCCTTTTGCATGGTTACATCTCACTTTTTGCCTGATTTCTGATGCACCTTGAATGTGCACTGGGTCCCTGCTAATCAGGTTCCCAGTGCCTGTGTTCTTTCCCAGACCTGTACCTTTGTTTCCACAATTGGCCTCTGTAAAGGGTACCCTTGGTACCAAGGAGCTTGTGACCAAAGAGGGTCTCTAAGGGCTGCAGCATGTATTGTGCTACCCTCAGAGACCCCTCACCAAACACATACCCACTGCCATTGCAGACTGTGTGTTTTGGTGCAGCTAAAACTGAAGAGTCGACATGGCACACATTAGTGTGTGTCATGCCTGCAAATCACTGCCTGTGGCATAGGTAATTCTCCCCTCTAGCAGGCCTCACAGCCCTAAGGCAGGGTGCACTATACCACAGGTGAGGGCGTAGCTGCATAAGCAATATGCCCATACAGTGTCTAAGTCCATTCTTAGACAATGTAAGTGCAGTGAAGCCATATTGAGTACATGGGCTGGGAGTTTGTCATTAAGAACTCCATAGCTCCATGATGGCTTTACTGAATGCTAGGAAGTTTGATATCAAACTTCTCAGCATAATAAACCCACACTGATGCCAGTGCTGGATTTATTACAAAATGCACTTAGTGGGCAGCTTAGAGATGCCCCCTGAAGAACAACCAACTCCCTAGTGTACAGCTGACTGGTCTGCACCATTCTGCCACACTCAGACATGTTTCTGACCCCCTGAGTTGGGAACCCTTGTGCTCTTGTGTGTCAGGAACATAGCCTGCTTGGAGTGGAGGTGTTTCTCACCTACCCCCAACCAGGAACAGCATTCAGGGTGGTGACCCTCAAAGGCTTCCTGCCCTTTGTCTTATTAGCCAGGGCCTCTCCAGCTTGTGGAGATGCCTGCCCCTCTGACCAAGCCCCACTTTTGGCAGCAAGGTCAGCGGGAAAACTATTAAGCAGGAGAGGTGTGTCCCCTCTCTGCCAGGTCCACCCCTAAGGTGTTCTGGGCCAAGGTGAGCCCCTCCTTAGAAAATCTTCCATTTTGAATGGAAGGATTTTAGCCAATTAGGTTAGGGATGCCCCCTCCCCAAAGGGAGGGGATATACAAAGTTTGTAGTCACCCTAAAGGTAAGTAGCCCATTGGCTACTTCCAGCCAGTACCTGTAACAGCCTTAAATTCAGTATTTAGGGGAACACCTGAACCTTGACCCTCAGATTCCTGTGATCTAAGAAGAAGAAGGACAAAGAAGATGCCATGCAGCCAAGCCTGAAGACGACTACTGATTTGGCCCCAGCCACCTACCGGCCTGTCTCTCGCCTCAAAGACTCTGCAAAGACGACGATTTCTGTCCTGCAACCAGCGACTTCCAGAAACCTGAGGAAGATTGCCTGCACTTCCACAAAGACCAGATCTCCCACGGACTGTGGCTCTGTCTGCAAGAAACACACTCCAAGGACTCCGGATCCAGCTGGAACTACAGCACCTGCCCACTGTGCTCCCGACGCCCACGGCCGAGTCTGAGTGGCCCACCTGCCAGTGAAGTCTCCCCAGCAATCCTGACCTCAGAACCATTGGTGGCTGACCTCTCCTGGACTTCACAAAAATGCCTGCAGCCTCATCTTAGAGGGTCCCACTGCCTGCGACCAGCTCCAGTAAGGAAGTTCCGACGTCCAAAGGCACCCCAGCATCCTTCGCCCCTGATTTTGGGGAGCCCAGCCGACAGGGCCCAGGTTTCCACCGACACCTCTACTTACCTGCCCAGCTGTTGGTTTCCTTCATCCAGCCTCCTGGTCTGAGCCTGCAGCCTCTTTGTGCGACTGAGATTTCCAATTCACATGCATTGGGCACCCGACGCAGATTTGCACCCTGCACCCGGCCTCCCCTATGCCGTTGGTGGTGTATGGCTGGTGCTGCCTTTTGCCCCCCCCCTGTGCTTTCCTAAACCCATGGCGCCTGTGCCCTAAAACCGCGGGTGCCTACCTACAGCCAGCACCTCTGTGGGTGCCTCCAGTCTCCATTGACTAACAATGGGCCCAGTGACCTCTGCACCCGGCTGCCCCAGTGCCACTGGCGGTGCAGTATCTACCTTGATATGACCCTGGCCCAGTGTTGGTCTAAAACCCCGAAGACTGGATGTGTAAGTCAAGTACTTACCTGTAAATGTGCATAACTCTTTTCCTCCCATGGGATTGCAATGCAGTTCTTGATATTTGCACTAAGTGTTCATCTTTTACATTGCTAAGTTACTGCTACTGCTGATTGACTCCACAAAGTATTTTCAGTATCACTGTAAAGTATTCTTATTGCTTTTGCAAACACATTGATACTGTACCTGAAAAGTATTGCTATTTTAAACTGGTAAATACCTGCAACTGAGTCTCTCTTGGTTCTAACAAAGTATTATTTTTATACAAAACTATTGGTCTTAGATTCAGTCTTTGAGTGTGTGTAATCATTTTGTGCCTGAGCGTGTACAACAAATGCTTAACACAGCCCTCTGATTTATTATTTATTTTATTATTAAGCTTGTAGAGCGCGCGGCTACCTCCGATGGAGGTGTCCCGGCGCTAGCAGCGTGTCCCATCTGTGGGTCATGAGCCGGACTAGACAGTGAGCTCTAGGGCAGGCCGAACATCGATGTTTTTAAGGCTTTCCTGAACATGGTTTCCGAATTAATCTTCCTCAGGTGGTCAGGCATAGAATTCCAAAGTGTGGTGGTTTTCACCGATAAAGCACGGCCACCGATCCTGGCCTTTGCAAAGCGGGGGATCACCAGTAAATTCAGGTCGTTAGATCTAAGTACTCTGGCCTAGCTGTATTTCTGAAGTCTCCGCTTTAGGTATTGGGGGCCAGTATCCCTGACTGTTCTATACGCCAAGGTCAGTGCCTTAACCTCTATTCTTCTTTTTACAGGAAGCCAGTGTAAGCTGTGCAAGTGGGGAGTAATATGATGTCGCAGTGGCACATTCCTAATTAGCCTAGCTGCTGCGTTCTGAATAATGTGTAATCTTCTGAGAAAATACTCAGGAAGACCAAAGTAGAGGCTATTAGCATAGTCTAGTTGAGAGGTGACTAAAGCATGCACTACTGCCTTCCTGCAGTCCATAGGAAGAAAATGAAGAAATCTCCGCAGAGCCTTCAGTTTCCAGAAACACAGTGAGGAAACATGAGCAATTTGCGCCTTGCCAGTCAGTTGAGAGTCAAACTTAAACCCTAAGTTCCTGGCAGAGGCAACTGGCAGCGGAGGCGGATTGAGCTCAGCCGGCCACCAAAGTGCCGACCCAGGGGGAGTGGATTGATTAAAAAACAGAACCTCCGTTTTATCAGTGTTTAATTTTAAGCAGCTATCCGTCATCCACAAAGAGATGTTTAGGAGACACTGCCTAAAATTGGCGAAAGCTGTCTCGTTGTGTTCTCTAAAAGAGAACACCAGTTGTGTATCGTCAGCATACGAGACAACTTTCACCCCACATTGCTCAAAAATTGCTGCAAGGGGAGTAAGATAGACTTTAAAAAGCATTGGCTCAGTGCCGAGCCCTGAGGGACACCACACATAAGGGGGCTGGACCTGGAGACATGGGGGTGGAGAAACACTTGTTGAGTGCGACCCTCAAGAAATGAGCGGAACCATGCTAGTACCGTTCCCGTCACTCCTAATTGGTTGAGTCTGTGTAGGAGAATCCTATGTGACACCGTATCAAAGGCTGCGGACAGGTCCAGGAGTACCAACATCGCGCAGCTACCCTGATCTACGGTTTCACGAATTGACTCAGCCACTTCAAGCAGAGCTGATAAGCCTAACTGCTCAACCACACTACCGCAAAAGAGAGTAAGGTGTTATCCACTTTAGCCTCTGTAAAGCCTATGGGGATCTACTGGACTCTGTGCACACTATACCTTACTTTGGTATAGTATGTACAGAGAGTCTCAAACAACAAGAGAGGGTCCCCTTAACCAAAGGGACAGGATACCAAATTGACAGTTAATCAAAAATAAACCATTCCCTTTGGATATGTTTGAACAAACCGATCTCAAATCATGCACCATTCATCCCAAGCATGCCAATATCACCAAAGAATGCTAATTGCTTTCAAAAGCCAATATATGAATATTTATTCTATAAAAATCAGTTAAAAGTTATATAAAAAAGTACATATAATAAAACCAGCGCTGATTCAACAAAGCACTAAATCATCTATATCTTGGCCAAACAAGAGACTGTCCACAATAGTGGTTTGTTCAATGAATTTTTGTTTGATTAGTGTGTAGTAATGACAAAAAATGAATGTCTATGATATCCTCCCATTTTATTATATATGTATTTACTGTGATTCTTTGTAATAATGTGCATGATTTTGTGAAAAATCTTGATGTGGCTCCCTGTATAGAGAGATATTCTGCTTTGTAGAAATCCATGGTTTTATTATATGTACTTTTTTGTATAACTTTTTTAATTGATTTTTTACAATTGCCTACCTGGAATAAAACCACATTGATCCTTATTAACTAAATCATGACTATCTTGTTTAATCAATTAGCAAATAATTTAATGATAATTTTATAATCGGTGTTTAGGAGGCTAATGGGTCTGTATGAATTAATGCTTTCCGGATTCTTGCCTTTCTTAAGAAAAACTTACTACAATTGCATTATTAAATGATGATGGCATATTGCCGCCTTTTAAAATATGATTACTGAGTTGCAAAATCCATTGACACAGCGTGGATAAAAATGTTTTATAAAACTCACTTTCCCACAAGCCTTATTTATTTTATTTATTTAAGTAGTTTTATATAGCGCTAGCTGGACCCGAGGGTATCAGAGCGCTTCACAGCAAGTAGCTTATGTGCAAATAGGCAATACAGAGAATATAGAAGAACATAGGGGTTCGTGCCGGATAAGGATCACACAAAGGAGTGATCGAGCAGAAGGAGCATGGAGGGTGGAGGTCAAATTAGCATTGCATGCACATATAAACCACAAATGTTACATGAACATTTAAGCAACAAATACAATAGAGATATCAGTAAAAATGCTCCTATAACGTCAGAGCATCTTACAGTTCTGTCAAATTACACAAGAAAATATATGCAGAGTGTCCTGGAAAGTGACTTGGTTATGAAAATAATAATCCATATTCCTTAAGTTGAGTATCCAAAAGGTTTTCTTGATCCAGCAATGCGAGTATCCAAAAAGTTTTCTTGATCAGAGTCAGTGTCACCGGTCACATAGTTGAAGTTAGGTGGAATGCCGGCTAAGGTACTTCCTTGGCTCCTATCGGTTTGCTCGAGAGCGGTCAAGGAGGAGGACTTTGAGCAGGTTTTTGAATTTTGGAAACGAGGGGATTGTTCTGATGTGGGGGGATGGAATTCCAGATTTTGGGGGCGTTTCAGCAAATGATTTGGCCGCAGTTTTTGTTTGCGAGTTTTCAGCGGGATGAGTAGCAGAGTGTTGGAGCTCCTGAGGTTCCTGGACTGGCCGGCCCTTTTGAGTTTGGCGGCTAGGTATTCCGGTTTGCCTGTGTGCAGGGCTTTGTGCGTGAGGCAGGCTGTTCTGAAGCTGGCTCTCAGCTCAATTGGGAGCCATTTAAGTTCTCTGAGTGCAGGGGAGATGTGTTCGAATTTCTTAGTACCGGTGACCATTCTGGCTGCTGCATTAAAGGTTGTTTTCAGGGGGGCGAGGTGGGATTTTGCTGTACCGGTCAGGGCTGCAATCCCATAATCGATTCTGGAGAGCACCAGTGCTTGGTTGGCTTGTTGCAGGTCCTTGGGCGGGAGGAAGGGTTTTATTTTGTACAGTAATTTCAAGTTGAGAAAGGAACTTCTAGCGGATCTTGTAATGTGTTTTTTCATGTCCAGTTTCGGGTCTAGGGTGATGCCTAGAGATTTTACCGAATCCGCCAGGATGAGGTTACCCTTGAGGGCGTCAATAGCTTTGAGCCATTCTGCAATTTGGGGTTTTCGTCTTTGTTGGAAATGAGGAGTATTTCCGTTTTCTCTTGATTGAGTTTCAGGTGGTTACTTGAGAGCCAATGTTGAACCTCTCTAAGCGTGGCGTTGAGTCTCTGGATGTCTTCAATGGAGGAGGTTTCCAGATATAGCTGCGTGTCATCAGCATATAAGTGGAAAGGGATGTTGGATTTCCTGAGTAGAGTGGTAAGGGGTTCTATGTAAATGTTGAAGAGCTGAGGGGAGAGCACTGACCCTTGTGGAACACCCCTGTTAACAAGGTAGATGTCGGACTCGAAATTTTTAGTTTTTTATTCTTTGGGAGCGGTTGTGGAGAAAGGAAGAGAACCATTGGAGGACCGTCTCTTCAAGACCAGCCCTTTCTTGTAGAACCTTGATGAGAAGCTTGTGATCGACTGTATCGAATGCAGCCGATAAGTCCAGGAGGATGAGAAGGCAGCATTGGTCCGAGTCGAGTGACTTGTGTAGGTCGTCTATGACATTGAGGATTGCGGTTTCAGTGCTGCAGCCTTTTCTGAAGCCCGATTGATGGGGATCTAGAAAGTTGATGTTGTCCAAGTGTTGGGTCAGTTGAGGAAGTACACATCTTTCCAGGATTTTGGACAGAAGCGGTAAGTTCGAGACAGGTCTAAAGTTGTTCAGATCCTCAGTGTCTAGTCCTGGCTTTTTCAGCAGTGGTGTGACTTGACCAACTTTGAGGCAGTCTGGTACGACTCCTGATCTCAGTGAGCTGTTAATGATCTTGCACCATAGCGGGGCTAGGACGAGCTTCAAGTCCTTGGTCAGTTGAGGGGTAGCTGATCAAGGGCGTGGGATGAGGGTTTAGCGTTGGAGATTAGTTTGACTATTTCTGCTTCCTGAATGGGAATGAAGGAGGACCAGTGATTTGGGGGTTCAAGGAATCGCTATCGTTGGTTTCAGACGCCTGGATCTCGGTGGAGGGGATGAGATTGGAGCCAAGTGAGAGATCGATCTTGGCGATTTTGTCGTTGAAAAAGATGGCGAAGTTGTCGCATCGTTCTTTAGATACCTGAGTTGAGGAGGTCACTGGCTTAGAGGTTTGTTTCCTGATGATATTGAAGAGCTCTTTGGGTCTGTTTTTTGCGTTGTCTAGCGCAGAGCAGAAGAAAGAAGTCTTTTTGTTCTTAATGTGCTTTTTGTAGTTCCTGCGTGGCTGCTTGGAGTTGATCACGATGGAGGGCGGTGGGATTGTTCCTCCAGATTCTTTCTGAGGCTCTTAGATGTCTTCTTTCTTTGTTGGTGTCAGTGGTGAACCATGATCTGGATGGAATGCTCCTGGGTTTTTTAGTTTCAGAGGGGCAAGTTGGTCCAGGGTGAGCGTCATGTTCGAGTTGTAGAGAGAGGTGAGTTCGATAGTTGGGAGGTGATCAGTGATGTTGGGGAGGAGCGCGCTTATTCTTTCTTCTAGATCCGCTCGAGGGATCTGAGCTGTGTTCCTAATCCATTTGGGGGGGTCCTGCATGGGGAGTTGAGTTAGGACCGCTTGGTTGATGTGAAAAAGGATGATGTGATGGTCGGACCAGTCTACGGGAAGGATGTGGTCGATGGTGATTGCATTGCTTTCGGCAATAATTGCGTCGAGGGTTGCTCCTCTGTGGTGTGTTTCTTCTGAGCAGTGTTGGGTCAGGTTGTTTTCTAGTAGGAGGTTGTTTAGGGTTTGAATAAGCGGGTTTTTTGTTTCATTCCATCTTAGATTAAGGTCGCCAAGAATTCTGTTATTTGAGTTTCCGAGTGAGCAATGGGCAATCAAGTCAGAGAGGTGTTCCCCGAATTCGGAGGAGTTGCCTAGGGGGTGATACAGGAGGTGGCAGAGAGATGGCCTGTTATCGCTTGCCATTAGCTATTGATTTGATTGCTTCATCGACCTCCTTTAGTGTTAACAGGGTTGCTATTGCAGAAGCTGACTTTGTCTTAGTGTTGGGACTGGTATCTTGTCTATAAAGGAGCAAAGCTCTTCCATGTCAGACCCTTGCTCCGGACGATTTACACTTTCAAAGTGTTGCCGAAACATGCCATGTATCTCTCGGGGGTCGGACACTTATGTTTTCGTCTCGTCATCATATAAAGAAGTAATAGTATTCTGAGATTATCTGTCCCAAACCTGCCATGCTAAAAACCAGTCAGCAGACTCACTTTCCTCGTATGATTTTTGCAGGTAGGTACTGTTCGATATATAGCCTAATTCATAATAATAGGTGTAGGAAAGTAGGATCTGCTTTCATAGTCACCTTCACTTTTTGCTGGTGTCATTATAAGTCCCTAGTATATGGTACTAAGGTACCCAGGGCATAGGTACACCAGGGGTCTCCCATGGGCTAAAGCATGTATTATGCCACCCATGAGAGACCACTCAAATTGTGCCTACAGGCCTGCCATTGCAGTCTGTGTAAGTTGGTGCTAGCACCACTTACAACAGGTATAAGTTTCCTTATATCTGAGGTCACTGCACTTATAACCCGAGGAAGATTGCCTGCACTTCCACAAAGACCAGATCTCCCACGGACTGGGGCTCTGTCTGCAAGAAACACACTCCAAGGACTCCGGATCCAGCTGGAACTGCAACGCCTGCCCACTCTGCTCCCGACGCCCACGGCCGAGTCTGAGTGGCCCACCTGCCAGGCCTTTCACCCTGAAGGCAGGGTGCTCGGTTCTAAGTGTGAGGGTGCCCCTGCATGAGAAGGACACCCCTACAACCTTCGGAGTCCATTCTCCTGGGTTGTAAGTGCATCAGCCATTAAGATACATAGAGTGGCCATGCGTCAATACGCGATGGCCATCTCTAAACTGGCTGTAACGAACCCTGCCATGTTTGGTATCAAACATGTTGGTATGATTCTATATACTGTAAGGCTCCTCCGGTAGGCCCTCAGTGCTCCCGGTACCAGTCTTCTAGACCCGGACAGCAAACTGTGGCTGCTGCCGACCAGAGACACGATTCTGCCCTCCTGCTGCTGAGCCAAGCTCGAGCAGAGGAAGGCAGGACAATAGGTATCCTGTCTTAGGGAGGTGTGACCACCTCCCAGACAGGACTTAGTGTATTGGGGCAGGGTGGGAGCGCTTGCCAGCGCCACTCAGACTGTTTGAAGGGCACATTTGGTGACCTACTTGCATACTCCAGTCCAAACCAGTTCAAGGAGCTGTTGGCTCCCGCTCTGGTGCGAAACTGGACAAAGGACATGGGAGTATCATCCCCACTGTCCAGCCCCTCCTCTGGGAGGGACCCCTGAATTGTTCCAACCGTTTCCTTAGGGTACTTAAGGGTTTACCTGTGGTTGGGTCCCTAGATCCATCTTGGGACAAGATTCAGATCACATACCACTTCAACTTCGACCGTCTGGGAACTATGAACCTCGCTGGACTTTGTATTGGGAGCCGAGACTGCAATTGGGAAGACTCCTGCTGCTCCTGGTCTCGTTGTCCTGCAAGTCTGCTGCAACGTCTGTGCCTGTGCTCCATATAGGTTCTTCACAGGGCCTGTGGACATCCAAGACACTCAAAGGAATTTCCCTTGGAGTGAAGGAGTCACTCCCCCCGTATCTGTAGGCACTGCAATGCAGCTGACCGGTCTGCTGATCCTGGGCTCCCACAGACTCTGAAAGGCTCAGCAACACAGGTGGTGGTTCTGCAACTCCCTCGAGGCCTGCACTGTCTTCTCACCGAGTTTGAGGCCAGTATCCCTCGTCGGAGCCGCTGGAACAGAACCCCTGTGCACTGTGTCGACTTGCTGTTGCCAAGGCTTGTTGACTCTCTCCTCCAGAGATATTCAGGCTCCAAGAAGCTCCTACCTCAAGCATCTCCTGCAGCCATGATCTTTGCCTGCATCGCATCCTCTCAACCGTGGGCCTTCATCTTTTGGTGAGCTGCTCGAGATCTTCTTGGGACTCCTGTGCCTTCGGCCTTTGGGTCCTCTCAAGGGTCTCCTTTGGCTCCAGCAGGCTTCCCTGCTTTCTTGGGGCCTGCTCTGACTTACCTGCTTGTGGTGAATCACCTTTTTCTTCAACTACGTTGGTTGCCATTCCCAAGGCTTGTTGTTGCCCCTGCCGGACACTGACCCCTTGGCTCTTGACATCCGACGTGGGACAGCTTGTGCATGTCTCCTGGTCCTCCTCTGCATCGCCTGGTCCACACAACTGCAACTTCAAGGGCACTGTGAATTCACCTGCATCTCTGACATCGGTGGGCATTCGTCTTCCGTGCCTCCTGGTCACGCCTGAGTGGCATAGACTCTGTCCCCTCTGCTTGCAGGTACTTTTCACCTTGTATCCACCTTTGGGTTCCACCAGACACTTTCACCTTCGTCGCCAGTGGCATCTTTTCCGAAGTCCTCCATTGTGGTCTACGGCGGTTTCCGACGTCACTTCACACCTATGCACCCGGCTTCCCTGGTGTAGGTATCCTGGTTCCTGGGGCATCTACGGGTGGGGTGACTCTCCAACCTTCCATCTTCCATAGGGTTTCTTCGGGTTCCACTGGGAAAGGGTCCTTCTTCTTTAAAATTGCAACGCGACTTACCTATTGACTAACATTGAGCATGCGGTTGTGTTCCCACACTGCACATGACCTCCGTGGGGTTCCTAGATACTCACCTTGGGTGGTTCCTTGGGTCCCTGGCTCTTCTACGTCTTCCATTCTCGACATAGGTTGTGGTTTGCATTCCACTATTTTAGTATATGTTTTGGTCTTCCCTTGGGGACCACTGTGTATTCTGTGCTATTTATGAATTCTATGGACCAAGTATTGTGTGTATTGTGTTGTATCTCTGGGTAGGAGATAATACATTGTGTTAGTGAGTGTTAATAATAAATACCTATTTTTATAACTACACTGTGTGGTACTTTTTCACTTAACCTATACCATAAGATTAAGAACTGGTAAAACAAGCTGCTTTACACTCCTTCTGGACTAAGCCTGAAGGCTGCTCTGCACAGCTACCACTTAGAGAGCTTTCTAATGTTGTCTAAGACCACTAAAATCACCATAAGGGTTGTCTTGATTAGTGCAGGTTGAACTTGAAGTGAGCACCATATACTAAGCCAGCCTCTCACATTGGCGTGCAGCGGTTGGGATGCAAGCCTATATTGTTTAAGCAGCTAACCTAGGTGTGGATTAATTGAAACACCATCACTAGCATTAGGCACATATAATATTTTATAGAATAAGTAAGTTCTACTGAACTTTTAGATGGGTGTTAAGGGTCTAGCACAACCCTTTCTCCAATCTTAGGAAGTTTAGTTTACACTAGGTTTGGGAGGTGCAACACCACACTGCACCTCGTGACCATGAGGCATATGTATGAAAGTTTGGTTTTGCGATTCTCAAATAGCGAATTTTAGAGAATCGCTATTTGAGAATCGCAAAACGAGATGTATGTAGGAATTGCAAAGAAATTTGCGAATCTCTACATATTCCTAATTACGAATCGCAAAGTGCGATTCGCAATTAAGGAAACCCTCCTCATTCATTCCTATGGGCCTAGAGGCCCATAGGAATGAATGGGAAGACATTCTCAATTTGCGCATTAGCAATTAGAGAATCACAAATTGAGAATGCAATTTCAAGGTTGCAAGGGTGTCAAAAGGACACCCTGTTGCACCCCTGAAATAAGCATGGGTGCACATGTGGCGCACATACTTGCCCTAAGGGCATGTATGTGCGCCACATTGCACTTTGAAAAATGCAAAAAGTGCATTTTTCAAAGAAATTGCAAATTACCACCAACTTGAAGTTGGTGGTAATTTGCGATTCCTTAAGGCCAAATTGCACTTTTTTGTGCTTTTACATTGCATTTAAGGAATCGCAATTTGCGATTCCTTAAATGCAATCGCAAAATAGGGAATCGCAAATTTTGCGATTCCTTATTTTGCGAGGCAGTTTTTCATTAATACATACCACTAAGCCCAATTGCGATCACAAACGCCGAAATTCTGCGAATTTCTGCGTTTGCGATCGCAATTTGCAATGATACATATGGCCCCATTTCTTTAGTTGGGGATACTAGTGTAACCCAGTCTTATAGATACAGTGGCCTTAAGTTCCAGGAACTAAGTTCCCTGTGTACCTCTTGGAATTTAAAGACAGGTAGCAACCCAACCACTAAGCATCTCTTAGAGCTGCTTATCATAGATGATCTCCAGAACCCTGACAGGTCAGAGGATCAAGATAACGTGGGTGGGGATGTTCCAGAAGAAGGGGCAGGAGGGGTTACCCTCCATTTGCCGCACCCGCCTTTTTTCACTTCTCTCGGCCCGAGGAGGGGACGCAACATAATCTTCAGGCACTGGAGCGCCATAAAGTCACCGGAGGCGTCCCGCAGCGCGGGACCCTCCACTTGCTGCACCAGGTTTTCTTCACTTCTCTCGGCCCGAGGAGGGGCCGGAATGTAATCTTCAGGCGCCGGAGCGCCATAAAGTCACGGGAGGCGTCCCGCAGCATAGGACCCTCCACTTGCCACACCAGGTATTTTTCACTTCTCTCTGCCCGAGGAGGGGCCGCAATGTTATCTTCAGGCACCGTAGCGCCATAAAAACATGGGAGTCGTTCGGCAGCGCGGGACCCTCCACTTGCCGCACCAGCTCTTTTTCACTTTTCTCAGCCCGAGGAGGGGCTGCAAGGTAATCCTCAGGCACTAGAGCTCCATACAGCCACGGGAGGCGTCCCGCAGCGTGGGACGTGTGCGGGGCGTGCCTGGGCTCGGCCCGGGCGAAGACTGGGCCAAGACGGGCCCGCCTTAGCCCGTCATAGCCCGGAGTAAGCTGGGCTGGGCAATCCCCCTTGGCCTTAGCTTATCGGAATCTTCCTGACGCCATTGTCGCCTTTCTAAGGTACTGTGACTCTGTAACCTTTTACCTTTATTGCATCTGAATTGCGTCTGGATTGTACTTTGCTACACGTTTACTTTCAATGCGCTTGGGAAGTCTAAAGAGACCAGGTGGTCCTTCAGTTAACCAGCTGATACGCCTGTAGGACTACGCAGCACTTATCAAATACTACTACTGATTTTTGACAGTGCTAAGGAGCTTATGTGTCTTTGTTTGTGGGTGTGGACACCAGGAGGGCCCTGTTTGTAAAAAAGGCACCTTATACGATGTTCCTACTGGCGGGACTTTGACCCTTGCTGGCTTTGTTACTATTTTCCTTACAAAAGGAGTAGGATCTGTTACAGTTCATCTACCCCTCTGTCTGTCCCTTTTTGTGTATGTTTAGGAATGGGCAAGCGTAAGGCTGTGGAGGGGGGGCACAGGGCTCCCAGAGGGGAAAAAATGCAGCCATCTGTTGATAACGATGAGGTAATATAATCTGCTGTTGGAATGCACAGATGTGGCCAGCTTCAACTTGCAGCCATCGAAGCCTAGTCCAGATCTATCTTATATGGAGCTAATTAACCGGGTTAAACAGGTTCACAATTTTTTTGAAAAATCTCTCATTAAATCTAAACATTGCCCCTCTTTGTTACCAGATAATTACTTATGTGGGTCACAATCTAATACAAGCACTGCCGAGCTGCATCCAATATTTGTCGATCCAATTATTGACTGTAGCAACCGCTTTTTGGCCCTTCCCATAGAAGAAATCGCCTCAGCAAATGAGAAAATTCTATTTGATGGTCAGGGCGGTACAAACTTAGGGATTATGGCATTACTGCAAGACATGATGGGGACTATTGGTGACCTTAGGGATCAGGTAAAAACTTTGCAGAAGACGGTTGAGAAACTTGAGGGGAAAAAGCCAACGGATCAGAAGCTCTTCCAGAGCGACGGGGCTTCTGTTAGTACTTGGGAACCCACCGCTTTCTGCCCTGGATCCCTACCCTCCCAGGTATACTCCTAGGCATAAACCAATAATACCGCTCCCAAACCAGTTATAGCCTTGGCCACAGTGGAAAATAGGGGGAGTGCAGTGGATAAGGGGGGGTGGCCACTCTCGTTCCATCCTAAGTCGAGATTACTCAGGAGGGAACCATCTGCAGAGGCTTGGCGGCACCAGTTTCCTTTGTACACCTGCACCAAGAGTCCCGCAGATGCGGGGGGTGTTGGGCAAGAGGGAAAGTTCATGATGGTATCTACACATGGGGCACTGTAAGGAGCCAGCCAGCTATGATATTCCTTGATATGGTTCCGAAGCTAGCCCCTGGGGCGAGGAAAGATTCAGATTCCCTAACCAATAAGGTAATACACTGGTTTAGAGAGACCAGACAGTGTTACGCTCTAATCAGGAGCAATATCATAGGGGTTGAAAGGCTGTGTATCGATGATCATTGTTTTGACAAACTGCGTATCTTCCTTGCTAGTAAAGATCTGGTGGAAGGTCTTTTGGCAGTTGAAGCTCGTACCATCTCCAATGCAAACACCCATATTCAAATTAAGTTCCGTGATCCAGTTTTACATAGAAAGCTACACAACATAGGGTCAAGAATGGGTGGGATGCACTTAAAAGTGGGCCAATTTGTTGCCTCCCACTGACTGGAGCACAAAGCTCCTTCCTGTAGCAGTGCAGATGTTGGGACAAGGGTTATTGCTGAGGAAGAGTTGATCTACCCTTCAATATCTCAATTATCGGTTGATCCATTACTTCTGAGTAGCGGCAGTAAAGTAGGAGACACAGGTGACGGACTGCCGGGCCAGGCCACATATCTGGATACTGTGCTCCCGGTCACAACTTTTTTGTGTAGACCTGTTGGGGAAACAGCCCCACTAACCATGGACGGGATCTCACAGTCCCAGGATTCTGCCATCAAAACCCTATCATGGAATGTAGCAGGGCTAACCAAGCTATCGGAAGAGGAGGAGTGGGGTTCTTTTATTGATATATTCGACAGCTGTCTCCTCCAGGAGACGTGGTGTTTAGTCCCTGCCCACAGAAGTGGGTACACATCTTTCTGTGATAATGCAGTTCGTCCCGCAAGGGGTAGACCCTCAGGGGGGCTCTGCATATGGATTAAAACATCACTCCAATGCAGAATTTCTCAAGTGCCTGTAGCTTCTTGTGACATACAAGCAGTGAGATTGGTGCTTCCATCTGGGTTGACATTCAGAATCTTTAATGTTTACAACAGAGTGGAGAGTAGCAATATGGAGACAAAGGTTATTGGTATCTTGGAGCAAGCTCTTCTGGAGAGCCCGGATAAGTATAGGCTCCTGGTGGCAGGGCACTTTAACACTACCTTTGACCTATTGGCTGCCTCCTCCTTAGATCTAACGCAAGAACAGGATAACTGTTGGGGTATTCCAGTGCTGGATCTGCCCACAGTTAGGTGGACAGCAAGGGCGGGCAAGCTATTGGCCATGACCTTAAATTGTGATCTGAGGGCTACTAATGGCAGATGTCACTCTGATCGTCAAGGCAAGCAGACATTTAACAGGGTTGGACGTAGCAGTAGAATTTACTACATTTTGGCAGCTGAAATTGTGGATATGGACATTTTCGAGCCTCCAGACAGTGACCGCAATGCTCTACGTATGCAGTTATGTGATGAAGTACCCCCAGCCAAAGTAGCCTTTGGTAACAATGATACGGGTTCGCTATTGTATACCAATAATCTGAAAATAATCAGATGGGATTGGGTGATGAAAAACCCAGCAGCGTTAGAAGTAATTAAACAAAGTACAACTGACGCTTTTGAGACCCTATCTAAGCTTCCCCTTGCCTCCAGAATCTAGACCTTTGCCAATAATCATGAGAAACTAACAGCACATGTTAGAGAGTTTTTGGGAAAACATAGGAGCAGGGGGAACAATGTGCCCAACCCTGGAAATTGGTATAACAGGGCTTGCAGAAAAAGCCAAGAGTGAGCTCATTGCGGCTATTAAGTCAAAAATTCAGCCCGATATATTCAAGTACAGGAAGTTGTACCAGCAAGCGATATTTAAAGCAAAGAGAGAATGGGAGTATTCTCTTTGGTCCAAACTGCAGGTAGCGCTATCTAACAAAGATAACATATTGTCGATGATGCGCTAAGAATGCTGGACCACAATGAGTCTTGCTTACTGATCTTTCTTGACCTCTCGTCAGCATTTGATACTGTCAAACACGATAACCTGGTTCTCTTTGTTCCTCCTGAATAGATCTCAAAGCTTCAAGGTGAACCAATCCTTGTCCCATCCTGCACCGGTTACGCTGGGGGTTCCCCAAGGTTCAGCACTCTCTCCCACACTCTTTAACTTGTTCATGGAGCCTCTAACAGAAATTCTGAAATCATCCAGCATTCACTATCACATGTATGCGGATGACACCCAACTTTATTTGAAGATCGCCTCCCCTGAGGACATTCAGTCCCTCAACTCAGTCCTGCTGGAAACACAAAGCTGGCTGAAACGGAACCACCTGAAGCTAAATGCTCTAAAAACAGAATTCCTCCTAATCTCACCCCACAAGCAATCCCCGGTCATGGAACAATGGCTGAATCAGCTTACTGCTCTCAACTGTAGACCTCACCTCGTGGACTCGGCATCCTAGCTTGGTATTATATTAGACAAAAGTCTGAACATGCAAAATCACATCAGCTCCCTCACCAAAGGAGCGAATTTCCAACTCAGCATCTTAAGGAAGCTCAAACCGTTTCTCCCTGCTCATGACCTAAAGGTTGCAGTGCAAGCATTAGTGATCGCAAAGCTGGACCATGGCATCGCAACGCTGTGTGGCTTGCCCAGAGGGAAAACGGCTCCTCTTAGGGTGGCCCTCAATTCTCTTGCGAGGCTCTTAACGGGGACTAAAAAATACAACCACATCACTCCGGACCTGCTGGCCCTGAAGTGGCTCCCATATGAAGCTCGGATACAGTTGAAAATTGCATGCATGGCACACAAAGCCATCCACTTCAAGACCCCGCTGTACCTAGCTCAGAAACTGGAGCTCTCATGTGGTACAAGAGCCTCCAGAAGTGCCAGCACCTTTTTACCCAAACCACAAAAATTCAAGAAAAAAAAGACTTACAATCGAGCCTTCTCAGGCATGGCGCCGAGGATCTGGAACTCTCTCCCCCCGAAGTCAGGGTGATCCCTTCCACTGTCAGCTTCAAAATGGAAGTTAAAGGACTCTTGATGAAGAAATATCTGCCTCAGTCCGCCTTCCCCACTTGACCTGGGGTCCATAGCCACTGTTTGTAGCCCAGAGGCTTTGCTGGCGTGATTGCTGGACATTTTTAAAATGTTGTACTTTGCTGGCGTGATTGCTGGACATTTTTTTTTTTTTTCGCTTTGCTGACTCTGTATGTTTGTCTATACCCTTCCTTGCTGCATAATCTGTAAAGCGCTCTGATACCCTTGCTGGTCATGTTCGCGCTATATAAAACTTTATAAATAAATAACAAGTATTTTTGGAAGAAAGCAGCTGGCTGCCTTAATGGTTGTAAACTGACCCTCTACTTTTGCATCCAGCCACAAGAATGGATGGCTCATTTCAAACAACTTTACTCTCTTAAATGTGACACTAATGAGAGCGATTCGAATGCTATTCGCACCAGTTTCTCTTCCAAGGCCGCCAATCTGTCTTTTATGCTCACTGAAACACTATTATCTATAAATTCCTCTAACCCTGGTGGCGCCACGCGGCCAGATAGACTGCCCAATGACCTATACAGGGAAAATCCAGAAATTTGGGGGCCATACATTAATCTGCTCTCAAACACAATTCTGGCTGGTATGGAGATTCCATCCTCCTGGAAACTAGCCGAAATTATTACCATCTATAAAAAAGGGGACAGGGCCAACCCGACCAACTATCGGCCAATAAGTCTGATTGATTCCCTACTAAAAACTTTTTGCAAGCAGGTACTGGCTCTCGTACAGCAGTGGATTAGGGATGAGAGTATACTCACGGATTGGCAGGCATGCTTTAGGCAAAATGTGAGCACAGTGGATCAGATTTTCTGCTTTGTGTGTTTGTACTGGAGGGAGGTGATCATAGGCAAGGGCAAACTTTATGTTGCCTTTGTCGATCTTTGTGCAGCTTTTGATTTAGTACCTCGAGCCAGATTATGGAAGGTTCTTGAAGAGACGGGACTACCAGCCCCCCTGTTGGACATTATCGTGAGGCTTTATGCTGACACATTTGCTCAGGTGAGGTGGGGGCAGGACAAGGCACTGACCGACCCGATCCATATCGATCGGGGGGTCTGGCAGGGGTGTGTTTTGGCGCCCACCCTTTTTACATTATATATAAATGGTGTAATTGGCTTTTTAGACCAAGATGGGTGTGATGCACCTAAGATAGTTGGGCAGAGAGTTTTTGCACTTCTCTTTGCAGACGATATCTTGCTAATTTCTAAATCACCACAGGGATTGCAATGACTTCTGAATTCTTTTCCATTGTTCTGTGTGGATCGAGGCTTGGAGCTTAATAGCTCCAAGACCAAATGTATGATTTTTACTAGATAGATGTTGACTTTTTGCAAGAGGATGATGTTAGTGGGTGATACAACCCCAGATATGGTGCCCAGTTTTGACTACTTGGGGATTAAATTGACCAGGAATCTAAGCTGGGTACCACAGGTGGAAAAAGCCTACCCATCTCTAATTCAGCACACAGCATATATAGGGAATATCCATAGGAAAACAATATCAAAAAGGGCGGCCCCAGCACTGGAAATCTATAATGTGAAGGACTTAGGTGCGGTTCTTTATGGTACTGAGCTGTGGGGTTATTCGCATATCGAGGGCCTATCCACAGTGGAGCATAGGTTTCTTAGAACCCTACTGAATCTCCCCGTAAGCACACCGTTGACCCACTTATATTTAGATTTGGCCCAAAAGAAAGAATGCAGAATGCTGACTTTTTGGTATAGGTTATGGACAACACCTACTCTTGAGTCCTACCGTGAGGGTGTCAAAGATCTTTTAGTTCCACAGTATGCTCGGAAAATACCATGGCTCTGTGCTATGAAAGATCTACTTTATAGATTGAAATTGGATGAATATTGGACCAGTCCTAAAAGCATGTGCTTGATTGGCAAGGCCAGTATAAAGGAATTCAACTGGGACGATGTGGCAGTCAATAATGTTAGACAGTGTAAGTACTGTCTATCTGTGTCCTTTATTGACCGGAAAGCAAAGGCTGCCTATGAAAGCACCATCGATGAAATTGCCCCCCCCACTGGCAAGGAAACTCTATCTTCAATTTAGGTGTGGTACCCTACTCTTATAGTCATTTACCAGCCGATGGAACCAGGATAAGGTTTGAAGCGGTGATTTGTGTGCAGGCTGTGAGGAGTGTTCTGAAACACCCATCCATGTTTTGTTTTTTTGCCCTTTCTAAAACATATACGTGCCAAATGGATTGTTCCTCTGTGCAAAAACTTGGGTTGTAGGGTGGTCCGGGAATCATTTAGAATATTGCAGAGTGATACCAGCCAGATTATAGTTTTTTGTGTGGCTATGTTTCTTAAGGCTTTTTGGATTAAGCGAGCGAAACTCACACAGTCTGTTACGGATCTTTGATAAGTGTTTTTAAAGTGTACGAGGTGTTGTGTTGTGACTTTTAATATTTTTAGGTACTATCTCTGATTTTGATACTTTTAGCAGTGACTGTGTAATGAATTCCAGTGCTTTTTATTTTTTTATTTGTGTCTATTTTAACAGATAGGCTCTATTTATTGACACATTTAAAAACTGTATTTTTATGTACATGTCTATTGTGTCTGTTTGTTTGTTCATACTTTTATGATCCATTGCGATCGAAATAAAGTTTTATGATGATGATGATGTTACCCCTACTGGCCCTAATTCTGAGCATGACCAAGAGGAGTCTGAGGACCCCACATTGGTGAACTCAGATCTCCTAGGGAATAGTGCAGATGGCACATATGGTGTCCCATTTATTCCTCCTGGGAGGGTTCAGAGTAGGCAGAGGAGGTCTAGATCACCTTCATTTGAGTCCAGTGCTTCAGACACTTCAATAGGGACCTCCATATCTAGTAAGAGGGAGAACTCCTTAGAAAGGGAGTACCAAATGATCAAACTTGAGAAAGTAAGACTTAATCTCAGGTGAGATCAGTTGGCCCTTGACAAAGAGGCCATAGAAGTGCAGAGAGCTAGGAAGAAACTGGGACTAGAGTCCCATGGTGACAGCAGTAGTGTCCCTAGAATCAGGGAATCCTTTGACACTAGGAACCTGAGCAGGATAGTCCCTCCTGTCCAGGAGGGGGATGACATCCATAAATGGATCACTGCTTTGGAGACGGCCTGTAAAGTTCAGAAGGTCCCTCAAGGGCAGTGGGCAGCTATCCTGTGGCTGTCCTTTGCTAACAAAGGTAGAGATAAGCTCCTCACTGTTAGAGAATGCTGACAATTATTCAGTCCTGAAGAGTGCCCTCATAGATGGGTTTGCACAAAGAACAATTGATGGACAGAATGCAGAACAATGTCATACATTCACCCCGTACAGAGATCTGGGCCTAAATCCATTGTTTTTTTGCTCACCATGCCATTCCAGTTTGGACCCAGCCATATACAAATCAGTCTTGACCCTGCGCCCAATGGGAACAGTCCAGCCCGAACTGCCAGGCCAGGTCCTCACTGGACTGGAATCAAGCATCCTAGGACCGGTTTCGGCTTTCAGCCCTCAACAGCCAGGGTAGCTTGACTCCAGTGGCATGGAGAGCACGGGACCCACGTCGGGATACCCGTCCCACTCGGGGTGACAAATGCAAAAAGAACAATTGATGGACAGAATGCAGAACAATGTCATACATTCACCCCAGTACAGAGATCTGGGCCTAAATCCATCGTTTTTTTGCTCACCATGCCATTCCAGTTTGGCCCAGCCATATGCAAATCAGTGTTGACCCTGCGCCCAATGGGAACAGTCCAGCCCGAACTGCCAGGCCAGGTCCTCCCTGGACTGGAATCAAGCATCCTAGGGCCGGTTTCGGGCTTTCAGCTCTCATCAGCCAGGGTAGCTTGACTCCAGTGGCATGGAGAGCACGGGACCCACGTCTGGGCATACCCGTCCCACTCGGGGTGACAAATGCAAAAGAACAATTGATGGACAGAATGCAGAACAATGTCATACATTCACCCCAGTACAGAGATCTGGGCCTAAACCATAGTTTTTTGCTCACCATGCCATTCCAGTTTGGACCCAGCCATATGCAAATCAGTCTTGACCCTGCGCCAATTGGGAACAGTCCAGCCCGAACTGCCAGGCCAGGTCCTCCCTGGACTGGAATCAAGCATCCTAGGACCGGTTTCGGGCTTTCAGCCCTCATCAGCCAGGGTAGCTTGACTCCAGTGGCATGGAGAGCCCAGGACCCACGTCTGGGCATACCCGTACCACTCGGGGTGACAAATGCAAAAAGAACAATTGATGGACAGAATGCAGAACAATGTCATACATTCACCCCAGTACAGAGATCTGGGCCTAAATCCATCGCTTTTTGCTCACCATGCCATTCCAGTTTGGACCCAGCCATATGCAAATCAGTCTTGACCCTGCGCCCATTGGGATCAGTCCAGCCCGAACTGCCAGGCCAGGTCCTCCCTGGACTGGAATCAAGAATCCTAGGACCGGTTTCGGGCTTTCAGCCCTCATCAGCCAGGGTAGCTTGACTCCAGTGGCATGGAGAGCCCAGGACCCACGTCTGGGCATACCCGTACCACTCGGGGTGACAAATGCAAAAAGAACAATTGATGGACAGAATGCAGAACAATGTCATACATTCACCCCAGTACAGAGATCTGGGCCTAAATCCATCGTTTCTTTGCTCACCATGCCATTCCAGTTTGGACCCAGCCATATGCAAATCAGTCTTGACCCTGCGCCCAAAGGGAACAGTCCAACTCATAGATGGGTTTGGCTTAACCACTGAACAATATAGGATTAAGTTCAGAGACACCCAGAAGGTACACACCCAGGACTGGGTAGATTTTATTGATAGTGCTATTAAGGCTCTGAAAGGCTGGCTTCATGGAAGCAAGGTACAGGACTATGAAGGATTGTACAATTTGTTAATGAGGGAGCACATCCTTAATAACTGTCAGAACCAACTTTTGCACCAGTACCTGGTGGACTCTGATCTGACCTCTCCCCAAGAATTAGGAAAGAAGTCAGACAAATGGGTCTGCACTAGGGTTAAGCAGAATAACCATGTTGGTGGAGGTGACTAGAAGAAGCAAGATTCTTCTAAACCCCAGGAGAAGGGTGGGAAGAAGGGCAAAGACAAAAAGGAGTCTTCTCAAGGGCCCCAAAAACCTGCATCTGGGGGTGAGTCCCAAAACTCTAAGAAAGGCAAAAAGAAACATTGGTGTTATTTGTATAAAGTAAAAACCCATTGTACAATTGATGCTAATTGTCCAAAGGCCAAGGAACCTACTACCACTGCCCCTAAGGTAACTGCACCCCCTAGCACCAGTACAAGTGGTAGTACAGCAACCAAGGGATTGGTTGGGTTAACCTTGGGTTCTGACTTAGTCAGAACTCCAGCTCAGGCTGTTCTAGTCTGTGATGGTGGCATTGATCTTGCCACCTTACTAGTAAGTCTCACTAACTTGGGAAAGTTCAAACAGCATGTAATCAATGGCAAGGATGCAATAGCTTTCAGGGACACAGGGGCCAGTGTCATCATGGTGACAGAGAAACGTGTGTCCCCTGAACAAATCATACTTGGACAGATGTACCAAGTAACCAACGCTAGCAATGTCAGGACTGATCATTCCTTGGCAGTTACAAATCTCAGCTGGGGAGCGGTAACTAGACCTAAGAATTGTGGTATCTCCAGACCTACCTGTAGATTGTCTGTTGGACAATGATTTAGAGACCTCAGCCTGGTCTAAAGTAGAGTACAGGTCTCATGCAGAGATGATGGGCATCTCTGCCAGTGTCTTTGCTGTAACCAGGGCTCAGGCCAAACAGCTTAACACTGAGCGAGCACTGGATCCTGGAAAAATAGACTAGATTGCTCCTGAAAGAAGGAGCAGGAAGAGTAAGGAATTGCCCTCCTCCAAAACTCTCAGTGAGGATCAGTCTCCTGAGGGAGATGATCTCAGTCCCTGTGAAGGAACTGTCCCAGAGGAACTTGGGCCTGATCAGGCAGAGTTCTTGGGGGCAGGGGGCCCTTCCAGGGCAGACTTTAGTTTGGAACAGCAATCCTGCCCCTCTCTTGAACAGCTCAGACAGCAAGCTGCTGCTGAAGAAGAAGGGAATGTCAGTGGATCCCACAAAATCCATTGGGAAGATGGGCTTCTGTATTCTGAAGGTAGAGAACCCAAGCCTGGTGCTACCAGGAGGTTGGTAGTACCCCAGAAGTTCAGAGGTTTTCTCCACTCCCTGGCACATGATATTCCCCTTGTATGACACCTTGGGCAAAGTAAGACTTGGGACAGAATTGTCCCTCATTTTCACTGGCCCCATATGTCTGGAGACACCAAGCTCCTCTGTCACTTGCCAAGCCAGTGATAAGTCAGGTGGCACTACAAAGGCCCCCTTCATTCCACTTCCAGTTGTTGGGGTGCCCTTTGAGAGGGTAGGGATTGACATAGTTGGTCCCTTGAACACTCCAACTGCTTCTGGACACAGTTACATCCTAGTGGTGGTGGACCATGCCACTAGGTATCCAGAAGCAATTCCCCTTACAACCACTACAGCTCATGTAGTGGCCAGGGCCCTCCTGGGAATCGGCCCTGGCAATCTTTCCCAGAGTGGGCTTCCCTAAGGAGGTCTTAACAGACAGAGGTACCAACTTCAGGAAGGTCTTTAATAAGTACAAGCATATGTTTTCTCTGACACCCAGTCAAACCACCTGGTGTACCCATGAAGTGGACACAGGTGACAGTCTGCCAGTAAATATCAACATTTATAGACAGCCTGATCATGTCAGAGACTACATTAGGACATAGGTCCAAAAGATGCTGGAATTGAGGGTCATTGAGCTTTCAGATAGCCCCTGGGCTAGTCCAGTAGTCCTGGTACCAAAATCTCACACCAAGGGTGGAAAAAGAGAGATGAGGTTTTGTGTGGACTACAGAGGGCTCAATGCAGTTAATAGGACTGATGCCCATCCTATTCCAAGGGCAGATGAGCTCATAGATACTTTGGCCTCAGCCAATTTTCTGAGTACATTTGACATGACTGCTGGCTACTGGAAAATTAGACTAGCTGAGGATGCCAAGCCAAAAACAGCATTTTCAACCCCCAGTGGGCATTATCAATTTATTGTGATGCCTTTTGGTCTGAAAAATGCACCTTTCACATTTCAGAGGTTGGTGAACAAATTTCTCATAGGTCTCAAAGCCTATTGTGCAGCATATCTAGATGATATTGCTGTGTTTAGCTCCACCTGGGTCCACCTCAGGAATGTTCTGGAGGCCCTGCAAAAGGCAGGCCCCACTATCAAGGCCACCAAGTGCCAGATAGGGCTGAACAAGGTTGTATACTTGGGTCACCTGGAAGGTGGAGGCCAAGTTCAGCCACTGGAGAGCAAAATCCAGATCATTTGGGACTGGGTTGCCCCCACTTCCTAGACTCAGGTCAGAGCTTTCTTGGGCCTGACTGGGTACTACAGGTGGTTTGTTAAGGGATATGGGTCCATTGTGACTCCCCTTAATGATATCACCTCCAAGAGAATGCCAAAGAGAGTTCATTGGACAGTTAGCTGTCAAAAGGCATGTGATGACCTGAAGCAGGCCATGTGCACTGCTCCCATTCTGCAAAGTCCTGACTATTCCAAAACCTTCATTGTCCGGACAGATGCATCTGAGATAAGGGTAGGAACTGTTTTGTCACAACTAAATGCAGGGGCCAGGACCAACCAGTAGCTTTTGTAAGCAGAAGGTTGACCCCCAGGGAGAAACGTTGGTCAGCTATAGAGAGGTAGGCCTTTGATGTGGTCTGGGCCTTGAAGGAGTTGAGACCATACCTGTTTGGTACTCACTTCATTGTTCAGACAGACCATAAGCCCCTCTTATGGTTTAAACAAATGAAGGGTGAAAATCCCAAACTTTTGAGGTGATCCATTTCCCTACAGGGGATGGACTATTCAGTGGAACATAGGCCTGGGAGTAACCATGCCAACGCAGATGGACTCTCCAGATATTTCCACTTAGAGAATGAGGACTCAACTGGGCAAGGTTAGTCTCATCTCCTTATGTTTGGGGGGGGGTTGCGTAGGAAAGTAGGATTTGCTTTCATGGTCACCCCCAGTTTTTGCTGGTGTCATTATGTTTTCTGACTAGTCTGACTTGGATCCTGCTAACCAGGACCCCAGTCTCTGTGCTTCTTCCCTGCATTGGACATGGTGAGTATTTAGGTGCACTCCAGATTGGCAACTGGTGTACCCTGATAAGTCCCTAGTATATGGTACTAAGGTACCCATGGCATAGGTACACCAGGGGTCTCCCATGGGCTGAAGCATTTATTATACCACCCATGAGAGACCACTCAAATTGTGACTACAAGCCTGCCATTGCAGCCTGTGTAAGTTGGTGCTAGCACCACTTACGACAGATATAAGTTTCCTTATATCTGCGGTCACTGCACTTAAAACCTATAAGTCACCCCTAAGGCAGGCCTTTCAATCCTGAAGGCAGGGTGCTGGGTTCTAAGTGTGAGGGTGCCCCTACATGAGCAGAACACCCCTACAACCTTCGGAGTCGATTCTCCCGGGTTGTAAGTGCATCAGCCATTAATATACATAGAGTGGCCATCCATCATTATGCGATGACCATCTCTAAACTGGCTGTAACGAACCCTGTCGTGTTTGGTATCAAACATATTGGAATCATACCCCCACACCGTAAACAGTGTGGGGGTATGATTCCATGCACTGTGAAGCTCCTCCGGGAGGTCCTCAGTGCTCCAGGTACCAGTCTTCTAGACCTGGACAGCAAACTATGGCTGCTGCCGACCAGAGACACAATTCCGCCCTCCAGCTGCTGAGCCAAGCTTGAGCAGAGGAAGGCAGGACAATAGGTATCCTGTCACAGGGACGTGTGACCACCTCCCAGACAGGACTTAGTGTATTGGAACAGGGTGGGGGCGCTACTCAGACTGCTTGAAGGCACATTTGGTGCCCACCTTGCATACTCCAGTCCAAACCAGTTCAGGGAGCCGTTGGCTCCCGCTCTGGCACGAAACTGGACAAAGGACATGGGAGTATCCTCCCCACTGTCCAGCCCCTCCTCTGGGAGGGACCCCTGAACCGTTCCAACCCTTTCCTTAGGATACTTAAAAGCTTACCTGCGTGTGGGCTCCTAGATTCGTCATGGGACAAAATTCAGATCACATACCACTTCAACTTCGACTGTCTGGGCACTCTGAACCTCACTGGACTTCGCGTTGGGAACCAAGACTGCAAATGGGAAGAGTCCTGCTGCTCCTGGTCTCGTCGTCCTGCAAGTCTGCTGCAACGTCAGTGCCTGTGCTCCATACAGGTTCTTCACCGGGCCTGTGGACATCCAAGACCCCCGAAGAAATCTCCCTTGGAGTGAAGGAGTCACTCCCCTGCATCTGCAGGCACCGCAACGCAGCTGACCGGTCTGCTGATCCTGGGCTCCCACGGACTCTGAAAGGCTCATCAACACAGGTGGTGGTTCTGCAACTCCCACGAGGCCTGCACTGTCTTCTCACCGAGATTGAGGACAGTATCCCTCGTCGGAACTGTTGGAACAGAACCCCTGTGCACTGTGTCGACTTGCCATTGCCAAGGCTTGTTGACTCTCCTCCAGAGATCTTCAGGCTCCAAGAAGCTCCTACCTCAAGCATCTACTGCAGCCAAGATCTTTGCCTGCATCGCGTCCTCTGCACCTTGGGCCTTCGTCTTTTGGTGAGCTGCTGGAGGTCCTCTTGCGACTCCTGTGCCTTTGGCCCGTGGGTCCTCTTGAGGGTCTTCTTTGGCTCCAGTGGGCTCCCCTGCTTGCTTGGGCCTGCTCGTGGTGAGTCACTTGGACCTTGCTGGTCCCAACACCACACCTTTTTCTTCAACTATGTTGGTTGCCGTTGCCAAGGCTTGTTGTTGCCCCTGCCGGACACTGACCCCTTGGCTCTTGACATCCAACATGGGACAGCTTGTGCATGGCTCCTGGTCCTCCTCTGCATCGCCTGGTCCACACAACTGCAACTTCAAGGGCACTGTGAATTCACCTGCATCTCTGACATCGGTGGGCATTCGTCTTCCGTGCCTCCTGGTCACGCCTGAGTGGCAGAGACTCTGTCCTCTCTGCTTGCAGGTACTTCTCACCTTGAATCTACCTTTGGGTTCCACCGGACACTTTCACCTTTTTCGCCAGCGGCATCTTTTCTGAAGTCCTCCATTGTGGTCTACGGCGGTTTCCGACGTCAGTTCACACCTATGCACCCGGCTTCACTGGTGTAGGTATCCTGGTTCCTGGGGTATCCACGGGTGGGGTGACTCTCCATCCTTCCATCTTCCACAGAGTTTCTTCGGGGTCCACTGGGAAAGGGTCCTTCTTCTTTAAAACCGCGACTTACCTATTGACTAACATTGAGCATGCAGTCGTGTTCCCACACTGCACACAACCTCCGTGGGGTTCCTAGATACTCACCTTGGGTCCCCAGCTCTTCTACGTCTTCTGGGTCCCTTCTCGATGTAGGTCGTGGTTCGCATTATACTATTTTAGTATATGGTTTGGTCTCCCCATGGGGACCACTGTGTATTCTGTGCTGTTTACGAATTCTATGGACAAAGTATTGTGTGTATTGTGTTGTATTTCCGGGTAGGAGATAATATATTGTGTTAGTGAGTGTTAATAACAAATACCTATTTTTATAACTACACTGTGTGGTACTTTTTCACTTAACCTATACCATAAAATTAAGTACTGGTAAAACAAGCTGCTTTACACTCCTTCTGGACTAAGACTGAAGGCTGCTCTCCACAGCTACCACTTAGAGAGCTTTCTAAGGTTGTCTAAGACCACTAAAATCACCATAAGGGTTGTCTGGATTAGTGTAGGGTGCTACACTTACGTAAGTGAGCACCATATACTAAGCCAGTCTCTCAAAATAGGATTGCATCTGTTATTTGGCTATCCTGAGCTTCTGTCTAGACTTCATCATTTTATTTAGTAAGAACTCCACCATGGCCTGCTTCAACTGTTGTTCCAGGCCTACTTCCTTTTCTAACTGCTCCTTTCTATCATACTTCTGGAGGTTATTGCTCTGTGAAATGAGGCTTTAAAAGCGTCCCAAACGATCTCTATATTGGCACTGTTGCTCTTTAGTGGAAAATAGTCATCAATAGCTATCTTTATCTCGTGAATCTAGGACTCATCTTCTAATTTAACACAGTTAAAAGGACCACCTGCGAGTAAGTCTTTCTGCTGCTATTGTTGTCACCAACATTTCGACTAAGGAATGGTCTGAAAAACCATTTGAAGCATGTCAGTAATTATTTAAGGATAAATCTGAGGTAGTTAAGAAGTAATCTAATTTGGCAGCGGACCTAAACCTTTCTGTGATGCACATATATTGTCGCTGGGATGGGTTTCTATCTCTTCATAGATCAGTCAAGTTCAAAGCCTGCTTCTATTAAGATATTGATTTGACGGTTCTGGGCAAATTTTTTTTTCGAGTACCAGATGAAGAGTCTAGCTCAGGATTCTGTAGGAAATTGAAATCCCCTCAAAGAATTAGCTTGGTTTGAGTGGTCATTAATGATGGAAAAAGTTCAGTCAGTGTGACTGGATCATCTACTATGGGGGCATAAATGGTTGCCAGTTTTATGCTGGCCCCATTCATTCGACCACTAACCCATGCCCACCTTCCTTCCTTGACAGTATGAGAAATGCTAACCTCCCATTTGAAGTATTTAGTTATATACATTTTGACACCACTATGGGCAGCCTGAGCGCTAGAGATACATTCATGCCCAGCCCAGTTTTTTAACATTCCTGTCTGCTGTCTTATACCTTCTCTAAAAATCTCTTGTATCATTATAATATGTGGCAAGTAGGTTTCTATCCAGTCTTCAATTGCTTTTGCTTTCCGCTTATTATTTAGGCCGTTGGCGTTAAATTAAACAATCTTCAGTTCTGTGTTCTGTCCCCTCTGCTCATTCATCTACCTTATTATCTAACAGCTCCTGAACCATGACTTATGATCAGTCCTTCCTAGACTGCCTGCGACCCTACCAGAGTTAAACGGGACTTAGATCAGTTTAAAAGTGCATAGTGCCGTCATGTGGTGGATCCTGCAGCCTTGACGCATACAGATCAAACATTCTATCCCCTTCTATCTTTCATTAAAGTTATTACAAAAATAGAAATGAATTAATAAAATGCAAGAGATGTCTGTAGTGCAATAATGTGATAAAGTGACCAAGACATATACCATGCCAATAAAGTGCATCTGCCCCCAGGAACCTAAAGTGTCACGTGCTAAAGTGCTGGAATCCAAAAGTGCCTATGTGCCTAAAGTTCCACATCAAAACTCTGACCCATGCCATACAAAAGATTAGATTAACTTTTCTGCATCTTTACCCCTCTTCCCTCCCCCCATCATCTCCCTTTCCTGCCCTCCCTCGTCTCCAGGGCCCCTCCCTCTGGGGCCTCTAAGACCTAGCCTTGGCCCATATGGCACCATGGTGATGTGCCCAGCTTCCCTATTGGTTTACCGTTCATTCTATAGTGCGGCTGGTGCGGAGTCTTTACTCACTCAGAATAGAACCTCTCTCTTGGTTTTCACTGAGACCACTGGAACTGTAACATTGCCAAAAAAGTCTATATAAGCATTATTGGGTCTTTTCAAGGACCCCCAGACAGTTAAGCCCTGTTGGTGTTTTCCCAGTGGAATACTCTCACCTACACGTTTTCCCAACCATACCTCAACTTCGTTCTGAGACAACTTCAGTGGTCTGACTCATCGTGTGGTCTCAACTAGGAAAATATATTCCAGCCTAGAAGAAGCCCTGTTGGACTAAACACTTGTCGTCTGTTTATAAAATCCAACTGTCTACATACATCACGATGTGTATGGAATAATGAATGGGGACACGTCATTGAATCAACAAAGGACTACTCCAACTTTATTCTTATCAAGGAATTCTTTTGATTCACAAATGTGTGCTTCGGTGCTATTTCTGAAGTTCGTCTCTGACTGTTCACACAGTACGAAATATTAGCACCCTGGGTGGCTGGGTGCTGTCACCACGTGAGCACCACAATTGTACTACCTGTTTTTTTTTTCCTGATCATCAGCTGTTGTATATGTTACAATAACAAACTGATTCTTATTCTTTAAACAATTGGACACTATTGCCTGATGAGTAGACAGTTGGCATAGCCACCCTTTTACGAATAGTCTTCAGGAGCTTCTGTGCCTTCTCAACAGACGTAAGCAGACTGAATCAGCCATTATATGAAACCTTCAATTTGACCACGTTGAAAATAGTTGCCTGGGCTCTCAATGAAATGCAGGAAACAAAGTCTTGAAGTCTTTTTGCCTGCTGGCTGAATCCATGGTCATGTCCGAGAAGATACGGATTGAGTAACCTTTATTCATATCAAACGCTTTCGCCTGAATTCTTTTTCTTAAGACCCTTTCCTTTACTCAGAAATCATCGAAGTTAATCAAAAACGTGCAAGGATATCTCGAGTTAACAGGGACTTGGGCAGGCACACGAAACACCCGTACAATTGTTAAGTCTGGCGGATGATCAGGGAGAACATATTTCTTGATCAAATTATTCACAACCGTTACTGGGCCCTCTGCATTTTCCTTATACTCAGTGATGCCCATTATTCGCAGGTTTGATCTTCGAGAATGATTTTCCAACTCTTCTTGTTTTAGTTTTAGATTCCCTAGTTGTTTCACGAGCTCCTGCACTGACCCAGTGACCTGGGTAAATTTATCCTCGCAGTCGGAGATACACCGCTCAATCATTTCCATCCTGTCAAGAGCTTGTGAGACCTTCCCCCCCCAGGTTAGACAATCGATCCGTAACTTGCTTGGCAATTACTTGTTGCATATTCTTTAATGATGTTATCTGATCGAGAAGTCGCATATAATGTCCTGGAAAGTCGTGGGAAGATTTATTGTTTTTAAATCTTTAGCTAGTGTTAAAACCCCCTTAAATTCAGGTAAGCTGAGCCTGAGATAGAGCTTGAAGCTTCGTCCCTGGAGGGGGCCCGTCTCTCATGACCTACTTGTTCCGTTACGATATTCGAGCAAAAAGATGCTGGAGGCAAGGGCTCCGAGCTGGACTCCGGCCCCGGTACCATTATGTGAGAGGGACGAAGGCGGAACAGACCGGAAGCACACAACAGACAGCGCCGACTCACCAACCCAACCGGAAGAGGTTAGCGGTCTAGCTGCGGCTGGAAGAAACGAGGAGGAACTCCTGACGTCATTGAGGAAGGACGAGAAAAAGGACGGAAGGACGGAGCAGTGGGTGGCGACACCGGAGGCGGAGGAAGTGCGGAGAGAGACGAGGAGCGAGGAGAAAGCGGTGAAGGAAGACGAGGACGCCGAAATCGAGAGGACGGAGACTGAAGAGAGAGTATTGTACAGTGCTACCAAGCCCGGCGGCCCACAGGGGAAGGAGGACGCCCCGGGTCCTTTCGCCACGGCCCTGGACACGGGTCATGGCTCAAGGCAAGTACCTTTGCGGGGGTCGTTTTGGTGGGGGTGGTGGGGAGGCACCGGGAACTAGGACACGCATGTGTGGTTTGAATTTGCACCACGTCGGATTTCCTCACGTTTCCCCTACCTCACTACCCGAGTGGTTTTGGTGACGGTAGCACATACGGCAGTACTAGAGAACCCAACAGTAATCCCTGGTCGTTTATTTCTTTTCTTTCCCTGATTTACGGACCGAGGGAGTTACCTGGGGCATCCAGACGCCATGAGAATCAAGGGCCTGGAGTGAAAAGCAAGAAGGACCGTGGACCGCTCTGTGTTGAGAGCTACACCAGTGATTGCGGGACTTTCTTTTTGTTGCATAACGTATTTACTTTACCTTGGAGAAGGGGAATATACCTGTTAATAAACCTCCTTGCAAGCATACCTGGCGTTTCCCCTGGTCCCTTCTGTGTCAACCATTACACATTATATTACTTGGAGTGCTAGGCCTGTTATATTTGAGGAACAGAGGAAAAACCTGAGAGGCCCTGCTGCTTATGAGAGACTTAGTTGAGATTGAATTTTGCGAGCCCGGTGCTCTCTTGCTGGTATCAATGAGTGGAGACCCACATCCTCCTTGGTTCTCCTAGGAGTTTGATGTGTCCTCTCCCGTCAGTGATGCCCCCTCCATAGAGATCTTCACGGGCTGCCCCTCTCACCCGGGTAACACCCTTTGTGATTTGCTGGATAAAGGACCAGAGACCTTGTTGCTGTCTGACCCGGCCACTGGGGAATCAGGTGTCCTTACTGCCTGAGCAGTCGAGTTGCTTTGTGTGAGCTCAGAATCTGCCATTTCGGACCCAGACCAGTTCGCTGGCGAGACTTCATGGGGGTTCCCTACAGCCACATTAACGCTGCTGGATCGAATCATGCCTGGGGCTTTTGAGCTATCCCCTCACAGACGCTTCCCAATGGGGATCGCTTTGCTTGATTTACTACCTCCTTTAATAGTTTTCAATGGCATGCTCTATATGCAGTCAATTTAATGCTTGGAGAGCAGAAATTTTCTGCCAGCAAAAAAGACCCAGATAGGCCTTATTATAAGTCAAATCAGAAGCTGGCTTACTTTTTCGCTCTCGGAGTCTTAAGCGGAATACACCATTCTGCCAGAAAAAGAGGGCGCCAGAGGGAGTAATCAGCTTTGTTGCCAATGAGGAGCCGGTCGAAAGCACCACTTCGGCTCCTGTTCTCAATGAGCCCTCAGAACGCATAGGTCCGCACAAGACCCATGGTCAGGCTGGAGCCCTTGAGCCGGGCTATGGTTTGTCACGTCTCCGGATGGGAAGCTCCCCTTCGCCAAAAAACACCAGCCGTGTCTTGTGTTCATGGTGCGCTGATATCGAAGCAACCGCTGCCTGCTCTGCAGCTGACTCACGCGGGACTCAGCAGCAGCATTCCGCAGAAAACATTACGGCAGCAGAATGGCGACCGCACCTCGCCATCGGAGATGGTGGCGAATTAACGGGGTGAGAAGCGACATGTAGCGTACTACGGAAACCATCTATACGCCATCCCTCCCACTCCAAGAATGACAGACAAGGGTTGTCGTTTCAAGGCTTTATGTAAAGAATTAACAGGCAGGACATAGATGATGCCATAGGTAGCTTTTAGTAGCAAAGCATGCAAATCATAAGTACAAAGAACTAAGTACAGTTCTTTTTTTTTTTTTTGGGAATAAAGTGGTTTTATTGATTACAGCAGATCTTGGGCAGTTATTGGTTTCTCTGTGTCCCCATGCCCATAGTTTAGCCGGTGTATAATAGAGCCTAAACAATGTTTTAAAGTGTTGAGCCTTGAGGTTAGCTGATAAAAATAACGTATTCGATAATTTCAGAGCTCTGCACAGATCCACATCCTGATTATTCAGCGTATTAGCCCAACCACTTTCTATCCTTACTATATCGTCTGGATTAGCATCCATCAAAATTGCATATAGATCCTTGACTCGGGGCTGCCCATGAGTTAAGTTCTCTAAAAGCGGAATACGATCTAAATTAGTGAGCTGTGGTACTAACGGCTGGATTGCCTCTCTAATTTGGATGTATTTAAACAGTGTCTTAGGGTCAACCCCTTATCGTTCTTGTAGCTCGCCAAATGACATGACTCCAGTCATATTAACAATATCTCCCATTTTATTAATTCCTGCCTGTTCCCATGTTCTGCCTAGATTGTCGTACAGAGGGGCTAAAATAGAAGATGACCGCCATAAGGACAGATACCGCTGTATTTTTGGGATTTTGAGATGTTTACCAGATTTTTGCCACACACTCCAGGCTGCTATTAAAGGTTTAAAACGGGTTCTCTTATAGTAATTCCCCTCCAATCGCCTGAGCATTATTCCTGGTGCCGCATCTCCAATAGCTAATTCATAAATAGAGGGCGGGGATTCCCTTTCTAAACCTACTATAGTTATCGCGTCCCGAGTCATTGGCCTAAATAACATAGTCATTTGCTGCAGCATAATAGCCCAATAGTAATATAACAAATTTGGTACAGCCAGACCCCCTCTATCTTGTGGTAAGGTCATTAACTTCAATGATCTTCTTATCTTTTTGTATCCCCATATAAATTGTGAAAACATCCCCTCTGTTTTTTTAAAAAAGGCGTTCGGAGGTTCGATTGGTATGCTCCGAAATAGATAGAAGATTTTTGGAAACATTGTCATTTTTATGACATTTGCTCTTCCGATTATGGAAAGATGTAAATTATCCATTTTCTTTAGATCGCCCCCTATCTTCTTCAATAAGGGTTCTGAGTTGATATCCCAGATTGCCCCAACTTCCGCCAAGATGGTTATTCCTAAGAAAGTGGCGGCCTCAAACCTCCGTGGGTCCTGAAATACCACAGATGTGGTGCAGACTATTTTCGTTTTATCTGTGTTTAAGCCGTAGCCTGACTGTCTACCAAATTCCAAGGCTAGAGCTTCAATTCTTCCTATTGCCCCTGATGGGTCAGGGGTGACGATTGCAATGTCGTCAGCATATGCTAACACCTTGGTACTGTAACCCCTGACCACCATGGGTTTAATTGCCTCATCGCCTAATAATGATCTTATTAAAGGATCTATATATATTGCGAAGAGTATAGGGGAGCAGGGGCACCCTTGCCTTGTACCTCGCCCGATCTTAACCTTTCCCGATTCCTTCCCCATTAGTTGTATTTTGGCATGCGATTGTACATACATAGCTTGAAGGGCGGTTAGTATACGAGGCCCAAACCCCTTAAATTGTAAGCACTTCCATAGAAACTCCCATTCTACCTGATCAAACGCTTTTTGCGCATCTAGCAATATCAGGGACATACGCTCACCTGTTTCTTCCGCAATGTTAAATAATGAAATTACCCGGCGAACATGGTTTACCGTCCCTCTGCCCGGGATGAAGCCATGTTGCCATGGGCTTACTAGGGACGCAATAATATTGGATAGTCTTCGTGCAATGATCTTAGAATACAACTTTTCATCAGTGTTTATTAGTGATATGGGTCTGTATGAGGCTGGATCTTCTGGAGCCTTTCCCTTCTTTAAGAAGATAACTATATTAGTCTCCTGCCAGGATTGAGGGGGGATACCCTTTTGCTGTACAGCTAAAAATAAGTCCAGTAGCAGAGGGGCTAATTCAGTCTGTAGTGTTTTATAAAACTCGATTGGTAGCCCGTCTGGGCCCGCCGCCTTACCCGGAGCCATCAACTGGAGTGTCTCAATTACCTCCGTCAATGAAATATCATCCTCTAGCTCCTGGATCAGTGGGGGTGCACCTGCCGTTTCTATTGTAGGTGCTACACAGTCCCTGGATTGATACAAATCTTGATAGAATTCAGCGAATATGCTAATTATATCTTGGGGCTCAGAAACTATATGGCCATCCTTCCCCCTCATCCTTAGAATATTATTTGCCATCGCCCTTTGTTTTATGCGGAGTGCCAAGTGTTTCCCCGTCATCTCCCCATACTCATAGTTATCCCGCCTGGTAGTTTGGAATTTTTTAGCAATTATACTATTATAAAACCCATTGATTTTGGCCTTAACGCTAATGACTTTTAGCTCTAGCTGTCCCTGAAGCTCCAGCTGTGTTTGTACTATAGCTGACGTATGTTCTTCCTCATATTTGCTTAGCTCCTTCATAAGTGTGTCTACTACCTCTCTCTGCTTTTTCCTATTAGACCCCACGAAGCTAATTATCTCCCCCCTAAGACCTGCCTTGAATGCGTCCCAGACATTCTCCCTAGATGTACTAAACCTATTCATGTCATAGAACTGCCGGGTCCACCCCCTTATATGCTCTGTAAATCCTTCAGTAACTAGTAGTTTCCTGTCAAAAGTCCATTTTGTGTGTGTTCTCGTGTACCCCGGAACCACGACGTCTAAAACCAGTGGGGAGTGATCCGACAGGACCTTAGGCAATTTCTTAATGTACGCGCCTTCAATAAGAGTGGAAGAAACAAAGAAGTAGTCTAACCTAACATACTTTCTATGAGGGCAAGAGAAGCATGTGACCCCTGGATCATCCGGATTCCTATAAGACCATACATCTATATGCCCGTGGCTATCCACTAGTGCTTTTAAGGCTCCATAAACCTGTGGTTTCCTACCCTGATAACCTCCCCTGGGCGGGTAGCCTGCATCCAGATGGATGTTAAAATCGCCACAGATAACAAGGGGAGATGGCCATGAAGCGAGTTCCAATTCCAATTCTGACAGTATTTCCCCCTCGTCTAGGTTTGACCCATAAATTGTACATAGTGTGAAACCGCTTGGGATTGAAGCTATTGCCCATCTCCCCCATTTATCTGAATACGTACGGTTTGAGAGTGGAAGCCGGTTGGATATGTGAATTGCCACCCCTCTGGTGTTGGTAGACTGAGATGAGCTGATGGCCTGTGTATACCCTGGTATCATATTAAGTCCTCTCCTCTGCCAGGGGATGTGAGTTTCCTGTTGACATATGATATCCGGCTCTAGTGCTCGTAGCAGCTCTCCGGCCCTGCCTCTTTTGTCCTTATCGTTCAGCCCACCAACATTTATACTACAAATCTTTAGCCTTCCCATCCCTTTTTTGGTCTTGTTTCCTAGGTATCCCCCTGAGTCTTTCCTTTAAATCAGCTCTCCTCTGCTTTTTTTCTTGTGATATCCTGCTATCCTGAAAATATTTCTTTTCCCCCCCCTACCCTCCCCCTGCCACCCCCACCCTCCCCTGCCCTGCCCTGTGCTGTGAAGCGACAGACCTGTCAGGTCTGTGGGTGATGGTAAACGGTGGTGACCTCCCAGTGGTGACAACTGAGCAAATTGTGATACTGAGACTACCCCCTGTGCCTTACATTTCTTCTCCTCTCCCCCTTCCTTCCTCTCCCTCCCCACTCCCGTCCTCCCCTCTTCCCCCCTCCCCCCTCACCTCCCCACCGTTTAAACAATTTACTTATGCAATGCGGCCAAAAAAAGAAAAAAGGACTTGCAAGGGTAGAAAAGCACGTCAGAATCAGAGTAATATTATACTGGCAATTACATTTCGATACATTTCAGTCCTGTGCCCTCCTGGTGGTGAGAAAGAAGAAGGATAAAAAAGAAGAAAAAAACATCAGGGGGGAAAGAGAGGAGAAAGAAGAAACAAAGAAGAAAGAGTAGAGGGGGCAAAGAGAAGGGAGTCGAGAAGAGGTCATCTTCCCCCGCATTCAGATACTCCTTGGCCTTTATCTCCGACGTGAAGAAGCTGGTCTGATCCTTCCAGACTACCTTCAATCTTGCTGGATTCAAGAGGAATGCCTGCGCACCCTTATCCTGAAACTGGGTGATCATTTGGCGCAATCGCCATCGTCGTTCCACTGTAATGTGGCAAAAATCCGGCCTTGTAAAGAAAGAGAATGCATCAGCGGAGCGTTGAGCTTCTGGTCTGGCCTTCTCGAACACATTCTGTCTTAGTAAATAATTGCCAAAATAAACCAAGAATGCCCGTGGTTTGGTGTCTGGCCGCACTGGCTGCCTTATATTGAAAGGTACACAATGTGCTCTTTGGACCTCTTGGGGCCAATTCCACCCCTCCAATTCAGGAAAGGATTTCTGCAGTAGCTGTACCATGAATGAACGTGCGTCTGACCCCTCTTTGCCTTCTGGGATGCCAAGGAAGCGCAGATTGTTCCTTCTCTGGCGATTTTCACTCTCCTCTAGCTTCCATTGAATATCAATGAGTTGCGCCTCGTGTGCCTCTACTTGCCCCTTTGAGCCGGCTATGTCCATCTCCAGTGAAGTGGTTCGTGATTCTATATCTGACATTCGGTCGCTGATGTCGTTACAAGTCCGAGCAATTTTCCTGACCGCTCCTTGCAGCTTCCGAGCAGCATTCTGTGATCTTTTACTTTCTGCTCTGGCCTCTTCTCGGTGTGCGACTACGCACTGCAAGATGGATTCCAGTGTGGGAGATGCTGCGATAGAGCCGTCTCTAGTGGACTGATTGCTGTCCCCCACCAAGTGATCTCCAAGCGAGTAGTCCCACCTCAGATCTCTTTGTCTTGCGGTTTTGGCTCTCCCTACTCTGGAGTGCGATTTCCGGATATTGGTGATAGTCCCCGGGCCGCTAATGCCGGTGCTGGGTGCGCTGTCCTCCTCACTGGATTCTAGGTTGGATCCGGTATCTGTACCTAAACCCGACCACGTAGCATCTGAGAGTGAAAAAAAGTCATTTGCTTCTGAATCAATATCCTTCTCTCTACCCGCCCTAGGCGTCCTAAAGCTCCTCAAAGGTTCTGCACGGTCTTTTGACTTCACCCTTAGCTCGGGCACAGTCATGTGATTGGGAGCCTTTTTCACACCTTTCTGAATTGGGCTTTGATTCAGTGGCTTATCCTTTTCAGTCAGCTGTTGTTCTGTGACCCCCGTGTACTGGTCACTAATCGTTACTTCCACCTCCCCTGGGGTGTCATTCAGGGTCTCTACAGTGTGGGCTGTCGGTGCTGTTACCGCAATCCCAGTTAAATGTGTCTCCCCCCACTGAGGTACCTGCTCAGCATCGCTCTCATTTTGCTCCTCACTTTGTAAAAAGACAGTCTCGCCCGTCTCACCGGTTTCACCAGTTTCCCCAGCCAAAGCCTTCCTCTGATCCCCCGTTCCATCAGCGCCCACGGGTGGCTTACCCAACAGTCTCCTGCTCTGTCCTCTCTCCTCCGCCGGAATCTCTGCCCGTTCATGTGTCTTCTCGCTCCCCTGAGCTGCCGAGCTGCTCCTGAGCATTTCGATGACAGATACCGTGGTGCGAGGCGGCTGGGGCTGTGCGCCCCTCCCCTTCCCCTCCGGAAGAGTTTCCATCCGGGTCTTCTGCTTCCATCCAGGTGCTGCGACTGGGATGGGGGCGGGTGCCGATCCTGCCTCCTCTGGGTTTCCCTGCGGAGAGTCCCGTGCCCCGGCCTGCTGGGCTGCACCTCTACCCCTTGATCCAGACTTGGGACCCATCTCGCTAGGGCCAGGCTTGGTTCCGAGATCCGAATCAGCCCTGAAGGAGTGGGAGAGCGCCTGCTCGAATCCCTTGCAGCCTACAATCAGCTGCTCCGCGATCTCCGCCAGCTCCAAGACCCAGCGCTTTAATCCCGGTAAGGCGTCAGAAGGCTCGATCCTGTCCTTTTCTCCGCTGCTTTCTGTCTGGGGGTATTTCTGGGGGTATTCCATATTGGTTTCTCTTTTAAAGCTCCTGCATCATTTCCGGGCTATGCCCAGCCGTCACCTCGGGGGCCACACCTCCGACATGTCTTACTTGGTCGCCATCTTGCTTTTTCCAACCCTCAATTCAGCTTTTCAATGGCTTGAATCGAACTAAGTACAGTTCTAAGGGAAATCGGCCATACATTTGCCTCTAAAGGTGGAGAAAAATGGTCTCCTCCACATAGAAATCTACAGATCCTCTTATAGGACATTAGACAAAGACATCCATGCATTCCACATAAGTACACAGTTCCCATGATATGCACCAATAGGGAATGAGCAAGAAGAAACAATTTACCACAGAATACATTCAGAGTTTCTCTGATGGTAGTAATAAATTGAGTTTGCAGGCATTCTCACAGTTTATTTCAGTATCCAAATGGATACATAGTAGAGCAATAGCCTGGGACAATTGAAATGTTCTTGGTTAGGTACAGTTGGAGAAAAGTCTCTGGGAACAATCTCTATTTATTAGAGAGAGTCGCAATTCTTTATTTAGAGCGAGAAGAACAACAACAATTAACACTTGATATTTGTGACGTTGGTGCAAGATGGAAGACAGTGTAAACACAACCTAGGTTAGCATAAGCCCAATTTGTGTTTTCTGAATGAAAAAGGAAAAACGGCTCCCACACTTATATGTTACACATTTTGGATTATTATAATACATCTTAGGCAAAAGACGTATGGGAAATTATATGCAGATTCAAATGGAAAAATGCTGACACATATTATAATCAAGCTATGTAGGTTTATTAAAGTTTAAATCATAACCAAAAGCAAAATAAATGGTTAGAAGTCAGTCACCTAATCATTTGTCATATAAAAGCATGGTGCTCAGACTAAAATGTAAATAAAAAGATAGCAGAACAAAGTATAGTTCGGCTCAAGTAAGATAAGTCATAAATCAGGGGCCAGACCAACATAGTGCCACCTTCAAAGATAAGAAGAGAGTGAGTCCCCAACCCTCAGGATGTGGCCTATTTTATAAGAAATTACACAAAGGGAACTATACATTTGGTGTGAATGTGCAAAGGTCTCACAATCGAATCCAATCAAATTAAAGAAAGAATGATACAGTTTGAAATCACAATATTTAGCACTATCCCACGGACTCGCATAGTACATTTCTCATCCTTAGTGTCCTTCAGACATCCAATGACTGGTACATGATTCATTACACAAGTTGCAGAAACATGTTCACACAATACAGAATCACACCGTGGTCTCAATTGATGAGGTCTTGGAACAATAATTTTATTAACATAGCATTCTATGAAGCTTGGGAACGAAACATTATATTGTACATGAAAAAAGAATCACGTTTCAAAACATTGTTCCCAAAGTTACCTAAGTGCACTGTGAGCATGGTGAGAAAGGAACAGAAAGAAGATTGTGTGCTGGAAGTGATGGCTGCAGGCAAGAACAACCATTTTGAAATCACGGCCTGCATTGTACAGTATTATAATAAACATAGTTTCTCAACAGAATATCTGGATTTCACTGTATGTTAATCATATCATGTGAATACAACTATATCTATTAATAAAAACTCTACATCAACCCCACTCTGATGATTTTTGAAATTATCACAATTTACACTTCATGGATTACATCCGCTTGTACAACAAATGAGTTGATTTCAGATAATTTTGTCTGGCGTCTTCCAGCTCCTTTATTCCATAGTACAATCTAGATAGGATGCCCTCCAGTTATAAATCGTCCTACTTTCTTTTTCTTCCTGTTGTTGCTGACAGCTTCTTCACACAACTAAAATGTAACCCTCCCTTTAATGTAGTGCCTCAAGTACCCACTACGTAAATTAAAACAATTGCATAAGTAAGGGGGAGGTGGTGATAGGTAACTCCAGCAGCTGAAGCAAGCAAAAGATACAGATATAACAATTACATCCTTCCATAAGTTTTGAATATTAATTTAAATATATTTTCTCTGAAAAATTACCTACAGAATTATCTCTATGTAATAACTTGTTATCCAGCTTTATTCTTCCATCTTGTTAGGTCTTATTAATTTTTATTTTGGGAGAGGCATGTCCAACTGAAGTGCTATATCCCACTAGCAAATCAACTATGAATATTAATATCGTAATCACTAAAGTTAATAGTAAAAGTTTGCTGCAAATTTCCTTGCCGCTTGCCATGTTTCTTCTACAAATATGCTAACAATGAATCAAGAACCTAATCACTAATTATACTGTACAAAATCAACAAAAATCAAAAAGAAGTCAAAATTCAACCAATAGTATCAGTTCGTGTGTTTAATGTTAGTCCAGGAAAGAAATCCTACTATCTTTGACTGGACACCTTACTGCACTATGATCTTCGACTGGATACCTAAGGTACAAAAAAATGAATTTTAACTTCAAGATTTAAGTTTGAATCTCAGTTCAATATTTCATCAGGAAACTATTCAAGAATGATTGCCTGGGCTTTTATCAGTTCATGTTCACGGAGGCTCTATAAGATGAATTAACAGTCTGCCAAATTGATAGTATCTTCATTTGACTGTTCTGACTGCTGGACATCAACTAGATATGACCATTCAGGAGCTGCATACTTTAAATTAGGCACTCTTAATCTCTTTGATCCTTTGACCTTTGGTTGTTCATCAGCACTGTCACCTTGCTTTTCTTGCTCTGTTTCTTCTTCTTCGATAGTTTCAACTTCTTGCACCCCTGTTAGATATGGGGGTCTCTAGTTGGCAGTGGTTTGCACCCTGTCCAAGTAGGGACCATTATTCTAGTCAGGGTAAGGGGATTACACAGCTAAGATAACCCTTGCTCATCCCCTTGGTAGCTTGGCATGAGCAGTCAGGCTTATCTCAGAGGCAATGTGTAAAGCATTTGTAGATACACATACAGTAACACAGTGAAAACACTACAAAAGGACACCACACCAGTTTAGAAAAAAATCAATATTTATCTGAATAAAACAAGACCAAAAAGACAAAAATCCAACATACACAAGTAAAGATGTCACTTTTAAAAGATTCAAAATAGTTAATTCCATAGGAAATGTCACTTTAATCACCAAGTACCTGGGATGCGTCAAAATCAAGGACGAAAACAGGCGCAGGGGAGGTGAAGCGCCGGGAAAGCAAAGTGATGCGTCGGTTCCTTATTCCCAGGGGAGGTGATGGGTCGGTTCCTTACTGTCAGGGGAGGTGATGCGTTGGTTCCTTACTGCAGTGCATGGGAGGTGATGTGTCGGTTTCTTACTGTGAGGGGAGGTGATGCATCAGTTCCTTACTGTGAGGGGAGGTGATGCGTCGATTTCCGGACACGCAGCCTCGGTTCCTTACTGCTTGGCAATTTTGATGAAGAACTGGGTACCCAGGGATGATGATGCATCGCAAATCCAGACAAGCTGGGTTGATGCAGCGGAACAGGCACTGCATTGATTTCCTAGCCACAAAGCAGGTGATGCGTCGATTTCTTCAGCTACACAGCAGGGCTTGCGTCAGAGTCGGAGCGGGTGCCACGGACATTGGTGACATGGGACTCGGGCTACGGCAATCTTTCAGCCACATGGCAGGCGCTGGGTCAATTCTTAGGCCGCACGGCGGTGATGCAGTGGTTTTTAAACTGCACGGAGATGCTGCGTCGGGAAAAACAGGTGCTGAGAGTCGATGCATGGATTTTCTTGGTTCATAGAAACAAACCCACCTCCAAGGGCCCAGAAATGGAGTTGGCATCACTTGGCAAGCCCAGCAGAGGAGTTCACACTCCCAGTAGAGGAGTTCAGGGGTTGCAGGTGGAGTTTGTGATGGCTCTGAGACTTCTTAACAGGAGGCAAGCACTCGCAAGCCCTTGGAGAAGCTTGGAAGTAGGATGTAGAAAGCAAAGTCTAGTCCTTTCACTCCCAGGACAGAAGCAGTAAGCAGCAGGCCAGCACAACAAAGCAACAAGCAGAGTTTCAGTTGCCCTCCTCCAGCATCCAGCTCTTCTTCCTGGCAGAATGTCCTCTTAGTCCAGAAGTATTCCAAAGTTATGGTGTCACAGCTAAAATACTTACCAATTTCTGCCTTTGAAGTAGGCAAACTTCAAAGGAAAGTCTCTGTAGTGCACAATACCCTGCCTGTCTCTGACCTGTCTCCAGATACACTTCAGGGGGGCGGAGACAGCTTTGTGTGAGGACAGGCACAGCCCTATTCAGGTCTCGGTGACAACTCCTCTCACCACTCTAGCTCAGGAGGGCCCATCAGCCTGGCTATGGCCCATCAGGATATGCAAGGCACACCTCAGCTCCCTTTGTGTGACTGTCTAGAGTGAATGCACAAACAGACCAACTGTCAGCCTAAACCAGATGTGGATTCTACGGGCAGGGAGATGCACAGAATGGTAAAGCAAGAAAATGCCCACTTTCTCAAAGTGGCATTTTCAAAAACGCACTCCAAAACCAAACTCATTAAAATATGTATTTTTAAATTGTGAGTTCAGGGACCCCAAACTACAAATCTCTAGCTCTTGTAAGAGGTTACAAAGTAGCTCCAATGATAACCTATGGGAGAGATAGTCCTTGCAACAGTGAAAAACGAAATTAGCAGTATTTCACTATCAGGACTCGTAAAACACACCAGTACATGTGCTACCTTTTAAATACACTGGACCTTGCCCACAGGGCTACCTTGGGCCTACCTTAGGGGTGCCTTACATGTAGTATAAGGGAAGGGGTGGGCCTGGCAAGTGGGTGCACTTGCCAGGTCAACATGGCAGTTCAGAACAGCAAAGCAAACACAAGGAGATGATGGACGGAGTGCTGAAACTTTTCAAACACTCACCCCCAGTCACAGATCTGGGTTGAATCCATCATCATTCTTTAGCTCACTTTGCCACCCCAGTTCAGACACAGCTATATGCAAATCAGTCTTGACCCTGTGCCTCATGGGAACAGTCCAGCCCGAACTGCCAAGCCATGTCTTCCCTGGACCGGAAACAAGCATCCTGGGACCGGTTTCGTGGTAACACCCTTCAGAACAGCATGCACAGACACTGAAGTGGCAGGTCTGAGACGTGTATGCAGGGATACTTATGTGGGTGCCACAATCAGTGGTGCAGGCCCACTAGTAGCAATTGAGTTATATGCGCTGGGCACACGCAGTGCACTTTACTAGGACTGACCAATAAATCAAATATGCCAATCATGGATAACCAATTACAGATATAATTTACACAGGGATCACTTGAACTTTAGCACTGGAACAGTGGTAAAGTGCCCAGAGTCCTACAACCAGCAAAAATGAAATGAAGCACACAATCAAAAACAGGAGGTTAGAAGCAAAAAAGACAGGGGAATAACACGCCAAAGGTGCCAGGTCTAACATGTGTCCCCCCCCAGCTGAAAGTGGGGAGAACTACCCAATCTCATGGGAGTTCTCTTCACTATGCCGGAAGAACTTGGGCAGACCATCAGCATTGGCATGTTCTGTGCCAGGGTTGTGTTACACCATAAAGTCCATTTCCTGCAGGGAGATGGACCACCTCAACAGTTTTGGGTTCAAATTCTGTCTGAACCCGGAAGTGAGTCCCAAACAAGTAGGGTCTTTGCTTCCCAGACCACAGCAAAAGCTCCCATTTCAATTGCACTCCACCTCTGTTCCTTGGGAATTAGCCTCCTACTAATGATAGCTATGGGTTGATCTAGGCCCTCTTCGTTCAGCTGTGAAAACACAGCTCTCACACCATCTGTCTGCACCACAAACTCCTTGGAGAAGTCAGAAACCTTGAACGGGCGCCCTGCACATGGCCTCCTTCAGGGTATCAAAAGTGGTCTGGCATGCCTCAGTCAAGATCACCTGACGTGGCTGATTCCTTGAAGTCAGTTCAGTCAAGGGGGTAACAATGGTGCCATACCCCTTGAAAAATCTGTGGTAGTACCCGGTAAGAGCTAAGAAGGCTCTTACCTCTGTCTGGGTTTTGGGGGATGCCCAAGCCAGAATTGTGTCAATCTTGGGTTGTAGGGGTGCCACCTGGCCGCTTCCTACCTGATGCCCCAAGTACACCAAAGACCCTTGCCCTATCTGACACTTAATGGCCTTGATAGTGAGGCCTGCCTTTTGCAGGGCCTTCAACCCTTCCCAGAGGTGGTGCAAGTGGTCCTCCCAACTGGAGCTGAAAACAGAAATGTCGTCAAGGGCGGTGGCACTGAAGTTGTCAAGCCCAGCCAGGACCTGACTGACCAACCTCTGAAAGGTGGCAGGGCGTCCTTCAACCCAAAAGGCGTGATTCTGAACTGGTAGTGCCCTTCTGGTGTTGAGAATGCTGAACTCCAGGGTCAGTGTACAGGAGAGGATCATACCTTCTACTGACCCATCCTGCTCCTGGGCAGACAGGAGGTCGGAAGAGGTTCACTCTCCTCTTCCACCCCATCATCAGTAGCCAAGAGCATGGTCAATTCAGACCTCTCGAAGTGGGGTTTGAGGTTCTCATACAGGGCCCTCAAGGGGTTCCTAGGAGTCTGCAATTCCATCAGGTAGGCAACATCACTCTTGTGCTCCTTTACCTAGTATGGGCCAGACAACTTGTCTTGTAGAGCACGGGGCTCTACTGGCTCCATCACCCACACCTTCTGACCAGGCTGAAACTCAACCAGAGTGGTATTCTGGTAGTACTGTTTCATGTCCTCCTGGCTTGCTTCCAGGTTCACCTGAGCAAGTTTCCTGAAGCGGCTGTCTGGTTTCGGAAGTCCAGCATGTAACTGAAAACATCCTGGGGTGACTTTCTAGGACCTTGTTCCCAGACCTACTTGACCAAACTGAGAGGTCCTCTCAACGGGTACCCATACAACTGCTCAAAGGGGCTAAATCAAACCCCCTTCTGTGGTACCTCCTTGTAGGCGAAGAGAAGACATGGCAAGAGAATGTCCCACTTACGCCTCATGGGTTCTGACAGACCCCCAATCATGTCTTTAAGGGTACGGTTGAATCTCTCAACCAACCCATTACTCTGAGGGTGGTAAGGAGTGGTGAATTTGAAATTCACCCCACGATCCTGCCACATGGCCTTCATGTACAGCGATAAGGAGTTGGTACCCTGGTCACATACCACCTCCTTGGGGAAATCCACGGGCGCAGTCACTGTCCTCAGAGGGTTAGCTTCTGGGTACCGGGTGGCATGGCCCACCAAGACCAACATGAACCTGTTGCCCATGGATGTCTTGGGATCCAGAGGCCCCACGATGTCAATGCCCGCTGGCTCAAAAGGGGTGCTCATGACAGGGAATGGTTGGAGGGGAACCTAACATCTTCCCCCACTCTTGCCACTTGCCTGACAATTCTGACAAGACCTGGAAAACGCATCTGATTGCCTTCACATTTGGGGCCAGTAAAAGTGGGTGACAAGCCTGTCAAAGGTCTTGCCCTGCCAAAGGCACACCATGAGCCAAACCCAGTACAAAGGTTCTGAAGCACAGGGGTACCACCAGCACATGGGGTGCCACAGGCTCAGCAACCTTATGCTCACTGTAAAGGAGACCATTCTCACAGTAGATCAAATGTGATTTGGTCTCCTTGCCAGCTGCCTGGTCCTCGGCCTGCGGCCTAAGAACCACAAGGGTAGGGTATGTCTTCTGCTCCCCTTCTTGCTGCCAATGGGTCAGCTCAGGCAAGTCTCCCAGTTCAGCCACTTCTTCCCCTGTAGGTTCCGGGGCCTCCCCTTCAGGTTCAGTCTCCTTCCGGACCGTGGGAATTTCAGGAGTGGGTTTCCCAAGCCCCTTGCCTCGCCTCTTCTTGGCAGACACCTATGCCACTGTTTCAGGTTGCAGGTCATACTGATTACCCAGGGCTGCCATGGACTGTTTGGTCAGGCATGCCCACTCAGGCAGTCCCAACATCTCCAAGTGGGACCTGTATTCTACCTCCCTCCAGGTGGTGTGTTACAGGTCATTCCCCAGCAGACAATCCACAGGCATGGATGGGATCACAGCTACTCTCAAGGAACCTGAGACCCCCCGCACCCCCACTCAAAGGGAATCTGAGACACTTTACAAAAGTGCTCACTGTTGTCTACTGCCACAACTTGGTGAAGTACACTTAGAACTACTTGCTCTTCAGACACCAGGTGACACCTGACAGTAGTCATACTGGCTCCTCTGTCTCTCAGAGCCTCTACCCTCTGTCCAATGATGGTCACCGACTGCCTTTATTTCTTAGTGTTATCAGGCATGAGGGTCCTCTGGACCATTTCACTGTCCCCTAGTGAGACAAGGGTCATCTGAGCTGGTTACCCACACTCACCTGGGACCAACTCCCCCCCTAAGCGCTACACTGCCATCCCCGGTGTCTGCCCACCAGTGGGGGGCTGTGCCCACTTGTGACACTTGGGATGCCCTCTCATGTGACCCTCCTGATCACAGCAAAACATTTTTGGGATCCCTTCTATGTAGATTTACCTGAAAAGAACCATGGTTTCTTATCTCCTGAGGGGCGAGAATCCTTACCCTGGTAACTAGATTGGGGCCCATTAGAGAACTCCTTCTGTTTACCCTTGTCCCCTCCCTTCTGCTGTTGGGGGCCCTGCCCACCTTTGGGGGATTCTCCCCCATACACCTTCCTATGGACCCTGGTACTCAGCCAGCAGTTCGCCTCCTGAGCAAGCTTCCTGGGGTCAGTCAGCTTGCTGTCCATCAAGTGCTGCACAGCTCTGGAAACCACAGGCCAGACAAGTGCTCCCATACAATCAAATTGTACAGTCCTTGGTAATCTGTTTCCTCCCTGCCCTTCACCCAACCATCCAGCGCTCTGCAAAAAGAATCTGCACACTGAAGCCATGTCTGGGAATCAAGCTTCTTACTCAGTCTCAACTGATCGCTGTACTTCTCAGGGGTAAGACCACACTGGGTAAGGAGGGCTGCCTTCATCTCTGGGTAGGTGAGTGCATGTACGTCCAGTAGGACCAACAATGTATCCCTCCTCTCCACTCCACTGTGAAGTGATGCCATATCCCTGCCCTCCAGTTTCTCTCAGGGACCCCATTCATGTGAAGTTCTGCCTCATAGCCCTGAAACCATCTCTGAATGTCGTCCCCTTTGGTATACTCTTTCGGTATATGCTTTGGCCAGTACACCATCCTCTCAGATTGCATGGATGAAATGCTGCCACCATCTGTACTGGATTTGGCCTTCAAGTCCAACTCCTTTAAACTCACCTCCTGAGCTAGCTTCATTTTCTCTCCTCTACTGCCAATTTATCCTTCTGGAGCTCCCTTTCATTCTCCATCCTAAGCCTCTCCAGCTCAAAATGATGCCTCTTGAGCTCCCGCCTATCCTCCAGCTCCTCTGGGGACAGACCTCTGGAAGAAACACTGCTACTTGTCCTAGAAAGCGCCTTTCTCCCAGGTGGATCCTAGTTCTGAAAATTCTCATGCAGGCTCTCCACCTCCTCATCCACAACATCATCCCCTCCTCTGTGTGATCACCAGCCTTCCCTTTCTCCACCCAGGCCGTCAGTGCCTTTTGGAGCTCCTCCTTCTTAATGAGGCCCCGGGTAGGGCATTAGAGGTTCTTGCAGAACATTTTGAGCTGAGGCACTGAGTAGGATCCCAACCTCTCTTGCTCAAACACTGACTCTGCAGCTCCAGCTGCTGGCTCACCACACTGAAACATGATTTGTAGACCAAAAAGTCAGGAGTTGCGGGCGAGGCTTGGACAGCCATCATGGCGGACGCAGCCTAGAAGAGCTCCTGCTGCTCAAGCCTGATATCCGCCATAATCCGCCACAATCCGACGCAATCACGCCCTGACGGACCAGGACACAACGATCCTGGAAGCAGTGCCCCAGTTGCGGATCCGACTGTGGTACGTGGCAGCCCCAGGCTTAGTGAGAGAAGCTGTGGCCTCGTGGGTCGGGTCCGCGCTCACCGGCGAGACCGTGTGAGAGCGGGCGCTCAGGGCCGTGGAGACGAGGCACCGGACCTGGAATCTGGCCAGAGGTGGGCCGAAACATCCTGCCTTGCCGTGGGCGGGCCCGCGACCCTGTGGCAGGCGCCCTTGAGTGCCTGGGCGGTTTGGAGGGCCCCACCGGGGCGAAGCACCGTCCCGAGACATCTGGCCCGAGGTAGGCCGAAGCATCCTGTCCAGTCGGAGGCGAGTCCGTGACCTTGCGTGTGGCGCCCGTGTGTGCCTGGGAGCCCAGTGCGGGTGAGTGCAGGGGCTGGTTCGCGGCCAGCGGGACCGACATGAACATACTCGGGTGCCCGGTTTGTGGCCTGTAAGACGGGTGGAGGCCTGGTTGTAGTGGCGCAGCAGTGAAACCCGCTGGAAGCCGACTGAAGTGGCGCCCTTCCCCAGATACCATCCTCCGCAGGGCCTCCTAGAGCGCCGACTGCTGCCTTCTCTGGGACACCAGTGGAGCCCTTCCGGCTTGTTGGGCTGGGCTGTACTACAGGGTAGGCCCACAGTGCCGGCCCCCGCCCCACTGCCCTCTCTTTCTTGGGACGCCGGGGGTGAGCCTTGATCATAAACAATTGGTGCAAGTAAGGGGGTGATCCTGCGGCTGGGGGCCCCTCGACACGTGTGGACCTTTGCAGGAGCGGCGGCCTCATTCTCTGGTGCCTCGTGGGGCCTGGGGATGGGGTGCCCTCGGAAGACAGTGACAGCGTGGGGGTGGCTGCGGGCTGGGGGTCCGTCAAGTCGGGTCCCACTAGGGGGACCCCTTGGCGGGCTGCACCGGGCTGCGGAAGCAGTCAGGCTAGGCCTGGTGCGGCTTGCGGCCTGGGGCCGTCTGATTCCGTGAGGCCAGGCCCGTGGCGGCCCACGCAGGTAGTCCTGCAAGACAACACCTAATGTGGAGGGACGCCTCCCGAAGTAGCCCACACGCCACCTATATAGAGCAGGAGTAGACGGAGCAGGCAAGTGCAGTGCACACATGGCCCAGACCAACTTCGCCATAATGACGAAAGAGAAGCCGTCGGGCCCCACGACCAAGCAAAGTACTCTAGTCCAATTTACTACGGCCCTGGGCAGCATTGGCAATGCCAACAGTGGAAGCTCTGTCCCTGACAATGCCGCCATATTGGCTGCAATCACCCAGGCCAGAGACACACTGGATGCAAAGATCAGCGTAGTGGGATCAGAGATTTCTTTCCTACGACAAGACCTCAGAAAGACTGTCGACCTGTCGGTTGAAGACACAGTCGCAACAGAAAGCGAACAAACTTACGGTGGTAACACAGGAGTTGGCGTCCCGGGTTAAAGACGCAGAGGGGCGCTCCAGGCAAAACAACCTACGCCTTATTGGCTTCCCGGAGGGATGTGAGGGTTCATCTATGGAACGCTTTCTCACGCCATGGCTGAAATCCCTCCTGCTAGAGGGCTCCATGCCCCCCTGTTTCGTGGTGGAAAGAGCCCACTGAGCACTGACAAGGAAGCCTCCCCTGGGAGAACGCCCAAGGCCTGTTATAGCCAAATTGTTAAATTATATGGACCGTGACACCATCCTGCAATTTGCACGAAATCACAGTGACAAACTGCTCTACAATTCGAACTCTATCATGATTTTTCAGGACTATACACGCCTAGTACAACAACAACGTCAATCCTTCACCGCCACCAAGCGCAGGCTCAGAGAACTAAACATCCAATATATGCTGCTGTATCCAGCCCGTATGTGCATTATTCATAACTCCAATTCTCTCTTCTTCGACACACTGGAGGTGATATTTGCATGGGCTGATGAAACGGTCCATCTTAGACCACATACCCCGCCACCTCTGGATTCGGACTCTTCACAGAACACCCATAGGAATCAACTGAAAAATGTGACCTCCAAAAGACGACACAGATCCAGGTCTAACTGGCGCTCCCAGACGCAGGGTGATGAATCGTGAAAGCAGCTGGGGCATTGCCAATTCCCTGTCCGTGGCTCTGAACGCAGACATTCACTCTTGTAAAATAATATGGCCCATCTGTGGCGCAAGACTGGCTTGGGCGTCCGGGCTCAGTGCCCTTGTACTCCCTGATAAACCATGTTTAAATACTTTGGGAAGTTGGGGTACTATTGGTGGAGGTGCCGTGAGGTCCCCCGTTGGGGCCCTGGGTACCCGCGACTGCGACAGATACTCCCCGTTTGTGGAAGTATTGGAGTGGGGGATGGGTTATTTGGCACACTAGTGCAAAAGTTAGTTCAGTTAAGGCACAAACACAGTGAATTCATTGTATTTCCTTTCCTGTGCATCTGCCGACATCCTCCCTAAGTGATAGATGGCTGCAGCTAATACTGATCCCCTACTAGGAGGGCTAACCGTCATGACATGGAACGTCCAGGGGGTGCTTGATAAAATTAAAAGGGGGGCTGTCCTTAGGCAGGCCAAACGACTCGAGGCTGACATCCTCCTTTTACAGGAAACCCACCTGTTGGTAAATAAAGCCCCATGCCTGGTCCGCTTCAGTTACGATAGAGTATACCACGCTGGGTTTACTCGGGGTCTCGTGGCACAGCCATTCTTATACACCGTAGGGTCCCATACATGGTGTCAAAACACTGGTCAGACCCCAGTGGGCGCTAAATCGTGGTGACGGGCATGTTGCATGGGGAAACATTGACAGTAGGCAGCTTCTACGCTCCCCCCCCACTGGAGCACACCTGTGTAGATAGAATCACACGACTTTGGGAGGAACTCCCAGATGGTCTGGCGGTGATGGGCGGCGATTGGAATGACATCATGGAGCCCATGGATCGCTGGTGGGAGACAAGCCACAATCCCCAGGGGGGAGAGTCAAAATTGCACCACCTGGTAGCTGCCCTGAGGTGTACGGATGCGTGGCGCGCATACCACCCAGCGGAACTTGGCTTCACCTTCCTCTCCGCTGTACACGGGTCTCTATCCATGCTCGACTATTTCTTTCTTCCATGCAACTACATTCAAAGGGCTTCGTCGGTCTCTATTCTCCCCAGAGGTTTCTCAGACCATTCCCCGGTCACCCTCAAACTAAGCATTGGGCCGAACAAACCTCCCTTCAGATGGTGAATGTCACCATGGCACCTACGCGACCCTGCTTATCAAACTGCCATCCGGCAGGCGATTTCAGATTATTTGACATCCAATTTCGCAACCGTCCCTTCTAGTATCACATTGTGGGAAGCCCTCAAGCCCACGTTCCGTTGGTTAGACATCAGTTATTGTGCAGGGGGAAAACATCGCCATCTCGTCTAGGTAGTGGCCCTTGAAAATAGTTAGCGGGAGCTAGAGGTTGAGGTAAGGGAGACTAATGGCCTGGCGCCACAACGCCTCCTCCTCCAAGCCCAGCAGCAGCTACGCCAACACCTTACTAACGAAGCCAGGGATATATGGCTAGCGTCCCAACACAGAATTTATCAATAAGGGGACAAGTCGAGCAAGATGCTACACCGCCTTTGTCAAGCTACGCTGTCCCTCGCCCTGGTGCCGGTGTTGCGAGACGCAGAGGGAATCCTATGCACTACCCTCGACACAGTGGCCCAAGAGTTTGCTCCCTACTATACATCCCTATATGCTCAGCAGGACCTTATCTCGAGCGAGCTAATAGGCGAATTCCTAACAGATATTCCGCCTCAAACGATATCGGACGGTACACGTGAGCAACTAGATGCTCCCATAACAGTGGCAGAGCTTGAGACAGCCCTATCGAACATACATCCTGGCCGCGCACCCGGTTCTAATGGATTTCCCAGCAAATTCCTATGCTCCCACATGTCCCAGCTAGGTCCACATCTCTTCGCGGCACACAACGAAGCCTTAGAACAACAGATTCTACCTCCTGATTGGTGCCACGCCAAAATTGTAGTGTTCCTTAAACCTGGGCGCCCGCCGGAAGAGCCATCGTCCTATCGCCCAATCTCTCTTTTAAATTTCCAATCTAAATTGCTGGGCAAGGTCCTTGCCGACCGCCTTCAATGCTGCATTCAGTAGCTAGTCCACCCCAACCAGGCTGGCTTTATGCCACACCGCTCTACCCGGCATAATATCCGGCGAATCCATAACGCCAATGCGAAAGCCCCAGAACTGGGCCGCCCCCTGGCCCTCTTGTTAGCCGATATAGACAAGGCGTTCGACTCCTTAAGCTGGATCTACTTATTCCAGCTCCTCCGTGCCCTCAACTTCAGCCCGCGTTTTTTGTCCTACATACAATTACTATATACAGAACTCTCGGCTTCGGTGCGGGTAGCGGGGACGCGTTCGGCACGCTTCCCCATCCGTCGGGGTACAAGGCAGGGGTGTCCACTTTCCCCACTACTATTTGCGCTGGCAGTGTGGGTGAGGCGCAACCCTGTGATAAGGGGATTCAACTGGTCAGCAGGCAGGTCCGACAGGATCGCGTTGTACGCGGATGATGGGCTTTTCTTCCTTACAAACCCGGGATTTTGTGGCCCACAAATACGTCAGATACTCTGTGTGTTTGGGGAAACCACGGGCCTTGGTGCTAACCCAGCGAAATCGGTATTGTTCCCAGTATGTGGCGATCAGGGTGTGCAACATGGGCATCACAACTGTCCCATGCAAAAGAGGGCTTCCAATACCTAGGGGTCTATATCTCACCGAATCAAACGATATACTGGTCACGGAATATTAGCCCTCTCCTGTCCCGGCTCCGGGAAGAGACAAGGGGATGGTCGCCCCTACCACTGTCTTTGTATGAGCGGTCAGCTATTTTTAAAATGGTCTCCCTTCCGCATGTCCTGTACCGGCTCCAAAATTATCCTACCCCATCCCGCAGTCCTGGTTTACCGAAATAAACACACTCCTGAATGGCTTCCTGTGGGGGGGAGGTGCCGTTCGCGTCGCATTACGAACCTGCACTCAGTCGACATATTGTGCTGGGATAGCGGCAGCTGATATATTTGCATATTACACTGCATCCCACCTGCTGAATATAAATGAGTGGTGGTACGGCTTGCATTCAGACCCAGCATATACATTAGACAGACTTGCGATGGACAATACCTACCTCTTGGGGTTTCTTTATAGCTGCTCCAACCTTGAACATCTACCCCCAGCATGGAGAACTGTCATACAACTTTGGCACTACACAGTGAAAAGGATGGGTTGGGAGGGGCGCCTGACTCAGACAACCCCTCTGTGGCATGGACCATATCTATGTCCAGTTGTTGCGCTCCCAGGTGTCCGGGCATGGGATCTCATTGGCATCTCAACTTTAGGTGACATAATGCATGGGTCGCCAATCAAATCCTTCCGACAGTTGCAAACAGAATATATAGTCTCCACAGTACACAATTTTATAGATATCTTCAGCTAAGACACGCTCCTACCTCCTTGATTCACTCACTGGTGAGCTTGCCAGAATTCCACCCTCTCGAAGGACGCCTGCTAATGTGGGACCTGGGTGCCCACAAAATCCAGCAAATTTATCAGACTCTGATCACCCACAACCAAACTACACTACATACCACACACAAGCCGCATGGGAAGCGGATAGCCCAGACCTCACTGATGATGACTGGACTGAGGCCTTAGCCAGTCCCTGGGGGGCCACCATCGCCACGCGTTACCACCTCATCCAATTTAATTTATACACGCTCCCGCCTATGGCAGATGGGTGTCATTTCGTCTCCCACATGTTTGAGATGTGGCAATGCAGAGGGGACCTTCTTGCACACCGTCTGGAGCTGCGAGGCACTGCAGCCATTCTGGCGTAAGGTGTCCTCTTATCTAGAGCGAGTCCTGTCTTGGAAGTTGGCAGTTGAACCCAAACTATTCCTTTTACACAGCACAAAAGGGGTCGGGGGGAACCATTATAAGCAACATTTATTATTTCTAGGCCATACATTGGCTAAGCGGGACATTGCCCAAGTCTTGGAAGGGGACATCCCCGCCGCCAATAAGTAGGTGGAAGAGGGCCATGGACGATTGCATGGCTGCAGAAGTGGCTGTGTATCGGGCGCTAGGCTTCCCGCAAAAACACAGGAAAGTATGGTCTCTATGGATGGGCGAAATACCGTGGAATTGATCTGCCTCCCCTGCCATCCCAGAACTCTCCATAGTCAGGCAACATCACCCGTGCTACGACACACAATCACAAAGCGGGACACCTTGGCCATATATGCACGTATAGTAGATACATTTGGCATGGGGGAACACTGTGTAGTCTGTGCCAAGTTTTTGGTTAATCTGTTTGTTCACAGGCTGTATTGTTGTTTGGATATATGGGTACTACTCTACAATGTACTGTATCCGAAATATATGCAACCAGCGCTTGCCGTAATGTACCGCAAAAACTCAATAAAGTTTGTTTAAATAAAAAACAATCAGGAGTTGCAAAAGAAGAGAAAAATCAAAAATAGTATGTTGTTGTGTAGTGGTTTGCGATCTGGTAGTAGTGTACACCAATCACTGTATGTAAAGTATAAACACAAGTCCTATCCTCACAGTTGACCACCAGTGTTAGAAATGAGGGTCTCTAGTTGGCAGTGGTTTGCACCCTGTCCAAGTAGGGACCCTTATTCTAGTGAGGGTAAGGGGATTCTACAGCTAAGATAACCCCTGCTCACCTCCTTGATAGCTTGGCACGAGCAGTCAGCCTTATCTCAGAGGCAAAGTGTAAAGCATTTGTACATACACACACAGCAACACAGTGAAAACACTACAAAAGGATACCACACCAGTTTAGAAGAATAACCTATATTTATCTGAATAAAAAAAGACCAAAACAACAAATAATCCAACATAAACAAGTAAAGATATCACTTTTAAAAGTTTCAAAACAGTTCAGTCCATAGGAAACTACGGATGAGTCACTTTTATCACAAAGTACCTGGGATGCATGAAAATCAAGGACAAAAACAGGCTCGGGGAGGTGAGGTGCCGGAAAAGCAAAGCGATGCATCCTTATTTCCGGGGAGGTGATACGTTGGTTCCTTACTGCAGCGCAGGGGAGGTGATAGTTCAGTTCCTTACTGTCAGGGGAGGTGATGCTTTGGTTCCTTAGTGTAAGGGGAGTTGATGCGTCGATATCCGTACAGGCGGCTTCAGTTCCTTACTGCTGGGCAACGTCGATGAAGACCTGGGCGTCCATGGACGATGTGTCGAAAATCCACTTTCTCAAAGTGGCCTTTCCTTTTTAAATTTCTTTTTTATATATTTTTATTTTACTATAAGAATTCAAACATGATGTAGCATATATCATTTAGCATATTCAGTTAGACAGGTTATTACATATGTATGCATAAGGTATATGACGCCTTATCTAACCCCAACTACTATCCCTCCCTCCCTTCCCAAAAACCGATTACAGCCATCACCTAGAAACAGAGATTCAACACAGAATGGGCTCTCACAGATTGACAAGATACTTATAATTTTCACCCAATGCCTTCTCAATCCCCCTGCCCATCATCCACCAAGTCTTGCAGGGCGTAGTACGAGATCCAACTATCCTAGATTTTATGGAAGTTCTTGGGGCAGCCCCTACTGGCATAGGTAGCTTTCTCTGCTACCATATACATATCAATTCCATTCCTCCACTCTGTCACGCTGGGACTTTCCCCCGAGCCCCAATGATGAGCCACATCTCTTTTTGCTACTACCAGGGCTGAATTGCAGAATATTAATCGGGCTCGTGGAAGGTCTACATCATTGGGGATACCCAATAGAATAAACTTGGGGTCCATAGGTAGGGTTAGTGAAAATACATCCATAAGCTCCCCCATTATGGCTTTCCAATAGGCATGTATTCTGGGGCAGCTCCACAACTTATGAAAGAAGGAGCCTACTGTGTCTTTACATCTCAGGCAATACGGGTCTTAGGATGTCCCCATGGCATGGAGCCGTTGCCTATCATAGTAGACTCTGTGTAAAATTTTAAACTGGATTAATGTGAGTCTTGTCTTTATTGCTACTTCCCGGGAGGTGCATCAAGGCCGCCTCCCAGTCAATATCCTCCATTTCTCCCAAGTCAGTCACACATCTCCCTCGCAGGCCTTCAAGGTGTTGGGACACAAGGTGTTCCCTTTTTCCAGAACGCCCTTCCCTTTTTCCAGAACGCCCTTCCCTTTTTCCTTCTGTACCCCCGTTGCCCCATTTGTACTGTGCCCGCATTTGTCTGTTTTCTGCGCCCTTTTTTTCCTTCTGTACCCCGTTGCCCCATTTGTACTGTGCCCGCATTTGTCTGTTTTCTCGCCCCTTTTGTTTCCTTCTGCACCCCGTTGCCCCATTTGTACTGTGCCCGCATTTGTCTGTTTTCTCGCCCCTTTTTTTCCTTCTGTACCCCCGTTGCCCCTTTTGTACTGTGCCCGCATTTGTCTGTTTTCTCGCCCCTTTTTTTCCTTCTGTACCCCCGTTGCCCCTTTTGTACTGTGCCCGCATTGGTCTGTTTTCTCGCCCCTTTTTTTCCTTCTGTACCCCGTTGCCCCTTTTGTACTGTGCCCGCATTGGTCTGTTTTCTCGCCCCTTTTTTTCCTTCTGTACCCCGTTGCCCCTTTTGTACTGTGCCCGCATTTGTCTGTTTTCTCGCCCCTTTTTTCCTTCTGTACCCCCGTTGCCCCTTTTGTACTGTGCCCGCATTTGTCTGTTTTCTCGCCCCTTTTTTTCCTTCTGTACCCCCGTTGCCCCTTTTGTACTGTGCCCGCATTTGTCTGTTTTCTCGCCCCTTTTTTCCTTCTGTACCCCCGTTGCCCCTTTTGTACTGTGCCCGCATTTGTCTGTTTTCTCGCCCCTTTTTTTCCTTCTGTACCCCCGTTGCCTCTCGCCATTCCCGCCGCTGCGTCCCTGCGGCCCCGCCCCCTGACTGCCCATTCGCTGCCCCTGCCGCCCCGCCTACCAGCTGCTCCTCCCTCCCACCTCCCCATAAATGGCGGCCGCTGCGCGTGAGGAGAGCGACCCTTGACCTTGCCAGGTAGGTCGCTCCCCCGCCACACAGCTCCGCCTGTGTTGTCCGCCCGCTGCTGCTGGTAAGAACGCCCTTCCCTTTTCCTTCTGTACCCCGTTGCCCCATTTGTACTGTGCCCGCATTTGTCTGTTTTCTCGCCCCTTTTTTTCCTTCTGTACCCCGTTGCCCCATTTGTACTGTGCCCGCATTTGTCTGTTTTCTCGCCCCTTTTTTCCCTTCTGTACCCCCGTTGCCCCTTTTGTACTGTGCCCGCATTTGTCTGTTTTCTCGCCCCTTTTTTCCTTCTGTACCCCCGTTGCCCCTTTTGTACTGTGCCCGCATTGGTCTGTTTTCTCGCCCCTTTTTTCCTTCTGTACCCCCGTTGCCCCTTTTGTACTGTGCCCGCATTTGTCTGTTTTCTCGCCCCTTTTTTCCTTCTGTACCCCCGTTGCCCCTTTTGTACTGTGCCCGCATTTGTCTGTTTTCTCGCCCCTTTTTTCCTTCTGTACCCCCGTTGCCCCTTTTGTACTGTGCCCGCATTTGTCTGTTTTCTCGCCCCTTTTTTCCTTCTGTACCCCGTTGCCCCTTTTGTACTGTGCCCGCATTTGTCTGTTTTCTCGCCCCTTTTTTCCTTCTGTACCCCCGTTGCCTCTCGCCATTCCCGCCGCTGCGTCCCTGCGGCCCCGCCCCCTGACTGCCCATTCGCTGCCCCTGCCTCCCGCCTCCCAGCTGCTCCTCCCTCCCACCTCCCCATAAATGGCGGCCGCTGCGCTGAGGGAGAGCGACCCTTGACCTTGCCAGGTAGGTCGCTCCCCCTGCCACACAGCTCCGCCTGTGTTGTCCGCCCGCTGCTGTTGGTAAGAACGCCCTTCCCTTTTTCCTTCTGTACCCCGTTGCCCCATTTGTACTGTGCCCGCATTTGTCTGTTTTCTCGCCCCTTTTTTCCTTCTGTACCCCGTTGCCCCATTTGTACTGTGCCCGCATTTGTCTGTTTTCTCGCCCCTTTTTTCCTTCTGTACCCCGTTGCCCCATTTGTACTGTGCCCGCATTTGTCTGTTTTCTCGCCCCTTTTTTCCTTCTGTACCCCGTTGCCCCTTTTGTACTGTGCCCGCATTTGTCTGTTTTCTCGCCCCTTTTTTTCCTTCTGTACCCCCGTTGCCCCATTTGTACTGTGCCCGCATTTGTCTGTTTTCTCGCCCCTTTTTTTCCTTCTGTACCCCGTTGCCCCTTTTGTACTGTGCCCGCATTTGTCTGTTTTCTCGCCCCTTTTTTCCTTCTGTACCCCCGTTGCCCCATTTGTACTGTGCCCGCATTTGTCTGTTTTCTCGCCCCTTTTTTCCTTCTGTACCCCCGTTGCCCCTTTTGTACTGTGCCCGCATTTGTCTGTTTTCTCGCCCCTTTTTTCCTTCTGTACCCCCGTTGCCCCTTTTGTACTGTGCCCGCATTTGTCTGTTTTCTCGCCCCTTTTTTCCTTCTGTACCCCCGTTGCCCCATTTGTACTGTGCCCGCATTTGTCTGTTTTCTCGCCCCTTTTTTCCTTCTGTACCCCGTTGCCCCATTTGTACTGTGCCCGCATTTGTCTGTTTTCTCGCCCCTTTTTTTCCTTCTGTACCCCGTTGCCCCTTTTGTACTGTGCCCGCATTTGTCTGTTTTCTCGCCCTTTTTTTCCTTCTGTACCCCGTTGCCCCTTTTGTACTGTGCCCGCATTTGTCTGTTTTCTCGCCCCTTTTTTCCTTCTGTACCCCCGTTGCCCCTTTTGTACTGTGCCCGCATTTGTCTGTTTTCTCGCTCTTTTTTCCTTCTGTACCCCCGTTGCCCCTTTTGCACTGTGCCCGCATTTGTCTGTTTTCTCGCCCCTTTTTTCCTTCTGTACCCCCGTTGCCCCTTTTGTACTGTGCCCGCATTTGTCTGTTTTCTCGCCCCTTTTTCCTTCTGTACCCCGTTGCCTCTCGCCATTCCCGCCGCTGCGTCCTGCGGCCCCGCCCCTGACTGCCCATTCGCTGCCCCTGCCTCCTGCCTCCCAGCTGCTCCTCCCTCCCACCTCCCCATAAATGGCGGCCGCTGCGCGTGAGGAGAGCGACCCTTGACCTTGCCAGGTAGGTCGCTCCCCCCGCCACACAGCTCCGCCTGTGTTGTCCGCCCGCTGCTGCTGGTAAGAACGCCCTTCCCTTTTTCCTTCTGTACCCCCGTTGCCCCATTTGTACTGTGCCCGCATTTGTCTGTTTTCTCGCCCCTTTTTTCCTTCTGTACCCCCGTTGCCCCATTTGTACTGTGCCCGCATTTGTCTGTTTTCTCGCCCCTTTTTTACCTTCTGTACCCCGTTGCCCCATTTGTACTGTGCCCGCATTTGTCTGTTTTCTCGCCCCTTTTTTTCCTTCTGTACCCCCGTTGCCCCTTTTGTACTGTGCCCGCATTTGTCTGTTTTCTCGCCCCTTTTTTCCTTCTGTACCCCCGTTGCCCCATTTGTACTGTGCCCGCATTTGTCTGTTTTCTCGCCCCTTTTTTTCCTTCTGTACCCCCGTTGCCCCTTTTGTACTGTGCCCGCATTTGTCTGTTTTCTCGCCCCTTTTTTCCTTCTGTACCCCCGTTGCCCCATTTGTACTGTGCCCGCATTTGTCTGTTTTCTCGCCCCTTTTTTCCTTCTGTACCCCGTTGCCCCTTTTGTACTGTGCCCGCATTTGTCTGTTTTCTCGCCCCTTTTTTTCCTTCTGTACCCCGTTGCCCCTTTTGTACTGTGCCCGCATTTGTCTGTTTTCTCGCCCCTTTTTTCCTTCTGTACCCCGTTGCCCCTTTTGTACTGTGCCCGCATTTGTCTGTTTTCTCGCCCCTTTTTTCCTTCTGTACCCCCGTTGCCCCTTTTGTACTGTGCCCGCATTTGTCTGTTTTCTCGCCCCTTTTTTCCTTCTGTACCCCCGTTGCCCCTTTTGTACTGTGCCCGCATTTGTCTGTTTTCTCGCCCCTTTTTTCCTTCTGTACCCCCGTTGCCTCTCGCCATTCCCGCCGCTGCGTCCTGCGGCCCCGCCCTCCTGACTGCCCATTCGCTGCCCCTGCCTCCCGCCTCCCAGCTGCTCCTCCCTCCCACCTCCCCATAAATGGCGGCCGCTGCGCTCGCGCCGCTGGCGCGCCAGGCGCGCCTAAGGCAAGCCCGTCTGCGCCCGTCCGCGACTGGACCGCGCCCAGCGCCAGAACCCCTGGCCCCCGCAGCAGCCAACCCACCCACCGGACCTACGACACCGCCACCCTCAACGCACTCCAACACCGGCCGAATCCCGGCTGCCACCGTGCCACCCCAGGACGCACCCACGGACCCTTCGCCTGCCAATCTTGCAAGTTCTCCTGCCTCCGGACCTGCACCGCACCCGCCACGCCGAGCACCAGCAGCAACCACCTGAAGTGCATCCTGCTCAACACCTGCTCCGTCCACAGACACGCCGTGGAACTTTGGAACCTGCTCGACTCCACATCATCAGACGTTGCTTTCCTCACGGAAACATGGATGAACGCCTCCTCAGCGCCCGACATCGCCATCGCCATCCCGGACGGATACAAGATCACCCGAAAGGACCGCGCCAACCAGACCGGAGGAGGCATCGCCATCGTCCACAAGAACACCATCCGCATTACGACCAACTCCGACGACACCTTCACAGCCGGCGAACACCTGCACTTCCAGATACACACCGACCCCAAGACCACCCTCAGAGGCACCCTCATCTACAGACCCCCAGGACCACGCACACAATTCAGCGAAGACATCGCCGACCTCATCAGCCCGCACGCCCTCCTCTCGGCCGACTACATCCTCCTTGGGGACCTCAACTTCCACCTAGAGAACAACAACGATCGCAACACCACCACCCTGCTGGACAACCTCGCCAACCTCGGACTCAAGCAACTGGTGACCACCCCCACACACCACGCCGGCCACACGCTTGACCCCGTCTTCTCCTCCAGCAAGGACATCTCCTTCAGCCACACCACCGGACTCCACTGGACAGACCACAGCTGCGTCCACTTCAGCTTCAGCAGGACCACCACGCACCACCACCCGCAACAGCTCCCGCGCAGAAGCTGGAACAAGATCACCACCGACCAACTCACCACATCCCTGAGCCAGAACCCTCCCGCCAGCTCAACGAACCCCAACCAAGCCGCCAGCAACCTCACAAGATGGATCACCAACTGCGCTGACATCCTCGCCCCATTGAAGACCCCCAATAAGACCCGGCAACAAGAAAGCACCCTGGTTCACCGACGAACTCAAGAAATCCAAGAAGAACTGCCGGGCCCTCGAAAGCATGGCGCAGAGACCCGACTGCAGACAACATGACCACCCTCAAACACGCCACCCGAAAACACCACCAGCTGATCCACACCACCAAGAAAACCGCATTCAAGGAACGACTGGACAACAACGCCCACAACAGCAAGGAACTCTTCATCATCGTCAAAGAGCTCTCGAACCCCAGCGCCGGAAACAACGACATCACCCCCTCGCAAGACCTCTGCAACTCGCTCGCCTCGTTCTTCCACAGCAAGATCGCAGACATACACAACAGTTTCAGCACACAGCCGACGTACCCTACAACCGTTCCAACGTCCCCCACCTCCACCCTCCGAGCCTGGACCCCGATCAACACCGAAGACACTATCCGCACGATGAACTCCATCCACTCCGGATCACCAACCGACCCCTGCCCTCACCACATCTTCAACAAGGCCGACGCCGTCATCGCACCCCACCTCCGGGACATCATCAACACCTCCTTCGACACCGCCACCTTCCCAGAGAGCTGGAAGCACGCCGAACTCTGCGCCCTACTGAAGAAACCGTCAGCGGACCCCACCGACCTCAAAAACTACCGCCCCATCTCGCTCCTTCCTTTTCCTGCCAAAGTCATCGAGAAGACCGTCAACAGACAACTGGCCGCCTTCATCGAGACGAATGGATCCCTCGACCACTCACAGTCCGGCTTCCGGGCCAACCACAACACCGAGACCGCCCTCATCGCAGCCACCGACGACATCCGAGCCCTGCTCGACAACGGGAAACAGCGGCCCTCATCCTCCTGGACCTCTCCGCAGCGTTCGACACAGTCTGCCACCGCACCCTAGTGCAACGCCTGAACAACGTCGGAATCCAAGAGAAGGCACTGGAGTGGATCATCTCCTTCCTCGCCGGAAGAACCCAGAGAGTCCGCCTCCCCCGTTCAGTTCTGAGGCCACCGAAGTCATCTGCGGCGTACCACAAGGATCATCACTCAGCCCCACCCTCTTCAACGTCTACATGAGCCCCCTCGCAGCCATCGCACGCCAACACAACCTCAACATCATCTCCTACGCCCGACGACACCCAGCTGATCCTCTCCCTCACCAACGACCCCACAACCGCCAAAACCAACCTACATGAAGGGATGAAGGACGTAGCCGAGTGGATGAGGAACAGCCGCCTGAAACTGAACTCAGATAAGACGGAAGTCCTCATCCTAGGATCATCACCCTCCGCCTGGGACGACTCCTGGTGGCCCCCTGCCCTGGGCAACGCACCCCAAACCAACGGACCACGCACGCAACCTGGGCTTCATCCTGGACTCCTCCCTCTCAATGACCAGACAAGTCAACGCCGTCTCCTCGTCTTGCTTCAACATCCTACGCATGCTGCGGAAGATCTTCCGGTGGATCCCCACCGAAACCAGGAAGAACGGTCACCCAGGCCCTCGTCACCAGCCGACTGGACTACGGCAACTCCCTCTACGCCGGAACCACAGCCAAACTTCAGAAAAGACTCCAACGCATCCAGAACGCCTCAGCTCGACTCATCCTGGACATCCCCCGACACAGCCACATCGCCGGACACCTGAGAGACCTGCACTGGCTCCCCGTCAGCAAGAGAATCACGTTCCGACTCCTCACCCACGCACACAAAGCTCTCCACAACCAAGGCCCCAGATACCTCAACGACCGTCTGACCTTCTACACTCCCACCCGCCAGCTACGATCGACCAACCACGCCCTCGCCGCCGTCCCCCGCATCCGAAGAGCCACAACGGGAGGAAGATCCTTCTCCTACCTGGCTGCCAAGATGTGGAACTCCCTACCCATCCACCTCCGCCTGACCCAAGACCACCTCTCCTTCAGGAAGCAACTCAAGACCTGGCTGTTCGAACAGTAGCGGACCCCCCTCCCCCTAGCGCCTTGAGACCCTCCGGGTGAGTAGCGCGCTATACAAATGCTTGATTGATTGATTGATTATTAATGAGGGTTTTATTTGTCATGGATATTCTACCCCCTCCCTAGTTCCTCCATCAAAAGACTTCCTTCGAGAGGGGAGTATTCTGGGATTTCCTCTCCTGGGAACCCCTCTGCTCTCCATGCGTGTTGTAGTTGTGCATATTTGAGGGATTGGGTATTGTGCATGTTGTATTCCTGCTGAAGTGAGGAAAACAGCATGATGTCACCACCCTCCAAAAGATCTCCTACTTTTGAAATTCCTAGCAGGTCCCAGGCTTTGAACTGAATTCAGGAAGCCACTTCCCCAACCACAGTAGTGTTTCTCTTGTGTGTTTGTCCCTACATCCCATAGATCTTTTGGCATCAGCCCAGGTCTTGATCGCCAAGGCAGTAGCTGGCAGAAGATGGTCTATGCCTCACCCCCCCATACAGATAATGGAGGCACGATTTTGATAGCCATTGGGATCGTTCCAGTTTAAACATAGAGTGGTCCAACCGGGGAAAAAGCCAGTTGTTGATGTTAATAAGATGGGCAGCCCAATAGTATGCATGAATGTCGGGTAGGGCAAATCCACTGTTGTATTGAGTGCACTGGAGTGTGGCTAGAGCTGTTCTAGGGTGTTCACCATCCCACAAAAATGTGCACAGTTCCCCCTCTAGTGTCATAAATAGCTCAGGGGAGATAGGATAATATGTGTGTTGGAGAACGTAGAGTGGCTTGGGCAATGCAATCATTTTAAAGACACGCTGCCCTTCCTAGCAGCGTAAGGGGCAGTCCACGCCATCTAATCATGTCGTCTCTGCAGTTACGCATGATCCTCCCTAGATTATTCTCATGACTTATTTTCTGGTGGGGGGGTCAGAAATATACCTAGATATTTGAACACCAGAGTGGAGTGCGTCAAGCTATGAGGAAGCAGGGGAATTGAATCATTCTCATGTGGGAGATAAAGAAGTGATTTATTCCAGTTAATAGGATAACCGAATAGCCAAACAACTGAAAGAGTGGTGGGAGGGATTGGGGGGGGATTAGTGACATAGAGGAGAACATCATCTGCGTACAGGGAGATTTTTTCCCTGTGGTATGCTCACCATGGATGCTAAAGCCATGGATCGCTGGGTTGTCGTGGATCCTGCAGGCCAGCGACTCTATTGTAAGGACGAACAGGAGAGGGGAAACAGGGCAACCCTGTCTAGTTCCCCTGCCTATCTGGAATTCAGCCGACATTTCCCCGTTAACTTTCACCAAGGCCATAGGTTTTCACTATAGTCATTGAATCCACTTCCGGAAGCTGGGACCGAATCCATACTTTATCAGCGTGTGCTGAAGGAAAGGCCAATGTACAGCGTCAAACACCTTTTCGGCGTCAAGCATCAGCATAACATGTGGCTCCCGATGGCCTTGGATTTCATTGATCCAATCATGTGCCCGTTGTAAGTTATAGCGGGTGGATCTTCAGGGCATAAAGCCCGATTGGTCCCGGTGGATAAGCGTTGTAATGATCTGTACCAGTCTATTGGCTAAGACTGTGGCCAGGATTTTGACTTCAGTTTTTAAAAGGGAGATTGGCCGATAAGAACCCCACTGTTCCCTAGATTTGCCTTCTTTATGGATGACAACTATAGTTGCCTTATGCAGGTCAGGAGGGAAATGCCGGTTTAGTTCACCTCTAAGAACATGTCTAGGGCACGATAGTCCTCCTTGAGCAGCTTTAATCGGTGGAGGGCCGGTGGGCCCGGCTCAAGGTCTAAGGCCCTCTCAAGGTGTAGTATCTAATCCTCCAACCGCTCCAGTGAGCGGAAGGTCCTCTTCTATTTTGGGCTACCAGATTTTGTGCTCTATCCTGTAGGACTGTTTTATAGCCCTCCCACAAAGTGATCTTGGACCCTACAGATTTTTAGTTTTCTGTAGAATAAAGTTCAGTGTCTACTCTCAGGCCAGATGCCACCTCTCGATCATGCAGGTCCCAAGCATTAAGCTTCCAGCCCCTGGCCGGCTTGGAGTCTTTACCTATCTGTATCAGTAAAGGCGAGTGGTTAGAGAGACCCTGATCCAGGTACTCAGCCCGCCGTATGGAAGTCACTTCCCCTGCCAGTGCAAAGATATAGTCTAAACGGGAAAAGACCTTGAGAGCTCCAGAGAAATAAGAGTAGTTCCTGGCATGTAGATGTGCTCGCCGCCATAGGTCAGTTAATCCCAGGGTGGCAGTGAAATTTGCTAAAGGGGTCGGATGAACATGTGGGTCGAACCAGACCGATCCTGGTCTGGGGCCATGACATCGTTAAAGTCTCCGCCCACAAGGTGGAGTGAGGAACCCGCCTCTAAATGTATGTCAGCTACCTTCTCCAGTGTAGGCAACTGTAGCCCAGGGGGCGCGTAAACACTGACTAGTGTTACGTTGAAGGAAGTGACCCAACTAGGGCCACCTGGGTCACTCGCGACCACCTCTCAGCCTTCCACACAAATGAAGAGTCAGTCAGACAGTAGAGAATACAAACCAAGCAGAGTCCAGTCTGACCAGCCTCCTGGGATTGCTGCAGAGGGACTGACTTCAGCAAGCATGGTGATACATTATGTACAGTTCAGAACCAATAAAGACACGCCCTAACTGGAAATTTCCAGTTGGAGACAACTAGACAAAGAAGGTACAGGAGGATGAGTTCCGATCCTGAGACCGGGCACACACTATCTTAACACCAAGGTCGTTCTGCCTGTGCCCGCCGCTCTAGAGGTGGGAGCAGGCCTATCTAGTGGGAAAGGTATGCGTTAATAAGAACAATGTATTCATTAGTACAGCAGGACTCAACCTTGGAGAAACGAAAACTATCGCAGCTGCTTTCAGCAGGGGCAGAGAGAGAAGTTAGTTTCGATCATGGCTCAAAATGGCGGCTAAACATAAAATGGTGCTGCAAATGCTAACTTAAGACGTACAATGCAGGAACAACACAGCTAAAACATTTTTATTCCAACAACGTCTTGGTGGCTCCATATCCCTTTTACCCCAGCGTATCGGCCTAAGGGGTCAATTCAACACTTTATAACAGTGAAGGGTAGAGTTTTACGGGCCAAAATGGCAACATCCCTGGATTCAGATGTGTACTCCGAATGGACCAAAGTCGGGTATGCCCCTAGGCCTAAGAATTTGCATTGGTACCCCTTAAGGTGTTTTTCCTGTAGAAAAAACACAAATGGCTATAGCTGTTTAATGTATTCTGAGACTAGCCCTCTCTTGACCTTGTCTCCCGAACCATTGACCTTCCATGTCATAACTGAAATGGTATGGTCATCTATGGGTGCACCGGGAGGACTGCCCATATAGTTGTATGTGACAAATATTGCATAAGGGTTACAGTGTCCACAGCCACACCAAAGCGCAAAGAAATGCAGGTTGAAGGTGTAGATCAAGAGGCCTATCACCCAAGTCAGTGTGAGGATTGGTCTATGAGAGGGTGCCAATTGGTTGGTGAAAAAAAACATTACCCCTGCACGATCATAACTGTGTTCATAACTGAAAACTTTAAGCTCAAACCCAATATCCCCCCTCTCCCTACCCCACAAAGACCCCCACAAGTAAAACCCCACATATTTAAACTTCAACTCAACAGGGGAGTCTGAGAGGCCTGTAGCCCACCCCTGCCACCCACTAAAACAATCCCACTAACTCAACAATGGGAACAATAACTGAATCAACCGTCCCTGTGTTGAAATATAAATGTGTGCATTCATTTTGCTAGTGTATTACACTATGTAAAGTTAGCATTCGCGGCACCATTTTAAGTTGAGCCGCCATTTTGAGCCATGATCGAAACTAACTTCTGTCTCACTCTGTCCGCCTCAGCAGAGAGCAACTGCGATGTTCATGTTTATTTTTATTTCTCCAAGGTTGAGCTACGCTGTTCTAATGAATAGACTGTTTTTTGCCATCACATACCTTTCTCACTAGATAGGCCTGCTCCCACCCTTAGAGCGGCGGGTACTGGCAGAGTAACCTTGACGTTGAGATAGCATGTACCCGGTCTCGAGGCAAGATGGCCGCTGTCAGCTCAGACGTGTGAGCTGGCTGCTCCTGTGTTCCCACACCCGTGAGAGGATCGCTTCGTGGTGAGAAGCGAGAGGAGGAAGGTGGGCTCTGTGTATGGATCGAGACCGTGCCTAAGCATCGTTTTTCCTCACCGGCATGCTTGGATTCGCTGCAACTGCATTCCTGGCGCGTCTGCGAAGAATTCGTATTCGATACATTGTATCCTCAAGGGGCTGGCAGTGGACGCTGGGACGCTCAGCTGTAACAGTTTCAGGCAAGAGTACTGGAGGCTCGAGAGCAGGGATTTGGAGAACGCCGCCGTCGATAATGCCACCCAAAGGCGGAAGAGGGAAAATCCGGCTCCCGGCCGATGCCGGTGCTGCAGTAAAGGCTGCTGAGACTTCAGAGACGCCAAGCGGTAAGAAAGTTCCAAATGTAAGCGGCAAAGTGACTAAGGGGGAAAGCGCTATCAGCACCAGTTCCAGCGCTATGATCAGCCCCGGTAAGCGAACTATTCCCCAATTGTTTTCGGCTGGTAGAGACAGGAAAAAGGGTGCTCAGACCTCTCAGACTACGCAAATGGAAAACTTCTCAGTGACACTGGGCTATGAGGATGACGCTGAATCCCTGAGGGGGCAGGAAGCAGTGGAGGAGAATTCTGGTATATTCCTGCTTAGCCATTCTGCCGCTGTGAGAGAGGGCAGCCCTATACCTGGCAGTAATATTGATACGGGTAATGGCTCGGGTTTAGAGGTTGTACCAGACCGGACAGGAGTGATTAATACGGGGCTGGAGCTTGGGAAATCGGTGAGTCCTGGTATTGCTATAGCTTTTAAACTGAGTATTGACATTGAGGAAAGAAGTGATGCTGGCTCTGTTGGAATTTTTAACGGCGCAGAGATCCTGAGCGATGGATCGCTAACGAAAGAGGCAGAGTTGGTGGATTTAGTAGAAAAGTTCTTTTCATTATCTGATCACTCAGACGTGTCTAGTGATGAGGCATTGAGAGATGAGAAGACCCTTATGAATCGACAAGGGGATGAGTTAAGTGAATGCAGTAGCACACTCCCCGAGGATACGGGAGGGGACTCATCGGGGGGCAGTTCACAGACATTGCGTAAGAAAAGGGCTCTGTTGGAAGATTCTCGACATCTGGGCAACTCTCTTTCATCTGAGTTAAATATAGGGAATAGACCCCTTGAGGAGACAGATAGGGCTGATTCCTTGGTACGGAGAATGGCAGAACCAATAGAAGATGTTTCTCTGACTCTCATATACCAAACGATAATGACTCACAGAGAGGAAACACGAGTAGAGAGCCAGAGGACACAAAATGTCTGTCGCAAGTTACAAAATTCAGTTCGACGTATTGCTAAAACATGCACTGAGTTTACTACAAGGATTACTGAGGCAGAGGCACGCATCTCATGTTTGGAGGATGAGCTGGCAGTACAAAAAACGATGACAGAGACCCTGCGAGCAGGGAAGGACGACATGCTGTGAAAGCTCACCGATTTGGAGAACAGAGCCCGGCGAAACAATTTGAGAGTCCTGCAAATTCCGGAAGGTTCAGAAGGACAGGACCCACGTAAATTTATTATTGAATTGTTTACCCAAGCGTTCCCTGAACTAACCCAATGGGATTGGCAGAGCGAGGTGCAGAGGGCACATCGTTTCCCCTTTTCGATTCGGGCCCGGCCTGGTCAAACAGCGACACAGTCTAAACCGAGGTCTATATTGATCACGTTTAACAACTTTTTGGCACGCGAAGCTGTATTTGAACTCGCTCGACCTGATAGAAAAAGAGCTGGAAAGGGGGTCGAATTCTTTGTCAGACCTGATTACTGCCATCAGACGGTAGAAAACGCTGGCGACTTCGTCAACTTATTGTACCATTTCAAGCTAAGGGGGCCTAAGCTTTTCTACTTCAACCAGCCAAATTGAAAATTGTTCATAAAGGAAATACCAGGTTTTTTACATCTGAGATTTTGGCGAATGAATTTTTGCAAACTCTCAAAGTCGGATAAGCATTGGGGTTTATATAGTAATTGTCTCATGTGTTAGAGTCTCTTTAGAGTTTATTGCCTAGTTACTTCGGCTCTCTCTTCCTCTCTGCTTATGACGTATTTTATCCCCATCAGTATTACTATGTTATATATATGTAGTGGGGAAGAGAATAAGTATGGAATTTGTTTGGTTTTCTGTCTACTTGTAGGCTTCTCTCCCTGCTTCTCTTTTTTTTTTATTTTTTATTTGGGGTATTTCACGGATGTGGGAGGCACTTTTGGGTGGTGGGAGCATGTCATCGCTAGGACTAGTAGTCCTAAAGCCTCGATGTAGGGATTGGGTGGGGGTTGTGGGGGAGGGGTTCAGGGGGAGGGCAGCAGTGGGGGAAGCGGGATGCTGGGAGGGAAAAAAGAAAAATTATCCATAGCAGCAAAGAAGGGTGTAGAGGTTTGAGAATACTTTTGTATGGTCCTGAAATAATACTAATGTGTAATATATGGCGAATTTAGGCCTCCGAATATGCACACTGAATGTTTGTGGGTTAAACAATTATAATAAAAGGCAGAGGGTGGCTTCAGAGCTACGGGTGATCCAGCCGGATGTATTGTGCCTGCAGGAGACGCACATTCCGTGGGCAAAACGTAAGACTTTGTTAGAATTAGGCTATACAGTATTGGTGACCTCAAAGCAGTCAAATATGATGAGAGGGGTGGCGATTTTAGCAAGACCCTTTATTCAGACAACCGGACGTATACTGGCTGATATGTTTGGGCGGTGGGCCATCGTGGAATGTAGGGTAGGGGCAGTAACATTTACTCTTTGTACAGTATACGGCTCCAATTTCGATGAAGCTCCAATATTGGAATATTTAAATGGGGAGCTTGCTACATGGTCCACTCCGCTATTTTTGTGTGGGGATTTTAATATAAATTTGACTTATGAAGATCTTCAAAGTTGCGGGCGGAATTATAAAGGCAGAAAACCCAGGGTATGTAAGGCCTTATGTCAACTGTTAACTGACCACGGGTTGTTGGATGCCTGGAGTAATATGCATAGGTTAGATCCAGGATATACGTTTTATTCATACCCACATAATCGGCTCGTACGTCTTGATTATTGTTTTTTATCCTCATTGTTATTCGCTGGGCTTAAAATTTGTTTGTACCCTAGGGTGACATCGGATCATGCACCAGTAGTAGTAGAAATTCCGGCACTTGGGCGGTGTGTAGTCCCGAGAGCTTTTACTTTCGATAGAAAGCATTTGATGGATGGTATTTTTATTGAGCATATGAAGGCCTGGATAAAAGATTTTTTTCAGATTAATCGGCACTCTGCGTCCTGGGGGATCATTTGTGATACTTTCAAAGCTGGGTTTAGAGGGGAAACACAGAGTTATGGGTTTTATAAACAAAAATTAGCAAAGCAGGCAATGCAGGTATTATATAATGAGCTTAAGACTGCTGAAGAGGAATTGGCTAATGGGTTAGCTGGAGGACATAATACTCCAGCATTACAGAATAATCTAGCTAGGTGTAAGGCTAAAATAAATTTAGAATGGAGCAAGGAAATTGCCACAAAATATCAAATTTATAAAAAAGAGTGTCACGAATACGGGGAGGCCAGGGGACGATGTTTAGCCCAGAAATTACGTTTAAAGGAGGCTGAACAAAGAATAACTGGGATTAAAAATGCGGCTGGGGCCATGGTGTCTGACCCCCAGGAAATTCTCAAAGTGTTTTTTGATTTTTATACAGAATTATATACAGGACAGGATACGGGGGGCTCTTTGATGGATTTAGGACTTCCAGTCTCACTGTGGGGTCAACTGAATCAGGTGGATGTTGAGATGCTTGATGAGCCTATTACGCTGGGGGAATTAGAACAGGCTATAAGGTCTCTTGCAGTAGGGAAAGCTGCAGGACCAGATAAATTGCCGCTGGAAATCTTTAAGATCTTTTTCCAAGATATTAAATCAGATATGCTCAAGGTGTTTCAAACGGCACAAAAAGGGGAGATACCGCAATCTTGGGTTGAGGCTAATATCTGTATTTTTAAGAAAAAGGGGAAGCCATCTGAGCTGCATGGGTCTTACCGTCCAATCTCTCTTCTTAATACTGATGGAAAAATCTATGCAAAAATCTTGGCCACACGGCTGGCCAAAATTATAACATCAATAGTATCTTTAAAACAACACGGCTTTATACCTGGCAGAGGGACGGTAGATCATGTGAGTAGAGTAGTGACTCTCTTTGATATTGCACAGGTAGAAGTTAGAGAACTAGGGCTGATTTTACTCGATGCTGAAAAAGCATTCGACCGTGTGTCTTGGAACTTTTGTGGAGGAGCTTACAACAAATGGGGTTTGGGCAGGGGTATATTCAAGCTCTACAGGCCCTATACCATCTCCCCACGGCGAAAATATGCTCAATGGGACGATCTTCGGAGATTATCCCGATTTCTAGAGGTACACGACAAGGGTGTCCATGCTCTCCTCTTTTATTTGCGTTGTACATTAACCCCTTTATTATTATGTTAGAACGGAGTAAAAAGATTATGCCTTTTATTGTACGACAAGAGCAGCTTTGTGTAATGGCATACACCGACGATATCGCGATTGTTACCTCCAATCCGTGCCTTGCACTGCCCGAAATAGAAGTTTTAGCGCAGAAATTCGGCGCGGTATCTGGATATAAACTAAATACAGCTAAAACCCAAATTCTATGTACGAGTCAATTAATGGATAGTGATTCTAGGGTGGTTAGGGAAGCTACATATTTGGGTATTAAGATACGTACTTCTGTAAAAGAAATTGTAGAGGTCAACTGGGGCGATATTATTTGGGGAGTAAAACGATCACTCGAAAGGTGGGAGAACTTGCATTTGTCATTAGTTGGTAGAGCCAATGTATTGAAGATGAATGTTTTGCCCCGGGTTATGTATTTGTTTAGGGCAGTGCCTCTGGAGGTACCAGGCAAACTAATACAGCATTTACAATCACTTTGTGCCAGATTTATGTGGGCCCCGGGAAACCTCGAAGAGCTGTGCGGTATATGACCCTCTCTCGAGAAAGAGGAGGGTGGTCTGTACCTGATTTTGCTTTTATTATTATGCCTGTATTTTGGTTAATGCACGTATTTTGTTGACTGGGGAAGCGGTTAGCAATTTGGCTGAAGCCCCTCAATTTATCAGATGATCTTGGGCCCTGAGGTGAAGCATTTTTTGTTTAAAAGATTGGATGGTAGCTATTATAAAAGAACCCGCTTTAAGGTGTTAAATGCTGTGTTTAAAGTCTGGAACATAGTGCGGAGAAGTTTTAAGATCCCTGCACTTTCTGTTTATACTCCTACTGATGCCACTGGACTTCTACCTCCGATCTTTTGGGATTATGTGGCCTCAACTTGGAGAGAGAAGGGTATTATCAAACTTGGTGATATTTTTCAGGTTGATGGGAGTTTATATTCATTTTCGGAGCTAGCGGAGAAATATCATTTGCCCCAACCCAATTTTTTACGTTTTTGCAAGTAAGGGATTTTTTGGGAAAACATCCGATTTGTATTATAACTTTTAAAATTGTTGAAATCATTAGACGACAGGGAAATATTGGGCTAATATATAAAATACTCCTAGAGGGAAGAATAGATGATTTGGAAAAGTATAATATCAAATGGAGAACTTGGCTGGGAAACCCTGAAATTTCATTGGAGAAAACTATTGATCTGTCTGGGAGGATTTTTATGGCAGCTAATTTAAAAAGTCAACATTATAAAATGATATTTAATTTGTATCATACCCTTGTCAAGATGATGAAGTGGGGGGGCCAGCATGATGGAAAATGCTTTCGCTGCGGAGCAGATAGTGCGGATATTCTACATGTGTTTTATGCCTGTACTGCTCTAAATTCTCTGATAGGATCTATAGAGAGGTTTCTTTCGGAAATTATAGGGGCTCCCATTAAAATCTCTCAATCTATGATGCTGTTAGGGATTGGGGAAGAATTACGCCGGGGGAAACTATTGTATAAATACCGTTATTTAATCTTTATGGCCACGGCGGTGGCACGGATATCAATAGCGTCCTTTTGGTTACAGCAAGAGGCTCCTTCTTTCGAAATGTGGCGCGCCAAGTTGTTCAATGTATATAATTTGGAATACAGTTTATATGCTGTTAAAGGGCATATAAAAAGGCAATTGGGGCTACAGGTGTGGGGGGCCATGAGAGATTATATGGCAGGATAATGAGTGTCAGCCAAATTTAGCTTGTTATGTTTTGTGTAGTTATCTTCATGTACAGTATATCATGCAGGACCATGGTTTTTCTTTGTTATGGTTTGTCATAATTAATGAGGGAGGGTTTTTTGGTATTTCGCTGCTATGGATTTCAATAAAAAAAAATAAAAAAATTTAAAAAAAAGAGATAGCATGTACCCAGTCCTGGGATTGCAACTCATCTTTATGTGTCTTCTTTGTTCACCAGCTACCCACTGGAAAATTCCAGTCTGTGCGTGTCTTTAGTGGTTCTAGAGATGTACAATAGGTGTAACCATGTTGGCAGAGGTCAGTCTCTCTGCAGCAATCTAAGGAGGCTGGTCAGACCGGACTCTGCTCAAGTGTATCTCAAATAAATATCTTTGGTTTGCATTCTCTACTGTCTGACCGACTCTTCATTTGTAAGGAAGGCTGAGAGGTGCTCGTGAGTGACCCGGGTGGCCCTAATTGGGTCACTTCCTTCAGTTGGCGCCCGAACAGGGACTCCATCAGGTGGCCCATCCTTGGGTGAGGAGGTCGGGGCCACGCCGGGTCGGACTGGCGGACCGGGGATCCCTGCACGAGAGAGTCTTGTACTCGCAGCTGCCCCGTCTGTCTGACCGGGCGGTGCCTCGTCTAGTGGTCATCCCGACTGGGGTCCTGAACGGCGAAACCCTTGGATCTGACCGTTTGGTCCGAAGAGTCGGCAGTGAAGAATCACTTTGTTTGACCTGTGTGCACCAGGTGAGTTTGGTTTGGTTCTTTGTGGATATGGCGCCATTTTGATTTGTATTTGACGCGGTCTGAGAACCGTCTTTGGACAAGCGCTTGAATTTGTTTGAGTTCTTTGTGAACATGGTACAGCTTTGATTTGTATTTGATGAGGTCTGAGCACCGATTTTTGGTAAAGATATTTGCAAATATCTGCCCGGCATAAATAGTGAATTTGTGTTCTTTTGAAAAATGCCGTGTTTCAGTAAGGTGTTTTCTTTGGGCTGTCGTTGTTGTTCTACTGATGCTCGATTGGAAGAAAGTCAGCCGGCGCCTCCAGAAGGTACTCCAAATTTTGACATGTACGTCAAACATGGCATTGGCCCTATTATGTTTAGTACGCTATGGCACAAATATACGAGGGACAATGCCGAGTTGCAGTGGACATTGACGGGCACTTTTGATGAACAGAAAATAAATTTTCTACAGGATAAGTTGTTTGCGAAAAGAAGTAGGCAGTCGATGTTTGATTCCCTCAGAACATGGCAGAAAGAGGCTAAGCAGAGACGAATGAAAGCAGAGAAAGAGTCCCGGAAAGGGAGAATGCAGACATTGACTCAGAAAGCTGTAGTGCATGATAGAGAGAAAATAGAAAAAGGACTAGAGTGTGCTGATAGGAAATTTCGATTACAATGTGAAAAGTCTTATGTTGCTTGAGAGGAAAATGACGCATTTGTGGAAGAATTGTTAGATACTAAATCCCCCTACGCCCCGCAGAGAATATACCCTGCCATACCCCAGTCCCAGCCATCGGTTCCTTCTGTCTGCTGCTTCTGTTTCTTCTACTATTGATCACGCTGTTTTGGCCACCGCGCCTCCTTCCCTTTCTTTGACTTCGCCTTCTATGGCTACGATGACTGTCAGTCTCCCTGCAATGCCTATTGTTTCGGCATCTCTCTCTCCAGCCCTTACACTTCGACGCAGCCGGCAGCGATGTTGGTGCCTAGTACTTCTGCTGTTACTTCTCCCCTCTTACTCCATTCCCCTGCATTACTGGACAGTGGAATGCCCGTGCGTGGACTAGGGGACGGAGACTGGGCAACCGCTAGGGAGCGGCTAGGACGGATATTGATACGATCTGATGTGGGAGATGAAGAGAAAAGGGCGGTAGACAATCAGGCCGCTCAGTGGGCTCGTCACCCCATTTACAGTGTGGAAGATGTGTAGAGTGTGATGAGAGATTATGAGCCGTTTGTGCAGCAGCATACCCTTAAGCACATGTCGGCTACTTTGATTGGACTGTGGGAACAGTGTTTCAATGATGTAGCACCCCAGATTATTTATGATATTAGGGACCATGTATACGCTGCCGAGATGGCACCTAGCAAGGTTTTTAATAACGTCACGACGCTGGTCGCTTATCAAGTAGGCTGCTTGAGAAGAGCCCGAAGACAGTATCCCAGTTTCCGATGAGGGAAGTCCACCCCATATATCACCCTGAATACCAGAGCTACGGGATCAGCATAACATTGTTACTAGACCCCGGGTAGAAGCCCAGTTCCCGGAACAATGGGTGTACACTCCATGGAAAAGGAGTGAGGTTTTGTCCCTTAAGACTCAGTTACCCAACCCTAGGAAAAATCCTACTGCATATTATAAGGAATTGACTGAGGCTGCTTCCTCGACAGTAATGACGCTTGCGGATATTGAAATGTTCTTTGGTTTATTGGTGCCCGTAGATATTTGGAGAAAGGTGCACACACAGGATCATGTTGTGGAATTGTGTGGTACTTGGGATCAGATTAAAGCATGGGACCAGGAGAGGAAGCCTGGTGAGAAGCCTAAGGCTGAGATACTAGCTTTGCCTGGTCGAATTATTACATATATGCACTCTCTTATTCCACCGAGAAGGGTAGATTGGGAAAAGTTAACGGCATGTCGTCAGAAGAAAGATGAAAGTGTGTCTGATTTTTTCACTCGGTTTGAAGGCATGTTTTGGGATTTTAGCGGACAGGATTTGTCGGTGGAGGGGGGTGTCCGACTGTTCGTTAATAGATTCGTAACGAACCTGCTTCCTGAGATCGCGACTCGGCTGCAGGCTTCAGAGAGCACTTGGACTACTTCCTCCCCTTCTGTGATATTGAGTATGGCACAGTATTATGAGCACAGGGAAAACGAGGAGAAGGAGAAGGTGGAGAAAAAGCATAAGGAATTAAAGATGAAGGTGTTGTTGCAACAGACCTCTTGAGGGAATGGTAGAGGACGTAGTGGTCCAGACCGACAGCTTCCGCGTACTAGCAGGAATACTACGCCTGTAGGACCGAATCAGTGTCCGTACTGTAAAGAGGAGGGACACTGGCGCAGCGAGTGTCCTGTGCTTTTGCAGAAGGTGGCGGTCCCGAGGGGACGAGGGTCTCGTGAACGAGGTTGCGGAGATGGTGGCCAGGACAGAGTGCAGGCAGTTGGGACATCAAAGGGTCGCACTGACCAGAACTACTTTGATGATCCTAGGGGCAAACAGTACTACCACGATGACTATGACTTAGACGAGGTGATGGGACTGTCTCACAGCTAGGACAGCCAGGGACAGAGTGAGGGACCAGTTCAGATACCTGTAGATCAGCGCGGTCCTTACGTTACTGCAAATTTGCATGGCTCAGCTAAGGAATTTTTGGTGGATACAGGTGCAATGAATAGCTCTATCTCTCGTTCACTGGTCCCCGGGGCAGCTCTGTCCGGCCATAATAATGTTTCGGTAGGATTTTCTGGTGTACCGGTTGTGAGCCCCATTTCCAAACCTCTTACACTGACTATAGGTCCTTTTACTGTGGATTCGCCGTTTTTGTTGACATCTAATTGCAGAGAAAATTTGATGGGCTTAGACTTCCTAAAGAAGTTACATGCGACCATTTATTGTTCCCCGGAAGGTGTTTATATGACAATGGGTTCGAATGTGGTCAGCACTAAGCAGTGCCTGTCCACAGATGCACCCCTCCCTGCTGAATTTAAGGATGTGCCGCCTACGTTATGGGCAACGGGTGACAGGGACGTAGGACTATTGCAGATACCTCCAGTTTCCATTAAAGTTAAAGACAATGCCATTTTGCCTCGTATTCCTCAGTACAAAATACCACAGGCAGGGGAGAGAGCCTTGTTGTGGATTATACAGGATCAGATTACGTCAGGAGTTGTTGAAGAGACGACTGCTAATGTGTGTAATAGCCCTATTCTTCCTATTCTTAAGAGGGCACCTTCGGGTTCCTCTGATGACCATCCAGACGTTTATCGTTTTGTGATTGACTTGCGTGAAGTTAATAAAATAGTGGTTCCTCAGTTCCCGGTGGTCCCTGACATTACTGCACTTCTGACGATGATTCCTCCATCTGCTAAATTCTTTTCTGTCATTGATCTGAAAAATGCATTTTTTAGTATTCCGATCGATCCAAACAGCAGGCACTTGTTTGGTTTTACACTAGCTGGCAGAAGCTTTAGATTCTGTCGAGCTCCTCAGGGCTATACTGAGAGCCCTAGTATATATAGCCAAGCCTTGAAAGCTCAATTGGACTTCCTCACGCTTCCCTCAGGTAATGTATAGCTCCAATATGTAGATGACCTTCTCATCGCTTCTGACACTGAAGAGGGTTGCAAAGACAGTACGGTTAAATTGTTGTTGCATTTGGCACACCACGGACATAAAGTGTCCCTTTCCAAATTTCAATATTGTCGACAGGAGGTCACCTACTTAGGTCACCTACTGTCAAAGGAGGGTAGGAGATTGACTCTTGAGCACATCAGTACCATTGTTAAAAAGCCTATCCCTCAAACTAAAAAGGATGTGCGCGCTTTTATTGGCATTACTTCCTATTGTCGGCACTGGATCCCTAACTATTTGTTACTAACAAAACCTTTGTTGGCACTAACCACTAAAGATGTGCATGAACCCTTGCCTTGGACGCCCGAATGTCAGCAGTCTTTTGAGCAATTAAAAGTTGCGCTTTGCTCTGCGCCTGTGCTTGGTACGCCTGACTACACGAAGCCGTTCGTGCTGTACGTAGACGAGACGGCTGGTTGTGCGCTCTCTGTTTTAACACAGGCCTTTGGAGGTAAGCAACGGCTGTGTGCTTATTTTTCTGCTCTTCTTGACCCTGTCGCAAGAGCCCTCCCGAGCTGTCTAACAGCGGTCGCGGCTGTGGCCATCTCTATAAGGCAATCGGCTGGGCTTGTACTTGATACCGACCTCACAGTCATGGTCCCCCATGCTGTGGATACCCTTTTGAATAAGACTTAAGACGCAGCACCTTACCAGTGCACGTCTGACCGGTTATGAGCTAACTCTCTTTGCACCGCATGTCACAATTAAAAGATGTGCCACTCTGAACCCAGCCACGTTACTTCCCCTCCCTTCTGAGAGTGAGGAAATTGATATACATGATTGTATCTTCCAAACAGAGGAGGAGACGAAAGGACGGGTAGACTTGACTGACATTCCCTTATCTGACCCCCAAGGGGAACTATATGTCGATGGCTCTTGTTTTAAGCTACCAGATGGCACTACAACTGCTGCATACGTGATCACAACACTGCACACGGTAGTTGAGACATCATGAGTTCCCTATCAGTCGGCCCAAGCTGCAGAGCTTGTAGCCCTTATTCGAGCCTGTAAGATGAGTGAGGGACTGGCTGTCAATATCTATACTGACAGTCAGAACGTCTTTGGAGTCGCCCATAATTTTGGGCGGCTCTGGGCAGAGAGGGGATTTCTCACTTCCCATGGGATGAAAATACAACATGGCCCTCTTATACATAGACTTTTGTCGGCTTTGACGCTCCCCAAGAAATTAGCGATGATAAAGTGCAGCGCCCACAAGGCAATTACTGACAATGTGGGTAAAGGGAATGCATTCGCAGACCAGACAGCTAAGGAGACAGCCCGAATGAAAATGAAAAAGATGTTTGTAGCAGGTCCCGCTAGGTGGGTGTCTGAGGTTACCATGTTTGAGGATACGCTGGAAAGTGTCAAGGAGATGCAGAGTTAAGCAACTATTGAGGAATTAGCAATATGGCAGGAAAGCACAGCACGTTTGGATGAGGATGGGTGCTGGACTGATAAGTCAGAGAAGGAGAGATGGATGCTACCAGATGCATATGTTCTCCCCATAGTCACCATAGTGCACGGGCCAGCTCATATCAGTGCGCAAGGTATTTGTAAGTTGTTCAACCCTGTATGGCAAAATGATAATATCCCAAAGACTGCCGCCCACTTGGTCAAATACTTTATGGTGTGTATGATGCACAATCCTAGAAAGGGTACCCCTACGCAACCTGGTAATTTTGCTCCTCCCACTTTCCCTTTTGAGGTCCTCCAGTTAGATTACATAGAGATGGATCGAGTCAACAACTTGAAATATGTGTTGGTGGTTGTTTGTGCGTTCAGTAAATGGGTTGAGGCTTACCCCACGAAAGAAAACACAGCCATAGCGACTGCAAAGGTGCTCCTGAAGGATTTCTTTCCTTGTTTCGGCTTGCCCCGTTTGATTTGGAGTGATAATGGAAGCCACTTCTACGCGAAAGTTATTCAATTAGTTTGTGAGGGACTACATATCAGACAGAAATTTCATGCTGCAAATCACCCCCAGTCAGCCGGTTTGGTTGAGAAGTACAATGGTACTCTCAAACTGAAATTGGCACAGGGTTGCAGTGGCCAGATGCTTTACCATTAGCCCTTTTGTCTACAAGAGCTACAGCGCACTCTAGGACAGGATTGTCACCCTACGAGGTCGTGTTTGGGTGCCCGGCAAACGTATGGGGCGTTCCGCGTCCTCGTAGGTTTTCAGAAACTGAATATCCTTGGCTGGTGGACTATTTAACTAAAAGTCTGCGTTCTATTCACCAACAGATCCAGGACTCTCTCCCGCCAGTACCAGAGGGGCCAGGAGATGATATTCGGCCTGGAAATTTCGTACTCGTTCGCAACTTTCAGAGAAAAAGGAGCCTAGAGCTGAGGTGGAAGGGGCCAGTCCAGGTGCTCCTTGCCAACCGAACAGCCGTCAAGGTCACCGGCCGAAAGAATTGGATTCATTGCCAGCATTGCCGCAAAGTGCCTCTACCCTTACCTTACGATCAGTGGGTCCGTGAGGGCATCGGAGACTCCGAGTGTGAGAAAGTCCCGCTATTCGTTCCCTTTTCGGACGCCCGACTCACGTGGACCCAGACAGAGGCTGAGAACGATGAGATCCTAAATGCGGCAGTGCCCCCGGAGATTAAGGCAATTCCAGAGTCTTCTTCCACTGGCCCCTCTGTGTCTGACCCACTTTTTCCTGACCCCTCTGTGCCTGGAGTAGTTAGGTACAATTTGCGCCCCCGACGGAGGAACAGTGCACCAAAGGAAAAGTCAGATTAGCTGGGATGGACTCGACAAGTCATGCAACAGTAGCTTAGGGAGAAGAGAGATTGGTGCATTGTTCGGACATTGTACAGGGTAAGCTGAGTGTGCTCCCCAAGAGGGAAGTACATTACCCTGCAACGTGGGATACAGATCTGAGCTAGGACTGAGCAGCTCCACCGCCGGTTCTTAAAAAGCGCCAACGTTGATGAACAATAGGAGTCTACCAGTGAGGCTCAGATAGACACTGGGAACATTTGCCCCCTTTTGTCATTAGTTCCATTGCATTTCTTTTTTTCCACTGGTTCAGTAATGTATCCGTTTGTCCGGCCCATTACTGAGGAAGAACAGCCATTTGCACCTCCGAGCCCAGAGCGGGGTTGGTCCACAAAAAGCAAAATTGTTTTCGCAGTAATAGTTGCAATTGCATTGATGTTTGTATTAGGGATATCTTGGTTTTTAGAGGAAAGGTATCTTGTACGCTCTTTGGTTAGGACAACACCTGCTCCCCCTGAACATATGTTTGTTACTTTGGCTCCTCACAAAGGAGACCATCGGAAAACTTACGCAGACAATGTATTTTTTACAAATGTTGCATCAGGCCCATGATACGTCCAATGCTACTAATTGCTGGATCTCTGGGTTACACCCCTCAGTTACACATAAGAGTGATATTTTATTATCGATGCCATTATCCTATCTCAGTAGTTGTGAAGGGTGGTTTGAACTGTTTGCTATGGTGCATTATCACTTTCAATTCTCTGCTATAAACATGACATCTGCTGACTCTCGCACTGTGGTAGAATATATACGTTTCCATCAAGGGTTTACTCACACTGGGTTAGGAGACCAAGGGACCCCTGGTACATTGTCTGTATGAATGTATATGAGAAGGCACAGAATGAAACATGGCTTCAAAATGAAATGTTAGATTTCCAGGGGTTCAATGCCACTGAATATTTCCTATCATTCCAAACACGCAATATTACTAAGGATAAAGCGATGCCAGTGCCAGTAGTCAACACAACAGCTGATTTCTGTGTTCGGGGAATAGGGAAGGTGAAAGTGGGAGAGAGTAATTGCAATTACACATATACGCTGAGTACGATTAGTAGCCCGCCTTTGCTCCCACCATATAATGTCTATTTTGTTTGTGGATCCCAAGCTTACGTTTGGCTTCCTAGGGGTTGGTCAGGTATATATTACCTTTCTTTCCTTCTTCCCCCAGTGTATATAGCACCATCCAATTACCATAAGGGCCATCGATTAAAGCGTAGGAGTGCATACCTGCCCCGAGTTAGAAGGGTTATTAACACAGAAGATATAGACCAGACAGATACCACTTTGCAACAGTTCACAGACGCCATGAAAGGTATCGTACCCTTTTGGGGGCCCATGTCCAACAGCCTTAATATTCGTTGACTCACAAGAGTTGTCGAAGGGGTTATTAATACGACGGCAGGGATTTTGACGAATATCACAGCTGAGCTCCAGGCTATGAGGCTTGTTGCGTTACAAAATAGGATGGTGTTAAACGTCATCCTTGCTAACCGGGGAGGGGCCTGTCGTGTCATAGGCAGTAGCTGTTGTGTATACATCCCAGACCACGCCCCCAATGTATATGCCGCCATACAGAAGTTGCAGAGGCTTTCCTCCGACATACACCAAGAAAATGGTACTTGGACACTCTCGGGATGATTCTGGGGTATATTCACGTCCTGGGGTTGGAAAATTCTCGCTTTCTTGGCGGTAGTTGCTGGTATTCTCCTCACATGTTGCCTCTGTATCCAATGTCTCCCGGCCTGTTGCTCTTATTGTATCACATTCCTTACCCCATAGCAGAAGACGCCCATCCATGATACTATTGCTGTGATTATGACTCAGAAGGAGATAGATAGCTTTATGCAGATAGACAAGGGAATATTTGAAGACTCTTCTTCCTTTGATGATGAATGCATGGAGTGTTCTACATGCTAAAAATAGTTGATGTATATGTACTATGTTGCACTCTCTTTTTACTCCACTTTCTATGGTTAGCTCATGCTAAAAGGAGGGTCTGTTGAAATATAAATGTGTGCATTCATTTTGCTAGTGTATTACACTATGTAAAGTTAGCATTCGCGACACCATTTTAAGTTGAGTTGCCATTTTGAGCCATGATCGAGACTGACTTCTGTCTCACTCTGTTCGCCTCAGCAGAAAGCAGCTGCGATGTTCATGTTTATTTTTATTTCTCCAAGGTTGAGCTACGCTGTACTAATGAATAGACTGTTTTTTGCCATCACATACCTTTCCCACTAGATAGGCCTGCTCCCACCCTTAGAGCGGCGGGTACGGGCAGAGTAACCTTGACGTTGAGATAGCATGTACCCAGTCCTGGTATTGCAACTCATCTTTGTGTGTCTTCTTTGTTCACCAGCTACCCACTGGAAAATTCCAGTCTGGGCATGTCTTTAGTGGTTCTAGAGATGTACAATAGGTGTAACCATGTTGGCAGAGGTCAGTCCCTCTGCAGCAATCTAAGGAGGCTGGTCAGACCGGACTCCGCTCGAGTGTATCTCTAATAAATATCTTTGGCTTGCATTCTCTACTGTCTGACTGACTCTTTATTTGTAAGGAAGGCTGAGAGGTGGTCGTGCGTGACCCGGGTGGCCCTAATTGGGTCACTTCCTTCACCTGGTAACAGCAATTCAGTAGATGGACCTGGTGTAGATTGTCTTAGCCTCCTGGGTCGACTGCAGAGGAATGGGAGAAGAAAACCCCCTGGTAGCGATCTTCTAGGTGTCTCTCACTGGGTCAAAATAGATAGTCAAAGTGCCTTTGGGATATCGTTGGTGGATCCACGTTTGCCGCGTCTATTAGGGCGGGCTCTGCATCCCCCTCAAGGGCCATAATGGCATCGAACAGTGGGTGAGGGGTCTCCAGATCTGTTTCTTTGTCATCTTTGGACGTCTTACTGGGTGGCTACCTTTCACTGACCAAGTCCGTGATGCGTCTCTCGGCTAGTCTGTGGTCTTCAAACGTGCCTGAGGAAGCTGATGATTGTTCAAGGTTGTCTCGTTGCCTCCGTGCTGGGCCTGGCAACCTCCATATCTGTTTTGACTTCTTGCCCTTGGAGTGACATTGGGTCTTGGGTATAGCCCCCTCTTTTCGATAAAGGTGGATGTCAGGGGGTCTCTCGCGTGGACACCTCAAATTAGGACGTTCTTCGAGCCATGTCCAGGCCTCTTCTGGCGTTAAGAAAAAGTGGCATTTCCCCTGATAGAGAACTTTTAATTTGGCCGGGAACATGAGCATATATCGCATTTCCAGGTCTCACAGCCTGGCCTTCACCTCGTCGAAGGTACATCTTTGCTTCTGTACCTCCCTTGTATAATCAGGGAATACCAGGATTTTGGAGTTGTCATATCGCATCTCCCCAAGTTTGCACCCCTCTGTGAGTAACATATCCCTGTCACGAAAGCTCAGGAAGTGCACTATAACTGTTCTAGGTGAAGACCAGGGGGGAGGGCCCCCCAGGGTGTGGTGGGCCCTCTCGATGACAAAGCAGGAGGAAAATGTATCTTGTGGGAGGAGAGAGTGGAGCCAGGTATCCAGATATTGCGCCATATCAGCACCTTCCACCCCTTCGGGAGATCCCACAAAACACAGATTGTTGCGGCAGGCTCTGTTTTCTGCATCCTCCAACCACCACTGTATTCCCTTGGTAGATGCCTGAGTAGTTGCAACATACTTCCAGAGGGTAGTAACTGTGTCCTCAAATCCAGATATTCGAGTTTCAGCTTCAGTGACTCTCTCCGCCACATTGCGAAGGTCCTGACGGAGCAGGGTGACCTCTGGCTGCACCTCGCCTCGCCTCCCCTCCCCTCTAGGATTTCTCAGGAGGATTGTATGGCTTGGAGGAGGGCAGCGTTATCTGGCATGGCCTGTGCCGCAGGCTCTACTGGGGAGAGAGGACTCACCACCCTTGCAAGCGGTCCAGACGTCCCTGGCGAGAGGGCTTGGGTTCTTTGTCCTTGGCCATGCCTTATAGTATATGGGAAGGTTGCCCCAATTGCACGCGACTCCTATTTTCCCCGGGCCTGACCCCCGGGATCGCAAACGCTGTCTGCCACAGAGGTGGGCTCACCACCAGCCAACAACAAGGAGCTGGACCGTTCCAGGGCCAAAATGCGCAGCTGTCTCAGGGGAGCTCAGGGCCACACTCGCTTTAAGATTGACAGGGTTTAGTTGGAGTTGTACCCTTGCGCTGCCGTTCTCCGGGGGGGGGGTGGCACGAGCAGGGGCATCACTAGCAATTGACAGGCAGTCACATGGGTCTATAATTCGGGTTTGGCAGAAATGAAGGGAAAACTTCCCCAGCAGGTCTGAACAGTCCAGGAGTATGTCTTTGCCCCGGAGTCCCAAGCAAACCACACCGGCCTAACGCCAGCCGTCTCCGCCCAAGATGCAGGGGAGATTTCAGATCCTAGAGCTCACTCTGGCACCCCCTCGCCTCCACGACCCAGGCTGCCCCGCACTCCCCCGATGCAGATCTCTCAGTGTTCCCTTTGCGGCTCCACTTACCACCGGTCTTCGTGGGCTCTAGCTGCCCACAGTCTGCCTGCGCTCACTGCCCCAAGCCCATTCAGCCACACCAGGCCCCTCCCATCGTGTCAGCAGGCCTTCCACAGGACCTTCGTGCAGCGCCGCCTCTGAGGGGCGACAGTGGCCCTGCCCCCAACCAAGAAGGGGTCGGGGCAAAACACGCAGTCCTCCGATTACTCCTCAAATTTCGGACCGTGCCTCTACTCCCCGTGGTCGCCCCTCCTCACCTTCATCAACTGTAGGCGTTATCCCGTGGGTTCCTCGGCCCCGATCAGATCTCTTCCGCGGCTTAAGTCCTCTGCCCAGCAACGATGTAGGCAGGTGGCAGGGCGGCCCTCTCAGCAACTCACTGCCCTGGAGCTCTAGTCGGGGAGGAGTGAGAGGGGGGGGTCTCCCTTCACTCGGGACCCTAACGCTCCAGTCAGGAATAAAGGTTGGGGCAGCCTCCAGTCGCAGCTCCAGCAGTGCCATCATCTGGGTCCGGGCCACCCTCGTGGACGAGTCAGCCCTGGCCTACGTCTAAGTCTTCCGTAGCAGCCAGGAGCTTTCCGGAGGGGCCGCATCTTCAACCAGGGCGGCACACAGCGACCAGCAATTCCAGGATGCTCGGGTGGTTACAACGTAGGCACAATGAGTAGGATATAGGTCGGATTTTTTGTGGCCCGGCTCGAAGCTCAGGAATTACCCATCCTGCTCGGTCGCCATCTTGGCCACGCCCCCACAAAGTGGCATTTTCAAACACACAATCTAAAAACCAACCTCACTAAAAGATGTTTTTGAATTGTGAGTTCAGGGACCCCAAACTCCAAATCTCTATCTCTTCCCAATTGGAAGTCACACTTTAAGAGGTTACACAGAAGCTCCAATGATAACCTATGGGAGAGATAGTCCTTGCAATAGTGAAAAACAAAATTATCAGTATTTCACTATCAGGACATGTAAAACAGACCAGTACATGTTCTACCTTTTAAATACACTGCACCCTGCCCAGGGGCTACCTTGTGCCTACCTTAGGGGTGCCTTAAATGTTGTAAAAGGGAAGGGATGGGCCTGGCAACAGGGAGCACTTGCGAGGTCAACATGGCAGTTCAAAAATGCACACACAGACACTGCAGTGGCAGTTCTGAGACATGGATGCAGGTCTACTCATATGGGTGGCACAATCAGTGCTGCAGGCCCACTAGAAGCTTTTGAGTCACAGGCCCTGGGCACACTCAGTGCACTTTACTAGGGACTTACCAGTAAATCAAATATGCCAATCATTGATAACCAATTACAGATACAATTTACGCAGGGAGCACTTGCACTTTAGCACTGGACAGCAGTGGTAAAGTGCCCAGAGTCCTAAACCCAGCAAAAATTAAATGCAGCACAAGGTCAAAAACAGCTGGTCAAAAACAAAAAAGACAGGGGAAAAACACATCAAAGATCCCAGGTCTAAGTCTAACAACCCCTTTCAGTATTCTTTCTCCTTTTTCTTTTTCCCTTTGGCCCACTCTTCCACTTGAAGTACTTACAACTAGCAGTGATTCACAGTGTTCACTTTTGTCTTCAGATTTGTTTTCAACCGCTGCTGGTGACCTCGCTTCATTTGTCACAGGTTAAGGACTGATTTTACCTCAATCATCTTTGTTCCTTATTGCAATCCAAGATTCACTAGGGTTCCAGGAGATACCAAGCCTGAGTCTTGATCTGTCTCTGGATGTAAGATTTGTGAGTGTCCTCACCTTATTCTTGCCGCTGTAGCTCTAGTGCTGGATCAGAACAGACCTGCTGATATTTGCCTTGCAGAAACTAAACTGGTGTTTCTTTTTCTTCAGGATACACATTTTGGGCTGGGGTATGACTGGGTGAATCAGAGACTTTTGTCGCCACTTCTTCATCAGCTTGTCTCACCCTCTTCATGTGTGACGTGTAATCCAGCACATTTCGCAACACTATTGGTTCCAAAGGATCACATGGTGTGGACCTTTTCAGGAGGCTCCAGACAAGACTTGCGAACAAACTTTTTCACTAGAATCCAATCCCCAGGGTTGAGGTCATGTAACTGTTCCTGCCCCGCTTTTGGGGTCGCCAAAGCAACTTGGCAAATGATGGAACACACCACATTAGCCAGTCCTCTACAATACTTAAGAACAATGCCATCTGTGATGTTTACAAGTGTAGCGGCTGCAGGTACCAAAGGGATTCTCATGGCTCTGTCCATCAACACTTTATGGGGGAGAGTCCTTTTCATTTTGGCATGCTTCTGAGACTCACCAAGACAAGTGGGAGAGTAGCAAGCGATTTGAGGGAAGTGGAGGTGCACACTTTTGCAATCTTGGATTTCAATGTACCATTAAGTTGCTGCACCATTGCTGAAGCATTTGACCTGTAACTGCAGTGACATTAATGGTTGATTCCTAGGGCTTGGTAGAGTAGCTCCATGATATTGTTTCTTAAAGTGGGTACCACAATCTGATTCTAAAGAAGCTGGCACGTCAAACCTCGGGATCAACTGCCTAAACAACAATTTGGCTACAGCTATCGCTCCTTCTAGTCGGGTATCCCTCCATCCACTGGGAGAAAGGCACACTACAACTAATATGTACCATAGCCCTTTGCAGACAGGCATTTTGGCAAAATCAAGTTGCAGGCGACTGAAGGGACCATCTAACTTTCCTGTTGTGAATCATGGTCACTACTGTCCTTTTCCCGGCATTTAACTGCTGGCAGGTAATGCATCGTTGACACAACTCTTGGCCATGGACCTAAAATGTGTGTTAAACCAATAATTTTGAAAAGCACAGATCACCTCATCCTTCCCAACATCTGCAGGGCAATAGAGGTGTCAGATCATTGTAGCTAACAGGCAGTCAGACAACACAGGCTTTGTATCATTTGAAACCCATGTGTCACTCTCATCTTTGGTACATCCTTATCTGACCCACCTTTCCTTCTCATGTTCAGGTGTTTCACGTTGGATTTCTCTTACCTCATTGAATGTGTGTACCATGGTTAATAACGTGTTTATCACATTGTCAATGTCAGTTTTACATAATTTATCTAGATTGAATGAGCTGGGTTCACACAATATTTTTCCTCATGATCGTTAATAATTGTACGATTGTGACATCTACACAATCATGGTCAAAATCCACCTCTTCATCATAGTGATCTTACATTGGCATAATGTTGCAGAATTAAAAAATTACACCTCCTAATGGAAATGTTTTCAGCTGCCAAGTTTGTTGGTTCGTACATAATCAAACGGTTGTTTGTCATGTGCTAAATTTGAGTTTGAGTCAGCAAAATCTCAACTGAATGTGGAACCATCACAATAAGGGTGTAACCCATCACAATCCCCTCACTTTGCTAGGTGTTCACACAAACTGCGGCAACCGATTTTAGACAACCAGGATGTGCCACAACCACAGGATCCAGTGTGGCTGAAATAGGCCACAGGCAGTTTCACTTATCAGTGGGTCTGACACAGACAATTTGCACCCTTCATGTTCATGGCAAAAGAGGAAAAAATGCTTCTTATAGTCTGGTTGTGAGGGAGGACAGGGAGACCCCGAGGAGAATCCATCTTACTTACCATATGCACTGGTGCCTCCTCCAACGTCATCCGGCCGGACCACCCATCCCTCCAACAATTGGTGTCAGAAGTGGGACTGGAGGAAAGGGAGGCAGTTGTGACCAAAATGGCGGAAAGTCAGGAGAAACTGGAGAAAATAATGGAGCAGTTTTTAGCTGTGGCCGAAGAGGATAGAGAAAAAATGCATAAAACCTTAACTGAGCAAAGTCACACTCAAGAGACTGTTATAGGGAAATTGGCCGAGGCCCTTGGCCAACAAAGGAGTCACACAACACTGCCCTCTGTTGTTATGCAGAAATATGTCCCCAGAGAGGACCCTGATTTTTTTTCTCAGATTTTGAGAGAATGGCAAGAGCTGCAACTTGGCCCATGGACAAATGGGGACAATACCTAGGCCCACTCCTTTCAGGCAACCTCCAGGCAGCATATCAAGCCACTAATCCCTTGGGAGCTACCCATATGAGGAAATCAAGAAAAGTGCCTTGGAACGAATGGGGGTGGGAGAAGAATCAGGCTCAGACAGATTAAAGAGGGCCCTCAAGAAACCCCCAGAGCCCTATATTTCTGAGTGAGATATATGACCGACAGATGGTTAAAACCCTTGACCTTGTCCAAAGAAGAAATGATGGAGAACATTTATTTAGAACAGTACCTTTTATCATTACATCCCCCCATTCAGAAGTGGGTCTGCCAACATACCCAGCTTAGCTTGGAGTGAGCCATGGAGATAGCGAACGCTTTCAGTTGAGCTCAAGAAATACAAAGAGGTCGAGAAGATAGTTCCTGGAAACATCCTGGGGGAACTGTTCCAAAAGCTCAAAAGCCTCTTCCCACTAGAAGGTGTGAAACAGTAACTCTGATGCCTGGACCCCTGTCTACACCTCCACGTCCAACCCCTCCCATGGGTCCACAATGTTTTCATTGCGGTATGTTTGGACACATAGCTCATGTGTGTCCTCAAAACGAGGAGACCCAGAAGGAGGAACCCATGGAAGTGGGACTTACCAAATCTTTTTATTGTGCCCAATCAGGGGATACCCCTTCCTACCATTGTCAATTATCTGTGAATGGGGAGCCCAGGAATGCATTAATAGACACAGGTTGTTTGCAGAGTGACATGAGACCCCAAGCTATTCCAGGAGGGGTGTAACATACATCAGGAGTTGTTAACATCCAGTGTGTGCATGGAGACAGCAAACAATATCCTACCACTGAAGTGTGTGTCCAACATAAACCCTCCACTCCACCGGTTCTCCTGCGTGTAGGGTTGATCCCACAGCTGCCTGAACCTATAGTTATAGGCAATGATTATCCACACATGGATAGTTTAATTCACAACACTTGGAAAGAAGGGAAGGAATGGAGAGAGACAGCCCCTTTTTCACAAGTACCAGATCCTGAATGGCCTCAAGGAAGACCTCGCAAAAGTCGAAGGCAGAGAAGGGAAGAAAAAGAAACTGGGTCCGAGTGGCTTTGCCAAATTCTAATGAGGAAGGTATCTTGGAACATGATAGATGTTTTCATGCAGCTCAGAGGGAGGACCCAACTGTACGCAAGGCCTGGAACAGAGCTACCGAAACAGAAGATCCTAAACAAGTAGGTCCCAGTTTTATCTCCAGAAGGGGCTGTTGTATAGAAAAGGGGGAAGAACTCTACCCTCACAGCTATTAGTGCCCCAACAGTTCAGGGAAAAAGTTTTGTTTCTGGCACATAGTCATCTATTAGGGGGTCACTTTGGGGTAGAGAAAACAGAAAAGGGGAAATTTTATTGGCTGGGTGTTTTTCAGCAGATCCAAAAATATTGCAAAGAATGCCCTATTTACCAAAAAAACAGCCGGTCATTGCCAAGACGAGTCCCCTTGAGACCTTTCCCACTGATAGATGAACCCTTCTCTAGGGTAGGTATGGACATAATCGGACCCCTTCTTCCCTCCCATAATGGGTACTGCTATGTTCTAGTTCTAGTAGACTATGCCACCCAGTTCCCCGAGGCATTAGCATTGAGACAACCTAATACCACTCAAGTGGCTAAAGCCATGATTAATATCTTCTCTCGAGTAGGATTCGCTAGAGAAATCAAAACTGACCAAGAGACACCCTTCGTCTCGAAACTGATGAAGCAGGTCTGCTAACAGCTGAAAATCAAACAAATAAGAACCGCTGCTTACCACCCTCAAACGGATGGCTTAGTAGAATGATATAATGCCGCACTCAAGACCGCTCTGAAGAAATTATTAGAGCTAGAAACACAGAAATGGGAGGATATGTTCCCCCTAGCATTGTTTGCCATACGTTGTAGACAACAGAAGAGTAGAGGCTACTTTCCCTTTGAATTACTATATGGTAGGCAATCCCGTTCTTTGTTAGATATGGTGAAAGAGGAATGGGAGGAGAAGAAAGATGAATCCAGACCTCTATTAGAATACATGACCAGCCTAAAGTCACAACTAAATCAAATCTGAGATGTTGTAAGGAACAATTTGGAATTGGCTCAAGCCTCTCAGAAACAACAATATGATAAGAGAGCTAAGGAAAAATCTCTGGAGGTAGGGGATTTAGTGTTGGTAATGATGACTACCTCTGATCATAAGTTGTTAGGTCAGTGGCAAGGCTCTTTTAGAGTAATAGAAAAGATAAACCCAGTGACCTATCGGTTAGTGATGGATCCAAAGCGAAGAAACACCCAAATCTTTCACATCAACATCCTACAAAATGGGAAGGAGCTAGACCTGCCCTGTTGGGGACAGTTGAGACCACCCCACCTTTGTATCAACAAAGTTTAGACCCTGACTTGCCTCATTCCCAAAAGAAGGAATTAAGTGTTCGCTTGCTTTCACTTCAGATTGTGTACTCCTTCACCCCAGGAAGAACATCGGTAATAGAGCACGCAATACACACTATTCTAGGGAAGACGGTTTGGGTGCGTCCTTACCGCATTCCAGAGTTCATTGAGAAAGAAACACAACAACTGCTAAAAATGGGAGTAATAGAACCATCTAATGGTGAATGGAATTCCCCTACTGTGATAGTTCCAAAACCTGACGGATCCATCAGGTTTTGTATTGACATTCGGGAGATTAATAAAATCTCCCAGTTTGATTCATACCCCCTCCCACGTGTTGACGAGATGATTGAGAGGCCGGGGGAAGCTCAGTATATCAGCACTCTGGATTTGTGCAAAGGATACTGGCAAGTACCCTGAAGAAAACAAGATCAGGAAAAGACAGCTTTTTCAACCATTTTAAGGTACTACCTTTCGGGTTACATGGAGCACCCGCAACCTTTCAAAGGCTCATGAACTTAGTACTTAAACCATTCCAGTCATTCGCAGCAGCCTATATTGACGATATAATCGTCCATAGCTCAACCTGGGACCAAAATATAGACCACCTAACCAAAGCCATTCAAGCATTATAAAAAAGTGGTTTGATCATTAATCCAGTAAAAAGTCTGTTAGCTGCAAAGTCGGTAAAATACCTGGGTTATCTCTTAGGAGTGGGTTACATCAAACCTCAAGAGGCAAAAGTATCTGCCATCTCCCAATTGCCTTTTCCCAAAACCAGAAAAGATCTTAGGGTATTTTTGGGCATCCTAGGATATTACAGACGCTTCATTCCAAACTTTTCACAAGCGGCAGCCACCTTAACGTACCTCTTAAAAAAGAATATACTGATTGAGAAGGAACTCCCACAACCATCTCCCACAGCTCTACAAGCTTTCCACAACTTGAAACAAATACTTGTTTCAAAGCCTGTCCTCCCTAGCCCTGACTATACCAAACCTTTTATATTGCAAACAGATGCCTCTGAGAGTAGGTTAGGAGCTTTTCTTATCACAAGTAGACATGCAAGGACAGGAATGGCCCATCATTTACATCACCCGCAAGCTATTCCCTTGTGAACAAAAACATGCGGTAGTGGAGAAAGAAGCATTAGCTATGAAGTGGGCTATCGAATCCCCAAGATACTACCTTGCTGGTAGAGTTCATCCTGTGCACAGATCACGCTCCCTTAGAATGGTTATCTCGTAATAAAGGACACAATGACAGGATATTACTGTGGTTCCTGGCGTTACAATCCTTCCGCTTCACCACTTGTCACAGGAACGGGAAAGAACAAGCAAACGCAGACTATTTATCCAGATACCCACTAGACTCATTTCTTGCAGGCAAGAAAGTTAGGGAAGGAGGATGTGAGGGAGGACAGGTAGACCCCGAGGAGAATCCCCCTAACTTACCATATGCACCGGTGCCTCCTCCAACGTCATCCGGCCGGACCTGGGAAACACAAGAAAAACAAAGGACAAGATTCAGGAAACTAAAGAAGGACTCTCCTCATCCCATACAGGTAGAAGGTGGAGCCAGACAGAGGAGTGACCAATCAGGACACCCGGGAGAGGAAGAAAAGAAGACCAATGGACGCGGAGAGGGAAGGAAGGAAAATGAAGATCGGAGGCATGGCCAGAGAAACCCGGAAGAGACGGAGAACGCAGAGTCAGCAAGGGAGAACACCGAAAACGCAGAGGAGCCTCTCCTGGACGAACCCAGGACCGAAGACGCCCACCTCAACGAGACCGCGGAATAGTGGAGTGAGGAGTGGTGGTTGCCCCCAGCGGACACGCACAAACCGCTGCAACTCAGGAGAGTTGCAGCAGTCGTGGTACATGGCCCAAAGGGGGGGGACCAGAACGAGAGGGGGTCAGGAGGGCTCTAGTGATATGGGGGAGGTCAGGAGGAGGGGGGGATAGTGGTATTTCCTTTGTGTGTTTTTTTTTCCTTTTCTCCTTTGTAGGTGGTTTCATTCTCAGGACTGCAGAGATGTGCTCTTGGGACACCTTCCTCACTCCCTTCTTGATGTGATGTCCCAAACCTATGACTTCTTTCTCAAAGTACCAGAGTTTATCAGGAGACATCTTGTGCCCATTCTCTGCGAGATGATTTAACAGGGCACTTATGTCTAATCAGCAGTTTTCTTAGTTTTAGATGCCACCAGAAGGTTGTCTATTTATTGTACCAGCACTGAATTTTAGGGCAACTGTAAGGTCTCCAGATTTATTTCAGTATCTGATTAAAGATCAAGGGGCTTTCTGTATACCCCTCAGAAACTCTACACCAACCTATGATTTTGTTAAAATTTTCAAATGTAAAAAGAAACTGACTGTCCTCATGGAGGGGTATGGAAAAGAATGTTTGGCACAAGTCTATGACTGTGAACCATTCCGACTCTGGTGGGATTAGGAAAAGGATTAGAGCAGGATTCAGTACCACAGGACAACATGAGATCACAATTTTATTAACTTTTCTAAGGTCTTGCACTATTCTCCATTTTTTATTTGCCTTTTGAAGTTCCATAACAGGTGAGCTACAGGCACTCCCTAGTACTTTTTTTTAAATGCCCTGTTCTAGCATCTTCTTGATGAAAGATGTCATTCTGGCCACTGCTGATGGAGTGAGATTATATTGGTGTGTTTGGAGATAAACCACATCTGGTCTCACTTTTTCTTATCACTGGCTCTACACCCTTTATCAGTCTAAAGTCCTGGCCTGTAAAATCCCAAACATCCTCCATTACTGTACATTTTAAATCAGAAAGAAAGTGTTCTTTTGTCAGTACAGGGAACATGTAGACGTCTGACTCCTGTGATTTTATTTTTAAGTCAGCATCTTCATCAAAGGTCTGAATTCCTACTCCTTCTTGTGCAGTTCATTTTGTACAAAATGTGCTTTCCCAGTAAACTTGTGTCACATGTTATGAACAGATGAGTGTCTTCAATACAACCAATCTTTTTAAGGTCGTGTGCTGAAACTTGATTTGTTATTTGTCTGTTCAAGATGCATTTCTTTTCCAAAGAGGGGTAGATTTGGAATCTCTATCGGAGGAACCATTGAGAGAGTAGCACCTGCCTCGATCAAAAATGATACTGGATGGCCATTCACTTCACCTTCTACATATGGGCTACTCTGGTCTACTTCTAGAACTGTACCAAGCATGCAACCCTCCTCTCCCGTTAGGTACCTTCATTTTGATTGATTAGGGCCAAGTCCAGTAGGACTTTCAGAGACTGCTAAAAACTTTGGAAAACTGTCATCGGTTATTAAAGAACATTGCTAAAATTAGGGATTTTGTTGAAATGTAAACCCTTTATTTTGCATTTTTACTGCATCATTGGGGTTTGTAGCATTTTCGCATTATGTTGTGTCTGATTCTGCATGTTTTGCACAGTGTTTAGTTGGGCTGGGTTTGCTGACTGCATTGCCCCAACCTGAGACATTGGATTCATATTCTTAAATTTGAAATTCGTCTGAGCATCATTTTGAACTCTGTTAGGATTCAGTCTACACTCTTGTTTCCAATGTCCAATCTTCCTACAAATATGGCCTGGTGTGCTCTTCTTTAGTGTGCTCTCACATTCACATTGGAATTACCAACTAAACCTCTACCTCCATGAGGAACAACATGCCCAGTATACACATTTTGAACACCACCCTGAAAACGGACTCGTTGCATACCCATATTCGAGCCAGAACGATAATAAGAATCAAAGCTTGAATGGGACACAAAAGAACATATTTGTTCACTCTTTTGACCAATGTTTGTCTGTGCCACCACGTACATTGTACCTTTCCCTAATATTTGTTTGGACTCCTGAGTATCACCATAGTACTTTTGCAATCTTTAGGATCTTGTCCACATATTTTGTCTGCCAACATATCACATTCTGCTGTATAGAAGAACTTAGGTCTGGACGCAACCCAAGCACAAATGCTGAAGAAAAACCACTAAGGCCTTCATGGGCTGGATCCTCTATTCCACTGTTCTGTCTATAAATGTGCATTAACCTCTCATAATAAGCATGCACTGATTCCTACGGCTCTTGGGTTGCCTTCATAATTTTGGACCAATTCACCTCTTTCTAGGGAACTTTCAGTTTTAAAAGCTCAATCACATCCCTGTACTTTTACCATAACATCGGGAGATGGACCATTTTGAGCTGTTTTAGCAGATTCTTATGTAGGCAAAATCACAACCCCTTTGCATTCTATCCACAAATCCATGGAAAGAACCTAGAGCAACATATTAAAATAGTTCCAAAGTGCCTTTGACACATTTACAATCCTTTCTTCTTCCTCATACCATTTCTTTCAGCTGGGGGAAGTTTTATGGGAAATGAAAGAAGATCAGAATGACTCCATGGCACATACACATACACTCCTCAATGCACCACTCTCAAAGGGTAATTCAGTAGTCTGTGTAGTCTGAGGCCCACTTGCACCTATTTCTTTCTTAGCCTTACCTGTTGCTTTTTATTTTTCACCTTGATCCCTTCTTTCTTTCCCTATTTATCATTTGTGCAACTCACCAATTGTTTAATAGCCACTCTCAAGCTTGACAGCCTTATTTCTTTAACTTCTTCATCACCCATTATCATTCTGAAATTAGTTTGCAAATCTTACTTCTGATTTCAGTCAATCCCATACTCTTCAGACAAATGTTCCACTTTCTCATTCGCTTTGCAGGCCTGCCTAGCAGCTTCTTTGCTCAAGTATCTCAACTGAGATTCATCATATGTATTCAATTTCTCTATGTAAATCATGCCATCAGAATCTCTTTGAGTTCTGTCCTTAACTACAGTATGGTAACTTCTTTGGGCATGGGCTCTCTTGTGGAAAGGTTTTGATTTTATGAATGCAACCCGGGTAACAATAGGTGTGGCAATTACATCAGTACATACACCTGATAGAACAGAACGTATTTCTGCTTCTGGTGCCCTTTGTACAGTGGATACACTTGCACCGTCAATTGTAACAGCTTCTGGTCCTCCTGTGCCTACCTTCTGTGGTGCTGACCCTACAGGAGGGGGCACAACATGATACGGAGGTAGTCTTGAGCTTAACACATCATCTAAAAAGTCTTCTTCAGCATCATCTGACGCTGTGTCTCTTTCTTTCTGCTGTTCTTTAAACTGACTCTCCTCCCTGTCTGCTTTTTACTTCCCATTCCCTCTCACGATGGCAGGATGTCTATACATTCAATCATACCTTCGCGCCATGCTCGCTGTTTTGAATTCCATCTGGCTCTAGCCAATTGCTAACAGACTCTTTAATCTGAGTTTTCATTCTCTTGCATTCTTTCTCTTGCGCACCATGCTCCCATGCATTTAAGGCTTCAAATTGGGCAGGCCTGGGTTGGGGTTTCATTTCATACATTACTTGCTCAAAAGTTCAAACTTTTTTACTTTAAAGGTAGCATTCAGGGAAAAGTGCATGTTCTTGTAATCAGAAGTAATCTTATTCCAATATTTAATCAACAGGCAAGTGTGGAAACCCCTATTGGGTCTAATGTAGGGTCATGGACAAGGTTGAAGTCTCCTCCTAATAGGATGTCTCTGTCTGTGGAAAACACAACTATGGAGAGGGCTTTGCGTTTGAATTACTTTTGGTGTTAATTTGACGTGTATGAGGTTCAATAGTGAGGCTGTTGTTATGCAGGGAACGCTGTAATGATAAAAGCCTCTCTTGTATCTTCGCCTGAGTGTGGAGCCAATGCCCTTTATATTTATTAGGTAAGAAGATACCACTCCTGCCTTTTTACTTAGTCCTGAGGAAATATATTGTCTAGTAAACCATTGGGATAACATCTTGCCCCAGTCTTTCTTAAGGAGACGAGTCTCGAGGAGGAGACAAATATCGCAGTATGAATCCCACAGCATGGACAGCACTACTAGGGGCTTGGTGTGGGTGTTAAGGCTTATTATATTTAGGCTTAGCACTTTAATCCTATGGCTGTTACTGGTGGTGTGTGATGTGGCAAGATATTCATTGACGGGGATGTGCCAGTATCATGAGTGAGCCTTCAAGGATACCTATTTCTACATGCAGATTTGTTGGTGATTTCTTTGTTGGGGATATAACTAACCGGGGAGCACCCCTGGGAGCTAAACCTGTAAATTGTATGGGGCTCATGATGACAGGCATGTTGGTGGTGTGTTCTCAAAATAGAGTGTGATTTCTTCGAGTCAACCCTGCTTGGATATGTAAAGTGTTAGGTGGAGTACCAGCCCCGGTAGGATGAAGAGTGCTTTTCTGGTTGAGTTAGCAGTATGTCTCTCATAGGGGATTCTGGGCGAAGGGGTCACCTATCCAGTGAAGTTGCATGTTCGTGCTCCAGCAGGCTTACAGCTCAGGTGCAGAATCCTGACTTTGGAGCCAGTGGACCACGACTGTCCTTTCACATTGGCCATCATTGGTTGAGGGCTTGAGAATAGTTTTCCTGTGAGGTTTTTCTGGGGTATTTGGTGGTTGTCAGCAAGTCCTCTGAGGCTCAATATAGTGCAGGTGAAATTTATGGTGCAAATTATGTGTGTGAAGAAATGGGGTGTATTATATGGTGTGGTCGTGCAACCTCACTCTGTAATACACTTACCAACCCCTTTAGGACCAGTAGGTTTCATTTGTTAAACCCTCTAGCTGAACCATTGGTAGCTGTCGCTCTGAGAGGCAGAATGGAACAAGTGTTAAGCATTCAAGCAGCACCAAAATAGTTGAAGAAATAACTGAGACACTAAAGGGGTCCGACACCAATTTATAAAAATAGGTTGTATTTATATGTATTTTTAGACACCACAATAAAAAAGATATACCAGAGGGCTTCGGAGATATAGTTTTACAAGGTACAGTAAATATGCACTTTTTAACCCAACTCCAAACAAGCATTGGCAATTTCAACAAATTTGACACTCAGAAACCTTTGAGCAAAAACATTGTGAAGTTGTACTGCGATCGGTGATAGTTACTTTGAGTGACCAACTCCAACAGGGAGCCAGGCAGGGGGACCAGTAAAGTCCTCAGAAACAGTTACCTCAGCAGGTGAAGCAGTCTTAAGTCAGTTCCAGGCACTTTTATTCTTTGCTGTAGGTGACGCTTCCAACATGGCAGAACCCCTCTGTCGGCGTCCAGAGCACCCTACACCAACCCGGAGGTGTTACTACCAATGGGGGCTACATGCCCCTGAAAAACCTGTTTGGCAACGAGTTTCCCTTTCCCTGTCTCTAGTGCCAGCCTGTCTTCCTAAACAAGAGAGCAGCCTCACTCCCAAATGTTACACATTGCCCTTCAAAGTCGTCTTCTCCTTTGAAGCTCACCTTTTGGGGCAACACCCGTGTGGCTTCCTGCAGGAAAGCGGTAACACCTCTCTCCAGTGCAGGCTTCTATTGTCGCCTTACCAGGGAGTCTTTAGTACGTCTCCACAAGAGGGCAGAAAAGTGCCTCGGACAGGCTACTTATGCAACTGTTAAGAGCACAGGAGTCTAAAGGCAACAAAGTGGCAACTTTCTAAAAGTTGCACACTGCAACATGTTACATTAATTTTGAGTTGAGAATCAGGTCAGGCTTAATGTAATGAGTTGTTTGATACCTTGGAGAATCAACTTTGGTCAATCCGTTCAGGAGTTAGCACAGTTTAGGGGTCAGCATGTAACCCTCTCCCCACAATGGGGCGACCACGTCTTTCCACAGTAAAAACAACAGTTTCACGTTTTTACTGCCAGAACATGTAAAATACATGTTCTGCCCATGAAATATGCTGCACCCTACCTTAGGGCTCAGTAGGCCTGCCGTAGGGGTGACTTACACATATTTGATAGGGAGGTTTGACTTTGCCATTGCTTTAAATGGCAAAGTTGGGCTAGCAGTTTAAAACTGCTCTTCCAGTGTGCAATGGCGGACAGGGAGACTTGTTTTATCTGTGGTATACCCAGGGTGACACAACCAGTGATGTGATCCCTTGGGTGACCCTCTAACTCACATGCCCGGGGTACCCTGGGCACCATAGACTAGTGACTTATATATAAGTTAGCTTATGCCAATTGGGTATAAACCACTGCAACATACACATTTTAGGGTCAGGGCACTGTGATTGATGTCTGGTTAGCAGGCCTTAGTGCACTCTCAGAGTCGGAAAACCAGCAGCATCCTTTTAAAAAGTTGGGGGTGACCATACAAAAAAGATGCATTTCTATTTCCTTACAATGTGTGTTTAATTGTTCCATAAAAATGTGAGGCATAACGAATGGGCCAATTTATATTTTACCCTTTTCTCTTGCAGAAACGTAGTGGCTGGTTTCAGCAACTGCATCTTCTGGAGCATGCTAGGGGAGAGGTCCTGATACAGCGATACTTTTGCACTCTTGAAGGTGATTGAGCCCAAATTTCTTGCAGAGTACATAATGTTCTCTTTTTGCCAGAAATGATGGATGCATGTTACGATGTCCTGTGGAGCAGTGTGGGATGGGGAGGGCACCTCACTTGATGTGTTTGATATAGATTGATGTCAGTGTCTGCCAGGTACAGAAGTATTTTCCTGAAGGTGCGTGTCACGTAAACTTCAATGTAGCCCTTCTCTGCATTGTGTGGAGCACCTTTGATTCTGATGTTGGCGTGCCACAATCTATTCTTGAAGTCTTCAAGGTGGGCTTGCAACTCAATATTTAGGGCCAGATGTACGACGCGCAAAATAGCGCCTCACAAATTGCGAGTCTTTTGCAACTCGCAATTTGCGAGGCGCTATTTTGCATGTACAACAGTGTGTTAAACACTGTTTGCGATTCCCAATGGGGTCGCAATTTGCGAGGCTCATGAATATTAATGAGCCTCTCCCAATTTGTGAGCCCATTGGGAATGACAGGCCCTCCCAGGGATGGTGGCCTGCTGGGCTCAGCAAACCACCATGTCTGGGATTGCTTTTAACTAAAGCAGCTCTTTTTTTTTAAATGCATCCCGTTTTCCTTAAAGGAAAACGGGATACATTTTTTTTAAAAAATGAAACGTTTTCGTTTCATTTTTAAGGGCAGGCAGTGGTCCCTGGGACCACTGCCTGCCCTTAAAAATATTTTTGGAGCCAGTCACAAGGGGAAGGGGTCCCCTGGGGACCCCTTCCAATTTGCGACTTCATTACCACCCTCTTGAAGAGGGTGGTAATTTGTGAGTGTTTTGCAACCGCAATTGCGGTCGCAAAACATTCATACATGGCTCTGCGGTCGCTATTAGGAAGGGAACGCCCCTTCCTAATAGCGAGTCGCAATACACTATTTTGCGAGTCGCAAATTATTTGTGACTCGCAAAATAGTGTAAGTACATTGCCCAGACTAAAATTGCATGCGCAAACGGGTCGCAAACCCGTTTGCGCATGCAATTTTACGTTGTACATCTGGCCCTTAGTTCCCTCATTTCTATAACTTTGTGCTGGAAGTTGTCTAGTTCTTCCTCTTTGGCGTCAATGGTGTCTTCTAGCGTTGAGATTCTTTGGCCCAGGTCCTTCACCTAGCGCCTGACATCTTCGAGGTCTGTAGAAACGTCTTCTCGCTGGGCAGCACAGTCATCGCGTAGTTTGCTAAAGAGGGTTTCCATAAATGACTTGATGATTGGCGCATCAGGTAGTGTTTGGTCTGTATTTGACGCCTGAGCGTCATGCACACCAGAGCCATCAGAAAGTGTCTCCCTCAGAAAGTCGTTTTTTTTTAGGATGCTTCAGTTAGCATCTCCCAGAGGATGGAGTCTTTCTTAGACTTGTGTGCCACAATAATGGTTTTGCGTGCCAGTCATTATGCCAGGTATGTTTTGCAGCGTCGTGGCACCACTATTCTATAGGAAAGGTGTCGCCCCTATCCTCACTGGATCCAGACTGTGGGGCTGTTATATGGATTTGATGGTCAAATGTACTTGATCTGTGGCGTTGTGGGTCTCTCACAATGTCTACCCACAGAGTTATTGGTATCCAGAGGCTGTTGGTCCGATTCAGCACCTTTAGGAGATGTTCACCAGCAATTATGGATGTAGGGCTTATGTCTGTCCGTTGTGCACCTTTCGGGCACCAGTGGGACTCCGGTTAAACACAAATCAGGGGTCACCTCCCAAAGGCAGGAACCCTCACAGTGTGCATTCACCCGCTCTTCCTGCTAGGAACACATCAGACCTAGCAAAGAGATATGTGTGTGTGTAATCTGAAATAACTCCAATCACAATAGAAGCTAGTTGCCCAATGTTAGCAAACATATTCAATAAACATGATATTAATACTCAGAAGTCAAATGGGTAATAACCTTTTATCATTCAAGCTCTTAACAAACCTATGTTAAATGGTGCTCTCTATTTAACAAGTAGTCGGCCACACCAATATTTCGCCGGATGGTCCGGACATCCATTTTAAGTGCAAAATTATCTTTTGAGTGCATATCCTCAGAATCCATAAGATCTGAACGCCGAACGCTGAGGCTCTCTTTCATCCCATGGGGTGTCGGGGTTTGCAGCTGGAGCTGTGGTGTAAGGTCTGAAGTTGTTGCACCCCAGCTTCCTGGGCATGACTCCTATGCTCAATTATACCTGAGGGATTAGACTACCTCAGCCCTGATGGGTTTCGGTATGCGCTAGGAGGCCATGCCTCTCCTTGTGGGACATGCTGTGGGTCATGGGGTGACCCATCTCAGAAGCCTCTCTGCTCCTAGCCAAGCGCCACTGAGCGAACTGCTTCAAAAAATTATGGGCACCTTTGCGAGGAGGCGGTGGGGATCTTCCACCTAGTTTAGGGCCTGCACCGGCTTACCCCAGGGCATGGAGGTAGAAGCTCACACAGGCACCTTGGCTCATGGCTCCGATTGTGGCCACCATCTTGATGTCAGGTGTGTGATCCGTTCTTCAGAACAGGGCTATTTCTCTTGCATGCCCCAGTGTCGAAGCAGCACTCTGGAGTCCCTCCCAGTCAATAGGTGGTCTTCTACGTAGTGTGGCACAACTGGGCCTTCCGGGGAGACCGGAACGTCAAGCTGACATATTCGGCTGATGTAGCAATGCAGAGAAGCTGCTACACAGGCCACATCTTGGCCACGCCCGGCCCTCCCATTTTACTGTGTCTGGATGTAATACAATTCTCAGCCTCATTTGGTACATCCACCCCATGATATCTTTCTTTAACCATCACATACATTTTATTGTACAAGTGCCTATTTTTAAACGGTAGGCTACCAAAATAGCCCATCATATCAATGCTGCTCTCAGCAAATGGAAGAGCACTCACTTAAAATACACATAATTTATACTCTGACCACAATTTTTAAATGTGTTTTCTGACACAATGTTTATAGTGAGACGAAACTGTCATAATACTGAGAACCACATAACCAATCTCAGCTGTGTGAAATGGCCCTTTTTTCCTAACCAACTCACTTTTATTGCCCTCCACTCCAACTGTCAAGAACAAATTGGCCTTGTCTCTACTCACCGCTGTGCCACCATCACTCACACTACTAACTCATATCACATTTTCAACAGTCTTGTACTCCTTAAAGGAAATGCTCAGCATTTTTACACTTGTCACAACTCCTTCCTACTGCTGGGCACTCTGCGCTGTTACTGGTAAATGTGATCTTGAACCATATCTATAATATTGCACTACTCTTTTTTTTCTGTCATCAATTATTCTCTAAGATTGACTGTATTAACCTGTGGAGAAACTCTAGGCTTTTTAATAATGGACAACACTTTAGCAGTCATCATGAACCTTTCTATTCGTGTAACTACCGTAAGTATCTCTGCAAAAGAAACATTCCTACAACACAGTAAGCTCTCTAGCACTGTATTAGAGCTTCAAAACACAATAAGTTAGTCTCTCAAATACTGATCTATATTGGCCTCAAATTCACATTGTGCTTCCAAAATGTGCAATTAATATTGACACAATGCCTTATGACTCCCTTGCCTTCTACTTAAGAAATTGTCTCTTTCAATAATTAAGCTAGGCTCCTCATTAAATGCTGCTCTATCACTTAAACAGCTACAGTATTTTTGTCCATATTCCAAAATCTGTATGAGTAGGTACTTCGTGTGGAGGATGGCCAAATACTTCCTGACTTTCAACACACAGAAAATTGAATTTTAAGTTCTTTTTGCTGCATTAAACCTTTTAACCTCAATAATTTTGGAACCATGATCCATTGTTTCCATATCTGTGATGGCTTGCTGGGTCTTTCTTATTTGATAGCTCTGTGGACGGTTTAAATTACCAATAAGTACAGCAGCAAAAGGAATAGTACAAAAGAGAACAATGAATAGAAGGCAGCTAGGCATTAGCACATAAATGGAAATCATCCAAACGAGAAGCTAAGTACTGTAGTATAATTAAAGCAATTTGCTGCAAGCAATTAATGTATGTGAAATGCAGCAGTTTTCAGTAGTCATCCCCCGCAAGAAGTCTGAAAAATATTTCCAAAGTCACCAGATTAGTCACTTTAATATGATCAAAATGTGGTCAGTTTAATAGTACGCGCACAATGAAACACTCAGCCCCCCTTCACTCCGACACCCCACAGCGCCCACTGGGCCCAAGAATATTCAGAATCAATTATGTTGTCCAAGGCGTAGACTTTTATTCACATTAAGCATATAAATCTACACAACCACTACGGGATTAAGTATTATTTGGATATATATATATTCATAGCAACAGACTTTTGCGACATCCACATGTCAAAGGCGGTAATAAAAATAGGCATAACATTATAACGGATTTCAACTTTGCCATACACATGTACTTACATTTGTTGGCCGACTCGGCCGACTCACTCAGCTGCGCACATTGTGCCAGCAGGCCCCAACGCGCTACAGCAAAACATTGCATTACTTGAAATACAGGGCACTGCCTAGCGCACCGTCACACCGAGGTACCTGAACACAGGCATCCTCCCAAATAGTCCACAAAGTCCATACGTTGCGGGATAGGGCAGTAGAGACAGGACCACCGGCAGGTCAGTCCCCTCCCTGCGCCTACCCTCAGCGGTAGAGTCCAGGACCACCTGCAGGTCAGTCCCCTCACCGCCTATCCAATGCACAGTTCCATCGTACCCCTTCTTGGGGTCCATCCAATCGCTGAACCTCCATTGCTGCGCATGCCCCCTTTGGTGTTAACTGTCAGCGTTCCGCCACAGGGTGAGAAGGTCACTGGCGCACTCGCCCTCCCCCCTCCACCTGGCGCTGACTGTGCTCAACAATAGAACCCAGTATAGTGTGGATAAAGATCGCCAACCCCTTGGCAGACAAATGCACCCCATCCTCATGGAACAACTCTCTCATCCCGGGATGTAACAATTTGTGCCTAATAGTGCCCATGGAGGACTTTGCGAAAATGCTGTTTATGGAAGAGTTCAACTTTTTTATCGATTCGTTCATGGCTTTTACCGAAACCCCTCTGGCCCAGGTCGCCCGCGGTATCACTTCAGACCACAATATTGTTGCCTTCGGTAAACATTGTCGAAACTTAGCCATGACTGAAAACAATGCCTCTCGCACCCCACGCCTGCCCAGGGACACCATGTCATCCCCCCCAGCGTGGATAACTAACATGTCAGGGTTGGGAAATGCTCCAGATTGTAACGCTTGTTTAAAATGACCAAAAATATCTTGCAATTTTAAACCCCCCATACCAAACCAATGGTGCATAAACCCGGCAGCCTTTTGTGATTCCTCCAGACTGGACCCGCGGAATTGCTGCTCCGCTCTGCAAATCAAGGAATGCCCACACCAACATATGTGTACCGGGCTACTGGCATCAACTGAAAAAAAGAGAGAATTGCTATTATCAACAAATAGTTGTGCCCCCTGGGCCTTTCCTTTTGCCTACACCAAATTAGGCCTCACGTACCGCTGAAAACATGCTGATTGCCAATGACCCACCCTTTTAATTGCTTCTGTTGGCAGGCCAATCGCCGCCGCTGTGGTGGCAGCCCCTATACGAAAGGAATGGGAAGAGAACTGAGAAGCATCCTCCCCCAGGCAGGCTAACGCCCGCCTACACACTTTAGTAAATTGGTATCGCGTCATAGGTGTCCCATCCTGGTGTACTAGGAACATGGCTGAGGTCACCACTGGGCGCCCCCTGAAATATTCGTTTGCCAGTGCCACAGGACAAACGGCCGTGTTGTGCGCCGCGAGCAGTTTCACCCAAACACCTTTCCCCAACTGATCCGTTTTTGACCTACGAATCCTCAGATAAAGGGCCTCTACCTCGAGGCGGACATCCGTGACATCTAACCCCCCTTCACCCATAGCTGACTGAGGAACCAACTCGGAAATGCGGAGTGCCCCAAAGAAAGCCAGCACGTAGGCGAGACTGAAGTCTCATATTGAGACCGGCACACCCGGTGCAAGACCCCTACAAGCCTCTCCAGTCTCTCCATGTTGATGGGACGCCTACTATCTGGTGCCCCTGGTACCATGCGTTCCCAACCTTTGATGGCCTTCCGTACCCTAATATCTTTGGTAGGATCTTTGACTCCTTGCAACCAAGAAAAGAAAGCAATGGCGGACAATTGCCGGCGCACTAATGACAGCGATTTTCCTCCTTCCTTCTGCCCCACTAGAAAACCCAGCACCCCTTCCGGGGAGAATCTATCTGTATCCATGTCTGAACTGAACGATGCAGTGTACACCCCCCAAGCTTGTTCGTACATACGTTTAGTCTTGGGTGCCAATGCTGCTGCAATTAGGTCTGTGGCAATGGGGCACCAAGCCTCCACAACTCCTCTGGGAACTCCTCCATCACTTCGTCCGCCTGCGGCCACCGTGCCCTGAACTCTGCCAGCTTAGATCGAGACAAAGCGTCAGCCACTGCATTATCCACCCCTGGTACATGTTTGGCAACAAAATGCACGTTATGCAGCAGACATAGGAGAATTAGATACTTCAGCAAACGCAGCACCCAACAACATTTGGCGCTTTGATTATTAATGGCCATCACCGCAGACATACTATCTGACCCAAAAATAATTCTAGCATTAGCAATTGATGCCCCCCAGATGTGCAGGGCGACAATGATGGGAAACAGCTCTAGAAAGGTAACGTTGCGTGTGAGCCCAGACGCAATCCAGTCCCTAGGCCAATGTTGCATGCACCACTTCGAGCCCAACACTGCCCCAAAACCAATGCCCCCCGCCGCATCTGTGTAAAGGGCTATCTCTTTGTTGCTTTGAGCTGGTTGCTGCCATAATACCATTCCATTGAACTGATCCAAAAACTCCTGCCATGTTCGCAAGTCCTCTCTGACCTCTGCCGACAATTTGGTATGGTGGTGCTTCGCCTTTAGGCCTGACATTGCTTGCGCAATATTTTTTGAAAAGACTCTCCCCATCGGAATTACTCTTAACGCAAAATTCAGTTGCCCCACCAAGACTTGCAGTTGGTGTAGCGTAACCTTTTTGGCTGCTAAGCAGGCAGTTACTGCATCCCTGAATGCCTTCACTTTTGCCTGCGGCAACCTACACTGCCCGGCCATAGAATCGATTTCAATACCCAGGAAGCATAAACAGGTGGTGGGTCCTTCAGTCTTGTCCTCAGCTAAGGGGACCCCCAACGCCCCAGTCAACTGTTGGAAACCTTGCAGGGCCCTCCCACACGCCGGATCACCAGGGGGACCCATGAACAGAAAATCATCCAGGTAATGCACCACATCATTCGATGACACCAAGTCCTTCACCGCCCACTCAAGGAATCTGCTGAACGTCTCGAACACCAACACGCTATGGAACACCCCATGGGCATGCACAGATCAATGTAATAGACACCCTCAAAAGTGAAACCGAGCAGATGAGTATCTTCTGGGTGAACTGGTAAGAGGCGGAAGGCAGACTGTATGTCAGACTTCGCCATCAAGGCCTCCCTACCTAATCTCTGTAGTTTCGCCACTGTATCATCAAAAGTAGTATATCGTACCGCGCATATAATGGGGTCCAGGCCATCATTGACAGACAAACCAGCTGGATACGAAAGGTTGTGAATCAATCGGAATTTGCCTGGCTCTTTCTTGGGCACCAAACCCAGCGGCGAACATACCAAGGAAGCACATAGCGGGGAACTAAAGGGACCCGCCACCCTCCCAGCATGCACCTCTTTCATGATTTTGTCGCGGACCAAGTCCTGATGCCGTAGAACAGACAATTGATTTTTTGGAGGGAAGGATGTGGGAGGAGCGTGCGATGGAATGCGGAAACCATCCCTGAAACCATAGTACAACATATGAGCATCCCTGCTGTTTGAATATTGACTGAGCAAATGTGTGAGAACATGCAGGCGAATTGGCGAGGGGAGCTTCGCACTATTAGATAGGGGGCGGTCGACCTTTGGGGGTTGTTTTTTCCCCCCGCTTGCCGAGCTTTTTGAAACATTTGAACTCTGGGTGTCCCTGCCCTCCACAGAAGGTGCAAAGGTGCTTAAACCTACATGCTGCCCCCTTGCTACACTCTTTCCTGTTATAGTGCCAGCAGGCCAGTTTCTTGTCTCCCACATTTTTGTCAAATCGAAAGGACTGCACCGCCCTCCCCGGAGCCTGAGACATATTAAACTGTGCATGCCAAATATTAATCTCCCTCTGGTCCCAAGCTATGTCTGGCCTAACCGCTTTCATTTGCCTAAACTTAGTGTTGTACTGCATCCAAGCTGACCCTGTAAACTCCGAGGCCGCCCCATGTTTGAGAGACATGTACCCAAATAATTGTGGGGCCAATGACGGCGTTTTTTCCATAAGAATAGCTGCATAAATGGCAAACCCTGTCACCCAGTTCCGCAGGGACCACTCTACCCACACAGCTTTGGGCTTTGAATCCGCCTCCTTACCGGTTCTTGGCCTACTTGGGACCACCCCCGCATTGATCAAATCAAAGACGTTCACAAACTCCCCTTTGTGAATTTTTTCCCGTGTCTCAGCTGGAACATGCCATGCAATTGCAGAAGAAGGGGCCAGCACTAAGGACGGTGACCCAAATATCAATGGGGACACTACGGGGCGATCGAACTACCCCAGCCCCCACCGTTGCAAGTGTGGTGGGAGGCTGAGCCACGTCCGTGCTCCCCGTCGCTGGTATCGCCCCGGGCTGCGCCCACACCTGAGCTGCCACCCCATTTGTAGCTCCCGGGACTGACGCTTGCCCAGTTGATGGTGCCACTGGTGACCCCCCCAGCACTACTGGAGCCAGGTGTGTGGGCACTCTTCCTGCCACTTGCACTTCTCCTTGAGCTCCTGTAGATATGCCTGTCACCTGCGGGGGCGGCACCGGCGCCCCGCTTGCTACCACGGGGGACTGGTGAAAAGCGGTGCCCTCTGATGCTGGTGTCACCACTGGTGCTCCACCCCCCTGCGAGGACGCTATCGCCCACATTGTTGTTGAGATCGCCATTATACTGTGTCCCACTGCGCCCACATTCATGTTCATTACAGGCCCCTGAGCCGCCTGGTCCGCACTGGGAGCGGCCATGCTTTGAGGAAGTGACTCACCCCCGACGGCGGCTACTGCTGCAGGCTGCGCACCGGTATTGACCTGTTGCCCCTCCCTATAACGTGCCGGGACCTTCCGCTGCCGCTTCGGTACTTTCACTTGTGGCTGGTGATCCGGTTCGCCTGCCAACTTCTGCAGCGCCGCCTCCATGCCATGCCGCTTTGCTGCCTTCCAAAGTTCACTCAGGGCTTGTAAATCCTCCTGGGATGCAGGTTTCCCAGCATTTGCGCGTGCGCGCTTTGGCGCCATGCTTGGACCTACTAAGCAACAGAAAACAACATATCATACATCAAAGAAAACAGTTCAAGAAAAAGACTGCGCCTCGCATGCCACGACCATGTGTATACATCTATATATATACCAAAGGAACACACACCCACAATTGGAGAACCTCACTCTTTGTGCAAACATCTATAGATATAGATACCCCACCTTGAGCCAAAATTAAAAATGCAGCTTTTTTTTAATTTATTTTTTTATTGGCCACCGGCAGGAATCGAACCCCATCCCCATCAGACACCATAGACACCTGTGTACCCCTTACGGAGCTGCTCTATTCTGCCTTGCTACTTGACAGGGTCAATTTCCAAAGCACCACGAGGGGGGCAAAAAACACCCACTTCCATAAAGCACAACGAGGGACGTATAACTGTTTTACTACTAAATACAGAGCGCCCCCAGCCTTCATTCGGCAGGGACAATCTCAAAACGTGGTATCTCCGCGCTGACAAAATTATCCTTAGCGTGAGAAGTTGAGCAGACCATGACACCTGGGGAGCAAAAACAGACCCTAACACGGGGAAAAGGCCATAGCCAATGGTTAAAGCGATAGGTGTTGAGGTCCTTGTAAAAATGTAATATGGAAGGAAGCGCGCGCAGCGATAGTGGAAGGGAAAACCCAGATCCCAGCTGCTGCAGAAGAAAATGCTTCATCACCTAAATGACTGCGATGTTCTTCGAGTTTGTGTTAAAACAATGATTCCGGATTTGAGTGAAACTTTGATTCCGTATCCCGACACAAAGTGCTGCTCCTAAGTGCAACAAGAATCGGTCCCCTGCACATTGCGCGTGCCTTCCCTAGCAATTGCACAGGCCCGTCGTTGGCCAGCCTACAGCAAGACGGCAGCTGCCGTGGAACACCATGCCCGAGCCATGGCAACACGCGCCTCTGGCCACGCCCACCTCCTCTACAGGCCCGCCCCAGCACAATGCGTCCGACCGAAAAAAGGCAACAAAGAGAGGCAAAAATTCCGCATCACCACCGCAACTGGCTCACCCCCCGAACACCGCGTTATGCTTCGGTGAACCCGCTAACGTCCACTACCGAGGCTCAGCGCTGACGCGCCACCTTAACCACGCCCCCCCACTCGCCCTCACCTCCTGCCGAACACAACGCGGCTGCTTATAAATTCCCCCAAATACTTGCATAACATAACGGAAGTGATAGACAGATTCGGAGCATAATGCACTGATTTTAAATGATCTGACTAAAGTTTTTTTTTTTTAAACTACTAAACAGGGGAATAGAACCCGACAACAACAGCACTAGAATCCCACGATCCCTGCACTGAGCTAAGAGCTCTTTGCTACACCTAGGCCTCCCTAGACCCATGATGCCACTTGCCTCGTTGTTCCTGACGTTCTTGCGGCTTCCCTGGGTCCAAGGAGACAAAGAGGAGGAGACCCCAGGGATGCCGCCTTATATAAACATCACTCAAAGTTTCGGTTTCCGAACGTCACTACTGGGAAACTGACCATCCCAAAAACGAGCCCCTCCAACTAAAGGCTCGGTTTCATGGCGCGACTAAGGGCGCCCCTCCTCTAAGTGAGGGGGGGCGCCTAGTCATATGATCAAAATGCGGTCACTTTATTATGATCTAAATGTATTGCCACTTACCAGTATTCCCTGGAGATAGATCGCTGTATGAATACTTTGTTTCCACAGAAAATGAGAAGAAAGAGAGAGAAAGAGAGAGAGATCCCCCCATACGAACTGCCTAACCTTCACATCAGCAGTTCCATTGTACTTTTTCTTCAATTGATGCACTCCTGAACCAGTGGCGTAATAGCACCCGCTGCCCCCGTGGTGCGGGGGCGGAGGGGCTGAACTCCTGGCGCCCCCTCCGGCACCGTGCACGGGCGGGCTCGAGAGCCCCTGACTGGGTCCGGAGTTTAGGGGGTCCCCTCCATGCACTTTGCAGGGGGACCCCCTCAAGTTTCGTTTCGCCACTGCCTAGAACTTGTGAAAGCATTTCGCATACACATAAATCCGCATAGAAAAGCGGCGAATCAGTCGGGTGTACGGCATCCATTTTAGGACATTCTCAATCCTCACTGCTCATCATCCCTCACTTCTCCATTATCCTTCATCTAACAACCATCAATCCCAATCCCTCATTCCTCACTTCTCACCCTACTCCCCATCCCTCTTCAATCATACCTCATCCATCATTCCTCATCCATTATCTATCATGTCAATCCTCTCCCCTCATTCTTCACTTCTCATTCATATTTGTCACCTCTTATCCACTATCCCTCATCCCTCAGTTCTCATTCTTGCTGCAGAACGTTCGTCTATCATTCCACATCCATCCATCATTCCTCATTCATTATCCCCGACTCCTGTTTACTCGTTCCTCACTTATAAACACTACTTCTCACCCCTCATCCATTATCCCACGTCCATCAGTCTCAGTCCTCATCCCTCGGGCATCATAACCCACTCTCAGTATCCTGAAACACTTTACAGTGATTGGTTAAATGCTTTCTGCTAGCATGTCCCCTGAAAGCAGCCTGCCTTCTAACCTGCACATGCCATCTGAATTCAGAAGAGAGGAAATGCAACTGCGTGTGTCCAAGGAATCCACTGCTGTGCAACATTGAATTTTAATTACAAAAGTGCTTTTCTGATTCCACTGGCCTCTGGTGAAATTCCTATGGGTCTGGGGATAGGCAGGGGGTCGAGAACATGGGTCAAAAATCAGCTGCTGGAGACAGGACATGTGAGTTTATCATTAATCTTGTCTGTTTTCGTTTGCAGTTGTTAAAGAAAAAATGGTTTCGGTTCGATGCTGCCATTGGCAGTGAGAGTTGTTTTATTCTTTCCTTGGAGTTCAAGGATTTCGGGCCTGGTTGGGCTTTGTGTCTGGTGTCATAATAACAGAGCTTCGCCCAAAGGACTTTCATTCCATTTGAAATCAAAACAAGGAAGAGCAAGGCTTGGACAGAGGGCAATTACAAGGTAAATAATACTGTTGCTGACTGCAGCTTCTTGAATAATGATAAATGCTAGTATGCCTTTTAAATTTAAAGTTAGTTTTGGTTTTTTGAACCAAGTTTAATTTGAAAATGCTTGATATCAGCAGCATGCTTTGTGGGGTAACTTTCCTGAACTGATATTGCGTGTATTTATTATTTTATAGTAGAGATAAAGAAAATATTGGTATAGAAAGAATTTTAACCAATTAGAGAAAGTCTCTTGTGTCCATATTGTCTTTTTTCATTTAACCATGCTGCATCTGAACTGTATTTTACCTTTTCAATGTTTCTCACATGTGGTTTTTCCCAAAAATAACTCGTTGAGAGCAGACGTATTGTAATGGTTTGTGTCAGAATTGTGGTTATTAATTTGGGAGGGAGGGGCTCCTCCCACCTTAGAAAACACAATCTGGTTTGGTAAAAAAGCAAGCTTCTTAGAGAATCTCTGCTCAACCCCGGCTATCTACAGTGCAGCAAGGCTTGGAGCTGTAGCTAGATCAAAAAGCTAGATGCCTTTCCTGTGATGTCTAGCTCAGCATGTTTTCAGAAGGACAACTTGGTTTTCTTCCCTGACTTGGTTGTGACCTCACTTGACAAGAGTCTGCACCTTGTCCCAGTCCTCCTGAGTTGAGAAAAAAATACCAAGTCTAACTCTAACTGATGGGAACATTATTTCTGGTCAGAACTTCGGGCCTGAGGTTGTCGAGGCAGGCTTCTATGTACTAGATCTTTCTCCAGCCAGAGCTACTACAGGGTCCAGTCTTCTGGGATTAGGTTGGAGGAGTCCTTCTACTTTTTGTGACCATGGAGAAGAAGAAGAGGATGCAAGTGTCTGGTGGTGAGGTGACAATCGTATCCTATGCACTAGCCAGTGAATGGAGAATTTTGCCTATGATGGAGCAAGGACTCAAAATTGAGACTTGCTCGAATGCAATCACCTCACAGTATTAATTTATTAATCTTGTATTGTTTATACTAACGTTGCATACATTACACGAGTAGCAAGGAAGCTTGCCTATGTGTTCTAACTAACAAGTAACGCTTGTCTTATTCTAAAATGGCCGCTAAAGCGCGGGAACCTTACTGCGCATGTCTCATCCATATCACATGGTGTGACGTCTTTCTTTGCTTGGTGGGAAATTTCTGCTTCTGCGCAGTGTGCCCTAAAATGGCTGCTTGATGTTTTTCACATGCTTCAGCTTGCTCTTGTGTTATTATTAATTTGTCGTTTTCTTAATGCTACTAATGTGGGATAGATTTATAAGTAAATGGGGATAGAGTAGAAAGAGTGGGTATACAGTGAAACCTATTATTTGTGATTTTAATATTTTCTTCTTTGACTTTTATTAGTTCGTAAACTTGGGCCTGGGGTTGGTGATCTGAAACTCGAGAGACAATGATTCTGCGCATGTGTCCTCCTTGGCTGCCAAAGAATGAAGTCAACCTGGACGTCGTCCAAGGCCATGACCTGGTGGCCGAAGCTGATGTGCTCTTGCCTTTCCTGTTGAAAATTGAAACTTTGTATATGAAGAATATATAACATTTGTCGTGAGACGGGTGGGAGATAAAGCAAATGTATAAAATTGGATGGGCGGTAGTTTAAAGACAATGGCCTACAGTAAATGAATTAAAATCATATGGTGTGATTATCCACCCCCTGTCCCTGTCCAATCAGAAGTAGTGGTCCCATATTTTAGCAACATTAAGGGGAGGTACATGGGCGTAGAAGGGTATAATAGATATAGAATTAGTAATTAGTTTAGCTTTTAGCTTCTAGCTCCAGACCGCCAAGCTGATCGATTGCAGACTGAATCCCTGTCCAGAAGAGGTCCTGAGGAGGGGGCGGCGGAGTCCATTAGACGGGAGACACGGGAAAATCGAGGAGAAGCCGAGTATCAGAGAGGGGAACGACGCAGGCGTCGTTGTAGAGAGGTCACCGGTCCTGTCCTGATCCTGGAGGAGGTCTTTGCTCTTCATCCTTCCTGGGTCCTAATCTTTCCAACTCCTTGGCCAAGGGTTGGGTTCTCGCATTTAGGTAAATATAAATGCAATCTTTAGTTGCGCTGCTGTCTCTATCTTCTCATTTCTGAGGGACGTCATTAATCAATAATTATTGTTCTCTACTTCACCTATGATATGCGACTAAGTACCATGTGTTTCTGTAATTTACTCTGCTAAATCTTTAGATAAACATTTTAAAACTTCCTGACTCAGTGGTTATTTCAGGATTATGTACTATAATGAATGTCACTCATTTTAAACTTCCCAATTAGCAAAGGATTCATTGGTAAGTCATTACTCTTCAATCGGAAGGTAATTGGTAGCAGGGATTTTGATAAAGAGTAACAACTGATAAAACCCAGCGTAAGTATTAGCATAGTATGAATGTATGGGCCCAAGTGAGTATCTAGTGTATGAATGCTGTTTGCTAATATCGCGCTATATCAGTTTTCTGGTAATCAGAGGATGGTTACTCTTTGTTAATTGGGTAATGAGAATTTTATATTTTATGAACTAACATCCGTGTATTCAAAGTTTGTTTTATGTTGTCCAGAATCCCTGGGGAAAATTGAATAGCGGTTGGTAAGTGGAAGCCATACTGCAGTGAGGTTATCTGTCAGGCAGAAATAGTACTGAAAAAGTTAAGCAGGACTATCAGTACTGGTTAGGGAATTTATGCGTGAGTAATAGCAAAAGAGTACGCTGGTGAAAATTTGATGTTATATCACCTAGAAAGGGTAACATTGGAGAAGTAACAGGTACTTCTGGAGCTTATGTGAAGAGTAAACGGAAGGGTTTTACTCGTAGTGTATGTTTAGTAAACGGAAAGGTTTTACTAATTGTGAGAGAAAACTATCTTTTCTATTTTAGAGAAACTGGCACGATAGCGAATATTTTATGTTGTTACTGAAATTTAATTAAGATTTATAGAGAAAATAAAGTTTGCGTAAGATTTTGTAAAGGGAGGGTCAGCTGCCGGAGAGGGAGCTGACGTCACAAACGCCGCGCTGGGATTGGTTGAAACGGCGGGTGTGGAACGACTCTTGTAAAGGAGGGGTCAGTAGTCAGGAGCAGTACTGACGTCACAGGTGCCGCTCTGGGATTGGTTGAAACAGCGAGGGACAGAGAAACGCAGATTGTAAAGGAGGGGTTGACAGACAAACGTCACCGAAAGGCCGCGTTAGGATTGGTTCAGAAATAAAAGTTAGTAGACATTTGATTGGTTGATATTTTAGAAGCTAAAATCTTAGTGGATAGAGATTGCATGTTAGAACGCGATCCGACTTTAACAGGAACTCGTCCGGATAGGAGATTCCTGGGTTTTTCAGAATATAATTATATACATCGAGATTTACCAAAAATGTACGGAGAAAAGAGAAAAATGTCCTTTCTGCAAAGGATAAAGAATTATTTTAAAAAGGATAAACCAATCAAAACTAGAGAAGGAATTATCATTCCACCAGCTAAAACGCCCGCTTCATTCATGATGATGGAGAGAGGTTATCATACTTGTGTATGGATAGAGAATTGGATAAAATATACCAAAAATGATGGGATATTAGCATTTCCCGAGAATGGTACCTTCAATGGAAGAATTCTTCAAAATTTGAGATTGAGGATGAATGACTTAGAACCCAGACCGAGATTAACTCAATACAAAGCCTTAGAGGAATGGGAAACCGAGGCATTTGAACGTGACCGATCCAGGAGTAATAGGGGTTATCGAGGATTTTTTCCCAGATACCAACATGAGAATAGGGACGGTCAGATGAAACAGTGGAGGAGAGCAATGCTTACAGAAGGATTATATCCAATATTTACGGAAGAAGAACTGTTAGGGAAGAAATGCACAGAAAAGACAAAACATTTAATGAGAAATGGAGATTCTGAAGATGAATTTATAGAAGAAATATTAAGGAATCCCCACCTTATCAGGAAGGGACAAGTGGATGTACCCCAAGTGCCCCAGTGTTAAAAACTCCATTAGTACCACAGGTAGTGCATGATTTCACCCCCAGTAGGATCCTTCACGATAAAGAGAAAGAAGCCCTAGAGAAGACCAGAGCAGAATTAATACAGAAGATAAAACAGATAAAAGTACATCCTGATTCTTTGACCATACCTGTAACAATTGGTCCAGTAGTTCCATTATATGGTAATCAGGGAAGTTGTCCACCAGCGTTAGTTATGCCTACTCCTGTGAATATTCCTAAACCTGAAGCACCAGTAATGGTTGAGGATCATTTTAGTGATTGTGAATCTACAATATCATTAATGGATTTACCAATTCGAGATTCTGTTAATAGTACTCCCAGAAGAACTACACCTGGGTGCTCAAAAGAAGTAAATTTGATAACTTCATCAGGAGCAAAAAGTGTCACTGTAGTTAGTCCAGAAGACTTAGAAAGGTGGGCACAAGGATCAGATCAGCAGTGTACACCTCCAAAAATTTTGGATATTTATAAATTAAAGGTCGAATTAGAAGAAATAATAGCAGGAAATGTAGGGCTAGATCGCCTAAATGCTTACAATGAAGAAGAATTATTGTTCATATGTAGAAGTATCACCAGAAATGTAAAAATATTTCATGAAAAATTATCAGATTTGGCTTTGCAGATGGGAATTGAAATAGGGAGATCAAAGGTGTTGCAGAAACCCTATAGAGCAGATTTCTCAGACAAAGATTTAGAAAATATGAACGTTTCTGGAAGAAAATTACAAGTAAAGGAGTTAATGACAGTTTTGCAAAAATGGGGAGACCTAGATAAATGGAAAGTTCGATGGGCAAAGAAAAAGGAAGAGGCACGATCCGGTAGAACAGCATCTGAATATGTGATGAAAGAAACAGGGAAGACAGATCAAATGTACCCGATGCGAGAAGTTCCCGGAGGGGGCTATGTACATGTCCCATGGAGTAGACAGGATATTTTGTCATTTACGAATGATTTTCCAAAATTGAGAGAAAAACCAATTGAATGGTACAAGCAGGTTGAGAGGTTTGTGAAGGTGTCAAAGGTATTGTTGAAGGATTTAGATGGTCTGTTTGACATAGTGGTACCTGCCGATTTGTGGACAGATTGTAAAATTACAGTTGATTGGCCTAGTGATGAGTATCCAAGAGATCCGAAAACAGGTGCCCCGTCAAATGATATAATGAAAAAGTATCAGCAGGTGATAACTTACCTGAAAGGCAAAATACCACCAAAAGAAACAGATTGGGTGAAAATAGACCGAACCACCCAAGAAGCTAATGAATCGGTACATGCCTATTATGAGCGTTTATTGCAGGTATTTAAGCAGTATAGTGGATTTGAGGACATTGGAGACAAGAACATGAGTCAGTTTGTGTATCGATTTGTTTATGGTCTAAAGCCAGAAATTTGTCAGATGATTAAGCAGCACATGTTGTGTTGGCAAGGGAAACCCATCGACGAAATTTTGAAATATGCGAAATATTGTGCAGACGATATTGAGGATAGACACAAGAAATTGCAGGAAAAAGTGATGTGGGCACAAGTGAAAATGGCTGACAAACAGGGAATTAATTTGGAAAATCCAAGTGAAAATCAAGGAAAGGATTTGGGAACGAATGCAGATACTGGGAATGGTGGGAAAGTGAGAGGACGAATGAGTAGAGAAGAAGCTAAAAAGAAATTTCCTTGTCATGGATGCGGAAAATTGGGGCATTGGAAGGATGAATGTAAAAAGATTCGGAATAATAATGGCCCAAATCAAAATTTAAATCCACAGACGCAGAATGACTCACAGCAGGGTGTAAATCCTCAGAGTCAGTTGCCACCTGCACCTATTCAGGGTAATGTAAGCAGAGCAAAACACGGTACAGACGTCGGATATCAAGGAGGAAGTGGTAAGAATGATTATGTAACATCACAGTTTCTTTTACAGGATGATTTCTGTCAATATAGTTCATGACGGTGCCTGGGAGAGGGGGAGAAGGAGTGCGTACTTGGCGCATCCTTATCGGTAGATCAGTCAGGTCCATATGTTGAAGGGAGTGTAAAAGTTAATGATATTACTTTTCTTTTGGACACTGGTGCTACCCGGTCTACTGTGAGAACAGCAGACATTCCAGACCTTCCTCTCTCTGGAGAAGCTATCCAAGTAGTGGGAGTAGCTAATAGAAAGATTAGAACACCTCTTACCGAACCAATGGAAGTTAAAATTGGAAATTTCAGAGAAATGCATCAATTTGTAGTGTGTGATTCTAGTCCAGTAAATTTATTAGGTCGTGATTTGTTGTGCAAAATGAATTGTACAATTTTCTGCACACCGGATGGTGTGGCAGTTCAGACCCCAGATGAAGATCATGTATATAAGTTTATGATTGCAAAACAAGGTACAGAAGTAGATGAGATGTTTTCATTGATAACAAAAGATGAGTTGCCAGAAGAATTAAAAACTACTGTAAACCCTATGGTATGGGATTTCACAAGAAAGGAAGTAGGACTTATGGCCAAAATAGACCCAGTTAAAATTACTGTAAAAGAAGGTGCGATTTTCCCAAATACCAGACAGTACAAAATGAGTGCAGAAGTAAAAGCAGGGGTAATAGAAGAAATAAACCGAATGGTAGAACAAAACATACTAAAAGAAGTAATGAGTAGCCCATGTAATTCACCAATAATGGGTTTAAAGAAACCTAGCGGAAAATATAGGATTGTTCAGGACGTGCGTAAAATAAATAAGATTGTGGAACCTTGTTGTCCTATAGTACCCAATCCTGCAGTAATACTATACCAGATTCCTTGGAATGCAGGATGGTTCACAGTGATTGATTTATGCCAAGCGTTCTTTTCAATACCATTACATCCAGACAGCCAGTATCTATTTTCATTTAAATTTGAGAACAAAGCCTATGTATGGAATCGTGTTCCTGAGGGGTACACGGAAAGTCCTTCCATTTTTAATCAGTTATTGAAAAAGTGCCTAGAGAAGCTAGTGATGCCAGGAAGCTCAGTTCTAGTGCAATATATCGACGACTTACTGGTGGCATCAAACAACAGAGAAGACTGTGTTGTTGACTCCATAGCACTATTGAATCATTTGGCTGAAGAAGGACATAAAGTCTCACCAGAAAAATTGCAGTTCTGTACAACAGCTGTTAAATATCTGGGACACCAAATTGAGAGGGGAAGAAGGAGAATAACATCGGAAAGAGTACAATTGATTAAGAAAATGCAAATGCCTGTAACCCAAAGAGAAGTGAGAATGTTCCTAGGAATAGCAGGTTACTGTCGACAATGGATACTAGGATTTTCCTTGTTAGCAAAGCCCCTAATTCAAATGACAAGAAAGAAAGCAAAAGACCCAGTTGAATGGGATGATGAAAGTGTAGGAGCTTTTGTAAAATTGAGAAATGCTTTGTGCTCAGCACCAGCCCTAGGCATGCCCGACTACAAGAGAAGCTTCGCATTGTTCTGTCATGAGAGAGAAAATTGTGCACTTTCAGTCTTAACTCAGAGACATGGTTTGGACAGACGTCCTATAGCATATTTTTCTGCTACGTTGGATCCAGTGGCAGCCGCATTGCCAGGTTGCTTAAAAGCAGTAGCGGCTACCTGTTTAAGCATTGAACAAAGTGAGTCAATTGTGATGGGACACCCAGTAAAAGTGTTTGTTCCACATGCGGTTGTGATTCTGTTGACAAGAACTCGAACTCAGCATCTTACTCCTAGTCGGCTGACTAAGTATGAGAGAATAATAATGGGTGCTGAAAATGTGAACATAGTGAGATGTACAATAGTAAATCCTGCAACCTTACTACCAGACCCGTATCATGAGGAAATTAAAAATGACGAAGAAGAAGAACATGATTGTTTACAAGTCACAGAATTATGCACGAAACCACGTCCTGATATAGAAGAACAGCCCCTTAGAAAGCCAGACAGGGAGCTGTTTGTCGATGGTTCATGTCAGAGGCATGAAGATGGTAAACTAACTGCAGCATATGCAGTATGTGAATTAACTGGAATAGTCGAAGCATCCTATTTACCAGGAGTAAAATCTGCACAAGTAGCTGAATTGATTGCTTTAATAAAATCGTGCAAAATTGGGAGGAATCAAAAAGTGACTATATTTACAGATAGCCAATATGGTTACGGGGTTGTGCTTGATTTTGGCCAACTATGGATGCAGAGGGATTTCATGACTTCTTCAGGATCCCCCATTAAAAATGGAAAATTTGTAAGGGAATTGCTGGAAGCAATACAATCACCAAAAGAATTGGCTGTGGTGAAATGTGCCGCACAGCAGTCAGGAGATGACTGGGTGGTAGTCGGCAATAGATACGCAGATCTTGTGGCTCAACATTGTGCCAGAAATAGATTGTCAGTCAATAAAAGGGTGGAAAGAATGGGAATCAGCTGCCAACTTATGTTGTATATGCCACCTGAAACATGGAATGAGGTTAGAAGATTACAAGATGGTGCTGATGAAAGTGAGAAGAAAACATGATCAAAGTGGGTTGTTCCCAAAGGGGAAATGATGAAGTGTGGATTTGTGCTGATGGCAGACCAGTCATGCCTGACTGTCTACTGTCTCAAATGGCCAGGATGTATCATGGAGACACACACATAGGGAGAGATGCAATGATTAGGCTTTTCAGACAGAACTGGTACAATCCCAAGTTCAGGGCTGTAGCAGAGAGCCTTTGCCAGAGATGTTTGACTTGCCAGGTGCATAATCCAGGAAGAAAAACAATAATTGGGTTTGGAAAAATTGGAAAAGCAGAAGATCCATTTATAAGACTACAGTTTGACTTTATACAGTTACCACCATGCAGAGGGTTGAAATATGTACTAGTCATAGTATGTCTGTTTTCAAAGTGGGTGGAGGCTTACCCTACCAGAAGGTGTGACAGCATTACAGTCGCAAAGCTGTTACTACGAGAACTCATTCCTAGGTTTGGTTTCCCAGTAACTTTGGAATCAGATAGAGGAAAACATTTTAACAGTGAAGTGATTCAAATAATCTGTGAAGCATTCCAAATTGAAGAAAAATTGCACTGTGCATATCGCCCAGAGGCTTCTGGAGTGGTTGAACAATTAAATGGCACGATAAAATCCAGACTGGGAAAAATGTGTGCTTCAACATCATTGGAGTGGCCAGATGCATGCCACTTGTCTTAATGGGACTCAGAAGCATCCCCGATAGAAATACGGGATTGAGCCCACACGAAATAATGATGGGAAGAGCAATGAGACAAGCACATGTTCCCATAAACAAACTGCTGAATATATCTGATGATATGGTTCTGGATTATTGCAAAGGATTGGCTGACCTAGTGCGTTCTGTCTCTCATCAGGTCGGAGAAGACGCAGTTTCGAGGCAGCCTGAACAAGAACATGATCTGAATCCTGGTGACTGGGTGGTAGTGAAGAATCACACCAGAGAGACGTGTCTATCACCTAGATGGGGAAAACCTTGTCAAGTCATACTGACTACCAATACAGCAGTGAAGTGTGCAGGATTTCCTAATTGGATTCATGTAAGCCACACCAAAAGAGTACCAGACCCTGAAGAAGAAAATCCTCAGTCAGCATCAATCACTGAGGAAGCTGAAGGTTGCCCAGCTGAAGAATCTCAGGCTCGAGATTCAAGAGAAGCTGCAGAAGAACAACCAAGCACAAGTCAGGACTGGATACCAGTAGTAGAAATTCCTGAAGTGTACTACAGAACAAGAAGTCAAGCAAAATTGGAAGAAATTGAAGAAGATCAGATAGGTGAAGAAGAAGCAGCTTAGGGAAAAGAAGAACAAACAATAAAAGAACCTGAGCAAGACCAGATAGGGAAAGGAAACTGGACTCAAGATAACGAAGAACCAACAAGTTTTGAGCAGGGAAAGACAGGTTTAGAAGAATCCGGTCAGGCTGCAGAAGTACAAAGTGCAATAAGCCCTGATCAGAACCAGTTAGATCCAGAAAATCACACAGAAGAAAAGGATCTCGAGAAACATGAACATGAAGAATTAAAGAAAGAACAAGGTCAATTATTGGAAGCTCACGGAGGAGCTGCAGAAGAAAAACAAATAAGGCCTGAAAAAGAGCAAGAAAGAAAAACAGTAATTGCAGAAAATGGAAAGGTGTTGAACAGTGAAAATAAAGAGATTGCTGAAGACAAAAATAAAGAAACAGTGCAAACAAAGAAAACAAGAAAAGGTGATCATTGGCCTAGTGTCATTAAAAGAGTAAAATACCACATAACAACCAGAAGTGAAGATCCAGATCAAGTAAATGAAGTAACAAGTCAAACCGAACAAGAAAACAGAACTAAGAAAAGAAGAAGCAAGAGACTGAAACTTGTAAATAACAAATTCAAAGGTCCTGATTGGACTTACATTATTCTTGAAGATTACGAGAGCTCAGAGTCAAGTGAAAGTGGTGACGAAGGAACAAGTGCAGAATTGACGTACGAGAAAGAAACAAGACCACATTGACTACGCAAAAGAGTCATAAAAGAAAAACGAAAAATAGATAAGAAGAGCAATCTTCCTTGTCGAAATGTCTGATGATAGAGTTGCTGGGAGACCAAAACAGAGATGTTGTAGAAGATGCTGTGCAATATGCATATGTAGTCTAGTAATGGTGCTTATAGTATGGTTAGTTCTGATCGTAGCAGTCCCTTACCTTATGATAATGGATAAAAAGATTAACAACGAAACTAAAGGAAAGACAGCACACATGAAGGGAAATAGAGTAGAACTAATGGCAGAAAATGAACCAGAATTTCATCATGAAATAACTGATAACGACACTAGTTTAAATGTTTTTACAAAGTTATTATTTCAATATGTAGATACCATGGAAGTTAGTAACTGTTATGTCTGTATGAAATTACCTGAATCAGTAGCAGAAGGATTAACATATCATCACTTACCCTTGACATATGGCATATCATGTAGTGTATTAGCTAGTTTATTTTATAGAACAGGGAGACTTCAATATTATTATTCAAACATAGACGTGATATTTTCTGAGGTTCCGATTCGAAGGAGTATGAACCCAGTGCTTAGTAGTCTAGACGCACAGTTTATGGGAGAATTTTTCTTAACAATGAAATCGATAGACATAACACATGCACATAGACACAATCTAACATGTTCCTTACATGAAGAAGAAAAGATCTTTTTGAATTTAGTAGAAGATAGAAGACAAGATTTTCAAAAGAAAGCTTCTGAGCATAAGGCTCATTTGCCACCTTGGGCTGAGAAAGGAGGGAGTTACACACCTGGCAAGGCTCAAGCTGCTATGGCTCTGGATTTTGTAAAGACGGGGAAAATTTGTCTACATAGATTAAGGACTGATTATAACAATGTTTTCATCGGTACCAGTGAATGTGAACACAATTTCTTGATTCTTGGAGGTTGGGGAATAAAAGGAGGAACAGATTCAGTTTTTCCTGGAATCTATTATGTATGCGGGAATAAGGCTAATTTACGCTTCGTGCACGGTGGTATGGAAGTTGTTATTTTGGAATAGTATTTCCAAAGATATACCACGTAAAAAGAAACACTGGGAGCAATGAAAACAATGGCGAATTAAAACGTAGTAAAAGAGCTAGTTTTTCTGAAATTGTAGGTGATATATTTGGTGCATTGATACCTTCGGTGGGAATAATTCTGAACTCAAGGAAGATATGTAAATTGTCTACAGTGGTTGATCGTTTATCAACGGATACTGCTGGAGGATTTCTAATGATTAATGCGGAAATGGTTGCAATTAGATCTATGGTTATGCAAAATCGACTTGCTCTTGATATATTATTGGCAAAAGAGGGCGGAGTCTGTAAATTACTGAAGACGAAACATTGTTGCACTTACATTCCTGATAAAAGTGCAGAAATTGGAACGTATATACAGAATATAACTAAACTTGAGAAGGAACTTAAACCACTGGAAGTTGATAGTGTATGGGAAAGATTGACAAGTAGTATTGCGTCAATTGGTACCTGGTTTTCTAATGTAGGAAAAGGGCTTATAGGTCAAATATTAGTACCTTTAGCAGGGTTAGCAATAATAGTACTGACGATGATAATATGGTGTAAATGTTGTAGAAAGAATGGAACATATACTGTGACAGGAAGAGGAAAGAAGAGAAAGATTGATGAAATTGAACTTGAGGATGTGAGAAGTGAATTATACAAGAAATTGAAAGGGGATGTTAAAAATAGAAAATGTAAAAATGAGAATGAAACTATTTGCTAGAAGTTGGCATCTGATTGAGGGTAGTATTTTGATGGCTCTTAAACGCCATCAGAGAGGGGATTGATGGAACAAGGACTCAAAATTGAGACTTGCTCGAATGCAATCACCTCACAGTATTAATTTATTAATCTTGTATTGTTTATACTAACGTTGCATACATTACACGAGTAGCAAGGAAGCTTGCCTATGTGTTCTAACTAACAAGTAACGCTTGTCTTATTCTAAAATGGCCGCTAAAGCGCAGGAACCTTACTGCGCATGTCTCATCCATATCACATGGTGTGACGTCTTTCTTTGCTTGGAGGGAAATGTCTGCTTCTGCGCAGTGTGCCCTAAAATGGCTGCTTGATGTTTTTCACATGCTTCAGCTTGCTCTTGTGTTATTATTAATTTGTCGTTTTCTTAATGCTACTAATGCGGGATAGATTTATAAGTAAATGGGGATAGAGTAGAAAGAGTGGGTATACAGTGAAAACTATTATTTGTGATTTTAATATTTTCTTCTTTGACTTTTATTAGTTCGTAAACTTGGGCCTGGGGTTGGTGATCTGAAACTCGAGAGACAATGATTCTGCGCATGTGTCCTCCTTGGCTGCCAAAGAATGAAGTCAACCTGGACGTCGTCCAAGGCCATGACCTGGTGGCCGAAGCTGATGTGCTCTTGCCTTTCCTGTTGAAAATTGAAACTTTGTATATGAATAATATATAACATTTGTCGTGAGACGGGTGGGAAATAAAGCAAATGTATAAAATTGGATGGGCGGTAGCTTAAAGACAATGGCCTACAGTAAATGAATTAAAATCATATGGTGTGAGAATCCACCCCCTGTCCCTGTCCAATCAGAAGTAGTGGTCCCATATTTTAGCAACATTAAGGGGAGGTACATGGGCGTAGAAGGGTATAATAGATATAGAATTAGAAATTAGTTTAGCTTTTAGCTTCTAGCACCAGACCGCCAAGCTGATCGATTGCAGACTGAATCCCTGTCCAGAAGAGGTCCTGAGGAGGGGGCGGCGGAGTCCATTAGACGGGAGACACGGGAAAATCGAGGAGAAGCCGAGTATCAGAGAGGGGAACGACGCAGGCGTCGTTGTAGAGAGGTCACCGGTCCTGTCCTGATCCTGGAGGAGGTCTTTGCTCTTCATCCTTCCTGGGTCCTAATCTTTCCAACTCCTTGGCCAAGGGTTGGGTTCTTGCATTTAGGTAAATATAAATGCAATCTTTAGCTGCGCTGCTGTCTCTCTCTTCTCCTTTCTGAGGGACCGTCATTAATCAATAATTATTGTTCTCTACTTCACCTATGATATGCGACTAAGTACCATGTGTTTCTGTAATTTACTCTGCTAAATCTTTAGATAAACATTTTAAAACTTCCTGACTCAGTGGTTATTTCAGGATTATGTACTATAATGAATGTCACTCATTTTAAACTTCCCAATTAGCAAAGGATTCATTGGTAAGTCATTACTCTTCAATCGGAAGGTAATTGGTAGCAGGGATTTTGATAAAGAGTAACAACTGATAAAACCCAGCGTAAGTATTAGCATAGTATGAATGTATGGGCCCAAGTGAGTATCTAGTGTATGAATGCTGTTTGCTAATATCGCGCTGTATCACCTACCCAATCCTGGCTACTTTCACATCCTATGTCTATCTCCTTTTGCAACACTTTCTCTTTGTCTTACTGTAAAATTACTCAAAGCCCTTGTTTCAAGAAGGCAGACCACTTCTGCCACCAGGTAGGCCTCTCTACTGCTCCCTATCCACTTCTCTATTTAGATGCACTCTCCCGCCATCTTACAGGCTCAGAACTGATTTCCCTCCTGCTGGGGTTGAAGTCAAAGGGTCCAAGAGGGCTGTGGGAATAAATGTAAGTGGATCGAGTCAGCCACGTTTGGTATTAGCAAGTTGAGGAAGTTTTAAGGCTGCCTTTTTCTGCCAGCTGCCTTGCATCTCTTTCAGATGGCTAGTGGCAAGTAGTTAACACCACTCTGTTCTTCCTGTGCTGAGAGGCAGGCTATATTCTTGTGAACCTGAGTCATTAACTCTTTCGGCTAAGAATGTGTATTCCAGCTTTTGAGGTGTGATGAGTGGCAGAACTTTCTTTAAGCCAAGGCTGGGACAGGTAGCCAAGAGAAAATTTTCATGAAGATAATTTTACACAAAGATATCTAAAATCTGATTTTACCAATAAATCAGATTTTGAAAATTAAGTGAAAAAATAACTTTGAATTTTATATCTATTAATTTCCCAAACCAAGATGGAAAATAAATATTTAATTACATATAGGCTTTTCTTATAGAAAATGTAATCGAACCTGAACAGTAGAGGCAGCTTGTAGGCCTTCAGTCATTTTGAAGTCACACTTTTAAAGTACATAACATGCACTTTTTATTATATCAGGCATCCTGCCTCAAGGGCTTACTAGGCACACTTTACAGGGGATTATCGATATATAGGAACAAGTTCCTAACCTTCGGTAATACTCTTTCTGGTGGATACGCTGTATAACCGCAGATTCTTCACCTTAGAATATCCCAAAGGTGGCAGAATGGATATGGAGACTTTTGTAACAGTGCTCCTGCATGCCGATAGATGGTGTTGTACCGCAATATGCTGACTTTATACTGCCCCAGAAGTGTCGTAGCAAAGCTGCATAAAAGTGCCACTCCTGTGTGCTGATGTCAATTTCTTGTATTGTCCCTTTCCGGCCCCCTAATGATGTATACTAAGTAGTAATTTCGGACCTTTGTAGATTTAAAAAGAGACACTCCATAGAACAGGAAGCTGGGAGGATAGTGAGGAACCAGCAGCTAAACAGACTATGCACTAGAAAGAGCGTTACCAAAGGTAAGTAACTTGTTCTGCTGAATACTTCGAACCACAAATTCCTCACCTTATGGTAGATACCAAAGCAGCACCTCACCAGGGTGGAGGGTCTGTGGAGTAGCCCGATGCCAAAAAGTCTTGCAGAGCTTAGTTGGCAAAGCGTTCTTTCCACCAGACCAGGCCGTGAATGTGGGACTTTGGCTTGTTTTCTTTATGATAAACCCCAATGATGTCAGTTCTGCCATTGTCTGGAGATGGTCAACTACTGATTGCAGCAAGCCTACCTTAAGAAGTCTGTCGAGGTACAGAAATACAGAAACCCAAACTTCTGAATTTGGGAAGTGACCACCACCAACACCTTCATGAACACCCATGGGGAAGGTCAGCATGACTAAGTGAAAATGGGCCTAGCCCACCCTGAACCACAGATAATGCCTACAGGACTGCAGAACATGTACATGGACCCCGTCCACTTTCAATGGTCCAGGCCGGAAAGGACCTGAGCCATTGTAAGTAATTTAAATGTGTCCTTCTGCAGAAAGGTGTTCAGGGGTTAGAGGTCCAGGATAGGACTGAGGCCCACATCCTTTTTCAGGACTAAGAAATAGGAAGAATAACAAGCCATGACTTTCTATGAGTCTGGTACTCTCTCTATGGCACCCTTGGAGTGCAACAAGCATACCTTGTATAATAGGATGGACAGATGCTCTTCCGAACGTCATTCTGGTGTGGGAGGGATATTTAGTGTAGAGGAAAGAAAAGGTAGGCATCAGCTTTTTGAACAATTTGCAAGACCCAGAGTGATGCATTGCCAAGCCGGGAGGAAGTGATGGGCACTGGTACCCCTTCAGTTGGTAGGCACCGCTGAGGACAAACTAAAGCGGTTTGCGGTCCGCTGTATCAGGTGAGAGGGGTTGGAGGACTGGTGCCGCTGCTGCCCTACACACTGTCTGACAGTTGTGTGTCCTGCACTGGTCTGTCTGTTGCATCATACCTCTGCCTATATGCCAGCCATCTGTAATAGCTCCTGAATTTCGGTAACTGGTGAGAAAATTCCCTTGCAGGAGTCAACTACACAAAGGAAAGTGCTGTAGCTCTGCTTTCTTTAATGCATTCCAAAGCTGAGTCCACATTCTCTCCAAAGAGACTAGACCCATCAAATGGCATATCCATCAGTGACACCCAGACATCACCAGAGAATCCAGTTGATCTCATCCAGGCATGTCTGTTAAGGACAATATTGGTACCAACTACTCTGTCAGTGCAGTCCGTGGTATGCAAGTCTGATGCTAGAGACATACTTGGTGACATCCTACCCATCATAGATGATATGAGCCAAAGAGACCCTAAGGTCCTGCGGGAGGGGGGGGGGGTGTGTGTGTGTGTGTGTGTGTGTGCGTGTGCATGCATGTGTGTGTGTGTGTATATATATATATTCACTGAAAAAACCATAGGTTTTAGGGACAGTTATAGTTAGTTGGACATTGCACTCGTACAAAACCCGTGAAATTCCCCTGTTATAGTTAGTTCAGCTAACTATAACTCATGCCCCCGTAATGCACTGCTGATGACGTCACATATTACATCACTCATGACATGGTCAGTGACATCACTGATGACATCTCAAATGACATTTTCTTCCCCTTACGCCTAGCCTTCCTTTCTTTGCGCTCATGAAGCGCAGTCTCCAAGATAAATTTGAAAGGAAGCACCCTTGCCATTGTTGGAAGGAGGGGGGTTGAAAGTCAAGCCATGCTGAGGCGATGCAAAGACGACATACTGCCAAAGTGATAAATAGTAGTGATTCCCCACCTGAAGAGTCAGCTGACCCCTTTCACCCCTGAAAGCATGATTTGTGGAGTCAGTACCAAGTTAATATTTAGGACATCTGCCAGAAATTTGGAGATCTCCGATCTTAGTGAGTCTAGCCTTGGGTATATACAAAACATATGGATCAAATCTGCTTCCAGGGCTCGACAGCGTGGGCAGCATAACCCCTCTGTGCTTCCCCACTTAGTGATCTTTGCGGGAGTAAAGTATAGATCAAAAATTGTTTTATAGTGCTGTGCCTGAAGTCCTGAAGAGCAAAGTATGGTGCGGCTGAACTCCCGGGACCCATATTAGCTGAGATCAATGGAGTCGAGTCTCTGCTGCCACTTGCTATTATGTTTCTCTAGATCATCCGGTATACCAGCGCACAAATTTGAATAGATCAAGCTTATCGTACACTCCTCAGACCCTAACAACATATCCAAGAGCAGTACCCTAGAAAACCCAGCAAGGCCCCCAGTTTTCTTCTGCATAACATAGCGGATTTGCAAATATAAAAAGATCCCTGTGAGTCAGGTCAAATCTTGCCCGGAGCTCCTAAAATGATGCCAAGCTCTGTCCTTGGAGGAAAACCCCCAATTTTAAAAGTCTCTGCCTCTCGCACCTTACCAAGCAGGTATCCTGAAATATGTCTGGCAATAGCGGATTCCTCTTTACTGGAGTAAAGTCTCCCTAATCCTGCCTTCTTCTGCAAGGCAGCCCAGGGCAGTTGCCCTGTTGGATGCAGAAAAAGCATTAGACCGGGTCACTTGGGAATATCTATGAAAACTCATGGGCTTGTTTGGATTAGGAATGCATTATATTAAGGCTGTGCAGGCAATCTACTACAAACCTGTGGCCCGGCTACAAATGATGGGAGGTCAATCTGGGCCAATCTATATTGAGAGAGGATCTAAGCAGGGGTGTCCCTGCTCCCCCTGCTTTTCGCACTATATAGTGACCCCTTCATCCATGGGCTAGAGGCAAATCCAGCCATATCACCAGTAGGACGACACGGCTGGGAGATGACAATCTTAGCCTACGCTTATGATGTTGCAGTTGTAACTGCAAATCCTGATGCAGGCTACTCGCTGAATAGCAACAAGACGCAATTGGTGGTGAACAGGTGAATTATCACCCAGGATGCACGGGTGGTTGAGCAGGCGTTATATCTAGGTATTAGTATTAGTGCAAAACTAGACCAGTTGGTTAAGACTAATATTGCCCCGCTAATCAGGAAAGCAAAGCAGGATATTGTGAGATGGAACAACCTGCAGCTATCCTTCGTGGGTTGGTGTAATATTGTGAAAATGCTATTCCTGCTGAAGGTTCTACATGTCTTCCGTGCTATTCCTTTAGAGTTTGAAAAAATGTGGTTTAAAACAATGGACGCGATGGTCTCCAGCTTTATCTGGTCATACTGCAAAACAGAGAGGGCAATCAGGTATTTGTCTGTACCCAGGGAGGGGGCTCTCCCAAACATTAAATTGTATCATCTGGCCGTCGCACTCCAGTACATGAGACCTCTCATAGGAAGCAATGAAGGGGCACAAGGGTCCATAGAGCACAGACCATCATTATATGAGTTGGTAACTGGACCAGATGCTAAGGGGTGCTTACTAAGGTTGGTGGAACCCAGCTACTATACAACATTTGGTTCAAAGTGCTAGGGGCCACCTTTAAGAACTATAATTCTATATTTCTACATATGAAGTGTTTGCAAATTGCAACTAGTCACAGAATCTGCTTTTTGCTTGTGAAATTTACCCCCAAGTGGAATCAGGTGGTAAACAGGTGCAACATATATAAACAGTCTCAAAATGCTTCAGGCCTTTTCACAATGGCTGCTTTGTATGTGTTGGTGAGGAAGCTGAGAACGTTGGTTGGTCTGCAGATGAGGAGGAAACAGGAGAGAATTTTAGGATTAGGAGGCCCCTTTTTGAGGGTTAGATCTATGGCAAATATATATTTAGTAGTCTGGTTATATTAGAATTATTGCTGATCTGAAACCACTTCTAGATAGACCAACAGAGAGAAGTAATGCAAGCTCACCGCTTCTCCAAGTACTCTATTCCCTACACCTGTTAGCTTCTGGAAGTTATAAAGGGGGTAATTGTAGTAGCAGGGAAAGTTTCACAAAGTGCCTAATCTGTTTCTTTTTTCTCGTAGATTTCTTAATATTATGTTGTTAAGAAGTAATCAATATAATTTTTTCCCTAGCACACCACAGGACTTATATCAGAGTACACTTGTTTTTATTGTCTTGCACACAGTGGCGAATGCTGCCACTAAAACCTGGTGGGGCAGCGCGTGGGGGGAAATAATAAAAAAAATAAAAGAACTTACCTGCTGCTGCCGGCAGTGGCCTCGGTGCTCCTCTGCTCCAGCTGCCTTGGTGCTCCTCTGCTCCCTTCCCCACCCAATCCAGACGCTGCTCTCATGCTATTACCCAGCATGAGAGAAGCACCTGGATTGGTCTGAGGGGGCTGAAATGCTGTTTACTTAGAGATAGAGAGCCTGTGCTTCTTCTCCCACCCGGCTGTGCAAGAAAGCTGGGTTGGAGAAATGTAAGTGCGCATGTCGGTTTGGCCATCCTAAGACGGCTGGCCAAACCGTCATGCACACTTACAGTGCACCTACCAATCCTCCTCCCTGGCTGCTGTTGATGCAGAGGATGGCCCGCCTCTCCCTGGACTCGGCTGAGTAAGTGAAAAATAAAATGATAATAAACCAGCTTTATTATCATTTTATTTTTCATTTGCTGCCTTTCAGCAGTGGGGTGAAGCTACTCCGCCATAATGGAGGAGCCACCCCTGATTGCACAATTCCCCTATGTTATAGGTTGTGTAGATGGGACTCATGTTGCTATATGCCCACCATCCACAAAAGATTTCTTACACTGCAATCGTAAAATTAGCCACTCGCTCAATATTCAGGTTGTATGTGATGCTTCCTGTATTATAACCAGGGTCACTGGAATTATGCGATTCTACAGCCGCTGCTCTTTTTGCATAATTATTCATTTGCCACAGAATTCATCATCTGCTGCATAATCTTCAGATTTTAACAAAAAAATTGTTTCTAGCCCAGATGGATCAAAAGTTACTAAAACACGGTATAAGGTTACCTCGTCATCTTTCATCTGCTTATTTGTGTATTTAGCTATTAAACTGGTAATAATGGGGTGACATATTTTCCCAGACAGTATTCCCATGTGTAAAATTTACAAAATAGTGAAGTAATACTATCACAAATGTGCTGCATTATGCTGCATTATTTGACTTTTCTTGTCGCAAATTTAGTCAATCCTGCCGCATATTTGGTGCTCCCTGCCGCATAATTCCAGTGGCCCTGGTTATAACAGACCTTTTACCACGTTTTCCAGGTAGCACACATGACTTCTGCATGTTCTGCCACAGTGGGATTTCTAGAGGAGACTTTTGGGATGGCTATTTGCTTGGTGAGTGAGTTTAATGCTTCGCACACAAATATTGGTTGTGAATATGTGTTATATTTAGTAAACCTTTTTGAATTTATATGACAGTACTTAAGCTTTAGGGCCCTGGATGATGACTCCATATCTTAATCCTACCACCAGAAGTGAGCGCAGATAAAACCAAGCTCACACAATCAGTAATTTAACATTCAGTTGGAATTCTTAAAGGAAGTTTCAGGTGTCTCCACAAAAGTGGGGTAGCACTGCCCAGTCATCTGCTGCAAAATAATAGCCACATATCCTATGCTGCATAACTTTTAGCAACAAGAAGGGGCGTATCCAACGTTGAAATTGATTCAGATTCTGAAGATGAGAACCCTCTACCCAAGCTGCCCCACGATGCCGCTCTCGGCTGGTGAAGGCGGAGCACATAGTGCAGACATAACAACACACTACTTTTAAAGTGAGCATAAATCAAACATTTCCAGTGAAACACAAGAGAACAGTGTTGCTATGCCGTGATACAAAATGGACCTTTAAATAAGGTTTATAATAATTGTAATATGCATTTTATCTTAACAAACTGTTTTATAAGTAGTATATTGTTTTCTACGTTTGACTACAAAACATAACCAAAACAATGCTAAGGACCAAAACAACCATTAATGCTACCTTCTGCCTCTGCTGTAATGTCATTTTTCAGTGCTAAGAGCTGTAGGACTAGCAGACACATCATTCTATGATACACTTATATCTTTAGTTGCTGCGATTTGGGGTGCTTGAATGTTCTTCATTGCACTTGTGTTTTGCACAGATCCTTGCTATAGTACCCCATCTCCACCTAATTACTCACTGTTCTGCTAGATAACGTAGCAGTAGCATGGCCCAGATGTTCACTGACCTGCTAAAGGCATCCAAACGAGACATATGCTGGTGATGTCTGCACTTCTGGTTAATATAGTCTTGCTGCATAACAATGCATAATGTTACTACATCTGTGAGCTTATCAAATTCCTCACCTATAAATCTTTGTTCCCCTCCTCTTCAGTTTCTCTTAACTTTTCCTGGCCTTAAATTAATCATATGTGCCATATTTTCATTCATGGTTACTTACTGTCTATTGACAGATTTATTGTTTTGTTTTTATTCTGTGACGCTGCACTGACAACACCGAGGCCTCTAAGCCACCAAACAAGCAGGATGGTTTACTTCCATCTTGAGGTGTTACAAGCCATGCATTTCTTGGCATATAAGCACTGCATCAACGCTGCAGCAGCCTCCAGCGCATCTGGCGGTCCAGAACAGCAGATTGTTGTGTGTTCCTAGGTGTGCTTGGCTCCTCAAGGACATTAGGAAAATATGGCAATGGTGAAACAGCAGGTCTGCGTCGTGAGTAAATGCTACTGGTGCTGTTGGTATGGCTGACACGTCTGTGGCTTCCTCAATGTCATAGGGACTATTGTGGGGTGCCCCTTCCTCTGTTTGTTCCTCAAGCTGTGATGGTACATCTGTGATGTATAAACATTTATGTCACTGCTGAATTGTCAACCTTTAAAACACATAAATAAATAAAAACTATTTTTAAGTTTTGAATGTATCCACGTTTAAAGCTATCATTTGAACATGTTTACATTTCTTTTACTTCCTAACATGAATGAAAAATATTGTTTTTAGGAGACTTCGGTTTAATACTACATCTCCCATGATGCATCTAAAAACTTTTGCAAAGAAGTTTCGCTGTTATGCCTTATACTGTACTAACTGATTGAAACTTCAGAGTACATTTAGACTTAACTTTTGATGTACTAGGTGGGTTGGAAGTATCAATGACAGTTACACCAAAAATGGTCTCAAGCTGGAAAGTGGACTTAATAACATTTACCATTGGGTTTGGGGTGGCTGTGTTGAGGACCCCCTCCCCCCACCTGCTCCACGTGTCCTGAGAGAGTCTGCTGGCAACCTTCTCTTATGTCCGGGATCTCAGTTCATACCACCTTTTATGGATTCCTTCCATGGAACGCTGAGTGACTCCAACAGCGGTGATGTTCTTTGGAACAATCCTCCAGATTTATTTTTTGGGACTCAGTGGCGTTGAATGAGATTTCTCCAAAAAGCTCATCATTATGTGCTATACATTCATCTGCGAGTACCTAATGCTCCTTCTCACTGAACTTGTGTTTTCTTTTGTGCCAAGCACCATCTTTTTCACAATCATCTCTGGCCATTTAAAAAAAATAGGCCTCCAACAATCCAAATACACCACCAAAGTTGGTGCTCCAAACAATGTCTGACTTCCTCAGTATCACAGAGGCCTGCACGGAGAATGAGTTCTATAACTTCCTCATTGTGATGTCATCAAACCGCACCAGAAGAAATGCTGATTCACAATTTACCGATTCAGTATGAAAGAATCCGAAAATTGCGCATACTGCCAAATCGCAAATCGTCATGGTGCCAGGATGATACATACCAAATACCAATTTGGAAATTGAAATTCAGAAAGGATCGCAATTTGCGATTTGATATTAAGGACCTTCGTGCATCTGGCCTCATGTGTCCAATTCACAAGTCTTTATACCATGAGATGTAACGACTTACTCTTGGTAATTCAGGAATAAGTACTAATTGAAAGGTAAGTTACACCTGCTCATAGAAAAACTAAATGAATTGGGTCGTAAAAAGATTCTGTATGATGCTTCTGGCATCCACCAGGCCAAGACAAATGTCCATACAAACTCTTACAACAATTAACACCAACCACAAATTCTTAATCATCACTAGTATTATTACCCTTTGAGAATCAAAGGTTGTTTTTGGACTTTCCATCAGCTCTCAATCCCAAAGAATTATCCGAGTAGACCCAGGACTGTAGAATTCTGAACGTCTTCTTTCAAGGCCCCTTCATCAAATCTTTTAAGCAATGTAAGAACAAATTCCTACTCTTGGAAACCGCCTGCTTTCAATACTGACAATTGCGCCACTGGGCATTATACACTGCAAACTCTTTGGCGGTAACACGCTCCCTCACCCTGTTGGAATCTCTGATTAGGTCTTTCAAGGGCACCAAGGGATTGAACCTACACCACTATCCAAGAGTCCAAGCCGCGCTCTCGACATCCATATCAGATACGACGGGAGAACAATCTGGAACAACTAATTCCAGAAAACCAGTGGGAATGGCTCTTTAGGCGTAGAGAATGACTTGCTGACATCATCCGCACTACCGGCATAGTGTGAAGGACCTACACTTGTTGACCTCTGTACCTTAAAACACCAAAAGCATTGTCTTTACAGAAATCAAGCTTGGGATGGAAGAAAAGAACTTCCCTCGTGTCCTGAGATTGATTTATTTTTGTTTTGCTGTAACGCGAACATGTGCAGAGGGGCAGGGCTGGCCATGGGGGGATAGAGGTTGGTGCACTTTTAAGTGCGCATGTCAGTTTGGCAGGCCGTCGTATTGCACAGCTGGGTTGGAGAAACAGACTCACTGTGCCTGTGTGAGCGTTAATCCAGCCCGCTCAGGCCAATACCGATGCTACTCTCATGCTTGAGAGCAATGCGGGGTTTGGATGGGGAATCCCCGATGCTGTCCCAGAGACTGGAAGAAGAGGAGTGAGAGGCAGCTGGCATCACCAGGTAAGTCTTTTTTTATTTTAATTTTATTATACCCCTGCACACTCTCCCCCGGCGCTCCCTCCACCCGCCCACCACTCTTTATCTGTGTCAGCCACCACTGATCACAGCAATACAAAAGTGAAAGCAGACAGAGCTAAAGTTGCGGTCAGCTTTCACTTTTGATCGGTGCAGGTGGGCATACCACTGGCCCCCGAGCCCAGATCAACACAGGAGAGCTTTGGAAGGGGAACAATGCCCCCTTTACATGGCTGCCTTTCCCATGTAGATCCCTACTTGGGAATTGCGCTGGGCACATGATCCCCAAGCATGAATCCACTCGACAACCTGGGATCGTTGATTGGAGGGGGACCGCATTCCCATGGGCATGGACCTGTGCTCGCCCCAACCTGGCCACAATAATCTTTCTTCCCGTGGGGGGGCTGATAAGGTTTTGTTACACCCCCCGCCCCAGGGGGCAGAAAGTGCACTAGGAAACGGAATCTGGAAGGCACTGCTTTTTTTGGGGTGAGCGCCCCCAATGGGCATGGGCCTGTGCGTATAGGGCGTTTAGTCCCAATTTGCTCCCCAGGGAGGAGAAAGCCCTCTAGGCACCAGGGAATATGTGAGGCACTGTTCTTTTGAGGGGGAGCAGCCCTCATGGGCCTGTGCTCCCCCACAACCTGGCCACAATAGTCTATCTGCTCCCCAGGAGATGGGTAGGAGGTATTTAACCCCAACTTGTATTCCGGGTGGGGCAAAAAGCCTACTAGGCACCAGGGAATGTGGAAGGCACTGCTATTTCTGGTGGGTGCAGCCCCCATGGGCACTGGCCTGTACTCCCTCCCAATCCCCAGGTACAAGAGTCTTTCCATCCTCTTTGGGTCGGTTAGGGGTTCTTTACTCCCATTTTACCACTGGGGTGAGGCAGAAAACCACCAGGGACAAAAAGATGATAAAACGGTAGGGGTGGGAGTAGCCCACCTGCTCAATGGCCTATGCCCCCACCCCAGAACCGACTCAACAGTCTTTCTACCGCCTGGGGGAAGATTGGAAGAGTTTACCTGGGGGCAGAAAACCACAAAAAATACTTTAAAAAGGGATAGGCAGCCTGCTCGGGCATCATGCTGTACCCCCTCACCACAGCAAGTCCAATAGTTTTTCTGCCCCTCCTCCCCCGGATGATTTGGGGGTTTACCACAATGTTGCCCTTTGGCGGGGAGGCAAAAAGCACACTAAACACCAGGAAAGGTTATCTTTTTTTGTTTTAGTAAAAAAAAATAAGGAGTGTGGGCGTGCCGCCCTTGTGTTGAGCCTATCCCCTTCCCCAAAGCCCCAATCAATCGGTGATAACCAGGGCTGAGTACGAGAGTAAAGCACTTAGGTGGGAAGAGGCCAGGGGTCTCCGGAAACACCCCATATCACTAGGGTGGAACGTGTTGCTATCAAACTTTAAACTAAATACCAAGGACACTACACTCTCGCCATAGCTGAGCCCTCAAGAATAGCAATGCAGCATTACTTTACAGTGCTGACAGTCCCCACAACCAGGAACTGTCAATCCATATTTAGTGGCTGCCTCTTCCTCTATAGAACACTGATAGGAACCAGAACACATACCCATACCCCCAGGTGTTTAAGTGGGATGAAACAAGTGGTATGTCTCTAAAAGGGGGGCCTATGTAATTAAGGGTGTGGCTTAAAAATGTAAACTAAATTTCTGTGAGTCCCATAGTGTGCCACCAAGCAGTATTTTGGTTCCTTGCTGTACTTTCTGTTATTGCATCCATATATATAATGCAACAACTGGCATACACCTAAAGGCAGCCAGGACTAGTGGCTTTGTCAATGGTTGTTTCGGTTCTGAAATTGTGAGACTGTGAATTAAACATTACAGAGACCAGTAATGTACATTGTCACTTCCATAAGGTTCACTCTATGTTAGACATGCACACCATCTGTGTCCCAGCATCTTCTTCATCTGCATATCAAACACCTCATCTTTCCTCTTCAGTCTTCAGCCCCCTCTTTTCACTGTCTCCTGAATGTACTTCCTCGCATCTCCTTCACTTCTCCACCCCTCAAACACACAACGCGCCCACTCGCCTGTAAGTAAAGTATTTTCTTTTACTTTCGCCTTGTCAATATTCTGACAACTTTGTAACCTCGTCACACACATTTGTACTGCATCACAATTGCAACTGAAAAAACTGACCATTGCTCTGTGTGTGCCGCAGAGAGGCCAAGGATTGGATGACCATGTATTCTGAACACCTTTTTGACACACTGACAGGCACTGTGAGAAACCCTCTCCGCCTTCAGCCTCAGCTCAGGAGCGCCCAGCATTGGCCCATTATAAATACATGGAGGCTACTCAGTTGAAAGTATATACAATACAAGTGTAATATACTAAACAAAAAAAACAGGAACACAACATCCTAGAAATAGCTAACACTATTGGGGAATGCAATATTAAGTAAAATGTGAAATATAAACAGAAACCAAATCGCTTACATGGATTACCTAAACCTTTTTACATTCACTGTTCAAAAATTGATGAGTGATTTTTGCCTACTTATTCTCTTAAATGCCAGCTGGAACACCAACCTAACAAAATGGATGTCAGAAAAAGGAAGACATCATTTAAAAAGGAAAACCAAAAACAGCACATGGTTGGACTCACAGCTACAAGAACATTTAGTAGCGAGTGTAGATTGTGGTCACCACAACTGCTTGACACACAATGAAACTCATACCATCCGAAGACACACTCCGCTAAGCGCTACCTCTTCAGCTATTCTTCTCCTTTCAACATTGCTGCACACAGCCTTCTGCACTCCACTAACTGCAATAATCGTTTGCAACACATAGTAATATTTATTGTTCTTCTATGGTTGCATTTTGTTTCCCACTGTACTACAAGCTAAAGTCTGAACAAATGTAATGTACTATCAAGGTGCCAGCACAAAAGTTCAACAAAGAGATGTTTTAAAAGAAACTGCAGGTGATAATCGGTATGCTCTCTTTTGCCTGTTTTCTCACATCTTTCTGGCGTCCACTCTGCCTCAACAGAGGTACTCTAGGGGACTCGTGCATAAGGTACTTTTGGCATCCTTAAGGTGTGCTGCAGATGTGTTGACTGTATAGAGGGGGTGATGATGTACTCCCCAGAAGTTGTGTGCAAGATAGTAATAGTCTGTTTAATGCTGCAGAGCATCGCCATGAGAAGGTGCTTACATATAGATATAACACCTGATCTAAGGCCACATCCAGGGTCCTGGGTAGGATAAAGAACTTGTGTCAGAGTATGCATGGACGGGACTGACTAGTTGACTCATTTTTAGGTCGAGCATTCAAGACCTCTTGTATATACTTTAGTATATACTTATATGTGTATGTATTTTGTGGGCTCTGGAGATCAGCCCTAGGACTTGTCAGCTTCCGCTTAGGGACTTTTTTTCTGTTCAACTGCCTCTATTTAACGGTCTTGATAGAAAACGACCAGTAGAGGTCAGTAAAATACCAGAATTGCTTTCTGCTTGTTTAACTGCCTCTATTTAACTGTCTTGATAGAAAACCACCAGTAGAGGTCAGTAAAATACCAGAATTTCTTTCTGCTGAGGGACTTTATTTTTTTTATTTTTCTTGCAACTGCCTTGATAGAAAACGACCAGCAGAGGTCAGTAAAATACCAGAATCACTTTAGCATTCTCTAGATTCCAGTCCATAGAAATTGTCTTCCACGAGCACCTGTAGTCAATAATATTTTTTTCAGTGATATGACCACCGAAGGCCCTGGTTTTATATTAAAAACAGAGCTTTGGACTATACCATTTCCCGCTGAAAGGCAATATTTCTCTCCATGTGTTCCCATACCTGGCGTGTCACGCAGTTTGGTGCTTACTTTCCCTCCATGTTAAAGAACAGTAGATGTTTCAGCACCCAGGCTAATGTGCTGCATAGCTAAATACATATAAGGTCCCAAAGGCGAGACCGATTGCATTGCAAATGCTTGCTCACATTAGCCGCTAGTTTGATTACTGCATTTATGTGGTTGCACAGTGACTTTTCAATGATAAATGGTGGACTATTACGTTGTCCACATATACCATCCTGAGACAATACTGCTGCACTACTGTAATCTCCAAATCAAACATTATGTGCTTTATTTAGTAATACTCTTACACTTCACAATAACATTCATTCGCTCTATTATAACACTTGTACACTGCATTAAAATCATTCCCATAGTATGGACATGCATCACCACACACATGCCAACATTTTGAAATAGGAAAGAGGGAGATGGAGAAAAAGAATCGGGAGAATTTATTTTCCCCATTGATTGACATTGACAGAGAGATCGTTTTAGGCGGGAGCCAGCTACAATAAAGCCAGTTTCGGCTTTGAAAATCATGAGTCTCCCACCTGAATTGAGTTGGTTGGCATGTATGTATGGCATGTATGGTATCCATACACATTTACACCTTAAAGTAGTTAGACATTGTAATAATAGACTACTTGAAACACCTAACTTTCTCTCCCTATGTTTTAGGAGACCTCCACTTGCAGGTTGGTGTCCTCCACATGTGGGGTGGAGACTCCGCATGCAAGGTGAAGACTCCGTGTTGGAGGCTCTGCATGATGGAAGCAATCTCTATTGTCAGGACAGAGATCTCTGGTTACCGCTGCTAAAAGGAAATTACATACAGGAAGTAGGTTTTTAAGCCATTCTGTGTGATCCCCTCACCACAAAACCACCCTCCTCCAATCTAAGCATCCAAAATGCCTGCGTGACCAGAAGAGAGATCCCTCAACTTTACATATGAAGAATTAAATATAATTTGTGAGGGGGTCTGCCAAAATTATCCTCAGCTCTGTGAGGGTCTAGAGACAAAGATGAGATCTAGAGCACGGGCTCAGATTTGATGAGACATTGGCATTCTCTGCACTGCTGTGAGTGTCCACACAAAAAAGAAGAGAGTTCTGAAATCATTGGGAGGACATTCAGCACTGCACCATATCAACGCCAGGACATGCTCAGCTAGCTCGTTCAACCTCCCAGCATCTCAAATGATACTACTGCGCAGGAGGACCATCTACTCTCAACTGAAAGCTTTTGAGCAGCAGAGAGGCAGTAAGTATAAAAGGTATCTGACAATATAAGTGCCTATCTGTTTTGAATGTGTTGCCTAGACATGTCTTCAGTCAAATGTTGTATGATAATGTTCATGTTGTCTGCAGCTTATCTTTGACGTGTACAATGATTGGATTGACTGTTCTTTTTTTGCAAGTTTTAAAAATTATTTGTTTAAAGATTTGCATTATGTTGGCACAACAGAAATTTATTATGAGCTTAATATTGTGGTTGTTTATATTAACTTGAACCAGCGTTTGAATATTGACTTATGTTACATTTCACTTTTGGCAACATAAATATATGGAAAGCTGGCATTGTGTAACTTTAGCTCACTATGCAACATGAAATGGTTTACATTTTTTAATCATCTTCAATTGTCTTCAATCATCTATAATCATCTTTAATATTGTTTGTCCGTCTACTAATTGTTTAAAAAATCTAAATACATTTAAACAAAACTGAATATGCAAGTACCACTACATTATTTCTGTGATAGGCAGCATACTAGGGGGAATGTTACCACTGTAATAAAGTTCGACATGACCCAATCCTACATATGTGTCTCGATTTCAATAAAGATGTCCTGGACTGAAGGCCTTCTTTAAAGTTTTTGAAATTATGCATGATTAATATAAGAAATAGTTAAAATAACTTTACCACTGTGACAAATGTTTGGTTTACCTTACAAATTACCTTGACAAAGGGAAGTCAAAATCTTCACAATGTCAATCTTTCTCTTATTTACTGATGGTATATTCATGAAAAGTATTTGTATGTGTATGAATTAGTGGACATATGCACTCATCCTTTTTTGTTTTGTCTTCATTTCTTTTCAGAGTACAGAGCTAGCCAACAATCATCACAGTACGACCCTGAATGAGGAACAAGATCCTTGACTAGAAGGCCGGTATTAGAACTGTTGAGGGGGAAAACGTATAACAAGCAGAGAGAATGCACCTGCCCAGAGACAAACTCATTTGACCACCAAAAGACTCTAAGCAGAGGCTGTCAAGCCCATGGTGGAGGTGGAAGTGTTGGACACCACCAGCCAGGAGGAGGTGGAGGACTAGGCCACTCCTGGCCCAGAACATATCTCTGTGGTGTCCCAAGAGCTGACATCATCATCATCATCATCTGGGCCTACACCCAACCCCTCCTTCACTGCAGAGGCCACCTGTGGTCACCTGGTCATATAAGACACCTAGCAAAACCAAAGGGGATGATGGACGGAGTGTTGAACATTGTAAGCACTCACCCCCAGTCAACTGATATGGGTTTAATCCATCATCATTCTTTAGCTCACTCCGCCACCCCAGTTCAGACATGGCCATATGCAAATCAGTCTGACCCTGTGCCTCATGGCAAGAGTCTAGCCCGAACTGCCAAGCCATGTCTTCCCTGGACCGGAAACAAGCATCCTGGGACCGGTTTCTGGCTTACAGCCGTCATCAGCCAGGCTATCTTGAATCCAGTGGCAAAGTGAGCAAGGGACCCACGTCTGGGCATACCCTGCCAACTTAGGGCGAACATAGCAAAACCAAACGGGATGATGGACGGAGTGTTGAACATTGCAAGCACTCACCCCCAGTCAACTGATCTGGGTTTAATCCATCATCATTCTTTAGCTCACTCCGCCACCCCAGTTCAGACATGGCCATATGCAAATCAGTCTGACCCTGTGCCTCATGGGAACAGTCCAGCCCGAACTGCCAAGCCATGTCTTCCCTGGACCGGAAACAAGCATCCTGGGACCGGTTTCTGGCTTACAGCCGTCATCAGCCAGGCTATCTTGAATCCAGTGGCAAAGTGAGCAAGGGACCCACGTCTGGGCATACCCTGCCAACTTAGGGCGAACATAGCAAAACCAAAGGGGTTGATGGACGGAGTGTTGAACATTGCAAGCACTCACCCCCAGTCAACTGATCTGGGTTTAATCCATCATCATTCTTTAGCTCACTCCGCCACCCCAGTTCAGACATGGCCATATGCAAATCAGTCTGACCCTGTGCCTCATGGGAACAGTCCAGCCCGAACTGCCAAGCCATGTCTTCCCTGGACCGGAAACAAGCATCCTGGGACCAGTTTCTGGCTTACAGCCGTCATCAGCCATGCTATCTTGAATCCAGTGGCAAAGTGAGCAAGGGACCCACGTCTGACATGGCTTGGCAGTTCGGGCTGGACTGTTCCCATGAGGCACAGGGTCAGACTGATTTGCATAATGCCATGTCTGAACTGGGGTGGCGGAGTGAGCTAAAGAATGATGATGGATTAAACCCAGATCAGTTGACTGGGGGTGAGTGGTTGCAATGTTCAACACTCCGTCCATCATCCCCTTTGGTTTTGCTAAGTTCGCCCTAAGTTGGCAGGGTATGCCCAGACGTGGGTCCCTTGCTCACTTTGCCACTGGATTCAAGATAGCCTGGCTGATGAGGGTTATGAACCTGAAACCGGTCCCAGGATGCTTGTTTCCGGCCCAGGGAAGACATGGCTTGGCAGTTCGGGCTGGACTGTTCCCATGAGGCACAGGGTCAGACTGATTTGCATATGGCCATGTCTGAACTGGGGTGGCGGAGTGAGCTAAAGAATGATGATGGATTAAACCCAGATCAGTTGACTGGGGGTGAGTGCTTGCAATGTTCAACACTCCGTCCATCATCCCCTTTGGTTTTGCTAAATTGGCAGGGTATGCCCAGACGTGGGTCCCTTGCTCACTTTGCCACTGGATTCAAGATAGCCTGGCTGATGAGGGTTATGAACCCGAAACCGGTCCCTGGATGCTTGTTTCCGGTCCAGGGAAGACATGGCTTGGCAGTTCGGGCTGGACTGTTCCCATGAGGCACAGGGTCAGACTGATTTGCATACGGCCATGTCTGAACTGGGGTGGCGGAGTGAGCTAAAGAATGATGATGGATTAAACCCAGATCAGTTGACTGGGGGTGAGTGCTTGCAATGTTCAACACTCCGTTCATCATCCTGTTTGGTTTTGCTAAGTTTGCCCTAAGTTGGCAGGGTATACCCAGACGTGGGTCCCTTGCTCACTTTGCCACTGGATTCAAGATAGCCTGGCTGATGAGGGTTATGAACCCGAAACCGGTCCCAGGATGCTTGTTTCCGGTCCAGGGAAGACATGGCTTGGCAGTTCGGGCTGGACTGTTCCCATGAGGCACAGGGTCAGACTGATTTGCATATGGCCATGTCTGAACTGGGGTGGCGGAGTGAGCTAAAGAATGATGATGGATTAAACCCAGATCAGTTGACTGGGGGTGAGTGCTTGCAATGTTCAACACTCCGTCCATCATCCCCTCTGGTTTTGCTAAGTTCGCCCTAAGTTGGCAGGGTATGCCCAGACGTGGGTCCCTTGCTCACTTTGCCACTGGATTCAAGATAGCCTGGCTGATGAGGGTTATGAACCCGAAACCGGTCCCAGGATGCTTGTTTCCGGTCCAGGGAAGACATGGCTTGGCAGTTCGGGCTGGACTGTTCCCATGAGGCACAGGGTCAGACTGATTTGCATATGGCCATGTCTGAACTGGGGTGGCGGAGTCAGCTAAAGAATGATGATGGATTAAACCCAGATCAGTTGACTGGGGGTGAGTGCTTGCAATGTTCAACACTCCGTCCATCATCCCGTTTGGTTTTGCTAAGTTCGCCCTAAGTTGGCAGGGTATGCCCAGACGTGGGTCCCTTGCTCACTTTGCCACTGGATTCAAGATAGCCTGGCTGATGAGGGTTATGAACCCGAAACCGGTCCCAGGATGCTTGTTTCCGGTCCAGGGAATAAATGGCTTGGCAGTTCGGGCTGGACTGGTCCCATGAGGCACAGGGTCAGACTGATTTGCATAATGCCATGTCTGAACTGGGGTGGCGGAGTCAGCTAAAGAATGATGATGGATTAAACCCAGATCAGTTGACTGGGGGTGAGTGCTTGCAATGTTCAACACTCCGTCCATCATCCCGTTTGGTTTTGCTAAGTTCGCCCTAAGTTGGCAGGGTATGCCCAGACGTGGGTCCCTTGCTCACTTTGCCACTGGATTCAAGATAGCCTGGCTGATGAGGGTTATGAACCCGAAACCGGTCCCAGGATGCTTGTTTCCGGTCCTGGGAAGACATGGCTTGGCAGTTCGGACTGGACTGTTCCCATGAGGCACAGGGTCAGACTGATTTGCATATGGCCATGTCTGAACTGGGGTGGCGGAGTGAGCTAAAGATTGATGATGGTGATCCAGCGCAATATTAGCCAACAACATTCATACACCATATACTCACTTGGGCCCATACATTCACACTACACTAATACTTACGCTGGGTGTCAGATGTACTCTTTTATCAAAGTCCCTGCTACCAATTACCTTCTGATTGAAGAGTAATAACTTACCAATGGATCCTTTGCTAATTGGGAAGTTTAAAATTAGTGACATTCATTATAGTACATAATCCTGAAATAATCACTGAGTCAGGAAGTTTTAAAATGTTTATCTAAAGTTTTAGCAGAGTAAAATACAGAAAACACGGTACTTGATTGAAATACCCAGGAAAAAGCATAAAAATGATTTTGCTAATAAATGACGGTGTTTAAGGAAGAGGAGAAGATAGAGACAGCAGCGCAACTAAAGGTTGCAGTATAGTTACCTAAATGCGAGAACCAAGCCCCTTGGCCAAGGAGTTGGAAAAGATAGGACCCAGGAAGGATGAAGAGCAAAGACTTCTTCCAGGATCAGGACAGGACCGGTGACCTCTCTACAACGACGCCTGCGCCGTTCCCCTCTCCGATACTCGACTTCTCTCGATTCTCCCGTGCCTTCCTTCTAATGGACTCCGCTGCCCCCTCCTCAGGACCTCTTCTGGACAGGGATTCAGTCAGCAACCGATCAGCATGGCAGTCTGGAGCTCTTCTGCGTGTTCTGAGAGTCAGCTCTCTCGCAGCATGGACACCTGTTCTTCGTGAAAGTATGCTCTGACTAATTAACTAATGCTATATTCTATTATACCCTTCTACGCCCATGTACCTCCCCTTAATGTTGCTAAAATATGGGACCACTACTTCTGATTGGACAGGGACAGGGGGTGGATTCTCGCACCATATCGATTTGGCCTAAATTGTAAAGCCTATTGTCTTTACGTTCCCTCCCCTTCAGATTAATACATTCACTTTATTTCCCACCCGTCTCACGACAAATGTTATACAATTTACAGGGGAAAAGTATCATTTTTGTCCTCCGGAAACATGAAGTACAGCATCTTCGGCCAATGGGTCATGGCCTTGGAAGACGTCCAAGTTGACTTCACTTGGCAGGCACACAGGACACATGCGCAGAACCATCTGTCTCTCGAGTTTCAAGTCACCAACCCAGGCCCAAGTTTACGAATTACTAAAAATGCAAGAAGAAAATATTAAAATCACAAATAAAAAGTTTCACTGTATACCCACTTTCCCTACTCTATTCCCAATTGATTATAATACTATCCTGCATTAGTAGCATTAAGAAAACGACAATTTAATAATGACATGAGAGCAAGCTGAAGCATGTGAAAACATTTAGCGGCCATTTTAGTGCACACTGCGCAGAAGCAGACGTTTCCCACCAAGCAAAGAAAGACGTCACACCATGTGATCAGGTTGCGACATGCGCATTGAGGTTCCCGCGCTTTAGCGGACATTTTGGATTACAGACAAGCGTTATTCATTAGTAAAACACATAAGCAAGCTTCTGTCCCTCTTGTGTTTGTGAATGCAAAGTTTAGTTTTGACAATACAAGTTTAATAAATTAATACTATGAGGAAGATTGCGTACAAGCAAGTTTCATTTTTTCAAACCTTGCTCCATCAATCCCCTCTCTGATGGCGTTTCTGAGCCATCAAAAACACTACCCTCAATCAGATGCCAACTTCTAGCAATTCGTTTCATTCTCATTTTTACATTTTCTGTTTTTCACATCCCCTTTCAACTTTTTGTATAAATCACTTCTCCATTCTTCAAGTTCTATTTCATCTAGTTTTCTCTTCTTTCCTTTTCCTGTCACTTTATATGTTCCATTCTTTCTACAGCATTTGCACCATATTGTTATTGCCAATATTATTATTGCTATCCCTGCTAGGGGTACTAATATTTGACCTATAAGTCCTTTCCCTATATTAGCAAACCAGGTTCCAATTGACGAGATACTATTTGTCAATCTTTCCCATACACTATCAACTTCTAGTGGTTTAAGTTCTTTCTCAAGTTTAGTTATGTTCTGAATATACGTTCCAATTTCTGCACTCTTATCAGGAATATAAGTGCAACAATGTTTCGTCTTCAATAATTTACAGACTCCTCCCTCTTTTGCCAATAGAATGTCAAGAGCAAGTCGATTTTGCATTACCATAGATCTAATCGCAACCATCTCCGTATTAATCATTAGAAAACCTCCAGCAGTATCCGTTGATAAACGATCAACCACTGTAGACAATTTACATATTTTCTCTGAGTTCAGAATTATTCCCACTGAAGGTATCAATGCACCAAATATATCACCTACAATTTCTGAAAAACTAGCTCTTTTACTACGTATTAATTCATTATTGTTTTCATTGCTTCCAGTGTTTCTTTTTACGTGGTATATCTTTGGAAAAACTATTCCAAAATAACAACTTCCATACCACCTTGCAGGAAGCCTAAAGTAAGCCTTATTCCCACATACATAATAGATTCCAGGAAAAACTGAATCTGTTCCTCCTTTGAGTCCCTAACCTCCAAGAATTAAAGAATTGTGTTCACATTCACTGGTACCGATGAAAACATTGTTATAATCAGTCTTTAACCTATGAAGACAAATTTTCCTTTCTTTACGAAATCCAGAGCCATTGCAGCTTGAGCTTTACCAGGTGTATAACTCCCTTCCTTCTCCGCCCAAGGTGGCAACTGAGCCTTATGCTCTGAAGCTTTCTTTTGAAAATCATGTCTTCTATCTTCTACTAAATTCAAAAATATCTTTTCTTCTTCTAGTAAAGAACATGTTAGATTGTGTCTATGTGCATGTGTTATGTCTATCGATTTCATTGTTAAGAAAAATTCTCCCATAAACTGTGCGTCTTGACTACTAAGCACTGGGTTCATACTCTTGCAAATCGGAACCTCTGAAAATATCACATCTAAGTTTGAATAATAATACTGTAGCCTACCTGTTCTATAAAATAAACTTGTTAATACACTACATGAGATGCCATATGTCAGTGGTAAATGATGGTATGTTAATCCTTCCGCTACTGATTCAGGTAACTTCATACAGACATAACAATTACTAACTTCCATTGTGTCTACATACTGAAACAATAACTTTGTGAAAACATTTAAACTAGTGTCGATTATCAGCTATTTCATTATGAATTTCTGCCTCATCTTCTGCCATTAATTCTACTCTATTGCCCTTCATGTTTGCTGTCCTCCCTTTAGTTTCATTATTAATCTTCTTATCTATTATCATAAGGTAAGGAATTGCTACAATCAGGACTAACCATACTATAAGCACCAATACTAGACTACATATGCATATTGCACAGCATCTCCTACAACAATTTCGTTTTGGTCTCCCAGTAACTCTATCGTCAGGCATTTTTCGACCAGGAAGATTGCTCTTCTTATCTCTTCTTCTTTTCTTTAGATGATTCTTTTGTTATGTTATGTTATGTTATGTTATGTTAATTAGGTATTTATAAAGCGCACAGCTACTCCCAGGAGTGTCCCGGCGCTAAGCAAAAACCACATAAACAGCCACTGAGAGGAGAACCAAGGCGAAAGACCTGCAAAACGGGATTAAAGTTGGAAAAGCCACGTCTTAAGTTTTTTTCTGAAGGTGAGAAGGTCCTGAACCTGTCTGAGGGCCAAGGGGAGACTGTTCCATAGGTGGGAGGCGACCACTTGAAAAGATCGACCTCCGACCCGAGCAAGTGAAACTTTAGGAACAGGAATCAAGAGTTGAGATGAGGACCTCAGAGTACGTTGGGGAGTGTAGTGGGGAAATCTTTGTCTGAGATAAGGAGCTCCAATCTGATTAAAAGCTTTGAAAACCAGAATCAGCGCTTAAAAGTGGATTCTTTTCTGAACAGGGAGCCAATGCAGGGATAACAAAAGAGGGGACGAATGAGTTCTAGGGCCAGCCAAAAAGATGGCCCTAGCAGCCGTGTTTTGAATCACCTGCAAACGGGCAATTAAATAACTGGGAAGTCCCAAATACAGAGAGTTAACGTAATCCAATCTCGAGATTACCAGAGCTTGGACAATGGTCTTTCTGTGAGAGACAGAGAGCAGGGGAAGAAAATTCTTCACCATTCTTAAGATCCCAAAGCAAGTCCCAGCTACGGATTGAATCTGGGACTTCATAGAAAGCGTGGCATCCAGCCTGACACCAAGGTTCTTAACCATGGTCACAGATGACCTGGGGGTCAAATCCTGCGGCCACCAGTCATACCAAGTCTCACATGGTCGAGAGCCAAAAAAGATAATCTCCGACTTATCAGAATTACATTTCATTTGATTATCCTTCAGCCACAAAAAAACTGCTGAGAGACATGAGTTAATTGCATGTCCATCAAACTCAACTTTTGTTTAGTCAGGGTGGTCTTGTTTCTTCTTCGTATGTTAGTTCTGCACTTGTTCCTTCGCCACCACTGTCACTTGACTCTGAGCTTTCAAAATCTTCAAGAATGATATAAGTCCAGTCAGGACCCTTGAATTTGTTATTCACAAGTCTCAGTCTTTTACTTTTTCCTGACTTTTTCTCTTGTTCAGTTTGACTTGTCACTTCAGGTACTTGTTCTGGATCTTCACTTCTGGTTGTTATGTGGTATTTTACTCTTTTAATGACACTTGGCCAATGATCTCCTTTTCTTGTTTTCTTTGTTGGCACTGTTTCTCTGTTTACGTCTTCAAAGATCTCGTTATTTTCACTGCTTAATACTGTTTTGTTTTCTTTGATTACTGCCTCTTTTGTTTGTTCTTTTTCAGGTCTGATTGGTTTCTCTTCAGTAGCTCCACAATGACTTTCAAGATGTTGGCTTTGTTCCTTTTTTATTTCTTTATGTTCATTTGTATCAACCCCTTTTTCTTTAGTGAATTCTTCTTGATCTAACTGCTTCTGATCAGGGCTTATTGCACTGTGAACTTCTGCAGCCTGACCGGATTCTTCTAAACCTGTCTTTCCCTGTTCAAAGTCTATTAAGTCTTCACTGTTTTGAGTCCAATTTTCTTTCCCTATCTGACCTTGCTCAGGTTCTCTTATTGTCTTTTCTTCTGGTACCTGAGCTGCTTCTTCTTCACCTATCTGATCTTCTTCTATTTCTTCCAATTTTGTTTGATTTCTCGTTCTGTAATATACTTCAGGAACTTCTACCACTGGTATCCAATCCTGACTTGTGCTCGGTTGTTCCGTCAGCTTCCCTCAAACCTCTAACTTGAGATTCTTCTGCTGGGCAACCTTCAGCTTCTTCAGTGATTGGTGTTGTCTGTGAATTCTCCTCTTCAGGGTCTGGTACTCTCTTTGTGTGGCTTACGTGAATCCAATTAGGAAATCTTGCACACTTCACTGCTGTATTGGTGGTCAATATAACTTGACAAGGTCTGCTCCACCTGGGTGATAAACACGTTTCTCTGGTGTGATTCTTCACTACCACCCAATCCCCAGGATTCAGATCATGTTCTAGTTCAGGCTGCCTGGAAACTGCGTCTTCTCCAACCTGATGAGAGACAGAACGCACTAGGTCAGCCAATCCTTTGCAATAATCCAAAACCATATCATCAGATATATTCACCAGTTTGTTTGTGGGAACATGTGTTTGTCTCATTGCTCTTCCCATCATTATTTCATGGGGGCTCAATCCTGTTGTTCTGTCAGGTATGCTTCTTATTCCCATCAAGACAAGTGGCAATGCGTCTGGCCACTCTAATGATGTTGATGCACACATTTTTCCCAATCTTGACTTTATAGTGCCATTCAATTGTTCAACCACTCCAGAAGCCTCTGGGCGATATGCACAGTGCAATTTCTGTTTGATTTGAAATGCTTCACAGATTATCTGGATCACTTCGCTATTAAAGTGTTTTCCTCTATCTGATTCCAAAGATACTGGGAAACCAAACCTAGGTATGAGCTCTCGTAACAACAGTTTTGCAACTGTAATACAGTCATTCCTCCTAGTAGGGTAAGCCTCCACCCACTTTGAAAACAGACACACTATGACTGGTACATATTTTAGTCCTCTGCATGGTGGTAACTGTATGAAGTCGAACTGGAGTCTTATAAATGGGCCCTCTGCCTTTCCAATCTTTCCAAACCCAATTATCGTTTTCCTGCCTGGATTATGCATTTGGCAAGTTAGACATCTCTGGCAAAGACTCTCTGCAACAGCAATGAATTTGGGATTGTACCAATTTTGTCTGAACAGCCTAATCATTGCATCTCTCCCTATGTGTGTGTCTCCATGATGCATTCTGGCCATTTGTGAGAGTAAACAGTCTGGCATGACTGGTCTGCCATCTGCACTGATCCACACTTCATCTTCTCCTCTTTGGGAGCAACCCACTTTGATACACAAATTTTTCTCACTTTCATCAACCTCATCTTGCAATTTCTTCACCTCATTCCAAGTTTCAGGTGGCATATACAGCATAAGTTGGCAGCTGATTCCCATTCTTTCCACCCTCTTATTGACTGACGTTCTGGTTTTGGCACAATGTTGAGCCACCAGGTCTGCATATCTGTTGCCGACTACCACCCAGTCATCTCCTGACTGGTGTGCGGCACATTTCACCACAGCCAATTCTTTTGGTGATTGTATTGCTTCTAGCAATTCCCTTACAAATTGTCCATTTTTAATAGGGGATCCAGAAGAAGTCATGAAATCCCTCTGCATCCACAGTTGGCCAAAATCATGCACAACCCCGTAACCATATTGACTATCAGTAAATATAGTTACTCTCTGATTCCTCCCAATTTTGCAAGCTTTTATTAATGCAATCAATTCAGCTACTTGTGCAGATTTTACTCCTGGTAAATAGGATGCTTCGACTATTCCAGTTAATTCAAATACCGCATAGGCAGCAGTTAGTTTACCATCTTCATGTCTTTGACATGAACCATCGACAAATAGCTCCCTGTCTGGCTTTTTAAAAGGCTGTTCCTCTATGTCTGGGCGTGGTTTTGTACATAATTCTGTAATTTGTACACAATCATGTTCATCTTCTTCGTCATCTTTATTTGTTTCATGATATGGGTCCGGCAATAAAGTTGCTGGATTTATTATTGTACACCTTACCATGGTCACATTTTCAGCACCCATTATTATCCTCTCATATTTAGTCAGCCGACTAGGAGTAAGATGCTGAGTTCGGGTTCTTGTCAATAGAATCACAACTGCATGTGGAACATACACTTTTACAGGATGTCCCATCACAATAGACTCGCTTTGTTCAATGCTCAAACAAGTTGCTGCCACTGCTTTTAAGCATCCTGGCAACGCGGCTGCTACTGGGTCCAATGTAGCAGAAAAGTACGCTATAGGACGTCTGTCTAGTCCATGTCTCTGAGTTAGGACAGAAAGTGCACAATTTTCTCTCTCTTGACAGAATAATGCGAATTCTCTTTTATAATCAGGCATGCCTAAGGCAGGTGCTGAACAAAGTGCGTTTCTCAATTTTACAAAAGCTTCTACACTTTCATCCTCCCACTCAACAGGATCCTTTGCTTTCTTTTTCGTCATGTTAATTAAGGGCTTAGCTAACATGGAAAAATTTGGTATCCATTGTCGACAGTAGCCTACTATTCCTAGGAACATTCGCACTTGTCTTTGGGTTACAGGCATTTGCATTCTCTTTATTAATTCTACTCTTTCAGAGGTTACTCTTCTTTTTCCCCTCTCAATTTGATGTCTCAGATATTTAACAGCTGTCCTGCAAAACTGTAACTTTTCAGGTGAGACTTTATGCCCTTCCTCAGCCAAAAGATTTAATAATGCTATGGAGTCAACAACACAGTCTTCTCGGGTGGTCGACGCCACCAATAAGTCGTCGATATATTGGACTAAGACTGAGCTTCCTGGCATCACTAGTTTTTCCAGGCACTTTTTCAGTATCTGGTTGAAGATGGAAGGACTTTCTGTGTACCCCTGAGGAACACGATTCCACACATAGACTTTCTGGCACATGCATCAAGGAAGGCTTTTGCGATTCCTTAATTGCGATTATTAAGGAATCGCAATTAAGGAATCGCAAATGCCTATGCATGTAGGAATCGCTATAAAAATAGCGATTCCTAAAGATTCCTTAATTGCGACTCGCAAATTGCGAGTCTCAATTAAGGAATGGCTTCCCATTCATTCCTATGGGCCCACAGGCCCATAGGAATGAATTGGAATTGCATGCACAATTAGCGAGTACCCATTAGGTACTCGCAAATAGCGCATGCAATTTCAAGGGTGCAAGGGTGTCAAAAGGACACCCTGTTGCACCCCTGAAATTGAAATGTGCACCCATGTTGCGCACACACATGTGTGTGTGTGACATGTAACTTTGAAAAATGCACTTTAGTGCATTTTTCAAAGTTTTTGCAAATTACCGACCTGTATTATTTTTCGGTAAATTGCAACCCCTAATAGCGAATTCGCTATTTTAAATTGCTTCTAGCATTGCATTTAAGGAATCGCTATTTGCGATTCCTTAAATGCAATCGCAATTTGCGATTTTTGCATTTGGGATGATGCATCCCAAATGCAAAAATACCGGTCGCAAAGGGGCAGATTCTGAGAATCTGCCCTTTTGCGACCGGTTTTCAGTTTGATGCATGGGGCCCTTTGTTCTCAAATTTAAATGAGAAAAGATACTGGCTGTCTGGATGCAATGGTATTGAAAAGAATGCTTGACACAAATCAATTACTGTGAACCATCCTGCATTCCAAGGGATCTGGTATAGAATTACTGCAGGATTTGGTACTATGGGACAACATGGTTCCACAATCTTGTTTATTTTACGCAGGTCCTGAACAATCCTATATTTTCCACTAGGTTTCTTTAGTCCCATGATTGGTGAATTACATGGGCTACTCATTACTTCTTTTAGGATGTTTTGTTCTACCATTCGTTTTATTTCTTCAATGACTCCTGCCTTTACTTCTGCACTCATTTTGTACTGTCTGGTATTTGGGAAAATTGCACCTTCTTTTACCGTAATTTGAACTGGATCTATTTTTGCCATAAGTCCTACTTCTTTTCCGGTGAAATCCCATACTATTGGGTTTACTGTACCTTTTAATTCTTCTGGTAACTCGTCTCTTGTTATTAACGAAAACATTTCGTCTATTTCTGTACCTTGTTTTGCAACCATAATTTTATATACATGGTCCTCATCTGGTGTCTGAACTGCCACACCATCTGGCGTGCAGAAAATTGTACAGTTCATTTTGCACAATAAATCCCTACCTAATAAATTTACTGGGCTAGAATCGCACACTACAAATTGGTGCATTTCTCTGAAGTTTCCTATTTTGACTTTCATTGGTTCTGTAAGAGGTGTTCTAATTCTTTGATTAGCTACCCCTACTACTTGGATATCTTCACCAGAGAGAGGAAGGTCTGGGATGCCTGCTGATCTCACAGTAGACCTGGTAGGACCAGTGTCCAAAAGGAAAGTAATATCATTACCTTTCACATTTCCTTCAACATATGGACCAGACTGATCTACCTGTAAGGATGCGCCAAGTACGCACTCCTTCTTCCCCTCTCCTAGGCACCGTCATGAGTTGAATTCACAGTAATTGTCCTGTAAAAGAAATTGTGATGTCATATAATCATTCTTACCACTCCCTCCTGGGTATCCAATGTCTGTACCATGCTTTGCTCTGCTTACATTACCCTGAACAGGTGGAGGTGGTAATTGACTCTGGGGATTTACACCCTGCTGTGTGTCATTCTGTGTCTGTGGATTTAAGTTTTGATTTGGGCCATTATTATTCCGAATCTTTTTACATTCATCCTTCCAATGCCCCAATTTTCCGCATCCATGACAAGGAAATTTCTTTTTAGCTTCTTCTCTACTCATTCGTCCTCTAAATTTTCCACCATTTCCCGTATCACCACTCGTTCCAGAATCTTTTCCTTGATTTTCACTCGGATTTTCCAAATTAATTCCCTGCTTTTCTGCCATTTTCACCTGAGCCCACATCACCTTTTCTTGTAATTTCTTGTGTCTATCCTCAATATTGTCTCCACAATATTTTGCATACTTCAGAATCTCATCTATGGGCTTTCCCTGCCAACACAGCATGTGTTGTTTAATCATCTGGCAAATCTCTGGCTTCAGACCGTAAACAAATCGATACACAAACTGACTCATGTTTTTGTCTCCAATGTCCTCGAATCCACTATACTGTTTAAACACCTGCAATAAACGCTCATAATAGGAATGTACTGTTTCACTGGCTTCTTGGGTGGTTCGATCTATTTTCACCCAATCTGTTTCTTTCGGTGGTATTTTCCCTTTCAGGTAAGTTATCACCTGCTGATACTTTTTCATTACGTCATTTGACGGGGCACCTGTTTTCGGATCTCCGGGATATTCATCACTAGGCCAATCGACTGTGATTTTACAATCTGTCCATAAATCGGCAGGTACCACTATGTCAAACAACCCATCTAAATCCTTCAACAATACCTTTGACACCTTCACAAACCTTTCAACCTGCTTGTACCATTCAATTGGTTTTTCCTCAATTTTGGAAAATCATTCGTAAATGATAAAATATCCTGTCTGCTCCATGGGACATGTACATATCCTCCTCCCGCAACTTCTCGCATTGGATACATTTGATCTGCTTTTCCTGCTTCCTTCATCACATATTCAGATGCTGTTCTACTTGTTCGTGCCTCTTCCTTTTTCTTGGCCCACCTAGTTCTCCATTTATCTAAGTCTCCCCATTTTTGTAAAACTAACATTAATTCTCTTATTTGTAATCTTCTTCCAGAGGCATTCATATTTTCTAAGTCTTTATCTGAAAATTCTGCTCTATAGGGTTTCTGTAATACCTTTGATCTCCCTATTTCTATTCCCATCTGTAATGCTAAATTGGACAATTTTTCATGAAATAACCTTACATTTCTGGTGATACTCCTGCATAGGAACAATAATTCTTCTTCATCATAGGTATTTAAGCGTTCTAGTCCTACATTTCCTGCTATTATTTCTTCTAATTCGACTTTTAATTTATGAATGTCCATTATTTTCGCAGGTGTGCACTGTTTAACTGACCCTTGCACCCATCTTTCTAGATCTTCAGGTGTTACTATGGTAGCACTTTTTGCTCCTGATGAAGTTACTAAACTTACATCTTTTGAACCTCCAGGTACATCTTTTCTTGGAGTACTATTTACAGAACCTCGAATAGGCAAGTCCATAAGTGATATTGTGGATTCACAGTCACTAAATTGATCCTCAATTATAACTGGAGCTTCAGGTTTGGGATTACTCACAGGAGTAGGTGTAAGTATGAGTTGAGGACAATTTCCCTGAGTACCATATAATGGAACTACTGGACCAATTGTTACAGGAATAGTCAACGAATCAGGATGTACTTTTATCTGAGTTATTTTCTGTATTAATTCTGTTCTGGTCTTTTCTAGGGCTTCTTTTTCTTTATCATGTAGCATTCTATTCGGGGTGAATTCATGCATTACTTGTGGTACCATTGGAGTTTTCGGTGGTGCACTTGGGGTGCATCCACTTGTCCCTTCCTGATATGGTGGGGGATTTCTTAACATTTCTTCCATAAATTCGTCTTCAGACTCCTCATTTCTCATTAAATGTTTTGTCTTTTCTGTACATTTTCCTCCTGATTTCTCTCCTTCTGTGAATAATGGATACAGTCCTTCTGTAATCATTGCCCTTCTCCATTGTTTCATCTGACCCTCTCTAGACTCACGTAAATATCTGGGGTAAAATCCTGGGTAACTCCTATTACTTCTAGATCGGTCCCGCTCAAATGCCTCGGTTTCCCATTCCTCTAGTGCTTCGTACTGAGTTAATCTAGGTCTGGGTTCTAAGTCATTCATCCTCAATCTCAAGTTCTGAAGAATTCGCCCATTGAACGTGCCATTCTGGGGAAATGCTAATACTCCATCATTTTTGGTGTATTCTATCCAATTCTCCATCCATACACAAGTATGATAACCTCTCTCCATCATCATAAATGATGCTGGCGTTTTAGCTGGTGGAATAATAATTCTCTCTAGTTTTGATTGGTTTGTCCTTTTTAAAATAATTTTAATCTTTTGTAAGAATGACATTTTTCTCCTTTCTCCGAACATTCTATCTAATCTTCTGTGTACAAAATTATATTCTGCAAAACCTAAGAATCTCCTATCCGGACGAGTTCCTATTAAAGTCGGATCACGTTTTAACATGCAATCCTTATCCACTAAGAATTTTTCTTCTATACTTTCGACCAATCAAATGTCTGCTATCTTTTATTTCTGAGCCAATCCTTGCGCGGCCTTTTGGTGACGTTTCTCTGTCAACCCCTCCTTTACAATCTGTTCTTTTCTGTCCTCGCTGGTTTAACCAATCCCAGCGCGGCTCCTGTGACGTCAGTACTACTCCTGACTACTGACCCCTCCTTTACAAGTGTCTCTCCACACCCGCTGTTTCAACCTACCACAGCGCGGCGTTTTGTGACGTCAGCTCCCTCTCCGGCAACTGACCCTCCCTTTACAAAAATGTACGCAAACTTATTTTCTCTATAAATCTTACATTTCAGTAACAACATAAAACATTCGCTATCGTGCCAGTTTCCACTAATTTTGAAAAGGATAGTTTCTTCCACACTTTAGTAAAACCTTTCCTTTTACTAAATCATATACTACGAGTAAAACACTTCCGTCTACTCTTCACACAAGCTCCAGAAGTACCTGTTACTTCTCCAATGTTACCCTTACTAGGTGATATAACATCAAATTTTTATCAGCGTACCCTTTTGCTATTACTCACACGCATAGAGTCCCTAACGAGTACTTGAAGTCCTGCTTAACTTCTCAGTACTATTTCTGCCTGACAGATAACCTCACTGCAGTATGGCTTCCACTTGCCACCCACTATTCTTTTTACCTACCCCGGAGTAGTCTGGACAACATGTAACAAACTCTAAATTTTAAGCGGATGTTAGTTCATAAAAATACAAATAAAATTCTCATTACCCAATTAACAAAGAGTAACAAAAACCGTCCTCTGCTTACCAGAAAACTGATCCAGCGCAATATTAGCCAACAACATTCATACACCATATACTCACTTGGGTCCATACATTCACACTACACTAATACTTACGCTGGGTGTCAGATGTACTCTTTTATCAAAGTCCCTGCTACCAATTACCTTCTGATTGAAGAGTAATAACTTACCAATGGATCCTTTGCTAATTGGGAAGTTTAAAATGAGTGACATTCATTATAGTACATAATCCTGAAATAATCACTGAGTCAGGAAGTTTTAAAATGTTTATCTAAAGTTTTAGCAGAGTAAAATACAGAAAACACGGTACTTGATTGAAATACCCAGGAAAAAGCATAAAAATGATTTTGCTAATAAATGACGGTGTTTAAGGAAGAGAAGATAGAGACAGCAGCGCAACTAAAGGTTGCAGTATAGTTACCTAAATGCGAGAACCAAGCCCCTTGGCCAAGGAGTTGGAAAAGATAGGACCCAGGAAGGATGAAGAGCAAAGACTTCTTCCAGGATCAGGACAGGACCAGTGACCTCTCTACAACGACGCCTGCGCCGTTCCCCTCTCTGATACTCGACTTCTCTCGATTTTCCCGTGCCTTCCTTCTAATGGACTCCGCCGCCCCCTCCTCAGGACCTCTTCTGGACAGGGATTCAGTCAGCAACCGATCAGCATGGCAGTCTGGAGCTCTTCTGCGTGTTCTGAGAGTCAGCTCTCTCGCAGCATGGACGCCTGTTCTTCGTGAAAGTATGCTCTGACTAATTAACTAATGCTATATTCTATTATACCCTTCTACGCCCATGTACCTCCCCTTAATGTTGCTAAAATATGGGACCACTACTTCTGATTGGACAGGGACAGGGGGTGGATTCTCGCACCATATCGATTTGGCCTAAATTGTAAAGCCTATTGTCTTTACGTTCCCTCCCCTTCAGATTAATACATTCACTTTATTTCCCACCCGTCTCACGACAAATGTTATACAATTTACAGGGGAAAAGTATCATTTTTGTCCTCCGGAAACATGAAGTACAGCATCTTCGGCCAATGGGTCATGGCCTTGGAAGACGTCCAAGTTGACTTCACTTGGCAGGCACACAGGACACATGCGCAGAACCATCTGTCTCTCGAGTTTCAAGTCACCAACCCAGGCCCAAGTTTACGAATTACTAAAAGTGCAAGAAGAAAATATTAAAATCACAAATAAAAAGTTTCACTGTATACCCACTTTCCCTACTCTATTCCCAATTAATTATAATACTATCCTGCATTAGTAGCATTAAGAAAACGACAATATAATAATGACATGAGAGCAAGCTGAAGCATGTGAAAACATTTAGCGGCCATTTTAGTGCACACTGCGCAGAAGCAGAAGATTCCCACCAAGCAAAGAAAGACGTCACACCATGTGATCAGGTTGCGACATGCGCATTGAGGTTCCCGCGCTTTAGCGGACATTTTGGATTACAGACAAGCGTTATTCATTAGTAAAACACATAAGCAAGCTTCTGTCCCTCTTGTGTTTGTGAATGCAAAGTTTAGTTTTGACAATACAAGTTTAATAAATTAATACTATGAGGAAGATTGCGTACAAGCAAGTTTCATTTTTTTGAAACCTTGCTCCATCAATGGATTAAACCCAGATCAGTTGACTGGGGGTGAGTGCTTGCAATGTTCAACACTCTGTCCATCATCCCCTTTGGTTTTGCCATATAAGCCACCTAGTCTGCAGTGGGTTTATCAGAGCTTTAATAGACAAAACAAAGATTACAAGGGATTCCGGGTAGGTTAGAGGCTGGATTATATAAGCAAAGATAACGGTAATGTCCATCCTGAAAGTTTAGTCCATGTCCATGGGATTAATCCTCTCTCTTTATAGGCTTGGTCTGGTGCTTGGAGTCGCCTTTGGCTCTTTCTGTCATTTCGCCAGATCAGAGGAGTAAAGGAAGTATGTACGTGGCCCTCGAAATAAAAAAAACAAACAATAGTCAGGTTTGGGTGGCTTCAAACTCGTATGCATAGACCGTCACCTTCATCCGAGAATAGGGCTGTGTAAACCAACAGATAACAGGTGGTGTTCCCTGCAGTGCCATGCAGATGCAAGCAATTAGTGCCCCGACTGCCACCACCCAGTCGTGAGATAATGAATAAAAAGTACTTGCCGGAAGCCACGGCCCTCCTGGGTCGTGGCAGTAGGAGCCTCACCGCCCTCCTCCTCTCCGGGTCGGTCAGACCTTCTGGCGTTAGCCCTAGGCGGTGGTGTCATTGCTTCCTCTCCTGCGGCGTCTTCTTCTTCCTCCGCGTTTGACCATCCTGCCTCCTGGAAGTCCGACATCTCCTCTCTTGCTCCTGGAACTCGCCTTTGCTTCCCGTACTCTGTCTTCCCGCAAGCTGACTCGGCGTTCTTCTTCTGCCCCTTGTTGACCTCCCCGTCTGTACTTCCTTCCTTTTTAACAGCTTGGGCCGCATCTTCTGGAATGCTGTCTTCGTGTTCCTGGCGGCCGGTCGCGGGCGCCATCTTGGAAATCCCGCTCGGGAGAGCCGCAGGGTTACACCACCATGACAGTGGAGTTTCCAGCTGCACAGCTGCTCAACCTTCTCTTCCAAGTGTATAAACAAAGATTTCTCTTGGATTACAACTCACAAAGGGTCAATTTACCACATTCAACCATATTCAACACGTAGTTCAAATATACTAATGCCACTATTGTTTCAGAACCCATAAACCAATTATAAACACATAAAGAATCTTACGTAAGTATTACAAAAATTCATTTATTAAAACCACAGTCTTCCTATTGCGGAGTAGTACCGGATGTTCTTCCACGCGGCAGACCCATTCTCTTAAAGAATCCCGCGAGAACGTATTGTGAGAACGTACCGGGATGCAACTTTTTTGATCAAGGGAGATCTGAAACCCCTTCATATCGGACGGAGGACTGATTTGCCTCCGGCAAAAAGATTGTTGTCATTGGAGAGGGCTGCCGTCTACATTGGCTAGTCTTTTGAAATATTGGTATAGAAATGCCTATTCGTTTAGCGGTTGATATTTCGTGAAATAAGAGAACATCAAAGTTCCAGAATCTACAATCTCAAATAAGAAGATATTATATGCCAATAATACTCCACGATAGAGAACTTATTTCTTCTTGATGGAACAGTGCCATTACGAGGCACATATGACACTGTGCTAACTCCAAGAGAGACATTAATTTTAAGAGTCCTGAAGAAGGTGGCGTAAAAATACATAGCTCACCGAAACGCGTCAACGCTTTTTGTGATTGTTAAATTCGAGGAACGTTTCAGCCTAATTATAAAAGGATTGATAGACTCCAACGCAACAGATTCAATTGAATTAACGCATTTATGATGATTTTTAATGTGTCACTTGTTTTCGTCTCTCATGTATATTGAAATCTATTTGTTATATGTACAAATCTGCTGAAATATATTTTTTTAACTTGTCTAGATATAATTGGTTACATTATTGTGCTCTACATTACTGACTGTGGTTTTAATAAATTAATTTTTGTAATACTTACGTAAGATTCTTTATGTGTTTATAATTGGTTTATGGGTTCTGAAACAATAGTGGCATTAGTATATTTGGACTACGTGTTGAATATGGTTGAATGTGGTAAATTGACCCTTTGTGAGTTGTAATCCAAGAGAAATCTTTGTTTATACACTTGTTGTATTTGGTACCCCATCTCTTGGATAGTGGGGCCACTCCCTATCTACTTTGAACAACCTTCTCTTCCTACTACAAGTGCTAACCCAGAACAGCAGCAGCAGTCAAGGAACACTTTCGCCTCAGTCTCCCCTGAGCCCTCATGTGTCGCTTACACCCTTTCACCTGATTATGTCTCAATAACTGCTTTCAAGGAGACCCTTAGCACACGTTCAGTTAGTGATCTCTCAGGACATGTCAGAGTTGATAGGTGAGGTAAAGGTTTTTGGAGGTATGCTTACTGAACATCATAGAAATCTATGTAGCCTCCTGACCTCTTTGATTGCAGACATTACATCTCATCTGCTTGTAAAACCCACTCCCTGTTGCAATGGCTCCTGAATTGTTAGTGTTAATTTTTTCCCACTCAACGCCATAATAGTAGATTTCTCAGGGGTTGCCCGATCCTGCTATGGCCGCCACATAACGCCCTCTTCTGAGGAGGATACCAATGTTGTGGTAGTAAAAGGTGACCTGGAAGATGGCCTAGAACTTTTGTAAACCAAACACAAGATGATGATGAATGGAACGCTGAAACTTTTCAGACACTCACCCCCAATCACAGATCTGGGTTGAATCCATCATTGTTCTTTAGCTCACTTTGCCACCCCAGTTCAGACCCAGCCATACTTGTTCCTCATGAGAACAGTCCAACCCGCACTGCCAAGCCAGGTCTTCCCTGCACCGGAAACAAGCATCTTGGGACTGGTTTCGGGATAACACCCCCCATCAGCCAGACTAGCTTGAATCCAGTGGCAAAGTGAGCAAGGGACCCACGTCTGGGCATACCCTGCCAACTTAGGGCGAACAAAGCAAACACAAGGAGATGATGAACGGAGTGCTAAAACTTTCCAGACACTCACGCCCAGTCACAGATCTGGGTTGAATCCATCATCGTTCTTTAGCCCGCTTCGCCACCTCAGTTCAGACCCAGCCATATGCAAATCAGTCTTGACCCTGTTCCTCGTGGGAACATTCCAGCCTGAACTGCCAAGCCTTGTCTTCCTTGGACCAGAAACAAGCATCCTGGGACCGGTTTCGGGATAACACCCCTCATCAGCCATGCTAGCTTGAATGCAGTGGCAAAGTGAGCAAGGGACCCACGTATGGGCATACCCAGCCAACTTAGGGCGAACAAAGCAAACACAAGGAGATGATGAACAGAGCGCTGAAACTTTTCAGACACTCACCCCTGTCACAGATCTGGGTTGAACCCATCATCATTCTTTAGCTCACTTCACCACCCCAGTTCTTAGTAGAACTTTTGTACCCATACCAGGAATAGCCATCTGATACTCACTCTGGTTTGGAGAAACAACTTTATTTATGATTTGAACATATGCCTTTCCTTTGAACATTTGACTTTCTATTGGACCTTGGCCTCCAAGTTTACCTTTACTCTCAGAGTAAAGAGACTATTTTAATTTTACCTTGTTCTAAGCACTCCACACATAAAGATTATAATAGATGTATTTTGATTAAACAATTTAAAAAAGATCAAATGTTTTCTTTGGTTTTTATGAATAGGTCGTTATTGAGGAATGAATAATATAATATTTGGGTTCCTTGAGAAATCTGGAGGCATTTCGATGGTGTTTGAAATTTGCTTCATGGTTTTCAACATAATTACATCTAACATGGCTACAAATGCGTGAAACCTTAAAAGACTTTAGGTTAGTTGTTTTAATGTTTCATTTTTAAAGGTGATCACAGATGAGTTTTTAACAAACTGTGAAGGATGCATAGAAAATTTATTTTAACTGTGTGTTTGAGTTAGAGAATTGGAAAATGTATATTGTTTTGAGAACAGTTTAAATTTTTCCCAGGGTGGTGATTGTTAGCATCTCCACATATGCATTACTGGTTGTGGTGGTGCTTGTATTGGTGATAGTCAAAACCCTTTTTAGAGGGACACAGGGCAAACAGGAGCTACTGGGCCCAATTGTGGGGGTTAAGGCCTTTGACTCCTGATGTTCTGAGGCCTGACCTACTATGGGTCCTTAGTAACTGGGCTAAGTACTTCCCCTTTCAACACTTGGCTCTCAGTGTTAGCACTGATTGAGCAGTTCAAGACTCATTGAGGGGGAGATTGGTTTGAGGAATACGCAGACACAAGAATCAAAGTTCAAACAGTAACCACAAGGTGATTGTCCAGTCAAATATTTGCTTTTATGAAAAAGTAGTCTTTTATTATAAGCACACAAACCACAGAGGCAGCACACCAAATAATAACAACAGTCTCTTAAGTGTGGTGCACCTTCACCTTCCTAGCCAGTATCTCGAGTCCCTTCATCCCCTTCTAGAGAGAATGGTAATTACCCATTCGATACTCAAGGCAACTCCCAGATGTGGCCCACACTGGTTCCCCCCGTGGCAAAGTCTAAGTTTGGCTTTAAGTTTCAACTTTAACAGTGCCATGTGCTAAGTTCATCAAAGTCCCTAGCGGGTCTGCTGGTCTCGAACAGTCTTACCGGAGCTGATGGAAGCCGGCAAGTGTGGGTAGGATAGGGTAGGATAGTATTTGTAAAGCGCACTACACCCGAAGTTGTCAAGGCGCTGAGCGGACGAAAGCAAAGAGAAAAGCGCTATCAGCCGATTAAGAAGAAAATAGCCATGTTTTCAGAAGATTTCTGAAGACCGAGAGGGAGTCTGCATTGGAAATGAAGGGGGGCAACGAATTCCAAAGCTACAGAGAAGGAGCGGCCACCCCATCTGGACCTGCGAAATCTGGGAGAGACCAGTTTTTTTTGTGTGGATGATCTCAAGGTCCTCCCAGGAGTGTACCATTGAAACATGTTTTTTAGATGAGGCGAACCTTTACTATGCATAGCCTTGTATACCGTGCTCAGGACCTTGAAGGAAATGCGCTTCCTGATGGGGAGCCAGTGCAAGGTTCGAATCCCCTCCCTGGCAGAATGATGCTTAGGAATGTTAAGGATCAGTCTTGCCGCTGCGTTCTGTACCACCTGGAGCTTATTCAGTGATACCGCATTGATGTTAAGGTACAGGGCGTTGCAGTAGTCAAGACGGGAGGTGATCAATGCATTGATGGTGGACCGATGCAGTTCAGATGGAATATATGGCAGCACCTTTCTAAGAGTTCTTAAAATATAGAAACAGGTGCTGATTGTACGGCTGACTTGGGCATCAAAGGTTAACCCCTCGTCAAAAATGACCCCCAGATTTTTCGCTGTCCTAACCGGGACAGGAAGGGGACAGCAGTCTGCAGGCCACCAGACATTAGACCAGATGGAATTCTGTGAGCCAAATACCAGCACCTCGGTCTTGTCTGCATTGTTCTTTAGTGAGTTGCCCTTCATCCAGCAAATAATGCTTGACATACACTGATTAAACTTCTCTGCGACTGATTGCAAATCATTCGAGATGGAGACAATGGTTTGTGTGTCGTCCGCATAGGAGAGCACCTGGAATCCGAATGATCTTACCAGCTCGGCCAGAGGGGTCATATAGAGGTTAAAAAGAGTAGGGCTCAGTGAGGATTCCTGAGGGACCCCACAAGGAAGGCCGAAAGCCTTAGTTCTGAAGCCTCCGCAGCTAACGACATGCGTTCTACCGGTCATAAAAGAGTGGAGAAGCCGCTGGGCCTTTCCCATAACCCCCACTTCCCGCAGGCGCTGAACCATGCGCACCGGGGAGACAGTGTTGAATGTTGCCGACAGGTCGAGCATGATCAGCACCGCCGAACCACCCTGATCAACCTGCAAGCGAATATAATCAGTAGCCGCGATAAGAGCAGACTTGGTGCTGTGGCCAGCGCTGAACCCGTTCTGGGAGCGATCTAGGATTTCCTGGGATTCTGCGTATTTCATCGGTTCAATATTGATGAATTTCTCCATGATTTTAGCAGGAGCGGGGAGAAGGGAAATAGGTCGGAAATATTTCAGCTCCCAGGGGTCGGAGTTGGGTTTCTTGAGAAGCGGTGAGACAATGGCTTCCTTCCAGGTAGCCGGGTAGCTACTGGATAAGAGTATTTTGTTGAATACCTTGCACAGAAAGTTGGCTACTAGATCATGCTCCGGTTTAAGTGTGTAGGGCATACAGGGGTTCGAGGGAGCCCTGGATTTTAGGCCAAGTAAAAGTTCTTTAGTTTGTTGAACTGAGATTTGTGGAAAACCGGAAAAGACATTCTTCCCGGAGGCCTGGAGGAGTTCCCTAGCAACCGGTTCACCCCCATCCTCCACGGCTTCCCCACTAACTGAATCATCATTTTTAGTAGGGGTGAACTTGTGGAAGATCTTAAGGACTTTGTCCTAAAAGTAGATTGCTACTCTGTCACAGAAATCTTGGGAGGGGTTCATTGGCTGTTGCCCTGGGTAGACGGTGCTGCTTCCGTGGAGGCCTCCTCCTGGTGCATGTGGGTCACCAACTGGCAATACATAAGGGTAAAAGCCCTTACTTCATGGTGGCCCGCATCTGGCATACAGGGGTTTAAAGGTGGTACCCACCTGGAATATGGTGGTTGCTGACTGGCATTGCAAAAGGGAAATGGCCCTTACATCACTGTGGCCCCCACCTGGCATACGGGGATCACTGACCGGCACTGTAGCAATTGCCCTGACCGGACCTGGAGTTTCACACTTCGCTCACTGAGATCTACTCAGCAGGATCCCTAATGGGCCTCACTCCCTCCAGACGCTCCCCTCTGCCTCATAGGGTCCACTGTTCTTGGCAGGCGGGCAGAAGGCTAGTGCTCCAGGCTCATGGCAAGTGGTCTTGCTCCCTGGGTGATTGCTCATGTCACTTAAATCCTGGTAAGAGCAGTAGCCCTCTATCTTTACTAGGGTAGCACTTAGGGAACCCCTAACAGTCCTCCCAGGCCAACAGGACCGCATCACCATGAGACAGCCCTAAATGATGGCACACATGAATGATCTGTTTTTGCCCATGACCAAAAATCGTTACCAACGTTCCAGATATCATTGTACCTGGGGCACTCAGGGCAAGGGTGCATATCTGCCACCATCCGGGAAACCTTCTGCCACAATTGTGGTGCTAGTGATGGCGTTTGTGCTTGTGTTGATGGTGGTTGAGGTGGTGGTGTGTGTGATGATCTTGCATGCAGTGATTGTGGGTGAGGCAGAGGTAGTTGAGGTGGAAGGTTTTTTTTTTTTTGGTCCTCATTTGCCTTTTTTTCACCCTTCTTCTAACTTAACCAGCCCCGGGTTTCATACCTCATTTATACTGGACAAAAGGGGGAAGGGAGGGAGACAGCACAAAGTGAGGCCTCCCACAGAGGCACCCTCGTATTCCTTCTGGGAGACCTCGTCCTCTGTTTAACCGCCTACCAACCCCCAAGTCCTCCTGCTTACACAGGAAGGACTAAAAAAAACAGCCGAAGCAGATGAAAGGCTTAGTCATTGAACCGTTTTTAAAATTCCCCAACCATCAACCACACCAAGACAGAAAGGGAATCCAGAATTCATATCTCTTTCTCAACTGATCCAAAGTATCCAGCTTAGCAATATATTTCCTCGATTGGAGCCAGTCACCCTCCATTGGTGAAGCAGGAGATACCCATAATTTACATATCTCTCTACGAGCCAAGAGTATAGCATAACATATTAACTTTGCACCATCCTTGGTAACATTACATTGCAGATCTAGTCCCCCAAATATTATCAGTTCAACACTTACCTTGATCTGCACTTTCAGGATATTAGACAGGCAATTACTCACGGCCTCCCAAAAGGATTGGATCTTCAAGCAGCGTACAAACATGTGAAGGTCATCTTCATTTGGACTGCCACACTTAGGACACACCACCACTCCTCCTGACCCAAATTTCGACAGCCTTCGTGGAGACCAATAGGCCCTGTGCATGGTAAAGAAATGGTTCCTCCTGAGATACGCAGGTTTGACTACTTTATAAAGCATAGACATAGATACTTGCCATTGATCTTCCATCGCAGTCTCTGGCAAGCATCCGCCCCACAGATCTTCAGGTAACGTAAAAGCACCGTCCTCCGCCTCAAGCAGCAGCCAATACCAAAGTGCAATTTCTTTTTTGAACACAGAGCTAGACAGAAGCTTTTCCTCCAATTCATTTGAACCACCTATTTCTTCACCCGACGCCCGTGCCAACTCTGGATCTGAAGATATTTAAATCTTGAAAGGCTCGAACCCAACTCCTGCTCACACCAGGTCCAAGAAACTAAATCTCCATCTGGAAACAGCTGCTTCCACCTTACAATACCCGCCTCTTTAAGTGGTCGAGCCAAAAGATCCTTAGACCACATTGGAGAGCCTGGCGCATCCCAAATCGGGGCTGACCAACTTAAGTACGGAATTTTTAGGGCTCTTCTGATTCTGTACCATGTTTCAGCCATCGATTTTAACACCTTTAATCTGACCTTCTTAAAATACTTCGGATCAGCAAATTTAAACATAAATCCCACTTCTGCTCCCTCTTCTTCTCTCAGCATTTCTTTAAACATCCTTCCTATCTCTGTATTCGCAGGGGAGTCTAATAGCATCCTTCCATTTTTCAAAAGAAATGCCCAAGAATAGAATAACAAATCCGGCAAAGGTAAGCCCCCCTTAATCAGTCTCCTTCTCAATTTTTTCCAAGAAAGCTGTGGTCCTTTTGACGCCCAAATAAATGAAGTAATTTCGCTTTGCAGTCTTATGAACCACTCTTTCCGAAACGTTAGGGGATTGTTTCAAACAAAAAGGTAATCTTCGGCAAAACAATCATCTTGACCAAGTTTACTCGACCATATAATGTGAGTGGGAGATGCATCCATCCTCGTAGACTCGCACTAATCTCCTTCTTAACTTTATCAAAATTCATCTTGGTAAGATCTGTAATATTCTGGGTAACCCTAACCCCCAAATACCTTATTTCTTTTTTACATTCCATCCCCTCTGTCTCCATATTCCAGGCCATAACTTCAGTTTTCTGCTCATTGATGCCATATCCCGAAATCTTCCCGAAATCATTCGTTATACCCAACAGACACCCCATCGATTGTTGTAAATTTGTTGTGAGAATTAAAATGTCATCAGCATAGAGCCCAATCTTTTTATTCCAGCCATGAAATTCAAAGGGCAATATACCTTGACTACTCCTAATTTTTCTGGCCAAGGGTTCTATATATAAGTCAAACAAAAGTGGGGACAAGGGGCATCCCTGCCTTGTTCCCCGCTCAATCTGTACCGGTTGTGTCAATACTCCATTAACTAGCACTCTAGCATTCGGAGCCTTATATATAGCTTTTAATATTTTACAAAAATTTGCACCCAAGTTAAGGCACTTTGCCAATGTCTGCAGGTATACCCAATTTACGCGATCAAACGCCTTAGCGGCATTTAGCGCTATTACTGCCAAGGGAAGATCGTAAGCCGTAGCCATATCTATAGATCCTATCAAAGAATATATCAACTCCTTCAGAGTTCTTCCTTTAATGAAGCCCTTCTGATCCTCGTGGACTAAATTAGGCATTACCACATTTAACCTTATTGCCATCACCTTCGCAAACAGCTTATAATCGACATTTAAAAGAGAAATAGGCCGATACGATTCTACATTTTTTAATGACTTGCCAGGCTTTGGAATTAACGTTATATTAGCCTCTTTCCAAGACTCCGGTAATTCAAAGTCAAACAGAAAAGCAGCATTAAAAATCTGTCTCAATATAGGTATTAACTCACTAGCCAGTGCTTTATACACCTCCGCTGGAAGGCCATCAGGCCCTGGAGCCTTCCCCTTCTTACCAACCCTAATAGCCTCCTCCAACTCCTCAACAGAGATCTCCTTATTCAATACCCCCATTTCTTCTTCTGATAATGGGTCCATGTCATCTAACCAAGCCAGCACCTCACTCTCCATAACAACCAGATCTTCCTTATATACCTTTCCAAAATACTCATAAAAGGCTAAAGCTATTCCACTACTATCACTTAGAACCACATCTGACCCTTCACACCTAAATCCTTTGATCAGGTTTCTAACCTGATCACTTTTTGCCTTCCAGGCTAGTAATTTGCTACAGCCCTCCCCATATTCAAAATGTGCCAACTGGCTTGCCTCCCACTTCTCCTTAACTCTATCTCTTAAAACTCCTGACAAACATGCTTTCAAATTTATTATTTCCTCCCTCTCCTTCTCACAGCTTTCCTGACTTCCTGCGTTTATTAAGACTGCTTCTAATTTCCGAATCTGTTCTTCTAAATCTGAGACTTTTTATAATATATTCGTCTTTTTCCTGCAGCTAACGAACCAAGCCTACCTCTTAAAAACGCCTTATAGGCATCCCAGACAATCCCTATCTTAGCCGAACCCTGATTCCTCTCAAAGAACTCCTTAGTTTCCTCCTTTAAAATCTCAATCGTCTCAGACTCGCACAGAATCGTGCGATCCAGCCTCCATCTCGAACTGATCTTCCCCTCCCCCACCCTCACACCCAACAGGATGGCTGAATTATCTGAAAGGTGTACCCCAATATGTTCCACCTCCACAACCTCATCCTTTATTGCACGGTCCACCCAAAAATAATCTATTCGAGACTTATGCTTGTATTTTTTATTATAATACGTAAAGCCCTTTTTTGAACCAGCCTTACATCTCCATATATCGCACAAGCCCCACTGCAGCATCATTAAACGTACTCTATCCGACATCTTGGGGTTGACTGCTGCTCTACTATTTAAAGATCTATCTAATTTATGGTCCAAAACTGTATTAAAGTCCCCTGCCATAATGATCTGACCAGTAAACCCCAGCAATTCATTTGCTAATTCCTCTAAAGGACCAGTGTCATCTTGATTAGGACCACAATAGCCAACCAATATGATATTCTGCCCATAGATCTTTACCTTAACAATTAGCCATCTTCCTGAAGTATTTGAGGCACTCCCTTCTATCAATATACTCGTGCTATGCTTTACTAATATAGCTACACCCTTAGTGACTGCTGTCTGTCTCGTATACATTGCATGTGCAACCCACCTCTGTGCCTTAAAAATCTCCCTGCTCTCTTCTTCCGTCAGATGTGTCTCTTGTAAAATAATAATTTGTGCCTCACAATCCTTCAAATACTGTATTATTCTATCTCTCCTACCCCTCACCCGAAGCCCATTCACATTCCACGACAAAACTTTCAACTGATTACTACTAATCCCTGTCATCTAAAACTCCTGTACAAACCCTGTGAAAATAGACTTGTGAAACCAAGACATCTGAGGTATTTTTTTTATATATTTTTCCCCAAACCCCCTCCCCCCCCACCCTAAGCGAAAACCTATGCCCCACCCACCCACCCCTGGAAAACCCTAACCATCTTCCCATGGCAATAAGCCCTATGAGTGCTCCCTCGGCATGTGGCTACAAAAAAGAAAACCAATATACCCTTTTTTTAAATTATTTTTTTTAGAAAAGCTCTAAAGCAGACAAAATAACCTTCCACTCCCCTCCCCTTTCCTACATAATTGCTTACTCATTCCCCGCCTCGACCTGTTCAATGAACTTGTCCACTTCCTCAACAAAACGAAAAGAATGCATCTTGTTGTTTAACATCACTTTGAGAAGAGCTGGGAATTTTAATTGGACTGAGGCACCTAACTTCCTTAGTGACTCCATTCTTTTACCTAGCTCCCATTGCCTATTAGACGTTGCCACAGACAAGTCAGATCTTACTTCAATCCTTGCACCGTCTACTTCAAGAGTTTTCTTCTTCAAAGCCTTGGCCAGAATCTTCTCTTTCAAGCTGTAAGTAAGAAAATTCACTAGAATTCTCCTGGGTTTGGTTCGGTTTGTGGTTAACCTGAAGGGGTCCCTATGTATCCTCTGAATGTCCCGGGCCATTTCTTCCTCCGTTTCTTCCAGCTGGAGTTCTCTTCTTAACATCTGAATCACAAAACCTTTAATGTCTCCTCCCTCTTTACCCTCAGGAAGTTTTAAGACTTTCAAGTTATTTCTCCTTTGGTAGTTCTCTAGCCTTTCAACTCTATCTTCCTGCTCCCTCTCTCTAGCCCTAAGCCCCTCAATCTCTTTCCTGTTAACCTGCACTTCTTCTCTTAGGTCTCTGACTTCTGCTTCAAGTGCAAGTGTTCTCCCACTTAAATCATCAATCTTTTTCTCCACCACTTCACACACACACCTGATATCCTTCTGGTTCAACTCTGATGTTTCAAACCTGTCACGCATTTCTCGAGTGAGGGTAGTAAGAACCGTAAATAACATACCTATAGAGGGGGCCCCACTCTCAATATCTGTTCCCTGAACCGCCTGAGTCTGCACCTCAGTTTGCACCTCATTCCGCTCTTCTTCACTGTTTATTAAATTCCCCCCCTCTTTAGGGTCTACTCCAGCTATATTACCCTCTTGATTCTCTGTGGGAGCCTCCTCCAATGAATTTTCCCCAACCTCCCCCATCTCTGTAGCTAGGACCTGAAAACGATTAGGACTCAAGAGTGCTGACCAATCCTCCAAGTGCACCGTCCCTTCAACTTGCCCACCCTCCGTTTGACTATTTTGTTTATTTTGCTGTGGCTCCACTGCCGCTATCATGGCGCTATTACTCGATACCAGGGTTTTTGGTAGCACCTTAAAATACGTCCTAAGAGATGGGGTCACCCTGACCTTACGCTCCAAAGACCCCCCTTTGACAGTTTATTTTGACCTGCAGTATCTTTAATAATAAACAAACTGCTCTTAGCCTTTACCTCCTTCTTTTTTACCCCTCGTACCTTTTCACACTTGTATTGTATTGTATTGTATTGTATTAAGCACTTGTAAAGCGCACTGTCGCCCAAAGGGTATCCTGGCGCTGTCAAACATGCGCTCAAATCAGCCGTAGATGGATATATGGCAGTGAGCAGATTGATCGAGGCAGGCTGATTATGGGATGGTTCAATCCCTGGGAAAGAGCCAGGTTTTGACTCCTTTCCTAAACTGCATCAAATCTTCTGACTGTCTGATATTAATAGGGAGTTTGTTCCAAAGCCTTGCTGCCGCAATGCGGAAAGCTCTCCCACCTGATTTAACCTTTCTGAATTTGGGCACCTTAACCTAATTGGCCGAGGATGAGCGTAAACTCCGGGTGGGGACATACCATGCAAATTTGTACTGCATGGGTTTGGGTCCAGTACCGGGCAGTGTTAGACGTCAGGTTTCCTGTACCCTATCCAAGGTATAAATCTAGGAACTACATCTCCCATAATGCCTCAGAAAGGTGTGTTGCTTTTGTGCCTTCCCATGCTGCACAGGGACTGATCAGCTGACAAGCTCAGCTTATAAGCCGTGAGCACCCAATCCATGATGCTTGGCTTTACTTCCTGTAGGGACCTCGCCCTTTGCCTGTTTGGATTTCCTCGGACTTTCCTGTTCCCGGTAACCGCTATCTACCTCTTCTTAGAAACACCTTTACGACCGCCAGTACGAGGAAGCGCTGTGAACAACCTCTGCGGATCGCCTCAATCAGCGCCTGGACTCGCTACCCTCACCTGGTTCTAATTACGGAGGCAAGCGCGAGCCCGCGCTGTTCCCTTCACCGCTCTCCCCCATCTCGAGGAAGAGCTGTTTTTTTGCCTTTCTGTTTTTGATTCCTTATCCTAAAACGCGAGGAGGCGTTGTTATACTTCTATTATTTTGTTTGTTCTTAATCACGGAGCGAAGGGGCTCTCACACCTCACCTTTTTTACAACGCCATAAACGAAACCTTCGTCGCAGTGTACGGACGCGCTGCTCATTAGTGCTTTACTTCATGATCTTCTTGTTGTTCTGAATGCAAGCGCGAGGAAGCGCTGGACATACTTGACCTTACGGAGGTAAAGCAACGTGAGTACCTTTAAATTGTTGGAGTGACTTTTTGCCGAAACAGAGGTGGCGACGGCTTGTGCCTTTATGGAGAAACTAGTGACACATCAAACTCCTCCTGCCTCTCGGATTCTTTATTTTCTGCTTTCTTCTGTTTGGGATTGGATATGAACTCTCCGTACAAGTCCCATCGCAATAATTCCTTCGTGAGTATGTGAAAGCACAATGAACACACCTAAGTTTGATATAAGATAATTAGTGGTAAAAGTATAGAGTTTTCTTTAACCTGTTCTTTCTCATTATCTATTGCTGCAGGTTCTTTTATATCTACTGAGACGCCCCATCTGCCTCTGTGTCTTGTTCTGGAAGCCCCCTGGTGGTCCCTCCCTGTTTCCTCGCTCCCTGGGGATACTGCTCTACCGTTCTGAGTCTATTAACAGAGGGAGACAGTATCTCAGGGGAGAGGAGAGATTCTATCTTCGCTCCCGTGGATATTGGTATTTCTGATTTGGGATCCTAGACCACGACAGAAAGCCAAGCCCACGGTTATATTATCCCCTGAGCGAAGATGAACACGGGAGCCTCATTTGATACCCTTATGGATGACTCCCTATCCCTTGAGACCTCTTTACCCACTATGAATGAGTTAGCGGCAGCAGTTATAAACCTACAAACAGAGCTTAGAGTACTGAAAGGGGAAAATCAGCGTCTGGTTTCTGAGTTAGATGGAATGAAAACACAAAGACAGACTGAAGCCAGAGAGGCTGCCACCTATCCCAAGTTCAAAAAGAGCTACATACAGCCTGCGCATTTCCAAGGCTCCTCTTCTGCCTCTACTTCAGAGTCTGTAGTCTCTCCCCTTCTCCTGTTAGTGTGACAGTTGTAACACCTCCCCTGACCCCTTTAGCAATGCCCGAGAGATTCAGTGGAGACACTAGCAAGTACGGAGTGTTTATGAACCAGTGTCACCTCCAGTTTTTATGTAGAGCTTCCTCATTTCCGGACGACGCGGCAAAGATAGCTTTTATTATCTCCTATCTCAGTGGGAATGCTGCTCTGTGGGCGGTGCCTCTTGTACAAAATGACGACCCCATTTTATACAACCTCCCACAATTCAAAGAAAGAATGAGAAGCCTCTTTGCCCGTCACTCTTATATGCAGGCTAGTGACAATGAACTGTTGAGTCTCAAACAAAGTTCAGGGGATCTGTTAACATATATCACCACTTTCAACAGATTAGTGACTGAAACACAATGGCCTGAAGAGAAGAGAACTTCTTTATTCTACAGAGGTTTAAAAGACGAACTAAAGGATATATTGTCTCAAATAGTGAACCCGCCTGAAGATTGTCCTTCATTTATAGACCTAGTGGTCAAGTTAGACCATAGATTAATGGAAAGAAAAGGAGAAAAATCCAAGGGGGAATACACCCGTCTTTTTTGCCAAAAGCGAGAAGAAAGAATTAAAGGATACAAGTGAGCCCATGCAGATAGGAGAAGTTAGAGGACCAATAACTGTAGAAGAACGTGAAAAACGACGAAAATTAAACCTCTGTCTTTACTGTGGCAAGGGTGGCCATTTCGCTAGAGAATGTCTTGTCAAACCAAGATTACCTCTGAAAACCCCAGCTAGCAGAATGGGTGCAGCCATGTATCCGGAAAACTGAAGGACTTGGTGAGTACCGAGGTCGCTCTTCCAAGTCCTTCTCCCCTTCAGATCTCACACTTCTTGGCTAACACGATGGCTTTAGTGCCTAAACACTTCACCATTACGGTGGTAGTTATATTGCCGTCACAACATAGAAAGACTATGCCCATACTATTAGATTCTGGAGCAACAGGAAACTTCCTAGATATATCATTGGCCAAGAAACTCGGGATTGAATTCGTTCCTAAAACACGTCCTGAAAAGGTGAGAGCTGTTGATGGAACTGAATTATCATCTGGTTTAATCACCTATCAAACCCCTGAACTTGTAATGATGTGTGATAACGGACATGCTGAATCTATTTCATTTGATCTCATTAACACCCCCAACTTTGGTGCCATTCTTGGAGTCCCGTGGCTACAGCTACATAATCCGCTCATTGATTGGGTCTCTAGGAAAGTCACGCTCCGCTCTTCGTATTGTCTAAAGCATTGTTACCATGAGACCGCCCTATGGCACACTCCTCTAAGTTGTGCAGTATCCTTACCGGACTCGACGCCGCTGCCCCCTGAGTATCTTGAGTTTGCAGGAGTATTTGACGAAGTAAAAGCCGTGGCCCTACCCCCTCACAGATCCTACGACTGCAGGATTGATCTAACGCCGGGTGCAGTACTTCCTGTCAGTAGAGTATATGCTCTTACGGAACCTGAGACAAAGTATCTCCATGAGTACCTTCAGGACATGCTAAAAAGGGGTTCATACGCCATTCGACTTCCCCTGTCTCTTCCCCTATTTTTTTATTCCCAAACGTGAAGGTGGTTTAAGGGCATGCTTGGACTATCGGGCCTTGAACAAGGTGACGATAAAAAATAAATACCCTCTTCCACTCATCTCCAGTCTCTTGGATCAGGTGCGTAAGGCCAAAATCTTTACTAAGCTGGACCTAAGGGGAGCCTATCACTTGATCCGAGTCAGAGAAGGAGATGAGTGGAAGACGGCCTTCCGCACTAAGTTCGGACTCTATGAGTATTGCGTCATGCCCTTTGGATTATGCAATGCCCCGCGGCATTCCAATTCTTCGTAAATGAGATCTTAAGTGAATATTTGGATATTTTCGTTATCGTCTATATTGACGATATTTTAATCTATTCTCAGACTGAACACGAACATGTGGAACATGTCAAATTGATTCTACAGCGACTACAAGATCACCATCTGTTTGCTAAATTAGACAAATGTCTCTTTCATGCCCAAAAGGTGGAATTCTTAGGGTTTGTCATCTCTCTTGAGGGTATACATATGGATCCTGCCAAGGTCTCCGCCATAACTGAGTGGAAAAGTCCTAAGACTGTCAGAGAGGTGCAATCCTTTTTAGGATTTGCAAATTTCTACCGGCGATTTATCAATCGTTTTTCTGATCTGGTCACTCCCATCACCAGATTATTAAAAAAGGAGTATCTTTTGAATGGAACGATGTTTCCGAGCAGGCTTTCCAAACGCTGAAGAATAGTTTCACTTCCGCTCCCATTATAAGACATGCGGACGAAAATCAGCCATACTATGTAGAGGCCGATGCCTCTCAATATGCAGTTGGGGGATTCTTTCACAACGTGATTCACAATCAGGAACACTCCATCCAGTGGCCTACTTTTCTAGAACTCTTTCACAAGCTGAGCAAAATTATACCATCGGAGAAAGAGAACTCCTAGCCATTAAAATGGCTTTTCAAGAATGGCGCCATTATCTTTTGGGTTCACCTCACACCATCACTATTTACTCAGACCATAGGAATCTTCAGTTTTTAGGTCTGCCCGAGCCCTTACTCCTCGGCAAATGAGATGGGTTTCCTTTTTTCTGAATATGATTTTGTTATCACTTTTCGCCCTGGCTCGAAACACGGTAAAACAGACGCTCTCTCTCGCTTAGGAAAAGATCAGAAACACATAGTGGAAACTCCTTACCTATTATACCTGAGAATAAAATCATATCCATTAGCGAAAAGACCGACACTTTTGTTTCACAACTAGATCATGCCTTTTTGGCGCTTGATCGTGAGAAGTGGTTAACAGATCCTTTGAACAAAATAGTGAGCGATTTGTTTTATCATGAGGACCGTTTGTTTATCCCTACAAAAGAAACCCAAGACTTGATAATACAATGGTGCCATGCCTTGCCATTGGCTGGTCATCCTGGAGGAGAAAAGACAATTCAAATATGTCAGAGATGGTTCTGGTGGAAAGGCATGACCCAAGATATAATTAATTTTGTCAAAGCTTGTCCAACTTGTGCACGTCAGAAGTCATCACATTGTGCTCCTGCGGGTCTTTTACAGCCTCTGCCCGTCCCAGATATACCCTGGTCATCCATCAGCATGGATTTTATCACGGACCTACCCACCATAAGAGGATTCACCACTATATTGGTGGTGGTGGATATGTTGTCCAAAATGGCCCATTTCATCCCTCTTAAGAAGCTACCTAGCGCCAAAGAACTCGTAGACACATTCATTGAAAGCATAGTCAGGCTACATGGGTTGCCCTCAGTCATATTCTCCGATAGAGGACCACAGTTTGTGTCCAAATTCTGGCAAGGATTATGTAGGGCTCTTCATATAGACCATCGTCTCTCCTCGGCTTACCATCCGCAAACGGATGGTCAAACCGAGATAACAAACCAGACTCTGGAACAATATCTACGATGTTTAATCAGCACTACTACTAGTGATTGGCTCCAGGCTCTTCCTTTGGCTGAATTCGCATATAATAATTCCACACATTCTGCTTCCAAGGTTTCACCCTTTTTCTTCACCACAGGATATCATCCAAAATTTCTTCCCCTCTCTTTCCTCTCTCAGATGTCCCCGCAGTCACAGACCACTACACTCATCTTTTGTCTATATGGGAACAAGCCAAATTAGAACTAATGGAAGCCAAACACTCCATGAAGACAGATGCAGATAAACATAGACGCCCTGCCCCAGATTACAAGGAAGGTGGGCAGGTATGGCTGTCCACAAAAACCTCAGGTTATCAGGCCCTCGTAAATTACAACCCAGATATGTAGGGCCTTTCACTATTGTAAGAACGATCAACCCGGTTACAGTAAAGCTAGATCTTCCACCTGAAATGAGGATACATCCCGTTTTCCATACCTCCTTGCTCAAGGTGTATACCCCTCCCTCCTGCCCTGAGCCTCCACCCCCTCCTATCGTCGTGGAAGGAGAGTTAGAATATGAGGTGAAAAGCATCTTAGATTCCAGACTACATAACGGAGAATTGCAGTACCTCATAGATTGGGTGGGGTATGCCCCTGAAGACAGAACTTGGGAGTCTGCAGAGAATGTACATGCTCCTGTGTTGATGAGAAGGTTTCACGCTCTACACCCCTCTAAACCTAGACCGGTGTATAGACCGTTAGGGAGGAGAACTGTTAGACGTCAGGTTTCCTGTACCCTATCCAAGGTATAAATCTAGGAACTACATCTCCCATAATGCCTCAGAAAGGTGTGTTGCTTTTGTGCCTTCCCATGCTGCACAGGGACTGATCAGCTGACAAGCTCAGTTTATAAGCCGTGAGCACCCAATCCATGATGCTTGGCTTTACTTCCTGTAGGGACCTCGCCCTCTGCCTGTTTGGATTTCCTCGGACTTTCCTGTTCCCGGTAACCGCTATCTACCTCTTCTTAGAAACACCTTTACGACCGCCAGTGCGAGGAAGCGCTGTGAACAACCTCTGCGGATCGCCTCAATCAGCGCCTGGACTCGCTACCCTCACCTGGTTCTAATTACGGAGGCAAGCGCGAGCCCGCGCTGTTCCCTTCACCGCTCTCCCACCATCTCGAGGAAGAGCTGTTTTTTTTTGCCTTTCTGTTTTTTGATTCCTTATCCTAAAACGCGAGGAGGCGTTGTTATACTTCTATTATTTTGTTTGTTCTTAATCACGGAGCGAAGGGGCTCTCACACCTCACCTTTTTTACAACGCCATAAACGAAACCTTCGTCGCAGTGTACGGACGCGCTGCTCATTAGTGCTTTACTTCATGATCTTCTTGTTGTTCTGAATGCAAGCGCGAGGAAGCGCTGGACATACTTGACCTTACGGAGGTAAAGCAACGTGAGTACCTTTAAATTGTTGGAGTGACTTTTTGCCGAAACAGAGGTGGCGACGGCTTGTGCCTTTGTGGAGAAACTAGTGACACATCAAACTCCTCCTGCCTCTCGGATTCTTTATTTTCTGCTTTCTTCTGTTTGGGATTGGATATGAACTCTCCGTACAAGTCCCATCGCAATAATTCCTTCGTGAGTATGTGAAAGCACAATGAACACACCTAAGTTTGATATAAGATAATTAGTGGTAAAAGTATAGAGTTTTCTTTAACCTGTTCTTTCTCATTATCTATTGCTGCAGGTTCTTTTATATCTACTGAGACGCCCCATCTGCCTCTGTGTCTTGTTCTGGAAGCCCCCTGGTGGTCCCTCCCTGTTTCCTCGCTCCCTGGGGATACTGCTCTACCGTTCTGAGTCTATTAACAGAGGGAGACAGTATCTCAGGGGAGAGGAGAGATTCTATCTTCGCTCCCGTGGATATTGGTATTTCTGATTTGGGATCCTAGACCACGACAGGCAGAGCCTTGAACACCAGGCAGAGGGATTTAAACTTAATCCTTTCTGACACTGGAAGCCAATGTAGCTCTGCCAGCGTTCGCGAGGAGGATGAGTATCTTGGTCTTGATAAGGCCAGCTTGGCCGCCATTGTCTGGACCCTCTGCAGTCTCTCAATTAAATACTTTGGAGACTCTAACAGCAGTGCGTTACAGTAGTCTAGTCTACTCAAGATAGCGCTTCTGACTACCAGTGCTCTGGCCTGTAAGGGTAGCATCGGTAGGATCTTTCGGAGCACCCTGATGAGGGCAAAGCAGCATCCAGCAGTTTTGTTGATCTGTGTTTCCAAGCTCAGTTTGTCATCGAACACCACTCCCAAATTACGCACCGTCTCTGAAAGTCTTAAAGGAATATCAGTCGGTATAGGCCAGAAATCATTTGGTAGTAGGCAAGGAACTTTACCTGCTGCGCAGCACAGGATCTCTGTCTTGTCTGCGTTAAACTGAAGAGAATTTTCTCTCAGCCAGTTTGATGCATCTTTCATGCAGGTGTGGAAATCTTCCAGGGCAGTAAATTGGTCTCCCTCCAATGACAGGATGAGCTGCGTGTCACCTGCGTAATTAATAAGGCTAACGTTGTGAGCTTTAATGTCAGCCAACAATGGTCTCAAATAGACGTTAAATAATATCGGGCTGATAGCAGACCCCTGAGGAACACCATGTGGATTGTTAGTGAACTCAGATTGAAACGGTAAAAGAGCCACTGCCTGTCGTCTATTGGAGAGGTACGATTGGAACCATTTCCATGCTGTGCCTACTATCCCTATGCCCTTAAGCCTGGCTAGAAGTATCTCATGGTTAACCGTGTCAAAAGCGGCGGACAGGTCAAGCAGAATCAGTATTACTGACTGCCCCCTGTCCGTCTGCATTCGAAGATCGTCCAACACGGTTACCAGAGCCGTCTCTGTTCCATGCCCTGGGCGGAAGCCGAATTGCACATCTTCCAGTAAATTGTTAGTTTCCAGAAACTGGGAGAGTGCCTTACTGACCACCCGCTCTATGATCTTTATTGGGTAGGGCAACAGGGAGATAGGTCTGTAATTCTTAGGGCATGCTGGGTCCAGTGTTGCTTTCTTCAGCAAAGGTGTCACCACCGCTTGTTTCCAGCGGTCCGGCACTGACCCACTGGACAGTGATTGATTACAGATTTGTCTAGTAATCGGAAATAGCTCCAAGCTCAGCTCTTTCCAGATTCTTTGTGGTAATGGGTCCAACGGCGAGCCTGAGGAAATACCTAGTGCTACTCTGTTGAACTCCTCCATGGATAGCGGCTCAAAGTGATCTAGGCAATGTGATTTTTCCCCCATACTTTCTCTTTCCTTTCCCTGAGGTACTTTTATTGCCTCTACCTCAGCATTTCCCTCAGTGCATGGCCTACTTGCCCCGAAACCATCAAGAATATTGGTGATCTTTTCCTCGAAAAAGATCGCAAGGTTATTACAGAGATCCCGTGAAGGTTGTATTTTATTTTTTGTACACTCTGGATTGGCGATATCCCCCACTATTTTAAAGATACTTCTGGCACTATTTGAGGACCTTAAGATCAAATCTGCAAAGTACTCTGCTTCTATTCTCCCAATTTCTCTCTTATAGTGAACTATTGCCTCTTTCCAGACGGTTTTGTCCTCCTCTAGGTATCCCTTTCTCCATTTTCTCTCTGCTGACTTACAACTCATCTTTAAGGATCTGAGTATTTCGTTGTACCAAGGTGCGGAAGGTCTGCCCTTTTTCTTATAATTCTTTAGAGGAGCAACCAGGTCTAACCTAGTGTTTATATGTTCACAAAAGGTCTCATAGTTTTCCTCTACCTGCCTATCTCCGTCAAAAGTTTCCTCCATGGAAAATACTGGGGAGAGCTTTGCTCTTTGCAAAAGTCCCTTCCAGTCCCTAGCTTGACACTTCCTCGCGCCAGTGATGTCGGGGTTATTCTTTTTCGGGTTATATACCCGAAATTGTATCAGGTGGTGGTCAGACCAATCCATCAGCAAAGTGTCTACCTCTCCAACAGCTTAGGAGGAAAATCCCACAGTTCAGGGCACCCCACTACCCCCCCTCTCACCTCACTTCTCAATTTATATCTAGAAACACCTCTAGGTCTCCCCTAATAGACTCGGGGGCACTAGAGGTGTTTTCCCCCTCTCACTTCTCTTCTCAGCCTCCTCCGTGAACCGCTTCTCTGTGCTTACCCCCGCTCCCGATAAAGACTGTGGAAGTTCCTTCATTACCTCTATACTCCCGAGCTGATCCTCCAAACTCCTAGTGATTCTCCCGTCTCCAGCCTCGCTCGCCCTACAACTTCCTCGTCCACTCCCCCGGAACAGAAGCCTGGCAGCGGCCCGACGCCCCCGACGCAGCTCCAGCGCCGCTCTGAACCAGGGCTGCTCTGCCGAGGATGCCACTCCCCCTTCCAGCTTGGGAACTACCAGCGCGGCTACAGGATCCCCTGCAGCCGCTCCGAACCTCTTCAACCGTAAGCGTTTACCAAAAGCTAAAATTATAAACGCTTTTTACTTCTGTATTGCTTTAGACCACGGGTACTCATAGTACGGCCCGCGGGCCGCCAGCGGCCCGGCAAGCCTTCCTTGGCGGCCCGCGGACCTTGCAGACATCGCACCTGTGTTTTTTTTTTTTTTTTTTACAGAGTGTCAGCAAACACAGACTCTGCTCTATGGGGGCCGGGCGATTCCAGCGATAGTCCGAGTGGAGCTGCAGGGGCGCTAAGAAGAGGTGAAATACAACAAAGCCTCGTTATCATGCAAATGGTCTTTTAAAGACCTGTGAAGTACTCGGGTGCGGCTGTGTGTGTGCCCGGGAAGCTGTCTCAGCCCAGGCTGCCACACACGCTGGTGACAGAGAATGATAGAGGACAGCAGGGTGTGAGAGCCGGATGAGGTGACGGAGGGCAGCTGGGAGTGAGAGCCAGGTGAGGTGACGCAGGGCAGCAGGGAGTGAGAGCCGGGTGAGGTGACGGAGGGCAGCAGGGAGTGAGAGCCGGGTGAGATGGCAGAGGGTTACAGAGGGCAGCAGGGAGTGAGAGCCGGGTGAGGTGACGGAGGGCAGCAGGGAGTGAGAGCCGGGTGAGGTGACGGAGGGCAGCAGGGAGTGAGAGCCGGGTAAGGTGACAGAGGGTGACAGGGCAGGGAGTGAGAGCCGGGTGAGGTGACGGAGGGCAGCAGGGAGTGAGAGCCGGGTGAGATGGCAGAGGGTGACAGAGGGCAGCAGGGAGTGAGAGCCGGGTGATGTGTGCGTTAAGAGCCTGTGATGTGATGTTTCCCGCCAGCCTGTAGTCAGAGAGTTGAGCCAAGGCCAGGGAGCTCAGGCCTGGGAGGGAGACAGAGAGGGAGACAGACAGAGAGGGAGACAGAGAGAGAGGGAGACAGCGGGAGGGAGACAGAGGGAGACAGAGGGAGACAGAGAGAGGGAGACAGAGGGAGACAGCGAGAGGGAGACAGAGGGAGACATACAGAGGGAGACAGAGGGAGACATACAGAGGGAGGGAGACAGAGAGAGAGACAGAGAGAGAGGGAGACAGAGAGGGAGGGAGACAGAGGGAGACTGAGAGAGGGAGACAGAGAGAGGGAGACAGAGGGAGACAGACAGAGGGAGACAGACAGAGGGAGACAGACAGAGGGACAGACAGACAGGGACAGACCGAGACAGATAGAGGCAGAGACAGGAACAGGGACAGACAGATAGAGGCAGAGACAGGAACAGGGACAGACAGATAGAGGCAGAGACAGAGACAGACAGAGACAGAGAGGCAGAGAGATGGAGAGGGAGACGGAGAGGGAGACGGAGGGAGACAGGGAGAGAGAGGGAGGGAGAGGGAGGGAGACAGAGGGTGACAGAGGGAGGGAGAGGGAGGGAGACAGAGAGGGAGGGAGACAGAGAGAGAGGGAGACAGAGGGAGGGAGACAGAGAGAGAGGGAGACAGAGGGAGGGAGGCAGAGGGAGACAAAGGTAGGGAGAGGGAGACAGACAGAGGGAGGGAGAAAGAGGGAGGGAGACAGAGGGAGGGAGACAGAGGGAGGGAGACAGACAGAGAGGGAGACAGAGAGAGAGGGAGACAGAGAGAGAGGGAGACAGAGAGAGAGGGAGACAGAGGGAGGGAGACAGAGGGAGACAGAGAGAGGGAGACAGAGAGAGGGAGACAGAGAGAGGGAGACAGAGGGAGAGACAGAGGGAGGGAGACAGAGAGAGACAGAGAGAGGGAGAGAGGGAGGGAGACAGAGGGAGGGAGACAGACAGAGAGAGAGACAGAGAGAGAGGGAGACAGAGAGAGAGGGAGACAGAGAGAGAGGGAGACAGAGGGAGGGAGACAGAGGGAGACAGAGAGAGGGAGACAGAGAGAGGGAGGGAGGGAGGGAGGGAGAGAGAGAGGGAGACAGAGAGGGAGGGAGACAGAGGGAGGGAGACAGACAGAGAGAGACAGAGGGAGACAGATAGAGGGAGGAGGGTGACAGGCAGAGGGAGGAGGGTGACAGACAGAGGGAGACAGAGGGAGGGAGACAGAGGGAGGGAGACAGATAGAGGGAGACAGATAGAGGGAGACAGATAGAGGGAGACAGATGGAGGGAGACAGAGGGAGGGAGACAGAGGGAGGGAGACAGACAGAGGGAGACAGAGGGAGGGAGACAGAGGGTGGGAGACAGAGGGTGGGAGACAGAGGGAGGGAGACAGAGGGAGGGAGGCAGAGGGAGGGAGACAGAGGGAGAGGGAGACAGAGAGAGAGGGAGACAGAGGGAGGGAGACAGAGATAGGGAGACAGAGAGAGGGAGACAGAGAGAGGGAGACAGAGGGAGACAGAGAGAGGGAGACAGAGGGAGAGAGAGGGAGAGACAGAGGGAGGGAGACAGAGAGAGACAGAGAGAGAGGGAGGGAGACAGAGGGAGACAGACAGAGGGAGACAGACAGAGGGAGAGACAGAGGGAGGGAGACAGAGGGACGGAGACAGAGAGAGAGGGAGGGAGACATACAGAGAGAGACAGAGGGAGACAGACAGAGGGAGGAGGGCGACAGACAGAGGGAGACAGAGGGAGGGAGACAGATAGAGGGAGACAGATAGAGGGAGACAGATAGAGGGAGGCAGATAGAGGGAGACAGAGGGAGGGAGACAGGGAGGGAGACAGAGGGAGACAGACAGAGGGAGGGAGACAGAGGGAGGGAGACAGAGGGAGGGAGAGGGAGGGAGAACAATAGAGGGAGACAGAGAGAGAGAGAGGGAGGGAGACAGAGAGAGGGAGGGAGACAGAGAGAGAGAGAGAGAGAGAGGGAGGAAGAGAGAGAGAGATAGAGGGAGGGAGGGAGACAGAGAGAGAGAGAGGGAAGGAGACAGAGGGAGGGAGACAGAGGGAGACAGACAGAGAGGGAGACAGAGAGAGAGGGAGACAGAGGGAGGGAGACAGAGGGAGACAGAAGAGGGAGACAGAGGGAGACAGAGAGGGAGACAGAGGGAGACAGAGGGAGACAGAGAGAGAGACAGAGGGAGAGACAGAGGGAGGGAGACAGAGAGAGAGACAGAGAGAGAGGGAGACAGAGAGGGAGGGAGACAGAGGGAGACAGAGAGAGACAGACAGAGGGAGACAGACAGAGGGAGACAGACGGAGAGACAGAGGGACGGAGACAGAGGGAGACAGAGGGAGACAGAGAGGGAGACAGAGGGCGACAGACAGAGGGAGACAGAGGGAGGGAGACAGACAGAGAGAGACAGAGGGAGACAGACAGAGGGAGGAGGGCGACAGGCAGAGGGAGGAGGGCGACAGAGGGAGGGAGACAGAGGGAGGGAGACAGATAGAGGGAGACAGATAGAGGGAGACAGTTAGAGGGAGGGAGACAGGGAGGGAGACAGACAGACGGAGACAGATAGAGGGAGACAGAGGGAGGGAGACAGGGAGGGAGACAGACAGACGGAGACAGACAGAGGGAGACAGAGGGAGGGAGACAGAGGGAGAGAGAGGGAGGGAGACAGAGAGAGGGAGGGAGACAGAGAGAGAGAGGGAGGGAGACAGAGAGAGAGAGGGAGGGAGACAGAGAGAGGAGGGAGACAGAGAGAGAGAGAGAGGGAGGGAGGGAGAGTGAGAGAGATAGAGAGAGGGAGGGAGACAGAGAGAGGGAGGGAGACAGAGAGAGGGAGAGAGACAGAGAGAGGGAGGGAGAGAGAGAGAGAGGGAGGGAGGGAGAGAGAGAGAGAGAGAGAGAGAGAGAGAGAGAGATGTGTATGCCGGGTCCGGTGGCTCAGTGGACGAAGGCGTCCACTGCAGGGGCCTGTTTTCCACCTCATAGTCACAGTTTTGTTTTGCTCTAGCCACGCCCCCTCCCCCAATGACCCCGCCCCTACCGGTACGGCCCTCGGCCACAAACCACACTGTAAATTTGGCCCCCGAGAGAAAGTTTGTGAGTACCCATGCTTTAGACGATCAAAATTACTTCATTTACTACTAATTTTGCATCGTACTTCGTACAACACGCCACACACCTACAGGAGCTCCCGCGACCCGCCGCTAGCCGGCCGCCATGTTTTCCTGAACCCCCCCTGAGGTGGAAGGTTTGTGGGTGTTGAAAGTGGATTCACATAAGTGTTTGTGTGTGGTGACGGTCTTTTAGGTTACAGTACCTCTATTGAATCCTGTGAATGAATTGACCATGCAGATTGACACTAGCACTTCTTTGCTTCTGGCATCTTCATGGTCAAGGCAAGTTGCCTAGCACTCATTTACCTCAAACTACAAAGATGTTCTTGGGGACATCTTTGCCATTTCTTGGTAACATTTCACAATGTTGCAGAGTTGCCCGCATTTCAAAAACATCACCTGCACAGTGAACTGCTGTTGGAAAGATTTATCCTCCTAGAGGACTGAATTTGGCTATCCAACTCCTTGCCCCCTTCATAGCCATCTGACATGGCCAACAGGTTGTCAATCATGGAGAAGGCTGGAATAAGGGATATTGTAGAGGGGGGAGGTTCATGAAGGGTGAAGAGCTTCTCCTCACCAGGTGTGTCCTCTCTCACAGGTGATTAAGAAATCTGGAGATGCATATGCATCGAAGAAGTGTGTAGGAACATCAAAAGAGACACCCATAAGATGAGGGCTGTATTGAGGTGAGTATTGCCTAGACGGGACAAGCACTCATGGCTATTTAGCCTGGGGTCAGGGGCTAGCAATCCTCAGGAGAGACATTTGAGGAAGACTACTGGCAGGACGTGACCTTTATTATCTTCCTTCTGCAGGTACTTAGGACAGTCAGCCTAACAATGATGCTGACAGCTGCTTGAAGAAAGATGGGGCTTTCACCTGCAGTGCTAGCCACCCTCTGCTTGTAGATGAGGCAGCATCATTGTCAGACTCAATGTCCCAAGTACCTGCAAGAAGAAGATGATACAATTTAAAATACATTAAACAAAGTTTGTGATCAGTACTTCAGCAGACTTATATATTTCTCAAAGAAATCACACTTTTGGGTATACCGGAATACAGAATCGATTTTGCAGGAAGCTGCTCCGATTTTGGCCCAATAGCCCAAGTTTTGCATTACACGAGGAACTGGGTCTAGATTAAGTAGAAGATTGTATAAAGCTTGCTCCCCCCCCGCTTTTTTGGATCTCAATATAAGGAAACAAACATGCAGCTCTTAATAGGAACATGATCTCTGACTGTCTGTCCTGTGACTTGGGCTTGAAAATACCCTGGGTGAACTATATAAGAAATATGGCCAAAAGTCTGGACTGACCGGAACCATTTCCTTCCCCATAGTCTTTGAGTAAAAGGGTGGTGGGCTGGGTCAAAAAGGTGTTTAAGATACTGGCTATGGCTAACAGAGAATCTAAATCCGTGTGTAATTTTGTTATGGTTCAGACATGCCTGGATTTAGAGCCCTACCTCTCTCAGATTAACAATGCATGGGAGAGGTCGCTCGCAACTAGATTTCGGCTGGGCACCATTAGGTGTAATCTTTGTTTCTCATTGGACCAGTTTGATCCAAATAGTATCTCTGCGTGCCCATGTGATGATACTTCTCCTCAGACTCTGTTGCACTTTACTTTGTTCTGCAAACTTTACGAACCTTTTAGGTGAATATTTTTACTACCTATTAAAAAAAGCAGGGTTTTTTACAGTGCAGGCCAGCCTTTTACGTTCTTCGCATGGTAGCAGATGCCACGGTGTGTTCTGCGGTGGGAGCTTTTCTTAAAAACAGAATATGTTGGCGTAATTCTGTTAATTTTTAATGTTTTATGTATTCATGACTCTGCTTTTACTTATCTACTGTAATTTGATCAAATATTTTAAGCAATGCTTTTATTTGCTTTTTTATGGTGATCTTTTGAATAACCAAATAAAGATAAAAGATTGATTGATTGAGAAATCACACTTTATTTTAATAACATGAGAGCATAAATAAAAATAAGAAGGTAAGAGTTGACCCTTGCATGGAATTAATACATATATACAATGACAACTCACCTACTCCAGCCATGGATGTTTTCTTTGTAGATGGAACTCTTGATATAAGTGGTGGAACCACTGCCTTGAAGTTGGGTTGGGAGGGAGTCTGTGAGAGAGACAGCTGGAAAATACATACACTCTCGTTGAGTGCTTAAACAAAAAGAAAAAACAAGCACATGAAAAAGGATCAGTGGAAGGACACAAGTAATGCATCCCTGCACCGGGGAGGGACAAACACAAGATGAGCAAGGAATGCCACACACACTATTGAATAAGAAGCAAGCAAATGAGAGTGACACTGGAGCCCCAAACAATAGTAAGCAAAGGGCGAGCTCTAACCCCACCCTAAGCTAAAATTTCATTTTGCAACATACAGCACATGCGCGGTCAAGTAGGCAAGATCTGAAAAGGACACTTTTAGGAGATGGCATTTTGAAGAAGACCTGGAAGATGATCTACAGAAGCAGAACTAACAATATCAAAAGATATTCAGTGACTGGAGATTATACATTTTATTTCACTGTAAAGAATTCCCATAGTTGGGCAACTTGAATAACTTTGTTCTGTTGGACAGAGCTACATATAAGATGTGCAAAAAGGTGATCAATTCAATTATTTCTGCGATGGCTTCTAAAAGGTTACACAAATTACATTTCCTGGGGGTGGGATGCCCACCAGAAGGTGCTCAAAACAGGATTCATTAAAGGAGGAGATGCAATTAACACTATAGAAGAAGATAAAACATGTGTTGCCTGGCATTTACGGTTCTAATGCAATTTTGTTGAAGAAAAGAATTTGAAGACACAAAGAAAAGCAACCAGAGGCAAATGCCAATATTGTTTATACAAGATCACACAATTTTGGCAAATGGAGTTCCATAATGATGTAAGGGTCACAGGTAAGAGGGTACTTGAGGACAACATAGTCCTGAGAAAGACCCGCCAGAGTAGGAAAAGGAAGAATGTGATGGGGAGTTTAGAGTGCTGGTCAGTGGCATCTGGGGCACAGGCTCAGAAGTACTGAGAGACCATTCAGAATAGAGCCACTGCTGTGCTTTCCTGTTCTCTCCTTGTTTACTGCCTCTCTGCAGTTCAACTTGTCCTGACTTCATGGATTCTGGTGTTTACAGAGTGCAATCGGTTCAGTTGCTGTTTAAACTTGCCATCATCTTCATCTGGTGTTCTCCAGGCTTTGCATCCTGTGGCTCTGTAACATCCGCACACAGGCATATCTTCTGACTTAGTTTTCGGGCTCTTCGGATAGCAAGGAGCATACAGCAGAACTATACTCTTAGGCTCCTTACCAACATGCCCTCATTGAGAACCTGGTTAGTCCTGGGCTGGAGTACTGTGTGTAAGAAAGTGCCCTCTTTTTGCATGGTTGCCCCCACTTTTTGCCAAACTGTTGATGTACTTTGACTGAGTGTGCCCTGGGTTCCTGCCAACCAGGTACCCAGGGCCTATATTCTTTCCATAAACTGCATTGAAACCAACCTCAATTGGCACTCTTTGGCCACATGTCAGTCCCTTGTAAATGGTACCAAGGGCACTGTGGCCAGGGAAGGCCTCTAAGGGCTGCAGCACTTATTGTGCCACCCTTAGAGGCCCTGTACCTTTACACACACACACACACACACTGCCATTGCCGGCTGCGTGTTTTGGTGCAGAACAAAGTGAAGAGTCAACATGGCACACATCCCTGAGTGCCATGCCTACAACCCACTGCCCTGGCATAGGTCAGCCACCCCTCTAGCTGGGTGCACTATACCAGTAGTGAGGGTACAGTTGCATGAGCCCTGTAAATCCTACAGTGTCTACACCAATTCTTAGACATTGTAAGTGCAGTAATGATATTAAGAGTATATGGTGCTGGGAGTTTGTCATCACAAACTCCACAGCACCATAATGGCTTTACTGAAAATTGTGAAGTTTGGTATCAAACTTCTCAGCACATTATACCCACACTGATGCCAGTGTGAGATTTAATGAAAAATGCACTCAGAGGGCATCTTAGAGATGCCCCTTGAAAAAGGACCTAACTCTAGTGTCCTGGCTGAGTGGCTGCTCGCCATCTGCCACCACCAGACATGTTTCTGGACCCCTGGGTCGAGAGCCTGCTGCTCTCGGGGGTCTGGAACAATGCACATCCTGGGACGAGGTGCAAAGCCTCCTCACCCAGGATGGGCAGGGTCCACGAAGGGGAAGCTTTCAAAGGCTTGCCGCCTTTGTAAGCTCCCCCAGCCATTTGCTGCTTCCAGCAACTGGCCTCCACCGGTTCCAACCCCCACTTTGGGCGGGAGAATCGGCGGGAAAACCAAGTGAGGAAGGGAGGTATGCCCACCTTTGCCACGCCCACCCCTGGTGGGGGAGGCGAGGTGAAGCACAACTCTCAGTCCCCGCCATCTTGCAGATGGGGGGACCCAGCCAACCAGAGAGAGGCATATGCCCCCCTCCCACTGGGAGGGTGGCATAATAGGGGGTGTACCCACCCGAAGGAAGGGACCCATTGGTCTTGACCTTTACTTACTTGTAACGCCCCTAAATCTAGTATTTAGGGGTGACCCTTAACCTTGCCTGCTCAGACAAGAATCAACAAGAAGAAGGACCGAAGAAGCTGTGCTTAAACTAAGAAGAGGAGGACGCCCACCGACTTGGCCCCAGCCCTACCGGACTGTCTCCACCTCGAACCTGCTCCAGCGAAATCCTGGTGTGTCCTGCAGCCAGCAGCCTCAAGAACCTGAAGGACCTGCCCTGCCTTCCAAGCCCAAGACTTTGTCTGTCGTGAGCACCGGATTTGCTCACCCACAGACTCTGGCTCCGGCTAAATCTGCGAGTCTGCACCACTCTGCACCCAACGCCCACGGCCCGAGTTCGAGTGGCCCAACACCAGGAGGTCCTGAACTGAGATCTGGTGATCTCTGACCTGCCTCGAATCTCCAATCGACGCCTGCAGTCTTTCTCTGGAGGATCCCCCCGACCGTGACCGGAGCTGGTTAGAAAACCAGATGCCTAAAGACACCCCTGCACCTGACGTCCCACGACCTTTTATGGCCCAACCTACGGTGTCTCAGCATCCCCAGGCATCCCAACTTACCTCTCCAACCGGTGGTCACCTCCAGAAGATCTTCGTCCCCGAGCCTGCAGTCTTTGTTGCAACCGGAGAATCCCCATTGAATCAACAGGGCACCCGACTCAAAGCAGCACCCTGCACCCAGGACTGCATTGACTGCTTTCTTGTGAAAATTTAGTGTGGAGTTGGTTTTGTATGAGAACTTGAAAAACTGCACATATCTAAAAACTGCTTTACTTACCTTTTCTCTAGGAAAGGTCCCAGTGTGATATCTAGGCATATCACACTGAGTAGAAAAAGTAATCCATAAAGTAATCTGTAAAGTAATCAAAAGTAATCTAACAGTAATTTCCACTGTATTCAAAGTATTTACAAACCTGTACGGAAGTCATTTTCATTCAGCTTGCTTGTATTGTTCAACCTGCCTTGAAAAGTACCATTTACACTTACCTGTGCCCGGCTTGCTTGGTTCTAGAAAATAAATATAACTAAATAATATTTGTATACAATCAAATTGGTCTGAGTTCAGTCTTTGAGTGTGTGACATCATTTCTTGCCTGAGTGTGTACAACAAATGCTTAACACTACCCTCTGATAAAGCCTTACTGCTCGCCCACACTACCACAAATAGAGAGTTAAGGTGCTATCTACTTTTACCTCTGCCTACCTTTGGGGTTCCACTGGACTCTGTGCACACTATACCTCATTTTGGTATAGTATATACAGAGCCAGCTTCCTACTCTGTGTGTTTGTCTCTTGAGTGGAGTTGCCTCTATTGCTCCCATAGTATACTTTTAGGCTGTAATGTGGTAAAGTTTGCGAGCTTGATATCCATGACTGCTGAGACATACATACCAGAGATTTCAGATTACTTTGTTAAGAAGCTGCCTCCTGTGTTTGTCTCTTTCTCAAACCTGTATCTCAATTTCCCCCAATAGGGAGCTTTGGCTTCAAGTTTACAATCTGCTAAAAGCCACGCATCACTCCATGTGTGGAGGGTTGGGGATTTGCATTGGAATGCAGAAACCTCTTTCCTCAACACCAGAACTTCACAGATGATTAATTTTGTTTTTTTGCAAATATCTTTACTGGTACATTTTAATTATACAAAATAAAATATGGACCATTGGCCCAGCATATCAATACCTTTATCTGGGAAAGGGGGGGAGCGAAGCCCAGCATATCCAATAAACTACTGATGATGCCTCTTTAGCGGGGAGGCCTGTCCTGCCCTAGCTTGGTAGATTACTGTTGGGCGGCACACCTACAATATATTTTGGAGTGGGTGGTTAAGAAGAGAGAAACGTCATGGTTACAAATAGACCGCACAGTGGTGTGCTGGTTACTGTGGGACCAGGTTTGGCTCCACAAAAGCAGTTGCTCCGAAAGTGCATACCTAGCAACGCCCACGAGAACTGTCCTAGATATTTGTGACTGCTTCGCAATTGAGAGAGGCTTTACTACTTTTGCCTCTCCCAATATCCTCCGGTATGTAATCCAGACTTTTCACCAGCTCTCGACCCCAAAGCATTTTCTGAGTGGACCCAAAGGGACTGTAGCATTCTGAACGACCTCTTTGAAGCCCACTCCATCAAATCTTTCAAGCAATCAAAGCACACATTCTGACTCCTAGAAACCTTCCGTCTTCAATACTGACAATTCCACCACAGAACATTACACCATGCAAACTCTATGGCAGTAACATGTTCCCTCACACCATTCTAATCACTAATTAGGTCTTTTGAGGGCACCAAGGGATTGATCTCAAGAACCTATGCCATTATCCAAGAGTTCAAGCCGTGCTCCCAACATCCATATCAGATACGATGGGAGAACGATCTGGAACAACTAATTCCAGAAAAACAGTGGGAATGTCTCTGGAGGGAGATCCCCAAAATGTACAGGAGCATTCCCCAGAGAGAAACAGCCTTAAAAATCATGTTCCAGTGGTACCTACCACCTGTAAGGCTTTTTTCCTAACTTCCCTACCACCCCACGACATGTTGGAGCTGCCACCACGCTACAGTCATGTTCCTGGGTGAAAATGTGGCTATATTCTAACTGTAATGCATAATGTATATATACATGCTGTGACTGTTAAGGTAATGTGTGTCTATTATGTTGTAGTAAGTAATAAGTGAATATTTTTGAGAGTCCATGCCCCAGATATACATGCAGCTCCAGCGTGAGATATAACTTACCTAAAAGCCAAAACACCAAAATCCCCAGCAAGCAACTAACATCAAAGAATTGAATGATGCATTATATAGATGTTGGGTGTACTTTCTAGAAAGACAGCATACACACCAGTGCATCAGCTTCAGGCATCGCATACAGCTTTCAAGATGATGGAGTGCCATTGATGTCTGTTGCGGAAGATGTGCTCTCTGTGGTGAGGTGGCTGAAGTAGCACATGGATACAATCAATGGCATATTAAGGCATGAGGTAAGTGGCTAAAGGCATACAATTGTATTGTGATGAACAATGTACAATGGTGGCATGGTGATAAACATGTGCACTCTTCTGGTAATGCATCTCAAGACTTGGTGTAAGTATTAAGATTAGTTTGTCTATTAAGATGCCAGAAGAGACTCTCTGGAAAGACCCAGTGTCCAGCAAATGGAGTGCAGCTAGTATTTTGACATGGGCATGGCCAGCCTGGGAGTGAGCTGTAGGTGAATCAAGGTTTTGCCTCATTCTACAACCATGTCAAGGATTACTTCAGGAGAGAAGGAGTATCTGGCAATGACTGATTACTGGGACATGCCAAAGAAAATTCTCCTTTACCATTAAATCCTCTCTCCTTCTCAAATAATTGTTCCTCAAAATGACGTCCAAAGATAGAAAGACATTTAATCAACACAGTGAGCCCAAAAATGGCGATTGGTGTGTGAGTTCATTCCTTTTGTGCTGCGCCTGCATGTGATTGGTTAGTGTTATAATGATTTCCCCCTGTAGATCGGTTGTGGAGTTCTGATTCATTACTTCCCCCACCCTTTCATTAACAAGTGTCTTCCATGTGTAAGCCTTGTTGTAATGTGTTAGTTTAAACATATATAATGTAATATTTTAAAAGAATAATTAAAAAAATATAAATGCTAACAGAGATTCTTAAGTCATAAAAACATTTTCTTACTATTTTTCAATTTTACCCTAGTGGTATTTGCTAGCTCCATTAATACGTATGAAGTATGCTGCAGTATCTATGAGTGGCTATGCATGGTGTTTCACTTACTTCAAGGCTTGGTTGGAGTACATTTGTGCCCATGTTGTTCTTATCAGAGTTGTAATAGTATTAAAAATTTATTTTTGGAACAGCAATGCTCTTGCTCTTTTGTCAGTGTGTTTCTCTTTCCCCCTCCTATTTTGTGGTAATTATTTCCCATTTTCCCACCGCGCACCTCAAAATGCAGTTTGTGAATCAGGTCCCATGGGTTTGGTTGTCATCCTAAATATCTACCGGAAAAATATCTACGTACCAGAAAATCAATGTCATAATATCTTCTACCAACATTTTGACGTTCTATACTTAAATTGGCCATTATATCTACTACCAAAATATTGTTATTCTAAAAGATATTAAGTTTAAAAATGTTTGCCACAAAAACATTGAAAACAACATTACTGTAATTTGATTTTAACAACTTAACAAAACTATCTACTACAAAATGAAGTGTGGCAAAATACAGAAAATATAATTAAAAATGACGTGTATATTTCATTAATCAAAATTAAACCTATTAATACGTGTTAATTATTTTGAAAAAGTATATAAATATTTAAAAATGGGTTTGACTTAAAAAAAAGAAAATCAATACATTTGTAATTTCTAGAAATTATTGAAAATGATAGAAACGTTTTCTATTTTAAAGAGATTTAAAAATATACCTAATTTAAAAAGTGTATTTACATGATTACCAGTTAATTTCATCTGACTAAATGAATATTTTTTCAATTGTACATTATTTTTAAATTAAAAAATATTAGAAATTTATTTAAAAAATCAACACAGTGATAATATGTAATAATAATAGAAATATATTGAAAATAAACACATATATATACACAACTATTGTAAATAATTAAAATAATTCATTATTAAAGTTCAAACCTTATTAAAATGATTTAATAAACAACATAAGCAATACAATATAATTGTAAAATGCAGGTAACAATAACTACATCCAAATAAATATAAAATAAAGTTAAAAAAATCCAAAATCCAAGTTAATATATACAATCTTAAGAGCATTGAAATATATATGTATATGGTGCTGGTGGTGCCAGTGTAGTTATGGTTGAATCAGGGCTTCCCTAGGAAGCGGATTTTTTTGTTTTTTTAATAAATTTGTCGCCGTTCAACAAATCTGCATGAAACTTTTTTAAAAATACATTCACTTTAGCTGCTTCACGGCAAGTTTCATGCAAATCCATCAAGCAGGGGCCAAGAAAAAGGGGGGGGGGGCAAAACTAGGCTCCCACAGTGTATAGAGTAGCGAAGCATGGGAGAAAAAGAAGAACGAAACAAGGAAAGGTGGTGGAGCACTACAAGTGTTTGGACGAGAACCCTCACTCACCCTAGGGTGACATGCTTCATCATAGGGTCCCTCCACACACTGGGACGCAAGGTACCCAGTGTGGGCTACGACTTTCCCGCAGGAAAGGAGCAGGAGTGTTTTTATGTGGCAGGTCTATGTACTAATACCTCCTGGGTAGAGTGAGGGGCAGAGTGCAAAAGAAAATTAGTGTATTAAAACTATCTCAATAGGAGCAAAGCAACTTTATTCCTATGCCCTAAGGGATAGAGATTAAAAGCATAGTGAGACAGGGTTATGGATGATCACCCTGGATAAGGTCAACATGTTTCTGACGTGTATGACTAGGATGTTCCAGGCATTCTTCAGGACCAAGATATTCAGTCACTCTGCTACATAAAATGTGTACAAAAATATAGTATCACTCTAATATGATATTTCAAGTATACTCAGGCTTGTACTCTTGACCAACTGTGCTCAGTGGCAACAGATTCTTGAGTGGGTCAGATGGCCCCAAAGGAAATGAATATGGTCGACTCTACCGTCAACAGAGTCTCTCCACACGTAGAGCTCTTACATGTAGACTACCTCGCTGCAAGGAGACTCTGGCCGGAGTGTTTGTCCGAGGTTTGGGTGCTCAATAAAACGTCAAAGTCGCGTACGCACGACTTCGCAGAGCATGCCTGGAGTCCCAAAACTGCCAGTTCCCATTTAACTACACCAAATTTGGCATGACGGTAGAACTTTATTCAAGGAAATGCTTTTACTTGGTAAATCTGCTCAGTAGTTTTCAAGAAAGTAGCATTTGAAAAGGTGCTCAGGTTGGAAATGACAAGGGTTACGTTTTTAGAGATCTCTACACTGTTAATTCACAGTTACTCAGTAGACTCAGGAATCAGCAGTGGATCCAGGAATCCAGTTAAAACAAAATAAAGGTGCATCGTTGGATAAGCTGGGGGGGGGGGGCTTTTCTTCCGTCCTACATTGCGATTTTGCAAATCCGGCATCATCTTCACTATTCCATAATATTGTGATTGGCTAGCCATCATCAGTCCATGACAGATGCAACAGCTTGACCTAATGAGGTGCATGAGCACTGAATGCCTGCAGGAAGTGTGAGAGGAGACAATCATCTCCAGAAACCTGCCCTGTGCGGAGAGCAGCAGCGGTGAACTATTATGCGAGACGGCGGGTGCCTACAACCCTCAAATCACAGACCCATTCAGTGAGGAAGAACACGTAGGGTCAGATGTACGACCGTTTTTTGCGGTTGCAAACTGGAATTCGGCCCGTTTGCGACCGCAAAATTGGTCTGTCCCATGCACAAACCATATTTTGCAAGTCGCTAACTTATTAGCGACTCTCAAAATATGGGAAGGGGTCCCCAGGGAACCACTTCCCCTTTGTGAATGGGTGCAAAAATATTTTTTAAGAGCAGGCAGTGGTCCCAAGGACCACTGCCTGCCCTTAAAAACTGAAACTGAAAAGTTCAATTTTTCTTTTTTAAACGCATCCCGTTTTCCTTTAAGGAAAACGGTCTTCATTAAAATTTTTAAAAAAAACTGCTTTATTGAAAAAGCAGTCACAGACATGGTGGTCTGCTGACCGAAGCAGGCCACCATCCCTGTGAGTGCTAGCCATTCCCAATGGGATCGCAAATTGCGCTTGCCTCATGAATATTGATGAGGCATGCAATTTGCGACCCCATTAGAAATCGCAATACATTCAGTTTAGCGAGTCACAAATTGCGAGTCACAATTCTGCAAATTTGCGACTCGCTAAACTGAATGGTCGTACATCTGGCCCTTAATCTCCCTGAAAATTAATGTGACAGTGAATGATTGTTACCTCTTCTGTCAGTAATTGCTGGTAGGGTTGTCAGAACAGCCTACAAGTCTACGCATGTGAACCTGTCAGAGGAAAAGAAGGGGAGGTATCAGTCATTGAGAGGGTGAAGGCTCCTTTAAAATGTGTACTTATGTGAGCAGTGTTAACTGGTAACCTCTGCAAATGACTAGAGAGCCTAGACATGTTCCGCACTTCACTACACAATGCGGTAAAGTATCATAATCGCACTAGAGATCTCATCCTGAAGCCACACAATCATTCATTGTCAACAGAGTGCAGCATCCACTCACAAACATGGCAAGTCTAATCCTCCAAATCTCACAACCCAGGCCAGGAACCCCATCCCCACCTCACAATACAACCTGGTGCATAATCAACCATAGAAATAATGAATGCAAGCAATGTAAAACTCAGTGAGCCACTCAATAAACTAAACAATATGTGGAACATATATTGCTCCCCTTTGATCTAGATTGCAAGGTTAGTTTATCTTGACAGAATCTCATATGTGATTAGTAGAGGGCATATTGAGCCCCAGGTAAGATACTTATTGGTGAGTGCCTGTCTAAACGTGGATCTGCTAACCTTAGCCTGCATTTATGCCCTAACACCTCACAAATTCAATTTCTGGATCTCTTTAATCACCAACTCATTAATTTGAAACACTCTCCTATGATATGGGGCAGATATTATTAGCATCACAGACACATGCTTTCCCATCTCTCCCTAAAACAGCAGTAGAGTTAGCACCTGCTTGATTATGTGCCTGAAACCTCATAGATATCTGGAGATCCATGCACCCCTTAGATAGGAAATATTAAGTGTATTCTTCTGTGCATGACCTCGATTTAGGCTTATATGATATTCCTCTGTACTACACACTTGAAATAACCTATTGACAAGGCTGAGTATCTAGAAAGGAACGATATAAGATTACAGCCTATTAGCACTGTGTGTATCATGGGGTAGATGTGAAACATGTACCTCCTGCCAGAGAATGCAGACAAAATCCTTTATGGATAGTGCGTTTAGTGGTGATCTAAAATAAGTAACTGATAATTATTTCCGAGACAGTGAACAACAAGGAACAAGCTGATGAGTGGGAGAGATTTAAGGTGGTCGCCAGGGGGATTGTGCATCAAACGAATCTCTTGTGTTAAGTCAGTTCTATATAGCTAGGAAAAGTACATAACGAGACTTGAGCAGGGAGAAGTTAAAAACAAGAGATGCTGTGGCTGAGTTAACCCATGCATGCACTCCACTATGGAGAAAGTAGAACAACTCAGACTATTCAATTACAGAGATCACATGGTGAGGTAAAACAGCAAGGTGATGGGGCTGATTTTCTCCTGGCATGGCTAATATAGCCTTATAGCCCACCGTAGCGGGCTATACCGGCTATTAAAGGTCCGCTACCGCGTTAAAGGCCCGAGCCGAAGGTGAGGGACTTTAACAAGGTAGCGGGACTTTAATAGCCGGTATAGCCCTGCTACGAAGGGCTATAAGGCTATTAGAACATTCTGCCACTAGAGGGCAGAATGTTCTCACAAATAAAACAAAGGCCTCTCGAAGCTCGAGGGGATTTAAATCCCCTCGGGCTCCGAGAGGCCTTTGTAAGACTTTGGAATGTTGCTCTGCGGGCCTTTACCGGCCCGTAGAAGCAGGGAGCACTCCATTGTCCGCAACGGAGCTCCCAACAGTCCAATGTTCTAATATAGCCTTATACTCCGCTGTAGTGGGCTATATCAGCCATTAAGGGCCCGCTCCAGACTTTTGGCTCGGGCCTTTAACAACGGGGGCAGGACTTTAATGTCCGGTATAGACCAGCTACGGCTGGCTATAAGAACATTCCGCCCCATCCGGGCTGAATGTTCTAATTAGTAAAACAAAGGCCTCACAGAGCCCAGGGGGGTTGAAATCCCCAACCTCTGTGAGGCCTTTGTTTACAGCTGTTGCTGAAAGACAAAGATTGGAATGTTGGAGCTACAGGCTTTTACCAGCCATTAGAAGCCCGGAGCTACTTCATTGTGTTCAATGGAGTGCTCAATATTCCAATGATCTAATATAGCCTTAGGGTCCGACGCAGCGGGCTCTACCGGCCTATAAAGGCCCGCTCAAGCATTAGGCAAGGGCCTTTAACAAGGAAGGGGGCCTTTAATGGCCAGTAGAGTCCGCTACGGAGGGCTCTAAGGCTATTAGAACATTCCGCCCCTAAAGGGAAGAATGTTCTAATTTGTAAAACAAAGGCCTCACAGAGCCCGAGGGGGTTGAAATCCCCTCGGGCTCGGTAGGCCTTTGTTCACAGCAACAGCTGTGAACAAACATTGGAATGTTGAGGGTTCAGGCTTCTACCAGCCATTAGAAGCCCGAAGCACTCCACTGTCTTCAATGGAGCGCTCAACATTCCAATGCATTCTAAAACACAGGCACCAGAAGTGACACCAACTTGTATCGTGATATACATGCCTTTAGCTCGTATAACGGCTACCTCCACTTCATCACGGACAAGGTTTCCAATCCTGGGCTGCTTACATACAAATCATTCTGCAATGTATTGTTCTCCAGTGCTTTGCTCCTTTGCTGCTCAGCCAGTATGTGAGGTCATCAGAATGTTGAGAGTGGTTAGAGTTGAAGAAGTGTCATTTGAAGGAATGGTCTGAGCAGCAAGGATGCTGCTCCTGGTGGGGCCTAACTGTAACATGAACTAAACCTAATAACCCCACTTGTTTTATAACCTACGAGTAGCCAACCTTGATTGTAACACTGGCGACGAGCGGAAAAGAAAGTACGCATGAGGAACAAGAAACTGAGAAGAAACTAGAGGAACTACAAAAGAAACAAAACTAAGAAGAAACTTGAGGAACTGCAGAATAGTCTAAGAGGATTATGAGAAAAAGAAATGGAAGCCTGTAAAGAAGAAATGTGTCTTGAAGCCCCACCAGTGTCGATTTACACCAGACAGCCTGCAGTCCAGGGCATTTTAACAGGCCAGTGTAAGAGTGCAGCAGATGCTGAGGGCTGCCTATTTCATATGGATGAGAAACACTGGTGAGGAGTGAACCGGTGAGGCAAGGAGCATTTGACCTGCGGGGAGCCTGTGCCTGCTCTTAAAGTTGGAATTGGGGCATTTGGGAAAGCCGCTGGAATTAACTTTTAATACCTGAATGTAGCCCCTATTTAGATGTCACTGTGGATGAAATACCGGTGAGGTCTGAACTGGCGGTGAGTGGGCAGCAATATATGGCACATATCGGAGAGGGTTAATCAGCGGCAGAGAATCACTGTGGTGAGTGTATTTTGCGCTTACCGCTAGTAGCGCAAGCATTGCTGCGGCATTTTATGTCAAGGCCCGGAGGCCAATATTATGCATATATACCTTTATTGCTCCCAAACACAGCAGCAACAAACACTTAGAATTAGAATACACTATTACATTCTAGAACGTAGAACATGCATATACTCCTAGGACAGGCAGCCATCTTCCTCTTTTGTTGCTGCTCAAGCACAAGATAAGTACATTCAAATCTCGTGTTAGATTGAATGGGTGTTAATTGATAATTGTTTATTTAAAGAAGAATTATAGGAATGTAGAACGAATGTATAGAATAATAATAAGGTTATTTAGAGGGAAAAGTGTTTATTTTACGAAATGGGGAATGAGTTAATGAAAGAAGGTGAAAAATGCTTAGAATACATTTTTGAAGGAGTTAAATATTAGTTTTTAACGTTAATTTTTACGGGGCACTGTGAAGCCATGAGCGTGTGAAGTGCTGCTGAAATGCGAGACACTGTGAGGCTGCCTGGCTTGAGCGGAGGAGCATGAGGGTTCTCGTGAGAGGGCTGGTGTGCAGCTTAGCGAGCTGAGTATTGTCATGCCAGCTAGAACGTTCCACGCTGACAACTATGAGCCCTGTACTGACGTTACAACAGGAAGAGAGAAAATTAGAGCGTGAGCGGCATCAGGGAGTGTTGCCGCGTTGCTTATCAGCTGACATCATACAACTGGAGAAGACTAGAACGTGACCCAGCTAGGAGCAGACCGTGCTGGGAAATCGTAGGTGCACATACTGGGTCAGTCAGACACCGAGTTTATTGTTCGTTGACCCCATTGCCGTGTGATGTCTGCTGATGTACAGTGGAACTGTTCGTGTTTGGGAAGAAACGCTGGAATAGAACGAACTGATGGCATGGAGCATCCGACATAATGTTCATCTGGAAGCAAGTAACTGTAGTGAGCGTTGGAGTTTAGATACCTGAAGAGCCAATTTTTAGTATATGCCAGACGCTGTTGGGATTTATGCTGAATTGAATTGAGGAATGCTATGCCTTTGCTGACAATTTAATGTTGTATTGATTTGGAAAACACTATTCTGACAAGTTTAATGCTGTGTTCTGTATTGATGTTTGACTGTCATTTGAGTCATGTGATTTGAGTTGTTACCCCAAGTCCTGTTTGGTTGCGGTGTTTAAATATTCTGGATACTTATGTGAGGATGTGTTATGAGTTGTTGCCCTTTATCTTGTTCTTTGGTACTGTAAGGGTGGGGGTTAGGAATGAGTAGTAGAGGGTATGTAGCCCCTGGTCCTGCTTAAGTGAAATGTTGTAGGGGTACGTTGTTACGCCCCCAATGCAGTAGAGGGTAGGCGAAGCTCTGGCCCTGCTTAAGTGAATTGTGAAGGGGGTTGGACCCATTGTGTAAGAGTTGAAAGATCTCATTGTGGAGATGCCCCTTGTGTGAGGCGGTGTGGGTTGAGAGACACCCAATGCGAAGATGCCATGTGAGTGTGGCGACGTGGTATGAGAGACCCAGTGTGAGGACTCCCTGTGTGTGGGAATGTGTAAGGGTAGAAACATACCCTTTGTGAATATTCCCTGTGTGGGGGAATGTGTATGGGTTGAAATATACCCTTTGTGAAGATTCCCTGTGTGTGTGGGAATGTGTATGGGTTGAAATATACCCTTTGTGAAGATTCCTTGTGTGTTGGGAATGTGTATGGGTTGAAATATACCCTTTGTGAAGATTCCCTGTGTGTGTGGGAATGTGTATGGGTTGACACCAACCCTTCGTTAAGATTCCCTGTGTATGGGGATGTGTATGGGTTAATTTATACCCTTTGTGATGTTGCAGGGGTATGTGAAGTTGCAGAGGGATGTGTTGTTGTTAGTTCTGCATTGTAGTTAAATAGAGAGTGTAGAAGGGTGTTGTGTTGTTGCATCCATATATGTTTTTAGGGGTTACGTTTCAGCTTTATGCAGCATTTCCACCTTGCTTATGTTTCTACTTTTCTAAGTTTTGATGTTTGCGTTGTTTCCATCTCACTTTCGTTTTTCTAAGTATTGTTAAGCGGTATGTCCATCTTGCATCCGTTGTTATTTTTTTTTGTTCTCTAAAGGGAGAAGATGTGCTGTATCCTGTGAACTCTGGAATATATTCTTCCTTAGTGCTCTGCTCCTTCGCTGCTCAGCCAGTATGTGAGATCATCAGAATGTTGACAGTGTTTAGAGTTAAAGGAGTGTCATTTGAAGGTGATGAAGCAGATAAACAGCTGAACCCTTTATTTGACACATAAAACCAATTATGACACTTTTGAGAGAAGAATGACAAACGTGCACCAACTGTGCTAACTATACATTGAAGAACATGAGAAAGAACTTGAAAAGACTTCGTTACTGCATCGTGAAAACATGCAGACAAGAGTAAATTAGATGACAATTAGTCATTTGAATAGCATGGATTGTATTCTATTTACTATTATTGGTGTATCTTTTCAATGTGTAATAGAAGATGTTAAGTGATAAATTCACATGGTTAGAAAAACTTCCAAATTACAATTATGTAATAATAATGTGTGTAAAGATTTAATGGAAACTAATGTCATCTAAATGACATTATGTGTGTTATTTAGGAGTCATACTAAACTCCATATTTTGCACATGTAAAATTGTGCACCAAATGAAAAAGGAGAAAAGGGTGCTGCATGTTTATACTAAAACCAAATGCTCTGTAACTTTAAGGGAATAATCTTCATACATGTACTAATATGAATCACCAGAAACAATATTAATAATTTATGTTTTGAAATATTTTTACACGTTGGTACTTTGAAAATGCAGTAATATGTCATAGCTATACGTGCTATTTAAAACGAAACTAAAATGCTTTATTAGTGCAAATAAGTTGAAAGAAATATATAAGGTCCCAAAAGTTATAAATGAAATGTATATTTCCATTATTTTATATTCTGTATTTTATGAGCCAAATTCAATTTAGGCCTACATTTTCCTTATTTTGCTTGATTCTATTCTCATGGAAAGGTTTCGTAAACTTGCAATGTGAAGGGAAACTATCTCTCACTGGGAGAGTTCCCAAGCGCATATAAGGACGGCTTGCTAACATTTCGCTACTTTGGGAGCATCTGCCCTGAGACACTGTCCTCTTGAACTCACTCGTGCTTTTGCAAAAGGACTAATGTTTGAAAGTTATACCCAGTGGATGGTTCGACAGCTTACGTAATGATAACCACCTTTTTGCTATAATATGTGTCTTCTTTATCCTACATGACAATCGCCCTATACGAACTGACCAATGGACTGAGTGGTCTGACCAGATGAGGTGACCCAGGAGGTGTCGCCCCGGAACTTGAGGATTATATTATACATTGATGTGACGGAAAGACACATGCACTCTTGGAGAGACACTCTTCCACATAGCTTCTTCTTACTTTTTTGGAACTCCCCTGCAGACTCTATTGGTTTTCCTTTCGACTGACGCATACGCTGTGTGCGCTATTCTTGAACTTCTTTCCCTCTCATGAGAGAGTACCTTTGAGTTGTCATGGTTCATGTCCCTTTCTGAATTTTTCCAGAGCTTTGGTAATTAATGGCAAACACGCATTTTGTTTATCTTGTACTTTCAGGTCCTAAATGCCTGATATTGATGTAGTGACTCCTTTTAAAATTATGATAAAAATCTAACTTTAAATAAATCCTGTTTCTGTCTCTCCATGATTTGTCTCTAATAATTGATTGTGCATTGCAATTGGGTTAATAATGGTGGGAGGGAATTGTAATAGAGAGATCTTTGGATAACAGATACTAATGTTATTATTCTGCATAGCTCTGGTATTATTGGTTTGTATGTTCTTAGTTCGATTGCTTCAGGAGATTTGGTCTAGCAGTGATAATACTTTAATTGTATAGCTTAGTTCTGAGACTTAAATACATGAATATAATTACAAGTTTGTAGGTCAGTTACCCAATTCCTGGTCCTCACTGGATATCTGGAATTGAATCCTCTATGTCCGACCACTCTCGGCACGTAGCAAGATCCATCGGAGGACCAAGTAAATGAGAACAAAGGCGTGTGATAAGATAAAAAGGTTAGTGACCAAAATGGGTCCAAGTGACGCTACAACAGTAATTCTGGTAGCGTGTCGGATGGTTTATCTGTCCGACGAAGTTAGGATATAGCCAGGTCCGTACTGAGATCCCTATTGAAATTCCCTGCCCAAAGATTGCCCACCCCAGCTCAGGCTTAAAGCTCATGTTTGGTTGAAGGAGACCAAGTGCCGGTACCGACGGAGGAGTGCGACGAACACGGTTTAAAGTAGTGGTAGGAATATCAATAGGGTTGAGCGTTGCAAATGCTTAAGCTTAGATTGCAGTAATGTGAAATGGCTGTATGGGGTTATGCAAAGTGGTTACAAAGTGGTTAGAGTCCACATTTGAGTGATGCGCTTTATGCAGAAAAGTTGAAGTTGTTATCCAGTCCGTTGAGACCTAAGATCCCGGGATATACACCTACGGGTGGTCTTAGTGTGGCACACGCTGAGTAAGTTGTCTGCTGTGTTTCGAAGGTGCTGTTCGTGAGACGTCGTCGGCAGTACCACCAAGAGACGGGAAACCTTTGTGTGAGTGAGGGATACAGTTGTTATGGTTGCTGTCAGTGCACAGGGAGACATTACGAAAACCTTAATGAGATCGCGCTGGTTGAGGTTTCACCTGAAGTGTATGGAAAAATAGATTAGACGATTGTATTTGGTTAGACTTCTTGTGTGAAAGGATCTATAATTTCTTTAGTGGAGCAGATAGTGTTTTTGAAATAGCTTGATTGTGTAAAGATTTTGCTTAGAGAAAACGTGCTTGAAGGATTGGTAGCCGCTGCAAGGAGTGAGACTGACATCACAGTGTGCCGTGCTGGTATTGGTTGGTTGGTGTAACGCAGTGCTGTGATAGGTGACTACATCACCGTGCTCCGCGAAAGTGTTGGTTGTAAAGAAGCTTAACAAGCAAGTGTAGGAGAATCATTTGTGAAGGACAAAGTTATAAACAGCGAAAAAATTTACAATTTTGAAAAATCTGAAGAGCTTAATGCAGGGGGATGTAGCCATACCCACTCGAGGAAGGGTACCAATACCGCTCGAGGGTAAACTAGCATTGTATATGTCACAAAAGAGAGGATATCACATGTATACATGGCTTGAAAATTGGATGAAATACACTGAAAATTATGGACTATTAGCTTTCCCACAATATGGAACATTTAATGTCAGAATTCTTGAAAATTTTGAGGAGACAACTATATGAGATTAAACCGCCTCCTATACCTATGCAATTCCAGGTGAATGGGAACATATAGCCCATCAAAAAGAGAAACAGAAATGGCAGGGAAGGTACAAGAATACTTTAAACCGATATGGCAAGGCTAGATGGGATGCTCAACAGATGGCTTGGAGAACAGATATAGCAGAGGGAACCAGAATGTATCCCGTAATAGTTGCACAGAAAGAAGATGGAGGGAAGCGTAAGGCAAAGAAAAAGCATCTTGAAGAGCCAAAAACACTAGCTCCGGCTGAAGATAGTGATCATGAATTTGATGAGGAATTCTTAAATGAATTATTGCTGAACCGTCCAGCACCTTAAAATGAAGATCAACCCCAGAGTTTAACAAATTCTTATTTGGGGAAAATTCCTGATGTACCTGCCGTGCCCATAGATACAGTTCCAGACACCCTCTTCACGCCAGTCGGTGGAAACATAGGGATGCCTGATGTGAATAATCAGACTGTTTTGAATACGCCAGATGCTTTGACTGTCCCAGTGACTAATGGTCCTGTAGTTCCTTTATATCAAATACAACCAAAAAAGAATGAGTTTGCTACCTATTGTACTGTCATTCCAGAGACAAGTTTCTCATAATCCTTAAGGCTAAAGTGCCTTGGAACCCACAGGCTGTTTTAAAAGAACCCTCACTCACCAACCTAGTTGGTGATATGCTTCATCATTGGGTTCCCTCCCTGGTCATCGAATGCTTCCAGGGTGTACTACGATGCCTGATTACAGCAGAGCTTGTTTTTTGTGATCTGTGACCGAGAGTGTGATTGTGAAGAGTGATAAAATTGGCTCAGGAACTCCTATCACCAATCATAAACTTTTAATAATGGAGGTCCCGGTCAATGTTAAAAACAGTGGTGGATATTGCTAGTATATTAGTTGATCCCACTTATCCTGAGTGTGGCCAATATGTTTCAACCTTCTGTATTCATGCATCTATGTGTCAATGTGGCTTTCGTCAGGACCAAAAAACAAAATATGCATGAGCTATGGAATGCAGGATTATGGTTTGTACTTACAAACCCGATCAATTGTGGAGATAATCACCTTGTCAGGAAGAGCCCGGATGGGGACCAAGTAATGCCTACCCTGGTGCTCGACCCTCGTTCACGGAGAGGAACGGGTCCGGCATCCACAGGGTTAACAAATTCCTCACACCCTCTCCTCTGCAGGATGACGCGGAGATCACCGGGGGAAACGTCCAATCAGGGCTGGGAGAGGCGTGGAAAAGGGACCTCTCGCAAGAGAACGGGGTGAAAGCGGAAGCTGTCGAGGACGGAGACAGTGCATCCGAAGGCGCCGAGGAGGAAAAGCAGGAAGATCCCTGGACACCGAGGAATCCAGGAGAACTGGAAGCGGAAAGCCCGAGGACAGAGCATGCCGCCGCCACCGAAGAACCAGAGACGTGGAGCGAGGACTGGTGGATACCCCCGGGAGACACGAGTTTGCCGCCGTAACTCAGGAGAGTTACGGCATTGGCGGTGAGTAGAAGGACACAGGGAGAAACGGGTGGGAGGAGGGATACGGACGTTTGAGCCGGGGCGGACGTCTGCTAGCGGCAGAACAGTCCCGCTTTTATTTTATGTTTTAGTCTGCGCTTACTTTTGCGACTCTTTTCCCTTAGGGGTTTATTTTTCGTAATTTGATTGGGCTTTGAGTTTTCTTTATGCTTAGGAGTGTCAGAAAGGCCGAATACCTGATCGTTTTGGTAGCGGTAAACCGAACCAACCCTACACCTATCCTTATAGACTAATTAAGAGAACGCTGGTTCTCAGTACCCTCTCCCTTTCACGACCTTCTCCAAACCCTGTACACCCTCCCTCACGTATCACACCATCGTCTGCCATTGTACAGCACTATCTGCACCAGGAATGGTGAAGGGTATCGTAGTACTAAAAGTGCTAGAGACCTGAGAACTTACCGCCGCTTTGTTTCTTGTCTTCCCTTTGAGTATCCTGGGGAACCACCATCAGCGAGGAAGGATCCAAGACAATGAAGGCAGAGGCTCTCTACTCTCAACCAACCAGTCAACCTCCCCATCCTACTGACGGACTGTATATTGGACTCAAAAACCCCAACAGTGTATTTACTGTTCTCTACCATCAGCCATCCCATACTAACAGTAACAATAAATTCTTATCACCATTACGCAACCTATACGGCCTCCTAGCTTTCATTTCCGACCCTCCCTCCGACAGTTGGTGTCAGAAGTGGGATCGAAGGAAATGGAGGCCGCTTTGAAGAAAATGGCCGAAAATCAGGAGAAACTAGGCCAAGTCATGGAGAAGTTCCTCGCAGTAGCAGAAGAGGACCGCGAGAAACTCCACAAGTCCCTCACAGAGCAGAGCCAGACCCAGGAAACCGTGATTACTAGACTGGCTGAAACCCTAACGCAACAGCGGGGACATCCTGCCCTTCCCTCAGTCGTATTACAGAAGTACGTTAGCGGGGAGGATCCAGATTTCTTCTTCGCTAACTTCGAGCGGATGGCCCGAGTGGCCGCATGGCCAGAAGATAAATGGGGCCAGTATTTAGGTCCCCTCCTCTCCGGAGATCTCCAAGCCGCCTATCAGGCCGCAAACCCCCTTGGGGTCACCCCCTATCCTGACATCAAAAGGACTATTCTTGAATGCATGGGTCTAGACCACGAAACCTACAGGATCCGTTTGCGCCAGATCAGGGAAGGGCCCCAAGAGACTCCGCGGGCACTGTATTACAGGGTACGAGACATGACGGACCGCTGGTTAAAGCCCGAACAGTCCACGAAAGAGGAAATCATGGAAAAAGTGTACCTCGAACAATACCTGACATCCCTCCACCCCCCTATTCAACGGTGGGTTAGACAGCACACCGATCTCACCTTGGATAAGGCTGTGGAAATAGCGAGCGCGTACAATCGAGCCCAGGAAATTCAGAAAGGGAGGGATGAAGGACAGTGGAAATACGGAGGTGGGAACCCCAATCCTCGTGCGCCTAGGCCACATCCTGTGAGGAAGCCAGAAACCGTGACTTTGTTGCCTGGACCACCCCCACCTTCCTTTCGGCAACCAGCGCCCCTAGGTCCTCAATGTTTTCACTGTGGTGCACATGGACATATTGCACACGTCTGTCCCCAAAAGGAGGAGCCCATGGAGATTGGGCTCACTCGGTCTTTTGTTTGTAACCCTGTTCCTCGTGGGTCTCGTCCCTACCATAGAACAGTGAGAGTGAATGGTGAACAAAGGGGAGCCCTCATAGATACTGGGTGCCTCCAGAGTGTTATTCAGCCACAGATCATCCCAGGGGGGGTCAAGTCCGGGAAAGGCACAGTGACTATCCAGTGTGTACATGGGGACCAGAAGCCCTATAACACCACCGAGGTATACGTCCAACATGACCCTGATATAGATCCTGTTCCCCTCAAAGTGGGGCTGATTCCCCAGTTGCCGAAGCCCTTTGTACTAGGGACAGACTATCCCCACATGAATCAACTGATCCTAGAAACAGTACCCGAGGAATGAGAATGGAGACAAACCGCACCTTTTTCACGAGTGCCTGATTATGAACTATGCCCAGGGAAATCACGAAAAAGCAAGAAACAGAGAAGAACAGAGAAGCGCCAGTGGGCCCCAGTCTCCCTAACACAAACCGCCACCACCAAGGTATGGAAACACGACCAGGGCTTTAGGGCAGCTCAAAGAGACTATCCCACGTTGCGTGATGCATGGAATAGGTCTTCAGAGCAAGAAGACCCCGACCAAGTAGGTCCCCAGTTTTTCAGGAACAAAGGTCTGTTGTATAGGAAAGGAGGGAAAGAGTCGAATACCCAACTGTTAGTTCTACAGTCACACTGAGAGAAAGTCCTGTATCTAGCCCACAGCCATCTCCTAGGCGGCCATTTCGGGGGAGATAAAAACGAAAAGGCAATCCTTGAAAAATTTTATTGGCCGGGGTGTATCATCAGGTCCGGAAATATTGCAGAGAATGTATCATCTGTCAAAAAAACAGCAGGGCTGTGCCCCTACGGGTACCTTTATCTCCCCTCCCGGTGATTGAAGAACCGTTCTCCCGGATAGGGATGGACATCATTGGTCCCCTCCTTCCCTCCCGTATCGGGTGTAGATATGCCTTGGTTTTAGTTGATTATGTCACCCGGTTCCCGGAAGCTGTAGCCTTAAGACAACCGAACGCTACTCAGATAGCAAAGGCAATGATTAATATCTTTTCCAGAGTCGGTTTCCCCAAAGAAATCATAACCGACCAAGGTACCCCTTTTGTGTCGAACCTAATGAAACAAGTATGTCAACAGCTGAATATAAAACAGATCAGAACAGCTGCGTACCATCCTCAGACAGATGGTCTGTGCGAAAGGTATAACGCGACTTTAAAAACCACCCTGAAAAAGTTACTTGAGTTAGAGGCCCGAAATGGGAAGAAATGTTACCCCTGGCTCTTTTCGCTCTCCGCTGTAAACAGCAAAAGAGCACCGGTTACTCCCCGTTCGAATTATTGTACGGAAGGCAGCCCCGTACCCTTCTAGATATGATGAAGGAGGAATGGGAGGAGGAACCAGAGGGGGCGAGACCTCTACCAGAGTATGTCCTGGGGTTAAAAAACAGACTGTACAAAATCAGGAACATAGTAAAAACCCATCTAGAACAGGCCCAAGAACAGCAAAAAAGACAGTATGAAAAAAAAAAACAAGGAGCGAAAGCTGAATATTGACGATTTGGTGCTGGCTATGAGGCCCACTTCAGAGCACAAAATGTTGGGACAATGGCAGGGCCCCTTTAGGGTCCTTGCACAAATAACCCCGGTGACATACCGATTGGAACTAGACCCCAAAGAGAAGAGAAACACCCAGATCTACCATATAAATCTCTTGAAAAAATGGGAGGGACCCAGACCGGCCTTCATGGCTAAACAGGGTAATAGTGACCCCCTGTTTGTACAGAGCATAGACCACGACCTACCCTCTTCCCAACAAAGAGAGCTGAGAAATAGGTTGACGCCCCTCGAGAAGGTGTTCTCCCTAACCCCAGGAAAAACTTCACTAATCAGTCATGCCATTCACAGTGAACCAGGGAAGACGATAAGATTGAGACCATACCGAATACCCGAGGCCAGAAGGGGGGCTATCGAGGCAGAGGTCCAACAAATGTTAAACATGGGCATTATTGAACCTTCCAAAAGCGAATGGAATTCCCCAATAGTAATCGTGCCTAAACCCGACGGTTCCATTCGCTTTTGCATTGATTTTAGGGAAGTCAATAAGATCTCTCGTTTCGACGCATACCCTTTACCCCGAGTGGACGAGATGATCGAGAAGCTAGGGAAAGCAAAATATATCAGTACCCTAGACTTGTGTAAGGGGTACTGGCAGGTCCCCCTTAGAGAGTGTGACAAGGAAAAGACCGCTTTCTCCACCCCGGGAGGGCTGTTCCATTTTAAGATGTTACCATTCGGTCTGCATGGGGCCCCAGCCACTTTTCAGCGCCTTATGAATCTGATCCTCGAGCCGCACCAGGAATACGCCTCAGCATATATAGATGATATTGTCATCTACAGTGATACCTGGGACCTCCACTTGATCCATCTAGGAAAAACCATTCAGGCACTGGAAAAAGGGGGTCTCACCATAAACCCTGCCAAGAGTCATCAGGCCGCTCGGTCAGTAAAATACCTAGGTTATCTTCTAGGGGAGGGGTTTATCAAACCACAAGAAGAAAAAATAGCCGCAATATCCCAACTGCCAATCCCCACCACACGCCGGGATCTCCGGGCTTTCCTGGGTATTTTAGGATACTACAGGAGATTCATCCCGGACTTCTCGGAAGTAGCAGCCTCCTTGACCGATCTCTTAAAAAAGGATGTACATACAGAGAAAAATCTAAGGAACCCCTCCCATAGTGTCCAACAGGCTTTTGCACACCTAAAAACCCTCCTCACTACCAAGCCAGTCCTCTTAAGCCCTGACTACAACCGGCCGTTCATTTTACAGACCGACGCCTCAGAGAAAGGATTAGGGGCGGTTTTGTCACAAGAGGACTCAAAAGGCCAAGAGAAGCCCGTACTCTACATCAGCAGAAAGCTGTTCCCCAGAGAAAGCAAGTATGCCGTTATAGAAAAGGAGGCCCTTGCTATTAAATGGGCCATGGAATCGTTGAAATATTATCTAGAGGGAAATTAATTCATACTGTATACAGATCACGCTCCTCTGGAATGGCTTGCCAGAAACAAGGGACACAATGACCGCATCTTACGATGGTTTCTGGCCCTCCAACCTTTCCATTTCACCACCCAACACAGAAAAGGCAAGGACCAAACTAATGCTGATTACCTCTCTAGGTATCTGCTTGAACAGTATCCTGCTAGCAGGAAAGTTAGGGTAGGGGAATGTCAGGAAGAGCCCGGATGGGGACCAAGTAATGCCTACCCTGGTGCTCGGCCCTCGTTCACAGAGAGGAAAGGGTCCGGCATCCACAGGGTTAAAAAATTCCTCACACCCTCTCCTCTGCAGGATGACGCGGAGATCACCGGGGGAAACGTCCAATCAGGGCTGGGAGTGTTGTATTCCTCTTAGGGTGTCCATAACGGGCTTTCCAATATCCTGTCCTTATATAGGCACAATTCGCCCTGCCCTTATATAGGCATAGAATCCCAGGCCTTATTTAGGCATTAAACCGTGCACTCCAAATACAGGCATGGTCTCTGACATCCGTCCACCCTAACGTCACAACGAGTTCATGAAGAACAGACCCTTAGGCTGCGGGAGTTTCCCTAGCCCAGGACTATTGATTTCTTCAAGGCCTCATCTATTATGCATGAACCATTATTCCTTAGGGGTTCATTCATGACGTCTTTCGTTGTCCAATTCACGTCAATGCTAACATTCCTAAGGTACTCTCAGGTATAAATATACCTTCCCTAGCCCCTGTAAAACAGAGGAGACCTCGACTTCAGAGGAGCCGGTATCCCGGCCTGACGCACTGAGAAGACGCTGCCATTCCCTGCACACAGAGAGCCCAGCTTCCAGCTTCCAGTGATCTGACTTCCCTTGTGGGGTGTTGGAGTTCGAGTCTGGCAAAGAGATTCCAACCTCTCTCATTCTTCAGGTATGGAGCTGATAAGAACCTAGAGGGACTCTTGGCATACTAGGCATACTAGACTTAACATACTCTTAGTATACCATAGTAAGGAATACTTCACCTACTTCATACCTTGTCCTACACGTAGGTTAGGTTAGGTACACTGGGGTAGAACTAGCTTAGCACCGCATCGTATGAGTACTCGCATTTTTAGTCTGTGTTATTTATATAACAGCATTTGTACTAAAAGATAATGCTATCGCAGTATTATTTATTTCTACTGCTCACCCTGTACATTATTTATCTCGCATACTGTCTTGTGATCGTAACAGCACATTATACTTACACCAGAAACAAGACTGTTCAATAAATCTTTTATTGAAAAATGCCCGTCTATTATTTCTGTGTAACTCTGAGGAAAACTAAGCATGCACGACTGAGCTGAGTGAAATAGTTATCTAGGGTTTCCACGACTCTGGGACACGTTCTGATTCTAAAAGGAAAACATATTGGTCATGTTTTGCGGCTGCCAGAAACTACTCCCTTCTTGTTGTCAAGGAGTTTCTAGTGGCCTCTGAGCTAGCTGGCACAAGTAATTAAGTTTAATATACTCGATAGGGACATACTGACCTTAGTCCTATGTCAAACCTATAGGATATATTATTCCAATGCGCAGAGCCTATTAGGGAAATAGGAGCTACACTACATGGCGCCCAACGGTTTGGTTAGGCAGTAATTCAACTTTAGATACTGAGTAACTCAGCCGTGCTATTTTCTCTCAAAGACCCCTACCCATATACTCCAAAAGACGTCTGGAGTGGGCAGGGTTAAGTATCCACCAAGGCTACATAGGGAAGCACCCTATATATTAGCTGTTTGGTTTGCTCAACGTTGAAGGATACAGTAATCCAAAATATTGTGCACCTAATCTTTGTTTCCTTGAAACTTGTTCTACATTTTTCAAAAAACAAAATGACTGAAGACACCGGAAACGGTGGAACTGCGGCTGATCCAGCCCAAGCAGTAGTTTTTAACCTTACAGGTTTAAATGAAACTGAGGAGGGTGTGGTACACATGCCTCAAAACTTAAGAAGAGCCATAACTCTAAAACTTATAAAACATGGCCTATCGCCAAGAGGAGGTAGAGCAGTTTTCGTGATAGAGGCACATGAATCATTTCAGACAGAGGTATTCTATTCATGGGTACTACTTCCGGAATGCAATCCAACATCACAAACATTTCACTTCTACAAAGAAGATGAACTACCAGAGGAATACATTCCTTTCGAGGATATTGAAATTCCATTAACATACCAAGAGCATCAGCTCTGGTTTAAAGGCGCCCTAAAACATCACAAAAACATTACCAGGCTCGGTCCACTAGGTAGACCAGGAGCAACATGGCCGATTTTAGCCGGCTACACACCTCATCCTGAACTGGATAGAATGACAGATGAGGAATTACATACTCAAATAAAAGAGTTAATAAAAATCTACAGACAATTGGTCCAATATGTCATGCAGACTTTCACAGTCCGACCACCATTGACATATCCAAATCCAACTCCCCAACAGGGGAATACACTAAAAATTACACCACAGACTCTCAACTCAGTCATGGGTAAAATGCCCACAAAACGTGAGCAAATTCCGTTTTGGATAGCTCAAAAAATAACTCAAATCGAAGCAGTATTTCCAAATACTAGCCCACATGAGAAACACAGAATCCTAACAATCAGTTTACCGATGGGGATCACACCACAACTGGAAGACTGCACCACTTGGGGCTCAGTCTTTGCTGCCATCTATACTAAAACACATGGTATTCCATCAATTGCGGTGATACCTGATGTCCTAAAACAAATTCAAAATGAATATGGGGCAGAGCCTGCTCTAAATTTAGGTATGAAATTACTGAAAAATTTCGAGCAGGTCTCAACAATAGTATTATCTAATATTAAAGGGGAGGCAGCAGCAGTGGCCATCCGCCAAAAATTGAGGGAATTCGATGTTACAGAACATCAAACTGAGCTACCCAGAATTATAGAACAATCTTATGCAGAATTAGGCAGAGATAGTTTGGGTGGAAGACCACTGAAAACAAAACTATCTGAAAGTCCTGAGAAGGACTCAATAAAACAAACTCCTACATCTTCTAAAAAGAAGTGGGAGTCTACTAAACAAAAATCAAACGAGAAACGTTCTCAATCCCGAGGTAGGTCTCCTCAAAAGGAGCCCTCTGAAAGGAGGTATAACCTCAGGAATAGGGATAATTTGAGAAAACCTGATAGGTATCATGATACTGATACATGTTCCTCTCGTCCCTTTCAGATCTCACCACAGACTTTGGAAAGACGAGGACGGACGGAACACAGAGAAGAACTCGTGACATCGAAAGACGACAAACACGCTCCAAAAACTAAAGTAAAACCTCAATTCTCCAAAAAGAAAGTAGCAGGTCTAAAGATAAGACATGCCGAGAATACTGAGAACGCAACTCAAGAACGGAGAATGGGCTCAGACCATGCTGGACAGTGCAGCAGAAGTCACAATAGTTCGCCAGAACCTGAGGGAACTTCTGGAGATAGTGGACTTGAATGAGTACATCACAGTCGAGACTGTAGACACCAGGGTTAGTACTCCACAAAAGTTATATGACATAACACTCCGGATGGAGGGAGACAAACCTAGACAGGTGAAAGCACCTTTTCGGGAAAGACTATCAAAGGGCTATGACATACTTCTGGCAGAAAAGGACTGGCCACCACAATTTGTCATGGAGTGCCCACACGGCGAGGACATAATTATGCCTGCCTTCTCCAACCATATTCCAATTCACCTAAAATATACATATGCCAGGAAATGGGCAGTGGCCCAGGCCCCAGCATTATATAAAAATCATGTAGGATGGGATGAGGATTCACCTCACCATAAAATACATCTGAAACATGAACCAACTGCACAACGGCAGTATCCTATTAAGCAAGAAGCTAGAAACCAGGTCAGGGAGATCTTAGATCAACTTGAATACCAAGGGGTGATTGAAACATGCACCTCCTCAATGAACAATCCTTTGTTTCCTGTCTCCAAACCAGACAAAACATATTGTCTAGTTTTGGACTACAGACACCTAAACACTTGTTCTAAAACTTTTGAAGTGCAAAATGCACATAGCACAGCATTAATGAATAACATTGTGCGTAAAAAATATAAAACCACATTAGACATCTCAAATGGTTTCTTTTGTCAAAACATAGCACCTGAAAGCAGGTACTTAACAGCATTCTCCATAATGGGGACCCAGCGTCACTTTTGTCGACTCCCACAAGGGTTCAAGAATAGCCCAGGTTTATTCTCAGCGAGGGTAATGGAGTTACTACAAATTTATGACAATGAGGCATTGTCCTATGTCGATGACATATATCTGACAGACGATGACCTAGTAAAACACTTGAACAGGGTGAGCACCATTATACTGGGATTCGCCTCTGAGGGTTACAAATTCAACTTTAAAAAGTCTAGAATTGCCCATCTCAATGTCCTATTTCTAGGATATGAGCTTTCAAGTGAAAGCAAGAGCTTGGCAGCTAACTTTTTTAGAAAAGTGTGCGCTGCTCCAACCTCCGAAAACGCTAAAAAACTTACAATCAATCCTGGGTTTCTTAAATTTTGGAAGAACATACATTATAAACTATGCAGAAAGGGTTAAACCTCTCTACGCAGTAATCAAACCTGATTTTTCAATCAAAAACTGGACACAGGAACACACAGAAATTTTGTGTTCACTCCAGGCTAACATGTTAGCAACAAATCACTTACAAACACGCGTAACTGAACGAAATTTGGTGATCCGAATAATTTCGGGTCATTGCGGATTCACCTACTTAACTTTCAATGAGGGTGAAAAAATACCAATAGCGTATAAATCACACTTGTACACACAAGCGGAAATGCGCTTCAGTTCTACTGAAAAAATTCTAACAGCAGTTCAAACCGCTGTAGCAAAAGAAAGAGCCTTAGCCCAAGGGAAACGCATTATTATCGTAACCCCAGTACCTGCTTTAGAAGCGGTTACAAAAGCAAGCATTCCAAATGCTAAGGCATTGCATCCAAGATGGATACAATGGGTTAATTCTCTTGCTGCAACAGATGTTGAATATGTTTTTGATCCAGATTTAAAAACACAAGCCTTCCTGCAGTACGAACATGAATGTCCCCTGCCCACTGAAATTCTGCCTCTCGATCAGTACGAATTCATAATTTATACTGACGGATCCGCACAACCCGCAATAGGGGGTAAGCAAGCTTACAGTGCAGCGTGTGCTATCGTTAAAGGTCGCATGCGAAATGGCATCTTCAGACCTATGGTCACAAAAACGCAGTCTCTAGGAGATTGTACAGCTCAGCGAGCTGAACTACAAGCATTCAAACTGGCACTTGAAAGTACAGATCGAGAATTCCCCACACTAATCGTGTGCGATTCCTTTTACTGTGTGCAGTCGTATAATGAATATATACAAAACTGGCTTGAAAATGGTTTCAAAGATGCGAAAGGTGGCACAATAAAGCACAAATTGCTTTGGGAACAAGTAGTTCAGTTGAAAAACGAACTACCAAAGGCTCACGTGATCCACACACTGAGTCATCAACGTGATGGCGTTCACGTTGCAGGGAATTCATTGGCTGACGAAGCCGCAAAGGGGGCTGTGCAAACGGCTTCCGTAGCTGCGATCACTCGTTCAAAAACAAAAATAGACGGTGAGATAATGTTGGCTGTCAATGCTTCAAGCAAAGGCAGCAGTGCAGCGTTACCAAAAAGTTTCCACTCAAGTACTCTTATGTAATTGATGCGAACAACGTTCCTTTTGCTCGAATCCCTGGAGTGGGGGATAGGGTAATACCAAACAAGGAACGCAGATTAGGACTAATCCTAGCAGCACACGAAGGGATAGCTTCTGCCCATGCAGGTGTTTCTGCAACAATATCTTTACTCAAGCAAAGATATTGGTGGCCTGGCATTAGAAAACAAACAAAGAACTATGTTTTAGAATGTGATATATGCCAACAGATGAAAGTCTCCACAGTGAAACGTCCTGCGCAGACACCCCTGTTAATTTCAGATAAACCATTAGCTTGTTTTTACCTTGACCACTGCGGTCCCTTACACAGGGACGGTAATTGTAAATATATCATGGTAGCAGTGGATTCATGCTCTAGGTTCCTATGGTTATGGCCTCAGCGCTCAGCTGACGCTCGAACTGTTATAAAAGATTTGCGAGTCTTTATCGGCATATACGCAATAGGCACGCTACATTCTGACCAAGGTCCTGCGTTTAGCTCTCGGGCTTACAAAGACGCCATGGCCAGTCTGGGCATTGCATTGCGGTACTCCTCTCCATTCCATCCTGAGGGAAATTCGGTTGTGGAAAGGAAAAACCGGGACATAAAGCAGTCTATAACAGCTAGAGTATTAGGCTCGGGTGACGGGTGGGTCAAACACCTTAGTGGAGTTCAACGTGCACTTAATAACCTGCCAAGAAGTTCTCTAGGGGGGTCACTCCATATGAGGTCCTATTTGGGACAAGAATGTGGGTACCAGACTTAGAAAACGTAGGCACAGTGGTGGAAAATAAACCCTTTGATATCAAAGATCGTTTGGCTGTTTTACAGGACTTAAACAAATTAAGAACGAAACAAAGCAACGTATTCCTACAGTCAACCACCACTGGGGATCAACCGGCTGTCCCAGCAAGGCCTGTCTGGATTCCTAAAGTTGGGGATCTAGTCAGAGAAAAAATTGCGGACAAGAAGGAATTTGGACCTTCTTACAGACAACCAGTACCTGTCCTAGCAGTTCAAGGAACAAGAACAGTACTACTGCCGCCCCTTGCTGGAAGAAAGGAGAAAAGATTTGTGTCCATCGACCTGATCAAACCACAGTATGTGGCCAATACTAAATAGTAGGCCTCGTGGACTCCGACCTAGTAGCAAACGCACTCCTCTCGCTACTATCCAAGAGGTTCATACTGAAAGACTGATAACAATCGAGAATTCAGCTGAAACAAATGAAGGACTATGCAACAACGCTATGGAACTCATCCCTCTTGAAGAACAAGTAACAGTTCGTCCAAATACACCTGTCTACACCAACGTAACAAGTGATGAACTGGTTCCAGTGATTTCTACAAATCCTGATGCAATTCAAACAATTGACAGAACTGCTTCTGGCTACTTCATTAACTTTGATACGTTCTCAGAAGATCCGAGTGAACCTGAAACAACGCCAGTGTCATTGAAATTCAAGCAGCAAGTACAAGACTTTCTTCACTTTCTGAAAAAGACTTATTTGGTTTCTCCATGGATTGAACTCTGGATTACATCTGGACTTTTTGTTTTCCTGCTCTGGCTAGCTTTGGTAACAACTGTGAGCGTGCTTATAAGTGGCAGATACATCCATGTGAACACTGAAGGAAAAGACGTAAACGTACTTTTGAAACCTCATAAATCTTCCCATCGTGAAGCAAGAGACTTGTCATCAGTGAACATCACAGCTGTTCCTATACACGATGGTATAGTGTGGGACAAAACAGATTTTGATATATTCGGTCCGACGGAAGAATTGAACATTCCACATTTGTTTAAAATTTCACTAAGTGATCTAATCACGTCCAGTACCTATTCTGATGATTGGGACTTTCAGACTGTGACTGATATTATGTTTGACCTAGAAAGATCTGCTGCATTTTCTAGAAATGAATATTTAGAGGGTTCATCAGACTATGAAGAACTGTATTGTTATAATCACTATGGTCATCATTTTTTGCATAAATCTGCATATCCAAGAAATGTGTTTATGTTTAACCAATGGGAACATTGTCCTACACCACCTAAAGGTAGTTCAAAAACATTTGCCAGTAAATTTCCATCTTTTTCAGGTTACAATACATCTGATCCAGAAATGTTTTACTATAAAAATGTAAACAAAACAGGACTGAAAATTATGTTAACAAATACAAAACAGATTTATTCTGCATTATTTAATGCCCAACTGTCTAGACAGGGTTTCGACTTTTGGAAAGACACAATAGACACAAAAACGTTGTGGGGTACTAAAGAATGGCAAGTACAGGGGATAGAAGCTTTATTTAGAGCCTGCATCATCCCTGAACAAATAATGTTTTTGAATGAAACTATCCAACAAACATCTTGTCTTGGATTAGCCAAGATCAAAGAGATGAACACACCTTCTGTACCAACTCCTGCAAAAAATAATGTAACACAGGCAGTGGTGACAGTCGATAATATACTACAACTCAACAGATCTAATCCTGATTGGAAAAAATGGTTGATCTGGCCCACAGACACGAATAACTGTCAGGAAAGATTCCTGAATAAAACTCAGGGCTTTACTATTCATAGGCCAGACCCAAGATACGTCCAAAGACAACATCCGGGGGTAGTAACAACATACAGTGTAGGAAAATTATGCCTCGATTGGCTGCATACATCTACACTACAGGATGTGAAACAACACTTATCCTTACTTGCAAAAGACGCAGATCTTAGGGATTTCTTGCTTGGACCAAGAAAACCGCGTCAAAAACGTTTCATATATGCCGGCATTTATGCTGCTTATAATGAAGCTTGGAAGGTATCACAGATAGAGGCCGCAGAACGAATACGTGAACTTGATCGTATTAATTTAGAGAAAACACTCTCTGTGGTCGACAATGGGTTAACAACTTTGTCCTCCAGAATATATTCATTGGATGGCATTGTATCCTCTGCTATCGACATTCTAGAACAAGATTTGGCGATGTTACAACAAGGCCAATCTCAAATACGTTCTATTATGTTATTAAGCTGGACGCTGCAATCATTGCGAGCGGGCTATGTGCCTTGGCGTTTCATCAACACAACGGCTCTGTTTGCAGAATACAATCTAACTGATAAACAGATCGAAATGGCACAGAGAGGAGTGAAGTATACAGTGCTGAGCATTGAAAAACTGGAAAAGTTACCATTCACAGTGGCAGAAAAACCAGCTACAGAATGGCTTATTCATGGCAAAATTACACTACCTGTGACTACTTTTCAGTTTCAGTATTGCCTCAGACAAATGCAAGCAGGCAAATATGAAAGGTTGGGTAAGGAATACATTAAGACATCTTGGGCTTTACCGTATACATATAGATGTTGGAGCAGGGATCGTGAAGTGTTTTTAAGCGGTAAAAACTGTAAACGTGCACTCAGCGGTCCACTTATATGTCAGGACATTTCCTTACACGGGGCTTGTAATGGTTCTGTGGCAAATTTGTCTTGCCATCAGCAGGGTACACCAGCTGCTGTGATTAATCCAACGTTCGGACAACTTTCTAATGGGAGTTACCTCATGTTGAATGATCAGAGTTGCTGTGGCATGCTGCCAGGCATCCCATATCTAGTAACGGTCAACTCCAGGGTCACTTGCTGTATGCAAGTATTGTTTGCCCCAATAGACACAGTCAGGGAGTCGCCTTTATGGCCTTCGCTGAACGTCTCTTTTATAAGATTTGATACTTTAAGCAGAATGAAAGCCATGCTTTTACAACAAACAGTGCCTCTGACCTCGGCCAAAGAAACCTATGATCTACAAATTGCAAGGACTTCGGCTGAGATACAGACTTTAATACGTACAAACTGCCCTATACATTTCGTGGAAATGATAGGACGAATTTTCAACATGTCTGATACAACAGGAATTGTACATGTATTTAAGGGCATCTGCTCGGGTCTGTTAGCACCTTTCCAGGCAATACTCGGAATCATCCCGAACTTGCACATTCGGTGTTTGGTGGCATACCATTAATTCTAGCACTCGTTGCCGGAATTCTATTTCTCTTCCTGCTATTTCGCTATGGCCAGCCAATTCGCCGACATCACTCCAAGCGACATGGAGAAAGCTCTCCTTGAACGAAAGTGCCGTGAGCAAATAGTACAGCTTTTGGGCATAAATCGTCTACGGGACCTTAATACCACATGGTTCCTGTCCTTTAGACCAATCTGGCAAGATTGCATCTTACCTGTTCTACGATGCCTGCTATGCGGTGTAGAATGCGTGTTGGACACCTGTCTAACATTTCCATCGGATGCGCCAACGGACGTCGATACTCTGCTGGACCAGATAACGGCCCATGCTATGTGTTGTCCCCAGCGGCTTCCTATCCTGATGACAGCATTCATTGAGATCTCACAGACGCTTCCGGCAGCTGCTGAGGTACGAGAAAGAACTACAGGCACACAGGTAACAACGGACGCGAACATTGCGACAATTGAAAGCAATGCTTCACATCTCTGTGCAATTAACCTGCTTCACGAGGTGTTCCAACTCACACCAACTACAGTGGATGATGTTTTGTCTATAGAAATAGATGATCTAATGTTTACACCAGACCCGTAAACTGACTCTGATTCAGCATACAGTGTTCCAAAAATACAGCAACAATTTGGCCTTCATTTTTTCAAAAACTTGGAACTCTACCAAAAATTGAACTTTTTCCCATTTTTTCGAAGGAAAATGGAACTTCAATCTGCTTAAAGTAGAACTAGCCTTATAGTACAGACTTAGCGGTCCTTCCAAAGACATTTAGTCATCTTGTGTGTCTACAACAGTTCATTAATTTTCCTGACATGAAATGACTTTGATTTATGAACAAACTTATCGATCATTTGTTTTGTCACATGTAAATATTACTGCTTAGATCATTCCAATTGCATTTATTTTCGAACTTTATGCCTGAAATGATAAGCAATGCTTCGAATGTACAGTACCTTTTTGCATTCTAATATTTTCTTTTAAAAATGACTTTTTTAAATGGTTTTATGAAATATTTTAGAAATATGCGGTACTCCATTTTTTATGTTTAGCATTTTTAATGTTTAGCATTTATGTATTATCGTATACAGGAAAGTGGAGTGGGTGTTGTATTCCTCTTAGGGTGTCCATAACGGGCTTTCCAATATCCTGTCCTTATATAGTCACAATTCGCCCTGCCCTTATATAGGCATAGAATCCCAGGCCTTATTTAGGCATTAAACCGTGCACTCCAAATACAGGCATGGTCTCTGACATCCGTCCACCCTAACGTCACAACGAGTTCATGAAGAACAGACCCTTAGGCTGCGGGAGTTTCCCTAGCCCAGGACTATTGATTTCTTCAAGGCCTCATCTATTATGCATGAACCATTATTCCTTAGGGGTTCATTCATGACGTCTTTCGTTGTCCAATTCACGTCAATGCTAACATTCCTAAGGTACTCTCAGGTATAAATATACCTTCCCTAGCCCCTGTAAAACAGAGGAGACCTCGACTTCAGAGGAGCCCGTATCCCGGCCTGACACACTGAGAAGACGCTGCCATTCCCTGCACACAGAGAGCCCAGCTTCCAGATTCCAGTGATCTGACTTCCCTTGCGGGGTGTTGGAGTTCGAGTCTGGCAAAGAGATTCCAACCTCTCTCATTCTTCAGGTATGGAGCTGATAAGAACCTAGAGGGACTCTTGGCATACTAGGCATACTAGACTTAACATACTCTTAGTATACCATAGTAAGGAATACTTCACCTACTTCATACCTTGTCCTACACCTAGGTTAGGTTAGGTACACTGGGGTAGAACTAGCTTAGCACCGCATCGTATGAGTACTCGCATTTTTAGTCTGTGTTATTTATATAACAGCATTTGTACTAAAAGATAATGCTATCGCAGTATTATTTATTTCTACTGCTCACCCTGTACATTATTTATCTCGCATACTGTCTTGTGATCGTAACAGCACATTATACTTACACCAGAAACAAGACTGTTCAATAAATCTTTTAATGAAAAATGCCCGTCTATTATTTCTGTGTAACTCTGAGGAAAACTAAGCATGCACGACTGAGCTGAGTGAAATAGTTATCTAGTGTTTCCACGACTCTGGGACACGTTCTGATTCTAAAAGGAAAACATATTGGTCATGTTTTGCGGCTGCCAGAAACTACTCCCTTCTTGTTGTCAAGGAGTTTCTAGTGGCCTCTGAGCTAGCTGGCACAAGTAATTAAGTTTAATATACTCGATAGGGACATACTGACCTTAGTCCTATGTCAAACCTATAGGATATATTATTCCAATGCGCAGAGTCTATTAGGGAAATAGGAGCTACACTACAGGAGAGGCGTGGAAAAGGGACCTCTCGCGAGAGAACGGGGCGAAAGCGGAAGCTGTCGAGGACGGAGACAGTGCATCCGAAGACGCCGAGGAGGAAAAGCAGGAAGATCCCTGGACGCCGAGGAATCCAGGAGAACTGGAAGTGGAAATCCCGAGGACAGAGCACGCAGCCGCCACCGAAGAACCAGAGACGTGGAGCGAGGACTGGTAGATACCCCCGGGAGACACGAGTTTGCCGCCGTAACTCAGGAGAGTTACGGCATTGGCGGTGAGTAGAAGGACACAGGGAGAAACGGGTGGGAGGAGGGACGTCTGCTAGCGGCAGAACAGTCCCGCTTTTATTTTATGTTTTAGTATGCGCTTACTTTTGCGACTCTTTTCCCTTAGGGGTTTATTTTTCGTAATTTGATTGGGCCTTGAGTTTTCTTTATGCTTATGAGTGTCAGAAAGGCTGAATACCTGATCGTTTTGGTAGCGGTAAACCGAACCAACCCTACACCTATCCTTATAGACTAATTAAGAGAACGCTGGTTCTCAGTACCCTCTCCCCTTCACGACCTTCTCCAAACCCTGCACACCCTCCCTCATGTATCACACCGTCGTCTGCCATTGTACAGCACTATCTGCACCAGGAATGGTGAAGGGTATCGTAGTACTAAAAGTGCTAGAGACCTGAGAACTTACCACCACTTTGTTTCTTGTCTTCCCTTTGAGTATCCTGGGGAACCACCATCAGCGAGGAAGGATCCAAGACCCCGAAGGCAGAGGCTCTCTACTCTCAACCAACCAGTCAACCTCCCCATCCTACTGACGGACTGTATATTGGACTCAAAAATCCCAACGGTGTATTTACTGTTCTCTACCATCAGCCATCCCATACTAACAGTAACAATAAATTCTTATCACCATTACGCAACCTATACGGCCTCCTAGCTTTCATTTCCGACCCTCCCTCCGACACACCTCTTGTGATCAGTCCTGTAAGAACAGAGTTATGAGGAAACTACATTATTGTCATGTAGGTAGATTTATAATGGAGGCAGGTTTAGCATTGCTTTTGCCACCCCTGGCTCCCCTCCGTGACAATTTGCCACTATTTTACCAAATCATTTAAGTATCACAACATTGGCACAAATTCTAAGATGACAATGTGCACATACAGTAGAACACATGCATGCTCTGGACAAAAAAGACATTACAAGGATAGACAGTTTTGTCATTCCAGTTCTGGACAAAATGGGACATCACATGGATGAACAGTATGACTGTCGGAACTTCAAATGCATTTTTTGTGGGTAGGACTGAATCCTAAAAAACCAGCCGACTGTGCTGGGCACCTCAGCACACGTGACTGCCAATTCTTTCTCATGCAGTGCTATAAGTGAATTCAAATGCCATGTTATAGCCTTGATCCATATTTTTATCATGCGGGCGTTTTTAGTGTTAAAAAATCAGCCGACAGCACTTTTCACAGGTTCATGTGTGTGTGTCAATTCGCTCGCATGCAGTGAAAAATAAAATTCATAATAAAATAAAAGTGGAGACTAACTCTTAGTTTAGTCGTTGTTTACTACATGGGATGCTCTGAGGGGGTGGACGGAGTGGACCCTGTTGCCACACTCTGTAATTACGAGATAATGGTTATTAATTATTAGGTTCAAGGGTACAAAATTTCTTTCCTTATTTCAGTACTTCTAGTCAGGCTCCCCCCCTTGTCAAAGTCCCCACTTACTTCCTCAAGGTGTCTCACCCTCTAGTGTACCTGTACGTCCTCGTGGGTCCTGCATCTTGTGCGGTGTCCTGGGTTTTCACCTTAAGTACTTGATTTCCACGTTTTCCCACTCATGAGTGGGCTATAGCAGGTGGCGCTCATTGGATAGTGGCAGCGTCGCCGAATTTTTGGTATCTACTGCGATCCATACTCAACCGTGTCCCAGTGGGGGCGGGGATTGACCCCGGCCGTCTTTGGTTCTCGGGGCGCTTGTGCACGTACCATCGGCTAGCGGTGTTCAGAGGTTAACATTGTTGTTATCTCAATGCGTCCCATGAAGGCACTGTGTTAATGTTTACATTCCTGGTAGCTATGGAGACCAGGGCAGTACGCCTCCTTCTGTTCTTCATTAGTTCGAGTTCCAAATGGGCGGTGCGTGAGCAGTATTCTTGTCCCTAAATTGTGTTAAATGCATATCTATTTTGTCTTAGTCATACTCCGCATGCATTATCAGCAATCAATATGCTTTTGTTCATATTTGTGTATTTCTTCTTCTTCTTCTTTTTGTTCTTCCTAATACTCATAGTTAGCTACCTCCTCTATATATAGCTCTGTGCTCCTGACGCATTACTTACCCTTTCTGATCTTGATCAATTAGCACCTCTGTGGGTATTTCTTTGTGGGAGGGAGTGTGTGTATTTCCTTACGTGATATGGAAGCTGGTGTTTGATAGTTATTCCTTTAAATGAGAGTCCAGTTTTTTTCATATTTCATAGGGTGTAAAGTTTTGTCAGTTTATTTCAAATTGTATGTCATCTTTATCACTATGAGATTTACAGATTTGTGTTCCAAGGGATATTGTCGTTCAATCCTATTTTCTGAGTTGACATCCGATAGATCCAACGTTGCTCCTTCTCAATCAGACGTTTTCCGATATTTTCCACAGGGTTCTCCAACCGCTCAATTATGACCCAGGTCATGTCATTGGGTGTGAATCCTTTAGTCAGTTTGGTTGTATTTCTTTTGCATCTTATGTTGCTCCGGTGTTCACTGATCTGGATTTTTATTTTCCTTGTGGTCATGCCCACATATTTTAAACAGCAGGAACATATGATCAGACAGACGACATTCATGGCCTGTTACTTCGGGTAATCCCCACAGATTCCGTACAGTAGTTCTTACTTCATTGGTTGTTGTATGGGGTCTGGTTTTTACTAGGCTGTCCTTTAAGATCATAACTTTTTTGAACGAGAAGAGAGGTTTTTCCCACTTCAATTGTCAGAATGTATGATGCGCCAGTGTTTGTTGATGATTTTCTTTACTTCATTGGAGATGGGGTTGTATGTTGTCACCCTTGGGTGACACCTGTCAAATTTTAACAGTGTAATTTTGTCTGTTGGTTTATGATAGATTTTTGTTCCCAGTTTTCCATTCTCTACGTATATAGTGATGTCCAGAAAAGTGATGACTTCTTTGCTGTGTGTGTGTGAACTTTAGGTTGGGGTCACATCCGTTGATCCACGCTATGAACCGGTTCATGGACGTGTTGTCACCTTTCCATATCACTAGAATGTCATCTATATAGCGTTTCCAGAGTTGTATGTTCTCTCTACAGGTGTTGTTATCATGTAGGACATATTTGGTCTCAAAGCTAAACACATAGAGCCCCGCCACACTTAGGGCAAAGGTACTGGCCATCAATGTTCCGAAGGTCTAAAGGTAGATTTTGTCTTCAAATTAAAAAAATATATATTTTCAGGCAAGGCAGGCACATTCTGTGATGAAGTGTTTCACTCAAGGTTTTAAGTAGAAGTTGAACCTCGAGTACAACAAACATCAACCTACCTGATGGACACAAAAGATCTCCGTCTATTACAAGACATGGAGTTCGACCTAGTAACTAACATCTTGCTGTCACTGGATGTCGAAAGCCTTTACACCAGACTCCCTCATGATGATACACTGGAAGTAATAGAAGAAACGCTGGATCAGGGAGAATGGACCTTTAGGACACCAAAACACTTAATCACAGAATGTGCCCGCTTTTCCCGAAAATAATTTTTTTTAAATTTGAAGACAAAATCTATCTTCAGACCTTAGGAACATCGATGGGCAGTACCTTTGCCCCAAGTGTGGCGGGGCTCTACGTATTTCGTTATGAGACCAAATATGTCATACATGATGACAAAACATGTTACAGATCTACCTACATGGCAATAATGCCGTTCTCTCATAACTCTATTCTTACAGGATGGATCTCAAGAGATGATTATCTCCACAATTGATCGGGTTTGTAAGTATAAACCATAATCACGAGTGCCATTGCGCGCATGCGTATTTTGTTTTCTGGTCTTGACGAAAGCCGATGGCTGAAACATGTTTACCACACTAAGGATAAGTGGGATCAACTAATATCCCACAAATATCCACCACTGTTTTTTAACATTGACCAGGACCACCATTATTAAAAATTCACGATTGGTGATAGGAGTTCCTGAACCAATTTTACCACCACTCTTCACCATCACAAGCACAGTCACAGATCACAAACAACCAGCTCTGCTGTAATCAGGCATCAAAGCACACCCTGGAAGCATTCGGCGACCAGGGTGGGAACCCAATGATGAAGTATGTCACCAACTAGATTGGTGAGTGAGGGTTCTTTTAAAACACGCTTTGTGTTTCAAGGCACTTTACCCTAAGGATTATGAGAAACTTGTCTCTTGAACAACAGTAAAATAGGTAGCAAACTCATTCTTTTTTCATTGTATCAGTTATTGGTTGGGAAGGCAAATGTGTTTTTCCTTACCCTTCTTTCTCTCACTTTTGTTTATACACGTTTCATTATATCAGCTTGGGATTAGAGGAAAACATGTACACACGTTCTCTATTCCTACTGGGATAAATGGTTCAACTTCAACTCCTGCAGATTTGAGATTGAGACAGCTTACCCAGATGCCTTTAATTCCAACCCCAGCTGATATTCCTTGCAGAGCTAGTGCTGGTTCGAGTGTACATTCAACTCAATTAAATTCTTCCAACGGAAAGTCATAACAGGCCCAAACTTTCTATGTACCTGAGAATGGTATGGTAACTCTGAATACTACAGGAAACATTCTTCCGATGGGAACACCGGGTTCTAACATGCCCCTTTTACATTCTACACTTATTACACTTATTCCAGGAACAGAAGGTCAGCATGAGGATTTACTAGGAAATACAACAGAAGGGCAAACAGGTCCTACCTCTCAAGAATGTGATGATTGGCTTAAAGGTATAGTTACTACTCCAAATGATACAGGTGTTGGAACAAATGCCATGAGAACAAAAAATGATATGTCCCTTGACGTCGCGAGGCTCAAGGTGTAATTGGAAGAAATGATCATAGGAACCATAAGCCCTGCTAGGATCATTGCTTATCGGGATGATGAATTATTGTTCGTCTGCAAAGACATTACCAAAAACATTACCAGACGTTTTCGAAACACACATGAAAAGTTATTTGAATTGGCACTGAAATATAGAGTGGATGAACAAAAGTCAAAAACATTACAAAAACCCTATGGAAGGGGGCATTCAAAACATGAGCCCTTCAGGAATGAGGCTACAAATTAGAGATTTACTGGCTATCCTTAAGAAATGGGGAGAGCTGGAAAAATGGGACGGTCAATGGGCCAAAAAGTAGGAAACAAAAAAGGTTACCATGCAAATGTTCCCGGTCATCAAAAATGATGGGGGTAAGGGACTGAGGATGCTCCCTATGAGAGAGGACCCTGGAGGAGGATAGTCCCTTGGACTAGACCAGACATAGTGTCCTTTACAAATGACTTTTGAAAATTGAGAGAAAATCCCATTGAATGGTACAAACAAGTTGAACGGTTTGTGAAGATTTCAAAGGTTTTGCTGAAAGATTCAGATACCTTATTTGACAATGTGGTCCCAAATGATTTGTGGGCAGAGTGTAAAATTGCTGTTGATTGGCCTGAAAACAGAACCAGCAAGAAATGCTAGCACAGGTGCACCATCTCCTGAGGTGACAAAGAAATATAACCAAGCCATTACCTATTTGAAAGGGAAAGTTTTTCCTAAAGAAATTGATTGGGTAAAAATTGACAGGACAACACAAGAGTTGAAGGAAACAGTCCATGCTTACTATGAGAGGTTACAACAGGCATTCAAGTGTACAGTGGAATGGAGAATGTGTCCGAAAAAGATATGGGACATTTTGTTTACGATTTGTCTATGGAATGACACCTGAGATTAGCAGCATTAACTTGTTGGCAGAGTAAACCTGTAGATGAAATCCTCCGCGATGCAAAATATTGTGGGGACAAAACTGAATCACAATACAAGAAACTCAAAGAGAAATGAATGATTGCTCAGCTGAAAGCAGTTCAGAAGGGTCAAGGTCGAACAGGTGTTGATTCTATGTTTGTTGTGCAAGGAGGTTATCAGCAGACCCCAACGATACGAGGGGTAAATGGAGGACAACAGCAGGGAATGCAGAACCAAGGTAGAGGTCAAGGTGTTTCAATTGATGTGGTGAAGAAGACAAATCCCTGTCACATTTGCAGCAAGTTAGGGCATTGGAAGTGCGAATATTGATTTAATCCAATTATTCACGGAAATGGGGGACAGATTCAGAATACTGGAAACGCACAGGCACAGAGAGATGGCATGATACAGACTCAAAAGGTTCACAGACAAAGAAATCGAGCTCAAAAGGTGCCTTGAGCCCGATGCCCCAAATGAATGGTCAGGCCCAGAAATGAAACTTGAATAAAGGATTTCACACAGAGGCAGAATCTCATGCAAATCAGAATGTGTCTCAGCAATACTCTTTGATCCAAATAGATTATGTAGACTCAGACCTGACACAATGCCGGTGCTTGAGAGGGGAAGAGGAATGCGTGCTTGGCGCATCCTTAGAGGTAGACCAAAGTGGCCCCTACGTGGACAGCAAGGTAAATTGGACTCCTATCTCATTGCTTGTCGATACTGGTGCTACCCGTTCCACTGTAAGAACAGCAGCAGTTCCAAACCTACCCCTCTCGGGAGAAAGAATCCAAGTTGTGGGAGTTGCAAATCAACAAATGTCAAACCCGGTGACAAAACCTGTACCTGTGAATATAGGTTCTTTTGAGGATTTGCACAACTTTGTTGGTATGTGATTCAAGTCCAGTAAACTTAAAGGGACGAGACTTGTTGTGCAAACTCAATTGCTCAATTTACTGTACTCCAAAGGGGACTAGGTTTCACACACATGATGAGGATGTTGTTTTTAAATTGGCTAAACAGAATTCAGAGATCAAATGCCCATGCTAACCAGAGATGATCTGCCTTTAGAACAGAGAGACACTGTACTTCCAGAAGTTTGGGACTTTACAGAAAAATATATTGGTCTAATCAAAGGTGTGGCACCAATAAAATTACTGTGAAGCCTAATGCGGAATTTCCACTAATCCCGCAATACAATTTGGGTTCAGAAACCATTGCAGGGATTTCTCCTGTGATTGATTCGATGATTGAGCAAGGAATCCTGGAAGAAATAATGGGAAGTCCATGTAACTCTCCTATTATGGGTTTGCAGAAACCCAATGGTAAACACCGCATTGTTCAGGATTTGCACAAAATTAATCAGATTGTAATACCATGTTGTCCCATAGTACAGAATCCAGCAGTGATTTTATTCCAGATTCCATGTGAAGCTGAGTGGTTTTCTGTCATTGATTTGTGTCAAGCTTTCTTTTCCATCCTGTTGCACGAGGACAGTCAGTAGCTTTTTGCTTTTAGGTTTGGTAGTCGTGTTTTGGCATGGTGCGGAGTTTCACATGGGTATATGGAAAGCCCCTCAATATTTAATCAGATTTCAAAGAAATATTTGGAGTCCTTGGAGATGCCAAATCATTATGTCTCGTCCAGTACATTGACGACTTGTTGGTAGCATCAAGTACTCAGGAGGCTTGCACTCGTGATACCATCACTTTACTGAATCATTTGGCTGTGACTGGACATATGGTGTCACCTTCCAAATTGCAATTTTGCAAGAGAGACGTTCTGTATCTTAGACATCATATTGAGAAAGGAGCAAGGAAAGTGTCCCAAGACAGGATCACTGTGATTTTGAACATGAGTCCGCCAAGTAGTGAAAGGGAAGTTAGCATGTTTTTGGGAATGGTTGGCTACTGTCGACAATGGATTCCCAATTTTTCTCTGACAGCCAAACTTCTTCAGGGGTTGACACACAAAGATGTGTCAGACCCGGTACCTTGGAATGATGACTGCATGCGCTCTTTTATGGAACTTTGAGGAGTCTTTGTCGAGCTCCAACTCTGGGAATGCCTGATTATAACAAGAGCTTTACTCTTTTTTGCAGTAAGCGCAAGGGCTGCACATTATCAGTACTAGCTCAGATGCATGGTACTGCACACAGACCTGTATCATATTTTTCGGCAACTCTTGAACCTGTTGCTGCCACATTGCCTGGATGTTTGAAATCTGTTGCTGCAACGTGTGTGAGTTTGGAGCAGAGTGAGAGCAATGTGATGGGACATCCGCTCAGGTGGTATGTGCCACACTCAGTGAGGTCTTGCTTACCTGTACTCTAACACAACACCTCACAAACAGCTGCCTTACGAGGTAGGAGCAGATAATCTTGGGAGCTGAGAATGTGACTTGATGCGAAGCATGCGTTTGAATCCTGCAACTTTAATGCCCCTTCCTGGAAATAAGATTGTGATTGAAGAGGCTGATCATGATTGCCTGGACGTGACTGAGATGTACAAAACCAAGGCCAGATATCCTTGACACCCCTTTGCCTGAATCAGATCATGTGCTGTTTGTTGATGGATCTTGTTTGCGAGATGCAAAAGAAAATCTGAAAGCTACATATGCTGCATGTACAGTTGTAGGTGTGATAGAAGCCTCATGATTGCAAGGTGTGTTTTCTGCTCAAGTTGCCGAGCTGGTGGCTTTGTTGCAAGCCTGTAACATCTCTGACCAAATGTGAGTTACCATCTTCACCGACAGTCAGTACGGATTTGGCGGCATACATGACTTTGGCCAATTGTGGTGACAGTGGGGGTTCATGACCTGGTCAGGGAAGGGTCACCCATCCGTAACAGAGAGTGTATGAGAAATTTCTTGCTGTCACTACAATTGCCTGCTCAAATTGCGGTGGTGAAATGTGCTGCTCATTGGCAGGGCAATGATTATGTCACTGTCGGAAACCGATATGCGGATGAGACTGCGCTATTGTGCTCTGAAATTCTTACACCTTCAATGGTGATCCTCTGAAAAAGAACACCGATGTCACAGTTTGCAAACTGTTGTTATGTACTGTAGATACGTGGGAGGAAGTGAAAACATTACAGGATGAGGTACCAGGTGCTGAAAAACAGGGATGGATCAGAGCAGATTGCATTAGAAGTCAAGAAGATGAGGTGTGGGTGTACACCGATGGGAGACCTGTATTTCCAGATAATTTGCTGCTTCCCATGGCGCGATACTATCACGGTCCTGCACACTTTGGGAAGGATGCCATGATGCGTCTCTTTCACCAGACATGGTTTAACCCAAGGTTCAGATCGATAGCAGAAACTCTGTGTCACCGCTGCATGGTGTGTCAACAACAAAATGTAAGGAAAAGAACACCAGTCACAATGAGTCATGTAGGGAGGTCAACCGAATGCAGCTTGATTTTGTTGAGATGCCAATGTGCAATGGCTTGAAATACACTCTTGTAATTGTTTGTAAATTCTTGCGTTGGATTGAAGCTTACCCAACAAGGCGAAATGAATCTATCTGTAGCTAAGTTACCGTTGAGGGAGTTGATACCGCGTTTTGCATTCCCGACTTCTTTGGAGTCAGGCCGAGGGACACATTTTAACAATTAGGTCCTAAAGATGTTATGTGCAGCATTACAAATTGACCAGAAGCTCCATTGTGCCTATCACCCAGAAGCCTCTGGAATTGTTGAGCAGATAAACAGAACATTGAAATCTAGGTTGGCAAATATGTGTGCTTCAACTTCTCTAAAATGGCCTGATGCATTGCCTCTTGTGTTGATGAGTTTGAGAAGTACCCCAGACAGAAGAACGGGACTATCTCCTCACGAAATAATTATGGGGAGAGCTATGAGACAGCCTGCAGTTCCTTTCAATGCATTGGTAAATATTACAGATGATTTGGTGCTCGATTACTTTAAAGGACTGGCTGACGTGGTACCTTCTGTGTCTCAACAGGTTGGGAAAGCTGCTACTTCACCTCAACAGGAGCAGTGCCACAACCTCAGTCCTGGCGACTGGTTCCTGGTGAAGAAACACGTACACAAGTCATGTTTGGAACGTCGCTGGCGTGGGCCGTTCTAGGTGATCCTGGTAACCGCAACTGCTGTTAAGTGTGGTGGTCTTCCAAATCGCATGCTGCCCATATTCGCAGAGTCCCATGTCCTCTTGAAGGTACAGCGCCTGTTTTGGATGTGGTGGTGGTTATAGAGAGACAACCAACTCAGGTTAGTGAAGCTGTTGAGGGGGCTCCAGTTACTGGAACTCTGTGCACTGGTCCTGAGGAAGGTCTGAGAGAGTCAGCTTTTGTAGGAACCGAAGGATCACGAGAGGAAGGGCTGACTAGGTGTGATTTTGACCTCACCGAAGGGAACAGTACACCTGAAATGCGAGTACACCCAGAGACCGTTGGCCCAGAAAACAAGAAAGATTGAGATGCATTTTGACAGAAGGAAGAGTACCATGAACAACTAAAGAAGTCTCTTGTCAGTCTGAACAAAGCGACAGTGATGATGAAGGACCATCAGTGAGAAGGTCCAAAAGAGCTAAGATACCAAGCCAAAAAAATGCTGCACCTGAATGGGCTTATTTGGCACTGAATGACTGGGAAAAAGAATATCATGCCTTTTGCTACAACAATACAAGTTTGCATGAGCCGCCTTGAGAGAACTTTGTGTTCCTATTGGAATTCTTGAAATAAGATTTCCAAATAAAAGAACTGAGCCAATTTGTGTTGAAGAATTTTACAATCCTCCATGAGAACTGTGCCTTTACTGAGAACCTGCATTTACGAGACTATAAAGAAACAAACTGAAGCCTTGCAAAAAACAAACTTTCTGAATCTTGTTGGAATAATTTTTTTTTAGCTGTGCTGTTTATGTATTGTAAGTCTTAAGTTACCATTCGCAGCACCATTTTATGTTTGGCCGCCATTTTGAGCTTTGATCAAAACTAATTTCTCTCTGTCTCTGCAGAAAGCAGCTGTGATAGTTTTAGTTTCTCCAAGGTTGGCCTTGCTGTACTAATGAATACACTGTTCTTATTAGCGCATACCTTTCCCACTAGATAGAGGCCTGCTCCCACCAGTCCAGCGGTGGACACAGGCAGAACCGCCTTGGTGTAGAGATAGTGTGTGCCTGGTCTCAGGATCGAAACTCATCTTTCAGTACTTTCTTTGTCTAGCTGCCTCCAACTGGAAATTTCCAGTCTGGGCGTGTCTTTATTGGTTCTGAATTGTACATAATGTATCACCATGCTTGCTGAAGTCAGTCCCTCTGCAGCAATCCCAGGAGGCTGGTCAGACTGGACTCCGCTTGAGTGTACCTGAATAAATATACTTGGTTTGTATTCTCTACTGTCTGACCGACTCTTCATTTGTATGGAAGGCTAAGAGGTGGTCGCGAGTGACCCGGGTGGCCCTAGTCGGGTCACTTTCTTCAGTTGGCGCCCGAACAGGGACTCCATCGGGGGACCCATCCTCACCCGCGGACGGGTGAGGAGGTCGGGGTTATCGTCGGGTCGGACGGGCGGACCTGGGATCCCTGCACGAGAGAGTTCCTGAACTAGCAGCTGCCCCGTCTGTCTGACCGGTTGGTGCCTCGCCCCGCGGTCATCCCGGCTGGTGTCCTGAATGGCGAAACCCTTGGATCTGACCGTTTGGTCTGAAGAGTCGGCAGTGGAGAATAAATTTGTTTGACCTGTGTGCACCAGGTGAGTTTGTTTTGGTTCTTTGTGGATATGGTACCATTTTGGTTTGTGTTTGGTACGGTCTGAGGACCGATTTTGGTACGAGGTGTTTGTGAACACTTCACCAGGCAACATAACGAATTTGGCTTACTTTTGAAAATGCCTGGGGTCAGCAGGTTTTTGGTTTCTTGTTGTCGCTGTTGTTCTGCAGATGCTCGATTAGAATAAAGTCAGCCGGAGCCTCCAGAAGGCACTCCGAACTTTGACATGTATGTGAAGCATGGCCTTGGCCCTATTATATTTAGTACGCTATGGCACAAATATACGAGGGACAATGTCGAGTTGCACTGGCCGTTGACGGGCACTTTTGATGAACAGAAAATTGCCTTTTTACAGGAGAAGTTATTTGAGAGAAGAAGTAGGCAGTCTATGTGTGATTCCCTCAGAACATGGCAAAAGGAGGTTAAACAGAGAAGAATGAAGGCAGAGAAAGAGGCCTGAAAGGGGAGAATGCAAACATTGACTCAGAAAGCTGTAGCGCATGATCGAGAAAAACAAGAGATAGGGATTGAACGTGAAGATAGGAGATTCCGATTACAAATTGATAAATCTTATGTGGCCCAAGAACAAAATGATACGTTTGTGGAACAACTGTTAGATACTCGACCTCCACCTCTGTATGCCCCGCAGAAGTAATATCCCGCTCTTCCCTTACAGGCTCTACTACCCAGTTCTTCTGTCTCCTCTGTTTCTGCTTCTGCTACTGTTGATCAGACTGCCTTGGCCACGGCACCTCCTGTCCTTTCTTTGCCTTCACTGTCTGTGGCAACTTTGACCGTCAGTACTCCTGCAATGCCCATTGCTTCGGCGTGACTTTTGCCAGCTCTTACACCCGCGACACAGCCAGCAATGGCGTTAGTGCCTACTGCCTCTGTTATGACTCCCACTGTGTTCTTCCATTCCCTGACATTGCAGAGTAGTGGGACACCGGTACGTGGATTTGAGGATAGAGACTGGACGAAATTTAAGGAGCGTATGGGGCAGACGTTAGTCCGATCTGATATGGGAGATGAAGAGAAAAAGGTGGTGGCTAATCAGGCTGCGCAGTGGGCTCGAAACCCCATTTATAGTGTGGAAGATGTGTGGAGTGTGATGAAGGAGTATGAGCCTTTTGTACAGCAGCATGCCCTTAAGCATATGTTGGCTACTTTGATCGGTCTTTGGGAGCAGTATTTCAATGGTGTAGCCCCGCAGATCATATACGATATTAGGGATCATGTGTATGTCACTGATATGGAGCCTGCTCAGGTCTTTGGTAATGTTGCGACACTGGTTGCTTACCGGGGTAGACTGCTTGAGAAGAGCCCCACCCCGGTGTCTCAGTTTCCGATGCAGGAGGTTCATCCTATCTACCATCCCGAGATACCAGAGCTAAGGGATCAGCATGATCATGGTACTAGGCCAAGGGTAGAGGCCCGTTTCCAAGAACAGTCGGTTTATACTCCGTGGAAAAGGAGTGAAGTTTTGTCTCTTAAGACTCAATTACCTAACCCTAGGAAAATTCCTACCGCTTATTACAAGGAATTGACTGAAGCAGCCTCCTCAACAGTAATGACGCTTGCGGAGATTGAAATGTTTTTTGGTTTACTTTTTTTAAATTTATTATTATTTTTTTTTTTTTACTAGTTCCGGTCGATATTTGGAGACAAGTACACACACAGGATCACGTTGCGGAATTGGGTGGTACCTGGGATCAAATCAAAGCATGGGATCAGGAGCGGAAGCCAGGTGATAAGCCTAGAGCGGAGATACTTGCTTTGCCCGGCCGGATCATTACTTATATGCATTCTCTTATACCTCCGCGAAAAGATGATTGGGACAAGTTATCAGCTTTACGTCAGAAGAAAGATGAGAGTGTGTCTGATTTTTTCACTCGGTTTGAAGGTGTGTTTCCAGATTATAGTGGACAGGATTTGTCGATCGAAGGTGGTGTGCGACTGTTTGTTAACAGATTTGTTTCTAATTTGCTTCCTGAAATAGCGACCTGATTGCAGGCTTCCGAGAGCACCTGGTCCACATTTTTCCCTTCTGTTATTTTGAACATGGCCCAGTACTATGAGCACAGGGAAAATGAGGATAAGGAGAGATCTGAGAAGAAGCACAAGGATTTGAAGACGAAGGTGTTGTTGCAGCAGGCTTCTAGGGGGAATGGTAGAGGACGTGGTGGTTTGGCCCGACAGCTTCCACGCACTAGCAGGCCTCGGAAATACAGTGCCTTTGGGGGTGAATAAGTGTGCATACTGTAAAGAGGAGGGACACTGGCACAGCGAGTGTCTGGTGCTTTTGCAGAAGGTGGCGGCTCCTAGAGGACGAGGTTCTCGTGGACAGGGGTCGTGGAGCTGATGGCCAAGACAGGGCTCAGAATGCTGTGGCCTCGCAGAGTCGCTCTGATCAGAACTATTTAGATAACGCTCGGGGTGGACAGTATTATCACGATGATTATGATATGGATGAGGTGACGGGGATGTCCTATAGATAGGACAGCCAGGGACAGTGAGGGACCAGTTCCGATACCTGTAGATCAGCGTGGTCCGTACGTTAGTGGGGATGTGCATGGTTCGACTAAGGAGTTCTTGGTGGATACAGGTGCAACGAATAGTTCTATTTCTTGTTCTTTGTTCCCTGGGGCGACTCTGTCTGGCCATAATAATGTCTTGGTAGGTTTTTCTGGCGTACCGGTTGTGAGCCCCATTTCAAAACACCTTGCGCTGACTATTGGTCCCTTTACTGTGGACTCACCATTCTTGTTGACATCTAATTGTGGAGAAAATTTGATGGGTTTGGACTTATTGAAAAAATTGCATGCCACAATTTACTGCTCCCCGGAGGGTGTCTACATGACAATGGGTCCGAATGTTGTGCGCGCTACACAGTGTCTGTCTAAAGATGCGCCCCTTCCTGCAGAGTTTAAGGATGTGCCACCCACACTGTAGGCAGTGCGCGACACAGATGTGGGTTTGTTGCAGATATCGCCTGTTTCGATACGTGTCGTCAAGGAAGGTGCTATTTTACCCTGTATCCCTCAGTATAAAATACTGCAGGCAGGTGAGCAAGCTTAGATGCAAATTGTGCAGGATTTGATTGAGAAAGGAGTGGTTGAGGAGACGACTGCTAATGTTTGTAATAGCCCTATTCTTCCCATTCTCAAAAGGACACCTTCGGGTTCCTCTGATGACCATGCAGATGTTTATCGTTTTGTGATTGACTTGCGTGAAGTTAACAAAATAGTGATTCCCCAGTTTCCGGTGGTCCCTGACATTTCGACACTCTTGACAATGATCCCTTCCTCTGCTAAATTATTTTCTGTCATTGACTTGAAAAACGCATTCTTCAGTATCCCCATTCATCCTGACAGCAGGTATCTGTTCAGGTTCACCCTAGATGGCAGAAGTTTTAGATTCTGTCGCACTCCTCAAGGCTATACAGAAAGTCAGAGTATCTATAGTCAGGCATTGAAAGGTCAGCTGGACTCTTTGTCGCTCCCCACAGGTAATGTATTGCTCCAATATGTTGATGACCTGCTCATCGCCTCGGACACAAAACAAGGTTGCAGAGACAGTACGGTTAAATTGTGGCTACATCTAGCTGACCATGGTCATAAGGTATCCCTTTCCAAATTTCAGTATTATCGACAGGAGGTCACCTACTTAGGTCACCTACTGTCGAAGGAGGGTAGGAGATTAACCCCTGAGCGCATCAGTACCATTGTTAAAATGCCCATTCCGCAAACCCAGAAAGATGTGCGCTTTTTCATAGGTATCGCTTCCTATTGCAGGCAGTGGATACCTGGCTACTCGCTGCTTATTAAACTCCCGCTTGCGCTAACACTAAAAGATGTGCATGAACCCCTGCCTTGAACGCCTGAGTGTCAGCAGTCTTTTGAGTAATTAAAAACTGTGCTTTGCTCGGCTCCAGTGCTTGGTACCCCTAATTACGCAAAAAGCTTTGTATTGTATGTCCATGAGATGGGCGGTTGTGCGCTTTCTGTTTTAACACAAAAATTTGGGGATAAGCAACGACCGTGTGCTTATTTCTCTGCTGTGCTTGACCCTGTCGCACAAGCCTTCCCGAGCTGTCTAAAAGCGGTCGCGGCTGTGGCTGTCTCGATAAGACAATCTGCTGGACTCGTACTTGATACTGACCTCACAGTCATGGTACCCCATGCTGTGGACACACTTTTGAATAAGACAAAGACGCAGCACCTCACCAGTGCACGTCTGACAGGTTATGAGCTAACGCTCTTTGCACGACACATTACGATCAAATGCTGTGCCACTCTGAATCCAGCCACGTTACTACCCCTCCCTTCTGAGAACGAGGTGATTGACATACATGATTGTATCTTCCGGACGGAAGAAGAGACGAAAGGACGGGTAGACCTGACTGATGTTCCCTTATCTGACCCCCAAGGGGACCTATATGTCGATGGCTCTTGTTTTAAATTACCAGATGGCACTACAACTGCTGCGTACGCTATTACTACGCTGCACAAGGTAGTTGAGACGTCACGAGTTCCCTATCAGTCGGCCCAAGCTGCAGAGCTCAGTGCCCTTATTCGAGCCTGTGAATTGAGTGAGGGACTAGTTGTCAATATCTATACTGACAGTCAGTACGCCTTTGGAGTCGCCCATAACTTTGGGTTGCTCTGGGCAGAGAGAGGGTTCCTTACTTCCCATGGGACAAGAATTCAGCACAGTCCTCTTATACATAGGCTTCTGTCCACTCTGACACTCCCTAAGAAATTGGCCATAGTGAAGTGCAGTGCCCATAGAAAAGTTACTGACGACGTGGGTAAAGGGAACGCTTTTGCGGATCAGACAGCTAAGGAAACAGCCCGAACTAAGATGAAAAGGATGTTTGTAGCAGGTCCTGCTAGGTGGGTGCCTGAGGTCACCATGTTTGAGGATACACTTGAGAACGTGAAGGAAATACAGAGTGAGGCCACAATGGAGGAATTAGCAGTGTGGCAAGAAAGTACACCACAATTGCATGATGAGGGATGTTGGATTGACAAGTCAGGGAAGCAAACATGGATATTGCCAGATGCATATGTCCTTCCTGTAGTCATGATGGCCCATGGCCCAGCTCATATCAGTGCTAAGGGTATTTGCAAACTGTTAGACCCCGTATGGCAAAATGACAACATTCCAAAGATGGCTGCACATTAAGTGAAGTACTGTATGGTGTGCATGATGCACAATCCTGGCAAAGGTACCCCTACCCCACCCGGCAATTTTGCACCTACCACTTTCCCTTTTGAGGTCCTTCAAATGGACTATATTGAAATGGGCGGGGTCAATAATTTGAAGTATGTGTTGGTGGTTGTTTGTGCATTCAGTAAATGGATTGAGGCTTACCCTACTAAAGAGAATACAGCCATCGCGACTGCAAAGGTACTCCTGAAGGAGTTCTTTCCTCGCTTCGGCTTGCCCCATTTGATCTGGAGTGATAACAGAAGTCATTTCAGTGCCAAGATTATCCAGTTAGTTTGCGATGGTTTGCACATAAAACAGAAGTTTTATGCTGGGAATCACCACCAGCCAGCAGGTCTGGTTGAGAAGTACAATGGTACTCTCAAACTGAAATTGGCAAAGATTCAGGAAACTACAGGGTTACAGTGGCCAGATGCTTTTCCATTAGCTCTTTTGTCAACGAGAACAACAGCACATTCTAGAACAGGGTTGTCACCCTAAGAGGTCGTGTTCAGACGCCCAGCAAATGTCTGGGGCGTCCCGCGCCCGCGTAGGTTCTCAGAAATTGAGTACCCTTTATTGACTGACTACCTGTGCAGGTTAACTGAAAGTTTGCGTTCTATTCACCAACAGATTCAAGAGCCACTTCCACATGTACTAGAGGGGCCTGGCCACAACATCCAGCCTGGGGAGTGGGTGCTGCTGCGTAATTTTCTGCGGAAAAAGAGCTTGGAGCCCCGGTGGAAGGGGCCCGAGCAGGTCCTCCTCGCTACCCGGACCGCTGTGAAGGTCGCCGGCCGAAAGAACTGGATTCATTCCAGCCACTGTCGCAGGATACCCCTACCCTTGCCCTATGACCAGTGGGGGAGGGACGGCCTCGGGGACACTGAGATTAGAAGGTGCCTCAGTTTGTCCCTTTTAGTGACGCAAAACTTACGTGGACCCAAACTGATGCAGAGAATGATGAGGTTCTAAATGCAGCGACACCCCCAGAAATTCGAGCCCTTGAAGAGCCACTGTTTGCCGATCCCTCTGTGCCCGCAGTCACCAGGTATAATTTGCGCCCTCGGCTGAGGAATAGTGCACCAAAGGAGAAGTCAGATTAGTTAGGAATGGACTGTGTAAGTTAGGGTGTACTTTGCTATAGTACCAACGGTGTTAGCTCAGGGTGTAGTGAGATTGGTGCACTGTTCTGACATTGGACAGGATAGATCAAATGTGCTCCCTTGGGGGGGTGGGTACATTATCCTTAACAACGTGGGATTCATCGACAGCTAGGACTGAGCAAGCTCCACCGCCGGTGCTCAAGAGCGCCAACGTCGATGAACAATAGGAGCCTGTACCAGTGAGGCTCAGACGGATACTTGGAACACGTGCCTTTGCTATCAGTTTCATTGGATTCCCTTTTCTTGTTTCATAATGCATCCGTTTGGTCGACCTATTGAGGAGGAGGAACAGCCATTTGCATCACCGCGACTAGCACAGGGCTGGTCCACTAAGAGTAAAATAGTCTTCGTATTGATAGTTGTAATTGCATTAATAACTGTACTCAGAATATCTTGGTTCCTGGAGGAAAAGTATCCTGCACATTCCTTGGTTGGTACAACGCCCACTTCCCCATAGCATATGTTTGTTACTTTGGACCCTCACAAAGGGGAGCATAGAAAGACTTACACAGATAATGTATTTATACAAATGTTGCATCAAGCCCATGATGTGTCCAATACAACTAATTGCTGGGTTTGTGGATTGCTTCCCTCAGTTACTCACAAGAGCGATAATTTGTTGTCTATGCCACTGTCATATATTGGTAGCTGTGAAGGTTGGTTTGAATTGCTTGTTATGGTGCACTACCATTTCCGACTCTCTACTCAGATTAGGACGTCTGCTGACTCTCGCACTGTGGTAGAATATATACGTTTTCATCACAGCTTTACTCCCATAGGACAGGCAGGAAATGAGACCTCCGGTATCTTATCCCCAAACTCTTGTATGAGCATATATGATAAAATGAAAAACGAGACATGGCTTAGCATGGAAATGGCTGATTTCCAAAGGTTCAACACCTCCTAGTACTTCCAATCTTTCCAAGATTGTAATGTTACTAAGGACAAACTGGTGCTGGTGTCCGTGGTCAATACAACGGCTAGTTTCTGTGTCCAGGGGACCGGGAAGGTGCAGGTGGGGGAAAGTAAATGCAATTTCACCTACGGACTGAGCACGATCAATAGTCCACCCTTGATCCCACCCCAGAATGTCTATTTTGTCTGTGGATCCCAAGCTCACGTTTGGCTTCCGAGGGGGTGGTCTGGCAGATGTTACCTCTCTTTCCTCCTTCCCCCTGTGTATGTTGCCCCGTCCAATTACCATAAAGATCATCAGCTGCAGCATAGGAGTATATACTTGCCCCGAGTCAGAAGGGTTGTGGACACTGAGGATGTAGATCAGACAGATGCTACCTGGCAACAGTTTGACGATGCTGCCAGGCGTCTTTTACCCTTCTGGTGCCCCATGGCTAATAGTCTTCAGCTTTGTCGGCTAACAAGGGTTGTGGAAGGGGTTATTAATACAACAGCTGGGATATTGACAAACATCACTGCTGAGCTCCAGGCTACGAGATTAGTTACCTTACAGAACAGGATGGTGTTAGACGTCATCCTCGCTGACCGGGGAGGGGATTGTCGCATCATTGGCAGCAGCTGTTGCGTTTACATACCTGACCACGTCCCCAGTGTGTATACAGCTACACAAAAATTGCATAGACTTTATTCAGACATACACCAGGAGACAGGTACTTGGATACTATCGGGATGGTTCTGGAGTATGCTAACAACATGGGGTTGAAAGATCCTTATCTTTTTGGTTGTAGTTGCAGGTATCATTTTTAGGTCGAGCCTCGAGTAGCGCGCAAGCGCTGCTTAGAGGCGAAGACTTATTGTAAGCGAGTTTGAAAAGCAGTCCAAGAAACGCTCGTGCGTCGTGGCTGGCCTTTTTGGGATGGGTACGCGCGGCAAACATGTGTTTCCAATTATCGTGCCCAGACGCGATAAGTGGAAACACATGTCTGCCGCGCGTACTCATCCAAAGGCCAGCCACGACGCACGAGCGTTTCTTGGACTGCTTTGCAGGCTGCCGCGCTCGCTCGCCCCCGCTCCCTGTCCCCCGATGCGCCCCGTAGTTTCCGGCTTCGCTCCCCTTCTACAGAAACAAAGAACACCTCACTTGTTTACTTAAATCCGGGGCAGATCAATCAGCTATACTAAAGGCGGAACAGCCTCATCTCCTAAATAAAAATCGGAGACAGTACCCTAGTTTTTCCAGCTGACGACACTAAACCAATTGCGGCTACAATTCCCAGCATTGCTGATAAATGCTGAAAAAAATCACACCAGGTTGCAAGGAACCCTCACGGCGTCAACCGACAATATGACTCTACATAGATAGCCACCAATTCGATGTAAATAGAACATAGCGGTACTTCGTCTATAATAGGTTCATAAACTACATGGTACATGATGACACCCCAGCCTGCTCAGCCCTTATCCCCACAAAGCACGCAAAGGCACCATTGTCAACCATCAACCCTGCAGCGCAAAGGACACAAGGCCATCCTACTTTCTTTTATTTTCAGCCCCTCTGCACACTTAGGCAATAAACCGAGCCCTCCAACACCATTCATGACAAACCTCCCTGTTCATTGTCTCAAATGTGAACTTTACCTTGCACCTTCCGGCGACAGACATCCCACATATTAATGCTCTAATTTGATTTCGAATCAACGTTAACATAAAACGAGCAGCTCCAGAATAAGAAAGCCCACGCATCCCCAAACAAACCTTGCATGCCCGGAAGAAGCCCCTTGATAGTAAACCGGAAGAGATAGTCCCGCTACTCCGGAACGCGTGGTACAGCCGCAAGTGAGCCGGCTGGCGCTGCTGGCTGGTTGATTCTCTCCACGAGTCGTTGTTGCCTAATGCCTAGCATACACGCAGGGCAAATGACCCTGGAGACGCAACCTCTAGCACGCGACAGGGAGACTCGCTTTTTTGCATCCTAAAGAAAGTCAAGATCAGCGCAGCTGGGTCCCCATGCGTCCTGTCTCACTGCCTTTGAGTTAGGTTCTCCTTGTCATGCAGCGGAGGGGAACATACATGCCAACATTTTGGTAAACGAAAGTGGGAGATCGAAAAAAATAATCGGGAGAATCTATTTCTCCTATTAACTTCTTTTACGGTCTGCATCGTGTCTATTGGCATGCATGGAACCTGCAAGTGGGCTGCTGCAGAATCGGATATCAGAAATTCAAAGAACAGTTTTTTAGGTCTCGGCCTGCACCAGCGCAAGAGTTTTAGTAAGCGGGTTTTGGAAGTGCAAACACTGGCTTTCGGCTGGCGACCAGCTTGAGTTCACGATGGCGTGCACGCGCAGCTGGCATCTGGGTTTCCTATCTCTTCCTCATTTCCTCGTCATGGCTCATTAACTCTCTGGACTCTGATGTTTCAATCGCAGCAGCAGCTCACATTACCAACTGAGGGCCCTGGACTACAGTCACATGAAAAACAACAGCGATTAACATTGAAATGCAAGCTTTTTTTTGTCTAGTTAGAAATATTGCTTCGGTGGGTTGATATCACCTTATATCGCTATTTGTTTTACATTGGGAGTCACAGCCTAATTACCAGTATTTTTGTCTCTCACTGTTATTTTTTTTATATTTATTCGCGCAAAGCACAAAGCTATATTTAAGGTTACTTTTTCCGCGTCACTTCTTCACTCTATTTAAACTCCACCCCCCACTCTTATTGTCTCTCTCCTTCTCTCTCTCTCCCCTCTCTAATTCTCTCTCTACTTAATTAACTCTCCCTCTCTATCTTTTTTAGCCTTTCATTCTCTCTCACCCCTTTATCTGTTTCTCTTTCAAACTCCTTCATTCACTCTCTCTCCCCTTCTTTCTCTCTCTATCCCGCTCCACTCTTTATTCTATGTACACCCTTTCTCTCTCTTTCTCTCTCACCACCCTCTCTAATTGGGCATTATATCTTCACTCTATCTCTCACTCGGCAACACCACAGCATCACTCAGCGCAACCACAGCATCAATCAGAGCCAGCACAGCATCAATCAGAGCCAGCACAGCATCACTCAGCACCAACACAACATCTCTCAACGCCATCACAGCATCTCTCAGTGCAACCACAGCATCACTCAGCACAACCACAGCATCACTCAGCACAACCACAGCATCACTCAGCACAACAACAGCATTACTCAGCACAACCACAGCATCACTTAGCGCCACAACAGCATCACTCAGCGCCACCACAACATCACTCCGCGCCACCACAGCATCACTCAGCACCACCATAGCTTTACTCAGCGACACCACATCATCACTCAGGGCCAACACTGCATCACTCAGCACCACCACAGCATCGCTCAGCACCACCACAGCATCGCTCAGCGCCACCACAGCATCGCTCAGCGCCACCACAGCATCGCTCAGCGCCACCACAGCATCGCTCAGCGCCGCCACAGCATCGCTCAGCACCGCCACTGCATCGCTCAGCACCGCCACTGCATCGCTCAGCGCCACCACAGCTTCACTCAGCGCCGCCACAGCATCACTCAGCGCCGCAACAGCATCACTCAGCGCCAAGACAATATCACTCAGCGCCAAGACAATATCACTCAGCACCACCACAGCATCACTCAGCGCCAAGACAATATCACTCAGCACCACCACAGCATCACTCAGCAACACCTGAGTATCATTCAGCATCACCTCAGCATCGTCTCCGCAACAGTCACCACCACCACCACTACCACCTCAGCATCACTCAGCCTGCTCTCGGAATCTGGCATCTGTTGATTCTCCCCTAGCGTCTGGCCGCTGCTAGTGTTATAATACAGGTACTAGTTCCCAACCTTCACCCTCCGATTGTTTATGCCCCCTCAAAAAAAAAAGCTTTAACAAACAACCATTGCCAGCATTGCAAGAACAAAAGAAAACTGAGGACATTTTTTATTGTAAATACTTTTTTTAATATGGTCGTTCAGTTTTACATAATGCCTTCTTGGTCATATATAAAGTAACAAAAATGCTTCTGACACTTTTTTATTATAACTTTTCAGCATACCGCACAGCAGCCACACTTCTCTACAGCACAGCTTGAAGACATTGGCAAAGTCAATAGCTCTGGCTAAACACTTATAAGGCCCCAAAGGCGAGACCTATTGGCTATGCCAATGCTTGTTACATGTTGCCTCTGCATACACTGTCTCCCGGCTTGTTGCACCTTTTGTGTAAGTGCTCTGACACCTAAACAAAAAATATCCATTCATGATACTAATGCCGCAATCATGTTGCAGAAACACATTGATGAAATTATGCAGATCGACGAGGGTATCTTTGAATACTGATTATGTGTGCATCAGCTTATAATGATGGTTCTTATTCTTACCATATGTTATTAGTGTCTAGATAGTAACATAAAATAGTTAGCGAAGGCTAAAAGGAGGGTCTGTTGGAATAAAAATGTTTTAGCTGTGCTGTTTATGTATTGTAAGTCTTAAGTTACCATTCGCAGCACCATTTTATGTTTGGCCTCCATTTTGAGCTATGATCGAAACTAATTTCTCTCTGTCTCTGCAGAAAGCAGCTGTGATAGTTTTCGTTTCTCCAAGGTTGGGCCTTGCTGTACTAATGAATACACTGTTCTTATTAGCGCATACCTTTCCCACTAGATAGAGGCCTGCTCCCACCAGTCCAGCGGTGGGCACAGGCAGAACGACCTTGGTGTATAGATAGTGTGTCCGGTCTCAGGATCGAAACTCATCCTTCTGTACCTTCTTTGTCTAGCTGCCTCCAACTGGAAATTTCCAGTCTGGGCGTGTCTTTATTGGTTCTGAATTGTACATATTGTATCACCATGCTTGCTGAAGTCAGTCCCTCTGCAGCAATCTCAGGAGGCTGGTCAGACTGGACTCAACTCGAGTGTACCTGAATAAATATACTTGGTTTGTATTCTCTACTGTCTGACCGACTCTTCATTTGTATGGAAGGCTGAGAGGTGGTCCCGAGTGACCCGGTGGGCCTAGTCGGGTCACTTCCTTCAATCTTACTTGTGCTGCTAACGCTAGTAATATCTAATACAAATTTATCAAGGGGTCATAAGGTCTGATCCCAAGGAAAGCAATTGATCCTAATGCGATATCATCAAAACATCAATGTATATGTCTGCATGTATACTTGCTATATTTTCTGTAGCGCTTGTAGTATTTCTTATAGTTTTGAATTTGCCCCATCATATATACATGAGCAAATCTGAGCCTATTTCTGTGCCTAATAATAATTTAGCGTATCACAATGGACTAAGCATTTCAGATGATAAGATATTGCATGGAGATCAATCTAATGGTGATTTTTCAATGAATGTATTTACCAAACTTTTGTATGAGTACGTTGAAACCATAGATGCTAGAGACTGTTATTTGTGCTAGCAATTGCATACGTCAGTTTCTGTAGGGAGTGACCTTTTACCATTTGCCTGTAACATATGGAATTTCTTGTAGTGTATTAACAAGCTTATTTTACGGCAAAGGACAGTTTCAGCAGTAAAATTCTAACTATGATTTAATCTTTTCTGAAGTGGGTGTGCCTGAAACTAAAACAGCTGAAATGATGGGAGAATTCTTTAAGCCTACGCAAAGTCTAGACACTGCTTATACACACCGACACAGCCTAACCTGCCTCCTACATAATGTAGAAAAGGAATTTCTAGAATCGATAGAGGGGAGACGAAGAGAGATCATGGTTAAAGCTGCAAATCATACAAATATACCATCTTGGGCACCAGATCTCAAAACAATGGGAAACTGAGCTGCTATTCCTTTAGATTGGCAACATAGAGGAAAGCTATGTATATTAAGGCGTAGAACTGAAACTGATACAAACTGTTGGTTCCAGCAAATGTGACCATACATTCCAAGTTGTGGGAAATTGGGGATTATTTCTGGGAGGTGTTGATTCTGTATTCACTGGAATTTACTACATCTGTGTGAAAAAATGCCTATTACAGGCTGCCTAAAAAATGGTGTGGAACTTGTTACATAGGAATAGTCTTTCCGAAAATGTATCATATGGGTCAGCAACGAAGTGACACACCGAAGGCTTGAGAGAGGTTAAAGTATTGGAGAGACAGTGGGAGACATTTTTAGAGCCATAATACCATCTGTTGGGGTGATACTAAACTCTCACAAAATACAAAAACTTTCTACTGTGATAGATAAGCTGTGTACTGACATTGCTGGGGGATTCTTAGCAATAGATACTGAAATGATTGCCATGAGATCTATGGTTCTTCAAAACCATCTTGCTTTAGACGTCCTTCTCGCAAAAGAAGGCAGAGACTGCCGAATGCTAAAAGTGCAACAATGTTGCACTTACATTCCAGATAAAAGCAAAGACTTGAAATGATACATTAACAACATTACACATCTTGAAAGAGACTTGAATGATTGAAAAGCTGATGGTGCTTGGGAATCAATCGGGAAAGGATATTCCTCAATAGGTAAATGGTTTGCAAACTTAGGAAGTGGATTGTTGGGAAAAATCTTGAAGCCCAACTTGACAATTGCTATCTGTATATTGACCATAATTATCATCTTCCAGGTTTATAGATGTTTGAAAACTAAGAAAGAAACTAGAGGAATAAAAGGGAAAAGAGCTGAAATAGAATCGGAAGATGGACAAAGTGGGTACTATGACGAAATGAAGGCTTTACAAAAATCTAGATTAAAATTAATGAAGACTAGAGATGTAATGTGTGACATCAGATAAGGTAATGTTGTGATGGCTTAATTTGCCATCAAATGGGGGATTGATGAAGCAGATAAACTGCTGAACCCTTTAGCTGACATATAAAACCGATTATGACACATTTGAGAAAAAAGACAAACGTGCACCAACTGTGCTAGCTATACATTGAAGAAACATGAGAAAATTCTTGAGAAGACTTAGTTACTGCGTCGTAAAAGCATGCAGATGAGAGTAAATTAGATGAAAATTAGTCATCTGAATAGCATAGATTGTACTCTATTTACTAGTATTGGTGTATCTTTTCAACGTGTAATAGAAGATGTTAAGTGATAAATTCACATGGTTAGAAAAATGTCCTAATTACACTTATGTAATAATAATGAGTGTGAAGAATTCATGAAAACTAATGCAATCTAGATTACATTATGTGTGTTATTTAGGAGTCTTATTCTAAACTCCATGTTTTGCACATGTGAAATTGTGCACCAAGTGGAAAAGAAGAAAAGGGTGCTGCATGTTTATACTAAAACCAAATGCTCTGAAACTTTTAGGGAATAATCTTCATACATGTACAAATATGAATAACCAGAAACTATATTATTAATTTATGTTTTTTTTTTTTAAAACATCTTTTTATTGTTGACATGCAGCAGAACAGTTACACGATAATACCACATTTTGCATTTTTCATCATTACAGTCTTGTACAGCAGGGCCAATTTTGATTTGAACATGTACCTTATACCACTTAGCAGCATTGTTCTTCTTGTCTCTAACTGTCTCCACTATTTGATGGGCCGATGCTGGATCGGGCCGTCTCTTCCAGGGGTGGTGTGCAGGGGTACCCTCTGTATTTATTCCACTTGTCCCAAATTTTACCATATTTCTTGGGACAGCCCCTGCTAATATACATTGCCTTTTCGGCCACCATACACCAATCCATGTCTTGCGACCATTCCCTTTGAGTTGGCAGTTCACACGACCCCCATTTACGCAGAATGTTGCGTTTCATTACCATCAATTCTAAAGTCACCCCATACATTTAAGATACAGCACTTCAGGTCCAAGGTTACTTCCATTCCTACTACTTTTGTCATACAAGCAATGACAACTTCTCAATATTGTTTTATTCTTTGACATTCCCACAGGATGTGAAAGAATGACCCCTCCTCACCGCAGTCTCTATAACAGAGGGAATTTAGTTTTCTACCCATCTTGTTAAGTGTACTACAAGAGATGTATGCTCTATGCAGTTTTAACTGAATCAGTCTGAACCGGGACCGAATAGCCACCTCCTTAGGGGATGCCAGAGCTTCCGGACAGTCTTCCTCCTGCAAATCTGGAATATCTAGCCCCCATCGATCTCGCAGGCCCATCAATATGTCTGGTATGTTATTTGTAAGTTTCTGATATATCATGGATATTGCTTTCCGGGTGAGGTGTTCCTCAAGGAGACGACATTCCAATGGTGAAGATTCAGGTAAGGACTCTCCCCGAGGCACCACCTTGTTCAAGATATGCCTGATCTGTAAGTAACGGAAAACCTCTTTGGGATCTAAGTCATTTGATTTTTGCAATTGCTCAAATGATTTCATTCGTGTGCCTGTGTGTAAGTCTCCCATCCTTGAGATTCCAATCAAATCCCATTTTTCAAATCCTGCATCCAATCCCAGAGTGCCCATCTGTTTCGAGTTCCACAGTGGGGTAGCTTTGGTGATTTTATTTTTCCACCCCAATTTAGCGTTGGTTGTGTGCCATATTTTCACTGTAAGTGCTGTTGGGCCCTCCAGAGCCTGACTCCTGGGATTAGTATATAGCCCTTGGAGGTATCCCTTCGGTTGAAGATTTAAGCGGTCCATTTTATAAGCCGGTTCCAAATGCGGTTGGTGTGCCCATTGGTTTACTGTCACCAATTGGGCCGCCCAATAATAAGATTCTATGTGAGGCAGGGCGATTCCTCCGTCATACCAACCATAGGTTAATTTTACAAGTGCTATTCTGGGGGATCCTCCATCCCAAAGGAGCGTTCTAACCGCCCCATCTATTAGCTTAAAATAAGACTCTGGTACCCAATACGGGGTATTCTGTAACATACACAAAAATCTTGGCAACACCATCATCTTAAAGAGCGCCGCTCTTCCCAATAGCGACACTGGGAGAGCCCGCCAATATTGGACATCGTTTTGGAGTCATACCAGAGGGCCCATCAGATTTTCGTCACAGAATCGGGTGGAGTCTGGCGTTACAAATATTCCCAGGTATCGAAATCCGTCTGATACAACCTGTACTGTACATTCTGCTGGGAGGTTAGGCCTTTGTCCACTCAGGACAAATACTACCGACTTCGTCCAATTAATTGTATAACCCGAGTATCTACTGAAGGAGGTAAAAATGTTAAGTATTCTTGCTATCGATGCCCTGGGGACGGCAACATATAACAATATGTCATCTGCATAAAGCGATATTCTGTCCTCCCAGTCTTCCGTCCAGCGGAGGCCTCTTATTATAGGGTCACCCCTTATCGCTACCGGCTCTAGGATCAGTGCAAAGATCAACGGCGACAAGGGACAGCCCTGTCTTGTGCCCCTAAGCAGGGTGAACCACCGTGAGTTTCTACCGTTTACCACTACCTGAGCTCGGGGTTGTTCATAAAGTAGCTTTATCCAGGACAAAAACTGTGGGCCAAACCCCATACGGCTCAAGACCGCAAACATGTATGTCCATTCAATGGTGTCGAAGGCCATCCTTGCATCCAGGGAAAGGATTGCAGCATCCTCCTGGATTCTATGGGCATGTCCTAAAACCCCATGTAGGCGTCTGAGATTTAACGCCGTGGAGCGACCGGGCATAAAGCCCGATTGATCAGGGTGTACCAGGGTTGACAAGTGTGGGCCCAGCCTCAAGGCCAACACTTTAGCTAAAATCTTCACTTCTACGTTAAGTAGCGAAATTGGACGGTAGGAAGAGCACTGATCCTTGGGCTTCCCTGTTTTATGAATTACTACCACCGTCTCCAACCGTTGGTCCATAGGGAGGGAGCCTTTCGTTTTACTCTCCTCAAACAGTTAGGAGATACGGCATTGTTTCAGGCGCCATGAGTTTATACAACTCTACACGGATTCCATTCGGGCGCCTTGCCCGAGTTAAGGGCTCTGAGCGCGTGCGTCACCTCTTCCACTGTGATTTCAGTCTCTAAAAGCTGTTTACCCTCTGCCGTGATGACTGGGAGGAGGATGTCTGCTAGGAATTCCAAGGCATCCCGAGTCGTTGCCTCTGTACCTGACGTATAGACCTTCCAGTAGTAGTCTGCGAACGCCTCCGCAATCTCCTGCGGGTCTCGCAGGACCTCACCTGTATCAAGTGTTATTTGCGGCACCCATCGGCTAACACGCTCCCTTTGGTCCAACCACGCCAACAGCTTCCCAGTTTTGTCTCCCATTTCATAGACTCTATGTTGTGTTGCTGTGAGTTTGTTCCTAACTTCCTCTGAAACCCAGTTGGAGTAATCCTGCTGTTTTATTGCCAGTCTATGTTGCGAATTATCCTCACCCCCATTCACTATTTGACGTTCCAGCGCTATGATCTCTTGTTCAATTTCCACCACCTCCCCTTTCCGTTCCCGTTTATATCCCGCTATCAGGGCTAATGCCTGCCCTCAAACCACTGTCTTATATGCCTCCCAAAGTATCTGGGCCGAATCAACTGAAGAAACGTTTTCTTTAAAGTAGTATTAAGTGGCTTTAACAATTCCCTTTCTTATTAGCGGTAATTTCAGATACCAGGGGTTAATGGGGATTGCCCCCTTATGCTGTGTGGTGCCAGTTTTATAGGTCATCCAAATGGGGGAGTGGTCCGAAACTCCCCTCGCCATATGAGCGACTTCAGTAAATTGCGTGACGTGTGAGGCTGAAGTGATCAGATAGTCGATACGTGATCTGCTCCCATGTGCCCCGGAGTAAAAGGTGTATTCTCTCTGGTGTGGGTTCAGGGTCCTCCAAATATCTAGGAGGCCTAGAGCCTCCAAGAACTTAGCCAGTCTTGTTGGGGTAGATGTGTGGGCTCTTACAGGCCAACGATCTAGATCCTCACAACCTGTCATGTTAAAATCCCCCCCCCATGATGAGTCTCCCAGGGGGAAGTGCTAGCATCAGGGCCCCCATGTCTTCCAATGTTGATTCTTTCAACGTTGGGGGGGGACATATATTGAGAGTATGTTTACTACCTCCCCCGCATATGATCCCGATATTGCGGCACATCTCTCTAGTCTGTCAGTCCAGGCCTTGTCAATAATCAAGGGGAGGTTTTTTCTCAGGAGGATTCCCGTGCCCCTGTAGCTCGAGGTATATCCTGCATGTATCTTCATTTCGTAACCCCCCCGGTTAAGCGATCGACATGTGTTCCCCATTAAATGAGCCTCCTGCAAAAGCACCACGTCCGGGGAGTGCCTCTTTATGAATTGCCGGACTATATCCCGTTTTATCTTATTGCCCAACCCATTCACATTCCATGTCATCACTTTCAATTCCACTGGTGTCTGCCCCGTCATCCCAGTGTCAATAGTGTGTTACGTACTACGCTGCATCGTGTCTCCATTCTCCGCATGGCCCTACCGGTCGCGATTGTGGTATATACTATCGGTATCTCAAGTGAGTTCTGCGCCTTAATGCGTTCTGCCTGTTCTTCCCAATATGCAAAAAACAATAGCCAACATGCTATAACATTGAAAATTCTCCCCCCTTCCGCCGGAACGCCCCTCACCCTGCATCCCTGCTCGAGGGAACCCCAATTGCCCGCCCCCAACTTAGCAGAGAGCCTGTCGACCCCCGCCCCCCATTTAACTAACATCAGAGACGTGGACTAGCCCCAGCCCCTCCCTCCCCTCCCCCTTTCATTTACTGTCTCATTATGTCCCCCAGACCAGTGCAGATATTCTGCTGCCAGAGCCCTTTGGTCTTACCACCTGCTGGAATCGCCTACTCTCGAACTTGTAGGCAGTTCTGTCACTCTGTATTGGCTTGTAGAGGGCTCTGCGATTAATTTATTTTTTGAATTATTTTTACATGTTGGTACTTTGAAAATGCAGTAATATGTCATAGCGATACGTGCTATTTACAACGAAACTAAAATGCGAATAAGTTTAAAGAAATATATAAGGTCTCAAAAGTTATAAATGAAATGCATATTTCATTTATTTTATATTCTGAATTTTATGAGCCAAATTCAATTTAGGCCTGCATTTTCCTTATTTTGCTTGATTCTGTTCTCATGGAAAGGCTTCGCAAACATTCAATGTGAATGGAAACTATGTCTCACTGGGAGAGTTCCCATGCGCATATGAGGACTGCTTGCAACAATTTCGCTACTTTGGGAACATCTGCCCTGAGAAACTGTCCTCTTGAACTCACTCATCTGCTTTTGCAAAAGGACTATTGTTTGAAAGTTATACACTGTGGATGGTTCGACAGCTTACGTGATGATCACCGCCTTTTTACCATAATGCATCTTCTTTATGCTACATGAAAATCCCCCTATACGAACTGACCAATGGACTGAGTGGTCTGACCAGATCAGGTGACCCAGGTGTCGTTCACCCCGGAACTCGAGGATTATATTATACATTGATGTGACGGAAAGACGCACGCACTCTTGGAAAGACACTCTTCCACATCACTTCTTCTTACTTTTTTGGAACTTCCTTGCGGACTCGATTGATTTTCCTTTTGACTGACGCATAAGCTTTGTGCGCTATTCTTGGACTTCTTTCTCTGTTAAAGGAGAGTACCTTTGAGTTGCCATGGTTCATGTCCCTTTCTGAACTTTTCCAGAGCTTTGGTAATTAATGTCAAACTCAAATTTTGATTCGATTATCTTGTACTTTTAGGTCCTAAATACCTGATGTTGATGTAGTTACTCCTTTTAAAATTATGATAAAAATCTAACTTTAACTAAATCCTGTTTCTATATGATTTGTCTCCAATAACTGATTGTGCATTCTAATTGGGTTATTAATGGTTGGAGGGAATTCTAATAGAGAGATCTCTGCTCAGCAAATACTGTTATTATTCTGCATAGCTCTGACTGAATTATTGATTTGTATGATCTTAGTTCAACTGAATTTCTTCAGATTTGGTCTAACAGTGATAATACTTTACTTGTATAGCTTAGTTCTGAGAGTTATATACATGAATCTAATTACGAGTATGTAGGTCAGTTACCCAATTCCTGGTCCTCCTTGGATAACTGGAGTTGGATCCCCTATGTTCGACCCCCCTCAGCACGAAGAAAGATCCATTGGAGGACCAAGTGAATGAGAACAAAGGCAAATGATAAGATAAAAAGGTTAGTGACCAAAAAGGGCTCAGTGATGCCACAAAAAAGGAATGGACTGAGCACCAAGGATGCTGCTCATGGTGGGGCCTGCCTGTAACCTGAACTAAACCTAATAAACATAATTATTTTATAACCTGCAAGTATTCATCCTTGATTGTAACACAAGCCAATGAATGAAAAGTTTTCCTGTTGAATTGGTGTCATCCCCGACGTCATTGGGGGGCAGTCACAATGACACGTTTTATATTTCACAGACCAAAGTTGAATACATCTAAAACTCGAAAGTTAATAATTAATAATCTAAGAACTGCCTAACAATTACAGGCAAAGGTCGTTTCTATAAATAATAATAAATAAATTCGTATATGTAAAGCGCGAACTACTCCACCCTTACGGGTCTCAAGGCGCTAGGGGCCGTCGTGGAAATTAAGTGAGCTATTGCCCAGAGTCACATAGTGCTGCTGAACTGAGCTGCCGCAGGAGCCAGGGATCAAACCGTGAGCCCTGTGCTCCGAAGTCAGCTGCCCTGGCCACTGCACCACACCTCTCCACTGGTTTCTGGTTTGGTAACTGTCACAATGCAGCCCCAATTTGAAATAATGAACTTTTCAGTTTACACAACAGCGGATGAAAAATTATGTTTAATAAAACAAACTTATGATTCTTATGTCCGCAGCCTGCGGTGTGATTCTTAAACACACAACCTGCTCCTATACGTCTGTTGAAAGAAGGGTAATGAGGTAGCTACGTTAAAAAAACAAAACTAAGTCTTGAACTGACCCACTGGTTCCTTGCACGGAATGTGGACTGAAAAACACTCGTATTTATGACTAACCTTTACGATTCGCACTGCTTTCGTACATTCCCTGCTATACACCAGGAAACATCCAAGATAAATACCGTGGTCGGATATTAATTAGCCTGTTCACAAAGGATAGGAATTTTTATGCCGGTTTAGCCAGTAGCATGGCTCTCGGTTAAAAACCCTTCCGATTCCACAGTAACCACTTCGATTCCTTAACAGAAGTGTAAAGTAAAGCCTTCCAGTGAGGAAACCTTGGAATAAGAACGCTCAAGTTGCTGGGGCGGCCACTTCCGGAAGAGATATTGTTGTTTCTTCCGGGGCGGCTGGCTTAATATTTTCCGGGATGGGATTTTACTTTCTAGCCAATAGGAGGCGTTACACCAAGTGGTAAAGACAACCTTATCCCTGCTAGTACAACCCTGTAGCTTGTCAGTCAGCATAAACTACGTTTTCGATTGGCTCCCCTTGCCTTCAGTTTTTGAAGTACTTTTTAAGACTCGTAAGCAAAACAGAAGATTTAAGATCAGCAGCCGAGGGGCATAGGTAAGTTTGTAATTCGGGAACCTTGTTTACATTCCAGTATGGTTGTTGATATTTGTGGGTGGAAACAATATGTGAAAATATGGTCGTGACACGTAAAATGTGGTTTCCGAACATATAGTGTAGTATTGAGTACTCAGTAACATTTCTCTCTATGGTGATCGTTTTCCGTGTGATTTTTCGCCTTTCGTCGTTGTTTGTTTTTATAAATTTACTTCGCTACCAATTCTTAATTTGTTCTCCTTTTATTCCTCTTCCCTTCTATTATGCCTTTTTTCAATATGCTGCTTTTTCTGCAAGTCCGGCGTTGTTTACTTTAGTGCACCCCCTCCCGCCCCCATGCCATTGTCAACGCACTAGGTAATGGCCTATAACATTGCATGTTGCGATTTCCTTCATCTTTTGTCGTTCTTTAAAGCTATTCTTACTCTTAAATTCACTTCATTGAGCTTGCCTCCTGTGCATTTTTCATTCTATTCTATACTTATCTGTTCCCCCAGAGTTTTTTTTTTTTTTAATCATATTTTCTTTTCTTCACTTGCTTAATACTTTGCATACCCTTTTCTATTCTTAAAAGCACGTTGCCAGCGTCATTGGGTTCATCCAGGGATTTAAATGTGAAAGTACTGTCGGGTACTGAGAACCTGCACTTCTTATTTTCAGAACCAGAGTACCAGCACTTTTCGACAGGTGCGATACTTTTAATTGGAGAGTGCCGCCACTTTTCAGAAGCAATGAGGTATTCAAGGCCAGGGTACCTGTATTTTTTCCATTTCAAGCACTGGGTTCAACTAATAAGGTGCCCTCGTTCCAATACTTCCACAACTCATTATTATCGCGACAATTTGCCGACTCTAGCACTCCTCGTGCTTTTGACAGACCATGTCCTTTAAACCCACAATCGAAACGAGAGAATCTCGGCACTCCTCACTCTCCTGAGAATCCACTCTTTAACCCCCCCGCCCCACATGCGATGGCTGTTCCCGTGTGCTTTTCCACAACGAGACTCACGAAGGCGTGTCCTGCCTGCACTCCAAAATCCCGTGAACTACCACACTTTAATCCCCACACCCTTTGTCTGGCCAAGGTCCCTCCTGTCTGGAGTAACCCGACCGGATTTTCTGGGGTGGTTCCGAGGCCGTGGTTGAGAAATTGCAGCTCTAAATTCCTCTCCCATGAGCCTCTTTCAGTAAGTGCTGTCTCCCAGCTTAATATTGACAAGCTTTTCTGAATGGGAAAGTGTAACTCTTGTGTTTTAATTCCTATCATTAGGATAAGAATTTAATGTAAATTACTTGAACAGACAGTAGGGCTTTCAGTTGGCCGGGTTCTGTAGGTGCTCAGAACCGGCAGTTCTTAAAACCAGGTGCTGAGACTTGTCCGTATGGGGCTCCCCATTTTTGCTCTCATCCTCAGTATGAAAAACAGTACCGGATTACAAAATAGGCACCGGCCTAGGGGCCCTACTCCTTTTAGGGGCCCTCGACAATGGATCAAAATACAATTTAAACCAGAGACATCAGATTCACATAACAGTTTGTCTCTTAAAAGCTCATCTTCTGGCAGCTGTCAGTTTAAAAAAAAAAATCCGGTGCATTGGGTATTAGGAAATAATTTCAGAGGCCCCCCCTCAAATTTCGACTGCCTAGGGGCCTCCACAGGGTTTAATCCGGCACTGATAAAAAAATATATGAACTCAGCGGCCCACCACCCTTCCCTGGCCTTTGATGGAACATAAGGAATCTGCTTTATGTATGCAGCCATAATCAGGAGCTTTGATCCCCGGTAGTGATATGAAAGCACAGAATCTGCAGGGTGCAAGAAGGTGGCAGAGTTCAGTCTTTATAGCAACACATATGCAGCCAAGGCCTGCTTTAGTGCTGGTGGCGCCTGGTGTGACAATCGTTTTTGGCGGGCCCGACCTCCTCGGATTCCCTCACTACTACCCAGCAAAAGTGCCCATCTCTCCATAGCCCCTCTCTCAGATACATTTAATTTGTTTTAAAATGCTGGTAAAGACTGGCTTTACTAATCCACTCAGCTACCCACATAAAATACAGATCTGTTCTTTACAGCATGCATTACACAAGTCCAAGTCAGCTCCCCGTGCGGCTTGGCCAGTCGCACCACCCTAAAGCCGGCCCTGTATGCAGCAATTAGCTGGTAAAGCTGCTGCTGCTGCGCCTATTTGTTAGCAGACATTAGTCCATTTTCAAGCCCACAAGAAATACAACAAGCATTTGCAATGCAATAGGTCTCGCATTTACGCGAGTTTGAGCTATTGACATTGCAAATAACTATGCCTTTTATTTTTGTTTTCGTTTCTAAAACAAAGAAAAGGCATTGTCATTTATAATGCCAATGGCTTAAACTCGCGTAAATGCGAGACCTATTGCATTGCAAATGCTTGTTTAAATACAGCTCTCACTTTTGACGGCTTGCCACTGTTTAAAAACTTCCAAATTTGGTAGAAAAAGCAATTTGATTAAAAGGAGATTAAATCATTTAACGAGGAACATAAAATTTGGTTAGATTGAGAAATTCTCAACTGCAGATAGGCTCTCCTGGTTCATAAATGAAAGCCTGTTTACTAGACTTTATTTCTACCTTATTTCAGCATTAAATGAACATCACTGCACAATCAAACAGATAAGAATAGTCGTAACAACCAAAAAACGTGTTGGTATGCGTGAAACAAACATCAGACACAAATTTGCAACAACTTTTACAACTGAAGTTTTGAGTATTTTGAAAGTTTATACCTTGTACACTCTGCACTTATTGTTTGATTTTAGATCTATAGCCGTATGACATGATATAATGTATACATATAGATATTTAGTGATAGAAACAGACAGCCAACATTTTTTCCATCTGACTTGCTGAGCCTGAAAGTAGCTGCACTTTCTACAAACCTTCACTGCAAGGATTTTAAAACGTTTTTAAAGGCCACCCAACTTACCTTTCTGAAGGTTCTGCAGAAGGGAATCGTCCAAGAAACTCTGCAAGTTTTCTACCCAAATCTGACAGCAAAAAAATCCAAGTATTTTTTAAGGAGCAAGGGGAAAAAAGAAAAACACTGAATAAAAATTAATATCCACGGGAAAAAAATAAAAGGAGCTGAGATTTCACAGCTCTCTCCGCTTATGAAAAAGATTGTTTGTTTGTTTTCCTTCCTTGGGCCAGGAAAATCAGTTCAACTCAATGCATCTTTTTCCGCTGTGGTTCCAAGACTTGCCTTAGTTATAAATATTCCATTCTCAGACGACAGCAGGCTCCGTAGACCACCCTGAAGCAGAGCAACTTCTCTTCTTCCTTCAAAGTTCCGGGGCTGCTAACTTCTGCATATTGTGGCACCAAAATGTTGTGGTGCGTGCGGCATCCAGTGGGGCAGAGAAGGGCAGGATTGGTTCTCAGGGTGCCATTTTTGGGGGGCTCTCTCTTGCGGATGATGTTGTGGAGAGTTTGAGTTGTAAATCCTGAAGTTTGTTAGTGGGAGGCGGATTCGCCGTGTGAGGTTGGGAGGCAGCCCAGGAGACTCCCAGTTCACAGCATGCTGGCTTTGATTACATGGAGGCGCGGCAAACCCGGCCTGGAGTCTGAAAGGAGAACGGAGCCGCCTCAAGAGACTCGGGCAGCCTGTCCGCGTGCTGTAGAGCAGAGAGGCGCACCCACACACATATATAAAATCATGAACACACGCACGAATACACACACGCTTACAGAGACACCGACAACATACAAACATACAAGAAGACATTGAACGTCACGTAGAGACTCACACACAACCATTTTCACCCCCACCGCACACACTCAGACGCACACACGAACGATTCGCAAACTCTCAGATAGCAAAATGCAAAGTACACAAAAGCCCACACCAGTGCTTTAAAAGGTCCCGTACTGTCCGGTATCTGCACAGAATTTTGGATCCACTAACACACACACATACTCCCCAAAACCTACAGCTCTAAACTCAGAAAAAAGGCAAATGAAAACACCCAGGCCGAGCAAAACACTCAGACACATACAGCCACTCTATAGCTAGAGAACTAGTGCTTATATAAAGCGCTGCATTTTGGCGGCGCGCGCGATAATAAAGTTGCGCGGCCGCCGTATGCGCTTTATAAAACAAGCTGTCGCCATTGCCAAAGCAGAATGAAAAAAACATAGTGCCTACTGGCTAATAAAGGAGACTGTATAACGCCGCAAGGAAACGATCCAGTCGGGATGGGCGGGGCCAAAAGGAGACAGGGCGTTAACCAAGAAGCCTCATTTCCAATCGGAGGCCAGCGTTTAACATAAATGATGACGCCAGCCAATGAAAATGATGGGCGGGGCTTCAAGTCCCCTTCTGAAATCTTATTGATTACAATAAGCCTCGCAGAGCGAGGAGCGCATGCGCGCTCCAGCGCTAGGTCTGCGAGACCTAAAAAGAATATTTTCCAAAGGGTTTGATTTCAAGTTCTTAATGGAGCATTACAGACATCTTCCAAATGGTTAAGGCAAAAATAGCAGCCCGGTCCAGCGAGAGGAAAGAGACGGGGCGTGCTGAATATGGCACATTTTCAGCTGATCAGACTGAGAGATCTAAAATGGAGACTAAAGCATTCCGTTAAACCCTTCTTTCGCCACAGTTACTGGGATAGTGTTCACTAGAACTGATTTTTTTTTTTTTTTTGTTAACAGATTTTTATTGGTTTTCTGAAAAAGCCATACAGACAGCCCCATGGGCATCATAAAGATATAGCTGGGAGGGAGACATGTATTACAATTATATACATTAGTAGTCTTGCGGTCATCCCAGAGCTGGCTGCAAGCCAAGAATTTCTTCAAGGGGCCTCCAGGAGTGCCTCACCAATTCCCCGCCATCTCCCCAGAGGTAGTCCAGCATACAGTTCGATTCGTCTCCATGTATGTTACAGTCCAATAATGTAGATTCAAATCGAAAACTCCCCATTCCCATCCTACCCTCCCGGTCCTTAAACACCCTAACAAGGCCCCCCCACCCCGTCCACCCCTCCAAGCATGCCGCTAACCATTAAAATACTCAGGGAGTCGACCAGATCTCCTGTACCACCCATCAGAATCCCTGCCTCGCAAGCCTCAATCCAGGGCAGTCCGGGAACACCGGGGGAAAGTCCCTGTCGGGCCCTTATCGGTCTCACCGTGCCCCTCCTTCATCAGGTGGCGGCCGCGCAATCAGCCTGAGTGCCCTCCTCCCCATCAAGTATATTCTCGTCATCTTCAGCTGGGTGCTTAACCAGTTCCACGAGCACCACCCACGCCCGAGCCATTTCCATTGTCTTCTCGCTCCCATTACGCCTGGCCATGCATAGTCTGTAGTTCCCTTCACTCTCTGCCCACTTCACGAGTTCCCTACGCCAGCGTGCTGGAGTAGGCCCTTGTCTCGTCTTCCAGTGGGTAGTAAGTTCTCTTTTTGCCAGGATTAACCCCAAATCAATGAACTTGCTGGTGATTTTGTTCTTAGCAGTGTGCGGAAACCAGTGCAGTAAGCAAACCCGTGGTGTCATGGCTATCTCCCTCTCCGTCACAGTTGCCAAATCAGTCGTCACCCCTCGCCAGTAATCCCCCAACTGTGGGCAGTCCCAGAACATGTGTAGAAACCTCACCCCTTCCAGAGTACAACGAGGACAAGCGGAGGAGGCCCCAAAATAGTCGTTGACTTTGCCTGGTGTTAGGTACGCCCTATGTAAGACATAGAATTGGATCAGCTGAAAGCGTGCATTCCGGGAGCTTTTCCACGCCCTCTCAACAACCGCCCCCAAGGCTTTTGCTCAATGGGCTCCCCCAAGTCCGCCTCCCATTTGAGTCGCATCGCTGTTAAGGGTTGGCGCAAGCCCTGGGTAATCCGCCGATAGACAAGTCACCGCTTTAAAAGTTCCCGCTGCCATCACAACATACTGACAGGCGAGAAACGTGTCAGGCTCTGCCACACCCCTCCGCCAGTGCCTTCTGATAGCTGCTGTCAGGGCCGCATGAAAAAGAAAATCCCCTCGCGGTAAGTCATGGCGCTCCCAGAGAGATCATTGAAAGGGAGGAGGTTGCCATCCTCGTAAAGGTCACCTAATGTGTTGACTCCTGCCTCTTCCCAGGACTGCAGCTTACTCCAGTCACCCCCATGGGGCAGCACCTCGCACATCCCCAACGGGATCTCAGGCGCGTATGGGGTCTTGACGCGCGCCCTCCTGACCATGCGTGCCCAGCACTGTCGCACCACGCGTAAATCTGGCGGGACCAACCCATCCCTTAATGGTACTCGCAGCAGAACAGAGGACAAAAGACGCCAACTCGGATCCGACCCCCCCGTGTCCTCCGGATGCCTGATGTGACCCGCTACCCATTTCGTAAACCATTGGAGTTGCGCGGCATGGTAATAGGCCTCAAGGTCCGGCAACACAAGGCCTCCCTCCGCCCTGGGCCGTTGCATGGTAATCAGGGCAACCCTTCTTCTCCCAGTCCCCCACAGGAATCCTGTAATAAAGTATTAAGCTGGGCAAAAAACTTACTCGGGATCCAAATGGGGAGCGTCCCAAAGTAATAGAGGAACCTGGGTAGAGTGACCATCTTCACCAAAGCAATCCTACCCGCAACGGATAACGGAAGAGTTCCCCAAAAGTCGAAACAGGTTTTGGCACTATGTTCACTAGAACTGATGCAACGTTCTTTTGAGTTGAATTTTTATTTCTAGTTCATGACACTGTGTCACTGTTATAAACTTTTGACTCTAACATCCTGCTTTACTAAAACACAAAGCAACAGGACTTTGTCCGAACAAATGAATAAACATTCCTAGCCTCTAACACCCTTTGTCTCTCTTGTCACTTTTGGAGTTTTTTAGCCCTTCATTCAGTACTACTATTTTCTCACTTTTCCATGGCTGGCAAGACTTTCAGAAAGAAGTGCAACCTTTAGGATAGCTATTAGGCATAATGTCTGAGAAAATAGTAGTACTGAAGATGACATTATGCAGAGATATGATGCCTAATAGCTATCCTAAACATTGTTTTTCCTTCTGAAAGTCTTGCCAGCCATGGGAAAGTGTGAAAATAGTATTACTGAATGAAGACATTATGCACTTTTCCATGGCTGGCAAAACTTTCAGAAAGAAATACAACCTTCAAGATAGCTATTGGGCATCCTATCTCTGAATAATGTCTTAAAACTGATAGTGAATATTTCTGATTCATTGACTAATAAATAAAAGTAGCCCACACAATATCCATCAGGTTTTTGAATGCAGAGTATAAAAATAGATAGCCTGTAGTAAATCACTCCATAAATGTGTCAATTGTTTAAAAATGAGTTTTCCTTAAAGAAAAAAAAATCCTTTTCAGACTTACTATTTCTAATGGCACTGAAAAATGTTTTTGGATGAATTTATATATAGTGTTCCCTATGATTTTGTGAAAATTATTTATGAATTTGTGCAGCACAGGATTCTAGTCTACTCTATTAGGCTACGCCTTTTGTTACAGAGGCTATGGCCCATTAAAGAAGCCATGGTTATGTTTCATGCCCCCCCCCCACACCTTTTCCATCCCACTTCAAGCACTGACTTACAGGTTAGTTTTCTAGTGCACATCACAATGTATTGCCCTGGTCTTGCACTCGAAATCCAACACCCAGTATTGTAAGGCACTTGCAGGTTCCTGCCAGTGCGCCTGTCTCTCGGTTTCTTTGCCTTCTCACTGTGCCTACTTCCTGTTATTGCCATTTACTTCTTACTTCTGTCACTTTCCTCTCCTACTGCCTTTTTCTCTTGTTGCTCACCGGTCTTCTCTCACAGGTCATTGTTTTACTCACCCTTTCTCTTTTGTTGCTCACCCTGTTTCTCTTCACTCACCCATTCTTTCTTTGCTCACACTTTATTGCTCGACCTTTCCCTCTCCACCAGCCTTTCTCTCGTTGCTGCTCCTCTCACGCTCTCTCGTTGCTGATCCTCTCACGCTCTCTCGTTGCTGATCCTCTCACGCTCTCTCGTTGCTGATCCTCTCACGCTCTCTCGTTGCTGATCCTCTCACGCTCTCTCGTTGCTGATCCTCTCACGCTCTCTCGTTGCTGATCCTCTCACGCTCTCTCGGTGCTGCTCCTCTCACGCTCTCTCGGTGCTGCTCCTCTCACGCTCTCTCGGTGCTGCTCCTCTCACGCTCTCTCGGTGCTGCTCCTCTCATGCTCTCTCGGTGCTGCTCCTCTCACGCTCTCTCGATGCTGCTCCTCACGCTCTCTCGATGCTGCTCCTCACGCTCTCTCGATGCTGCTCCTCACGCTCTCTCGATGCTGCTCCTCTCACGCTCTCTCGATGCTGCTCCTCTCACGCTCTCTCGATGCTGCTCCTCTCACGCTCTCTCGATGCTGCTCCTCTCACGCTCTCTCGATGCTGCTCCTCTCACGCTCTCTCGATGCTGCTCCTCTCACGCTCTCTCGATGCTGCTCCTCTCACGCTCTCTCGATGCTGCTCCTCATGCTCTCTCGATGCTGCTCCTCTCACGCTCTCTCGATGCTGCTCCTCTCACGCTCTCTCGATGCTGCTCCTCTCACGCTCTCTCGATGCTGCTCCTCTCACGCTCTCTCGTTGCTGCTCCACTCAGGCTCTCTCGTTGCTGCTCCACTCAGGCTCTCTCGTTGCTGCTCCACTCAGGCTCTCTCGTTGCTGCTCCACTCAGGCTCTCTCGTTGCTGCTCCACTCAGGCTCTCTCGTTGCTGCTCCACTCAGGCTCTCTCGTTGCTGCTCCACTCAGGCTCTCTCGTTGCTGCTCACTCAGGCTCTCTCGTTGCTGCTCCACTCAGGCTCTCTCGTTGCTGCTCCACTCAGGCTCTCTCGTTGCTGCTCCACTCAGGCTCTCTCGTTGCTGCTCCACTCAGGCTCTCTCGTTGCTCCACTCAGGCTCTCTCGTTGCTGCTCCACTCAGGCTCTCTCGTTGCTGCTCCACTCACGCTCTCTCGTTGCTGCTCCACTCACGCTCTCTCGTTGCTGCTCCTCTCACGCTCTCTCGTTGCTGCTCCTCTCACGCTCTCTCGTTGCTGCTCCTCTCACGCTCTCTCGTTGCTGCTCCTCTCACGCTCTCTCGTTGCTGCTCCTCTCACGCTCTCTCGTTGCTGCTCCTCTCACGCTCTCTCGTTGCTGCTCCTCTCACGCTCTCGTTGCTGCTCCTCTCACGCTCTCGTTGCTGCTCCTCTCACGCTCTCTCGTTGCTGCTCCTCTCTCGCTCTCTCGTTGCTGCTCCTCTCTCGCTCTCTCGTTGCTGCTCCTCTCTCACTTGCTTGTTGCTGCTCTTCTCTTTCTTGTGGCTGTGCCCTCTCTCTGTGTGATGCGATTCTTTCTCCTTCTCAACGCTGCCTGTTTTGCTCTCTTGCTGCTGCTCCTTTCTCTTATTGCTCATAGTTGCCCCTTTCCCTCTCTTGTTGCTGTGCCTTTCTCATAGTTGTCCCTTTCCCTCTGTTGTTGCTGTGCCTTTCTCACTTGTCTCTGTCCCTTTCTCTCTCATTGCAGCTCTTTTCACTTTCTCGTCACTGCCCCTTTTTTCTCTCTATATCACATTGCTACCCCTTTATTTATCTTGCAAGCAAACGTTTTTCCCTTCCAGTATTAAGGAGCTTTCCTATCCTAAAGGACTTCAAGCCAAAGAACACTCATGTCTTACTTGTGTGAAAAGCTTTTGTAATATTTCTCTTCTAAAATATCTGGTACTTGGTCTGAAATTGGCGCAGTTTAAAAGGCATTGCATCACATTTGCTGAAGAAACTGTTGTTGGACCCAAGGTAACTTTAAATTATTTTCCATCCCCTTTATCCCTATGTCTGCTAAACCTCTGTAGAAAACAATCACAAGGAAAGTCTCCTTAGAAATCTCTAATGCCTTACACCTTTCACAGATAAGCATTAGCCCGGCTCAAAGTACGAATCTGTTTTGGATGACCTTAACAGTGTGCTGGATATTAGCAATGCCACTGTCTTTTTTTGTAGCTATTTCAGACGTATTGGACACTATGATCCCTTGCACGCTTTTCTCTCAAGTTCATGCGATAGGCATTAAGGAAATAGCACTGAACAATACTTCTCTGCCATCGTTTACATCAATTTTTTTTAATATACCTACATACATTTTGTTGTGTTCAACATCTTTAGCCCCTATCTTGGCAATTGTTGTTCAGTATTTTGATTTTGAATTCTATATGTGAATGGCATCCAGATCACCCTGGTGCCCAATGGTGATCGGATAGCCAGAGCCCGTTATGTCGGACAGAGTGTTTATGCAGTTTGATTGTGAAGGAGCAAGAACTTATTGATTTTCAATCCAGGTGAGATACGGGCACTGATCTTGGTGTTTTCACCTCTGTGTGGTGGTCTGTCTTTTGGCTTGCCATGTTGGTAGCCCTTCCTACTGTGGATTCATCAGTATGTAACCTTTGGTTAAAATTTGATGCTGATCTGTTTAGCTTCCTAAGTCTATTCGGTGATGGCTGGCTGCTTCTTTTGTGTAAGATTACTGAGGATTCTTCTTTCTCTAATACAGATGAACACATAGAAAACTGTTGTGAATGCCATCATTTTCTCCTAGTTGTGCTGTGGTAAGTCTTGTGCAGCAACTCCACATTGTGTAAAATGAGGCTGCAAGACTCAATCAGGTGATGGGAGTTTGTGTCAGATTACGATAAGAAGCTGCTCTGTGTTCCTGATGAAATATATTCCATCTTTAAAGCTCTTAGTAGTGCTTTTAGTTCCTACCATGGCTTTTGATTGATGAAACCTTAATCCAGGTTTAAGAGATACTACTTTGAGTGGATCTGGTGCCCTCCTTGCTATTTCCCTCTGATACTGGAGTGGAGACAGGGCTTTGTCAGGAGGGCACACTGTGAGGTTAAGAACTATACACCATAACTGGTTGGCATTTTATTCGATAAAAGAGATTGAGTGACATTGTAGTGATTTAAGAGCAATTTACTCATCATGCTATACAGGCCAGACTAAGATTTTTCCCTTTAGGGAGGAATTCCAAGAAGTGCACATATAAATAGGAAGCTATTTTAGATACGAGTACATTGGAGACACTAAGTCATGGTTCTCATTAATATGGTGACCATTTGTGGGTCTGTTAGGAAAAAAAGGAGATGAAAGGACACCAATGATCAGCATTGTGAGTATGATAAAAACAAGTATGAAGTACTTTTCCTATATATCTGGGAATGTATAGAAAGAATAAATGATAAGCAGTACAATTCAGAGAGTATTAATTTCACAAAAATATTCGGTCATTTATTATTCATAGATGGTGGAAAAATAACTGAGTCTCTAATTTTTAACTAATTTTGATTTTAAAAAAATGCATCTATTACGGCCATTGTGAATTTGTAAGTAAAATTAGTTGTTAATACTATAAAGAATGTAGTACAATTAACAATGAAATACCTCTGGCCTATACTTAGTATATGGAATATATATTTTAAATGCCCCTTTGTTCCCACCTGTAAGTCTTCTAAATGTCTTGGGAAGCCCTAGGGAGTTGGGAAGCCAGGCTGAACTTCTTGAAATATCTAAGTTGAAAACCTTCCAAGCACTGAGCCAGACAATTTCACAGGCTGCTGCATCCATCTGGAACTCCCTCCCTGTTGATCTCAGAACGGCTCCCACCTTCCCAGTTTTTAGGTTAAATCTTTTTATTAGTTACTGAAGAAGCAGCATAGTCACCAAATGTAGACAGTAAGCAGAAATTTGGAATGATCACTTTCAAACTGGCGACATCCTATAGTTAATTTCCTCAATGATGAAACAACCATTTGTGAATAATTTGCATCTTGGTGTTCAAATCTAGGCTTGAAAACATAAGCCTGGGCCAAAGTTCGAGGCATACAGTGATAGCGAAGGGTAGGGATGGAAGCAAAGGGAACCAAGATATCGCAATAAATACAGGTAATATATATGTTCTCATCTGTCAATTAGTCCCATAAGCCTATATTTGGAGACCATCTTCCAGTCGGAGTAACTTCTAGAGTCGAGACAAACAGGCACTGTGTGCTTTGATGCCAGCCTTGTAGGTATGCAGTCAAGTTTAAAGTTGACTCCTCTCCTGTAACTTCGCAGTTTGGGATTCTCTGGCCGCCTCTGGATTCACAAACCCCATAGTCATTCCCTTGTCTCACCCTCTCAGTTTTGCAGGAAACCTATGTTCCTTACTCATGTGCTGTAGTTCTCATTTATGCCTTTGGGCCACTAAACTTGGGTTGGGAAGTCAGGTACACTGGAAGCATTCACCACAATGTTGAGTTTACTTGCCGATGTCTTGGTAACGTTGTTGCACTGGATCGGGTCCAACAGATTGGCAAGAACTGTGCCCATTCCTCCTCGTTTACTTTTAGGACCTATCCTGGGCAATGTAGACACTTCACACACTGAGATGAAAAGACCAAAGTCACCTCCCAAACCAGTCTTGTTAAGAAAGTGTTCCTCCACCACTTTTAATTCTCTAGCATACACTGGGTGGCAAGCTCAGGATCCAAATCTTGGTGGCTTTAGCCCCATTTCCATTGTAGCCAAGACAATTACACAATCTTCAAACTACCATCTTTTTGGTATCACAGCTTCGTTGTCTTTCACAGAGTGTTTGATTGAAGCCATTTGTCCGTTCAGGCAACCCCCCTCATGTTGAGTAGCTGCAGTGCAACCCTGAAAGTCCTGTGTGGTCTCTGCTAGTGAAGTGGGCTTCCCCTTTGTTCACCTTGTGGTGCTTTGTAAGTCCCTCAGTGTAGACATTATCATGCTTTCCCACTGTGAAAGTCCAGATCCTTTCTGCATGGGACCAGTACTTCTATCTATCTTCCTCCTATTTGCTTTGCATCAGGTAGAAAACACCTTTATTTGGACGGAGCCTTGCCTGTTGTCTTCAAGAAAGATTGTGACATTGTTCATTGTCTGCATGACAGATATTTATCCCAAAGTCTCGACCTTGATATCGGGGCAGACCTCGTATCCGAAGCCCTTGATGGCTGCCTACTGCCATCCCTCATTGGCCATCCACATCTCGTAGTCACTTCATACTGCCATGCCGGGGGCTCGTCTGTTTCAGGACTGACCAGCGGGCTTGATCACCCATCCAACTACACCTGCTACTCAGCTTCTTGAAGGAGTTCAGACGCCTGGGCGCTATCCTGAGTGGGTGCTGTCTGTCTATTTCCAGGCCTGTCAGTTTCCCTCACCAGTAGTACAGCATGTGAGGTCCCATGCACCCAACAGACAGCCTTCCCTATCACCTCCGCCCCATCTCCTCTTTTCCTGGCATTTCGAAAAAAAGTGAAGTCTCACCTAGTTAGTATCTAGCTAAATTGACTCTACCCCCAACAAACCTCAAGAAAATTCCCATGATTTACAGATGTGTGGTTTTTCCATGTTATTTATTTAGAGTTGCTGCATACAGTTTATGATGTATTATCCTTGTTTGATACTGGTCTGCTGTAAAATGTCCAAATGATTTGAGTTGTTTAAGTGTTATATAAACGGAGAAATAAAAATAAAATATAGTGAGAATAAGATGTGAAACTGTGCAGTTCGGAGAACATGTACTTCAAGGAATATTTCTCAACTGTTATTTTTTTCCGAGATGGTAGAGAAATTGACCTGGAATTTCTGCACTAACGGTGGTCACCAAGTTTTCGGACACCGGCTAAAAAACCTTTGTGGAAGTGACTTTAGAGTTAGTAGGTCACCATTCTGATTTAAGACTCTGATCATAGGAACAGCGGTGTTGACCGTTAAGCAGTGGCTGTGTTGAGAATTTTTTTTTATTTTTTACGAAACTCCGTTTTTTAGGCAGAACATTAAGACGTAGTGTGTTGATACAATAGATGGTTAATAGATTTTGTGTGCTTTTGTATGACCGTTGTGAACTTTCCAAATTACTAGTTGTATGCCCAGCCTAGTGTTCACAAAGCAATGCTGAATAATAGACCACAGAACCTTTATTGGGTTATGCAGGGAAATAGGTGACATGGAAGAGTAGTGTGGACAGTTAAACGTCTCTCCTTTGTCTTTATGGCAAGGCCGATTGGAAAATGTTATTTTGTAATTCTTTACAGAAATGAACACAGTATGCTAATAGATTTATATTGATTGGGTAGGTCATTAATTGATCTAATTGTTCGGGAGTGATAACTACTGATCGGGGAGGTGATAAGTTTTGCTAAAGGAAATACTACATATACGTAATAATATAGTAGATAGCAACACAACATTAATAGAAAATGATATGATTGCACTTTCGGCAGACTTTTGTTATCTAAGATGAAAGGAAGATGCGTGCACCACATGCAGTTATCGTCATCTGTTAAGACCAAATGCGAAATGCAGTCTGAGAGAATTTTGCAAGTAAGAATTATTATAAACCAGGTTACTTGTAACTGATGAGAGAGTAGTGTTTTGTATCAGATTTAAGGAGGTCAGCTAGGTATACACACATTTATGTGGCACCCTAAAGTTATTTTCACATCGATGTTCACAGTCAGAACTTTGGTGCTTGTTTCAGTACGATCATGGCAAAGCAAGAGTCCTATTCATATATGCAATTTATTATTTAAAGTTCATTTCTTTGTAGAAAGAGTACCCTGACCTGTCTTTGAATGCCACACGTATGTCCTGAATTAATAAAAGCATATACTGTTCCGCGGAAAGTTTCAATAATCTGAGAGAACCACTTAACACTACATCGACTGATTTCTGTACGGATTGTATTTTGACTTTATTAAGTGGAACGATGAAGTATCTGTAGCCACTTTTGTGTCGTCAAATTACAGAGATCGTGAATTGAGTGATTACTTGTGAAGAGCATGATGCTTGTCAGGGAATTTCTGTTACAGAGTGAACATTGAATGTTAATGCATTCTTTATTTTTAGGAGTCGGTTTATTTTTCTAGTACTGTTCCTGAGTGTGAAATGTTCGATGACAATTGATTTTTAGGTCTGGTGTTAGCGAAGCTCAGTTCATCTTACTAAAATTATATGTATAACGCACTTACTTTTAGGGGCTTTCAGCCAGCCCCTTTCATCCATTGGTTTGTTGTGGCATTCACATTTTTCTTCCGTCCACTACAGCATATAGTATGGGACAGTTGGTCAGCCCTCTTCAGCCATTGGGTAACGTTCTGTAAGTGGCAGTGTGGAAGTGTACCCAAAAGTGAGCACACTGGTGCAGGGTCACCCTCTCGTCCTTGAGTCCAAAGACTAACAAAAAGAGATCGGCACTGGAGTTGAAGTAAAACAACAAGTTTATTAATCACTCATGAGCGGGACCACGTCCACACAACACTCTCAAGTGTTGTAGGAGGAGGTACACTGAACTCACAAACCATCGTCCTTATATACAGCTTTGTTGCAATGTAAGCATATGGACAGAAATGGAAAGAACAAGTTTAGAAATAGCTATCAGCAAACAAGGGCAGATGGATAACCACTTGGTCAGCAAATAGGGAGGAGTGCAGGAATGCTTATGGCAGCAGTAAACAGTCAACAGATAACGTCTAAGACCAGGTGCACCGGCAGCTACAAACCCCAGCACGTACATTGCTTAGCCATGTCAGGAGGTCAACTAAAGTAGATAACACAAGCAGAGTGAAAAGGCGAGCAGCAGAGGACGGAAGAATTACGAAGGAAACGAAATGGACACCACAGCCAAAATGGCTGTTGCTTATGCTAACGTAAAATATTACACGTTTCCACAGACGACCCTTTTAGCATAAGCTAAGACATTTTCTTATGCTTTTAAAGGAGTACGATAAACATCATGGATGTCAATTAACATCATTTCACAGATTTCTCGTTCCATTGCTGAACGGGCATTTGCATTTTGGACATTCGTTTTAGATGGTAAACAGGTAGTACAAGTGGAAATACAGAGGGAACAGAGCATTGGCCCACATTGAATACATAAACAACAAAAGAAGAGAATTGCAATAATTATGAACAAGGCTGACAATATTTTCAGGCCCCATACAGAAAATATGTTCCAGAGCCATCCAATTGGTAGATAATAGTAACCTTTACTTCCACAAATGAAATAAGTGTTATGTGAGGATAGAAAACTGCTATTGTTCGTTCCAGTGATATTCAATACTGTAGTACAGTCGCTTTTTCCCACTGGGATACTGCCAAAACTGCTCACACAAAGATTTGCTTGGGCTCTAGTAACAGCGATAACAGGAGGCCCGTTACCCTTGGCTGTTCGGTGTTGGGGAAAACGTAGCTTGCGGAGGAATTTCCTTTGCAATACTCCTCCATTTCCCATATAGTTCCTTTGGCTTGTGGGAGGCCTTCATCATCAGGGTAACAAACTTTATTTAACTGTGTATTAAGTCCTCCTACATCAGCTGGAGCAATATTACTAACCTCAGAGGCCCACAAAAGTGCGAACCAGGCTCTACAAGAGCCATTGTGTGAAAATGGCAGGGGAATGAGAGGCGTTCCTCCCTTCTTCTGTTGGGCTGGCATCATTCCACATACCCAGCAGTTGGTAGTATTCGTAGCATTATGAGTATGATGCAACATTTGTATGAAAGTGTTATTGAGATATGACATTCGATGCTTCTTTTCATGATAGGGAAGAGTGAAGTAATAATGTTCTGTGGGGACAGGAGTAGTAGCAGGCAGTAAGTTTCGAGCCGGAGTTACTTCTTCCACAACCCACATTATCGTAGCAATAATGACGGCAGTCAAAGTCAATCCAGTAATAAACATTGTGCAGCCGCTACAGATCTGTGCAGCATTTGATTTCTTCTCCTCAGACATGTTCATCTTGTCGACAAACAACAAAATAGATAATGCCCTAAGGTCCTGGCGGCGTTGGTTTCTTCACTAATGTTGAGACGAGTAGTCACTAAAAGGCTACCCCCCCTTTGTAGTCCGTTTTTAACCACCCAGGACAGTGGCTCAAACAGTCTCTTTTCGCGATGAAGTGTCTTTCTTCCTGGATCGAAGCAGATATCTAGATGCACCAGGGATCGTGTGGTCCGGGAAGACTTCCTCAGGTCCTTCAGGTGACGCAGCTCATCCTGTCTCGGTGATCAGAATGTCGCGATGATCTGTCAGCACAGCAGGGCTCACGAAGGTATGCGGAATTTTTCGGCAGTGGCTGGCGTGTACCCAGTTCTTCCTGTTGGTTACTCGGATTGCAGTTCGGGTAGCGAGGAGGACTAGTTCTGGGCAACGCCAGCGAGGTTCCAAACAATTCGCCCGTTGAAAGACTTTTGTCAGCACATGGTTACCAGGGCGCAAATCATGTCCGTCACCTTGCGACCTGTCTGGAAGAGCTTCCCGCACCTGCTGATGAATGGAAAACAAACTGTCAGTTAACTGGGACAAATAGTCACTCATCAACATGTGGGGAACATCATGTATAGGGCGAGGCTTAGGGACCCCCCAAATATTCATAGGCCTCCCAAAGAAGATCTCATGTGGCGTAAGGCCAGATCGTGTATGTGGTATCGATCTGATAGAAAGCAAGGCTAGGGGCAGTGCATCAGGCCATTTCAAAGACGTGGAAGCCTGTATTTTAGTCAATTTCAGTTTCAGGGTGGAGTTGTAACGCTCCACCAGGCCTGCTGACTGTGGGTGAAAAGCAGCATGAAATTTCTGCTTAATCCCCAACCCTTTCATGACATATTCTACAACTTGCCCAATAATTATTACAGCGCTCAAACTGAATGTAGTCCATTTGCAGGACCTCAAAAGGTGCAGATGGTGTTGCAAACCCTCCTGTTGGAGTTCGCGTTCCATTTTCAGGATTATACTGGAGACAGACCAGACAAGACTGGACTATCTTTTTAGCAGTGCCGGCAATATCAGGATGATCCCAAACTTGCATAAGTTGTTTTGCCATTGAGGATGCACCAACATGTGCCGGCCTATGTGCCATGTGAATCAAAGGGTATAAGTATGCTGTGGGTAACCTCCATTTGGTCATATCTTTATTCCTCCAGCAGCCCTCATCATCCAGTGTTCCCTCCTTAGACCATTGGTCTAGTTCGCCAGCAGAAGCAGATTGTTGCATGTCCAGCACTTCCTGCCTGGCATCATGCCAACGTTCAGCTTGTGACTTCACCACATACATAGATGTGGTGCTTCGCTGCATTGCGGTCTCACAGGCTGTGTGATCCGCAAAGGCATTACCTGCTCCTATTTTATCAGTCACTTTCTTGTGTGCACTACACTTAGTCTGGAGTTCCTAACACTGGTGCAGAGCAAAGAGCTTGGCATAACTGTTGGAAGGCATTCTGACATTCAGCAGTCCATGGGAGGGGCATCGGACTGTTTTTAGTCAAAAGGGCCAACAAAGGTTTAATATTGTGTGAAAAACTGGGGATCCACTGCCTACAAAAAGAAGTAAGGCCAATCAGTGCACGGACATCCTTCTGAGTACGGGGCACAGGAGTATCTAAAATGGTCTGAATGCGATCTGGTGTGAGTGCACGTCCCTCCTTAGACAGAAGGTGACCTAAATAGGTAACCTGCTGTCTACAATATCGGGGTGAATGGGTATTGAGAAAAATGCGTTTTTGAAGTCGATCACTGAAAATGTAGTGGCAGTGGGAGGGACCATAGTGAGAAGGGTTGTGATATCAGAAACTACCGGATATTGGGGCACTACAATTTTATTAACCTCCCGCAAATCAATAATGAATCTGTAAATTTTAGTGTCAGTGTCTTTTTTCAAAATAGGAAGGATAGGGCTATTGCAAGTATTATAGGGGGCTTCTTCCACTACCCCCACTTTGATCAAATCCTGAACAATGTGTGCTAATGCTTCTTCACCTTCTCGGGATATTTTGTATTGGGGCAGTCGAGGCAATGAGACACCTTCCCTTACTTGGATATGCACTGGTGGAATAACCATTTGACCCACATCAGTATCTGATCTAGCCCACAAGGTACAAGGTAGGGACGCCAGAGCGGCATCCTCATTGATAAGATAAGATCTCTCAACCAGTGGATAATTGTCATTCAAAATAACACGCACACCTTCCGGAGAACAAAGTATTTGTAGCACGAAAATATTTAAGCATATCGATACCCACAATGTTGTCCGGCGTGTAGGGGAAAGCAAAAATGGACATGCTGCAGTGAATTTGTCAAGTCCGAATTCAAGTGGCTGTGAAAGCGGGCTAGGTGTAGGTGTTCCATCGAACCCTATCGATGTTATCATTGTGCCGGACAGGGGAGCCCTAGGAACCAATCTTTTAGACAGAGCACTACGGGTAGCCCCTGTATCAACCAGAAACCGATCAGTAGATCCCAAGACATTTGCGTCAACATAAGGACCCATTTGATCTACTGGCACCTCAACCGGTCCCTTACCCCATCCTAGGCATCCCTATGCGTAATCCGAATCTGCAAGTGCATCAGCCGAATAATCAGACATTTGGTATTGATTTCGTCTATCAAAAGTATTCGAGTAATTTGGTCCTTGTTCAACTGCCTCAAACCTGGGACAAGCTCCTGTACCTCCCCTGTTTCCTGAATTCCCTGGGCGTCCTCTCATACTTCCCCTTCCCCGCTGGTACTGCTGACCTCGCAAAAGGGGGCACTCAGAACGCCAATGCCCAGTCTCTTTACAATAAGCACACTGATCAGGGGACAAATTTGCTCGAGGAAGAGGGGACTCAGGTGTATACATTGAACGTCCGCCTCTTCCACCTCCCTAAATGGTGGACCATATGCTTGGGCCAACATAACTTTTGTCTTTAAATCTTTAACCTTCTTATCCTCCCTGCCTTTCGCTTCCTGTTCCTGTCGCTCATAATATTGGGCCATAGTCAAAAGGGAAACTGGGGAAGACGGGGTCCAAGGACTCTCACTGGCCTTTAAGCGACTAGCTATCTCCGGTAACATATTAGCGACAAATTTGTCAACAAACAAATGCTTACCCGTATCATCGGCCAATGACTGACCACTAAAATCATGGAATGTCTCCTCAAATCTAGAAAGAAATCAGAAACTAACTCATCCTTTTTCTGTTTACAGGACGCTAACGTAGTCCAATCTATTTTCTTAGGGGTATGAGAGTCTTCAACTTAGTCACAATAGCTTTAGGAAGTTCTAATATCTCCTTCTGAGGTTTCTCGCAGGCTCCCTTTCCGCATCTATTTCTTCTAAATGTTCCCAGGTATCACCAAATGCCACATTGTCATCTATTTTACGTATTGTTCTCCACATATCAGGGGGCAAAATAAGCCCGAAGAACATATCGATATCTGGCAAGGTCATAGTGCAGGAGCTGATGGCTCCTTCCACCTCCTCATAGAAGGCGGTGGGATTTTTCCGGGGGTCAGGTAAAGCAGCCTTAAGGGCCATAACATCTGCTCTACTCCAGGGAGTATAGACCCAATAATATATAAAATATCCCTTTGCATCATCCGAAGTTTTATCATCATTTGTTCCCGCCCCCTTCGGGGGAACATACAGGGGTGCGGCTTCACGCATTGGTTTCATAGTAACTTTATTACTGCCGTAATTGCCTTCTTTCACCGGAACATCTGTTTTCTCTGCCTGGGATTGAACTGCTTCTACTACTTTACTCTTTCTAGCTAATTCTTGCTCCTTACGTAAATGTAATGTTTCATTTCATAATTTAACTATTCGTCTAATCGTATCAGGTATATCTGAAAAAAGGTAAGTCCCATCTACTAACCGCTTATAATCAACGTTCAGATCAGCTGGTTCTGTTTCGTCAGAAATATGCACTAACCATATATTACCTTCCAACAGAATTTTCTACTGAAATATAATTGGTCTATATCTTTCCAAGGTTGAACCATATTTATGAGGATCGTCGCTGTAGTAGTCCGACGAGCTTCCTCTTTAGCAGTGCTTTTTAATGTATCTTTTTCTGCTTTAGTCAAAGTAGAGCGAGTCTGTCGCCCAGATTGCCTGTCTTTATCTTTATCCTCTGAAGAAGAATGCTCCTCGTCAGAAGCCTCATCCTCAGGGGCACTTGGAGTGGGAAATTTATACAGGGGTGGGGGTCGTTCTAATAGGATGCAATCATCCTGAGGCGTATTAAGTAGTGGATAGATAGGGCGCCTAATAGGATACTGGCCATTTACCTCTAATCGACGTTCTCTATCTTCCTTTTCTATTTTTTCCTTCATTTCTTTGTGTAGGAGAGTAGGATTTGCTTCTTATAGTTACCCCCACTTTTGGCTGATGTTTCACTGTTTTCGACTTAGACTGGGGTCCTGAATAGCAGGATCCCAGTCAGACTATCTGCTTTCTCCTCTAAATTGATTGCATGTACTTAAGGTACACTCCAGATTGGATTCTGGGGTACCCTTATAAGTCCCTAGTATATGGTATACTATGTACCCAGGGCATAGGTACCCCAGAGGCCTCCCAGGGGCTGCAGCATGTATTATGCCACCCCTGAGAGGCCATTCAAAATGACACAACAGGTCTGCTACTGCAGCCTGTGTAAGGTGGTGCATGCACCCCTTCCTTAGATGATCTATCCTAATCACTGCACATATAAGCCTATCAGCCACCCCTATGGCAGGCCTTATCAATCCTGAAGGCAGGGTGCTGGGTTTTATGTGAGAGGGTGCCCATGCATGAGCAGAGCCCCTCTGCAGCCTTCGGAACCACTATTCCGGGGTTGTCTGTGATGCAGCCAACCATATACTCTTAAGTGCATTATAACCTCGCGGTAAATGCTAACTTTAAAATGGCTGCAAGGAATTATGTTGTGTTTGGTGTCAAACACCTTGGAATCATAACTCCACACCAGTAACTGGTGTGGGAGGTATGATTCCTCCCTCCTAGAGGGAGAAATATGACAGCACCGGTACACCCAGTACCAGCTTCACAGAGCTCTGGCATCACAAAATGGATGCTGCCAGCCACAGACACGAGTCTGCCCTCCTGCTGCTGGACGAAACTCCGGCAGGGGAGGCTGGACAATAGGTTTCCTGTCACAGGGAGGTGTGACCACCTCCCAGACAGGCTTTAGTGTATTGGGGCTGGGTGGGTGCACTCTGAGAGTGCTTTGATGTCTGCACTGGGGGCACATTTGGTGTCCCTGTACATAGTCCAGCTCAAACCGGTTGCAGGGGCTATCAGCCCCTGCTCTGGCACGAAACTGGACAAAGTAGGAACCCTGACTACAGGACTTTAGATTTTACCTGGACTAAACCCTGCTACAGAAACCAAGTAACCTTCGACGATCTACGCTTTGCTGGACGACTGAAGAATCTCCCTTGGAGTAAAGGAGTTACTCCCTGCAAGGCAGGCACCTCAACGCATCTGACCGGTTTGCATCTACGCAGCTCCTGACGGACTCTGAAGATTTTGCAACACAGGAGGTGGGTTTCCAAGCTTCCCCGAGGCCGACTAGTGTTCTCAGCAAACCTGAGACCCGCAGCCCTCGTGGGGACCGTGCAACCCGAACCCCTGGACACCGTGCACATTTGCAGCAGCATATGCTTTTAGGCGATCCCTGAGGCTGTGCTTTGGGCTACTTGTAGTCCAAGCCCCGAGCAGTGTTTCCACCGAAGATTACTGGCCTACACTCCACAAGTGTTCCGTGGGCTGGTATTGTGTGATTCCTCTCGAGGTCCCTTCGCGATCCCTGGTCCGTTGACCTGTGGGTCCCTGATAAGGCAACTTTAACTTTCAACGGGCTTCCCTGGTTGCTCCAGACGTGCCCTGACTCTACATCGCTTGGGGAGTCCCCAGGACCTTGCTGGTCCTCACACAAGCATCATTACTCTGTTTGCGTGGGTTGCAGTTGCCAAGGCTTGTTGGTCTCCAATCCGGAAACTGACCCCTCAGCACTCGACATCCTTCGTGGGACAGCTCTCCTGCAGAATCTGGTCGTCGTCGACGTCTCCTGGTCCCCGTGGCTGCAGAGTCAAGCTTCACCTCTTCGCACCTGAAGCACCCGACATCGGTGGGCATTCGATTGCTCCGCTCCTGGTCACGTGAAGTGACCCAGACTTTGTCCCCTCTGCTTTCAGGTTCTTCTCATCTCCGATCCAGGCTTGGGTCACACCGGACACTTTTCTTCTCCACGCAGCAGCACTTCTTCGCATCACGCCATTGAAAACGACGAGGGTTTCCGACACCACTTGACCCCTATGCACCCGGCTTCCCTGGGCTAGCTAACACGGGTACCTCGGTACTCACAAGGGTGCTGGCCTTAGAACCTTCTAAGTTTAACTGGGTTTGCTTGAAGTCCTCTCCGAAGTGTCCTTAAACTCTAAATTTCCAACCGCGACTTTCCCATAGAGTTGTACGGAGCTCGCGTCTGTGGTCCCACACTGCACCCGTCCTCCGTGGGTCCCCTGTGTCACTACCTTGGGTGGTTCCTTGGGGTCCCAGCGATTCTACGTGCTCTAGGCACTGTGTCTAGTCAAGTCGTGGTTGTTATACCACTTTCTTAATATATGGTTTGGTCTCCCCCTGGAGCCCACTGTGTATTGTGCTATTTACTGTCGTTCTAGTACTGTAATATTGTGTGCCTTGTTCTCTAATCTCATAAAGAGGTTAGTAGAGAGTGTTTAGTAATAAATACATATATTTTATATATACCTTGTGTGGTTCTCCTTTCATTTGGTCATTCAAGAGGTTATATACTGGTAAAACAAGCTGCTTTACATTCCTTCAAGACTTAGCCTGAAGGCTGCTCTCCACAGCTACCACTAGGATAGCTTTCTATAAAGGTTGTCTTTAACCTAATCATCAATAAGGGTCGTTTGGACTGGTGCAAGGTGCCCACTTTAATTAGTGGACAGCATATACCAGGCCAACTTCTCACATTGGTGTGCAGCGGTTGGGATTCAAGCTTGCTATTGTTTTACCAGATAATCTCAGTGAGTGACTAACTGAAAACCACTAAAGGTACTTAGGTACATATAAATCAAGTCTAGAATAAGGTAAGTTCTACTGAACTTAGAGTTGGGTAAGTCAAGGGTCTAGCACACCCTTTCTCCAACTCAAGAGAGTCTCAGTTCCCACTAGAGTAGGTAGGTGCATACACCACACCACACTAGAATGTCTTCAAGGCCTGAAGTCAGTGACTCCTTGCCAACTAAGTATGACCACCTCACATTCCAAGAATTGAGAAACATGTGTGCATCAAGGAAACTGAAGACAGGGAAAAACCCAAACACCCAAAAGCTCATAGTGACTTTGCTTTTAGATGACCTCAGAAAGACCCCAGGGTCTGATGAGGCAGGCAAAGGGGGTGGGCAGCAGAAGAGGAAAGGCCAGGGAGTGAAAACCTCAATGACCTGGACTCTGATGCTGGCCAGGAGGATCAAAATGATTCCAACCTGGAACAGCCAATCCTTCCTGAAGGTGAGGAAGGAGGCCCCAGTGGGCCTCTCTTTACCCCACCTGGAACGGTTAACAGTTTACCAAGGAGATCTAGATCTCCTTCTCTGGAGTCTAATCATTCTGGTACATCTGTAGGGAGCTCTGTTTCTCATAGGACTTCTGCTTCTCATAAAAGGGAGTCCTCTTATGAGAAGAAGTGCCAACTGCTTGAGTTTGAAAGAGCTAAGCTCAGGATCAAGAGAGAGCAATTGGCCTTAGACAGGGAATCCCTGGAGCTTCAGAGAGCTTCTCAGAAGTTAGGACTAGAGTCCCATGGTGGCAGCCACAGTGTCCCTAGAGGTAGAGATCATACTCATGACCATAGGAACCTGAACAAGATTGTCCCTCCCTACCAGAGTGGGGATGACATCCACAAATGGATATTTGCACTGGAGAGGGCCTGTAAGGTACAGAGGGTCCCTCAGGAGCAGTGGGCAGCAATCTTGTGGCTCTCCTTTGCAGACAAAGTTAGAGACAAGCTCCTCACTGTTAGAGAAGAGGATGCTGATAATTACAAAGTCCTGAAGAGTGCTCTGATTGATGGGTTTGGCCTAACCACTGAACAATACAGGTTAAAGTTCAGAGACACCCAAAAGGCACAGACTCATGACTGGGTTGACTTTGTTGATTGTGCTACTAAGGCTCTGGAAGGCTGGTTTCTTGGCAGTAAGGTGTGTGATTTCAAAGGATTGTATAATTTAATCATGAGAGAGCAGATCCTTAATAACTGTCAAAATCAACTGTTGCATCAGTACCTGGTGGACTCTGATCTGACCTCTCCCCAAGAATTGGGCCAGAAGGCAGACAAATGGGTCAGAACCAGGGTGAGGCAGAAGGTTCAGAACCAAGGTGGTGACTCCAAGAAGCAGGATTCTAAAAACTCTGATAAGGGTGGGGAGAAGGGTAAAGACCAGAAGTCTTCTCAAGGGCCCCAAAAATCTGCATCTGGTGGGGAGTCACAATCCAACAAGGGAAAAGGCAAGAAGAAACCATTGTGTCAAATCTGTAAACAGAAGACCCATTGGACAAGTGATTGTACCAAGTCCAAGGACTCAACTCCAACCACCACTGCCCCTAAGGCAACTGTTCCCCCTAGTTCAGCTCCAAGTGGTGGTGTTCCAAATAAGGGTGTAGTAGGGTTAACCCTGGGATCTGAGATGGACTCTGGCCTAGTCAGAGTTCCAACTCAGGCTATGTTGATCTGTGATGGAGGCATGGATATGGCCTCCTTATTTGTAAGCCCCAGTAATCTGGGCAAATACAGACAACAGCCTATAATCAATGGAAAGGAGGCCTTGGCATTCAGGGACACAGGAGCAAGTGTCACAATGGTGACAAAAGATCTTGTGGCTCCTGAGCAAATCATACTTGGTGAGATGTACCAAGTGACCAATGCTAGCAATGTCAGGACAGACCATTCCCTGGCAGTTGTTAATTTCACCTGGGGAGGGGTAACTGGCCCTAAAATGGTTGTGGTAAGGGCAGACCTCCCTGTTGAATGCTTGTTGGGCAATGATTTAGAAACTTCAGCTTGGGCTGAAGTGGAACTCAGGACTCATGCAGAAATGTTGGGTATCCCTGCAGATGTGTTTGCTATGACCAGGTCACAGGCAAAAATGTCTAACACTGAACAGGTCCTGGATCCTGGAAAAATGGACCAGGCACCTTCCAAGAGGAGGAGCAGTAGGGTTAAGGCAGTGTCTTCCCCCTGCCTCAGAATCCAGATCAGACTCTTGAGGGAGCTGATCTTAGTCCTGAAGAAGGAACTGTCCCAGATGAGCTTGAACCTGATCAGGTTGAGTTCTTGGGGACAGGGGGCCCTTCCAGGGCAGATCTGAGCCAGGAGCAACTGAGCTGCCCCTCTCTTGAACCCCTCAGACAGCAAGCTGCTGCTGAGGCTGCTGGGAGTGCTAGTGGGTCCCATAGGATCTACTGGGATGATGGACTCCTTTACTCAGAGTGTAGAGACCCCAAGCCTGGAGCCACCAGGAGGTTGGTTATACCTCTGAAGTTTAGGAGCTTCCTATTGACACTAGCACATGATATCCCATTAGCAGGTCACCTAGGCCAAAACAAGACTTGGGACAGAATTGTCCCTCACTTTCATTGGCCTCATATGTCTGAAGACACCAAGGAGTTTTGTCGCTCCTGTGTCACCTGTCAAGCCAGTGGTAAGGCAGGTAGCACTACAAAGGCCCCCTGATACCACTACCTGTGGTGGGGGTTCCCTTTGAGAGGGTAGGGATTGACATTGTTGGTCCCCTAGATCCTCAAACTGCATCTGGGCACAGATTTATACTGGTGGTGGTGGACCATGCCACTAGGTATCCAGAGGCAATTCCCCTTAGAACTACCACAGCTCCTGTGGTGGCAAGGGCCCTCCTGGGAATCTTTTCCAGGGTGGGTTTTCCTAAGGAGGTAGTATCATACAGAGGTACAAACTTCATGTCTAGTTACTTAACTGCTATGTGGAAAGAGTGTGGAGTAAATTACAAATTTACCACCCCGTATCACCCACAATGCAATGGTTTAGTTGAAAGGTTCAACAAAACCTTGAAGGGCATGATTAAAGGTCTCCCAGAAAAGCTTAGGTGCAGATGGGATATACTTTTGCCCTGCCTTCTCTTTGCCTACAGAGAGGTTCCACAGAAGGGGGTTGGTTACAGCCCATTTGAGCTTCTGTTTGGACATCGTTAGGGGTCCATTGTGTCTAGTGAAGGAGGGATGGGAGTTACCTCTCAAATCCCCTAAACAGGATATTGTGGACTATTTACTTGGTCTCCGCTCCAGGATGGCTGAGTACATGAAGAAGGCAACTAAAAACCTTGAGGCTAGCCAGGAATTGCAAAAGGCCTGGCATGACCAAAAGGCTGTGTTGACTGTTTATCAGCCAGGACAGAAAGTATGGGTGTTGGAGCCTGTGGCCCCAGCAGCCCCCCAAGACAAGTGGAGTGGCCCTCATACAATAATTGAGCAAAAGGGAGAGGTTACCTACCTGGTGGACCTTGGAACTCCCAGGAGCCCCCATAGGGTGCTCCATGTCAACAGGCTCAAACCATATGTTGACAGGGCAGACATGGGCTTGCTCATGGCTACTGATGAGGGACAGGAGGAAGAGAGTGATCCACTCCCTGACCTGCTCTCACAGAACCCTGATGATGGTTCAGTAGATGGTGTAGCCTTGGCAGGCAGCCTCACTGACCAGCAGCAAACTGATTGCAGAAAAGTTCTCAACCAGTTTAGACATATGTTCTCACTGACTCCAAGTCAGACTACCTGGTGCACTCATGAAGTGGACACTGGGGACAGTCTGCCTGTTAAAAATAAGATTTACAGGCAACCTGACCATGTCAGGGACTGCATCAGGACTGAAGTCCAGAAGATGTTGGATTTGGGTGTGATTGAACCCTCAGATAGCCCTTGGGCTAGTCCAGTAGTCTTGGTACCTAAACCTCACACCCAGGGTGGTAAGAGAGAGATGAGGTTTTGTGTTGACTACAGAGGCCTCCATGCAGTCACTAGGACTGATGCCCATCCAATCCCTAGGGCAGATGAGCTCATAGACACTTTGGCCTCAGCCAAGTTTCTGAGCACATTTGACCTGACAGCTGGCTACTGGCAGATCAGACTAGCTGAGGATGCAAAAGCCAAAACAGCATTTTCAACCCCTAGTGGGCACTACCAATTTGTGGTGATGCCCTTTGGTTTGAAGAATGCACCTGCCACTTTTCAAAGGTTGGTGAACAAAGTCCTTACAGGCCTGGAAGCCTATAGTGCAGCATATCTAGATGATATTGCTGTCTTTAGCTCCACCTGGGAGGATCACCTGGTCCACCTGAGAAATGTTTTGGAGGCCCTGCAGAAAGCAGGCCTCACTATCAAGGCCACCAAGTGCCAGATAGGGCAGAGCCAAGTTGTATACCTGGGCCACCTTGTGGGTGGAGGCCAGGTTCAACCATTGCAGAGCAAAATCCAGACCATCATGGACTGGGTTGCTCCAACCACCCAGACTCAGGTCAGAGCTTTCTTGGGCCTGACTGGGTACTATAGGAGGTTTGTCAAAGGGTATGGATCCATAGTGACCCCTTTGAATGACTTAACTTCCAAGAGAATGCCAAAGAAAGTTCAGTGGACAGTCAGCTGTCAAAAGGCATTTGATGACCTGAAGCAGGCCATGTGCACTGCTCCCATTCTGCAAAGTCCTGACTACTCCAAACAATTCATTGTCCAAACAGATGCATCTGAGTTGGGGGTAGGGGCTGTGTTATCACAATTGAATGATGAAGGTCAGGATCAGCCAGTAGCTTTTATTAGCAGAAGGCTGACCCCCAGAGAGAAACGTTGGTCAGCCATTGAGAGGGAAGCCTTTGCTGTGGTTTGGGCCTTGAAGAAGCTGAGGCCATACTTGTTTGGCACTCACTTCATTGTTCAGACAGACCACAAGCCCCTCTTATGGCTAAAACAGATGAAGGGTGAAAACCCCAAACTTTTGAGGTGGTCCATTTCCCTACAGGGGATGGACTATACAGTGGAACATAGACCTGGGAGTAACCATGCCAATGCAGATGGACTCTCCAGATATTTCCACTTAGAACATGAAGACTCAACTGGTCAAGGTTAGTTTAATGTCCTGACGTTTGGTGGGGGGTTGTGTAGGAGAGTAGGATCTGCTTCTTATAGTTACCCCCACTTTTTGCTGATGTTTCACTGTTTTCGACTTAGTCTGACTGGGATCCTGCTATTGCAGGACCCCAGTCAGATATCTGCTTTCTCCTCTAAATTGATTGCATGTACTTTAGGTACACTCCAGATTGGATTCTGAGGTACCCTTATAAGTCCCTAGTATATGGTATACTATGTACCCAGGGCATAGGTACTCCAGAGGCCTCCCAGGGGCTGCAGCATGTATTATGCCACCCCTGAGAGGCCATTCAAAATGACACAACAGGTCTGCTACTGCAGCCTGTGTAAGGTGGTGCATGCACCCCTTCCTTAGATATAGGTTCACTATATCTATCCTAATCACTGCACATATAAGCCTATCAGTCACCCCTATGGCAGGCCTTATCAATCCTGAAGGCAGGGTGCTGGGTTTTATGTGAGAGGGTGCCCATGCATGAGCAGAGCCCCTCTGCAGCCTTCGGAACCACTATTCCGGGGTTGTCTGTGATGCAGCCAACCATATACTCTTAAGTGCATTATAACCTCGCGGTAAATGCTAACTTTAAAACGGCTGCAAGGAATTATGTCGTGTTTGGTGTCAAACACCTTGGAATCATACCTCCACACCAGTAACTGGTGTGGGAGGTATGATTCCTCCCTCCTAGAGGGAGAAATATGACAGCACCGGTACACTCGGTACCAGCTTCACAGAGCCCTGGCATCACAAAATGGATGCTGCCAGCCACAGACACGAGTCTGCCCTCCTGCTGCTGGACGAAACTCCGGCAGGGGAGGCTGGACAATAGGTTTCCTGTCACAGGGAGGTGTGACCACCTCCCAGACAGGCTTTAGTGTATTGGGGCTGGGTGGGTGCACTCTCAGAGTGCTTTGATGTCTGCACTGGGGGCACATTTGGTGTCCCTGTGCATAGTCCAGCTCAAACCGGTTGCAGGGGCTATCAGCCCCTGCTCTGGCGCGAAACTGGACAAAGGACATGGGTGTAGCCACCCCTCTGTCCTGACCCTCCCATAGGTGGGTCCCCAGAGTTTGTCCCACCCCTTCCTTGGGTATAAAGTAGGAACCCTGACTACAGGACTTTAGATATTACCTGGACTAAACTCTGCTACAGAAACCAAGTAACCTTCGACGATCTACGCTTTGCTGGACGACTGAAGAATCTCCCTTGGAGTAAAGGAGTTACTCCCCTGCAAGGCAGGCACCTCAACGCATCTGACCGGTTTGCATCTACGCACCTCCCGACGGACTCCGAAGATTTTGCAACACAGGAGGTGGGTTTCCAAGCTTCCCCGAGGCCGACTAGTGCTCTCAGCAAACCTGAGACCCGCAGCCCTCGTGGGGACCGTGCAACCGAACCCCTGGACACCGTGCACATTTGCAGCAGCATATGCTTTTAGGCGATCCCTGAGGCTGTGCTTTGGGCTACTTGTAGTCCAAGCCCCGAGCAGTGTTTCCACTGAAGATTACTGGCCTACACTCCACGAGTGTTCCGTGGGCTGGTATTGTGTGATTCCTCTCGAGGTCCCTTCGCGATCCCTGGTCCGTTGACCTGTGGGTCCCTGAGAAGGCAACTTTAACTTTCAACGGGCTTCCCTGGTTGCTCCAGACGTGCCCTGACTCTCCATCGCTTGGGGAGTCCCCAGGACCTTGCTGGTACTCACAGAAGCATCATTACTCTGACCGCGTGGGTTGCAGTTGCCATGCTTGTTGGTCTCTAATCCGGAAACTGACCCCTCAGCACTCGACATCCTTCGTGGGACAGCTCGCCTGCGGAATCTGGTCGTCGTCGACGTCTCCTGGTCCCCGTGGCTGCAGAGTCAAGCTTCACCTCTTCGCACCTGAAGCACCCGACATCGGTGGGCATTCGATTGCTCCGCTCCTGGTCACGTGAAGTGACCCAGACTTTGTCCCCTCTGCTTTCAGGTTCTTCTCATCTCCGATCCAGGCTTGGGTCACACCTGACACTTTTCTTCTCCACGGCAGCAGCACTTCTTCGCATCACGCCATTGAAAACGACGAGGGTTTCCGACACCACTTGACCCCTATGCACCCGGCTTCCCTGGGCTAGGTAACACGGGTACCTCGGTACTCACAAGGGTGCTGGCCTTAGAACCTTCTAAGTTTAACTGGGTTTGCTTGAAGTCCTCTCCGAAGTGTCCTTAAACTCTAAATTTCCAACGCGACTTTCCCATAGAGTTGTACGGAGCTCGCGTCTGTGGTCCCACACTGCACTCGTCCTCCGTGGGTCCCCTATGTCACTACCTTGGGTGGTTCCTTGGGGTCCCAGCGATTCTACGTGCTCTAGGCACTGTGTCTAATCAAGTCGTGGTTGTTATACCACTTTCTTAATATATGGTTTGGTCTCCTCCTGGAGCCCACTGTGTATTGTGCTATTTACAGTCGTTCTAGTACTGTAATATTGTGTGCCTTGTTCTCTAATCTCATAAAGAGGTTAGTAGAGAGTGTTTAGTAATAAATACATATATTTTATATATACCTTGTGTGGTTCTCCTTTCATTTGGTCATTCAAGAGGTTATATACTGGTAAAACAAGCTGCTTTACATTCCTTCAAGACTTAGCCTGAAGGCTGCTCTCCACAGCTACCACTAGGATAGCTTTCTATAAAGGTTGTCTTTAACCTAATCATCAATAAGGGTCGTTTGGACTGGTGCAAGGTGCCCACTTTAATTAGTGGATAGCATAAACCAGGCCAACTTCTCACACTGTCTTTTAATTCCAACGCTTTTTGATATATCTTTTTCTGCTGCTCTTTTTCTGCTATAGCTTCTGCTCTTTTCGCTTTCTCTCGTACTTCTTTATCCCACATACGTACACAATCAAACATGTCCTGTCTACTTTTTCTTTTAAATAAACACTGCTCTACTTATTGAACCTTTTTAGAATCGAATGACCCATTCACTGGCCATTGTAAATCAGACTCTTTCTTTGTGTATTTGTTCCATAATGAACCATACATTATGGGAGAAATACCATATTTGATATACATTTCTCTATTAGGGTTCCCTTCCGGAGGAGCCGGCTGACTTTGCTCTAAAATATTCTTGGTACCACAAGAGCAGCAACACCACTTACGGAGTGTGCTGAGAACAGGCATGTTTTTCCAAGTATATGTAAAATATTACTACTCCAAACAAATATTCCAAAAAAAGGAGAAAAATCTCGACATTACCTGCCTTCAGTCTTTGCAAAGAATGAATATAAAAACCAAACCAAGCAAATCAAGAGTGCCGCGTCAGCGACCTTACCAAACAGAAGTCTCCAACTCCCACCTGCCGATCTCTGGTTGACCTAATGGTCACTGCAAAAAGTACGCCAAAGAAAGCCCCAGTCGAGACCGGCCACCACCTGGAGGGTCAAATCGGGAAAACCGGAAAAGTCACGTCGGCCTGCAAAGACAAGGGTCTCCTCATGCAGTGCGCATCCTCATTAATATTTCGATCCTCCGTCAAGACCACTCCTTCGGATGGCCGCATCTCCGATGGGGCCCCACGTGCTGTGGAAGTGTACCCAAAAGTGAGCACACTGGTGCAGAGTCACCCTCTCGTCCTTGGGTCCAAAGACTAACAAAAAGAGATCGGCACTGGAGTTGAAGTAAAACAACAAGTTTATTAATCACTCATGAGCGGGACCACGTCCACACAACACTCTCAAGTGTTGTAGGAGAAGGTACACTGAACTCACAAACCATCGTCCTTATATATAGCTTTGTTGCAATGTAAGCATATGGACAGAAATGGAAAGAACAAGTTTAGAACTAGCTATCAGCAAACAAGGGCAGATGGATAACCACTTGGTCAGCAAATAGGGAGGGGGAGCAGGAATGCTTATGGCAGCAGTAAACAGTCAACAGATAACGTCTAAGACCAGGTGCACCGGCAGCTACAAACCCCCAGCACGTACATTGCTTAGCCATGTCAGGAGGTCAACTAAAATAGATAACACAAGCAGAGTGAAAAGACGAGCAGCAGAGGACGGAAGAATTACGAAGGAAACGAAATGGACACCACAGCCAAAATGGCTGTTGCTTATGCTAACGTAAAATATTACACGTTTCCACAGCAGCGTTTGCTGTTTCACAAGAAGCACATCCACACACAACAGTTTACTGCACCTCAGAGACTAGTATCGCAGTGTGAGTTTTTTTTAGAATAAAACTATTTTTGCATTAAGCAATTTTTTTTTGGTTGATATATTGGAGGCAACCAGGACCCGGCATGTTCCTCCCGACATAATAACATTTTACAAAAGCAATTAAGAAACAAAACAAACATTGGCAAAGCTAAAAGGCTGATAGCCAATTCTAGACTGATTGGCTTTGACAAAGCATGTTATATACGAATATAGCTCTTTAATACGCATGCGATACATCGCATGCCATTACCACACGGTCGTTACAACGACTGCGTTGTTACTTCGCGAACCATTACAACGCAAGTTGTTACAACGACTTGCTGTAGGGGGCACGCTGGATTTAGGAATAGTATAATTTACTTTTCCTACTCCCAGTTTGTGCAACAGCAGGGAAGGTGTTGGATTATAAATCCATCACCTTCTGCCCCCTACAGCAAGTCATTGTAACGACTTGCGATGTAATGGTTCGCGATGTAACAACGCGGTCATTGTAACGGCCGCGTTGTAATGGCATGCGTTGTATCGCATGCGATCTAAACGCTGTTTCCTGTTATATACTCGTGAGCTATTATTTAACTTTGTACCTAAAGTGCAGGTTGATGTGCAATTACTTAAAAAGATGTATGAGGTGGCGGTGAGTATTCATACAGAGATGCGGTTAGACAGGACAATTCAGTACATACATTATAATCTAAGATACCACTCCCCCTAGGATCTCCTTTGTTTTGAGGAGGAATTAGGTATGTTACATTAATGGGGGTATTCTTCTCTTTCCATGATCAACTTCTATATTCTCATTCCTAAAATTACTTGGCTCTTTTGTTGCTGTGCATTGTGCAGAGCCAGCGACCCTGTATGTCAGGAGGAGCTGCTGCAGAGGACTTCATGGTGTAGAACTCGCCGGCGCCCGTGTGTCGTGAGGATACGATGACCCTGTGTGCCAGAGGGTAGCACCAGGACCAGCAAGACGTTCGACCTGGTTGGAGTCGTCACCGAAGGAGTTAGGCCGCTGTTGGACCCTTAGCATCTGCCCAGGACGAAAGATTCCCATCAGGATCTTTGCACTAGCACATCTCACATACTTGCCAACCTATAAACAAATCTCACTGTGTGAGGAGGGGGGGGCATGGCCTTGGAGGGGGCGGAACCTTGTTACAGAGAGCTACCAGACAAGCACCCACCCCTCAAAAAATAAAAAAAGACAAAGGGTCTCTGAGGCTGTTGCCGATATCCTGTGGTGTTTTCACACCCCTTAATGGACATCGACTTCTTTCAACCTCAGAGAAGCTAGAAAGCCACTCTGTGCAGTGTTTTCCAACTTGTCTTCCCTAACACTATTGACTTTAATATAGAGTCAGAGTGGACTCTTGGGACTTTGACTTCTAGTAGGGCTTACCCTGGATGTTGTCTATAGTGAAATAGTGGAATAACCACTATCACTAGGAGCAAGGATGAAGTGGGACCCAGGGAACCGCCTAAAGAAATACTAGAGCCCTGACCTCAGGAGGACTGTGTAGTTGTTTGTGAATGTCGTATTTTCCCCATGTGTTAGTAGCAGTCCAATAAAATACTTTTATCACAAAAGTATTTGGCTAGGCAGTTATGTATGGCTGCTGCATGCATGTTGAGTTGTGAGTCCTTATTGACCCCCAGAGGGAGTCTTGGACTGCTCGGATCAATCTAATCATGAGATTTAAGTGCTGAAGGGGTACTTGGCTCAGTTGTTCAGCATCCATAGTAGATCGGGCCCCCAGACATCATGAGTAAAAGGCCTCAACCCACACAGATGGGCCCAATAACCCATGGTTGCCTCGTGGCCCTCTGCTCCACGCCTTTTATTTTTGAGCAGTAGATTTGCTGGTGTAGGCATGCAACCTAGCCACTTTATGGAATGCTGCTGACCGATGGTGAGCTCAGCATGCAGAAGAAGCACAAATGACTGGGGGGGGGGGAGGGAAAAGCCAAGCTGACTGATTTATTGACACTAAAAACACATTTCTTTTATAACTTGAACATTGCACTGTTTTTGGGATGTTGTATATAACAAACCTAGGACTGTGCCTTGAAATCTGGCCTGTCTGATCACTTTAGAAATACCCACCTGACCATGTGCACAAGCACCCAGAAATTGCACACAAGCACCAGCTTAATCTGTGACATAGCTACACTTTAAAATTGTGATGCAACATTAGTGGAAGACAGAGCTTTAAAAATAATCTGCTAATCTCTCAGTCCTAAGAATTTCATCTTTGTTTTGCTATATCCTTTTTTTCACTCTGGTTGTGGTTCTAATCTCTTGACCTGTTTCATAGCAGTTGACCACCATAAACTTTCAGGTTTGTTGTATCCATACCCCTATAGCCCATCTGCCAGAATGGCACACGCGGGTTATCTGTTTTTTTCTTGTGCCTCGCTTTCTGCTTTGTGAGAGACACTATTTAACGCCACTTGCATGCCCCCCCTAGTTATTTATTAGTCTGTATTCTGACCTTTCAGTAGTTTGCTTTTTAGAAATTAAGTCTTTTGATATTTTCTGGCTTTAGATATTTCACGTTGATATCCTCTGCATGCAAAAGCAATGCTGCTCGGTTAGCTAGTTGGAGCCTACAGGACCTCTACCCACACCCATGGGTACTTGAGCGAGCACTTAGAGAGTTCATGGAGTTATTGCCCCACCCACCTGCAAAGCCTCAAAACTTTCACCTGGTGCACAGGTTCTCTGTCTGTCCCAGAGTGCAGGTACGTACTTTGGGCACAGTTGACATTGCCCACGGTTTTTTTGTAAGTTTATTTTCTAGCCTGCTAATCATGTTGCCTTGCTTCCACATATGGGTGCTTTGTAGACCACAACGCTATCCTATATGTAAAGTTCAGCAGTGACGATAATATAAGCTTGCATGAGGTAGGGTTAGACTTTGGATGTAGCTTCTTGGATCCAACAAAGTGGAGGAGCAGGTTTGATGTCAAGTATATTCAGTCAGATTGTTGCTGATGTGATATTGTGGAGGTGGTCGGGTTTAGGTGTGTTCTGATGTGACATTACAGTACCCCTTCGCTCGGCAAAGGTGCTTGCCAAATCTTTGTGATTTTTGTCTTTGGAAGATATGCATCTTTCCACGTTACTGAGGTGCTTGGATCTGCCTCGATTATTTGTATCACCCTTTTACATTACCTCCTTTGAAAACTGCAAGTTTTTTGCCCGTTTATCCTTCTTCAAGGAATACACCTTGCATGTGTGCTATAAGCTATAACTTTTCATTATTTCTCATTTACTGTTTCAAGCTAGCCACCTACTGTTTGTTGAAGGAGATAATAAGCAATGGTCAGTCAAGCACTGTGAATATATTGCATCATTGTGGGTGCGAAGATACATCCCCTCCAACAGGATTGCAGTGTTTCGGAAGCTGTCCTGGGAAACATTTTTGAATGCAGTGTCAGTATGAGAAACATGTACTGATGAAAATACCATTAAATTATGCATTGCAGTAAAGGAATGTTTAATAGCTCAGTTTCCCCCTGAAGGCATTAGCGCTGCAAAAGCAGAGGTACTGTGCAGGATGCAGCACTTCAGAGTTCTCATGCTTCAAAAGGTGTTGCTTTAATGAACACCTCAATAAATAAGGAATTTAAGACATCATTGTTTTTGGTAAAGTTTTGGGGCTATGCATATTCTACTGACTACCTCAAGGTTTGGCTTACTCCCTGTGGACTTAGAAACAGCCTGTTAAATTTTGAAAGTTGAAGTCCTTAGGGATGGGTAAGTGCCTTTTATTGGCACATTTTTGTTCGGCAGGTAAGATTTTGAAATTAAAGGATTGAGTAATACAGAAGAAGAGTTGATATTTTTTTGTTTTTTTCCATTTGTACCTTTTAATTAGATATTGGATTCCAGTTTCACTGACGTTTGCCTTATTCTGTTTTGGAGATATGGAAGTGCTTTTCCAAGTAAGTTTTGATCAACCAGTTTTTAAACAGCATCCTTTTGCCTTATTCTATTAACTCTGTCAATAATAATTTTGTTTCAGTAGCCTCTACAAAGATTTCAATTTATTTATTGTTTTTGGGGCACAGCAGATTGCATTGAACTGACGCTAAGGCGCCATACATCTGGGACTCAAACATGACACATGCACCTTTTATCTTATCAAGAGAAAAGCCAATTATAACCAGTCTATAAAACCTCACTTTGCCTTGCCTGGATTGACAGACGGTATTCCTTAACTTGGCTGTACGAATCTTGATTTTTGAACTACGAGATTGCCATCATAATGCCCCTGGTACAACTGGAAACATAGTAAATGCACTTGGAAGCGCAGAGGAGTTATTCAACTTGAGGGTTTATATATAGGTGTTTGAATTGCCTGTGGTAGCCAATTAAAGCCATTAGAAAAGCGGTCAGTATAACTGATCTGTTCTCGTCCATCTAGCCGCATTAGAAGGCACACTTCAGCAACAGACCACAATGAAATCTAAATCTAATTTTTTTGCCAAAGTCCAATCCGATAGCCAAAATTATAGAGATCACGGAGACCCAATGTGGATTTTTTTATTTTTATCAGTGCTGAACAGGGTGGTGAGATGAATTGATTGGGATACTGCTATTAAGTTGTGGGGGTCTTAGCTGAAAAACAATGACTCATTCTTCCAAGGCTATTCATTAAGACAATTCTTTTGCATTCTTGTGCTGATGGGTTGATATATGACGGTAAAAGGAGATGCTGGCAAATTATGGATTTACCTTCGCTCAAAGAAAGTATTAACTCTTTGGCTTACATATTAAAGTAAGACCCAAATAATGGAGGCTGGTAACAGGAAGGTGAAAACTGAAAAGAATGAGTAAGAGAGAGGATTCTAGCTGGATACTACATTAAAGAGCCATGCCTGCATTGAGTGAGAAGCAAAATAATGGGTTGTCATTGGAGAGGATGGTGTCTAGCCAGTTCAGGACCTGATACCCCATACACAGCCCTAAATAGGCACACATTGACAATTTTGTGTTTGAATTACAAGCTGCACTCGTAGATGTAGCAGTACTAGTTTGATAACATCATCTGTATCTAATGCTACTTGAATATGAGTCAGTACTTCATGAGCAGCAATAGGCTGCCTGAAGGAGGTCAAGCAGGTCCTGCTCTTCTGTAAACACCTGTACTTAGTGAGCAAGATTATCCATAATTGGCACGTTGGAACAAGGTAGGACACTTGCAGGATGGTGTTTAAGAGATGTTTTCAAAAAGGTAATGTTAAAATTGCTTGTGCATGATTATTGCATTTGAATATTCTTCCGTCATTTACTTTTGTATATGAAGTCGCGGATTGTGTCCCATCTGCTAAGTCTTGCATTAATAACTCAGTTCATTAGTTATAACTAAAGTATCCATTTTGGTGATGTTTGTTTGAGCCTTGCTTGGCAGTGCTGTCATCATTCCTGTAATTGTTTTACCATAGCAAGTTACATTGCATGGAGGTTGTGTCTGCAACACATATAGGGCCAGATGTACGACCCTTTTTGCGGCCGCAAACGGGAGAACCTCCCTTTGCGGCCGCAAAAAAGGGTAATAGCATTTACAACTCTCGCTATTAGGAAGGGGCTAATAGCGAGTCAACATGGTATGTACTAGTGTTTTGCAACCGCATTTGCGGCCGCAAAACACTCGCAGTTTACCACCTACTTCAAGTAGGTGGTAAACCACTCGCAAAAGGGAAGGGGTCCCCAAGGGACCCCTTCCCCTCTGTGAGTATGTTGGAAAATATTTTTTTAGAGCAGGCAGTGGTCCCAGAGACCACTGCCTGCGCTTAAAAAAATGAAACTGAAAAGTTTCATTTTTCTTTTTTAAATGCATCCCGTTTTCCTTTAAGGAAAACGGGCTGCATTAAAAAAAAAAAAAAAAAGCTGCTTTATTAAAAAGCAGTCCCAGACATGGTGGTCTGCTGAGCCCAGCAGGCCACCATCCCTGGGAGAGCTGTCATTCCCAATGGGCTCGCAGATTGCGAGAGGCTCATTAATATTAAACGAGGGCAGATGTACTGTACTGTGAGAGCAGTGGGGGGGGTCCAGGCAGCAGCTGTCACCAGCTTCACAAGCGCAGCTCAGGTGAGAGGTCAGAGGTGGGCACGTTGTCCATACCTGCAGGAGGAAAAGGGAAAGTCACTCGTGCAGGAGGAAACCGAGGGTTTTCCAGCCGAAAATCGGAGCCGCGAGGAGCTGCTGCCGCCGCCGCTGTGCCCCTAATGCTGACAGTGACCCCATTCATCAGCGGAGAGGGGTTCTGAGGGGGCCTCAGGATTTTTGCAGCTGTCTGACGGAGGTGCGGTGATCGCGGTTTTCCAGGCGGAGAGTGGCGGACCGATATATGTGTTGTTTCCCTGGACTCCCTGCTGGCTGGAGAAAAAGAGTCGCTGTATACCGTGAGTAGCGGGGGCGCCTGGCCGGACGTCTGTTGGAGGTTTGGTTCCCCGGGCGGAGTGTGGCAGACTGCAGACACGATCCTTGTGTTGTTTGCCTGGTCCTCTTGCAGGCTGGAGAAAAGGAGCTAGCACGGACTCGGTTGTTGCAGCCTCCGCTGCTGGCGTGAGGGGAACGGCTAAACTCAACCATTCCAGGCCGTGAGGGGAACGGCCCAACTACATGCCCCAGCAGCCCTAGCGTCCTTGTCTCTGACGCCACGATAAAATCTCCGCCACGATAAAATCTTCGCGGCCCTCCCGCAGGGCCCGTCTGCGCCTGTCAGTGCCTGGATGACCCTGGGCTGGGCCATACCCTTTGGTTCTGACTCTGGAGCCTAAAGGACATTTGTTTTATTGGATTGCCCACCAAAGGTTAGTGCTATCAATTTGTACAGTCTACTATCACCAAATACGTAAGCCAAGGGGAACTTTTGCATGTGTGTTCGATCTCCGTATAATCGTTTTCTTGATAGAAATATTTGTAAATGTATTAGTCGCTCGAATAGCGGTGGGAAGCTACCAACCCTAGCCGCCTGGGAATTGTAACTGAGTCAACTAGTAATTACTCTCTAGCACCTCCAGAACTATTGCTATCTACGATCATGGGCAAACCAAAATCAGTTACCGCTCCCCAACCTGCACTGCCATTACAACCTACCTCAATAGATAAAATGCTGCAAAGAGCAATAGGAGCTGTAGCCACGGAGATAGAGCGGACAGAAAGGCGCCTTTCACTAACTCCAATTATAGCCCCCTGTCCTTCCACCCAGGAACATTGCAGCCTGTCTTCGCCTACACCACTAACACTGGATCCAACACCTGAACCCCCAAGGACACGCGCAAAGGTCTGTGTAACATCCAACATTGAATCACCTTTGGTAAGCATCACCAAAAGAAAAGGGACTATTTCTGGACTAAAACGGAAAAAACCAACAGCGAACAGAGCAAAGAACAGCAATATAGTGGAAGAAGGAACAGGGGATATACTGCAGGCTAATCATGAACAACCACCCTGGGTGGGACACTTGATGATGGACCTACAATCCCAGTTTAGGACCATCATAAAGGAGGAACTTAAGTCATTAACGGACCGGGTTGATAATCTGTCTCTATTAGTTGATAATTGGGTGGGTAAAGTAGAGTCAACCCATAAGGAGATGGAGACAACCAAATTGCTAGTCCAGCAAATAGCATCTGCTGCCACAAATCTATCCACCTCAGCCCTAAACCAAGAGATAGAGCCTAACAGGCCTAAACCAACAAATTTGAATATAGCAGATTCCCCAGGGAAAAATCCATCTTGTCAGAATTTAGCCATAAGAAATCATCCGCAGGCAGCCCCCCATAAACACCATGGAGAGTTTCCCCAGGCTACACCCGGCCGGGGCAGCAGGATCAACTCTCTGGCAGCAAGGCTTTACCTCTGGGAATAGGGAACAGCTAGCAATCTCTGAAAAAGTCACAGCAGAAGAGTTTACTTCTCCATGTATTAATCTCCCCCCGGCTTCAACTCCATATGCTGTAATATTAGTAGGAGTACCAGAAGTGAGAAAGGGATGTAAGGAGTCCTATCGTGAACTAAAAAATAAATGCCTTTTCTGGCTGGTTAAACACAGGCAATTTTTATACAAAGATGCAAACGAAATACTTTTCACTTGCAGGGTAAGTTGGGTGGGCTGGAGACCAAAAGACGTTCCCGGGGATTGTATAGTGATAAACTTCAGGGACCCGCGGATTGTGTTGTCTCTCTTAGAGTGTGGATGCCAGAGGGAGACTGGGGGCATAGCCTCCGTCCCCCTGGGATATTTCTACCCTCCAGGATTAAATCCCCAGATCATGAGAAGGACCGCTAGCTTGAGGGGTGCGAGGATGGAGGATAGGCCAACGCTCAGCCAGAATTGGGACCCCAGTCGACCACCCCTGTATAGCATTCCTGTTGCAAACAGATTTAGTCCCCTAGACTCGATAGATTGACTCACTCTCAATGGGCCCTCTCACCAAAGTTTTAGCTCCCAAGCAGAGAATAAGGCCAAAATACTCCACCCGGATGCTCTCTTACATCAAGGAGGCCCTGGGAAGCATAGGGGAGGACCAGAAAATGGTAGTGGGGGGAAGGCGAGCGATCTATCGAGTGTAACTCTGGAACCAACACATGTGGGACATCCAACCCCGAGCGACTCCAACGCAACCCGAAGACAAACAACTCCCCCCCCTCCCCACAAAGATCCCATTGATAGCAACGAGTACTAGCGACTCGGGCTATCACCAAGGGGCAGTGGGCAAGATGGGGACTAATAATCGACAGTGGGTGCACCCAAATCCTAGTTCCCCGGTCCCTACCCTTGCAGCAATCGAGACGGATACATCTGGTTTGCAAATATTATCCTGGAACATAGCAGGACTCACCTCGAAACTGGATATACCAGATTGGGGGTATTTATTGATCAACATGGGTTATGCATGTTCCAGGAAACCTGGGCTAGAGAGACAACACATAGAGCGGGATACACGACCTATAGCATTCCAGCTGATAGGGGGAGAGGGGTAGGCCCTTCGGGGTCTAACTATCTGGGTTGGCGCACACCTCGGTTGTGAGGTCAAACAGATAGAAACTTCATCTCGTGACATCCTTTGTATTTTTTAAGCTTCCCCCTAAAAACAAAATTGCCCTGGTCAATGTCTACTCACGCCCGGTCTGTTATGGCCAAACCTCCAACACTCTTGAAACACTGTCTACCTTTATTTTAACAATACCGGATAACTATTGGACAATCATAGGAGGGGACTTCAATTGTCAATTCGAACCCCTGAATGGTCTTCCCAATAGTATCTCAAGTGAGGAGGACTCAGTTTGGGCAATTCCAGATTCCAACATACCGCCCATACGGGCCTGGACCCCATTGGCCTTACAGATGCAGGCACTTACGCTAAGTCACTCACTAAGGGCATGCAATGGCCGTCTAACATCGGACAGCCCGGGGAAGCACACATATAACAGACCAGGGTATGCTTCAATCATATATTACATCCTAGTGGACACCAAATTGTGGCATAAGGTGTTAGACTTTAAGATCATTCCCCGACACGAGAGCGACCACAACGCTCTTGAATTAGATGTATTTACCCCATATGATAGAAGCTTTCCAGGAGGGTTTTCACAACCTAACCCTGGACTTATTCAGGCCAACAGAGGTAGGAGAATTCGCTGGGGGAACTCTTGCAATCTCAGACTAAGCTCGCCTCTCTATATCAAAAAATCATTCCCCTACTTACCGTAGCACACTCCCACTCAGAAACGACTGGCATTTTAACTTCCCAGATCATAGTTGGCAATAACCATAAAGACATGCTTTCTACTCTGGCTCCCTTTTTGCTACTAGTAGAAAGGTCAGGCCAAATAGAAACCCACATAGCTCATGGTATAATGACCATTGTAGAATAGCTAAGTCAGACCTCCTAGTTGCTATTAAGGCAAATAATAGATCACAAATCAAGGTAACTAGGGCAAGTTATAAACTAGCCATAGCAAAAGCTAGAAGCAACTGGGAGTGTGAAAAATGGGTCAATCTAAGAATCGCCCTGGAAAATCATGATATGCGGGCATTCTGGAATCTGATTAACACCGGAACAACTGAGGGCAAACAAGCGATTTCAGTAAACATAGGGGAGGAAGTTTGGAGAGCCCATTACAAATCCCTATACGAATCCACTGAGAAGGAAGTCGGGTCGGAGGTAGTGACGCCCTCCCGCCCAGAACCACCCAAACTAGACATTCCCCTGTTCACTCTAAAGGAGATCATGGAAGCTCTGGGCAAGATCATTCCCGGAAAGGCATCAGGGCTGGATAAGATCCCGGGTGACCTTTTTCGTTCAGAAACCTCTGTCTGGGCCCCCTATTTATGGACTCTGTTCAACGCCATCCTCCAGGGTATGGCAATTCCCTCAACCTGGTTTGGGGCAAAAATCATCCCAATCTATAAAAAGGGCTCCCCGTTGAGCCCAGCTAACTACCGCCCCATCAGCTTGATTGATGTAAGCCAGAAAATCTACGCACGTGCCCTTCTGGGCCGATTACTGGCTTGGATAGAAGAACACAATGTACTCTCACCCCTCCAAGCTGGGTTTAGGGCCAAGATCTCCACCATCGATCAAATTTTCAGACTACAGCTTCTGTTCTGGAAGACTTAGAGTATAGAGGGTGGCAGCCTCTATCTCATTTTTGTGGACCTTAAATCCGCTTTTGACTTAGTTTCGAGGGATAAATTGTGGGAGATACTAATGGATCTAGGGGCTCCAGACTACCTGTGCCATGGGATGAAACGCTTGCATCAGGGAAACTATGCACAAATAAGGTATGGCAAAAACGGAGAGCTCTCAGCCCCCTTCCCGGTCGAAAAAGGCGTACGTCAAGGCTGCGTCCTGGCCCCAACTCTTTTTTCCCTTTTTATTAACGGTTTAATAGAATTCTTGTTGGCAGGAAAAGATATTGACGCACCCCGGCTAGCGAACCGCAAGATACCCGCTCTGATGTTCGCAGACGACACCCTTTTACTTTCAAAATCTCCCATGGGCATGCAACGGGTCCTTGATGTATTTAGCGCCTTCTCTAAAAAGAGGGGTTTGGAGATTAATTTACAGAAAACCAAATATATGGTTTTCAACGCAAAAAATCACTCTCGTCCAAACCCCTCTCTAGACAGATTGGCGCTAGAAAGGGTGACGATTTTCGAATATCCCGGGATTACTTTAACCGAGAAAATGGATTGGGGGGCACAAATAAAAAAAGCTAACCTGAAATTGGCCCAGGCATCGGGGGCATTCTAAAGGTATACAACAAATGCTCTCGCAAGGTAATAGGACCAGCAGCTGAAGTTTATAAGGTCCAGGCAAGGGGAGCAACTTTGTACGGGGCAGAATTATGGGGACACTGCCCCAGTACTCCTCTTTCGTTAACAGAGAACTCCTTTACTAGACAGCTTCTACGACTTCCTGTTAGCTCCCCTCTAATCCCCTTAGGCTGGATCTTGGAATTAGCCCCATAGCAGACGAAATAGCTCTAAGACCACTTCTCTTCTGGCGACGTCTGTGGAGCACCCCAGAGCTTGCCCCTTATAGGGATGAACTAAGGGAAGTTATGAGTTTGCTCGGTGCGGGAAAATTGCCTTGGCTAGCGCACATAAGGAATACATGCCATGCCTTGGGGAGGGAAAATTTGTGGAGCTCAGCCGAAGATTCTAGTATTGTGACTCCTAGAAAGGCATTAATTGAAAACTATAGAGAGTCAAAAATGACCCAGCTATGGAGCACTTCCCCAGGGAGCTTATCACAAAGGTTTATGGATATAAAACTTGTATATCGGCTAGAATCAGTATTGGATGACATCCAACCGCTCCTCGCAAAGAAACTGTACATCCAGTTCAGACACGGGACACTTCCACTCCGATCGTTCACCACCAAGTGGTCGGGCGGCCGCAGTCGGGATTGTCCAGTGTGTCTGAACGTGGAGGAGACCGAAGTGCACGTACTTTTCTTTTGCCTTGCCTACAGGAGGCCTAGGTCCCGCTGGCTGGTCCAGCTGTGCAAGAACATGGGCCTCAGACACTGTTCTGAGACGCTCAGACTGCTAAAGTATGACACCCAAATGCCCATAGCCTTTTCTATTTCACACTTTTTGTATTTTATGTGGCATATCCGTAGCGCTACCTTGAAAATGGAGTTAACGAGGCTATAGGCCAACAAACGTCCATTACCAGTCATTAATGATTCTATTTAGAGGTTAGGCGCGCTTCCCTATTAACGTTGTCGTGATTCCTTTTTCTCGTTTATTTTTTATTTTGCACATAATTAGGTTTTAAAGGATAAATAATCACCACACGTTTTATCTGACACTGCTGTTAATTCTCTATATCTGTCTCTCGCTTTCTAACTAGTTCAACTTGCGATTGTCCACGCAGGATTGCACCTGGCCACTTTTTCTGTTTAACTAGAATTTCAGAAAGAATGGGAAAACTATATTGTTCCTGGACACCCTCCTTCTTTAATCATGTGTATTACGTAGGTGTCTTTTTTCTTAAGTTACTTTAAGTTATTTCCTCTATTTTAATTGAAGCTTTATCATGGAAAATACTGCTATTTTGATCCAACACTGCACTTTATCGGGACGTAAACGAAGGAAAAGAAGTAGCAGTCTTTGGAACATATATACAAACTAGGACTTTGTCCGGGGAGAGATGTATTTTTGTACTTAGTGATTTCGTGCTTGATCAGCAAATCAAACTGTGGTATTTATCTTCTAGATATTTTAAAGTATGTTGACAGAAATTGTATATAATGTTTTATTCTTTTATGTGCTTTTATGGTCCTAGTGGCCGAAATAAAGATCTTTGACTGACTGAACCTATAATTGAGGGTTCATAGCGGAGAACTGAACGGTGAGATTTAATAATCCACAGGGAAAATATTAGATGCACCAAGTTTCTTCAGAGCACACATCCAACACACTTGTGTGTCAAACAATGTCTGTAATCCCAAAGTAGCTTGCACCTAATTAAAGAGCAAAAGGGTTATTGCTACATACTGCGGTGGGGCTCAAGGAGAGTCAAGGGGATGTTTATTGAACTTTATTGGAGATTCAAAAGCCAATTGATTGTAATTCAAAAGTCTCACTTCATGATTGCTCCGTGCTATCTCAATTGGTACTGTCTTTTAGACAAATTGGGTGATTGTTTGCAGTTTTATTTTACTGAAAGGAATGTTTCATCCTCCTCTTAAATATGTGGCTTGCCATCCATCTTAACTTATTACTCTTTGTCAGACATTATAAATCTTGCATCCTCCACTCAAGCTGTGGGCTGATTGTAATTTATCTGAAGCTTTTGTTTATCCATCGGGCCCTATCAAGGCTACAATACATGCCACAGGAACTCCTTAATGTCACCCTGTGACTTTTGGAACTTGACACGGTGTGTCTTTTTCCATTTGAGTGTCGCAAGATCCCCTTGGTCTCTGCTTAGTCTCAATGAGGCTGATCCAGTCCTATTTTTTTTAAAAAGAGGACAAGTTTGGGGTGCTTGGTGTGCACACCTTCACCAACAGCTAGTTGTCCTTAATGCATCTGACTCCTTTTTTCCGTTTTACCACACGGTGAGTTGAGCCAAAGCCCGTTTTTTTTTTGTTTTTTTGGTTTGGGAAATCATACAGGTGTCTATTCCAGAGCCGAACTTGTATCTGACCTGTATACTCAACCCCTAAACTTCATAAGTTTCACAACTTCCACAAAAGAAGCAGGCAGAATGCCTCCTTTGGCTAGTGTAATGACGTTTTCCCCTAGACACCCCTTATGAACACAGTCCGAATGCAAGTGCTCTCTTTCCACCTTCTAGACCGGTTTCTGGCATCTCCTCAAGAGATCTTCCTTATTGTGTAGGCATTCATTTGAAGATGGATGCACAGCTCTGGCTTTAACCATTTTCTAAAAGAGCAAGTTCTAAGATATACTAAAAATTGTCATGTTATATGTTGCCAAACCTGTAGCCCTCGCTGCAGATATCAACGTCTGTGTGGATGGAACCATATTTATTTATCTTTGTTGAGCTGCATAAAATCTGTTAAAATGAACATACCCTCCTCAGGTTCCCTATTCATTAGGTTACCTGTCATTGCCATAGACCGTTTATTTTCTCAGTAAAGGCTAATTTGGAAAAGTTAGATGGCGCTGGTTTACAGAGTCTTAACGTTGCTCAAGAAGGAGGGTGCCTCATATTCCTTAACATTTTGGCCTGTTCTAGAGTAGTAAATGATGGTCAACTTAAAACACATGCAGTCTGAGGGAGCCGCCAAGTAGCTTGAGACATGGAATGCTCAGAGTTTCTCACTGCAAAAAGAATAATTGTTGGACAGAATGTTGAACAATTGCGAACATTCACTCCAGTACAGAGATCTGGGCCTAAATCCATTGTTGTTTTGCTCCCCATGCAATTCCAGTTTAAACCCAGGCATATGCAAATCAGTCTTGACCCTGCTCCCCATGGGAACAGTCCAGCCCGAACTGCTATGCAAGTTCCTCCCGGGACCGGAAGCAAGCACCCTGGGACCAGTTTTGGGGTTGCACCCCTCATCAGCCAGCCTAGCTTGACTCCAGTAGTACAGAAAATAGACGCTCCCAGTGGGACAATTAAAAAAAACAAAAAAAAAACACAAATATTAATGCCGTAGCATCCATTAAATTACTTGAACTACGAAATTCTTGCCAAATGTTATTTATTCGTATTGAACATCAATCAGAATGCTCAAAATCCAGCACAACATCTGGAACATATGTACACAAAAGTGCCCCGGATGTGTGGAAGGGAGAAAGGAAGGCAACGTGTTAGTACTAAGCATTATCTAGACCCTAGACTTTGAACAGAGAATTGGTGCACTAAAAGCCTGCTGTAACTAACTACTGTGTGTGTCCCTCTGCCCTTGCTTCAAAAGTCATGCACTCATCAAAGGGTGATAGCAGATAATGTGAGTGACAGCCTAAGAAGGCAATGCTGTTTCTTAAAGGACTGGGTCTGTATCATATCCCCTTATGAGAGGTTTTTCTTTGTGGCTCCAAGAAAGAAAACCAAAGACACATGCAGAATTGCCCAATGCAGGGTGTACTCAGGAATAGATGGAGACAATACAGAGAACTTGATTATTGACTATGGGTGCGAGCAAATTTGAATACATTTCAAAAACAATTACAGAAAGCAACACATGATATTCTAATGAATGATTCATTTGAATATGGATTTAAATACTATATTTCAAATAGCATTTTTAGAAAACATCTGATACTTTGAAAATTATTTATGAATGGTTTTGAGTTAAGAATTTAAATCCAGTTTCACTAAAGAATATGTTTTGATAATCATTCTGATTGGAATAGGCATAGGAGTATAACTGCTAGAGAAGTGATTTTGTGACCTTTCATGTATGTTAAAAAATACTGGTTGATTCTGTAAATAGTTTAGTCTTCTGATTTTTCATCCCTGGTAAAGTGGTTTTCTGTCAGAAAACACATGTTGGGCCGGCTTGGCTAAATTGAAATTAAAGTTTGCTAAATAAGAATGAATTATCAGATGGATATGATTATTTTATAATATAAATGATATTGATTGGTGTCTCAGTTGAAAAGCAGTTTTTGAATAAACACATGAAAGTGCTTTTATTTAAAAAAGAAAAAAGGACTGGGTTGTGGGCATAATTTGAAGAGGGAGTGAACGGGTTGAAGCAGCACATTTTGGGTTGAAGCAACAGTGGGCAGGTGTAGGAGAGAGAGCAACACTAGTGCTGGTGGTGGGACAGAGCACACGGACGAGAGAGAGCAACATGGAGTGAAGGAGAATGCTCTGAAGGGAGAGAGCTGTAAAATACATGCACTTTCATAGAGTGCCTGAGAAAAAGAAAAAAGTATTTCCTTGAAAGCAAGCAGAGAATGCATTGAAGCCAGCCAGTCAAAGAGATGTTAAAGAGACTATGCTCAGAGGAAGGACGAACACAAGATGGACAGGCTTAAACAATGTAAGCCATCCAATAGAAAGCAAGTAAATACGAATGACAGTGGAGCCAACCACTAGTAAGCAGTGGGCATGCTGTAAGCCCTTGTAGGTTCCACAGTATGTATTTTGCAACCAGACAGCTGTGCTGTCAGGTACACTTAACCAAAAAGGACTGCTTTATTTGCTAATTAATATCAAAGAAAGTGGAGGAATCCTGGTAGCTTCATGGACTAATTAACTGTGTAGATATTTTCCCTGTTATTAAAAATATGTTTTGATTACTTTAGTAGTTCTCACTAAAGAATAGGGAGCATAATCTGTACCTACTAACGAAGAGCATACTATTGTGAATTTTGACATCTTGTTTTAACAACTTTATTGAGTTTTCAAAAAAGACATACAATCCACTATTGTGGCATCAGAAAGTTCAAAACATAAAAGCGCATCATAAACAAAACCCAATAGGAAATCCACTGATGCTCAAAAAGTATAACTCAGAGTATAATTAAAACTGATTGATTGAAAGAGTAAGCAGTAAATTCAAAAGACAACAGAAAAAGAGGCATCCCCTGCCAGCCCCTAAACTTAAATATAATATAATAACTACTCACATCAAACAGCATATGCCACGTATAGCAATGAGCGACAGAAACAGGACATGACATTAAATTTGAGATAGCCCAGAGGTATGCTGAGGTGCCACTACTCAATGATCTAAACTTTGCAGAAAAGATTTTGCAGCATCTGGGTGATAACGCATAGTCTTCCCCTCATGGATCACAGTGAGACAGACCAGAAAATCCACTGAAGAGTGTGCAGTGAAAATATTATGTGGGAGGGGAAAGTAGACTGAAAAAAGTTGTCAAAAAGTTCTCTACTGAAAAAAAGAATGAAATAAAGCAGTGGCTACAAAGATATTGAAAAATGTTGTGCCTTTTAGGGCAAAGGTAAATGTACTGGAATCTGAGTCGAGGAGGCATCCTTCTGCTATAGTAGTGGGGAGCATTTACAGTTAGGTGGGGAAGGGGGCGGAGGAATAGTAAGGGGTTATCAGGATTCAGGGAAGGATGGCGATAAGGCAAAAGGGGTTGGTAGGGTTTAGTGATTGGTATTGTTAAGGGAAAGTTAGCATTAGGTGATCAGGTTTTTTGGGTTGATGGAGGTTTAGCATAAAAGGGGTTGTAAGAGGTTTTAGGGTTCAAGGAAGTGTAGGGTTATGAGTTAGTAAGGGTTTTTTTAAAGTTTAGTGAAGGGTTGCAGTAAGGTGAAGTAAGAGTTTTTTAGGTTCAGCGTTAAGTGGTAGTAAGGGTTTTTGGGTTCAAAGAAGGGTAGCATTAAGGGGTTGCAAGGGTTTAGGGTACATGAAAGGGGTGCGTTAATGTGTACTAATAGGTTTTTAGGGTTCAGAGAAGTGTAGCGTTAAGTGGTAGTACAAGGTTTGCAAGATTCAGGGAAGAGTAGTGTTGAGGGGTAGTTGGGGGTTTTTAGGTTCAAGGAAGGGTAGCGTTAAGGGATAGTAATGTGTTTTTAGGGTTCAGGAAACCCTATTATTAAGGAGTTGGTAAAGATCATGAATTGGTATTCAGGGGTAGTTAGGGACATCTAGAGGTAGCTAGGAACACTTAAGGTTCAGAGAGGTTTAGCTGTAAGGGGGTAGTTTGGAGTTTTGGGGTTCAGAGAGAGCAAGCATTAAGACATACTAAGGGGTTATCCATGTACAGTTAGATAAATTAAAGGATGCATGTAGGGAAATAGCTGTCATAGGGAATAATGAAGGACACAAGATATTACCTCAACAGTTCCATTTCAACTTTAATTTAGTCAGCTTTTTAAAAGTCGACTTTATTACATACAGCCCACTGGAACTTGTAAGTGCCTAGCCTCCAGAGCAGCTCAGTAACACTTTCTTGAAAAGTTTTCAGATCACAGTCCTGGGAACAGAAGCAGACAACTGCCCCCCAGCCCAACACTACTCTTACTGTGCAGTGCTTGCAGTATAGTGTCTCATTAGTTGGCAGAATTCAGGACCATCATGATGATCCCACCTCCAGTGTCACCATCTCGGTCGCACCATGGGCAGTGTGTAGGCTTTGCAAGACCCTTGGTCCATTCTCTTTGTAATCCAGACCTAGCGGGTAAATACAGCATCGCATGGTACCGCAGACAGTAGAGTTTGCTCAGGGGCTAAATCCGGGACACCCTCCAAATGTACATTTGCTTCATGCCATTGATTTTCAAGCACCTCAACCCAATGTCCAATTTCAATACCCTAGTAACCTCACAGACCTTAAACTCTGCAAGGTCGCCAAGAGTTCTTTGTGTTGCAGAAGTCTTTAAATCCTGAATATTAGGACCCACATCCAGCATCTCCCCTTCAGTTTTAACTACCTTACTTGGCAAGACCTCAACTTTGTATTCCCCTACCTTCGCTTCAGACTCAATAGTAGCAGATGTGTGTGTTAACTTTCCAGGTAAGGCATTCATGGACCTCAAAAGTGTCCTCTCCCCGTACTCCGTTCTGATTCATCAGAGAGGTCGCAATCTGATGTTTTCTGGTTCCTAGTCGAGTCTAAACCCTGTGTCTTAAAATAGTCCCCCATCTGTTTCTTGTTGTCCGCCCTGATGAGGTTCAGTGGGCATTATATCTGCCAGTCTGATGTAGTCAGTAGCATTTTAGCATGTGGTAACCAGCCCTTTCTGTGGGTATTGGCCTCTTCTTGATAAGTTGGTCCTACAAGGCACACCCCACCGGGCAGACATGGTGGAAACAATGTCCCTAATGACATCAGAAAAGTACACAAAAAAGTGAAGGATGAAATTCTTAAATTAATCTCAGCCATTGGCAATTATGGCAATTACTCGGGCCGCAACCCTGTGCATCGTCATTTTACACACTGTGCCACTCGGTTTGGATCCAGCCATGTGCATATCAGTCTTGGCTCAGCTCCAGTAAGAACAGTCCAGCCCGAACTGTCAGGACAGGTCCTCCCTGAACCGGAACAAAAGCAACCCAGGGGCAGTTTCACCATATTTAGGGCTCATCAGCCAGGTATAGTTTGGTTCCACAGAGTGTACATGTGACCAACACGGGGGGGGGGGGAAACCCTGGGTTGCTTATGAACAAAGCCATGATGTTATAACAAGGCAGCAAAGCCTAAAGGAACACTTGAATTCAAGTCTTTCTACTGATTAATATCAAGAAGATAGTGACTTCAGGCTACTTTAATATGAGTCTAGTGAAGGAACTCGCTGTAAATTAAATCAATGTTTAAATATGTGTGCCAAGAGGAGGAGGGTTTATTAATTTTTGTAAAATGTTTGTAAGACAAATCTTTGTAGGAGTAGCTGAGAATTTAAAGAATGTAATTTTATTTTGTTTTGCACTTTATTAGATAAGGCAAATCGGGATCAGACATTCACAAGTGAACAAGCAAATAAGGTAATGAAGCAACTATATCAATGCAGTCAGTGTTTCTAAGATAAAAACAGTTTTGTAAGTGATGAGAGTTTAATTTTATAAAAAATGTTTTTGTTAATATTGGAATCCTCAGGACATACGTAAACCAATGTTTCATTTGTTCTCTGTGCCATATACACAGGAAAATGTAACAATAGCTGGCAAATAACATGAGACCTGTGCTTCCAAGGGGAGCTGACTGATCAGAAAGTAAAAAATGTATTGCTGAGATGATTAAAGTAACATTTCAATATTGCTTTGTCTGTAAAGGCACACTAATCAGGGAAGCCACTGAGATTTGCAAAGCAACTGCAGATGCTACATGGTTTGGGACTGGCACGTAATCCATTGTCTGACGCATATCTTGTTTATTTAAATAAAAATGCTCTGCTCACTTTTTTTAAAGTGAAAAATTATAACTTATTAGCATCAATTTGGTTATAAAAGTTTCTAAATGTTAGTGATTCTTTATTGGCAAGGCTTCTCTTCTTGGGATTCTGCACTACCAACTGTGTTCTTTCTATAGTAGTACATTCTGCCCTGCACTCCTTTTTGGCCCTGTTAACCCTGCAACTAAAATCAATGTGTTCTGTCAGGGCGCGGGCAGCTGCTGTTTGTCTTTTTCTAAACAGATACGCTATATAACCTGTTCTCATTATAATTGAGAGACCTGGATTCATTGTTTGCCTTTGGGGGAACAAAATCAAAATGCCTATCTTCTACATATCACTAGTTTTCTGTAGCTCAAGGACGTCCCTTTGGGCTCGTTGCTCTTTATAAATCTTGCTGATGATGAAATGGCTTTCTTTCCACACAAGTGAAAGGTAATACATATAAATTACATATATCCTATAAAGATCTTGGGTGACAGAATTCTAAAAGTTCTTTGGATTGTCTCCAACCTTTTTTTTGTTTTCTATGTGTTTTCTATTTCAATTTATATGTTTTGAGAGCATATTCTGAGGTTAAAGTATATTGTTTAAAAATAAATAAATGTTATTTGCACCTAACAAGTGAAAGTGTGTAGTCTTGTGCCTGGTCCCCAGATAGCAGAGAAACAACAACCCTCCATTCAGTGGGGAGCTTGCTCTTTGTCTGCTAGTATAGGGGACCTCCGCATCTATGCTGATCGTTTAGAGGTGAATGTTGATCTTTTTGGATCAAACACATTGGAATGCTTTCCAACCTGTTCCAAATCTTTTAAAGACCATTTTAAGTGTCTATGCTGGTTAGTTCTCTAGTTGACTTCTTTTAAATTAGAATGTATGTTATTAATACTGCTGGTATGACTATATAGCACATATGAACACACATAGAAATGAGTACTCACAATGCAAGATACATTGTGCAATATTGGTTAAAACCAATTAAGCAGTCTTCGGGGAGTTTTTCTTCCACAGTTCCACTGCCCAGTTATTGTCGTTATCTGACATGAAGTGCTCTATCCCTATCTTAAAACAAAAATCATTGGAAGATGACCTCTATGCATGTGATTGCATGGCGGCCATCCGACCCAAAAAACATTGCCAAAGCCAATAGGTTTGCACTTGGTGTTGCAGGTGAGACCTTTTAGCTTTGGCAATGCATATTTTACACTCCGGTACGAGAAGGAAGAGTAATGCAAGAGAGGTTGGTGTGGGTGACAGGACACCAGTTTTTTTTTAAATTTGGTTGGGGGATCGGAGGGTAAATGTAGAGGATGGTGAGGGTGGGTGGCAAGACACCAGGTATGTTATTGTTTTTTAATATTTGGGCAGTGGGGCTGAGATGCTGGTGGTCTTGTGGGAGGACGGGGGGAGGTGAGGGATGACGAAAGGGTGGTGGGGTGGGTGGCAAGACACCAGATTCGGAGGGAGGTGAGGCTTTGTTGTTTATGGCTCCCTGTGACTCCTCTACCCCCTTGTTGCTCTTAAAAACAAGAGCAGGTTATTCGTGGGGCCATAGAGAATATAAAATTGTAGATGGGTAACAGTGAGCAAGGAATGCTTTTCACTTTGTGGTTCTGAGTGACATTGACAACTCAACCTTCGCCTTTGTTACCTAATTGATGTCACTCAGCACCTCCAGTGGAAAAACATGAACAATATTCTCTTAGTCATTTATAATTATATATGTGGGTCCCAAAGCCATCCATAATTGTGAACAGGCTTTTCAAAATGCTCTTACTTTACACAAAGCTAAGGGTGTGCATTGCACAGGCTTGAGCACATTGATTTTACTCAAGCAGTAGGGTGGTTTCACTAAAACAGCTGCACCATTAACCACCCCTCTCACATATTTAATTTATTAGGTCTTGGGTATATCACCAGACGGGAGACATGAAAATCTCCTTAAAAGAACTCTAGGGAGAGCCCATCTTGTTGAAGTTTGGGAGACTACGGTGAGGAGCCCAGTGATGAAACAAGCCACTTAGGCTGTTGAGGGCCTTCATCCTTTTTAGGAAACACCCCGAATCAGATTTGACTAATCTGTGGGTACGTTCTGTCAATGCTAGAAGATCCCAGTACGGTGGTTTGATTGCTGACTTGGTACCTTTTGTGGTCGATTTACTGTCACTGTATCACAGCAGTGACGAACACTGCTTGCTTCCCACTGCTGTAGTGTAACAGTGCTCTATTCTAGAGCTGGAACCTGCCTCCATTAGCCCATGTTTGTTTCTATGTTTATAAAATACAATTTGAAAAGTCTTTTTACAACAGTGTAGGAGTTTTGAAACCATTTACAACATAATATTGTAGAGGCATAACTGTAAATAAAGGGATATGTTTCCCCACAAGACCCCGAGTGACATAGACTGTCACTGAGAAACCCAAAGTGAAAGACTATTCCTGTATTCATGGAAATTGATCTGTAATTCTATGTATTATTTTACATATCTTCTAGTTACTATTATACAAAGCTCAGTGGTGCATGGCTCTTGCCCTTCCACTACTATTGTTCCATATTCTTTCTACGTCTTAGCAACTAACACATTCTAAAATTCAGGGATGGCTGTTAGTGCAAGCCATGATACAGTCTCTCTAATTATCCTTGTATCATCCACACAAAGAGTTCTGTTTTCAGAGACAAAGGCATCTCAAATCCGAGTGGAACTAGATTATTGAAGTGGTATGAACAGAAGTGCTACTGGCGTGGGGAGGAGTTGTGGGACTAAGCTGGTGTAATTGTTTTTTGTTAGCTACCTGCTTTATAACAGTTATCTAAATTAACATGTACTGGTGTAGTAAAGTTATATATATACATTTTTTTGAACAGTCCTTCATTTTGAAATTACGTCTTTAAGGAGGCCATTTAATGCTGAAATTCTCAAACCATTGGGAACTTGCTATCAAGGTAAGTGGCTTAATGTTTAACCTGATAATTGTTTTCTCTTTCACAGACTCACAAAATGTCTTTTTATAATTAAAAAATTATCAGTTACTGGTCAAGGTTAATGTTTGATGTATTTATTAACCATTTGTAAAACTGTTTCCAGATTGAGGAAATTCTACTGTTCATTGGTATGTGATCTTTTTTAGCTTATATTTGGTTACTAGCACACCACCTTTTTTGATTGCTATATTATTTCCTCTAAACTCCTCCAATGTAAGATCCACTAGACTTCTGATTTAATGAAAATTTTGAAGTGGTGGACAAACTACATATATCTGGAGCTCAAACAGTTTTCCACTTTCTGGGTCTTATGAACTGTGACATATTTCATGGGACCAGCCTTGGGCACATTCATATTAATGAATGTAATACTCCAGTGGGAGATTCAGAGGGAAAAATGCATATACACTGCTCCAGGGTTGTGATCTCCGCCTCTTGCGAGTCATGGCCATACCTGCACTTGAAGAAGCATATGGGAACACAACCCAGTTTCCAAATTATTGTTGAAAAATACTTGAAAAAAAATGTTCATGGACTTAAACTCAGTGGGGTGTGTTGTACTTCTTGGTCACAACGAAATACCCGCTGAAGTCATTGAGCCTCATTGTGTAAAAGCTCCATTTCATTATTTTTGCCTGTTTGATGTAGTTTTGAACATTTTGGTCAGTAGGTTCCATTGGCAGTTTTTGGTCTGGCCTACAGACCACTTTAGTTGTCACCCCATCCTCATGTTTCCCAAAAAATGACATAATAAAAATCAGTGCATATATATACATACAGGGGCTTTTGGTCAGTTCTTTTCCTCTATTGTTCTGTTCAAGTGTCATTGACGTTTTGCTTCTGCCCACCTCAGCACCTGCTATGGGGCAATGGGTCAGCCCCCTTCATCCATTGGCTCTCCTCTTTTTGAGTGATGGCATGTTACTTATGCTCATTTCCCTAGAAATTAGTCCCCTTAACTTCCAGGGTTGGTTGGTGAAACTTTGCCTTCATTTCCACTTTTATTTCATGTTTTTTTAACTTTAATTTTGCCATTGGTCAATTTTTCCTCTTACAAAGAAAGTACAAAAAATAATGTTACCAATTACTTATAGTGTATAACATAATTTTGAAAGTGAACATAATGTTAAATAGGCAATACATCATGATATTTGTAATAACTCATTCAGTCCACCAGCCAGTACTGTCTTCAGATGAAGATTTAAACCATTCAAAATGTGGGTCCCATGTGAACATGAGCATCGCCACCCCTTAACGCCTTACATTCAATATATAGCTACGTGCAACTCATAAATATTCCAACTAATACATTGCTTTGTTATGCATAAACATGCATATGGCATTCAGAAAAAAAACCTGCATCTTGGTCGGAGATGTTCTTATCCATGCCTACCATTATTGTCTGAATACTAAGTACAAAGTCGAGTTATGTGTCACTTTTTAGCTTCTCCATCATTGCATTCCAGCACCTTTGCAGTTAAGTGGAGGTAGAACATATTTTTATGTCCCTTACATCTTCTAAAACTCAGCAAGAACAATTTGATTTTTTCTCCTCCTACATTTGAACAATTTCAAGACGCTATGGTGCAATTTATTTATTACCTTTAAGGGCCCGATTACGATGTCGTTAGGAAACTGTTCCGAACGAATCGGTTCCGGAATAGTTTCCAAACGAATCGGGTGCTGTGAGTCCGGACGACCGATTACGATGCATCCCAACATCGTTCCGTCGGACTCGCGTTGACTTTAATGGGAGCCTGTGTTCTGAACGAGAACACAGGCTCCCATTGAAAAAAGGGGTGGTTGGGGAAAACCTTGCACCCTGTGGCAGGCACCCCATAGTGCCTGCCACACTATGCATGGTTGGGAAGAGGGGTCCCTTGGGTACCCCCACAGGCTACATTCGTAAGCCTCAGTATGTAGGGGGGCCCGCAACGGGCCCCCATAGACAGATTCCAGCAGCCGTTTCATCTTGGGCAAACAAAATCGGAACGGCTGTCCGAATCGGTCATCGTAATCGCTCGTCCGGAAACCGTGTCCATAGAGCAGTACGAATCGGCTCTGAAAGACTCTGGCTGTCCGGATGCCTTTCGGAACCGATTCGGTCTGCTCGAACAGTTTCCAGGCATCGTAATCGGTCGTTGGGAATCCATTACGATTTGGTAGGTATCAAGGGTTCAGAATCCGATTCTGCAATGCCGAATCCCATCCGGAGCCTTTCCTAATGACATCGTAATAGGGCCCAAAATGTTGAAGTTTAAGACTTAGTCTTCAAAAAATACCATGACCCAAATTAATAGAATGAGATGGCACCTCCTTTCAAACATCTGCATTTAAGTTTGTGATCCACAGTCTGGTTAGGGTTCTCAGGCTGTCATCTATGGTAGTCAAAAATAATTGATACAGGGTTCATATAGTGGAGGGCTCATAACCACCCCTTAGAATTTCTGTCAGTGAGTTATTATCCATGTTGATTTTTCAATGAGTAGTCTAAATCAAAAAATTCCTAATTTGTAGATACTTAAAAAAATGAATCCTGGAAAGATCATATTCTGCCTCTAATTCTCTAAATGATTGCCTTTTTAGGTCTCGCGCCTAGCGTTGCAGTGCGCGAGACCTCTAGAAAGGGCTTCTGAAAACGACCCACACGCTCGTGCGTGTGGTTATGTTTTCAGAAGCCCTCATTGGCTGTAGCGTCCGTTTTTTTAATGGAGACGGCACGCGATTGGTCAAAGGCGGGCGCATGTCCCGCCTTTGCCGCGCCCATTCCCGACGGTGGCCAGAACGCGCAGCAGCGCGCGTTCGTCGCGCTTTTGCTGCCGCGATCCCTAGCCCCCGCTCCTCTGTGGTGCAACGCACACCTGGTTTTTAACTTGTGAACAGCTCTTCAGGCATGTGGTGACCATCTATCCTTTATTTCACTCAGACAGACAATTGTACATTATTTATAACATGTAGCATTTGCTTTGATAGCGTGGCTGTGAGAGAGACATTTAAATCGGCATTTTTCACTACTTTGTAAAGCGCATACGTATTTAGTATGTGTTTTGCTGCATTACATAGCGCAAACTTAGCCCAAGAGCATTAAAGCACTTTACACGTGAGTCGGGCGTTTTACACTTGAGGGCATGTTTTTCTGTCTTTGTGGGCGGGGGATTAAGTGATTTGCCCAGAATCACAGGAAGTTGATCCGAAGCTGGGATTGACCTCCCCCGTGCCGCTGAGGCAGAAAGGTAGGCTTTCGTGTAGAAGATGTGCTTCTCATTTACAACGCGTTAATGCTCATTTTTATTTTGATTCCATGGGGAGCGACCTCACCCTACTCTTGAACGCTTGCTCGTAATATATGACGATGCAATGCCGTGCACGGTGCCACGTGACGTTTGTTATGACTCTGGTATCACTGGAATGCCAGTGTAGCATCTTGACGTGCCTTGTTTTGAATGATTTATTTTGGCACACTGATTGACCAGCCCTTGCATTGTTCCATGTAATAAATACCTGAAACGCGCCCTAGCTCAATTCAATTGAGCAAATAAATGTGTGGCCTTTGCACGGTTTATTGTGACAGATGGCTCTTAGAGGTAATACTTAGAGAGCCCAAGGATAGAATGGTCATGAAGTACGAGTCTGCCTATAGATGATCCCCAGAGAGGCCAGTTATGGTGTGGACATGGAAGCTGAACCCACTAGTTGCATAGTTCAAGGGTTCAAATCGTCATTAAGATGGAGCCTCCACCACAGAGACGCCAATGCTTGATTTTTCATGGAGGCTTAGCTTAACCCCCTGAAGTCCCCAACAGCATATTCTTGGGGTGGGGTCTCTTATCTTGGTATTCTGGAGGCTGACTACTGGTGCCCTCCGGCCCCCCCCCGAAGGCATGTCAGGAAACAAACAAAAGCCAGGCAAACCTGGATTTCTTTTCCTTTAAAGGCCACACGTGTAATCAATGTAAATTCGTGGCTGACGTCAAAAAGGCACACAATGTTCTAAGATCTTATCCCCATCCCCCTTCTTCAATTCCCATCTTTCACTCTCCATTTCCTGCACCCTCCAGGCTCCGGCCTGCTCCGTTTTTGCTCACTCTGCTCTCTCCTCACCCTGAGTGGAGGGCATAGCTCATGAGCTAGAAGGGATGGGTGGAAGCCTCGGAGAGTTCTCAAGTTTTCCAGTTCTCTAGCTCATCCAAGCCTGATTTTCCTTTGCATTCTGGGACTCGTAGACCTGGATATATATTAGGATTAAGAGAACTACAACAGCCTGATTTGATTTAAAAAAATAAACTTGTGCAAGGGTCCGACCAACCTGTGAGCTTTGGTCCCCCTCAGACCTCCACTTTTTGCACCCTCAGGCTTGCTCACTCTTTACCCTGAAAGGGCGCAGCATAGGTGTGGGGATGGGGGCGTGGTGCCGACATTCTCCAGTTTCGTTTCCTTCTCAGCATATTTTTTGCATTTATTTTTATTAATGTATACAACTAACTATACATTTATAATTCAATGTCGGTCGAAGTCATATTTAAATAGATAGGTTTTCAGGCATCCCTTGGACCTCTTACAGCCCTTGCATATAATGTACACGAATAAAGAATGCTCCTCCCTCAGAAGGGGCACTCCATGTATCTACTTGTAATTTTTTTCAAGCCTGAGGGCGGGGGGGCGCTCTCCTGCTCACACATTCCTGGGAAATGAGTTGTGCGGGTGAGAGCAGAGTGAGGGGTAAATCGGGCAGCGAAGCCATCCTCTCAGACATCTGAGACAGAACTCTTGCCTCTGGAGAGACATCCAAGACAGCCCACTTACCTCCTGCGAAGAAATCCGACATTGAGCTCTTCAGAGACACCTATTGGCTTTTGCAAAGGAATCCAAGACTGACCTTTCACCTCCAGAGACAGACCCATCACATCCCACCGAAAAATCTGAGACAGACTTTTCCCTTTCAGAGGCAGGTCTATCACCTCACGCCTAGACAGACAAGCATTTGCAATGCAATAGGTCTGGCATTTGCGAGAGTTTGAGTTATTGGCATTGTAAATGACAATGCCTTTTATTTATGAGTTGTTTTTAAAACAGATAAATACAAGGGATTGTCATTTACAATGTCAAAAGCTCAAACTCTTGCAAATGCGAGACCTATTGCATTGAAAATGCTTGTTCTCATATTGAGACACAATTGCAGCTAAGCCCTTATGAGTCCAAATATTACAAAACTGATCCTGGAAAATATTTGGTACTGAAGACTCCCCTCCCTCACCCCTACCTCCGTAAAGTTGGTAGATCGTTATACTTTTATTTTCTGAAACAACATACAACATGCTTTCCATACAGTAGCATTGCATTGAATAATCTTAAACTCTACTCTTTTGTAATAATTTGAATCAGTGAATCTGAGAAAACTACTAGAGGCAGACGTACCCAGACAGATATAAAATGTGGAAGGTTGGTCATTCCCAGTAAAAGGAGTGGCTAAAGCCACATCCCATTCCCTATATCGGCCCACAAGTAGTATTCAAAGTCAGGAAATGGGTGGTCCACCATCATGGCTGTGTGGCTGTAAACCGCAAGTCTCTGCAGGATTCCTTTCAGAACCAAGGAGTCTGGCACCCAAATCTCCTGATAAGCTGCTCCCCGACAGGTATGCGGTATCATGAGCAAGACAACAACAGCGGGGTCTGATTGTGCTCAGATGTAGTGATCGGGGCTTTGATCTCCCCATGGCAGCCCATGGCGGCGGGGCACCTCGTGGTGGCAGTCGGGCTCACAAGATCATATTACTGCACTCTGCGGTGAAATCTGTTGCGCTGGTTGGGGGCAAGGGCCCCACTGGGAAGACAGCTGACAGTGGCGATGAGGAGGATGCTATGGGGGTGTGACATTGGGGGCTCGGAAGTTTTTGCAGAATGCCTGACCTCATTATGGCGGCCAATAGAGACATTGGCCCTCACCAATCCTCGAAAGGTGCAGGAAATTGACACAAAGTAAATAAATGACATGGAGCAGGCAGAAGGGGCACACAGCCCTTATTAATATCCCGCATTTCTGAAGCCAGGAATTGCGGCACCTCTGCATGATTTGGATCCAGATTCGGGGTTCTTAAGCAATCTGCCACAATACGGCCAGGAGCACTGCAATACAATACACCTCACAGCGCTCCCCTTGGGTCACCAGAGCAATTCTGAACGCTAGGCCGGAGACCTAAAAGGGCGGCATTGCACATCCATCCCGCTTAAGTTACAGTGGAGCCTGATGGTCCCCTTGGGGCCCCACTCAGAGCAGGAGTCTCTTATTGCTGGCAGAAAGAAAGCTGCAGGGAGGGCCGAATTCAGCAAATGCCTGCCACATACCGGCTAGTAGATCTCAACCTCTATGGTCATTGACCACCAATAACGTTTGGGGAGAGGAGACGATAGAAGATTGTTGCAACTTCTCCAAGAGGGGCACCATTTGACGCTAGGCTTTGGTGATCAGGGCTCCAAGCTGTCCTACAGGCCCTATGCCGCTGAAAATAACACAGTCAAATAGGGTAACAAGCTACTTTACACCAGCTGAGGGTCCTCAGGACCCCTGCCACGCCACCACCTCTGACACAACGATGGCCCTAACCAAAGAAGACCTCTTTTCCTCTCTAGAAGAACTTAAAAAGGAATTACGAGAGGAACTGAAAGTGGATCTCGCCGCCTTCTTTGAAACCTTCAAAACTGATGTTAATGCCAAACTCACCTCATTACAACAAGATGTGGACTCAGTCGGCACCCGAACCTTGGATCTTGACACAAAATGCCAGGGACTACAACAGAGGATGGGCTGGATGGAAGAGTCTGTGGAACAATTACGGACTCAATTGCAATCCACCCTTGCGAAGATCTGGAAAATCGCTCCTGGAGCATGCATGAGTGGGTGGGGGTATGAAGAGCTGGGGGGGCATCTGGAGGGGTCAGGTTGGCAGCCAGGAACAATGGAGAAGTATGAGCCTAGTGGAAGAGTACTGAGATTCTACCTCCGCTACCATCTAGCACAGACTCTGACGCAAACAGATACTACACTATACCCATAGAATTAAATACACTATCATGGAATGTTAAACGCCGTAACTCTCCGGCTAAACGCCACAAGCTGTGGAAATGTATACTGGACCGGAGGCTCGATATCATAGCCCTTCAGGAGACCCATTTGAAGCGCAGTGATTATCACAGGCTGAAACATAAAGCATATCCCCTAATCTATAAATCATTTGCAAACACTGAACACATTGCAGTGGCTCTCCTTTTTCACTCTTCCCTAAAGGTTGAAATTATTGGCAGTAAAATGGATAAACAGGGGAGGATAGTAATGGTCAAAGGTCACATTAAGTGAAGACTCTGCACAATAGCTTCGGTCTATGCACCCACTGTGTGGTACAAGCTAAATTTATCAAATCTATGCTTTCTCTTCTGGGTGGTTTTGCGAAGGGGGACATTATTATGATGGGGACTTTAACCTAACGTGGGATCCAACCCTTTATAGCACTCCCACCCATAGGCTTCAAACTGGAAACTTTTCCAAAGCACTGAAGCAAGCCATCATGCACTTAGGCTTCATAGATGCCTGGTGGGACATAAATCCCACAACACAGGATTAAACGTTCTTTTCCCATGCCCACCGCACGTATTCTTGGCTTGACTACATATTGACAGAACTGTGACTGGGGGTGAGTGTCTGAAAAGTTTCCGCGCTCCGTCCATCATCTCCTTGTGTTTGCTTTGTTCACCCTAATTTGGCAGGGTATGCCCAGACGTGGGTCCCTTGCTCACTTTGCCACTGGATTCAAGCTAGCCTGGCTGAAGAGGGGTGTTACCCCGAAACCGGTCCCAGGATGCTTGTTTCCGGTTCAGGGAAGACCTGGCTTGGCATTTAGGGCTGGACTGTTCCCATGAGGCACAGGGTCAAGACTGATTTGCATATAGCTGGGTCTGAACTGAGGTGGCGAAGTGAGCTAAAGAACGATGATGGATTCAACCCAGAACTGTGACTGGGGATGAGTGTCTGAAAAGTTTCCGTGCTCCGTCCATCATCTCCTTGTGTTTGCTTTGACTGCATATTCATCAGCCAATGCTTACAACACACCATTACTGATGCAAGATTCCACCCTATTGCACTCTCAGATCATGCTTCGGTGGAAGTTATATTGGAGAGGCAGGCCTCAAATTCTAAATTACGATGATGCAGCGCAACAGATTTCACCTCGGAGTGCGGTAATATGATCTTTTTGTTGGCCCAACGGCCGCCACGAGGTGCCCCGCAGCCATGGGCTACCATGGGGAGATATCAAAGCCTGGATTCTTCCCAGTATCGCTAATGAGGGACCGTCGAAGATGAACACCGAAAGACCATTAGGGAGTACTTCCAGTTGAACCATCCCCAGGATACTGATCGCTCCACCACCTGGGATTCTTTTAAAGCAGTCCTTAAAGGGAAATTTATTAACCTGATGTCTTCCTTGACTCAGCAGAAGACCCGCAACCGGCTAACACTCGAGGCTGAACTCCAGTCTGTGGAGCAAGCACACAAAGATTCTCCCTTGCTACTTCTACAAAGGAAGGTTACAGCCTTACATGGCAAGCTTAATGCTTTCTATACAAATAGGGCGGAATCAAACCTTACTGCACCTTAAAAAGACCAAGTATGAACAAGGGAACAAGGTAGGCACACATCTGGCGTGACAGCTCTGAGTTAAACAGGAAAATAAATATATCTGTCAGATGCGTTTGGACTATGGAAAAACTGTCGCGGCAGAAGAGGTTTTTATTACCACTTTTTATACCGCAGACCCCACTGACAAGGAAGCACAGTTGGATTAACTATATGGTGTAGAACTCCCACGAGTGTCCACATACCAAAATGAGCTCCTGGACTGCCCTTTCAGAGATGACGAAGTCCAAACTGCCTTTGATGTCCCTAAACTGCGTAAATTACCTGGCCGGGTGGTTTTATAGCCCACTTTTATAAGACCTTCAGCTCCGACCTGGTGCCACACCTGACTGCCTTATTTAATTACATAGCTGACTTTCGAGGTGTGATGCAAACCATGGAGGAAGCGTTGGTGTCAATTATACCAAAACCGGGTAAAGATCCCTGTTTCTGTGCGTCTTGTCGCCGTATTGCTTTGCTCAACCTAGATGCTAAACTCTCCACTAAGTTTTTGGTCAGTAGGCTGGAAGATATCATGCCAGAATTGACCCATCCAGATTAGTCTGGATTCATTAAAGGAAGACCGACGTGATAATTTGCGGAGGATGGTCCACCTGGTAGAGAAAGTCACAAAAAAACGTATTCCGGCTGTGCTCTTGGCATTAGACACAGAGAAAGCTTTCGACCGGGTGAACTGGTCCTTCCTTTTTCACACACTGTGTCAATTTGGCTTTGGGTAATGGTTTATACACATGGTGCAGGCTAATGATGCTCATCCACGCTCGCAAATGTTAGTGATTGAATTGCCTCTGACTTCTTCAGTCTGGAACGGGGCACGAGACATGGGTGTCCGTTATCCCCGCTCTTGTTTGCCTTGAGCATTGAACCCTCACAGCTACGATGAGAGTAGACCCCTTCATACATGGCCTATCTTTTAGCTCAGTTGGCCACAAAATATCTATGTTTTAGATGATGTCTTACTATCACTTGCGTCCCCTAAGACTTCTCTAGCAGCCCTTCAAGCTGAACTTAATGAGACGGTGGTAGGATTTCTTATGAATCTCCACAAATCCTTCCTACTTAATTTAGCTCTTTCCACAAGTGAGATGGAGGCAATAACGAAATCTACCCCTTTTTCATTGGGCCAAAAAATAGCTGACATACCTGGAGATCAAAATTAATTCGAAAGTGAATGATCTTTATAAAGCAAACCATGCCCCCATCATACAACAACTAAAAGCGGATCCTAAGCGCTGGGCCCCTCTCTACTTATCTTGGGTAGATCACATTAACGCAGCAAAAATTACTATTCTATTGTGACTTTTGTACCTTTTTCAAGGTCTCCCTAATTGGAAAGAGACTTTTTCTCCTCCCTGCGTTTCCTGATCACTTGTTTGATCTGGCAGGACCGCAGAGCTCGACTTTCTTACAAGGTGTTTAGTTTGCCTAGAGTGGTGTGAGGGCTGGCTCTACCCTACTTTGCGCTAAACTATAAAGCATCTCAGTTGAGGGTTATAGTTAAATGGTCAGTGAGCGAGTCAGATAAACATTGGCTCCACATGGACAGAGCAGTGGTTGGCAGATGCATTTGGGACGACCTGTGGAAACCCAAAGCAGACAGGCCACCTAATGCTTACTTAAGCACCCCGACCAAAACTACCCTTAAAATCTGGGATGAGGTGAATCAGTCTGCTGGGTGGGCAACGTTCCCATCTCCTTACATCCCAATGCACTTTAAAGCAGCTTTCACACCCACTCTTCTTCCAGGACCTCTTGACTTGTGACTTGTGGCAAAGGGGGGGGGGGGTTGTGGGGGCTTGCCTGACCTTCTGATTTATTCCACAGGTGGAACATCCTCACTTTTGAACACTGCCAACGAGACTTCCATCTCCCAGCCACGTACAGATATCACTATACTCAACTGAAACATTGGGCTCCCCAGCCGGAAAATATAGACTTGCGGCTACCAAAGAGCTCTCCCCTATAGAAAAATTTGTACGGAGAGTGGGTAGGCCAGAGGACGACATCTCTTTTCCATATATTTACTCCTAATATCCACCACTCGCACAGCAAGACCTCGTCATATACACTTTTGGGAGTGGACTCTAGGGGTGACGATCACTAAAGAGCAATGGTGCAGGATTTGGTGAGATATACCTTGATTCAACCACTCATTGGGGCTGAGAGATGCACATTATTAAGTCCTTTTTGATTGACACTTATATCCTACAAAACATAAAAAGATCTACCTAAATACTCCTTATTTATGCTGGCTATGAGTTACTTGGGGACTTTAAACATGTTTGGTGGGATTGTACCATCATTACGCCATACTGGTCTGAGATACTAGCCCCGATAAAAGAGGTCTTGGGATACCCTCTTCCGAACACTTTGGAGTTTGCTCTCTTGGGGCTTTGTGACGAGACCATCAAACACCAGACCTCTAGCGATCGTTCTATTCTATGGCTATATTTGGGAGCGGCTAAGACAGCCCTGGCTCAGGCATGATGCCCCATTTATGACACAGTGGCATGCCCGCCTATGGCAGGCGTTGACCATGGAGAGGATGACCGATGTACTTCTGGAAACTCGCGAAAAATGGAATGCATTTGGGGTTCTCTTGTTCAATTTCTTTCCCCTGGTCTACTGTTATTTGCCTGTCCTATGCGCACTAGAGTGCATCACCTTTTGCAGACCTGACACTCAATGAATAGGCTGCCCTTCTTATGGTCACAGGGATCTTGCTATGCTATATCTCCTGGCCTGATAGCCCCACCACCACAAGCGCTTTTGAAATAACCACAACTACACTCCTGCTTGTTTTCTAGTTTTGGGTTATTGGGGGAGAGGGGATGTTAAATGGGTTAATGGCTTGTGTATGTATGCTTATTGCACTAACGGTGACATTGCATTTGCTTGGTTTATCCAACTTATGTGACCTTTGAATTATAGACACTGTTTTTCATTTGCATTCTTGCAGTGTGCTAAAGGTCTACTATCTTTGCACTGTGGTCACTGTGTGTTCTGTGCTGGAAAATCAATAAAGAAAGTTTGAGGGGAAAAAAAGTAGGGAAATGCCCAATCACCCTTAGATAGAAGCAGTTTCATAGACCTAATGGCCTGTCTAGCTTTTTCTGTTCCACAAAAAAACTACCTATGGCAAACTTCAAGTTACAAAAACATAGAATTTGGTACAAACAGTGGGGATTGGCCAAAACAAAAAAGAAATTCGGGGAAAATAGTGATTTTTACAGTATTGCAGCACCCAGTCAAGCTAATGGCAAGATAATGCCAGTTATGCTTTATGACACAGCCCTTAAGAAGTCCTTCATAATTCCTATTGTTACCAAGCCCGCCTTACTTACAATTTGCACTCACAGATCTACTATTCATTGATGATCTAATCATCTTGTAAAATTGTATCATTATTGGGTATTACTTTGAGTTTTAATTGTGATTAAATGATACCCAGATACTTTGGATGATATTTTGTCAACAAAACCCATTTCACTGTGGCGCTCTTAATGTGCCAAACCTGAAACCGTACTCACGAGGTCTATTATTCAGGATTGACTAAATCTGGATCACGCTTTTAAAATACTTTGGTTGTCTTTTATTAACAACTCCCTCAGAATGATGTTTGGCTTCTCTGGTCTTGAAGAACCGATCAAAATACTAACGATTGAGAAGTCAGTAATGAAGGCTGCACTATTAAATGCAAAGGTTAACACTAGAGCTGCTGCCGATAGGGGAAAACACACGGTTATAACATATATGGCTTACACCTTCCTGTAAGGATTTCAACCCTATCTATCTTGGGTGACAAGTCGTCAACATCGGTATGCCCCGACCAGATTATAACTGAGTATTGTACATTATCTTGTTTCTTTCCCCAAATCAAATCTGTGGGATTTAACAGCTTCCCCATGTCCATGTGATGGCAGTTCTAAACAATTCACTTGACATTTCATGCTTTTTTGTCAGTTTTATGGTGATTTGAAGAAAGAAGTTTTTAAAACCCCCATTTATTGAACATAAAATAATGGACTACAAAGCTGCTATACGCTTTTTGTGTGCATTGAAATCTCCAGTCATTTGTTTGTGTTGCATCATTTATCTGCAAAGCAATCCATATCAAGAGACCACAAATAAAGTAAGAGAGACTGAATTTCCCTGGCATGTGCAGGCTTAGAAGCCATGACCATTATTATAATCCTGGTGCATGGTGCAACATTTAGCACTTCTACACAAAAGATAAGTGTTTAACAACACCTATATTTTGCATAACCACCCAGAGGTACTACCAGGAGGCCGTGTGAGACATCTTATCCGCATCCAGAAGGATCTTACTTACCTCCCTCCTCTGGACATTGGCAGGGTTGAATAAAGTTAAGGCCATATGAACATGTGCCATTGGATCTCATCCAGGTGCAAAGCTGTGCTTCCATTGGTAAACAGTTCTCCTAATTACTTTACTGAGCCTCATAGCCAAGATCTTTTAATATCTTTGTCTCCGAATTGATGGAGGAAACGGGTTGGCTTGACCCCCTCTTGTCATATTTTTGCTGCACTTTCTTAAAAAAGACCAAATGATGGTGGCACAGTTGAACCAGTGGATGGCATCAATCACTTTTCATGACATTGGGGCCAAAACCAACACAAATGTCTTATAAATCTCAGTTGACGTGGAGTCCTCCCCATTCGCCTTCCCATGGGGGAGCATATCATCGCTCTCAAAACCTTATTAAGGCAAATGGGAGGTTTTAATTCAGTAGACCTTTCTGGAGGCAAGATGTCAGTTTGTGCCAGCTCATAGAATGACCCAACCTCTGTAAGTGAACAAGAGATAGAAAAGCCCAGAAAGACGAAAGGAGGAGCAAGAGATGGATGGAAAAACAGTAACAAAGGGCGAAAGTTGAGATGAAAAAAGTTCCAAGAGTGAAATAAAGGGGCAGGGAGTGTATTCTGATGGAAGAAAGAGGCACAAAATGAAATCAAGGCTACCCAGCCTTGGTATTCAACAATCCTGACAATGAATCAGCACTGACTGTGGACTTCTGCGAAAAACATAGGGTACCAGAACTTATAATTTTACAAACTAAGCACTGATTCTTCCAAGCTCTTTCTTGTATACGCCACAATAAACGTTCCCTTCAAGATACAAGTTGGAGATAGAAATCGAGCTCCCATTCATTGTTGGATGGATTGCCTTTGTATGATCTATCTGCAAGTGCAATACCTAGTTTCTGATTGTGGCATGCTCCTCTCCCTTCCTTTTATTCCTATGTAAAATATACTGGATAGTTGCCCCTCTTATAGAGTGCTTCTCTGTGTCCCAGACTTGGTTATAGAAGTGTATCCAATGTATACATCATGACATTTTCTAGTATGTTGCAACATGTAATCTTTATATTCCACATCTTTCAATAATCTCCTCTCAAATGTTTACTCCTGCATCTCTTTATTGGCATAAGGTAAATAAATGTGAATAGGTAATGTGCTATCACCCGCAAAGATCTGTGGAAGAATATATACCTTATTGTTAAATTGAATCTCAGACAATTTTTGAAACATATCAGTATGTTAGTATTAAGCGTAAACCCTGGGTCACTGCCTCTACATGCTCTCCAAATAACCACCCAACCCAAAAATTCATAACCCTAACAATAGCCATATGAACCTTCCACATATAACTAGAAGAGTGAGGGTTTGTGGTGTCTCATTTACTATATGATATAAAGTTAAGTCCCCGAAAAGTTTGTATTGCTTTTCCCACCAGAAAGCACAAGAGATAATGCTTCAAATATGGTATGAGCATCTGAATTTGGTACACACTTGAAGCAAATCGCTTATGGTGTTATCAGCAGTCGCCCGTGAAGCCAATGAATCGGCGTGAGCTGTAAACACTGCTCTGCCTCATGTGCACCAGCCCCCGCGGCTGCAAACGTGAAATAGACAAACATTTACAAATAAATTGTCTCACAGGCAGCAGCATGAGGGGCCAGCGCGAGAACCTCTTCCCACAGCCTCCAGGGAACCTGGAGCTGTGGCTGCTCCTTGCAACGCGCATTAAAATAACATAAGCATTTGCAATGCAAATAATCTCGCTTTGCTGAAATTTTGAGCTATTGGCGTTACTAATAATAATGCAACGCCAATAGTTCAAACTTTCAGTAATGCAAGGACTATTGCACTAGAAATCAATTGCGGCACCCGCGCTTTAGCTGTAAACATCTTAAGAAAAGGCGTGGTGTCGCTGCGATTGCTTCAAAAGTAAAGAAATAGAAAAAAAATGTTTTTTTCCATTTTTTTACTTTTGAAGCAATCGCAGCACCCGCGCTTTAGCTTAAGATGTTTACAGCTAAAGCACAGGTGCCGCAATTGTAACAAAAGCAAACTAATAGAAAAAGATGGCAGCTGCATGCTTTCTTTTCTATTTACTTTTGTTACAATGGCAGCACCCACACTTTAGGGTTAAACATCTTAAACTAAAGCGTGGGTGCCGCGATTGGTTCAAAAGTAAAGAAATAGAAAAAAAGTTTTTCTCTATTTCTTTACGTTTGAAGCAATCGCGACACCCGCGTTTAGCTTAAGATGTTTAAAGCTAATGCGCGGAGCTGCAATTAAAACCAAAGTAAATAAAGAGAAAAAAAGGCATGTGGCCGCTTTGGCGATGCAGTTAATAAAAGAAGGGCACTGCCGCCATTATTTCAGCCAAGGCGTGCCCCGCTAGGTAAATAAAAAATAAATAAGTACATCATTGTTGTGGGAGAGTGTGTCCTGCCGATTTAAGAAAATAGTGCTCAGAGGCTGTAATTAAAACGTCCTGAGAAACAACACATGTAACAGGGGGGGTGTCCTCATGGGAGGTTACAAGAAGAGAAAAGGCGGTACTAAGGAGGGACTACTAAGCCTATTGACCAATGAAAAGCCACCATTTACAAAAGACAGTGACAGGAGCCAGTTAAAAAGATGGGCGGAAAGTTGTTGGAGCTTCATGCCATATCCTGAATACAGATGACTCGAAGAGATGGCGCAAGCGCTCCTAGGCGAGACCTAAAAAGGGAAACAGGCAAATGATTTCTTGGATTCTGTTTTTTTTTTTTAATTCTTCCTTCATACGGCAATTTCTGAAGGGAACCAAGATGCTTTGTGGAAGGCCACCTGCTTTGAGCTTTCAGTTTTTATGTCTTGGCTTACATTGTCCTCTTTTAATTTCCATGTACATGAGCGTATCAGGGTATTGAAATAGGAGATCGTTTGTGGAGCTTTCTGCAGCTTTCAGGATTCTAACAATTTGAAGATTTGATCTTCTAAAATGATTCTCAAGATATTATTTTTTGTCCTTAATCCTGATCATCATATGCTCACTTTCAGCATTTCAGGTTCAACAGTTGTCTTCCAGATCTACCTTTGTCCCCACTACTTAGAGGTGGCCTGCTGTATTCTCCATTCTTTGAGCTATTTTGTCTAGCTTATTTTTATTTCAGGAAAGTCCTACTCTGTTTTCTTCCGAAAGTTATTGGTCTTTTGAACTGTTGTTAGTATTTGGTGCAGAATTTCTGAGAGGCATCTTCTGCTACAGTTCTCACTAAGGAACGGTCATTAATTTCCCTCTTTAGGACATGCTCCCATGATTCAGGCACATTACTGCCATTAGGAGAGTGTCTTAGAAGTATTGGTGGTTTTGTCAAGTTTATCCTAACCGTCTTGTCACTTATACATCACTCCTGCCCATTTACTGACCTTACTACTTGACCATCTAATTGTATAATTGTATTGGTACATGGGGCCACGACTGATGGCACCAAATCTGCTCCACCACCCTTAGCTGATGGATTACGTGATAGATCGGTCATTAATCCTATGGTGTTCTCTTGAGTTTCTCTCTCAGTATACCCCCTTAGGCCATGGCTGCTACTCTCAACGTTTCACAAATTACTCTCATCTGGTGTGTCTCCTTTAGGCACTCCCAAACCCTCTACAGGATCCATTGTCAAACTGAAGGTTGGACTCTTAATGCTGTTATCCACTGGTCATACAATTATTCCAACAGAAGACACTTTTACTACACATGCCATTTATATGGTCATTGAGCCATCCAATTCCCAATCAACCTTTCAATGGAGGCGGTTTTTGTGCAACACTCTTGCCCTGCCCTTTCCCATTTCAGGGAGCTATCTGATCTTGTCACCACAACGATCTTTAGTTTTGTTTTTAAGTGCTCTGAGAAATTCTGTCTGCCCTCCTTTGACCTTGATTGTCTCTACACTTAATTTTCCAGCACTGCTTGTTAATTTCTTTTGCTTGGTTAGCAGCTCCTTCTTCCTCTCCATCATGACTGTGCTGACATTACATGAACCTGGCTGGTGCGGGCATCTATCTAGGGCTTCTTCTAAGATGTCAGGAGTGGCGCAGTCCGCACATACAGACTCTTGCTACACGCTCTTACATACTGTAGAGCCGTCTGTGAGACACTGGTCGCCCTCCGCATCAGTCTATATTGCTTGATGTATCGCAGGATGCTCCGCCTTTACCACATTGGCACTGACCAGCTCTATCTCCATTGCCGTCATACTGCCGATCCATGAGATCCAGATTTTGCCTCCACTATCAGCTGACTCCCCTTCTCAAATCAAGGACGGCCACAATTGGCAACAATCGTGTCAAAGCAATTTCTGAGGACCTCCTGTCTACACAAGACTGTCTGCCGCCCAGACCCTCAGATTCACTGGATCATGTACTTTGCATGATGCGCTCCTCCTCTTGCTAGCTGGCTTAAAATATTGCTGAAGTAAAGTTAGGCTGAGCCTTAGAGGAAGTCTGTTGTGTCATCTGTTCCATTGCTATGTTAATTTGCCCTCCGTCAAACAGCAAGTTCAAAGCCTAAGACACAAGCGGCCTCTGACATGACTCTGTGACTGCTATCTTCCTTTAGCTTGTACGTGGTCATTTATACATTTTTTTTTTGCAAACAAATGCATACTATGGCGACAAGTTTTTAAATAAAATTACTTAAATATTTTCAAGCTTACTGCAAAAACTTTTTTTTTTTTAAATTGAACCTTGTCAAGGCCAGGCCTGTTGGCTTTGCCAATTCTCATTAAATATGGGTCTTGAAGGATCCATACAAGTGAAAAGAAAACAGCTTGTGCTTTTTACCAAATCTTAAATTATCAGCAGTCACCAACAAGGATTTATTTAATGATATTTAGTTGGGTTGTAAAAGCCATTGTAACATCATTCGCTTGGGAGGCCCTTTAATGAAATTGACCATGTAAGATGAGGAAAATCAACTATTTCTCCCCTCAAAACTATTTAATTTATTACCTGGTGACAGTGATTATAAAGCAAATGTTCTATGTTTCCGAAATCCATACTTTGTTGGATGCCAACAATAAGGCAGAGCTTAATTGCCCCCAAGTAACATATTTGGCTCTAACCAAAGCAAGAATGCGTTCATGGTTTTTCAGGATGGCGTGTTTCTTTCAGCTGAAGGACTGGGATTTTGTTGCAGTATTTATTCTCCTTTAAATACGCACACTTATCCACCTGTTGAGTGCATGCATTTAAGAGCGAGCATAGGATAGTTAAGACAAGTAGAACGTTGTTGAGGAAGGTGTTCCCATCGGTAAAAATTTGCCGACGTGTGGTATGCCTTCTAACAAAGATTTTTGTTTTTAAATGACCGCCTCTGTTAGATAAGGGTGAATTTCTTATATTCCAAAGTTCCCGATTTGTTCTTGAATAGTGAGTTCTTTACCACACGAGTTAATCAACGTGTCAGAAAATGACTTGTTTATCCTTCCACAGGTTTAGGAGGCTTTTAAATTTGTATTTATTAATTTGCATATGCTGAATTATGGTTCTTTCAAGCATTTAACGTCTCCATTAACACAACTCTTTTGATTATTTTAAAGTAACATACAAAAAACGAAACGCGCACACACACACACTCGCTGCCTGTTTACGCGTACCAGTTAAAATACAACGGCATCTGTTTACAACACACAAGTGAGGATGTTCTTTTCTGAAGTGCATTATTCAAGAGAAATATATAAAAACATTGTGTATTCATCGGACATATGATTCTAAAATGTGTTGTTCTTTTAAATGCAAAGTAAAATCAGCAGCTGCTTCCAAAATTAAGAGTTCTATATAACAATTCTAAACTATTTCTTTTTAGTAATGTAATTTTATCTACGTTTAAATTCGATACCATACAAAATAGTATGGTTAAGCTTTAAGCGACTTATATCAAGTTAAGCCTATTTGTCTACTCTTTAATAAGTAGGTTAGTTAGAAGAGTATTCCATAAGTTGCTTTCAAAGTCTCCCTAGCAATGTTCTTACATAAACATGAGTTAAATCTCACTTACTAAACATGAGTTAAATCTCTTGTAGTAAGCGTGGAATAGAAATTACTTTAATTCATATATGTAGAGGTAGTATTTCATACAGTGCTTTATTTTCCTTTTTTAAACTAAACTTTAACCACTTTAAAACATTAGAACATACCTAAAGGTCATCACTGTCCTATTTATCTTCATGCATTTTTCAACTTCTCTCTTGCAGTTGTCGTTACCCTTTCAACTTCTATTTTAATTGGTAAATAATGTCTTTCCACCCTCAGGTCAGATTAAAACAGCTGAACCGTTCATTGTTGGAAACTATTGAATGCTATTTACATATTTCTCCCAGTTGTTTATTATCACTATCTATCCCCACCCTTATTAAAATAGTTTGTGCCTTTAAAATAAAAAAAAAACATGTTGCTAAAGCCTGACGTGTTTTTGTTTATTTCCAATAACTGGGCAGTGGCAGCTTTGAAACTGGTAGAGCATAATACTTGAAACACAGAAAAGGTGATGGGAGGCTGCTTGCAATAAGTCTAACCACTGACAATCGCTCGGGGTAGTACTTCAACCCATCGTTCTTTTGCTCACCATGCCACCTCTGTTTGGACCCAGGCATATGCAAATCAGTCTTGACCCTACTCCTTATGGGAACAGTCAAGCCCGAGCTGCCAAGCTAGGTCTTCCCTGTACCGGAAAACAAGCAACCCAGGACCGGGTTGCGCTAGTTATGAGCTCATCAGCTGGGGACAGCTTGATTCCAGTGACACAGAGAGACTAATACTTGCCATGAATTCCAGCGAGCGAAGCGAGCAAACCCAACTTATTCTAGGAGTTTTCAGAAGGTGCTCAAAAACCTAAAGTTCTGAAAGGGCACTCATTAAATATTGAAGTAATTTCATGGTTTGCCAGGACAGTGGGCCTCCCTGCATGTTAACAATTACACCTCTTGTGCCAGGGTGAGCATTTTATCATGGTTGCTCCCTTATGCCAAAAGTTACAATAGGCCAGTGGCAGAACTCTGCCATTGACTGCATCCATATATCATGTTGTCAAAAATTACTTCTAATATGTCATGGGCCGTATTTTTTATTATGGTTGCCTGCCTGCTCCTCCCCTCCCCTTCCCACCCAAACCCCCCAGTATACGGTGGTTGTTCTCCCTGAAGCAAAGAATTATCTGCTGTATGTTAGCGCCAGCATTTTGCTATGGGTTGGCATTCAGTCTGCATTGGTGCTTGTTTGTGCATATCGGTGAATGTTGCATGCCTCCTTGTGCATGCTCTAAATTATGCCAAACTATTATCTTTCTATGAAACACCATGTGCGCCTTGACACCAGCTTGGTTTTAGCACTCTATAAATACCTGATTTGATTTTGTTTGGTTTTTATGCCATTCCACGCTGCTGTTTATTTAGTAAACATTTGATGTGTGCTTGTTCCTTTCCACATTAAGCTGCAAAAATCATTCAGCTTGTTGTGCATTTAGATTATTGCATTGCTAGTTTGCTGTGAAAATAAAATCCTAATGCACTTTATCAAATTGGCACTCCTAGGTTACAAATGGTGTGGGTATTTATCATGAACCGAATGAATATTCAGACCAGTTCCTCTACTCAGCGAAGACGGATGATTCTTGGAATTGTCATTTTACTTCTTGTTGATGTGATCTGGGTAGCCTCTTCTGAATTTACTTCGGTGAGTAGTATTTAATCTTACCTTAAATAATAAAAAATTGTGATATGCTTGAATATGTTGAAAGCTTCCTTAAAGTGAGAGTGATTGAAGTGACGTATTGATACATGGCCAAATTATCTAACAGTGCTAGCCAAGTTTTACCGCATGGCAAATTATGATAACGAAGGAAAGAAAATGCAGTTGTGCGACCTTCTTATCTACTACACATGTTAGTCCCTTTTCTGCAGGGTTGCAAAAGCAATTGTCTAGTCTAGAAACCAACTCTGTTTCATCAGTGCTGTCCTCAAGAGATCTCTGCGCATATGGGCAAATTATTTCTTGTAATGAAAATACAATGCATTGTTGGACTTGTAAGTAGATAAAACTAGATGTACCCGCTTTACACGTTCAAAGGTCTTTTCTTTTTTAGCTATTTTACATCCCCCAGAGGTTAGTACATGGATTAATCCATTAACACACCGTTGGGCTGCTTAATGCACACCTGAACAGCTTTCTGAAATGGAACAGCCTTGTAGCTTAGTTTCTCAGTTAAACATTTATGTTCTGCCTCTCTCCCTCTAAAAGACAGTTCAGTATTTATCCAGAATTTATTCCATCAGACCTATAAAACCAGGCATAAAATATTTGGAAGTTTTCTAAATGTTGGAGCAATCACAAAATCACAATTCCTAGAACAATCTCAAAGTCACTTTTAATGGATCAACGAAAATATTGTATAAAATTCTATAGTATTGCATGCAACTGGGGCACATACTCACTTGATATTTGTCAAGTGTTATTGTTATTATTATCATTATTATTAACTGCAAAAACTAACTGGACAACAATGCTTTTTGTCCAAACAGCCCTTGTTCACATAGAGGTGGCTGCAGTCTTTGTTCCTTTATAACCCTTGCAATAAAAATGAACAGACTCCCAAAAACTTATTTTTGGAAATTACTCATTATATACATAAAACAGGCAGTGTTTGACTAATCCGAGTAAAACTTTAAAGAAATTTGAGTTTGGGTTTGACGTGACAAGCCTCTTGCAGGTCCAGGAAGCGGAGAGTGGTGGGATTTAAAAAATTAAAAAAAGGGAGGGGGGGGAGGGTAAAAAAAGTTATTTTAACTTCCATAGAATTGCTTACTGTCCACTACAGAAAGAACAGTTGATCAGAATTGCACCTAAACTGAAGGAGGCCTTTACTTGAGGAAGTGCATTTGCCGATCCGTAGAGTTGTGTGTTTTTTTTTTTTTTTTTTTTTGAAGTTAGTGATCGAAAAGTGGCTTGGGAGGGCCTGAAATGTATGTGACCTGTCGATCAAGTTAAAGATACCTGAACCGTTAGTCTCCAAATGGTCCGCAACCTGGGTTTGCAGACCATACGCAGGTCCAAATCAATTCTTAAATGTGATTGGACAAGTGTTTTTCTCCCGTTGTTCCTGACCCCCTGGTTGAGAGGTGTGAGAGAAGTCGAGGGAACCCCCAATGTAAAATAAAATTTAAAAAACTGATTTTGCAGAATGGTTTTTGATTCCTGCTTGTATTAGTTATGCAAAACACAATTTGATAATCAGGCTTTATATTAGTGGATTAACAAGTGGATTCAACCAGGACAATACGAATTACATTTGGAAGGGCAACAACATCCATCGTAATCAATTAAAGTGAAAAAATATTAGTCTGTGATTTCCATACTACTATTTTGTCAATTTAATTGTGTATATTCTTATGAAGACCCGTTACATAGTAAATATATTAATTTTGGTTTGTTCTTCCTTTTTAGAAATACATGTAACTGCCATGTAAATAAAGGGCCCCTGAAATGCATTGGTGCAAAGGAGCGTTCATTTTAAATATTACAATATAATGAATTCTTAATGTGTGGCATATGGAGCAATAGGAAAAACACTTCAGAATTTGATTAGTGTGTCTTGATAATACCCATTGCTTTCCCAGGTTTAGGGATCCCATCCTCTTTGTGCTTTGCTCTTTGCAAAATTGTTTCAATATTATGCTAAAGAGGAGAGTGCAATCATAATGCATCCATTAACTGTATGAAATTCCCAAGCAAGCCATGTTAAGCTCCCGCAAATAGAATTCAGCATATCGATATGACAATAACATGACTACCAAATCAAGAAAAAATACCTCCGCCAAAAGCATTTTTAAAGTATGAGCCAAAGGTTTTGTCTTTAACCTTACACAAAACCAAATAGACTAACGACCTTTGGCTAGTGATATCCCAATCCGAGCTGTAACATTAGCCACAAATCCCTGGGCCACAAGAGGTAGCAGCCCCCATTTTAGGCTTGGGGACAATTACTGCATAGGACGCAGATGGACCTCCAAAATTATGTTTAGGCCTCATACTTTCTGACGTTCTGGCTACAGCTGACTTGCTTTCGGCAACCTGCACCCCCCAAAAGCCAGATACAGCAATCTTGTTACCTAGTAATCGATGGATATAACCTTTTCCCCTTCTTTGACCATCTCATAGGAATTAAGCCATCTAATTAAGAACTGTCCCATTTAATCTCGGCTAAGGTAGGTTACTAAAATTGAATAGATGATGAATATGATTTAAAGCACATACCTAAATCGTGTCCCTGAAGAATGTCACATATTTTCATCATTTTCTGTTAAAACTCTAAAGGATAGGGGCCCAGATTAGTATGTCTTTAAAGTTCTCTTGTGTGCTGGTATGATCTCTGTTAGAAACCTTGCTCTTTCCTCCTCCACCCCAACTCTCTGCATTTATAGTTCCCCTTCAACCCTACCCTTGTGATTCCTGCACCTTTGTGACAGATTTGTTTTCTTTTATATTCTGAATTTGCTACATCTTGTTTTCCAATCCTGTGCTACTCTTTTTCTGTGTTGCAATCATAAGCTCATTTTAAAACGGCTGCAGCAACATTCCATAAGTAATCCCAAAACATAGTTAAAAAATTCAAAGAGTTAGTTATTGCAATTATCTATGATCTTGGTTAAAAGGGGAATTCAATAAGGCATCAGGAAACTTAAAACAACATAACCACCCAGTTTTCCAGTTTTTTTGCCGTGAGCTTTAACAATTTGGTAAGATTGCAACTCAAAGAAGTATTTGTGGCCTTGATTAAAAAGTACTCTTAGCAGCACCCTCTTCTCGATCAGCAGACCAAGACACACACAGGTTATGTGAATGATGTTTTCCTCCCCAGTTTTACACAGTCTGCAACAAACCTTTTTTTAGTGTCCCGGAGCCATGGAAGTGCTGTAGCAAGACCTAGAAGGAGGCCAGAGCGGTATCTGATAAAGTGCTCTTTTAGATGCCTGGACCACTCGGACACCAAATAGGGCAGGGGTTTAAGAGTTTTTTAGTCATTTAAAATCATCCAGGCTTGAGATCTGGTTGAAAGAGCCTCTTTCTCTTTAAGCACAGAGATTTTTTTCATCTTGCCTTGAATCTTTTTCTTTTTTTAATGGCTCTGGAGGCAGGGACCTTTCCCATAATGATCGAACACCCAGTTCGTCAATGGGTGAGTCTCTAGATACAGACTGGAAGGCACATTTTTACTTGTTTGAACTTCATGACAAAGAGCTTGGCATAGTTGGGTTGCAGACAAAGACTTTATTCTTTTTCATGTTTTAATGTAGCCCCCTTTTCACGTAATTGATTGGTTTATTAGACCGAACTTGAGCCTTATCTTGGCGGGCGAAGCATTGGGGGGAGACGGAAAAGCAATTTGAATATTTTCGTAGAGATCATATTTGAAATTGCCACATCTCTACCTCGAAGTGCCTCGTTTCCGTAAGAGGTGCTCAGTGATCATTTCGCTGCTATTACCTATAGCAGTGGCAGGTAACTTGGATCTGTAAAGTGCGGAATGCGAGGAGTAGCATGTTACCCTTCCTCTGCAGGTCCAGCCTGTGCTGGTGGAAGGAGCCCTTGTCATCAAATAATACTCCAAGGTAGCTATACGTTTTCACAGTCTCCAGTTGTTGGCCTTGTAAATACCATCTGTGCCTAATAATCGTTTTGCTCACTTCCATGACCTTGATTTTCTTCTGATTTATTAACATGCCAATGACTGCTGATTAGTGTGATAGCTTGTCAATGAGACGTTGCAAACTGATTTTTGTTTGGCTAAGGAGAATAACGTCAACTGCATACAGAAGATTCAAGATGTGCATGTCTCCTAATTTAGGGGGGTGTGCGTTTACTTGATTCAGGGCAGGGGTCAAGTCAGCCAAAAAGAAGTTAAACAGGTACGGCGCTAGTACACATCCTTGCTTTAAACCATGAGAGGTTTCTATTTTCCTAGTCAGAAAGCGCCATCTCATATTCTCACTCTTGCCTAGGTACCTGTATATAACAGCTATAATGCTTTTAGAAGTCAAGCAGGGATGCCCCAGTGTGCCAGTTTTTGCCAGAGAAGGTTACGAAGCACACAGTCGAATGCAGCCTTAAAGCCCACAAAGCAGAGATAGATCTGTTGCTTATTCAACTTTTGTTTATCCATAATTTCCAAAAGTGGTAGAATGTTGGTTGCCGTGCCAGCCCCTTGTACAAACCCAGATTGGTTAGGAGGAATAATATGTTTTTCTTCTGCCTAGGGCAATAGATCTGTTAGAAGAAGACCTGCGAAGTTCTTTGCTTCAGTGTGTAATAGCGTAATGAGATGGTAGTTTTCTGGTCGGTGGCGGTCACCTCCTTTAAAAATGCGGGTAATTGAAGAGCCTTTCCTTGAGTCTGGAATAGTTTCTAGTTGCAGAGCATATTGAAAATTACTGACAAGCTGGCCACCCAAAAGGCAGAGTTTGTCTTGTACAGTGCTTATGGAATTCCATTCGGACCTGGTGCCACTTTTGGTTAGATTTACATACTTGCTCTTCAGAAAACTATCATTGAGTACCGTTTTGTCAGTCTCTTCCCAATTCTGCCCAGATTGCTGGTTAAGATCTGTCCTTATTATGCAAGGTCCTTTTGTCATTTCTATCACAAACTCTCTGCTATCAACTCTGAGTTTTGCTTTCTTATTGTCCCGCGGCCTTTTCCCCTCCTGTCAGTGATACATTTTTAGAGTCCTCCTCTGGTCTTGCATCCTCAAGATAGCAAAACAGGTACCTAGAAAAGTTGCGGGTGACTCTGATGTCTGAAGAAAGCAAGAAAGAAGCAACTGTTCCTTTTAGCCATTGATGGTTTGCAGCACACGCAGGTCTCTAATTTATCCCACTTAGGGTGAGAGTGAAACATTCAATAACCGGGGAATAAATTACTTCAGTTACGAGTTGAGAATGCCTCTTCAAGTCAGACTTGCCCCTCTTCAGCGATGTTATTTGAAATTAAAAAGTGGAAAAACAAGAAGGGAGCGGAAAAGACAAAGCCAGTGTTTGCAGAATTGCTCATTTATCACTGGTACCTCAACAGTACTACAAGTTGTCCCAACCAACCGTTTCTTTCGTACCTCTTCAGAGAGACTGTGTAATAACTTTGGAACTAGGATCTGTTGTACACTTTGGGTGAATATATTTTCTATAACTGCCAAAGGAAAGGCAATACAAAATGTAGTTAAGAAAATCAAAAATGCTTGATTGTGCATTCAGCGTATCCTGTTGGTGATTCGGTTTCATGTGCTCATAGAACTTTAGACCTACTTTTCTGCCTCGACTTCTGAGGACTGAATCGTTTGTATGAACAACTAGCTATTACTTCTAATCAAGGATGATCGATGTGTGCAGAGTGTAAGTGCTTACAGTTGAAAAAATCGAATTTAAGAAGAGCTTATTGGCTGCTTAGAATGAAGGTGGGAAGTGATTGGAATACAGCACTAAATACCGCCTTTAGCCGTTTTGAATGTAGAGTGATGCAATTTGATCTCAGCAGTCTATTTTTCAGAGGTTTGTGAATAGAGTATTTGTCTTGAACCTTTGTGTAGTGGTGTGCATAAATGAACATTGTGACTTCAGTATTAAATCTTTTGAAAACTAATCTTTTGATACGCAAATCAGAAAAATCTGAATTTAAAAGGAAGATTTTTGGTATCCCTGAAACAGAAGGATATTTACTTGGATTAAAATGTAACCTAGGTAGAAAACTGTCCTATTAGATCGACCTTCAACAGTATGTGTAAAAGAGAGTGTTTTCTTGAGTTTTCCAAATTTCACATACCAGTCCTTGAAAAATGTTCAAGTTAAACATCTGACATCCTACAGACAGTGATCAAGCAAATTTCCATATTTTACGTTTTATAGAACCCATTTAACAGAACACCTATATTGAGACATCCTAATTGTATGAAACAAATAACCTTTAAAACTGATTCTTCCAATTGAGAGAGGGTGTTGTATTATTACACGTACAAGAGGATGATCATTTGGAATACCTGGCCTTCTTTTATTCTTGGACATTAACACCCTGCAAACAACTTTACCCTGTTATTGGGCGTGATTTTATGTCCTGAAAGAAGCCTGTTGAGAATACATTATGCTTTTATGATCTCAAGCCTTTTGAGATCCATACATACCACCCAAACCGTCAAGTCCTTCATATTGTCCTTTAAGCTGGTGAGCCCATTTCATTCTCCAACATGAAATGAAATGAAAAAAATGTATATAGCGCACTATACCCGAAGGTGTCAGAGCGCTGAGGGACGACATTCTGCTGCATTCTAAAAATGCCCCGAGAGATACTAGAAAGATTAAGTGGAGAAAAGCCATGCTTTCAAGTGTTTTTTAAACATGGCCAGTGAATCTGTTTCAGCAATGTGCCCAGACAAGGTGTTCCATAGTTTGGCCACAGCCACCGAAATGGAACGGCCTCCCCTCTGGCCTGCTGAAATCTGGGAATTTTCACCTTCTTATGGAAGGAAGATCTTTGAAGCCTGCTAGGCGTGTACCAGCGAGAAAGAGTATTAAGTTGTCTTGGTCCCTTTTGATGCAGGGCAAGGAAGACCATGCAGAGAGCCTTGAAGGTGAACCTCTTTGACTGGAAGCCAGTGGAGAGAGGAGATCCCTTCTCTAACAGAGAGGCTTCTGATGATGTTGTGGACAGGGCTAGCAGCCGCATTCTAAATGGCCTGTAGCTTATTGAGGCTAGAAGCTTTGATGTTGAGATACGAGTTACAATAGCCCAGTCCTGAGGTGACAAGCGCAATAGTGACTGATTGTCGTAGCTCTAAGGGGATATATGGGAAGTTCTTTCTCAGGATCCTAATGATGAGAAAACGGGTGCTCACTTAAGTTTCTGGCTAACTTGACCGAAGTGGAATGGGGTCCGAAGTCTTCCGGCCGCCAAATGTTGGACCAGATGGTTTCCTGAGAGCCAAACACCAAAACCTCAGTCTTGTCAGCATTTAGTTTTAAGGCGTTCTCCTTCATCCAGTCACTGATGCTGGTCATGAAGAGATTGAACTTTTCTGCAGCAGACTTCAGGTCGTTCGAGATAGACACGATGATCTGGGCGTCATTTGCATACAACAGTACTAGGAACCCAACGGGGCACTCCAAATTGAAGACTGAAAGCTTCCACCCTAAATCCCCCACAGCGGACAATTTGAACTCTGTTGGCCAGTAAAGAATGGAGGAGCCTCAGGGCAGCACCGCACACACCGACTTGCTGCAGACGTTGGAACATCTGTGCCGGTGATACAGTGTCAAAAGCTGCAGACAAATCGAGCATCACCAAGAGGCCCACCCCACCCAGGTCCACCTGGCGACTGATATTGTCTGCAGTCACGATGAGGGCAGATTCTGTACAGTGTCTGCTTCTGAAACCATTATGCAAAGGATCCAGAATGTTATGTGAATCAATAAATGTAACCCATTCCTGGTTGAAGAATTTTTCGAGAATCTTTGCTGGGGCTGGTAGCAAGGATATGGGGTGGAGGTTCTTCAGATCTTCAGGATTCACATTAGGTTTTTTAGAAGCGGGGTTTCAATTGCTTCCTTCCAGGGTGCCTGGAATAATCTAGATTGCAGAGTGATAGTGAAAACATTCTGCAAAAAGTCAGCCACCAGATTTGGGGCCAGTTTGAGAATTGTGAGTGGACAGTGATCCATGGAGAACCTGATTTTATGCTCCGCAGCAAGTCCTTTGTTTGCTGCAGGGAAATAGGGCGGGGGTGGTTTGAATTTTGAGAGGTGACTGGCCTGAGAGTTCCAGGAAGCAGTTTTAGGAACACACTCGCAGATAGATTGAAGGCTGAATAGGTATTCAAAATGTTGTCCTGGAAGAATAGTGCTACCCTGTCACAGAAGTCTTGGGATGACTTCAGAGCATCCTGGGAGGGAGGAGTGGACAGTTTTTTCACTACTTTGAAAAGTAGCTTAGAGGAATTGTTGGTGGCCCTGAATTTCTCTGTGAAAAAGGACGATTTGGGCAGTTGGTGGCTTCTTTGTAGGGCAGTAGGAGGACTTTGTTTCTCTGTTCCCCATGGCTATAATTAGTCTTCCATTTCCTCTCTTGTCGATAGAAGTCTTGTCGTAGGCCCTTGTGTTCATCAGAGAACCAGGGCACTGACGGTTTACAACTGGTCACTTTTTTAACCCTAAGGGTGGCGATAGTATCCAGAGCAGCTTTGATCCATGCTCGGAAACCTTCTGCAGATTATACAAAGGAGTTGTCTGGTCTGGCTCTGGTATGGTTAAGCTCCTATTCTAGTAGGCTCTCAGAAGTGATCTTACTGACATTTTTTCTAGTTATTGCTGTCCCAGGTTGCCCCAGGTGTGGGCCTTGAGAGACTGATATTAAATGTGATTGCCTGATGGTCAGCCCAACTAAGGGTATGACCACGGTCAATAGATAGGTCATTGTGATTGGTAAATATACCATCAAGGGTATGTCCGGCAGAAAGGGTGGGGAAGAGTACCCGCTGCGTAAATCCAAAGTTGGACATCAATTCAAGAAGGAAGGCAGTGTGGTTACCTGAGGAGTCATTAAAATGAAAGTTAAAATCCCCCAAAATGGTGAAGTGATTGTGCACCATGAATGGCTCCAGTGTCTGGCACCAGAGCTCTGGAAAAGTAGCCTGTATACCCAGAGGACGGTATACTAGAAGACCTGAGGTGTTATTGACAGTGAGCTTGAGTCCTACGTGCTCATGGTCACAGGCTCCAAGGTACTGCAAACATGTCACGTGCTATAATGGCCAGACCGCCTCCTCTACTGCCCTGGTGGTCGAGTCTGGAGATAGTATACCCTGATGGGACAGCATCCACCAGATCAGGACCCGAGTCCGCTCTGGCCCAGGTTTCTGTAATGAATAACAATCCAGGAACAGTGCAAGGATCAGGTTGTGAGTTTCATCATCATCATCATATATAACTTTATTTGGATCACAAAGATCTTAAAAAGTACACAGCACAAGAGGAATAAAATTCAGGGTATAAAAAAGACAATTTCATATTTTTGTTTTAAAAGACATAAGAGCCATAAAATAGTTTAAAAAGCAGGGAGAATAAAAACAGGTAGAAAATACAGTACTTCATACAATACATTTTGAACGCTTAATCCACAGTGCAGTACCAATATCTGTCAAGGCCATAAACTATTACTCTGTGTGTGTCAGTGCACAAGATTCTCAGCACCTCAAGGTTATGGCCAGGGCCAACCATTCTACATAACGGAATTATCAATTTTTCCCTCGGGGATGTATAGTATGGGCAGAAAAAAAGTAAGTGCACAATGGATTCTCGGCAGGCTTTGCACGAGGGACAAAGATCATCATTAAAAGCATTACAGCGCCACTTAATCTAAAACAATTTTGTGGGTAAGGTCTTGTAGCGGAACTGTAAAAATAGTTTGCGTGCCAGAGGGGGAACAATTTCATCGATGGTATCATCCTCGAAGCGAGGTACAAACTTAAAATTAAGGAATTCATGAGTCAAACTACCCTCCGGTTTTGCCAAGTCTTTTCGAGTGATGATTCTCAGAACATCGCTTTGAGCCTAGCCCTCGGAATGAGGGCCAAACTTTCTGGATTTGACCAGAACGCCTCCATCCCAGGACTCCCCAATAAATCTCTCAAAGAGCTGAACCAAGGGATCGAGGTTACCTGGGGGAGTTTCAGAAGGCCAGATAGAGCCTCACGATAAGATGTGAGCTCCTCCACGGACCACAGCCTGTACCAAAACATGAGTAATTTGTAATTCAGCTTGTGGGCCAGCTGTCTATGGACAAGATCCAAGTAAAGGGGGGTCAGAGGGGTACTAGAGGGGAGGTCTAACAATGATCTAAGAAAGCGATTTTCAATACTAGACAAACAGTTTGTATTGCCCGTGCCCCAAAGTTCTGCTTCATAAAGGGCCCCCCCTAGAACCTTGATGTTGTAGATTTCCAAAGCTGGTGCTTTTTGCCTGGACAGTGTTTTTCTGTGAATTTTACTAATTTTTACTATGTGGGTGGCCCAGTGTATTGATGAGGTCAAACGGATACCTAAATAATCAAAGACATCAACTTGCTCCAGTTTACTACTACCAACAAGCACGGGTCTTTAGGAAGGTTTGGCCATTCCTCTAGTAAAAATCATATATTTAGTTTTGGCCTCATTTAGCACTAAGCCCCGTTCATCACAGAACCTTGTAAAGTCGTTCAAGAGTTGTTGTAGACCCTGCGGGGATTTAGAAATTAGGAGGGTATCATCATCAAAAAGAAGGGCCGCTGCTCTTCTAATGCCGATTTTAGGGGCATCACACCCATCTCTATCTAAAAAGTCAACCACCCCATTAATAAAAAGAGTAAAAAGTGTGGGAGCTAACACACATCCCTGTCTCACTCCGCGTTGGACTGGGAAGGCTTCCGTAACTTGATTGTTCTCCCCCCACCTGACCTGTGCAGTGTTAGATGAGTGTAAACTAATTAAAACATCTAAAAGGTTTCCCGGCAAACCCATCTCTTTTAAAACTCTCCAAAGGCTAGCTCGGGGGACTAGCTCGAACACAGATCGTAGATCAACAAAGGCTACGTAAAGCTTCCCTCCCTTAACAGCAACTTCCTTCCAATAAATACAGAGGAGGCGAAAAGCCTGATCTAGAGTACTAATTTTTGCGCGGAATCCCACTCAGAATTCGGGACTCTAGGATCCAATCCTGGATCCTACCTAAAATCTGTTTGCAAAACATTTTCTGGAGAGAGTCAATAAGGCTTATGGGCCTGTAGCTAGCCGGCTTGGCTCTGTCCCCCTTCTTGTAAATGGGGACTATTTCTGCTATATTTCACGAAGGGGGGATAGCAGCACCAGACGTAATAGAGTTAGTAAGCAAATCTATATAAGAGCCCCAGAGAGTTATGTCCTCTCTGTACAGATCGTTAGGAATTCTATCAGGGCTGGGGGCACGGGCTGGGACACACGAGCGAATTGCTGCTTGTGTTTCCTCTATAGAAAAAACCAGAGCATCACCCTCTCCACCGGGGACCTCCCCCCACCTGACACTAACTTCATCTATTACTGTGGTGCCTGATTCATAAAGGGAACCATAGTGTGCTACCCTATCCTCAGGCTGAACTGTAAATTCCAGGACCGACTTGTTACCCTTGAGCCAGTACGCTGCTTTGCTCCAGAAAGTCGTGGAGTCTTTGGCCGTCAACACCCTCTGTAGGGAGGACCACAAGGAACCCTCCCAGTTCTTCTTGGCTGTCTCCATTACCTGCCTATACTTGGCTCTACATACCGCTACCTCAGGGCGTGCTTTCAGTTTTACTGCACGTACAAGCGCCCCCTTCGCATTCCTGCAGTCCTGATTGTACCATGCAACATGGGAATCAAACCTCAGATGTGTGCAATTTCCCGCATCTTTTTGGACTTTACGCGGTTGACTTAGCATGCCCCTAATCTCATTGTATAGTAACTCGTGGCGGGATCCCAGAATCTTCACAACATCGTTAGTAGGGTGTTTGACTAGCTCATCTAGTTCCAGACGAACTTTGCCTTTTACTGCATCAAGGGCCCCTGGATGTTCCTCCACCCAGACCCATCTAATTGATCTCTGGTTATTCGTAATAGAAAGGACACCCAGGTCCGGACTACCCCTAATGTCAGGCTCTTGAGTGCCCTGCTTGATAAAGGTTAGGGGAAGGGCATTATGGTCGCTGTCGGTTCTTTTGACCACTGCCATATCATCGACTAGGGGCCAAAGTTTGAGGGCGACCAAACAATAGTCAATTCTGCTGGTATGGCCAGGTCTATTAAAAGTAAAATCTCCTTTTGGATCAGAGTTCGTTCTCCCATTTGTGGCTCTCAGATCATGCTGCAGCGTATGAGCCAACACCTGGCCTCCTCTCTTTGTCCACCTGACTGTAGGGAGATCTAACTGTGGAATATGCCACTCACGATCCCACTCCTCAGTCAAATCTGGCAGAGTGTGGGCAAGAAGTTCTGAGGTGCAGTTAAAATCACCCGCCACTAATACAGGAACATTATCTGAGAATTGGGACAGGGCATGGTCTACGATGTGGATCGTGTTGTTTTCCTCTGAACCCCACACCACTCTGTTATATACATTAAAAATCCTAATTTTCCAACCATTGTAAAGAATCAGCTCAAATGCTAATATATCCTGCGATTCAACGTGGAGGAGCTTGACCTTGGACCCCAGTGCACTTTTGACCCAGACTGCTAAACCTCCTGAGGGTCTACCCATCTCTTTCCTAGTGGCATTGAAGCCATAGGCAGAAAAAACACTTCTGTGTGGAGTGTACAAACTCCAGGTTTCCTGAAATAAAATCACGTCATGGGAGTCCACAAAGGAGCACCATTCTGGGTCAGCTAATAGCTTAGAAATCCCTGCCACATTCCAGACAAGAAGCCTTAGAGAGTGATCGGCGGAATCCCCCCCCTTCCGCAATACCAGGAAAGATGGGAACCCTGGCCCTGCTTGTGTCCACAATGATTGGCTCGCAATAGGCCTCAAGAGTGGATACCAGGCCTAGAGACAGTGGGGCTACTTGTAGGGGCAGGTTTGGTGATGGCCCTAGAGACCCTAAGTTATTATTTGGGGGCATCCGGTCCTCGGGCTGGAGTCATCTTTGACCTCTCCACTCACCCATATTGCATGTGAAGAGTCCTGCTAAGGCGGGTCTGGGGAACACTAAGTCTGGTCTTGCTGAGGGTTTATATCTGATGGAAATTAGGGAATTCACAGGGGAAATCGTGCGGGAATCAATCGACAGTAGTCCAGGTACCATATCCTTATCAAAGAAAGTGACTACGATCATATCCCATGATGACCCTGGAGGGGGCAGTCTTTCTACAAACTTAATATCATCTCTAATGATTGCGTAACAGTGTAGGGTGGACCTAAACCAGTGAATGACCTTGTTTTAAAGTGAGTCCTGATCTTCGTGTCCAACCATAGAGGGTTTGGGAACCTCTGTGAGGTAAACCAAGGCTTGGTTACCCTGTTCGCTGGATCTAGTATAGACACCATCCCTCACTGCCCCCTTTCCCAATACCCCCCCATGGTCTAGCTTGGGGGTGCACCCTTCATCTAATGTGACCTCGCCTCGATCTATGATCCTACGCCCATCCCTGCCTTGGCCGACACCTCGCAGATTTTCTGTCGTTGAATAAAATGTATCACTGGAACGGTGATCTCTAGTGCTTAGGGGGGGTGGATGTGAGCGCCTAATGGCAACATTGTGTGATGGTCTGACGTTACCCAAGCTACGGAGTCCCGGGCACCTATCTTCAACTCCCTTTACAGCCGTGGACGGGAGAGCTATCGGGGTCTCTAATGGAGCCACCTTCCCACAATTTACCATCTCTGTTAAGCTGACAACCTCCACTCTAAGTGCGGCAACCTCATCTCTTAATGTCTCAATTAATGATTTCAGGGCCTGTATCTCACTTGCAGGAATTTTGCAATTTCCCTCAGAGTCAACTGTCCCAACCCCTAGCGTCCCAGCTTCCTCATTTGCAAGAACATCAAATCTATTATGACACTCAACTTGTGTAACATACGCTGCAACAGAAGAATCTCTTGACTCATTACAGGATAGGAGGGCGGCTGGTCCGGTTTCCAGGTCAGAGGGCCTATTAACCAGACCCCTTGCTCCGTCCATTAGTGTGTTTTTTAAACATCTGTGGGATTAGCTTTGCAGGTTTTTTTGCTGGTGGCGGTTCGGGTGAGACGGTCATCAAAACTCCAGGGTTATTGTCAAGATTAGTGGGACTACCTGGCAGGGAAGAGAGGCAGGGTGGTCCGGAATGGACTATTCCATGACATTCGGTCAGAATTGACTTTATCATGTCCACTGTATTATGGCAAACGGCACCAGAGGACCTTTTTTTGGGGTGATCCGTACCCTGAGCCCTATCCTGGCCTTTTCTTTTACCCATCTCTGTGAGCCCTCAGTGCCTCTGTTCAGCCCTGGTGCCCTAGAAAGAGCTGTTTGGGTGGAACACACAACCACCCTGTCAAAACCCCCACACGGTTTTTAATGTCCCAGTACTAAGTTTAAATTGTCACTGGAAGATGCGGTGGCACACAATAGCAATCAAAAGAGGGCCAAGGCCGAGTTTCAATACCTTTCTCCAGCAAGGGGCAGTCCAATCACCCTACACCGGCGGAGGGAGAGTTAGTTGAGTCCAAATGACTAGCAGCAGCAACCAAAGTGGGTGGCCCCGCCCCGCCTCTTCCTGGTGCCTCCTGACGCGCTGGATTCACGTTGGTGCCTCCAGGTGCAAGGAGTAATGGGGGATGGAGTCCCCAGGCAGAGATGCGGCAGAGATGCAGCAATGAAGGTTGAGTTTCAGTATTATGCTTGATGAGGGACTGAGTATTCAGTAGTGCGCCACAGAGATGAGACTGATTGCAGACGCTCATTCTTGCAGCTTGCAGCGTGCTCTCCCCTTATGGCCGATGGGGTACAGCTAGAAGCACACATGGAGTTGAAGTGAAATTTACAGTCGGGGCAGTTGCTGACTGCACTGTTATGTAGTTTACGCTTAGTCTGACTGGCACCCTCCGGGCCCATGGGCTGGAGGTCTATAAATAGGGCCTGGGATTAATGGCTTACCATGCAGCACTATATTGTGACATGAGGTGTTGAGACAGAATATCAAGTTGGAAATGTCGACTTACACAAATATTGAGTTCAGAAATATTGACAGCAAGAATATAGTGGTCAAAAATATCGAATTTAAGGTAAGAAATATAGGGGCTGATTACGATGGCGGAGAAACCGCCCCCGGCAGCCTTCCGGTGGTGGTTTCCCCACCATCGCGGAGCACTCCTCCGCCCGCCATATTACGATGGCGGGCGGTGTGCTGGAGGGCGTGAAGTCTGTCCCCCACAGGCAATCGTTCCGATTGCGTGGCGGACCCACCACGCATCCGTAGAATGGTGGCGGTGCCTAGCAGGCACCGTCCGCCAAATTACGATGCTGGACCCCGCCAGCCTTTCCATGGCGGTTTCACCGCCATGCAAAGGCTGGCGGGGATTGCATTTGGGGGCCCGTTGCGGGCCCCCCTTGTGTTTGGGGAGGTGGGTGTGCACTGGGGGGCTACCTATGGTACCCCCCTATATTTCCCTGCACCAGGTGGCAGGCACCGCCTGGTGCCTGCCACGTAGTGCAGGGAACCGCACAACATACATTTTTAGCAGTGCGGCGGGTGCTGCAGCCAGCAGCACCCAGTGCAATGTTAAGAATGCACGATGCGACCGCCACGGTGGCAGTCGCATCGTAATCGGACGTGTGGGACCACTGCCTTGCGGGCGGTCCCAGTCCCCGCATCGATGGCGGACGGACATAAGTCCATCTGCCATCGTAATCAGCCCCATAGTTTTGAAAAATATTGAAGTCATTAATATTGTTTGCAAAAATATAGTTTAAAATATCGATTTTTTTTTTTTTTTTTAATTTTTTTTTTTTTAATTAGTGTTATGTATTTTAGTTTATATTTTAAATGTATGTGTATGTTTTTTTGTAGAAGTATTTTGTTTTTTAATATATGTGTTACATTTTTAGTAGTTATCAATTTTATTTTAATTAAATTTTGCGTTTTTTTAGTTCCGTAGCGGGTTGTGGGTTTATAGGGGATTAAGGTGGGAAGTAATTTAATCATAATAAATTAATGATTTTTATTTATTTAATTTAGATTTTATAGTGTTAATTGTGGGAAGTAATTTGTAATTAATTAATTGGTGGTTAATATTAATTGATTGAAAATTAATTATGGAAATTGTGTAATTAATTTTAGGTGTAAAGGGTGGGAAGTCATTTGTTTAATAATTGTTAATTTATTAACTAATTCATTGATAATTATGGTAATTGTGTGATTTTTCTTTTTCTAGGTGTGGGTTGTGGGGTTTAAGGGGTAAAGGGTGGGAAGTAATTTATTTTTAATTAATTAATAATTAGTTCTTAATATTGATTAATTGAAAATTAAATATGGAATTTGTGTTATTAATGATAGGTGTGGGTTATGGGATTTATAGGGGTAAAGTGTGGGAAGTAACTTATGTTTAATTAAAAATCGGTTGATCATTAATGTTAATTAATTGATACTTAGGGTAGTTCATATTTTTTAGGGGTAAAGGGTGGGGAGTAAATTAAGTTTACCTACTTTATAATTAGTTTTTATATACTATTAGTTTTTTAATTGAAAATAAGTTTTAATTGTGTAATTATGTTTTTTACAGTTTAATTTTACCAGTGGTTTGTGGGGATTAGAGGGATAAAGTGTGGGAAGTTTATTAATTTTTATGAGTTTTAATTTGTTTTTTAATTAATATTTCTTTAATTGGTAATTAATTATGTAAGTAAATTTCTTTAATACAATTTAGATGTGGGTAGTGAATTGTGTGGTGTTATAGGGCAGGAAATAAAAAAGTAAATTTATGTAATTAATGTTTTTGATTCTAAATAATTTCTAATTAAAAATATTTATTTGTTTGAAAATTATTTTTTATTTTATTTCATATAATATTTGTAGGTATTTGTTATATGCATTTAACATAATGTTTTTTTAATTTGTATTAAATGTATTTGAATTTTTAATATATATATGTTTTTATTTATTTTGTTTTTTAAATATTTTTGTTACTATTTTGTTTGTTTTTACTTTTGAACTGACTGGAGTGAGAATATTAATTGTTACCCCTTTGCAATACAACATTTTTCCCTACTGTTGCACTGATTGGAGTGGGAATAGTAAATTTATCTTGCCACTATCCTACTCTTTCCCTACTGTTGCACTCACTGGAGTGGGAATAGTAAGTTTTACCTCTCCGCTATCCAACACTTTCCCTACTGTTTTATTTATTTATTTTATTGGTTTTATATAGCGCTAGCTAGACCCGAGGGTATCGGAGCGCTTTACATGATCGAAGAACACAGTATAATCAGGTCGTTTACCATAAGATGCGAGACATATTAGATTTTTAGAAACACACACAAAATAAACAAAGAAAATCGTTAGGCAATGAGCATGGATTACCGTATGAGGCAATAAGAATAGTGTATGATTAAGGGAGAGAAACACCTAATAAACAGCAGAAACAAACAAACAACTGACTATAACAGAGGGCCGAGACCTGTAAAGAGAGATGATTAACAAAGTTCAGTATGCTTAAGCGTTAAAGTATTTGTTGAGGAGGAGGAGTTTCAGGTCTCTTTCGAAGCAAGAGAAGAAGGTGTTGCATCGTACTTCTGTTGAGAAAAGAGATCCGCATGCTGGGTGCATTTCCAGAGAAAGAGCGAGTCTAGGTTGATTTCCTTTTTAGTTTGGGAGGTACGAGAAGAAGTGAGTTGGAACTTCTCAAAGTTCTGGTTTTTCCAGCTTTCGTGAGCTTGTTGTCTAAATAGTTGGGGGTATGTGAGGGAAGGGCTTTGTGGGTGATGCAGGCAGTCTTGAAAGTACATCTTCCTTCGATGGGAAGCCAATTGAGAACCTTGAGGGCTGGTGTGATGTGTTCAAACCATTTAACACCTGTTATGAGCCGGGCCGCCATGTTTAGAACTGATCTAAGGGGGCTGAAGTGAGTTTTTGGCGTCCCTGTGACAATGGCATTTCCATCGTCCAGTTTTGAGAGGACGAGAGATTGGACCACCAACTTGAAATCATCAGAGGGAAAGAATGGTTTAATTTTCTTGAGGTGTTTAAGTGTGTAAAGCGCTCCTTTGGCTGAGTTTTTGATGTGATCCTTCATTGACATGTTCTTGTCCAGGATGAAGCCTAGGGACTTTGCTGAGTTGGACAGAGTGAGAGAACAATTTAATTAACTCAGGTCGCTGAGCCATTCGTGGATAGGTAGGTGGTTGCTTTTAGGGGAGAACAGAATGATTTCTGTTTTGCTGGGGTTTAGCTTTAAGTGGTTAGTGTTAAACCGAGATTGTATCTTGCGCAGATTGGCGTCGAGATGTAGGATGTCACTAGGTAATTTGATTTTGTAATAGAGCTGGGTGTCATCAGTATATAGGTGATATATGATCCCTGCTTGTTTCAGGACGATTGTAAGGGGTTCCTTGAAGAGGTTGAAAAGGGAAGGGGAGAGAATTGAGCCCTAGGGCACACCAAGTGTGACACTTGTGGGATTCGATAGGCAGGAGTTGAACTCCTGTTGCACTCATTGGAGTGGGAATAGTAATTTTTACCTCTCCGCTATCCAACACTTTCCCTACTGTTGCACTCACTGGAGTGGGAATAGTAATTTTTACCCCTCCGCTATGCAACTCTTTCCCTACTGTTGCACTGACTGGAGTGGTAAGTTTTTAAAGATTTTTAAATATTCAAGTGTTTTAATTTATAATAGAATGTTTTTTTAAAATAGATTTTATGTTATTAGTATGTGTATATATGTGTATATATGTGTATATATATTATCTACTGGCGGTCGCCAGTAGATAGTTATAGTTAGGACCTATTTTCCATAGGAAATCCGCAACAACTCTTGCGTCAAATGACGAATCTTCGCGAAATTTTCAAACTTTATGGCCCGCTCCGGTCCGCTCCTACCCTGAAAGTTTCGGGGTGATTCGTCAAGCGGGGGCCGAGAAAAAGGGGGTCCCAAAACGTGTTTTCCCCATTCATTTTCCCATAGGAAACTTTAGCCACGGCTACAGCCCGAACTGCTGAACGGAATTACACAAAATTTGGCAAAGAGGTAGTTCTTGGTTCAGAAAGAACCCTTTTTGTTAAATGGTGTAAATCCGTTCAGTAGTTGCTGAGAAAATCAAAAGTAAAAACACATATATATCTGGGCGGAGCCTAACCACACATGTCATCGTGAGATCTGATTGGCTGTCAGCACTTCATCCTGGAATTGCTGGCAGCCATCTTGGGACCAATATAAATGATAGTACCCCATTGAAATGCATTGTAGTGAATCGAAGATTTTGAGGGTTACCAAAAGGAGAACTATAAAGGGTGATAACAGACTTTAGTTACATTACTTTAGAATTCATTTGTTGATGGTACCATACTAATTTCAGGAATTGTGGTGTGTTCTAAGGTGATTTTACCCTGTGAAAAACCTTCTGCTGGGATATCATGAATCATGTTTGAGAGAAAACTGTTTTCACATGCTTGTCCCATACAGTTTTGGAAGGTGCTCCAGAAGCTAAAATGAGAGCATATTTTCTGTAAATTCACATTATCTTTCTCAGTCATGTGAGAATGTAGTCTGACATTCTCAGTAAAACATGTACATCCAACAATGGCAGAGACTGTCAGTTGATTCCTTTGTGTTCTACTGCAGCTTCCCAGAGTGTTCTAAAGAACAACTAGAGTGCTAACAGCCTTACTTATGACAAAAGTATGGCACACCTGAAGCCATCTTGATTGGAATAAACTGGTAACACTTAAAACATTTAATTTAAAAGGAACAAAATGATGGGGTTCATTTTGTCATAGAAATTATGGTTAGTGCTGTAGAAAGAAAAATTAGGACATGTTTCAAGTGTGATCTCAAATATCTTCCTGTTATATTTCAACAGGACCAGCCTGTCAGTTGATGCCTTTGTGTTCTACTGCAGCTTCCCAGAGTGTTCTAAAGAACAACTAGAGCGCTAACAGTCTTACTTATGACAAAAGTATGGCACACCTGAAGCCATCTTGATTGGAATAAACTGGTAACACTTAAAACATTTAATTTAAAAAGGGACAAAATGAGGCGTTTCATTTTGCCATAGAAATTATGGTTAGTGCTGCAAAAAGAAAATTTAGGGCATGTTTTAAGTGAGATCTCAAATCCTCTTCTATTTCATTAGAAAATTCTGACATGCAGACTGAAACAATCACTTTCAATACCAGCAGTAGACTTACAGTTAACTCCTTGGTGAGCAGTAGCTTTACTACAGTGATCTAATGAACAACTAGAGTGCTAACATTCTGAATTTATGGCAAATGTGTGACATATCTGAATGCCTTCTTGATGGAATCAAAGTAAAAAACTGAAAGCATTTCCTACTGAGGAGACTGTAGTAAATGAGGAAACTTCATAACCAATAAGTCTCCCAAGATGGCCACCAGAGAAAAAAGAGCCCAAATGTAGCACAAATATCACCCAGAGGTAGCCCACGTATAGCCCAATGACAGAAGTGTGCAAAACACTTTTTATTTTTGTTTTTTGCAGTTTTATATAGTGCAGACTGGTCAGGTATTGGAGTGCTTTACATGAGCATTGGTTACATCACACAAGGACAAATTCATGTTGGTTGACCCCTACACTACCCAAACACCACTGCACTACCCTAAACCCTAAAACACTACCCCCAGCACGACCCCCTTCACTACCCAAACACAACTGCACTACCCTAAACTCAAAAACACTACCCCCTACACTACCCAAACACCATTGCACTACCCTAAAACACTACCCCCAGCATGACCCCCTACACTACACAAACACCACTGCACTACCCTAAACCCTAAAACACTACCCCAGCACGACCCCCTACACTACCCAAACACCACTGCACTACCCTAAACCCTAAAACACTACCCCAGCACGACTCCCTACACTACACAAACACCACTGGACTACCCTAAACCCTAAAACACTACCCCCAGCACGACTCCCTACACTACCTAAACCCACTGCACTACACTAAACCCTAAATCTACCCCCAGCATGACTTCCCACACTACACAAACACCACTGCACTACCCTAAACCCTAAAACACTACCCCCAGCACGACCCCCTACACTACCCAAACACCACTGCACTACCCTAAACCCTAAAACACTAACCCCAGCATGACCCCCTACACTACCCAAACACCACTGCACTACCCTATACCCTAAAACACGACCCTGTACACTACACAAACACAACTGCACTACCCTAAACCCTAAAACACTACCCACAGCATGACCCCCTACACAAACACCACTGCACTACCCTAAACCCTAAAACACTACCCCCTACACTACACAAACACCACTGCCCTACCCTAAAACACTAACCCCAGCATGACCCCCTACACTACCCAAACACCACTGCACTACCCTAAACCCTAAAACACGACCCCGTACACTACACAAACACAACTGCACTACCCTAAACCCTAAAACACAACCCCCAGCATGACCCCTACACTACACAAACACCACTGCACTACCCTAAACCCCCTACACTATACAAACACCACTGCATTACTCCAAACCCTAAAACACTACCCCCAGCACGACCCCCTACACTACCCAAACACCACTGCACTACCCTAAACCTTAAAACACTACCCCCAGCACTACCCCTACACTACACAAACACCACTGCACTACCCTAAACCCTAAAACACTACCCCAGCACTACCCCCTACACTACCCAAACACCACTGCACTGACACAAACCCTAAAACACTACCCCCAGCACAACCCCCTACACTACACAAACACCACTGCACTACCCTAAAACACTACCCCCAGCACGACTCCCTACACTACCCAAACACCACTGCACTACCCTAAACCCTAAATCTACCCCCAGCACGACCCCCTACACTACCCAAACACCACTGCACTACCCTAAACCATAAAACACTACCCCCAGCATGACCCCCTACACTACACAAACACCACTGCACTACCCTAAACCCTAAAACACTACCACCAGCATGACCCCCTACACTACTCAAACACCACTGCACTACCCTAAACCCTAAAACACTAACCCAGCACGACCCCTACACTACCCATACACCACTGCACTACCCTAAAGCCTAAAACACTACGCCCAGCACGACCCCTACACTACTGCACTACCCTAAACCCTAAAACACTACCCCCAGCACGACCCCCTACACTACCCAAACACCACTGCACTACCCTAAACCCTAAAACACTACCCCCAGCACGACCCCCTACACCACCCAAACACCACTGCACTACCCTAAACCCTAGAAAAGAAACCCCACCCCATGCCCAATCCCCCTTACCTCTCACTCCTCGTGGTTCCTCTCTCCTCGTGGTTCCTGCTTCACGTCGTCTCTGAGGGGCGGTGCACGTCGTTGTGAGGAAACGGAACAGCCTCTGTTTCCTTACAACAACATGGATCGTTTACATGTTTTTAGAACGCATGGTCATTTACCATACATACCTTTACAACAAAATTTGTTGTAAAGGCATGCGTGGTAAATGACCATGCGTTCTAAAAATGCGTAGTAATGACTTCGTGATGTACAACGCATGCGTGGTAATGCATGCGTTGTAATGGTATCGCAAAGTAAAAAGTCGTTGTAACGGCTGTTTACCGATCGAAGCTGGCCCCTGTTCTTCAGTGAGACGTTTATTTGATTAATTAGGAGGAAGGAATGTGTTTTTTTACCGAAAAGTGCATTCCCGGCTGTTGTATTGTGAAAGTGTCCGCGTGGCCTGGTTTCACTTCCGGTGAGAGAGTGGAAGAGTCTGTTTGGATCTAAAGGAGTTCTGTTGTTGGACGGGGCCGGCGCGACATGTCATCAGAAAACATAGCTAATGGAAAGCGTCCTCCCTGAAGTGTGGAGCAGTGCCATGAGAGGTCAACGAGTGTGCGTCCCACCGCAGTATGACCGTACCGCGTGACCCATGTGCCACCTCCAGGGTACGGGAGGCAGAAGCGGCATCGCAGGTCCTCTTGAAGACCGTTGTAGCACTAATTCTACATTTTGGTACTAGGGCATTTTAACTTCGTTGTTCCTGCCAGATACAAAGAGAAGATCCTGTGTTATTCAGTGCCCTCGTTACCTTTTTGTGGGTTGTGGTGCTTGTCACTCGCTGCCCCGCCGGTGCACACGACTGGGCACCCCACCTCGTGTGCCATCTGCAGGGCCTCTGCCCTCGGATCACTGGTTTCGGTTTCTGGAGTGGCCACATAAACAGTTGCTCCCAAAGGACTAGCCTGAACACTTAGGTGAATATCCCCTGCACCAACATTCCACGGAAATTCTTTCCTAGCTCTCCCACGTCAACGAGGACGTCATAATAGCACGGCTCCGCTCGCGACACCGTATGACGTCATCGGAGCCATAAGAGAACCTCGTCGGCGTGCTGACGTCAGTTCCACCCATTTTTTCCGTGCCACCGAGGCAAACAGGGGACCGAGACATTTTCACATGTATACATAGTATAATAAATATATATATATATTCACTGAAAAAACCATAGGTTTCAGGCACGTTATAGTTAGAAATTAGCATTTAAAAAACCTTAGAAATTCACTGAAAAAACCATAGGTTTCAGGCATGTTATAGTTAGAAATTAGCATTTAAAAAACCTTAGAAATTCACTGAAAAACCATAGGTTTCAGGGGCGTTAGAGTTAGTTGGACATTTCACTCATACAAAACCATAGAAATTCCCCGTTATAGTTAGTTCAGCTAACTATAACTCGCGCGCTCCGCAATGCACTGCTGATGACGTCACATATTACATCACTCATGACATGGTCAGTGACATCACTCATGACATCACTGATGACATCTCAAATGACATCACTGATGACATCACTGATGACATCATCCAGTGAATGTGTGTTTTCTGAAAATTAAATATGTTTTATATATGTATATCTCAAGGTCGATGGAAGAATAAATGGGTATATAAGTGTCTAAATGGATGATTTTTTTGTAAAATTGATTGTATAACTGACTAAGTGTATCTTAGTGAATACATGGCTTAGTGAGTAATGTTTAAATATGAAAATATCTGTATCAGTCTCTCACTTTGTGTATAAGTGGCTGCATGGGTTGGTGAGTAGCTACATGAGTGTCTATATGGGTTATTAGTTGGTTTTTGAGTATCAGTATGAGTGTCTGAGTGTCTGTATGGTTCGGTGGGGGTATTACTTAGTGCATAGATGCATGAATGAGTGACTCACTGTTTGTATGTGTTGAAGACAGCATGTGTGCAGGACTGTATAGGTGGATGAGTATGTGTATGGGTGTGTTAGTGAGTGAATGACTGTCTCAATAGTGTCTTTATGAGTAACTACATATGTTTTAAACTAGTATATGTGAGTATTGGTGTATATAAGTGAGTATATGTGAGAGTGAGAGATTGGAAGAGTTCCTGTACAAATAAGTAGGTGTTTCTATAAGTGATTGTTTAAGAGAGTAAGTATGTGTAAGTTTCTGTAGAAGTAAGTGTGGTAGTGTGTGTATAACTGTATATGCAAGTAAATGGATGTTTGATACTTTGTTTGCATGTGTGACTATGTGAGTGAGTAACTCTATGGATGAGTGGCGGTGTGTAACAGGATGTATAGGTGTATGAGTACATATGATGAGTGAGTACATGTATGAGTGACTGTATAGGGACTGTTGGTGAATGAGTGTATGTGTGTGTAGATCTTGGAATTACTGAATAGGTGTGTTGTAACTGGTATTGGTATGTCCATTGTTTTGAAAATGTTAGTTTGTATTTTTGAGTGTGTGTATCAAAGGTTATATTAGGGTGAGAGGAGGTCTGCCACTCTATCACAAGGATGATGTCATCAGTGATGTCATGAGTGATGTCACTGACCATGTCATGAGTGATGTAATATGTGACGTCATCAGCAGTGCATTGCGGGCGCGCGAGTTATAGTTAGGTGAACTAACTATAACGGGGAATTTCTATGGTTTTGTATGAGTGAAATGTCCAACTAACTATAACGCCCTGAAACCTATGGTTTTTTCAGTGAATATATATATATATATATATATATCTACTGGCGGTCGCCAGTAGATAGTTATAGTTACAACCTATTATCCATAGGAAATCTGCGACATTCTATTTGCAATAACGTTGGCGCCGGTTGACGAATCTTCGCGAAAGCTTCCAACTTGTTGGGGCGCTCCGGTCCGCTCCTACCCTGAAAGTCTCGGGGTGATACGTCAAGCGGGGGCCGAGAAAAAGGGGGTCCCAAAACGCGTTTTCCCCATTCATTTTTCCATAGGAACCTTTAGTCGCAGCTACAGCCCGAACTGCTGAGCGGAATTACCCCAAATTTGGCAAAGAGGTAGCCCTTGGTTCAGACTGGTGCCTTTTGCTAAAATGGTGTAAATCCGTTCAGTAGTTCCTGAGAAATTCACAATTAAAATCACATATATATCTATGGGCGCGTCGGATCCGCGTACCCTCCCGATCACGAGCTGCATGCTAATTGGCTGTCAACACTCCAAATCAAGAAGTGTTGGCAGCCATTTTCTCGCTCGGTAGAACTGAGGGACAGAAACAAGTGCGCAAAGCGCAAAAGGGGGCAGGGTAGAAACACCCTGACCCCTAGGTCTGCTCAGGGGTCCCACAAGGACCCCTGGGCAGAAAAAGATTTTTTTTTTTAAATCGGCGGGATGCGCTTAGGGTGCACGTATCCCGCCGAGAAAAAAAAAGAAACAAGTGCGCAAAACGCACAAAGGGGCAGGGTAGAAACACCCTAACCCCTAGGCCTGCTCAGGGGGTCCCACAAGGACCCCCTGGGCAAAAAAGCATTTAAAAAAAAAAAAAAAATCAGCAGGATGCGCTCAGGGTGCGCGAATCCTGCTGAAAAAAAATCGAAGCGCGGTCTCCCGCGCTCGATGTTAGTGGCCCCGGGTGGCCCAAGTCCCGGGGGCATGGTGGGGGGATAATTTAATGTGTGGGGGCCTCAAAGGGCCCCCCCAAGCCCCGGGGACCGCCACCCCCCCGGGGCTTTTTAAAAAAAATGGTGCGGGAGGGCTCTGAGCGCTTTTTTTAAATTAATTTAACAACCTGTGTGGGGGGCTCCAGCCCCCCCCACACGCCCGGGGACCGCCACCTCCCCGGGGCACTAACAAATTAAAATGGGGGTCCGTTTTGGACCCCGAAGCCCGGGGACCACCACCTCCCGGGGCTGTGCTCATGTAGGGAGGGGGCTCGCGCGGCCCCCTCCTGGAGCCCTTGATGGCCCTGGGGACCGCCACCCCCAGGGCCGGCTCCTGCAGTGTCCCGGGGTGCCTACCCCGGGACACTGTAGTTTGCTATGGCAGGACGGGAGCCTCGCGGCTCCCGACCTGCCATAGCAAACTGCTTTGGATATTGGAAGAGAGAGCAGGAAACCTGCTCTCTCTTCCAATATCCAAAGCACATTGCTTTCCACATGGGGAGCAGCATGTCAGCTGCTCCCCATGTGGAGCTAGCAATGCCGGCTCCCAAGGGACGTGGGGAGCCGGCGGGACTGTGGGGGATTGGGGACCCCACAGTCCCCAACGGAGAGGAGCCAGCCCGGGGGATGGGGTCCCGGGGCAAGTAGTGGCCCAGGAGGGGGCCACGCGGCCCCCTCCCCAAAAAAGAAAAATCTAAAAAATAAAAAAAAAATGGAAAGGCCGGCCCCGGGGATGGGGTCCCCGGGGCCTTAAATGGCCAGAGGAGGGGGCCACGCAGCCCCCCTCCAAAGAATAAAAATAAAGGCCATGCCCCGGGGGATGGGGTCCCCGGGGCCAATAGAGGCCCAGGGAAGGGGGCCACGCGGCTCCCTTCCCGTTTTTTTATTAAAAATTAAAAAAAGGGGTAAGGCCCTGGGGGATGGGGTCCCCAGGGCATAAAAACAGGAAAAAGGAAGGGGGCCACACAGCCCCCTTCAGGGGACAAATTTTTTTTTTTTTTTTTAAACGATCGGGCCCGCAGGCCCCGCCCCTTCCTTCACCACTCTGCAAACGCGCCCCCTGGCGCGTTTGCAGAGGGGAACAATCCCCTTGAATACTGGGGGTCCCTGGGGCCAACTAGCCCACCAGGAACCTCCAATATGCGCCAGGGGCTGCGTTGCAGAGACGTGTAGAGGCCACACCCTTTTACACCTCTCTGCAACGCAGCTCTGTGGCGCTTTGGAGGTATATGGTGGGCTAGTTGGACTCCGGGGACCCTCAGGATTCAAGGGACTTAATCCCCAACTTAAAACGCGCCACGGGCGCGTTTGCACAGTGGTGAAGGGAGGGGCGGGGCTTCAGGTGACATGTGTGCAAACAGGCCCCGTGGCGCGTTTTAAGATGGGGAATTAAATCCTCTTCAATCCTGAGGGTCCCTGGGGGCCAACTAGCCCAACAGGTACATCCAGAAAGCGCCACAGAGCTGCGTTGCAGAGAGGTGTAAAAGGGGTGTGGCCTCTCTACACGTCTCTGCAACGCAGCCCCTGGCGCATATAGGAGGTTCCTGGTGGGCTAGTTGGCCCCTAGGGACCCTCAGGATTCAAGGGGACTTAATCCCCCAACTTAAAACGCGCAACGGGGCGCGTTTGCACAGATGTCACCTCAGGCCCCGCCCCCTCCCTTCACCATTGTGCAAATATTCCTCTAAAATCAGCCGAAATACGAATTCCGATTTACTCACCTCTTATCAGGAGAGACCTCAGTGCTGTATCTTTCAGCCCAGTACTGGTCCTGAAAAGTAATTCTAACCATACTTACCAGTAACTTGAATTTCCTTCCATAGGCTAACATTGACTGGTTTCACTTGGAAATTCTTCTAAGTGTGGAGTTTTGGAACTTTAAAATATTCCTCTAAAATCAGCCGAAATACGAATTCCGATTTACTCACCTGTTATCAGGAGAGACCTCAGTGCTGCATCTTTCAGCCCAGTACTGATCCTGAAAAGTAATTTTAACCGTACTTACCGGTAACTTGAATTTCCTTCATAGGCTAACATTGACTGGTTTCACTTGGAAATTCTTCTAAGTGTGGAGTTTTGGAACTTTAAAATATTCCTCTAAAATCAGCCGAAATACGAATTCCGATTTACTCACCTGTTATCAGGAGAGACCTCAGTGCTGCATCTTTCAGCCCAGTACTGATCCTCAAAAGTAATTTTAACCGAACTTACTAGTAACTTGAATTTCCTTCCATAGGATATCATTGCCTGCTTTTTGCTGAAAAAGTTTCTAAGTGTTGATTTTTGAAACATACAAATATTCCTGTAAAATCAGCCGAAATACGAATTCCGATTTACTCACCTGTTATCAGGAGAGACCTCAGTGCTGCATCTTTCAGCCCAGTACTGGTCCTGAAAAGTAATTTTAACCGTACTTACCGGTAACTTGAATTTCCTTCATAGGCTAAAATTGACTGGTTTTCAGCATAAAAGTTTCAAAGTGTTGATTTTCACAAACTACAAATATTCCTTAAAAATCGCCTGTATGACTTAAACGCATTCTTTCAACTGTTTACAGGAGATGCACCAGTGCTGGATCCAGGATCCAACACTGAGTAAGAAAAAGTAACGATAACAGTTTTTACCTGCTAAGTGAATTTCCTTCCATAGGATAACATTGGTGATTCTATGAGAAAAAGTTTCTAAGTGTCAACTTTTAAAATACAATAATATTCCTTAAAAATCACGACTGTAACCAAAACGCTTTTACTCAACTGTTTACAGGAGATGTACCAGGACTGAATCTAGGATCCAGTCCTGTGGTTACAAAAGTAATCCATAAAGTAACTAATTGCATTTAACTAGAAATTCACATTGAGCTGAATGTTGCATTGTGTTTGAAAATGTGTTGCCCATTGCAACAACTGTAACTACTGTACTTAAAAGTCTATTGCCTATCTGCAAAGTATTTAAACTAAAGTAATTCATTCTGAGAAAGTATTTTTGTAATGTAATGTATAATGTAATTACAATGTAATTTAAAAAATAAAATATGTAAAAAAAATTGTTTCTAAAAATGTAGTAAATCAGTATGAAAAAAATTAATATAACAATTAATACAAATTAAAAATTGTCATTTACAAAACCTTTGAAATTCACTGAAAAAACCGTAGGTTTCAGGCACGTTATAGTTAGAAATTAGCATTTAAAAAACCTTTGAAATTCACTGAAAAAACCATAGGTTTCAGACACGTTATAGTTACAAATTAGCATTTAAAAAACCTTTGAAATTCACTGAAAAAACCATAGGTTTCAGACACGTTATAGTTACAAATTAGCATTTAAAAAACCTTTGAAATTCACTGAAAAAACCATAGGTTTTAGGGACAGTTATAGTTAGTTGGACATTGCACTCGTACAAAACCCGTGAAATTCCCCGTTATAGTTAGTTCAGCTAACTATAACTCGCGCCCCGTAATGCACTGCTGATGACGTCACATATTACATCACTCATGACATGGTCAGTGACATCACTGATGACATCACTGATGACATCTCAAATGACATCACTGATGACATCATCCATGTGATAATCTGATGCACCTCCTCACACCCTAATATAACCTTTGATACACCCACTCTAAATTACAGACTGCCATTCGCAAAACCATAGACACTCCAACACCAATAACTACATACCCACTCACTGATTCTTAGGTCTACACACACACATACACTCACTCACCCGTACAGTCACTCATACTTACGGTCACTCAGTACAGGACTATCATATGCACTCTTACTCCTATATAGACACTCAAACAACGCCACTCATCCATAGAGATACTCACACACCTAGTCAGTCATGCAAATAATTAAACACACTGCCATTTACTCACCTATACAGTTATACACACACCAGCTCACTTACTCATACACATAGTAGCACATTGTTACGCTCTTATACAATCACTGATACAAGCACACACTCATCCATACAGCCACTATCACAATCACTCACTCTTGCTTATAGCTATTTATATACTCCAACACACATATATACTGCCTTTCACATATGTAGTTACTCACACATGTACCACTGGGACATACATTCACTCACTAACACACTCTTACACACACTTACCCACCCATACAGTCTATCACAGATGCACTCTTGAAACCATCCACCCAGTGAATCACCCACTCACACATCTATGCACAGAGTTGCACACACCCCTCCCACACAAACACTCAGGCACCCATACAGATACTCAGAGAAGCATTCAATAACTCATATAAACACTCATGTAGCTATTCACAAACACATGCAGCCACTTACACAGCAACAGACAGACGGATACAGACATTCATCCAGTTTAGTCACTAACCCATGCATTCAGTAAGATACGTTAAATCACTCACTTATAGAGTCAGTCACGCACCTACTAAATCATCCATACAGACACTTACACACCCACTCATTCTTCAATACGTCTTTTCCTATATATATTAAAAATATTTAAACTTTACAGAAACACACAGTCACTGGATGATGTCATCAGTGATGTCATCAGTGATGTCATCAGTGATGTCATTTGAGATGTCATCAGTGATGTCATCAGTGATGTCACTGACCATGTCATGAGTGATGTAATATGTGACGTCATCAGCAGTGCATTGCGGGGCGCGAGTTATAGTTAGCTGAACTAACTATAACGGGGGAATTTCACGGGTTTTGTACGAGTGCAATGTCCAACTAACTATAACTGTCCCTAAAACCTATGGTTTTTCAGTGAATTTCAAAGGTTTTTTAAATGCTAATTTGTAACTATAACGTGTCTGAAACCTATGGTTTTTTCAGTGAATATATATATGTATGTGTATATATATATATTGATTATTATGTATGTGTTTAAAAAAATTTTAATCAAGTTTATTTGTAATGTATAGTCCATTTTATTTTTTTTAAATGAATTTTATTTAATATATTAAATATTTATTATTTTATTTATTTTTATATATATATATATAAAAGACTTTGCTGTAAAAATGGCAAAAGACTTTGTCCCTTTCTATCTCGGCGTGGATAGCACTGCGCTAATCCTATGCTTAAAGACTTTGATAGAAAAGCAGACATTTGAGGGGAGCAAATTTAGAGTGTCGCTGGTGTTGAGAGTGCTCTTACTGGAGCTGCTTTCCACCTAAACTTGAGAACTACCCAGAGTTCTCTGCTTCTGTTTTTGCATATATATATATAAAAATTGATATTTTGTACAACTATATTTTTAACATCGATATTTTTGTACTTACCTGTTTAAGTATAGGGAGTAGATATTTTTACATTCTATATTTTTTCATTGATATATTTTTACTTCTATATTTTTTATATCGATATTCTGTCAGTGAACCGTGACATGAATCTGGCTGCATCCCTGGTGCTGTCCAGGTGCGGACAGGCACAGATGGGCTTGCCTTTGGCGCGCCATGGCGCACCCGCTGCGCGACCCTACTGCTGTAGTCCTTAAATAGCCAGAGAGCTAAATTGGCACCTCCCAGCTCAGCGCTGATTGGCTGCCCCCTACTTCAATGCCTATATCGCGAAAGTTTTAAAAATGCAGTGATATACACAATTCAGAACCAATTTTTTAAAACCGATTTCAGTGAAATGACTAGTATAGCACTCATTTCAATAAATCTGCATACTCTTACTGACAACTTGTCCCATTGTAACCCAGAGAGATAAGAGATGAGTGTTATAGCCTGTTTGTACTGTTTGTTCTAAGAAATCCTTTCTGAAGAGGGCCACAGGAAGGATTTACCTCAAAATAAGCTACAGAATTGTTGACTTAATATCTCATTTAAACCCAGAGAGTGTGTACTTTGCACAATCAGCCTTATTTGCTCTCACCAGCAAACTCTAAAATAAAGCATTTAGCATAGTGTCTTGATTTGCTTGCAACATCATGGGGTGTGTATAATATTTTGCAACTTTGTTGGTTTCCGACAGTCAAGTAATATGTAGAACAATATCTAAAATTGTACTGTTCAGCTGCTTATTGCAAGCATTTGCATATCAAAATATTTGGCCGTCTGGTGCTCCTTCCTACAGCATTTCGGTCTTGGCTTGTTTTCTTCTCTTGCCTCCTGGGCTTGCAGCAACAGCTACAACAACAATCACCTTCACACCTTCAAACATCTCTACATGAAAGCCGCTGATTGCTCTCCACATCGCAGCTCCTTTTTCTCCTGAGGAGTGTCTCCAGCAGTTCGAGAAATTGCTGACGACACACCCTCCTCATTTACGTGTTGGACCGGGGTGATCTACTTGCCTCTTGGGGAGTTAGCCTGGGGATGTTTCTTCCTCTGCCACCCTCTATTTTGCGGTCTGCAATAACCTTGTGGAAACGAGTGAGGCTTAGACCATAAAGAGACATGGAGGCAGCTACTAGTATCACTACTAGTTTTATCCTAAGCTAGTATTGTACCAGTGCTTCCATTTTCCCCATGTGTGCTTCCTGATTTCCTTGAATATATAATGACTTGCACATAGCATGGTGTCTTGATTTGCTAGTGACATCATTGGGGTGTGCATAATATTTTGCAACTTTTTCTTACCGAAAGACAAGCAATGTGTAGAACAATATCTAAAATAGTATTGTACAGCTTGTTCACCAGTTCTCTATCCCCAGTTTCCTTTATTGATTTCCCTTTTGATTCCACAGAACCTAGTGCACCTTTAGAGAAACTCTGTCGAACATTTAAATCCATCAGAATCCTAGACCAGCACTGAGTTGAGGCTCCTTGGTTTGTGAGAAGACTGGTGGCTTCCTGGCACCTGTTCGTTAAAAAAAACAATACAGGGTTCCTGACACAGCTCCTGCTTTCCTTGAATGGCAAAATAAGTAGATTAGGTGATCTCAGTGGCTATAAAGTGGTGTGCAGAATATTGCATCATACGCAGTTGTCTACACAGTTATGACAATGTGTGGAATTGTGATGAAAGAGATAACCTCCTTACACTAAAAAGCCATCCAACACTTTTGAGATCAAGTGTTTGACAGACATATGTACCATCATGTTGCCACCTTCATAAACCTTTTTATCAGAGGATAGAGGTGAAAGCCATTGTGCGCAAAGAATTATTATATGCAATAAGGTTCATACGACAACGAATGTCACCACCTCTGAATTTAAATAGCTGGCTAAGGCTGTATATCTGCAGTGCCAAGGATATATCTGCTGCAAAGACTTTGACCAGGGGTCTAAAGTAAGATTGTGAACACTCCGTATGGCTGTTAGAATGACATTTCTGGGTCACTTGTGCCCTCTAAACTAGCAGAGAATGCTTCTTTCTGCTCCTTTCTTCAACAATACTCTCAGCAATGAAGTGGCTACAACGGATACATTCCAGTAGATCAGTTACAAGGAGAGCAAAGATACAGGGACCGCAACAAAACAGAGATGATTTAGTCAGTCTTGAATACAGGACGCTGCCGTAAATGCAAAAGCAAGGAAACTGATGGGCAAAATACTTGAATTGTTATCAGCCACTGGTAATTATTCTGGGCCTCTTTCATACCATCATTTGTTTTTGCTCACTGCCACTACAGAAAGTGTCTGATCAAATCCAACTCAGCCTTAGTCCTTCACCAATACTTAAATTCTAGCCCAAACTATTAGACCAAATCTCCCTTAAACGTATTCACTAGTAACTCTAGATCTGTTTCAGCCTCTTTGTCGTTATCCCCGAAGTGCAGGGCACGTCATAGACCAAGTATGCTATTTAACCCATCCCTGAGCGATAGCCATCGCACTTCGAGTATCTCACTAAGAAAACCTAAAATGTTTTGTGGGAATATGTGAATTAATCTGTGTCACTGGGAAGGATTGTAGCCTTTTAAGTATAATTTCCTTTCTCAAGCTGTATAAATTACTTGTCTCCCTAGGTCTTCAGAGCGTGCACTTAAAGATTCAGATTATCCACAACTATCTGAACTTCCTTAATTTTATGGTAAGTTGGCAGCACCATCAGTTCAAGGTGCTCCCTTCAGACTGACTCTGGTGGCAGTTGATTTTAGAAGCCAGAATTTCCACATAGTCTCTCTTCTCAATTAACTGGGGAGCTGAAAGATTCTTAGGCAAGGTCAAAGGAGAGGAAACATTTCCATCTTCGACCTCTTACAGCGATTGTTGTATCACTAAATGTAGGGAAATCGTGTCTGCTGAACGTCTTCGCAGGGTTTGGTCTGCTAGGGGCAAGAATCAATCAGGCAAGCCAGGGTGTATCCCTCAAGGCAAAAGTCAGAAAGACTTATTGTGAGTAGCTGGCCTAGTATATGATGTCCACTAATGTAAGTGGGCACCTTGCACCAGTCCAGACAACCGTTATGGTGATTTAAGAGGTCTTAGACAACCTTAAAAAGCTCTCTAAGTGGTAGCTGTGGAGAGCAACCTTCAGGCTTAGTCCAGAAGGCGTGTAAAGCAGCTTGTTTTACCAGAATGCAATCTTATAGTATAGATTAAGTGAAAAGAACCACACCAAGTATTTATAAAAATATGTATTTATTATATAATACTCTCTAGTACCTTCAAATACCTCCAACATGGAGTTAAGCATAATACGGTAGCAAAGAAACACAGTAAATAGCACGAAATACACAGTGGCCCGCATGGGGGGACCAAACCATGTACTAAAAGTGATATAAGAACCACGACTTGAGTCAGGACGGAGTCGAGAGGACGTAGAATTGCTGGGGACCCACAGAACCACCCAAGGTAAGTAGGTAAGGACCCCACGGAGAGCGTGTGCAGTGTGGGAACACGACCGTGTGCTCCGTACAAGTCCATGTGCTAGTCGCGGTTGGATTTTTAAAGATTAAGGACCCTTCCCAGTGGACCCTGAAGAAACCCAGTGGAAGACAGAAGGTTGGAGAGCCACCCCACCCGTGGATACCATAGTACCCACATTTACCTACACCAGGGATGCGGGGGCATACGTGTGAAGTGGTGTCGGAAACCGCTGTCGAACCCAATGGAGGACTTCAGGAAAGTGCCGCTGGCAAAGGAGAAAGTGTCCGGTGGAACCCAAGGATGGATTCTTGATGGGAGGTACCTGCAAGCAGAGGGGACAGAGTCTATGTCACTCAGGGGTGCGAGGAGACTTGGAAGACGAATGCCCTCCGATGTCGGGTGTTGCAGGATGGATGACGAGGACCTTGACTCTGCAGCTGTGAGGACCAGGCGATGCTCAGGAGGACCAGGAGCCGTGCACGAGCTGTCCCACGAAGGCTATCGAGTGCTGAGGGGTCGGTGTCCGACGGGAGCACCAACAAGCCTTGGCAAAGGCACGCCATGCAGGAATCCAAGAAGGAGCAACATCAGGACTAGCAAGGTCAAGGGGACTCGCCAAAGAAAGGGGAGTCAGGGCAGGCCCCGAGCAATCAGGGGAGCCCAAAAGAAACAAGTGTGATCCTCAAGTGGAGGCACTGGCGTAGCGAGAGGACCTCCAGCAGCTCACCAAAAGATGCAGGACACGATGCACACAATGCGGTGGGCTGAAGATTCTGGTCACAGGAGATGCTCGAGGTTGGAGCTACTTGGAGCCCGAAGATCTTCTTGGGGAGAAACCAACAAGCCTTTGCAACTGCAAGTTGGACCCGGTTCACAGGGGTTCGGTTATTGCAACCCCCACGAGGGCTACTGGCCTCAAACTTGGTGAGAGGGTAGAGCAGGTCTCGGGCGCTGTGGAAAACCACCACCTGTGTTGCAGAGCCCATGGAGTCCGGAGGAGCTGAGGATCTGCAGACCGGTCGACATAGTTGCGGTGCCTGCAAATGCAGGGGAGTGACTCCTTCACTCCAAGGGAGATTACTTCAGGTGTCTTTGATGCTTTACAGGCCTTGGAAGGTTCCTGTATGATGCACAGGCACAGACGATGCAGCAGACGGTAAGGGAGACTAAGTCGGGCCCAAACGAAATCCAGTGAAGTCCAGAGTGCCCAGACGGTAGAAGTGCAGTGGTGTCTGATCTGAATCTCATCCCACGACGAATCTAGGGACCTTCACCCAGGTAAGCCCTTAAGTACCCTAGGGAAAGGGTTGGGAAGTTTCAGGGGACTCTCCCAGGGGAGGGTCTGGACAGGGGGGAGGTTACTGCCATGTCCTTTGTCACGTTTCCTGCCAGAGCGGGAGCCAACGGTTCCCAGAACTGGTTTGAACTGGACTATGCACGGGGAACCAAGTGTGCCCCTCATGCAGACTTTCTGGCTGTGGCAAGCGCACCCACCCGGTCCCAATACACTAAATCCTGTCTGGGAGGTGGTCACACCTCCCTGTGACAGGATGCCTATTGTTCCACCTTCCTCTGCTCGAGCTTGGCTGGTACCGGGAACACTGAGAGCCTAACGGAGGGCTCTTCCAGTGCTTGGAATCATACCTCCCACACCGTTTACAGTGCGGGAGTATGAGTCCAACATGTTTGATACCAAACATGATAGGATTCGTTGCAGCCATTTTCGAGATGGTCATCGCGTAATTACGCGGTGCCCCTCTATATAGTGTATGGCTGCTTCACTGACAACCCGGGAGAATGGACTCGGTAGGCTGCAGGGGTCTCCTGCTCATGCGGGGCACCCTCTCACTTAGAACCAAGCACCCTGCTTTCAGGATTGCAAAAGCCTGCTATACGGGTGACTTATAGGTTTTAAGTGCAGTGACCCTTAGATATAGTAAACCTATATCTTCAGTAAGTGGTGCATCCACCAACTTACATAGGCTGCAATGGCAGGCCTGTAGTTCCATTTTCATGTTCTCCCATGGGTGGCATAATGCATGCCTCAGCCCATGGGAGCCCTCTGGGGTACCTATGCCCTGGGTACCTTAGTAATATATACTAGGGACTGATAAGGGTACCCCAGTATCCAATCTGGAGTGTACCTAAGTACTCAACACAACAATTTAGGGAGAAAGCAGATAGACTGGGGTCCTGATTAGCAGGATCCCAGTCAGACTAGTTAAAATACAGCTTAGCACCAGGCAAAAAGTGGGGGGGTAACCATAGAAGTCGATCCTACTTTCCTACACTTATGAACCTAGCCAAATTAATCTGGACTGAAGTATGGTTTTCAGTCCTATAACCCAGATATTTACTGGGTGCAATGACCTAATGTATATCACTCATTACTCACTGTGGGCATTTCACAAACAATTTGATTGGTATTGGCAACAAATAATGTGGTCAAATGATTACAAGGTACATCTGTTCTAAAGAGTCTGAACTTCATATGAATGTGCTGGAGCTCAAAGCCCTAGACTGCATTGATGAGAACTAATGAAGATAGACAACAGGACAGCCCTGTTTTAGCTTGTGAATCAAGCGTGGGCAAGACCCAGAGTACTCTAGGCAAACATTTCCATGGAGCATATGCCGGGATTAAACAGCTTTCCCAGCAGGAACAAGTGTTTGAAGTTATTGGGTAATTAACCAAAAGTCATGTACGCAGTAACTTCAGGAAGAGGGACAGTCCTCTTCTGGACCAAGTTTCAATAGTAGTACACAAGAAATACCAATAGTTTTTGAGCAGGAAATAGCAGTCTACTTGATTTGCTGGTCCTTGATTATTGTGTAGGCTTTTCACCCAATTCTTTGATCACTAGGTTGGAGCCATAGTTGAAGACTTAAAGTTGGTGGATAGCTCTAATAGGACCTCAGTTGGTGAGACAATACTGGTTCTCCATTCTTAATAGTTGTTTCCGATAAATCTGTTCAGGTAGTATAATGACCTTTAATAGTCCGCTCATGAGCACTTGCAATCTCGGAAACTCTATAGCGCCAGGAAGAATGGAGTGCCAGCCTGCCAGTGACAAGAGTTCCTTCAAATATGAGCCTGAAAGAATTGCACCACCGATGCTGAAATCATGGTGTGAACCAGTATTTTAGAGAGCTGCAACAATTGCTACTTTAATTGCTCTTTGTAGCCTTTTCAGTATTAAAGTCCAGGCTAGTACATCCAATATATTTTGCCTTTGGTCATCATCTAATATTGGTACCAAATTGCTGGAAAAGGGCATGAAAGCGGCCCTTTGTTGACATCTAGGAAGCATTGCACTATGAAGACTCGTGCATCGAGAGCTATAAATCCTTTCTCTGTTCCTAACTAAAGCACTCGTATATTCGAGTATTTTAGTGGTCACATCAAGCTGTAAAAGGTAGCCAATAGTTATGTCATGATTCTCCTAGCATGGTGAAATGCTTAATGTGGAGCTATTTAAAACCTTCTCACCATCTTGGTAGATGAACTTGATGCTGGCTAAGCTCACATACTCTGTAGTCAATCTGAAATATAAATGCAAGACTTATACGATTTTTTTTCTTCTTTGCAAGCCTTTTTTCAGTACTCTGTTGCTTTCCTTCTAGGTCCATGCCATATACACATGTTTGCAAAAGACTGGTGAAAAACCATGTTAGCATGACGGGAGGTGCCACATTATGAAATTGGGCTTGGTAATATACAGTAAATAATCCTCAGGGCTGGTTCTTTCCCAATGGATGCTGTTTCCACATTACATTTTAGTGTCAACATTTATTCGGTGGGGAAACTGGTGAAAGAATGTCTGTATAGTGCTAAATTCGACCACGCTCAACGCTTGCACTAACAACTAAAGCAGTGAAAGTCCCTATATAGAAAGGGGCATTTAGGAAGGGCAATTAAGTGTTTTGCAATGTAACCGTTTCTCGTTTTACCCAATTCAAATGAAGAAAAATTGTGTTACATTACCGCTAAAGTCATGCAAGCATTTACACCTAAGACAACTCTTATGCATGTTACTACAACACTTATGCACGCCCTACCTTTGCGAAACAATTGTCCTTGTGCCAATTTATTTCAGTGGATGTTTTGAGCAAGGATATATGACCGAGATGGAGAATTATTTCTGTGTGATACTGCAGATAGCATATTTCACAGAATGATTACTGTGGTAGGCTACAAACATATAGTAAAGCTGTCCCATAAGATATCTTGCAAGTATCTGAATGTTTGGAGAGATCATGGACTAAGTAATTCCGAAATAAAAAAGGGAGTAGTACACTTTAGCAGTATGCATATGACTACGTCGCAGCTATTGCTGGATCAGGCTCAGCTCTACTGATTACAGTTCTGTGTTGAGTGCCCTTTGTGTTGTTTTGTTTGATTTCACACACTCCATTTTGTAACAGTACTTTACTGATGATTGCCACATTACCATTATGTGAATATACTCTCTGTATTCACAGTAAATTTGTAAAAGACTCACAAGGATACACTCTCATACATAAGCAGGCTTTTTTGTTTTAACAGTTTTGTGAATTACATTGTACTTAACATTTTGTGTGAGCAATATCTTAGCAGCATTAAACATTGTGATCTGTTAAACAAAAAAAGAAAAAGTACCATGTATTTTTTTTTTTTTACTTGCTTTGTTTTAAGGGCCATTTCTTGTAACACTTCAACTTATTTCTTTTCAGTATATATTTGATGAGTACAAAAAACCCTTTTTCAGTACTTTTGCTAAAACCTCCATGTTTGTACTGTACCTTTTTGGATTCATCGTTTGGAAGCCATGGAGGCAGCAGTGCAGTCAACAGTTTCCTGGGAGACCAGCTGCTTTTGTAAGTGACATATTTCTGTGTTAAGTTTTGTGTAGTTACCTTCTGTGAGAGTTCGATCTTTGAATGTCCTCAAATGTGAAATTAACATATACAGAACTATCCAGGTAGAGTAGAACCACTGAATTAAAAGTTTGATTTCGTTGTATTTGACTTGAAAGGGGACTTTGGTATCTTGCCAAGGAAGATAGTTCCGTGTCTGTTTCGGAATAGCAGTACTACAAATATATTTCAATTTCAGTCCATGGTTAGATTTTTTCCATAGTTTAAGAAGATTTTATTAGGAAGATAACTTGTGAACATGAACTGTCATAAATGGTAATAATATATTAATAACAAATTATATAGTCGCACTATAATGAATACGTTCTGAACTATTGACACCTATGTTACTTAACAAAAGGTATCTTGCAAATAAACAATAATAGGAAACGAGTCCTGAAAGCAGCAATAAGTTCTACGTATAACATAGGATAAAAAACATAATATACTATTAAAAGAAGAATAAACACCACAGGGTTTATGTACTTCATCCATACTCAGTGAATGTACACATATGTTATAACTAAGGTTCCTCAATCTACAAAAGAAGACCATAAAATATGTCTTTTGCTAAGTGGACCCCATACATATGACTGTACAGAGTAAATTTTTGATTAATGCAGATGGCATTCCACTATGAAATCCTAGAACATTTAGAATTATCCTTTCATTTGTAAACAATTTGGTGTATTGCTTTACCAACAAAAATGTTGTCAATATTACATTTCATTGGGAAGGGTGACCAGTGTTGAAAAGCACAACTTAAAACATTATAGTGGAGGAAAGGGACTCTAGTAAACAATACAAGGTTAATTCTGGATCAGATTGACTTTCAAAATAATTGTGATTGTCACATTCAGAAATAGATGAAATGGCACTGTCGCTCTTCCTCCATGACCAACAACGATTTGATTATGAATGTCTATAACATAAAAAGGGTACATTAACATCAATTCAAAAATAAAGTTGTACTAGCTTCTCTGGAAGTGGAAACATTTTCTACTCGAATGTTATTCCAAATTTCCCTCGACCAGGTTATTCTAAAGTTTGTACTTCACACTTAGATTTAGTACTACTATCTTTTTTTTTTTTTTGGGGGGCAACAGTTCTTTTTTGATATTATAGGAGGCAATATGGATAAAGTAATCTGATTCTTACAATAATGAAGAAGATACAAGGGTAAACAATGTAGTATGCAGTGTAATATGATAAAAAAAAGACATTGCACAGGTACAATCGACGTATAAGATGTGAAGCAAGCAACTTAATTGTGCGAATGACATCTGACTTACCATGGACAGTGGAGACACCTCTGCCCCCATTCATCTGGATCTATCCACTGCCTCTGATACAGCCTCCCACTCCATCCAACCCCTAGATGATGCCGGCATTCAAAGTCTAGTGCTCCATTGGATCTGCTCTTTCCTCACTGGCTGCACCCAGTCGGTTATCCTGACTCCTTTCACCTCGGCTGCTGCCAAACTCTTCGGAGTACCACAAGGATCCTTGCTCAGTACTACGCTGTTCAAATTCTACATGGCCCCACTCAACAGCATTATTTGCACCCACGGAATAAATGTTATATCCTACAAAGACGACACTCAGCTCATCCTCTCTGACAAAACATTGAACACCAACTTCTTCTCCTGGATGTCCAAAGTTGACAGATGGGTGAACACCAACTGCCTCAAGCTCAACACAGACAAGACGGAAGTAGTCATTATAGACAAAGACACCTTGCTATGGGACCACACCTGGTGGCTTACCTGATCTCTAACCCATACCTAATCTCTGATGCGAAGAACCTCGAATTAGTAGTTTACAACTGTGACAGGCCAAGTGAACCCAGTCAATGTCTCCTGTTTCCACACACTGAAGATGCTCAAGAAGATTTTCAAGTGACTGTGCAATACTAGTGCTTGTCCCACTTTAAGTGGAGGCCAGGAGGAAGGAGTTGAGGGGGGAGTATTCTTTATTTGATGTGTTTTTTAAAGATCTTGCATGTATTGGGCATAAGACGATGATGCCTGGTCTAAGTGAAGACTTCTTAGAATGTGTTTTATGGTTTGTGGATGAATTTTTCTCAGGAGGGCAATTTAATTGATATGTGTCTTCTCCGATAAAGTCAGAAAGTGTGGGTGATACTGTTCCTCTGTAATCACCATTTCTAATAAAAAAAATTAAAAAAAGGGAAAAAAACACTGTACTAGATCATGGTCTTCTGTTTTCTCACAAATATATATTTCTTTGGTTGTGCCTTGCAGTGGGTTTGCCTACAACAAGCTAACTTTATGAGGAATTTCTGCAGATGTTGCAGCAAATGCAACAATTCCTTTTTAAATGTTTCTAACACATTTTAACTATTGGAAATGTCATTGTTAATCTCCACAATCTCCTTACTTTCTTTGCTTGGCCTTTTAGGGCCAAAGTATGGTATCTGAATATCATCTATAACAGAGGACAATTCAGAATGACTTCCTCTTAGTAACTTGTTATTTAGTTTTTGTAGCTGAAAGGCTGGACTTTCACAAAATACAACCTTCTTTCTAGGTTACCCATTTTAGTGTGGTGCACAGACAGCATCTGTATATGATGTTAAGTACTGTCACAAATCTGATGTGTTAAGCAATGTCCTTGAAGATTTCTTAGTCTTCTAACTAGACCTGGATTAATGCATTGTAGCATTTAGATTTTTAGTTTCACAGATCCTCTGCTGTACTTAGTTAAGAATTTCCTGAGTTTCTCAATAGAGTCTTGTCTTATGCTGCAAATTTTCCTGTACTTTTCTTCAAAAACTGGATGTCTGGCGTGTTGACAGACTTCATTGGTTATATCTTCTTCTACATTTCTAGGCACTAATTTGTCTTTCTCAATTGGTATACCTTTAATTTATTTCTTATGCACAAGCATCTGTATCAATTGCAAAACCTAATTCATTTTCCTGTACGTAACTTTCCTCATTAAAAATGGCTCGCCACTGGTAGTGTGTTCCCACTCTCCTTGGAAAACAGTGCAAAAGTTTGTTTTATTAACTTTCACCTTTTGACGAAACTTCTTGTTAAGTGAATTAACCAGTTTTTCTAAACATCTCATTCTGTTTAAAATCAGAATAAATAGCTTTCTCTTTAACACAAATGTATTGTCTACCAGACAGTCAACAAACTTTCTGCTGATGTAATGCTCTTCCCCTTTTCACTGTTTTCATGCTCCTCATAATATTTGACACTACTATGGAAAAACGTCTGATAAAACCCTATGTCTTTCTTGTTCCTTAATCTAGTTTGCTGCTCAGTTTCTTTTCTTGTGTTTGGTTTTTGAAAAAGAATAAGATCTTTTCTTGGACATTATCACAACTTCATTACTAGTTACTTGTTTTTTGAAAATTAATAAGATATTTTCTTAGACATTATCATATCTTCATTTCCAGTTACACCTGCATGAGAAAAGTTACATGATGTTGTTGTTTTTTTTAATAAATGACTGGTGCTCTTACTAGATTTCAATCTTTTTTTATTCCCATCTTTTCCTTCCTCTCGCTGTCTTGCAGCTCTGGAGACTTGCTCATAGTAGGTTTTCATCTTCTTCATCTTCCTCTTCTGCTCTTTTGTTGGCATCTTAAATCTATTCAAAGCCCTACATAAAAAAACAAAAAACACATGCTATATATTTCTTGTTCTCACACAGTTATCAGTAAAAAATGAGAATATTTCACAATACTGTATACATAATAATATTCACAACTGCATTACTGTGCTGAAATAGTTGAAGAACAGCAAGATTTCTTTACAGTGTGTGCTTTGTATATACAAAGAAAAAGTCAAATACTACCTCTCACAAACCCCCTTCCTATAATCTGCATGTTCCAGATATTAGAGTTTAAAAACAAACTGGCTTTTCACCTTTGATGTCTAAACAGGTTCAACAATGTGTATAGACGAAGCTTTTACTAAGACCGTGTCTAATTTGTATAAAAATATAACCTCTCTGCTTACAGTTCTCTACAATAAAAGATTTGCTCCTTTTCTTACACCTTAATCTAGGGTTAAAGCTGGGTGTGAAAGGCTTTACTGAGGAACTCGCCCATCGCAAAGACCGTTTCTCTGGGTGAGCAGGATGTATGATTGGGTTTACTAAGAGCATCCTCTCTAATAACATCTCTGAACAGAGTAAAGGATCTGTGTAGAAGGTTTGACAGAAACACAAGGCCCTGTGTTATCACATTTCAACAGGGTGCAAATTTTGTACTATATAGTTTTATAAAAACAGTGGGTCTTTTTCTGTCCACTCTTTACAGAGTGAATGCTTGGGTTTTATGACAACATTGCCTCTCTGCTGACACCTCTTTACAGGGTAAAGCCCAGCTGTCTGCAAAGACTTTTCATGTGGACGATCTCTGGAGGGCTTTGTAAGAGCACAAAAGGTGGGAGAGGCATTGAATCCTAGGCAAAATATCATAGGGTTTAAATCCCACGCAAGAAGAAGACTGCGATGACAGAAATAGTATTCCTTTCACAATAATGCTGTTATAGGTTCTTTTTATTCAATATTTAAAACACAGCAGCTGCTGTGTTTTAAATATTGAATAAAAAGAACCTATAACAGCATCATTGTGAAAGGACTACTATTTCTGTCATCGCAGTCTTCTTCTTGCGTGGATTTAAACCTATGATATTTTGCCTAGGATTCAATGCCTCTCCACCTTTTGTGCTTATATATTGTATTTGAAACCAATTGTGGGTGGGTGGTTTCGGGAGGTGGGCATTGACTATCTGCAAACTATATGCAACCTTGTTAGGACTGTAAAAACATTGGTAGTAGATGCAGCGAGATATACCCTGCCACTGTGTCTGTATGCAGTGGCTTTGTAAAAGATACACAGGGCTTTGAATACTATTCTTTTTTGAACAGGTAGCCATTGTAGGCTCTGTAGAGCTTGAGAGTCTGTATGAAATTTGGGGAGTTTCATAATCAGCCTGGCCGCCGAGTTTTGCAACATCTGTGCTTTGTTTCGGCATATTCAGATAGAGGCCATTGCAATAGTCTAATCTAGACATTGTGAGGGCCAGTGCAACTGTCTTCAACAGGTTGGATGGCAGAAACTGGGCAATTTTCCTAATGACACGTAGCATGTAAAAGGAGGTGGAGATGACCATATTTACTTTTGTCAATTAGAAATTCCTAGGTTTTTCACTTTTTCCACTAGCACTGGTAACTGACCTAGCCCTGCTTGCCACCAAGGATAGATTCCAGAAAGAGGTATTTTTGCCAAAAAGGATGACTTCCATTTTTGAGGAGTTGAGCTTAAGGCAGTTATTTTCCATACAAGAACTCACCACCTTCATACTTCAAAATTAGCTAGTCAGGTAGGCGTGCCACCTCCAGGCTAGTATCACCCCTACAGTGGGCTACTGTGAGGTGGACACAATTTTTCAGAAGTATCCATCTTTGTGATGACCTACTTGGGCAAAACCCTGTCCCAGAATTCCTACTTCCACAGGAAGTGGCCATATAGGGGGCGTAGTGACCCATTGGGTACTACCCTACACTCCCATACCGCCCCTAAATTCAGTGTTTAGGGGAGAGACGACACAGAAGAGCCGCAAAAGCAGAAGAAGAGAGAAGAAGCAGCTGACCTGGTACAAGCCCTGTCGGCCTGTCTGCATTCCTCGTCAAAAACTGCACCAAATTTGACTCGTCCTGCAGCTGCTGACTACAGAAACCATGGAGGACTGCCTGCCTTTGAAAAAGACTCAAGACCTCTGTGAACAGCTGATCTGTCCTGTAGAAACGCCAAAAGAGAAGACTGAGGCTTCCGGAACTGCACAAAACCCCACCCCTGAAGTCACCACTGCACCCTTCGCTTCCAGCCTGAGTTGTATTGGGCCACCAGTGTCAACAAGGCCCCCTAGCCCTCCAGAGCTCAAGTCCATCGTGGTTTCACCCCTCCTGGTCTCCCCGATGTTGCCTGCACCCAGGCCTCCTCAACCGTGACTGCTCCGGTAAGGAAAAACCAGACGCGTAAGGACACCCCTGCACCTGTCGCCACTGGCCCTTGGAGAAGAGGACCAAAGGTGTCCCGCCGCCCCCGACCCCCGAGCATCGCAAGTCTGGAACCCCTTGCTGGTTCAGCCCAACTGACCTCCTGGCCAGAGCCTGCAGCGTCTTTCCGCAGTGACCGATCTCTATTGAAATACATTGGGCTCCCAATGCTATTTTGCACCCTGCACCAGGCCGCCCCCATGTCGCTGGTGGTTTACTGCTGCTGCTACCTTGGACCTTGCCCACCACTCAACTTAACTCCTGGAGATTGGTCTTGTAAGTCGCTGTTTGCAGAACTTGTTCTTCCTTCAATAGTATAACATCGCAGAACTTAGAAATTGCACTGTGTCCACTTTTTAGAGTGAAAAGAATTCATATTTAAAAACGTACTTACCCGAGTGATTTTTCTCTGATGCCTAAACATATATAAAGATACTTGCTATTTTTAGAAATTGGTGTGGATCTCCTTCTTGAGTTGTGTGTCATTTATTGATTGTTCTGTGTATTTGCAAAGGCCTTGCACACCCCTGTGTTAAGCCTAAGGTTGCCTGACCACACTACCTCCTAATAGAGCACTTTGGGATTGCATAGCAAGCACCTGTCCACTCATAAGTGAACCCCTTGACTCTTTACACGATATATCAGATTTTTGATATATCATATAAAGAGCCAGCTTCCTACACAGGTCCTCTTCAGTGTCAAAGTCTTCCAGTAATTCTTAGTCGAAACAGAAGCGCAAGAAGGCCAAGCAGGATTCGTCCCAGTCCCACCACTCTCAGCCTGAGAAATCGCAAGGACATCAGCACGCCTTGTTACCAGTTCCCTGCCAACAAGCTGATCCTGCAACAGATTGCAATGCAACCTGTGTTTCCAGATCCATCTGCGACATTGCAACAGATTGAAGCCTTTAGAGAGGCCAAGTTGCAAATCTTTGTCACTCCTCTGGCTCCTTCTGGTGTGCCTTTGTGCCCTAACGATACGCGGAGATTTTCAGACAGGATATCGCCAGTGGGTTTTCCCTCAATGGAGTTTGTGCTTCCTGAACATGCCTCAGGTTTGGCTCTGACGCAAGGGCCAATTTACACTCCGGCACCAGAATCCATGCCAGTTCCTTTGACATCACTGCTGGCACTGGAGGAAGACCTCCTATTTCCTATTGTCCTGTCTTACTCTGAGCCAAATTCATCTCTGCTCCAACTGAGGTCCCGTCCCACAGCCGTAATGATGCACGCGACTGCAGTTCAATTTGAGTCACACAGAACCATTCGTTTGTCTCACAGCCGCACTCAAACTCTCCAACAGCTTTTCGTTTCGTACTCTCCCAGCTCCAGAGACGAAGTGCTTCTTGACACAGGGCCCCATACCACTGTGCTTGTTGCAGTACCACATGGCGGTGGTGTTGTCCATGAGGACCTGAAAGTCCTGAACCAGCTTCTCTTTGATGGATGGTAGGAAGGTTGTCAACCCCAGGCGAATGGTTCGCAACTCCAATAGGTTGATGTAGAAATGGGTCTCTGCTGGAGACCAGAGTCCTCTGATCTTCATCTCTCCCAGATGACATCCCCATCCCAGCAGTGATGCATCCATAACCACAATCAGCTCTGGATGGGACAGGGAGAGGGGTCTCCCTCCGGTCCAGCTGCAAAGGAGCCACCAATGCAGGTCTTCTGCATTCTCCTCTGAAACCTGTATGGAATCCAACAGGTTCCCTTGGTGCTGGCACCACCGACACTTCAGGTTCCACTACAGAGCCTGCATATGCCTCTTGGCATAGTCGACGAGCAGAATGCCTAGGGGTTCAGAAGCATCAGAGCGACTCCAACTGAGAGCAAAGAGCAACTCAGAAACATTGGGATCATAGCCCAAATGCCCTGGACTCATGGTGGTGGATGGGGGCCCGAAACTGCACCGTATGCAAGATGGTTCAATTGAAAGTGTGCCTCTGTGAAGGAGTCAGGTGTGACTTATGTTGATCGTAAACCCCAATGATGCCGGAAAGTTTCTCGCCATCTGTAAGTAGTCTATGACTGACTGTGGTGAGCCTGTGTTCAATGGCAAGTCGTTGAGGTAAGAGAAAACTGGAATCCCCATTGATCCCCCAAGCTGCAATCACCTTCGTGAACAGCCATTGTGCACTGGTGAGGCCGAATGGGAACAAAGAAAATTTAAAATGTTCCTGGGCCACCCGGAACAGCAAGTATCATATGTGGGAATGCAGGACAGGTACAGGAAAGTGGGTAGCTTGGAGGTCCAAAGCCATCCTGTTACCTTGATCCAGGGTAGACCAAATCTGGACCATCATGGGTATCTTCAATTTGTCCTTCTGAAAGAAGGCGCTTAGAGGTGGAGATCTATAATTGGATGAAGGCCTCCATCCTTCGACAGGTGGAAATAATGGGAATAACAGCCAGTCCCTGTTTCCAGGGCTGAGACCATCTCTATGATTCCATTGGCCAAAAGAGCATGCACTTCTTGACACAAGTGGGACAAACATTGGACAGGTGCTCCTCTGAAAGATGTTCTGATGTGAGTCAGAAAGGAATGGCAGGGCAAATCCCCTTTGGACAATCTGAAGGATCCACCTGTCAGATGTTCTATTTTGCCTCCCTTTGAGGAAATGTCTGATCCAGTCCACCTCCCTCCCCCCTCCCCCCCTAGAGTGGTTGTGAGCCACTAAGGGCAAACAGAAGCGGTTTGGAGATGGTTGTTGCAGGAGTGGGGGACTGGTAAGTTATTTGCTCCAGGTGGCCTGGATGTCGTCTGCTTGATCCCCCTTCCTAACAGGAAAGGACTGGGGTACATGTTGCGGGCTTGGTGGACCTTGGAGCTGGTAGTGTGCTACCTCTCTTGAATAGCCTCAAAAGGGGGGGGGGAGGGGGGACCGGTTGAGAATATTGTCTCACAGGGACTGAAGGGCCTAGAGAACATGCAGCGACCCAACTTTCTTTAAAGAATTCTGAATTGTCCTCACCAAATGAATGAGAACCATCTAACAGCATGTCAATCAGAGAACCTTGCACGTCCCCAGAGTAAGCCCGTGGAGCTCACTGGCCTAAGCACCAGGCTAGTGCCAGCTGCTCTGCTCAAGGAGTCCATGGTGTCCAATCCAGAACGAATAATGTACTTTGCAGTATCCTGACCATCTGGATGGTTTGAGCCAGATTGGCTGGAAACTCCTTGAGGACTGCTAGAAAGACTGTTGCCTGTTCGTGAACCACCAGGTTCTCTGGTCATGAACCACCTGGCAGGATCTTTGAACCTCAGGATGGACAAGCTTAGCTGGTGGCACTAGGTGGATCATGAATGGAAGTTACATATTAAGGTGGCACAGGGCATCTTCCGTCAATGTGGGGAGAATTTCTGGTTAGATCTTTTTTGCCACCACCGAGAATGTGCAGTGTCAAACCTTCTGCACGCTGGAATTTCCAAAAAGGCTCGCTATCGGAGAGAGTGGAGTATGGGACTCCTGTACGCCTATCCCCCACTGCTTCTCTTGCCCGTGTTCTGAAGATCAGGAATGACAGGGGCCAAGTCATCCTTTTGTCTCCAGGTTCTGCATGGAGAGTGTGGTACCTGGAACTTCTGGGCATTAGCATCTGACCTCCGATCAGGCTAGCACTTCAGGAGGATTTTCTTTCATTGCAGCAGGGCAGGATCTTGAACACAAATCTGCACCTCCATGTGTGGAGATTGAGCAGCCGCAGTTTACTGTGTCGGATCTAACTACTGAGGATGTGGATGTTAACCTTACTGCCAGGCGTTCCTCTAGAAAGTCTGTCTATGCCAGGTGCCTTGGTGTGACACCGGCAACACTGAACAACACTGACCTGCTATAGGCCACACTGTTGGATGACTTTTTGTTTATTCCGTACCTAGCCCAGCAAGGACTTGCCAGTGGGCTTCATGAAGGTTATTTTTAGCCCTGTCAGGCTTTTTACGTTTACCAGACCAACCGCCCCTGTTCAAATGACCTGGTGATTAGACTTCCAAAAGAGTCAATTCAGTTGTTTCCTCTCAAACCCTTTATGATTCCACAGTGGGATCTTAATTTGCTCTTCACATTTCTCATGTGCATGCCATTCTAACCACTGCACATCAGTCCACAAAATCTCCTGACTCTGAAGGCTGTGTGTCTGGTCACTGTGACTTTGGCTTGTTGTGGGAGTGTCTTGCTTCGCCCTCAGTCAGATAATCCAGAATACCACACGGTGGCTCAATCACGATGAAGCAATAGACAGAACACCCCCCCTCAGAGAGGGATTTCAGTTTATAAAATGAAACCCATCAAAGACTCGATTTTTAGAATAAGGCTTGGGTTTTTATTTATGCAATGCTTGCTAACAGAAAGGCTTTCCCAGATGTCAAATGAACAACATTCAAATGTATGTATGTGTATGTATATGTTTGTGTGTGTGTATATATATATATATTCACCGAAAAAACCATAGGTTTTAGGGACAGTTATAGTTAGTTGGACATTTCACTCGTACAAAACCATAGAAATTCCCCCGTTAGTTAGTTCAGCTAACTATAACTCGCGCCCCCGCAATGCACTGCTGATGACGTCACATATTACATCACTCATGACATGGTCAGTGACATCACTGATGACATCACTGATGACATCTCAAATGACATCACTGATGACATCACTGATGACATCATCCAGTGACTGTGTGTTTCTGTAAAGTTTAAATATGTTTAATATATATAGGGAAAGGCGTATTGAAGAATGAGTGGGTGTATAAGTGTCTGAATGGATGATTTAGTACGTGAGTGACTGACTCTACAAGTGAGTGATTAAATGTATCTTACTGAATGCATGGGTTAGTGACTAAACTGTGTGAATGTCTGTATCCGTCTGTTGGTTTGTAAGCGGCTGCATGGCTTTCTGAATAGCTACATGAGTGTCTACATGGGTTATTGATTGATTGTCTGAGTATCTGTATGGGTGCCTGGGTGTTTGTGTGGGAGGGGTGTGTGCAACTCTGTGCATAGATGTGTGAGTTGGTGATTCACTGGGTGCATGGTTTCAAGAGTGCATCTGTGATGGACTGTATGGGTGGGTGAGTGTGTGTATGGGTGTGTTAGTGATTGAATGTATATCTCAGTGGTACATGTGTGAGTAACTACATATGTGAAAGGCAGTATATATGTGTGTTGGAGTATATAAATGGCTATAAGTGAGAGTGTGTGATTGTGAGTGGCTGTATGGATGAGTGTGTACTTGTATCAGTGATTGTATAAGAGCGTAAGAATGTGCTAGTATTTGTATGAGTAAGTGAGCTGGTGTGTGTATAACTGTATAGGTGAGTAAATGGGTGTGTGATTAAGTTTTTGCATGACTGACTAGGTGTGTGAGTACCTCTATGGATGAGTGGCGGTGTGTGAGTGTTTATATAGGTGTATGAGTGCATATGATAGTCCTGTACTGAGTGACTGTAAGTATGAGTGACTGTACGGGTGAGTGAGTGGATGTGTGTGTAGACCTAAGAATCAGTGAGTGGGTATGTAGTTTTTGGTGTTGGAGTGTCTATGGTTTTGAGAATGGCAGTCTGTAATTTAGAGTGGGTGTATCAAAAGTTATATTAGGGTGTGAGAAGATGCATGAAATTATCACATGGATGATGTCATCAGTGATGTCATTTGAGATGTCATCAGTGATGTCATCAGTGATGTCACTGACCATGTCATGAGTGATGTAATATGTGACGTCATCAGCAGTGCATTGCGGGGCGCGAGTTATAGTTAGCTGAACTAACTATAACGGGGGAATTTCTATGGTTTTGTACGAGTGAAATGTCCAACTAACTATAACTGTCCCTAAAACCTATGGTTTTTTCAGTGAATTTCAAAGGTTTTTTAAATGCTAATTTCTAACTATAACGTGCCTGAAACCTATGATTTTTTTAAGTGAATTTCAAAGGTTTTTTTAAATGCTAGTTTCTAACTATGCCTACAGAGGTAGGACATGTGAAGAAAGAAGAAAAAACGCACAGAAAGAAGCAAAAGATGTGCAGAAAGAACCAACAGAGGAGCAGAAAGAGGCCTTGTTGCAAAATCATCCTGTGCCCACAACCTTTTCAGACGGGTACTGGTGGTAACTGACTCTGACTAACCAGAGCCAGTGCTATGCTAAAAGACACTTAGAATACAGTGAAAACACCTACATACACTAGGGAACACTATGCGTTGGGGTACCCCTGTGATTAGCATGACCTCCTCTGCAAGTCCCTAGTACATAATAGGGCAGGGGATTAAAACTACCTCTTAAAACGCGCTACAGGGCGCGTTTGCACAGTGGTGAAGGGAGGGGGCCTGAGGTGACATGTGTGCAAACGCACCCCGTGGCGCATTTTAAGTTGCGGGATTAAGTCCCCTTGAATTCTGAGGGTCCCTGGGGCCCAACTAGCCCCCAGGTACCTACAGTTAGGACCACAGAGCTGAGTTGCAGAGAGGCGTTCCGAGGCCACGCACCTTTTTTCACCTCTCTGCAACGCAACTCTGTTGTGCTTACTGAAGGTACCTGGTGGGCTAGTTGGCCCCCAGGGTCCCTCAGGATTCAAAGGGAATTAATTCCCCAACTTAAAACGCACCACAGGGTGTGTTTGCGCACATGTCACCTGAGGCCCCTCCCTTCACCACTGTGCAAACGCGCCCCGTGGTGCGTTTTAAGTTGGGGGATTAGGTCACCTTCAATCCTGAGGGTCCCTGGGGCCCAACTAGCCCACTAGGTACTTCCAGTAAGCACCACAGGCCTGCGTTGCAACGCCTGTAACAAATTGTGCAGTTGTGTTTAGGTAGTGAAGAGGGTCGTGCTGGGGGTAGTGTTTTAGGGTTTAGGGTAGTGCAGTGGTGTTTGTGTAGTGTAGGGGTCATGCTGGGGGTAGATTTAGGGTTTAGGGTAGTGCAGTGGTGTTTGGGTAGTGTAGGGAGTCGTGCTGGGGGGAGTGTTTTAGGGTTTAGGGTAGTGCAGTGGTGTTTGGGTAGTGTAGGGGGTCGTGCTGGGGGTAGTGTTTTAGGGTTTAGGGTAGTGCAGTGGTGTTTGGGTAGTGTAGGGGGTCGTGCTGGGGGTAGTGATTTAGGGTAGTGCAGTGGTGTTTGGGTAGTGTAGGGGGTAGTGTTTTAGGGTTTAGGGTAGTGCAGTGGTGTTTGTGTAGTGTAGGGGTAGTGTTTTAGGGTTTAGGGTAGTGCAGTGGTGTTTGTGTAGTGTAGGAGGTCGTGTTTTAGGGTTTAGGGTAGTGCAGTGGTCTTTGGGTAGTGTAGGGAGTCGTGCGGGTGTAGTGTTTTAGGGTTTAGGGTAGTGTAGGGGGTCATGCGGGGGGTAGTGTTTTAGGGATTAGGGTAGTGCATTGGTGTTTGGGTAGTGTAGGGGGTCATGCGGGGGGTAGTGTTTTAGGGTTTAGGGCAGTGCAGTGGCGTTTGGGTAGTGTAGGGGGTTGTGCTGGGGGAGTGTTTTAGGGTTTAGGGCAGTGCAGTGGTGTTCGGGTAGTGTAGGGGGTCGTGCTGGGGGAAGTGTTTTAGGGTTTAGGGCAGTGCAGTGGTGTTCGGGTAGTGTAGGGGGTCGTGCTGGGGGAGTGTTTGAGGGTTTAGGGCAGTGCAGTCGTGTTCGGGTAGTGTAGGGGGTTGTGCTGGGGGTAGTATTTTAGGGTTTAGGGTAGTGCAGTGGTGTTCGGGTAGTGTAGGGGGTCGTGCTGGGGGTAGTGTTCTAGGGTTTAGGGCAGTGCAGTGGTGTTTGGGCAGTGTAGGGGGTAATGCTGGGGGTGGTGTTTTAGGGTTTAGGGCAGTGCAGTGGTGTTCGGGCAGTGTAGGGGGTCGTGCTGGGGGTGGTGTTTCAGGGTTTAGGGCAGTGCAGTGGTGTTCGGGCAGTGTAGGGGGTCGTGCAGGGGGTGGTGTTTCAGGGTTTAGGGCAGTGGTGTTTGGGCAGTGTAGGGGGTCGTGCTGGGGGTGGTGTTTCAGAGTTTGGGGCAGTGCAGTGGTGTTCGAGCAGTAAAGGGGGTCGTGCTGGGGGTGGTGTTTCAGGGTTTAGGGCAGGGCAGTGGTGTTCGGGCAGTGTAGGGGTCGTGCTGGGGCTGGTGTTTCAGGGTTTAGGGCAGTACAGTGGTGTTCGGGCAGTGTAGGGGGTCGTGCTGGGGCTGGTGTTTCAGGGTTTAGGGCAGTGCAGTGGTGTTCGGGCCGTGTAGGGGGTTGTGCTGGGGCTGGTGTTTCAGGGTTTAGGGCAGTGCAGTGGTGTTTGGGCATTGTAGGTGGTCGTGCTGGTGTTTCAGGGTTTAGGGCAGTGCAGTGGTGTTCGGGCAGTGTAGGGGGTCATGCTGGGGCTGGTGTTTCAGGGTTTAGGGCAGTGCAGTGGTGTTCGGGCAGTGTAGGGGGTCTTGCTGGGGCTGGTGTTTCAGGGTTTAGGGCAGTGCTGTGGTGTTCGGGCAGTGTAGGGGGTCGTGCTGGGGTGGTGTTTCAGGGTTTAGGGCAGTGCAGTGGTGTTCGGGCAGTGTAGGGGTCGTGCTGGGGCTAGTGTTTCAGGATTTAGGGCAGAGCAATGGTGTTCAGGCAGTGTAGGGGGTTTTGCTGGAGGTGGTGTTTCAGGGTTTAGGGCAGTGCAGTGGTATTCGTGCAGTGTATGGGGTGGTGTTTCAGGGTTTAGGGCAGTGGTGTTCAGGCAGTGTAGGGGGTCTTGCTGGGGTTGATGTTTCAGGGTTTAGGGCAGTGCAGTGGTGTTCGGGCAGTGTAGGGGTCGTGCTGGGGGTGGTGTTTCAGGGTTTAGGGCAGTGCAGTGGTGTTCCGGCAGTGTAGGAGGTCGTGCAGGGGGTAGTGCTTCAGGGTTTAGGGCAGTGCAGTGGTGTTCGGGCAGTGTAGGGGGTCGTGCTGGGGGTGGTGTTTCAGGGTTTAGGGCAGTGCAGTGGTGTTCGGGCAGTGTAGGGTGTTATGCTGAGGGGTGGTGTTTCAGGGTTTAGGGCAGTGCAGTGGTGTTCGGGCAGTGTAGGGGGTCGTGCAGGGGGTGGTGTTTCAGGGTTTAGGGCAGTGCAGTGGTGTTTGGGCAGTGTAGGGGGTCGTGCAGGGGTGGTGTTTCAGGGTTTAGGGCAGTGCAGTGGTGTTCGGCCAGTGTAGGTGGTCTTGCTGGGGGTGGTGTTTCAGGCTTTAGTGCAGTGGTGTTCGGGCAGTGTAGGGGGTCTTGCTGGGGGTGGTGTTTCATGGTTTAGGGCAGTGCAGTGGTGTTCGGGCAGTGTGGGGGTCTTGCTGGGGCTGGTGTTTCAGGGTTTAGGGCAGTGCAGTGGTGTTCTGGCAGTGTAGGGGGTCGTGCTGGGGCTGGTGTTTGAGGGTTTAGGGTAGTGCAGTGGTGTTCGGGCAGTGTAGGGGGTCGTGCTGGGGCTGGTGTTTCAGGGTGTAGGGCAGTGCAGTGGTGTTCGGGCAGTGTAGGGGGTCGTGCTGGGGCTGGTGTTTCATGGTTTAGGGCAGTGCAGTGGTGTTCGGGCAGTGTAGGGGGTCGTGCTGGGGGTGGTGTTTCAGGGTTTAGGGCAGTGCAGTGGTGTTCGGGCAGTGTAGGGGGTCATGCTGGGGGTGGTGTTTCAGGGTTTAGGGCAGTGCAGTGGTGTTCGGGCAGTGTAGGGGGTCTTGCTGGGGATGGTGTTTCAGGATTTAGGGCAGTGGTGTTCGGGCAGTGTAGGGGGTCTTGCTGGGGGTGATGTTTCAGGGTTTAGGGCAGTGCAGTGGTGTTCGGGCAGTGTAGGGGGTCTTGCTGAGGGTAGTGTTTCGGGGTTTAGGGCAGTGCAGTGGTGTTCGTGCAGTGTAGGGGTCGTGCTGGGGGTGGTGTTTCAGGTTTTAGGGCAGTGCAGTAGTGTTCGGGCAGTGTAGGGGATCGTGCAGGGGTGGTGTTTCAGGGTTTAGGGCAGTGCAGTGGTGTTCGGGCAGTGAAGGGGGTCGTGCTGGGGGTGGTGTTTCAGGGTTTAGGGCAGTGCAGTGGTGTTCGGGCAGTGTAGGGAGTCATGCAGGGGGTGGTGTTTCAGGGTTTAGGGCAGTGCAGTGGTGTTCGGGCAGTGTAGGGGTCGTGCTGGGGCTGGTGTTTCAGGGTTTAGGGCAGTGCAGTGGTGTTCGGGCAGTGCGGGGGTCTTGCTGGGGGTGATGTTTCAGGGTTTAGGGCAGTGCAGTGGTGTTATGGCAGTGTAGGGGGTCTTGCTGGGGGTAGTGTTTCAGGGTTTAGGGCAGTGCAGTGGTGTTCGTGCAGTGTAGGGGGTGGTGCTGAGGATGGTGTTTCAGGGTTTAGGGCAGTGCAGTGGTGTTCGGGCAGTGTAGGGGGTCGTGCAGGGGGTGGTGTTTCAGGGTTTAGGGCAGTGCAGTGGTGTTTGGGCAGTGTAGGGGGTCGTGCTGGGGGTGGTGTTTCAGGGTTTAGGGCAGTGCAGTGGTGTTCGGGCAGTGTAGGGGGTCGTGCTGGGGGTGGTGTTTCAGGGTTTAGGGCAGTGGTGTTCGGGCAGTGTAGGGGGTCTTGCTGGGGGTGATGTTTCAGGGTTTAGGGCAGTGCAGTGGTGTTAGGGCAGTGTAGGAGGTCTTGCTGGGGGTAGTGTTTCAGGGTTTAGGGCAGTGCAGTGGTGTTCGGGCAGTGTAGGGGGTCGTGAAGGGGTGGTGTTTCAGGGTTTAGGGCAGTGCAGTGGTGTTCGGGCAGTGTAGGGGGTCGTGCTAGGGTTGGTGTTTCAGGGTTTAGGGCAGTGCAGTGGTGTTCGGGCAATGTAGGGGGTCGTGCAGGGGCTGGTGTTTCAGGGTTTAGGGCAGTGCAGTGGTGTTCGGGCAGTGTAGGGGGTCATGCTGGGGGTAGTGTTTTAGGGTTTAGGGTGGTGCAGTGGTGTTTGTGTAGTGTAGGGGGTCATGTTTTAGGGTAGTGCAGTGGTGTTTGGGTAGTGTAGGGGGTCGTGCTGGGGGTAGTGTTTTAGGATTTAGGTTAGTGCAGTGGTGTTTGGGTAGTGTAGGGGGTCGTGCTGGGGGTAGTGTTTTAGGGTTTAAGGTAGTGCAGTGGTGTTTGTGTAGTGTAGGGGGTTGTGCTGGGGTAGTGTTTTAGGGTAGTGCAGTGGTGCTTGTGTAGTGTAGGGGTCGTGCTGGGGGTAGTGTTTTAGGGTTTAGGGTAGTGCAGTGGTGTTTGTGTAGTGTAGGGGGTCGTGCAGGGGGTGGTGTTTCAGGGTTTAGGGCAGTGCAGTGGTGTTCGGGCAGTGTAGGGGGTCGTGCTGGGGGTGGTGTTTCAGGGTTTAGGGTAGTGCAGTGGTGTTTGGGTAGTGTAGGGGGTCGTGCTGGGGGTAGTGTTTTAGGATTTAGGTTAGTGCAGTGGTGTTGGGGTAGTGTTTTAGGGTTTAGGGTAGTGCAGTGGTGTTTGTGTAGTGTAGGGGGTCATGCTGGGGGTAGTGTTTTAGGGTTTAGGATAGTGCAGTGGTGCTTGTGTAGTGTAGGGGGTCGTGCTGGGGGTAGTGTTTTAGGGTTTAGGGTAGTGCAGTGGTGTTTTTGTAGTGTAGGGGGTCATGTTTTAAGATGCAACGCTCCAATACCTGACCAGTCTGCACTACATAAAACTGCAAAAAAACTAAAAATAAAAAGTGTTTTGCACACTTTTGTCATTGGGCTATATGTGGGCTACAGCTGGGTAATATTTGTGCTACATTTGGGCTCTTTTTTCACTGGTGGCCATCTTGGAAGACTTCTTTGTTATGAAGTTTCCTAATTTCCTCATTTACTGCAGTCTCCTCAGTAGGAAATGCTTTCAGTTTTTTACTTTGATTCCATCAAGAAGGCATTCAGATGTGTCACACATTTGCCATAAATTCAGAATGTTAGCACTCTAGTTGTTCATTAGATCACTGTAGTAAAGCTACTGCTCACCAAGGAGTTAACTGGAAGTCTACTGCTGGTATTGAAAGTGATTGTTTCAGTCTGCATGTCAGAATTTTCTAATGAAATAGAAGAGGATTTGAGATCTCACTTAAAACATGCACTAAATTTTCTTTTTGCAGCACTAACCATAATTTCTATGGCAAAATGAACCCCCTCATTTTGTTCCTTTTTAAATTAAATGTTTTAAGTGTTACCAGTTTATTCCAATCAAGATGGCTTCAGGTGTGCCATACTTTTGTCATAAGTAAGACTGTTAGCGCTCTAGTTGTTGTTCTTTAGAACACTCTGGGAAGCTGCAGTAGAACACAAAGGCATCAACTGACAGGCTGCTCCTGTTGAAATATAACAGGAAGATATTTGAGATCACACTTGAAACATGTCCTAATTTTTCTTTCCAGAGCACTAACCATAATTTCTATGACAAGATGAACCCCATCATTTTGTTCCTTTTTAAATTAAATGTTTTAAGTGTTACCAGTTTATTCCAATCAAGATGGCTTCAGGTGTGCCATACTTTTGTCATAAGTAAGGCTGTTAGCACTCTAGTTGTTCTTCAGAACACTCTGGGAAGCTGCAGTAGAACACAAAGGAATCAACTGACAGTCTCTGCCCTTGTTGGATGTACATGTTTTACTGAGAATGTCAGACTTCATTCTCACATGACTGAGAAAGATAATGTGAATTTACAGAAAATATGCTCTCATTTTAGCTTCTGGAGCACCTTCCAAAACTGTATGGGACAAGCATGTGAAAATAGTTTTCTCTCAAACATGATTCATGATATCCCAGCAGAAGGTTTTCACAGGGTAAAATCACCTTAGAACACACCACAATTCCTGAAATTAGTATGGTACCATCAACAAATGAATTCTAATGTAACTAAAGTCTGTTATCACCCTTTATAGTTCTCCTTTTGGTAACCCTCAAAATCTTCGATTCACTACAATGCATTTCAATGGGGTACTATCATTTATATTGGTCCCAAGATGGCTGCCAGCAATTCCAGGATGAAGTGCTGACAGCCAATCAGATCTCACGATGACATGTGTGGTTAGGCTCCGCCCAGATATGTGTTTTTACTTTTGATTTTCTCAGCAACTACTGAATGTATTTACACCATTTAACAAAAAGGGTTCTTTCTGAACCAAGAACTACCTCTTTGCCAAATTTGGTGTAATTCCGTTCAGCAGTTCGGGCTGTAGCCTTCCATAAATTTTCCTATGGGAAATTGATTTTTTGACTCTTATTTTTTTAATTTCTCCATAACTACTGAACGGATTTACACCATTTAACAAAAGGGTTCTTTCTGTACCAAGAACTACCTCTTTGCCAAATTTTGTGTAATTCCGTTCAGCAGTTCGGGCTGTAGCCGTGGCTAAAGTTTCCTATGGGAAAATGAATGGGGAAAACACGTTTTGGGACCCCCCTTTTTTCTCGGCCTCCGCTTGACGAATCACCCCGAAACTTTCAGGGTAGGAGCGGACCAGAGCGGGCCATAAAGTTTGAAAATTTCGCGAAGATTCGTCAACCGACGCAAGAGTTATTTCAAATAGAATGTTGCGGATTTCCTATGGAAAATAGGTCCTAACTATAACTATCTACTGGCGACCGCCAGTAGATAATATATATATATATATGTATATATGTGTGTGTGTGTGTGTGTGTGTATATGTGTGTATGTATATATATATATATATATATATATATATATATATTATCTACTGGCGGTCGCCAGTAGATAGTTATAGTTAGGACCTATTATCCATAGGAAATCCGTAACATTCTATTCCCAATAACTTTGGCGTCGTTTGACGAATCATCGCGAAATTTTCAAAACTAGTGGGGCGCTCCGGTCCGCTCCTGTCTTGAAAGTTTCGGGTGATTCATCAAGCGGGGGCCGAGAAAAAGGGGGGTCCCAAAGCGTGTTTTCTCCATGTTAATTCCCATAGGAAATTTTAGCCACGGCTACAGCCCGAACTGCTAAACGGAATTACACCAAATTTTGCAAAAAGGTAGCGCTTGGTTCAGAAATCGACCTTTTTTTAAATGGTGTAAATCCGTTCAGTAGTTGCTGAGAAAATCCAAAATAAAGGTTTCGATATCTATGGCCGCGGTGGATCCGCGCACCCTCCCGACCACGAGCTGCATGCTAATTGGCTGTCAACACTCCAAACCAGGAAGTGTTGGCAGCCATCTTATTCCTCGGTAGAACCGAGGAACAAGAAAGCAGTAAAACAAGTGCGCAAAACGCAAAAAGGGGGCAAAAAACGCGCTGGGTGCCACCCCCGGGGCTTTAAACAAAATAGTGCAGGAGGGCTCTCAGCCATCCCGCAGCCCCGGGGACCGCCACCCCCTGGGGCTTCTTTTTAAAAAAAATATATACCTGTGTGGGGGGCTCGAGCCCCCCACACGCCCGAGACCGCCACCTCCCGGGGCACTAAAAAAAATGCTAATTTGGGGGTCCGGAACGGACCCGAGGCCCGGGGACCACCACCTCTCGGGGCTTTGCCAATGGAGGGAGGGGGGCCGCGCGGCCCCCCTCCTGGAGCCCTTGATGGCCCTGGGGACCACCACTACCCCCCAGGGCCGGCTCCTGCAGTGTCCCGGGGTGCCTACCCCGGGACACTGTAGTTTGCTTCATATAAGCGAGAGCAGGAAACCTGCTCTCGCTTCAATGAAGCAAAGCAGAATTGCTTTTCCATAAGGGGAGCTGCATGTCAGCAGCTCCCTTATGGAAAAGCTATGCCGGCTCCCGTAGGGCGCGGGGAGCCGGGGGGACCGTGGGGGATTGGGGACCCCTCCACGGTCCCCAACGAGTGGCCAGGCCCCGGGGGATGGGGTCCCCGGGGCCTTAAATGGCCTGATGAGGGGGCCACGCAGCCCCCCTCCAAAAATTTAAAGAGAAAAAAAAGAGGGCATGCCCCGGGGGATGGGGTCCCCGGGGCCAATAGAGCCCAGGGAAGGGGGCCACGCAGCCCCCTCCCATACAAAAACCCCCAAAAACAACAACAAAAAAAGACCGGCATCGTGCCGGAGGCTCCGCCCCTCCCTGCAGCAGTCTGCAAACGCGCCCCCTGGCGCGTTTTAAGAAGGGAAGTAATTCCCCTTGAATACTGGGGGTGCCTGGGGGCCAACTAGCCCACCAGGAATCTCCAGTATGCGCCAGAGGCTGCGTTGCAGAGAGGTGTACAGAGGCCACGCCCCTTTTTACACCTCTCTGCAACGTAGCTCTGTGGCGCTTTTGGAGGTACATGGTGGGCTAGTTGGACTCCAGGGACCCTCAGGATTCAAGGGGACTTAATCCCCCAACTTAAAACGCACCACGGGGCGCGTTTGCACAGTGGTGAAGGGAGGGGGCGGGGCTTCAGGTGACATGTGTGCAAACAGGCCCCGTGGCGCGTTTTAAGATGGGGGATTAAATCCCCTTCAATCCTGAGGGTCCCTGGGGGCCAACTAGCCCACCAGGTACCTCCAGTAAGCGCCACGGAACTGCGTTGCAGAGTGTTGTAAAAAGGGGCGTGGCCTCTGAACACCTCTCTGCAACGCAGCTCTCTGGCGCATACTGGAGGTATCTGGTGGGCTAGTTGGCCCCTAGGGACCCTTGGGATTGAGGAGGAATTAATTCTCCAACTTAAAACGTGCCACAGGGCGTGTTTGCAGACATGTCACCTCAGGCCCCACCCCCTTCCTTCACCATTGTGCAAATATTCCTCTAAAATCAGCCGAAGTACGAATTCCGATTTACTCACCTGTTGTCAGGAGAGACCTCAGTGCTGCATCTTTGAGCCCAGTACTGATCCTGAAAAGTAATTTTAACTGTACTTACCAGTAACTTGAATTTCCTTCCATAGGATATCATTGCCTGCTTTTTGCTGAAAAAGTTTCTAAGTGTCGATTTTTTTAAACATACAAATATTCCTCTAAAATCAGCCGAAGTATGAATTCCGATTTACTCACCTGTTGTCAGGAGAGACCTCAGTGCTGCATCTTTGAGCCCAGTACTGATCCTGAAAAGTAATTCTAACCGTACTTACCAGTAACTTGAATTTCCTTCCATAGGCTAACATTGACTGGTTTCACTTGGAAATTCTTCTGTGTGGAGTTTTGGAACTTTATAATATTCCTCTAAAATCAGCCGAACTAAGAATTCCGATTTACTCACCTGTTATCAGGAGAGAACCCAGTGCTGCATCTTTGAGCCCAGTACTGATCCTGAAAAGTAATTCTAACCGTACTTACCAGTAACTTGAATTTCCTTCCATAGGCTAACATTGACTGGTTTCACTTGGAAATTCTTGTGTGTGGAGTTTTGGAACTTTATAATATTCCTCTAAAATCAGCCGAACTACGAATTCCGATTTACTCACCTGTTATCCGGAGAGAACCCAGTGCTGCATCTTTTAGCCCAGCACTGACCCTGAAAAGTAATTCTAACCGTACTTACCAGTAACTTGTATTTCCTTCCATAGGAATCCATTGTCTGGTTTTCAGCAGAAAAGTTTCAAAGTGTCGATTTTCACAAACTACAAATATTCCTTAAAAATCGCCTGTATGACTTAAACGCATTCTTTCAACTGTTTACAGGAGATGCACCAGTGCTGGATCCAGGATCCACCACTGAGTAAGAAAAAATAACGATAACACTACTTACCTGCTAAGTGAATTTCCTCCCATAGGATAACATTGGTGATTCTATGTGAAGAAGTTTCTAAGTGTCAACTTTTAAAATATAATAATATTCCTTAAAAATCACTACTGTAACCAAAACGCTTTTACTCAACTGTTTACAGGAGATGTCCCAGGACTGAATCTAGGATCCAGTCATGTGGTTAGAAAAGTAATCCATAAAGTAACTAATTGCATTTAACTAGAAATTCAGCATTGAGCTCAATGTTGCATTGTGTTTGAAATTGTGTTGCCCATTGCAACGACTGTAACTACTGTACTTAAAAGTCTATTGCCTATTTGCAAAGTATTTAAACTAAAGTAATTCATTCTGAGAAAGTATATTTTGTAATGTATAATGTAATTACAATGTAATTTAAAAAATAAAATATCTAAAAATTAATAGTTTAAAAAAAATGTAGTAAATCCGTATCAAAAAAATAAATATAACAATTAATACATTTAAAAATTGTCATTTACAAAACCTTTGAAATTCACTGAAAAAAACCATAGGTTTCAGACATGTTATAGTTAGGAATTAGCATTTAAAAAACCTTTGAAATTCACTGAAAAAACCATAGGTTTCAGGCACGTTATAGTTAGGAATTAGCATTTAAAAAACCTTACAAATTCACTGAAAAAACCATAGGTTTTAGGGACAGTTGTAGTTAGTTGGACATTACACTCGTACAAAACCCGTGAAATTCCCCCGTTATAGTTAGTTCAGCTAACTATAACTCGCGCCCATAATGCACTGCTGATGACGTCACATATTACATCACTCATGACATGGTCAGTGACATCACTGATGACATCACTGATGACATCTCAAATGACATCACTGATGACATCATCCACGTGATAATCTGATGCACCTCCTCACACCCTAATTTAACCTTTGATACACCCACTCTAAATTACAGACTGCCATTCGCAAAACCATAGACACTCCAACACCAAAAACTACATACCCACTCACTGATTCTTAGGTCTACACACACATCCACTCACTCACCCGTACAGTCACTCATACTTACGGTCACTCAGTACAGGACTATTATATGCACTCATACACCTATATAAACACTCACACACCGCCACTCATCCATAGAGGTACTCACACACCTAGTCAGTCATGCAAATAATTAAACACACTGCCATTTACTCACCTATACAGTTATACACACACCAGCTCACTTACTCATACAAATACTAGCACATTCTTACGCTCTGATACAATCACTGATACAAGCACACACTCATCCATACAGTCACTCTCACAATCACACACTCTCGCTTATAGCTATTTATATACTCCAACACACATATATACTGCCTTTCACATATGTAGTTACTCACACATGTACCACTGGGACATACATTCACTCACTAACACACTCTTACACACACTTACCCACCCATACAGTCTATCACAGATGCACTCTTGAAACCATCCACCCAGTGAATCACCCACTCACACATCTATGCACAGAGTCGCACACACCCCACCCACACAAACACTCAGGCACCCATACAGATACTCAGACAACCAATCAATAACTCATATAGACACTCATGTAGCTATTCACAAACCCATGCAGCCACTTACACAGCAACAGACAGACGGATACAGTCATTCACCCAGTTTAGTCACTAACCCATGCATTCAGTAAGATACGTTTAATCACTCACTTATACAGTTAGTCACGCACCTACTAAATCATCCATACAGACACTTATACACCCACTCATTCTTCAATAAGCCTTTCCCTATATATATTAAAAATATTTAAACTTTACAGAAACACACAGTCACTGGATGATGTCATCAGTGATGTCATTTGAGATGTCATCAGTGATGTCATCAGTGATGTCCCTGACCATGTCATGAGTGATGTAATATGTGACGTCATCAGCAGTGCATTGCGGGGGCGCAAGTTATAGTTAGCTGAACTAACTATAACGGGGGAATTTCACGGGTTTTGTACGAGTGCAATGTCCAACTAACTATAACTGTCCCTAAAACCTATGGTTTTTTCAGTGAATATATATATATATATATATCACTCGAAAACTCCTGTCTGCCACTCGATCTGACAGAATCTTCAGGCACGGACCTCAGGCACTCCCAATGAACTTGCAGAATCCCACGCAATGTAGGTGGATGAAGCAGTGAAATTTTATTTAATAAAAAGTCCTCACAAATTAAACAGGCATAATGCCTGCCATGACTCGTTTCACTCCTCACCAGGAGCTTTATCACATGACGCGTCTTCTTTCAGGGAACTCATTAAAATATATATATATATATATTATCTACTGGCGGTCGCCAGTAGATAGTTATAGTTAGGACCTATTTTCCATAGGAAATCCGCAACATTCTATTTGAAATAACTCTTGCGTCGGTTGGCGAATCTTCGCGAAATTTTCAAACTTTATGGCCCGCTCCGGTCCGCTCCTACCCTGAAAGTTTCGGGGTGATTCGTCAAGCGGGGGCCGAGAAAAAAGTGGGGTCCCAAAACGTGTTTTCCCCATTCATTTTCCCATAGGAAACTTTAGCCACGGCTACAGCCCGAACTGCTGAACGGAATTACACCAAATTTGGCAAAGAGGTAGTTCTTGGTTCAGAAAGAACCCTTTTTGTTAGATGGTGTAAATCCGTTCAGTAGTTCCTGTGAAAATCAAAAGGAAAATCACATATATTTCTAGGTCCGCGTCGGATTCGCGCACCCTCCCGATCACGAGCTGCATGCTAATTGGCTCTCAACACTCCAAATCAGGAAGTGTTGGCAGCCATTTTGTCCCTCGGTAGAACCGAGGGACAGAAACAAGTGCGCAAAGCGCAAAAAGGGGGCAGGGTAGAAACACCCTGACCCCCTAGGTCTGCTCAGGGGGTCCCACAAGGACCCCCTGGGCAGAAAAAAGCATTTTTTTTTTTAAATTGGCGAAATGCGCTTAGGGTGCGCGGATCCCGCCGATTTAAAAAAAAAAAAAAAAAAAAAAAAAAGAAAAAAAATCGAGCGCGGTCTCCCGCGCTCGATTGTATTTGCCCCGGGTGGCCCAAGTCACGGGGGCATGCGGGAGTGGGTTTATGTTTTATATGGGGGGCCTCTAAGGCCCCAAGCCCGAGGACCGCCACCACCCGGGGCTTTATAAAAAAAATGGTGCGGGAGGGCTCTCCTGCCCTCCCGCAGCCCGGGGACCGCCACCCCCGGGGCTTCTTTTTAATAACATGTGGGGGGCTCCAGCCCCCACACGCCCAAGGACCACCACCTCCCCGGGGCACTTAGAAAATAAATGTGGGGGTCCATTACGGACCCCCAGAGCCCAGGGACCACCACCTCCCGGGGCTGTGCAATTCAAGGGAGGGGGCCGCACGGCCCCTCCTGGAAGCCCTTGATGGCCCTGGGGACCGCCACCCCCCAGGGCCGGCTCCTGCAGTGTCCCGGGTGCCTACCCCCGGGACACTGTAGTTTGCTATGACAGGACGGGGGCCTCGTGGCTCCCGTCCTGCCATAGCAAACTATTTTGGAAGAGAGAGCAGGGAAACCTGCTCTCTCTTCCAAAATTCAAAGCAGATTGCTTTTCCACACGGGGAGCTGCATCTTAGCAGCTCCCCATGTGGAAAAGCAATGCCGGCTCCCAAGGGACGCGGGGAGCCGGCAGGACTGTGGGGGTTTGGGGACCCCCCCACAGTCCCCAATGGAGAGGGCCAGCCCCGGGGGATGGGGTCCCCGGGGCAAGTAGTGGCCCGGGAGGGGGGCCACGCGGCCCCCCTCCCCAAAAATAAAAATAAAAATTTGAAAAAAAAACAAAACGGAAAGGCCGGCCCCGGGGGATGGGGTGCCCGGGGCCTTAAATGGCCTGAGGAGGGGGGCCACGCAGCCCCCCTCCAAATATTTAAAATTTTTTAAAAAGAGGGCCTGCCCCGGGGGATGGGGTCCCCGGGGCCAATATAGGCCCAGGGAAGGGGGGCCAAGCGGCCCCCTTCCCGTTGTATTTTAATTAAAAAAAATAATGAAAATCCTCATGCCCTGGGGGATAGGGTCCCCGGGGCGAAAAGAGGCCAAGGGAAGGGGGGCCACGCAGCCCCCCTCCCATACAAAAATAAAATAAAAAAGACCGGCATCGGCCAACTAGCCCACCAGGTACCTCCAGTAAGCGCCACGGAGCTGCGTTGCAGAGTGTTGTAAAAAGGGGAGTGGCCTCTGTACACCTCTCTGCAACGCAGCCCCCTGGCGCATACTGGAGGTTCCTGGTGGGCTAGTTGGCCCCTAGGGACCCTCAGGATTGAGGAGGAATTAATTCTCCAACTTAAAACGCGCCACAGGGCGTGTTTGCAGACAGGTCACTTTAGGCCCCACCCCCTTCCTTCACCATTGTGCAAATATTCCTCTAAAATCAGCCAAACTACGAATTCCGATTTACTCACCTGTTATCAGGAGAGACCTCAGTGCTGCATCTTTGAGCCCAGTATTGATCCTGAAAAGTAATTTTAACCGTACTTACCAGTAACTTGAATTTCCTTCCATAGGATATCATTGCCTGCTTTTTGCTGAAAAAGTTTCTGTCGATCTTTGAAACATACAAATATTCCTCTAAAATCAGCAGAACTACGAATTCCAATTTACTCACCTGTTATCAGGAGAGACCTCAGTGCTGCATCTTTCAGCCCAGTACAGATCCTGATAAGTAATTCTAACTGTACTTACCAGTAACTTGAATTTCCTTCCATATGCTAACATTGACTGGTTTCACTTGTAAATTCTTCTAAGTGTGGAGTTTTGGAACTTTATAATATTCCTCTAAAATCAGCCGAACTACGAATTCCGATTTACTCACCTGTTATCAGGAGAGAACCCAGTGCTGCATCTTTTAGCCCAGCACTGACCCTGATAAGTAATTCTAACCGTACTTACCAGTAACTTGTATTTCCTTCCATTGGAATCCATTGTCTGGTTTTCCGCAGAAAAGTTTCAAAGTGCCGTTTTTCACAAACTACAAATATTCCTTAAAAATCGCCTGTATGACTTAAACGCATTCTTTCAACTGTTTACAGGAGATGCACCAGTGCTGGATCCAGGATCCACCACTGAGTAAGAAAAAGTAACGATAACACTTCTTACCTGCTAAGTGAATTTCCTCCGATAGGATAACATTGGTGATTCTATGTGAAAAAGTTTCTAAGTGTCAACTTTCAAAATACAATAATATTCCTTAAAAATCACTACTGTAACCAAAACGCTTTTACTCAACTGTTTACAGGAGATGTCCCAGGACTGAATCTAGGATCCAGTCCTGTGGTTAGAAAAGTAATCCATAAAGTAACTAATTGCATTTAACTAGAAATTCACATTGAGCTCAATGTTGCATTGTGTTTGAAATTGTGTTGCCCATTGCAACAACTGTAACTACTGTACTTAAGTCTATTGCCTATTTGCAAAGTATTTAAACTAAAGTAATTCATTCTGAGAGTATATTTTGTAATGTAATGTATAATGTAATTACAATGTAATTTAAAAAATAAAATATCTAAAAATAAATAGTTTAAAAAATGTAGTAAATCAGTATCAAAAAAATAAATATAACAATTAATACATCTAAAAATTGTCATTTACAAAACCTTTGAAATTCACTGAAAAAAACCATAGGTTTCAGACATGTTATAGTTAGGAATTAGCATTTAAGAAACCTTTGAAATTCACTGAAAAAACCATAGGTTTCAGACACGTTATAGTTAGAAATTAGCATTTAAAAAACCTTACAAATTCACTGAAAAAACCATAGGTTTCAGACACGTTATAGTTAGAAATTAGCATTTAAAAAACCTTTGAAATTCACTGAAAAAACCATAGGTTTCAGACACGTTATAGTTAGAAATTTGCATTTAAAAAAACCTTACAAATTCACTGAAAAAACCATAGGTTTTAGGGACAGTTATAGTTAGTTGGACATTGCACTCGTACAAAACCCGTGAAATTCCCCCGTTATAGTTAGTTCAGCTAACTATAACTCGCGCCCACAATGCACTGCTGATGACGTCACATATTACATCACTCATGACATGGTCAGTGACATCACTGATGACATCACTGATGACATCTCAAATGACATCACTGATGACATCACTGATGACATCATCCATGTGATAATCTGATGCACCTCCACACACCCTAATATAACCTTTGATACACCCACTCTAAATTACAGACTGCCATTCGCAAAACCATAGACACTCCAACACCAATAACTACATACCCACTCATTGATTCTTAGGTCTACACACACATCCACTCACTCACCTGTACAGTCACTCATACTTACGGTCACTCAGTACAGGACTATCATATGCACTCATACACCTACATAGACACTCACACACCGCCACTCATCCATAGTGGTACTCACACACCTAGTCAGTCATGCAAATAATTAAACACACTGCCATTTACTCACCTATACAGTTATACACACACCAGCTCACTTACTCATACAAATACTAGCACATTCTTACGCTCTTATACAATCACTGATGCAAGCACACACTCATCCATACAGTCACTCTCACAATCACACACTCTCGCTTATAGCTATTTATATACTCCAACACATATATATACTGCCTTTCACATATGTAGTTACTCACACATGTACCACTGGGACATACATTCACTCACTAATACACTCTTACACACACTTACCCACCCATACAGTCTATCACAGATGCACTCTTGAAACCATCCACCCAGTGAATCACCCACTCACACATCTATGCACAGTCGCACCCACCCCACCCACACAAACACTCAGGCACCCATACAGATACTCAGACAACCAATCAATAACTCATATAGACACTCATGTAGCTATTCACAAACCCATGCAGCCACTTACACAGCAACAGACAGACGGATACAGACATTCATCCAGTTTAGTCACTAACCCATGCATTCAGTAAGATACGTTTAATCACTCACTTGTAGAGTTAGTCACGCACCTACTAAATCATCCATACAGACACTTATACACCCACTCATTCTTCAATACGCCTTTCCCTATATATATTAAAAATATTTAAACTTTACAGAAACACACAGTCACTGGATGATGTCATCAGTGATGTCATTTGAGATGTCATCAGTGATGTCATCAGTGATGTCACTGACCATGTCATGAGTGATGTAATATGTGACGTCATCAGCAGTGCATTGCGGGGGCGCGAGTTATAGTTAGCTGAACTAACTATAACGGTGGAATTTCACGGGTTTTGTACGAGTGCAATGTCCAACTAACTATAACTGTCCCTAAAACTTATGGTTTTTTCAGTGAATTTGTAAGGTTTTTTAAATGCTAATTTCTAACTATAACGTGTCTGAAACCTATGGTTTTTTCAGTGAATATATATATATATATATATATATATATATATATATATATATAAGCAATAATAACACACTTGGCAAATGCAACTGTTAAATGCATGGATAATAATGAACACAAGAATAAGCAAGTTATACTGGAACAGACATCAATAAATCTACTTAATCTGCATCTTACCTGCGTGGACCTCATTACTACATTATTTTGGCGACGAGGACGTGACTACCTACGTGCTACAACCGGATTTCAGGGACCTGGCAAACAAAAGAGGACCTGAAGATGAAGTTTCCTACAGAGTCTACAGATGCTGGCAACGTAACGTATACTACAAAGAGGAGGTATCCACAGAAAAGCAAAAGCAAAAGCAAAAGCGAGAAACCAAGATGTTCTTCACAGTACAACAAAGACGACAGGAAGAAACCAAGATGTTCTTTTCCGAATATCGAAGATATCAACAAGAAACAAGTGAAAATGAAGCGCAACGCCCTGCAGCCCCACTAGTGTCTTTCCATCAGACAGCCCCAGTCTAAGCGTGCTGCGCTCAATGACATTTTTGAAAGGAGTTTGGTTTTTCCTCATCAGTCTGTGGTAACCTCACTACAACTTACTGGCAGTTGTCATATCAACATGCTTATTTGCCGGAAAGAGGATGACGTTTCTGTGGAGGATTTTGCTGAATACTACATTGCGCAAGTATTTGTACTACGTGTTGCACTGAACGCATGGATATTCATTTCAGTCTACATCATGAAGAGGACCACGCAGTGAATGTCTTCACGTCCTCTTCGTGACGCGTGGCAAGCTCTTAGTCAAGTTGGCGTGTGCGCTTGTATGGAGGTCTCACCCCATTATACAATCAGCTTGGTGTTTGAATTATCTGGCAGTACGTGTCTTGGGTACATTGCGGCTGACGTTCTGGATTGCTGAAACAACCCTTGTGTGGCATATTCGTGCACACGCCGTCTACATTGTGTGCTCTTGTGCACATTCCCTTTACCTCTCTGGGGAACTGAAATCTTGAGAGACAGTGTTTAGTAGGAGTCGGGTTGCTCTTGCGGTGACAATCTATGCTTGTCTTAGTTTCATCACCCTCTACACATTCATCGCGAGGACTGTGGTGGCTTTGGACCTAGGGGACTGCTTTATGTATGTGTCCCTATATCTGTGGTGAGTTCCTAAACATTGTTTGTTCTCCTCACTATTCAACATTCGGCCGGTATAGCAGCCGTTTCAACCGTTATGCGGTTGTTTGTCATTGCGCGCGCTGCTTACCTCACGCAGAGAACCGCGTGGATCATCTCGACGTCTGAGGGACACTGTTTGGCGCCTGTGCACGCCGAAAGCCATCCGACACGGCGTCCGGTACGTGCTGCTATCTTATGCTGCACTGTACATTCTGCTGCGTGAACAGTCAGTCTCTTCTTCCACAGCAATGGCTACACAGCGTTTTCTCTCTGTGTGCACCGAATTGGATCTCCTCGGTGGATCTTCTTGACGATCGGCATACCAACATCACCATTTCCTACTGCTGTTACTTCTTTAACACACCGTTAACAGCATGGAGGTACTTTAGCGCTTTGTGTCTCTTTCATCAGTCCACCTTTACCTTTGTACAACCTTTCAGCTGATTCGTGTGAGTATTCGCTCACAGGTGCTCTCATTTGTCAACATTTGGAATTATGCAGTTGTTGCTGGACGTATTTCTTTGTTTCAGTCTACAGAACATTACACCAGTTTGTAGGTATTTACAAATTGTTTGGGCATTCCAGCTTCATCTTGAGTCTTTTCTGGAACTATTAAGGTCACATCATTTCACTTATGCTTGTGACATTTGGCACTATTGCTTTTTTGTGTTCAGTGACATTCTCTGTTAATGTACCATACTCTGCTTTACATATTTTACATTGATATACATACCTCCAAAACTGCCCACTTATCCTGCATGGGATTGTTCGGTGGAATTTGGTTCTCATTATCTTACGTTTCTGGTCATTGGGTACATATCTTCTTCATCAGTGAATGGCCTCATTGTTCTTTTCGCTTGTTTTTCATTACTCTTTATTCTCCCTTACATTAGGGATGGGAATGGGTTCCAGCCCCATTCTTTCACAGTACATTTGCCTAATTTTGGTGTTTCACACATTCACTCGGGTTCTGGTTATTAACCCTCACACAGTGTATCTTTGTATGGGTCATAGTCCCATTTACTTTGGGTTCCCACCTTTAAGTCAAGGGTAGGTCATGGGTGTTAGTCCCATTTACATGTATTTACAATTATAACCCTTCCACAGGGTATCTTTTTATGGGTTTTAGTCCCATTTACATTAGCTTTCCTCCCCTATGGCTGGGGGTAGGTCATGGGATCAGTCTCATTTATAGTACCTTCCACCCTTATGTCAGGGGTTGGTCATGGGTCTTAGTCCCGTCTCCTCGTACTGCGATACATTTTTTTCCTTACACAGGGTGTGTCTTTTTGGGTGTCAGTCCCATCTCGGCTAGTGGTTATCCTCACGAGGGTTGTCCTCTTGGGTGTCACTCCCTCTTACAGTATTCTCGCCTCTAACCTTTACATTATCAATCCCTGGTTGGGGGTACAGTTTATTTTGAGTCTACTCTATGACTTTGCTGGTATGTTCTCGCAATGTTTCGCTTATATTATGTTACATTGTCTATTTGAAAACGCAACGTTATTCTCATATCTTATTTCTTTAGCAATTTGAAAATGGGGGAGGATGTGTGATACAGTTTGTATTTCCTTCTCATCTTCTCTGTTTTCTCACTTGTTCAGTTATCCTCGTGATGTTACATTTTCTTTTCATCCCTGGATTTCTGGACCACACTTGGTTGTAGTTCTTCCTTGTCTATAGTCTTTCCCTCATTGTAGGGTTATTCTTTTTCTTCTATGTTTAGGAGGATATCCTCCCACCTTTACTTTGTGTGTCTGGGTGTATAGCTTGTGTTCAGTTTGTGCCGTGCTATTTATTCCTTCCTTGCATGCCTGTCTGGCCAGTGGGTGTGTTTGGGGGTGGTCATTTGGTGCGTCTATGCCTATCTGCTAACTTGTTGTTTCTCACGTATTATTATTGTCTTCTTCTCTTTCGTAATTCTTTGTTGGAGAGGATGGGTCATTTCTATTTGTGTATATTTTTCCATCATTTCCTCTTCATTTTTCTTCCACCTATCTCTTCGCTCTTTCCTATTTGTTCATTTCTATTACATTTTTCCTGTTGCATTAGTGTTCCTCTCATTTATCCCTTTCCCAGGTTCTTATTGTTATAACTTATTTAAGGTACAGGACTTCTGCTTCTGTTGTATAAGAAAGGGGGATATGTAGTAGCCTGCTCATGTTAATTTTCTGCCATTTTCACCACTTGCTCAGCCAGTGTGAATGTGCTGTGTGCTGCATGGAATGTTGGAGTGATGATGCGTATTGGAATGTTGGGTGCCTGTGAGGTGAAGTCTGACAGTTGAGTATGGGCTGAGCAGCAGGCAGGCTGCTCCTGGTGGGGCTGCTTCACAAGAACTTATCTACTTGTAACAGACATCAATAAATCTACTTAATCTGCATCTTACCTGCGTGGACCTCATTACTACAGATTATTTTGGATGTGCACTCTAACTCACTCACACATCACAAAGAAAACACCTCAGATGATTATAGCCACTGGCCATGCATCACAATGGCCATGCATCACAGACAAATCACCACACCTGATCGTTCACTCAACGTCCTTGCCAACTCAAGCTGGAGGAGCCCGTTGACAGCCAGGCATGACTCGCGATCAGGACTCAAATCCCAGATTTTTTTTGTGACGACACGTCTGCCCCACAAATGAGCTCCCACTGGCTGCCAAGACCCGCTGCCTTTAATACCTTTTACTCAACCTAAGGCGAAGGTTCTAGAAACCTTGCCCCCTTTCTTCTGTTACGAAAAACTGAGCTGACCGTACTGGTCTGTGTCAAGGTCAAGACAGAAGCTGGCCAGGCCCTGTATTTTGACTCCGAGACAGAGCTGTACATTCCACACATTTCTCTAGCAACAACAATCTCAGCTCTGAAAGGCAGCAAGCACACTTCCCACACGTTATCCCAGCGAAGCTTACGAAAGCATCCGAGGGTACATTCAACAATCTCCTCTCCAAAAACAAAGCAACCCTGAACGTGAATAACCCAACCAACTTGAGCACTCTGGGGGCCTGCCTGTGCGCGCAAAAAGCTCAAGCAAGACAGAGTCTAAATTCAGGATGACATGAGGCCATGTCAAAGCCAATAATACGAACGTCATACTACTTCCCAATGTACAACACAATGCAAATTTGTGCATCACTGCCTATAGCATCATACACTTCATCTCTCAATGTACAACACAATGCACATTTGAGCACCACTGCTCATAACACTGCACTTCGAGACCAAAGAGTACATTCCACATCTCTGTCTCTCTCTCATACTTTCAAATGCACATCCCACACGTTCTGTTCCTGCCAAGGCTGTTCTACTCTGTGACCGCTCCCACTTGAAAACTACGAGATTACACGAGACAAATCTTCAAGGGAAACAAGGCATATGCAGGACGTACATTCATGCTAGGGTAAAATGAAACACCAAAAGTCAATTAAAATCATGGTAGTCAAAGGTCATCACGTGGTGTCAAACCAAAGGAGTGCCTCTAGCACTACAGTGAGTGAACTCCAAACTCTCTCAGTGCAACCGCTTTACACCAATTGTTTTCTCCAGAAAAAGCCCAAGGTGGCCTTTTTGCCAAAAGTCGGGACTGCTTTTTACGTTGAGCAATCCATTACTGTAGTGCAGAAAAGGACTTTGTCAAAATGAATAGTCTTCTACATCAAGATCTGCTGTGCACTGGCCAAGAAGCAGCCTCTGGAGGAGTTGAGGGCCCGTTCCACCAAGGCCAAGGCTGCTTCCACTGCTCTGCTATCACTGCACTGGCACGCAGAGTGCCTGTCCTTGACCTCTCTAAGGCCACGATGTGGGAGTCAGTACACATGTTGATGATGCACTACTGCCTTGACAGCTAGAGCTAGGTCCAACTGGGAGGTCATTCTGCCCTTCAGACGTGCAGGGCTTTTTGGTATGAACCATTCCACAGATGAGTAACTCTTTCTGTTGGATACTCTACCTAACCGCAGATTCCTCACTGCCCTCCCTCCTCCCTGTTCTATGGAAAGGCCTCTTTTTCCCTCCATTTACAGAGGTAGCAAATTGGAGACCTGCACACTGGCATCTCTGATTATTGTTGTGCTCCGTGTCTGAGGCTGTGGATAGAGTTGAGAAAGAAATTGATCTCAGGGCACATGGGTGGTGCTTATATGCGGCTCTGTCATCACTTCCGTGGCGGAACGAAGTCAACTCAAAGCAGCACAGCTCTACCTATCGACATGCAGAACCAATGACATTTAAAACTTCTGGATCCTGTCTGGCTCCTTTGGATATTCTGAAGGTTAGAAATATGAAGTTACATTATCCACTAGACAGAACATTACCGAAGGTAAGTAACTTAATTAACAAGGGAGGAAGAGCTGGGGCCATTTTTCTGTAATACTTTTCTTTAGTGACATCCAAATTAAGTTTCATTGTCTATTTAATATTGCTTGTAAACCTTAAAGCAAAATATTTAATTATTTTCTAAATAGTGTCATAATCTTTCCACATATAAGTGCAAAACGTATTTAAAGGAATTATTTCCGATTTATCTAATTTTAATTCAGTCCGGACCACCCTTTGTCTGTATCGCTTTACTGGCCTACAGGCCGAGCCTTCTATGTGCACTGTTTCTTCCTTTCATCGGAAGTAGCTGCACCCCACCTACGTGAGGGTTGTCGAGAACCCACAAGACAGTGGCTCCAGCTTCACCCCTAATTCTCTTCATCACCATCTGATGGGGGATTCAGATAGCCTCTCCGGCCTCACCCACTCCCCAGTGGCCATCATCTGCCTAATTTGGCCTTTGTGTGAGTTCACCCAGCTCCAAGTTGTGTCCTCCATCAGGCCGGTTATGTCCAGCAATTTGACAAAGGCTAGTTTAGTTAGACATTGATCTTAACCACTTGCCTGCTTACCTACCTTCATCGTCCTTGTAGTTGATCATTGAAACTGAAATTAGAATGCAGAATTGCTGTAAGATACTTTTAAGCATCTAAAATAGATTCTGTAAGCTTGCTCACTAGCCGCGCTTTCAAATCCATATTTATATGGAATTTATCATCTATTCCATACCCTGAAAGGATTTTGTTTTGCGAAAAAGAGAAACTTGATCACATATTTTATGGACTTGCCCTCTGTTTTATAATGGGCGATCAATGTGAATAATAATTGTTTGGGAGGAGGGGTAGCTTGTATTTTGGAATAATTCTCAAAAGTGCATGCTCCTTTCGTCATGCTTTACAGCTGATTATGATACGATGATCTGATAACTGGAGTATTTGAAGAGGAATGTTATAGTATTTTACCCTTAGGAGCTGCTGATGTTTATGTGTGAGGCTGGTAATATTACAATGTAAAGTTTTAAATAGTTAAAACAAAGCTTTTAAGTGGGACTCGCCAAAGGTAATAAGTGCATAAAAGACATCCTGTGTTCACTGGTTTCTCCACTGTGGTTAAAAACATTTAGAAATGTTAAATGCCTGTGCTGCTTTGGTTAGTTTGAAAAAATAGAGCTAGAAAATAAAGAGACTGTTTACAGCTACTCAGTTAAAATGTATTAGGGAGCAAAGCACCAGTTCAGTTAGCACTAATCCTGTTATTCAGATTAAACGGAACCCTGACTCAACTGCTACTTAAATATCCCTCTCTGCATTTAGTTTGCAGATGCTGAAGGTTACTTCACAGCCTGTGCTACAGCTACAGACAGCAGCGCTAACAGTTGCTTGGTAAGGCACACCAACTTGAAATTGTTCTAAATCCTGTTCAGTTTTCTATGGCACCCTTGTATTTGTTTTATTATGTCTTAAAAGCACCACATTTGGGTGGCTCTAATTGGAATTTAATTTACAATTTGTGAGAGGAAATTTTGAAAATTGCTTGACTATCATTAGTGTAGCAAGGCACTGGCACGAGGCCTAATTGTGTAAAGGGGTCCACTTTACCCCAGTTATGGTTGTTTTTTGCTGCTTAAGGTAGAAGGGCAGGGCCAAATGTATTTGCTCCTAGTAGGGTCCTTTGTTCCTTTGCTACGTATGGCACTCTTTACAAGCTCTTGATTGAAATTTCTGGTGGATGCATGTTCCCACAGATTCTAAACGTATCAATACTCCTTCCATGCTTTAGTCTAGAGAGCAGTTCCCCAGTGACTCCAAGGCTGGAATGGGTGTCACACCAGAGTTTATTAAACACCAACCAGTGTGCTGGCATTAGTTCCTGTTTTTTAGGTCGAGCCTAGCGCAGCGCGCATGCGCTACTCTATGGGAGGCTTCTTGTGAGCGCTCCAAACTTCTCCGTGTGGGTCTGACTCCTCCCACACATTGGATTGGCCTTTGCGTGTGTCTTTCAATAATGTAAGCACGCAAATGGCCAAAGGGCGGGTGCATGTCCCACCTCTTCTTCAAATGTTCACTACCACGGCGTTTTGCTCTCGGGAGCGAGCAGCGGCGCGCAGGGTGCAGCTGTATTCCTCGTTGCATCATGGATCAGGTTACTAATCAAACACAGCGCAGTCACTTTCACTTTAGTGGCCGCGCTTGTTTTTTTGTGTGGGTTTGTTTCCTTTAGCAAGGCTTCAAGCGTGCTTTCTCTTTCATTATTATGTTCCTTAAGCTCATTGGCCCTTTACTTCACAGTAAACATTTACTTCATTCTGTTTTTCAACATACTTTTCTTTAAGTGCTAAACTGTACTTGAAAAGCACTAGCTTTTCAAGTGGCACTGCGGTGCAGGCCGCCGCGCTGAGTGACCTGTCGGTAGTGCTAGACGTGTGCGAAGGCAATAGCCCAAGCGATATATGGCCCGAGAGATTAAAAATATAAATATTTATATGCTTGTGTGGAAATCACAGCCTGTGCTCTCCTGTGAACGCTTCATGCATGCCCCCGCAAACAAAGTGTAGTTACCCCTATATGTTCCAGCAGTGCGTCTCCTGTCGCCCCAGTTCCTACCGGCCCATCACCTCTCCGTGGGACACTCGGAACTCAATTCCTTGTGCACAGTCCTAAATCATAAGCGCAGTTCACACTGGATAACACAGTGAATGAGCATTTTATCCCCAAGCGATATATGGTCAGAGAGATTAAAAATATAAATATTTATATGCTTGTGTGGAAATCACATCTCGTGCTCTCCCGTGAACGCTTCATGCATGCCCCGCAAACAAAGTGTACTTAACGCTATATGTTCCAGCAGTGCGTCTCCTGTCGCCCCAGTTCCTACCGGCCCATCACCTCTCCGTGGGACACTCGGAACTCAATTCCTTGTGCACAGTCTTAAATCATAAGCACAGTTCACACTGGATAACACGGTGAATGAGCATTTTATCCCCAAACGATATATGGCCCGAGAGATTAAAAATATAAATATTTATATGCTTGTGTGTACATCACATCTCGTGCTCTCCCGTGAACGCTTCATGCATGCCCCCGCAAACAAAGTGTAGTTAACCCTATATGTTACAGCAGTGCGCCTCCTGTCGCCCCAGTTCCTACCGGCCCATCACCTCTCCGTGGGACACTCGAAACTCAATTCCTTGTGGCCAGTCCTAAATCATCAGCGCAGTTCACACTGGATAACACGGTGAATGAGCATTTTATCCCCAAACGGTATATGGGCCGAGAGATTAAAAATATAAATATTAAGATGCTTGTGTGGAAATCACATCTCGTGCTCTCCCGTGAACGCTTCATGCATGCCCCCGCAAACAAAGTGTACTTAACCCTATATGTTCCAGCTGTGCGTCTCCTGTCGCCCTAGTTCCTACCGGCCCATCACCTCTCCGTGGGACACTTGGAACTCAATTCCTTGTGCACAGTCCTAAACCATAAGCACAGTTCACACTAAATAACACAGTGAATGAGCATTTTAATATTAGCTCAAATCCTGCGCAAATGCTGCCGATTAAAGTTAAAATGTTATCTCCTTGCTGTTTAAACCAACTACATTAATGGGGAAACTACATGCATGATGTTTCCTTTCTATTTAAAAAAAAACGTTTTCCATCCCGAACGCATGTTTTTTACTGCAGTGCTTCTTATCTTGCTTGCTTTCATCTTTTACTACCTAGCATTGGATGCAAGGCCAATTACTAATTTCTGTACAAACCAGCAGACAAGGGCACAGCCTTTAAATCCTCTACCTTATCACAGCAGGGCTGTCTCCATCCTGTAGCACCTCGATATCTTACAAAAAGGAGTGAATACTTAGCACCCACTGTTCTCAACTTACAATTGCTCTTGTTCTACATTCCCCTTGTAAAAAACCCCACCATCTGAACCCCCTCCAGTATCCCCTGTCTCTCTATGTAAAATACAGTTCAAATACTGTGACCGAAAAACATCATGCAATAAAATTTGCAATACAAAAATGGTGTCGCTTATTTCAGTAAATATATAAGAACACATTTCTCTACAACATACCTGAAAAACATTGCTAATACCTCTGGCAAAACACTTATAACGTCCCAAAGGCGAGACCTATTGGCTATGCCAATGCTTGTTCATGCTTGTCGATGTTCTCCGGAGCTCTCGGTGTCTCACTGATAAATTCCTCACCTGTCAGCAGGAACTAGGTAAAATGTTTCCTCAAAAGACATCAGGTTTCAAGCCTTAGCAGACTGTGCCACGAGATCTACCTTTCAAACCCCCACACTGATAGTATGTAGCATATGGAATTAAGGAATAATGTTGCATCCCACGTCTCTTGCAACTCCATGCACACAAAGTCATCAGGGAGCAAGACGCCAAATAATTTTTAGCTAAAGTTCGCTGGGAGACCCCCAGGACCACTTTCTCTTCAAAAGAGAAGTGTCCTTCGGTGGAGGGGTCTTCCCACGAAAATCATAAAAAGGGCTAAAGGTGGGATAAGTCATCTTCCTTGAGGAATCTGTTACGATCCCATCACCATTCTGCGTCTTCCTCAGGACGGCCTGCAACCCTTTGTGCTTCACCCCAAGTTTTAGGGAGTTGGTTGCTGCGGGCTTGGCCCTTACACCTCCCCCCGATGCTGTACCTCTATGGGCATTTGCCTCAGTGCCTATGGAAAAGTCAAAACCATTTAAGGAACTGTTCCTGATCACTGTAGCCCTTCTAAGCCTATTGTTAAGACAGTCTTTAAAGCAGAATCCTAACACCTTCCACCAGCCCCCTAGAGAGGGGATCCTAGAAGTATGTTAATGTGGGTCGCAAAGTTTTTGCCTTCGGCAACTTGGCTCTCCACACGGCTAATATCATTTGCCTTTTAGGCCGATAGGTATTGCCAGTTCTTACAAGGCATAGCTGTATGATCGTCCTTTCAGGGCAGCGGTGCATGTAGATGTAACCAGCAGCAGGAACACATCAAGTCCCCACCAGCCTCTGCTTACTCTGTTGACTCCAAACCCCAGTGACATCTACCCTTCCTAACCTAACCTTGCGGTGAGGTGGAGTGGCTACCATTTTCACGTTGTGTTTGAGGTGATCATTTAACGTCTGGTTGATCAGCTGATCTGTTGGGGCTACCCATTTCCTTTCGTGGCAAGCCCTCAGACCACCTCCCTTCCTTCAGGTTGGGCGCACCAAATAATTCCTTGATCCTGAAGTCAGAAGACCTGCCTTTATAGAAAAGGTGGCCAAAGAAATGGTGCCTCCAGCAGAGAGGGGCACTGGGTTTTATTCCCTTCACTTTTTGGTGCCCAAAAAGCAGAGAGGCCTGAGGCCTATCCTGCATCTCTGCCTTCTGAAACTTTTCATCTGGCAGGAAATGTTTAAGATGCTGTTCCTGAGCCGGGACCTGTTGGCCTTGAACTTGGCTGATTGGTTGGTGTCACTGTACTTCCAAGGTGCTTATTTAAGTCTTCCAGTTCTCTGCTCCCACAGGTGCTATGTGAGCTACATGGTGGGGGTCCAATACTTGCTGTTTGCTTTCCTCCCATTCTGACGGTCTCACGCTTTTTTGCAAAGGTGCTGACTGAGATTGCAGCTTCACTGCAGATATCAGGAGTCTTGTATTCCTGCACACGGATGACTGGCTGACGAAGACTGAATCCCTGACGTTTGTCCAGTAGTGTGCCCAGTGTATGATGGCCTGACCATGACCTGGGCTGTATCCTCAACATCCAAAAGTTGTTGTGGCAGTGCTTGGCACAAATCTTATGAAGGCCTTCCCTCCTCAGAGAATTGCAGATGTTTGGGCGAGGATTCTGATCCATCTTAAGGTCCGATCCCAGTCCTGAAGGTTTTGCGCCTACTAAGCCTAATGGCCTCGAGCATCCTGTTCGTACCTTCCACCAGATAGCGGATGTGAGTACATCAGTGGTGTCTGAGAAGCAGTTGCTACACCACCAAGGAAATCTCTGAGCTCAGGTTTCGATCTTAGTCTGTGTTTAAGGATCTGCAGTGGTGGATGAACCTTTCCTAAATTCTGAAGGGTTTCTCATTCAGCCCTCTGCAAGCTCAGGCTATAGTGGACATGGATATCTCTTCACTAAGCTAGAGTACTGCCTAGTTGACTTGGCAATGCAGGGATTTTGGCCTGTATCAGACCAGTACTTGCACATAAATGTGCTTGAGCAGCAGACTGTCATTGTTACCTTGAATTCCTTTCTTCCTTCCATCTTGGAGTGCAATGGCCAAATTCTGTCAGACGAAGCCTCCTCCATCCATTATATCAATAGATAGGGTAGTGTGCATTTGCTGACCCTGTGTTAGGAAGCAGTTCCCCCGCAGAATCTTCCCAAAAGTGTCTCACCTTGTGGGCTGCCTCAGTATGAATGCAAATGCTTTCAGTTTCCTCTCATTGGTGGACTTTGAGTGGGAGCTACACATCTATGTGATGGCAGTGGCTAGATTGGAGTTCCCATCCCAGGGCAGAAATTGTATTCCATTTTGGGCCATGCATCCTGGGGGATACCTTCATGTGCGACTGGTCTTTAGGGTCTGACAGATGTATTTCCTCTGATCTTGCTTCTATTTAAAGTTGCCGTATGGTCGAGTACAGCTGACTCTGTTTGCCCCAGACTCGATGAGGAGCATCTGGTAAGCTGATCGATTGCCACTCAGCACACATCTGCCCCTTCCTTCCTGTGGAGAGTGCACATGCTCATGCAGTATGATGGTCAGATATCTAACCCCAAACGCTGTAAAGTGGCAATTGAGTGGTGCCAGTTAGACCCCCGCCCCATTTTGCCTGCATGATGAGGTCGCAGGTGTGTTGGTGGGCAGGAAGTCTGTGATTTAATCCATCTAAACAGGTCTTTGGAATAAGTTTGTTCAGGGGTGCTAGTTGGAAGGCATCAATTTCTTTAAATTTCGCCTTTCCAATGTCATGCTTTGGATGAATTGTTCCTTGCTGAGCAGGGCATGGCTATTGCTGCATTTGTGGGCAGCTGGCTCTGTCTGCTTTCATGTGTCTGCCTGATCAACCTTACCTCTTTAGATTTCCTCTAGTAGCACAGTTTGTAAAAGGTTTTCTTCTCCCTCTCCTTTTATTGTTCCTCAGTGTGATTTGAATTTTGTGTTTTATTTTTGGTTGGTTGGAGCTGATGTACGGTTTGACTTCTCACCTTTAACTTCAGGCCCTATTGGGTCATGCGCTCTTCAGTTTTCTACTCGGGTAAGTGCATCTGAACATCCTTCTTCTCAAGCTGGTTTCTGTATTCTCTGTGCCCCGATTTATTATACTTCCATCTTTCTCCTTCCTCTACATTCAGCCAAAGAGGAGAAATATATGTGCAGCGTTGTATGACATCAGCTGCATGCAGCAGGACAGAGTTCATGACCACCTTTTTGTGGGCTTTGCTGGAGCTAAAAAAGGCAAGGTTTTTAGGGTACACGTACATTGAGTCTTCCTGTGCATTGTGTATTTTTATGTCCTGGAGAAGAAAGAGCCACCGAAGGGTATTTGTACTGATCATACCAGTGCCAGGGCTGCTTCCATTGCTCTTTCCAGAGTCATCTCAGTTACCAACATCTTTACTGCCTCAGGTCTCGGGCACGTAGTGATGGTTACTTTTTTTAATAACCATATTTTATTGATTTTATTAGAGAGAACTAAGCAAAATAAACAAACAAACTGAGCACACTGTATTCACATCAATAGAAGTCATCAGGACATCACAGCAGGATACAATAGAGTACATCAGTGATTAAGTAGATTGTAATAAGATCCCAATTTCCCCCAAACCATTCCATGTTTATGCGGCAACTACATGCTTCATAGATCGGTTCCTCCAATTTAGCACACCAGTCCATTGTCGCCCTCCATTCAGCCAAGAGCGGGGGCTTGTCACGCTTGACTATGGTTGTACCAATGCCCACCAGGGTTCTTTCCCCTCTAAGGTCACCCACATCCTCTAGAATCACCAGCCAATTAATTCTTGGAGCAATCAATCGGCCATTCCAGACCCCTGGAAAGAGTAGAGAAAACATACGACCAATAACTCCCTATGCTGGGGCATTCCCAAACCATATGAAAGAAACCACAATCACTGGCACATGTGAACAGTATGCCAGTTCTCCAGAGGCGACGGGGGAGTGAGATAAGACATATGCATGTACTTTAATTGTAAGAGGCACAGATTGGAGGGAATGACCAATTCACTTGGGGCCATCCTGACATATCTCCAGTTATTCTCATTCAGAGGATTTACCCAGTCTTCTCACTTCTCTCTCAAAGCAGCATCTTCCTACTTCTCTCTCAAAGCAGCAAAACTGCCTTGTGTTTTAATTACTAGGGACCTTTAGAGGGTAGATATGGCACTCCAGCCTAAGAGTTTAGAGTAACTTTGGATTCCAATGGGTTATGTTCCGGTGGGTTTACCAGGACTGACTTATATACTGTTAAGGCATGGCACAATTTTAAATATTTATAGAAATGTGTTTTATAGAGTTTAAATTCATTCTGAAGTTCCTGAAATGATTTAATCTGTAAGACACTCCAGACGTCGCCCAGTTTGGAGTTGCCAATAAGGTTCCGTTGATAAAATCCTTTCAGAGGAGCCACCTGGAGAATCCATCTGCCCTGCTATAGGGGGGTTCTCCTGCGTAGGCTTCCGGTCCCACTGGAAAAATTAGAGGGCTGACTGCCAACACAAGACAAGCACCCTCGTGACTTCAGGGAGCGACCCATATAATAAATCTGCAATATGCCTTTGTTTTATCAGGGAAACTTCCAGGCAAAATGCGGGGTTGTTGTGACCCCCAAACAGCCAGTCCTATATCAGTTGATTTTGGGAGACCCATTAGTAAAAGCGTGGGTCTGCCAAACCCATCCCTTCCTCCTAGTTGGATTGAATGCATTTTCTTTTGCTTGAAATCTGTTTACTAAAGGTTTTCCACAAAACATTACAAGACATGGTAACAAATTTAGCACTGCACTACTTGTTTATAGCATAACCTATTATTACTCGTGCAAATAATAATATAAGGATGTAATGTAGTGATAGCTGGTACAGGTGCAGAACACCCAGTGCGTGGGGAACTCTGGCAGGAATACATGTCGTAAATCAAGGAGCAATAAAACAAAAGGTACAACCGGTGTCAGGTCGAAATGTGTCCCCGGGGGCCCCAGATCTTTCACATTGCTTCAGAGTAATGCATGAGGGAACGCCTCTGGTGGTAGTGGGGGTGGGAGCGGCGGAAATGGGACATGATGTGCAGTCCCTGCCATGACGGATGGCGAGCTATCTAGTCAAAGAGCTGTAGAGCTTTAAGTTCGGGTGGGTTGAAGCAAATGTATTCAAGGCCAGAGAGATAATTAGTGGTTGCCAAATACGTGTAATTGGTATCAGCATGGCCAGTTTGTTGGACATGTGCTCCATTGCTATAACATGCCAGAGGCGCATGAATCCTAAGGCAATTGGGGGGGGGGGTGGGCACAGTCTACTTTCAGGCAAGAGCTCTCAGCTGTTTTGCAGCGCCTAACATATGGCTAATGTGCCACCAGTCAATATGCGTCATTGCCTCCAATGTTCGGGGTCGGATCCTTAGTATGCCCTTTGTGTCCCACAAGCTCATTCCATTAAGTAGTGATAAGATAGCAAGACTACCAGATGTGGAAAAAGTCTCCTGGCTCTGTTGCATAACACCAGCAGAGGGTAGAAGCTGTAGAGGAAATAGTATGCAGGAGTGTTGGGGTATAATACCATTGTGCCATGATCTTGTAGGCTGTCTCCCATTGGGGGTATACTTATGTATGTCTTGGGGATGTCATACCAAACGGTTTCCCACCGTTTTTTTGCAAGATGCCTTCAGTAATGCTAGTCTGCCAATGTGTTTGATATGGGTGTGTGCAGGGAGGTGTAGAGTTTTCAAGTACTTGATATAGGCCCTCTGGAACCATCGTAACTCCTGACTAGTTTCTCAAAGGGAGCGTAAGCCTGTGTGGCTCCCTGAGCATTGAGGGGGTAGAGTGCCCAGTGACGCAATTGACAGTATTGCAACCGTATCGATTCAGGGACCTTGATGTTCAATTTGCATTGATAACAGGGCTTAATGGTGCTTATCACGAAGAAATCGGGCAGGGTTCTCACTCACCGGCCTCCCAGCTGGGGAACGTATGAGGGTCGAGGGCCGGAGTGAAGTCCGGGTTACAGGCAATTGGTGTGTTGGGAGAGGGAAAGGTGGTGAGACCTCTCTTAAGCCCCAGATTGAGGACTGTCCTTGTGGGAGTAGCGATATAGACACTTCTCAGCCTGGAGTACTTGGGGAGCCTAGATAAGTCCCATAGGGGAGACAGGCCAGCAGTTGATCCTTGTGGAACCAATGTTTGTCGCTCTCACGGACAACCCATTTATAGATATATAGCGTAGATGGGCCGCCTAATAGTATTTGAGGAGGTTAGGGCAATCTAGGCCACCCCTGTCTCTAGGCAGCATTAACAAAGAGTTAGTGAGTCTGGAGCGCTTACCTACCTCGATAAAGAAGCGTATGTCTCGCTGTAAATGCAGGATATCGTCAGAGGGATGGGCTTGGGTAAGAATTGAAAAAGATAGAGAATCCTGGGAAGGGCATTCCTTTTTATAACATTGATTCGGCCCAGCCACGATATATGCAGTGGCTTCCAGCGCCTGTCAATATTCTGGCTAATTGTCTTGCGTCCAAGAGGTCATCATGCTGGTTAAGTTAAGGCCTAGGTATCTAATTGTGCTGTAAGCCCATTGAAATGAGGCTAGCATTTCAAGGGCATTTTAAGGTCTTGTCGGGTATAGTAAGATTTAAGGCTTATGATTTGGTCATTTTAACTTTGAAGCCTGTCACGACATGTCTGGGTTTGGTAGGTTTCCCTACATAGCAGCCAAGCCCGGGAACAAAAACACAGATGCCCCCCTATCGATCACAAAACAACCTGTTTTTGCAAAGCGGGCTCCTGTGTTTTGGTCTCTGGCTTGGCAGCCATCTTGGGAAACCTACCAAACCCAGACATTTCAGAAAACTAGACACCCGGGGGAGTCCAGGGAGGTTTGGCTTGTGTGGATCCCCCAAAGTTTTCTTACAGAGAATCCCAAATTTAGCTAAAAACATCAAATTTTCCTCACATTTCTGCGTGGGAAAGCTGTGGGATCACCGGGCCGGCACAAATTTCGTACCACCCAACGTTCCCCAAGTCTTCTGATAAAAATGCTACATCACTTGTGTTGGTGGGCCAAGTGCCCGCTACAGGGAAGGGCCCAAAAGTATTGTGGAGGCATCAGAATTATCGATCACAAATCGACCTGAGTTTGCAAGGGGGTAATCTCCGTGTTTGGTCTCGGGCTCGGCTGCCAGCTTAGGAAACCTACCAAACCCAGACAGTTACGAAAACTAGACACCCAGGGGAGTCCAGGGAGGCGTGGCTTGCATGGATTCTCCAAAGTTTTCTTACCCAGAATCCCCTACAAACCTCAAATTTAGCTAAAGAAACCACATTTTTCTCACTTTTGTGTGTGGGATCACCTCACTGGCACATATTTCCTACCATCCAGAGTTCCTTTCGGTCTCACAAGTAAAATGATACCTCACTTGTGTGAGTAGGCCAAGTGCCTGTGACAGGGAAGGGCCAAAGATGTGTATTGATTGAGGGATCACAGCGAGCTGATAAGCACAATTTTTTTTTAATATATGTTTTTAGGCTGACTCTGCTTTGGGCACACACACAAGTGAGGTATCATTTTACTCGGGAGATCGAGGGGAACTCTGGGTGGTAGGAAATTTGTTCTGGCACTGTGATCCCACACAGAAATGTGAGAAGAATTTAATTGTTTTGCTAAATTTGAGGGTTGGGGAACCACACAAGCATCACATTCTTGGACTCCCCCGGGTGTCTAGTTTTCAGAAATGTCTGGGTTTGGTAGGTTTCCCTAGATGGCTGCCAAGCATGGGACCAAAAACACAGATGCCCTCCTTGCAAAACGCAGGTTGTTTTGTGATAGATAATTTTGATATCTCCACAGTACATTATGGGCCTACCCACACTAGTGAGGTACCATTTTTATCATGAGACTTGGGGGAATTGCTGGGTGGATGGAAGTTTGTGGCTCCCTACAGATTCCAGAACTTTTCATCACGGAAATGTCAGGAACATGTTTTTTTTTTTACTAAGTTTGAGGTTTGCAAGGGATTCTGGGTAACCTGGTGAGAGTCTCGCAAGTTACTCCATCATGGATTCGCCTGGGTGTCTAGTTTTCAAAAATGTACAGCTTTGCTAAGTTTCCCTAGGTGCTGGCTGAGTTGGGACCCAAAATCCTCAGCTAGGCACATTGCAAAAAAAGGGTCAGTTTTTGGTGGAAAAATGTGATGTGTCCACGTTGCGTTTTGGCTGCTTCTTGTCACAGGCACTAGGCCTACCCACACGAGTGAGGTACCATTGTTATCAAGAGACTTAGGGGAACACAGAATAATACAACCAGTCTTATTACCAATTGACTTTCTATGCATTTCTGCCTTCCAAATATAAGACAGTGTGTATAAAAGAAGTAATTTAAAAAAAATCTCCTCTAATTAACATGCTAGTATGGGTACTCACAAATTCGGAGCTGTGCAAATAACCACTGCTTCTAAACTTCATATGTTGTTCCCATTTCAGAAATACATAGGTTTCCTTGATACCTATTTTTCACTCTTTATATTTTACCAAATGAATTGCTGTATACCCAGTACACAATGAAAAACCATTGCAAGGTGCAGCTCAGTTATTGGCTCTTGGCACCTCGGGTTCTTGGTGAACCTACAAGTCCTATAGATCCCTGCAACCAGAAGGGTCCAGCGGACGTAATGGTATATTGCTTTCAAAAGTCTGCCATACTTAGAAGAAGTTACAGGTGAAAACGTAGGCACAAATGGCTGTTTTTTTTAAAACTCAATTTCAATATTTTATTTATTTCAACTGTTACTTTTGATAGGAGACCCTTGAAGGATCTACACAAATGACCTCTGGCTGAATTCAGAATTCTGTCTACATTTCAGAAATGTATAGCTTTCAAGGATCCATTATTGGTTTCACACCCATTTCTACCACTAACTGAAAGGAGGTTGAAAGCACAAAAAATAGGATGTGTCCCAATAAAATGGCAAAACTGTGTAGTAAATTTTGGTTTTCTGACAAAAGTCTGCCTGTTCCTGAAAGCTGGGAAGAGGGTGATGTTAACACCGTGAAACCTTCGTTGATTCCATTTGCAGGGGAAAAAAACTGATGCTTTCTTCTGCAGCACTCTTTTCCCATTTTTCCCCAAGAAAAACAAATGTACCTGTATTTTGGCTAATTTCACAGTCCCCTCCAGGGGAATCCACAAACCCTGGATACCTATAGACTCCTCTGGATGTTGGAGCAAATTTGGCATGGGTACCTTATGTGGACTAAAAGTTACAGTTCCTAAGTGCAAACTACCCCAAATAGCCAAAAAAAGACTTAGCAAAGGGGGGGAAAGGCCTAGCAGCAAAGGAGTTAATACTATTATCAACAACAGCAAGCAATTTATCCAAATTATCTTGGTCAATTTGTCTTAAACATGGAGATTTGGGACCCAAATGAAAATGGATAAATTCATGTCTTCGGACAGGAAAGAAAGATGTTGTTTCACCGCAGACAATGTGGAATGTTCCAGCCATTGTTGACACAACTTTCCCACCAAATAGGTGGTAATAATATCAGAATGTTGTGATTGAGAGCATTGGGGATCAGGTCTGTTTGATCTGAACCCAGGTGTGGTATTAAGAAAATTAGCATGACAACCATTAGTGTCTACTGACCATAATAGCCACCCGTTAGGACCTGAAAGTGTGGAATTGAATGTACCATTCTGCACCTTGCTGTTTAAGTTGTTCTTTGGTGTGGTTTGTCAAACTTTGCCAATTTTGAAAGCGGGCAGTAAAGGTAATTGTTTCTCTAATTTTCTTAAATTTTTGCCAATCCCAGACATGTAGTCTGCTGGGTGGTGTTTTTCAAGAAAATCATTTGTGTGAAAATTAAGCAGGCTCGAAATAAGGTTTCATTTCCCTGAGCCTGCCAAGATTCTTTTCCCCAAATTGATTTCAGCCCTTTAAGGGCTAACTGGTTGACAAATGAAGCTGTATATGAGCTTGGTATGTGTAAGCATATTTTTTTTGGTGGCGTGGGAACTTATTTGAAATAATATGACGTGGGCTCCGAAGTGTCAGATCCTGTAAAATACGTGAACTTGTCTTTATGCGTTTTAGATTTCCCTTGTGGGGGAGTCAGACAATGTTCCAATTGTGTATAATTAAAGTGTGGCATTGACTACTGGTACTGTGTAGAAAGTGATGTCCATAATGGTGATAACAGAACGTGCAAAATAAAGTGGCCTACAACGTGCACAATCAGACTAACCTAGGGAAAATGGCAATGAGCCATGCAACAAACACGCAACACTATTGACTAGCATTTTAGCATATATCTTAATCTCTACATTTATCAACGAGATCGGGCGATAAGAAGAACAATCCTCCGGTGTCCCTCCTGTTTTGTGAAGGACTACGATAGATGTCAAGTCCATCTCTGGTGGGAAATGTCCTGCATCTATGGCCTCTTGATAAAGATGTTGGAAGTGGGGGAGTAGTTTGGATTTAAACTTGGAGTAGGAATCCACCAGTAAGCCATCGGATCGCTGTCTTGCCCGACTGCATACCCTTGATATCCTCGTCGACCTCCTCCAGTGTAAGGGAATTTCTATCCTTCTGTACTCAGGATGACTAAGGGGAGCTCAGAAGTAAGAGGCTGAGTGGATTCATGTTGGGCTCGTTGGCGCTGAGCATAAAGACTGTTAGAATAGGAAGCAAAGGTGGAGGCGATCTAAGAAGAAGTACAGAGTTTCCCTCCCGATGGACCTCAAATCTCAGCGATCAATCTAGAAATCAAGTCTCCGGTCACCAATCAGTAGAGCAGCTTCCCAGATTTGTCACCCAATTCATAGACTCGGCTCATGGGACAATTTAGCATTTTTTGGACTCCTGAATACAAAGTTGGTGCAACAAAGCCCTGTCTACCTTCAGCTGGCAGTGACTGTGCTCGTCTCCTTCCTGTATGTAATTGCGTTCAAGAAGCAATAGATTGGATCCCAGGCTAGATATGTGCTAGAGTCTAGTTGTAATGTTACCTTGAAGGAAAGCTCTGGCCTTCCACCATACAACTGCTTTCCCGGGTGCCCAGAAGGCTCCTGTGGAGTCCACTGATTCAGCTTTAACTTCGAAGAATGATGTCAGCTCTTGGAGCAAGTATTGGGAGCACTGTGGGTCAACCAGGCATCAGGTGTTCAATCGCCACATGGGCCTATTGTACCCCCACCCGCTCCCCGGCTGCCTCCGGTATGTCACAGAAGAAGGAACCGGAGTTGTGGAGCACCTTCAACTTTGCCAGAAACATAAGCATGTAGGTGAGGTTCATCGCTCTGTTTTTACTTAACACCATCAAAGGCCTTCCTCTGCTTCTGAATCTGGTGGGTGTAGTCCGGAAAGATAAAGATGCGGGCCAATTGGAAGGGAAGAGACCCTAGCTCTTGGGCCCCCTTAAGGATCACATCCCTGTCTTTGTAGTTAAGGACTTTAGCGATATGGGCCGTAGGTGGTTTCAGGGATAGGCTGCTGTGTTACAACCTTGTGGGCCCTCACCAAGACAAAGCAGAAAGAGAGTTGATCCTCACGGATCCAGAACATGATCCATGACTCCAAAAATTTCTCAGAGGAGTTTCCCGCCATCCCTCTGCAAAGCCAACAAATCACAGATTGTTCCTCGTGCCCTTTTTTCAGCATCCTTGGCTCATTCTTCCAGGAGATTGGAGGATGCACGAAACCACAGATTTAAATTCTGCAACAGTATCTTCCAGTGCGGAGGCACACCCCTGTGTTTCAGAGACTCTGTCCGCCACTTTGCGCAAGTACTGTTGCAGTACTGCTAGTCTACACTTGCATCTCCAGTTTTGATGTCCAGGGCTGTTTCAGTAGGATAGAGTCCACTCCCAGCATGTCAGTGGAAGAGGAGGTTGAGGTTGTACCCCAGAATAATTAGAAGCTTCGGTTGGTAGGGTGAATCTGTTGATCTTGGTCTGCGTCTAAGAGAGTGGTAGGTGATCCCACACTATTCCAGTGGTTGTGTTGCAACATCTGAGTCTCGTGAAAATCTGGTGTCACAAGTGCCTGGCTCCAACGATCCACTTGCGCCGTGAGGTAATACGTCACCCGCGGACAGCACAAGCAATCAATTGAGCGTGCATAATGTATGCGGAACACAGAGCATCACTGGGCCCCTCATGATCATATCTCATTGGTCCAGCCCAGGTGAAGAAAACGCAGGTGACTTCATGCAAGAGTTGGCCCCGCCAGGCGGTCAGGCAGCCGGATCAGTCACTGAGCGGATAGGGTCGAAGACCCAGAGAGAGGCCCAAAAGCATGGGAATACCCCACGCCCAGTTACAGCACCTATATCGGGCCCAACCTAGCCAGGTTAACCAAACCACACCAGGATTATCTCAAATATTTTCACAGATCATAGGTCTTGTGTGGTGGGGTGCTCTAGTCACAGGCTTGAGATCCCTCCACCAATCCAAATATATATATAGGGGTAGACCAGGCAGTCACTCCAGGGCCATGCTGAGGCCGGCACCTGGGAGAATCCTCTTTGGGGAGAGGTAAGGGGAGCACCTGGAGTGCCCCCAGCAGAGAGAGTTAAGGACGAGACCTTAGCCCCACCGTGGGAAGAGAAGGAGTGAAGATAGCAGGTCTCTGGAGACACCTTGTCCATTACAGGCCGCAGCTCAGGTGGGCCAGGGCACCATTTCTGCTTGGGCGCAGCCTCAAATTCTCACAGAGGTCCCAGGACGTCAGCCACCAACCCATAGTGACTTTTCATTAGGCATGCAGCAGCACCGGGGCCTCCAATAACTGCCACCTTAGACCAGGGCACATCCAGGCCTTCAAAAGAAAAGGCTAACAGGGGGAAGACTTGGCCCCATGCCCCGTCAGGCCTTGCCGACCCCCACAGAGTTGCGACAGTAAGCAGTTTAGAGGCGATATGAGTAGTGCAATCTCGTCTGATACAGGCCGCAGCATGCAAGCTTGCGAAGGGGTCTCACACCACCTGTACGTCAATCCCTCATGCGCAGTGGGTACACAGTCTGCTTCTAGCGCCTTCAGGGTGTGCAGCACTTAATGTCCAAAGAGCGCCACTGCCTGCAGCAAACCTGGCCTCACCAGATCGGGAGGGAGCCTGGGCACTATCACCGGAGAGAGACTGCATAGCCTGCCACCTCCGTCTTTGAACCGATTTTCAGCGGGCCGACAAGCGGAGCACTTCCCACACTTTTAGGCAAGGCCAGGGTCAGCCATAGACTCTGTCTCATCAGGGTATATCAACTGCTGTGCATCCAGTTGTTGAGTAATCTATGGCAGCCATTAGCAGGATGTGTGAAGAAGGCGAGGTCGAATCTCAGAGCTCCCTAGAGAGCGTTTGCCATCTTGGCTGTTCAGGCCAGGACTGGTTAACTAGCACTGCTCACTCCCACCTCCTAGGCATTTAGAGCCAGATGTACAAACATTAGGAATGCCAATTTCCTAATTGTGTTTCTCTTTGAATCGCAATTAGGAAATCAGTATTCCTAATGTAGGAAACTCTTTTGAGTTTCATTAGTGATTCCTAGTGGTTTTCATATAGACCTACCTCATGCATATTGAGGTAGGTCTCAATTTGCTACCCATTAAGAATTGCACCATCACAGGGATGGTGGCCTGCTGAGGTCAGCAGACTACCATGTCTGTGATTGCTTTTAAATAAAGCAATTATTTTTTATTTTAGCCCGTTTTTACTCAAATTGAAACAGGATGCGTTTAAAAGGAAAAAAATGAAATTTTGCAGGTTTTAATTTTTATTTTATTTACAGTAGGCAGTAGGCCTTGGGACGACTGGTTGCTCTTAAAAAAATATTTTTTTAACATTCTCAAATGTTTTCCATTGCGAGTGGGTTACCACCAGTTTTAAACTGGTGTTAAAGTATTACTAGTTTGCAACCAGAATTTGGTCGCAAAACCTTAATACATAGCATTCTGATTCAGTATTTATAAGGGATGCTCCTTCCAAATACAGAATCGGTATTTGGTAGCAAACACAAATTGCGATTCGGTAACAAGTTACTGAATCAAAATTTGCCTTTTGTAGATTGTAAAAAGCTCTTTTGCGGACTCAAATGGTGGGTTTCTGGGAATTGGGCCATTTGTGACTGAAAAAACGCTTTGTACAACTGGCCCTTACTGCTTTGGGACTCATTCATTAGGTGATGAGTATGCAGAAAGATGTATCCATCAGAGGAAAAAGTTAGTTGCCTTCGGTAACCATGTTTCTGGTGGATGCTTAATATTACTGCTGATTCCTCACCCGCCCCCTCCCTGTGCTCCCTGATGAGTTGGTGCTGTGATGAAAAATCTTCCAAGGTATGCAAACATGTTATGTGCTGTATTTGCCGTTGTTGTGGCTCTTTGTGTTCTTCGCCTCATGCTCCATGAGACATGGAAAGAAAATTGGGAACTGATACAAGTACGCTGGTTAGCACCTCATGCATCTGATGATGCTGCATTGAAAGTTGAGACTGAAGCAGCATGAGTCCACTTGGAGATTTTTCTTGGGGAAAGGTTTTCCAGACAGTCTGAAGCATGATAGCAGGTTTCCTAAAGTGAGTAATCTGTGAGAAGTTTATGTATTCACCAGAAATATTGTCACCTAAGGTAAATAACCTTTTTGTTTAGGACATGGTGTAAATTGTTTGCTTCTAGCTGAGGAATCTGATAAAATGTCAACTCCATACCCATTGTGAGGATTGCGATGTATTAGGTATGGCTGTGCGACCTTACCATGTAATACGCTTGCAAAGCTTTCTTGGGTCCAGTCAGGCTCATTTGTAAAACCCTTCACTGAACCCTGGGCAGCTGTGGCTTCGAGCAGCAATGCTTAAACAAAATAACTAGTGTAAAGCAATTAGAAGCACCAAACAATAAAATAAAGTCACGCAACACGAAAGAAATCCGACCCAGATTTATAAAAATAGATCATATTTTTACGAATTTTTAGACACCCAGATCATCAAAATCCACTGGAGGGTTCCGGAGATATAGATTTTTTTTTCTTTCTTTTAAATTATTTATTGCAATCCAATACTTAAGTACATACAAATTCATGTCGAAGATGAGGTTTACATCATATAAAACTCCATATTATTTCCAGAGAGGTTAATACAAATTCATTAGACATAAAAACTGGATAAAACCCTATGAACAAAATACAAGGTACCCAATATATAAATAAATTCATATTACTCCTTCATATGGTTAATCACAGGCTCCCAAATTGATAAACCTAGTTTCCGTTTCCGTGTCCCCTTAAGAGCATATAAACTATATTCCATATTAAAAATGACAAAGAATCTAGCTCTCCAGTTTTCAAAAGTAGGGACTTCCTTTTGCAGCCACATGGAGGCTATACAGAGACGGGCCACTGCTACTGCTATAAAAATCAAATATCGTAATTGAAAAGCTGGATGTCCCTTAGTCACGTCATCCCCTATGCCCATCAGCATAGTGGGCGGTGTGATATTTATTTCCACTCCAGTGATTTCCGATAGGAACTTTTTTATATGGCCCAGAAACTGGGCTAACCTCCTGCACGTATAAAAAATATGTACAATATCGGCCGAGTCTGCCCCACACCGAAAACATTTCCCATCGTTAAGCCCCCCCCCCCCATTTCAACATTTTCGCAGGGGTGTGATATAAATTAAATATAGTTTTAAAATGCTGTGTTCTTAGGTTAACTGATATTAAAATTCTCCCTGCCATATCAATTGATTGTTCTATGTGTATATCTTGACATCTCAATCGGTTCCTCCATCTTGTATTTTGGGCCTCTAGATCATCTCTCTGTGTATCTAATAGGCAGTTATATATCCTGCCAATCCGTTGTTTACGTCTGATGGCCTCGACTAACATGTATGGCTCGATTATCGTTTGTTTTTTCTTCAAGAAGTCCCTCATCTGGAGGAATTTAAAAAATGTTGTTTTAGGGAGTTTATATTTATCAGCTACTATCAGAAAGGAGAGCAGATCTCCGTCCTTATATAGGTTGCCTATACATGTAACTCCTTTATCTTTTCATTTATGAGCAACCCTATCGGAGAAGACAGCAGGTAATAAAATGGGTGTATTTATTGGTGTGTAAAAACAAACCCCCTCAATTTGTAGCTTTTTCCGTACCGTTCGCCATACCTTATAAGCAACTATTGCCACCTTAAAATGAGTTCTTTTATAGTAGTTAAACTCCAATTTTCTAAACAGGCAATTGCTTGCTTCCGCCCCGAGTAACATCTGATATATAGATGGGTGCTCTGCGGGGTTAGCTATATCCTCCCCAGTAAGCATTATCCTGATGTTTTGTAAGATACATGCATAATAATAAAATATAAAATCTGGTACAGCCCACCCGCCCTTCTCTCGGGGTAGTGACATAAAATGCATTGCTCTCCATGGTTTCCTTGAGCCCATAAAAATCTAGTATCTGGGGAATAGAATTAGGGCATGCTTAAATGAATTAGTAGAAGTTAACTGGAATGCCATTCTCACAAGCGTAAAGAGCCAACTAGATAGAATGGAATGCCTTCCCTCTCAATGGTAGGGAGGTGTAACGTATTAAAAATGGTAATTTTACCTAAAGTTTTATATTTGTTTAGGTCCGTGCCATTGGAACTATCTAGGGGACAGTTACAGCAATTACAATCGAGATATAGATTTTTAAGTAAAACATAAATCGTAGCTTTTTAGTCCAAAGTGCAAACAAGCATTGGTAACTGGAAACTTTTGAAAAGATTGAAAGAGTTGTGTTTGGCTACTCCGACCCAAGTGGGGCAACCAATTGTGAGAGGGTGAAGGTCGGGGGGGGGGAGGGGGCAATAAGGAGTATTTGGACAGTTAGCTGGTCACCAAAGCATTCTCAAGTCCAGTTCCACACTTTACCTCAAGACCACCTAAGATCTCAAGACCGCCATAGACTTCAATGCAGTGGTCCTGATGGTGGGGATGCAGATGCTGAGGATGCTGAAAGATGCTTTGGGTTCTGTGCGGTCAGTAGGGGTGTCCTTAAAGTTGCTCCTCGGTCTACGGGTAAGGTGGGGTGACTTTGGCCACAGGGGTCACTGTCCATCAAAGTCCTCTTTGAGCCAGTAGAAGGCTAGCTGCAGCTGGGCTACTGAGCTCTGTACACTGCAGTTCCAGCGGTATGCTTTGGTGAGGGCTGGTATCAGTCTTTGGTGACCAATTTGGGCTCAGATGAAACTCCCGGGTCAGCAGACTCTGGTGCAACGTTTGGCCATAGATAATCTGTCTCATGGGTTGCCCGTCGGCGGTTAGCGGTGATTCGTAGCTTGTGGCTACTGACTTGCAGGTAGGGGTTACTTCTAATTTGACTGTGCTGGTTCCAGGGGATCCACTGACTGGCCCTTGGAGTCACTTCTTTGGTCTGGGGCTTGGGAGTGACATCCATGAGCCAGGAGCCGCAGGCACAGTCCTCTTTGTTTATGACAAGAATGTGACCTGGAGGGGGAGATGTGGCCACCAGCAATTGGGCTCCCAGGATCCCTGCAACCCTGTGACGACTTCTGGCTATGTGAGGTATCTAGCAATCCCAAAGTGCGCTATTCTGCCCACTTTCTAGATGTCTGACCCTTTCCTTGGATGTTAGGAGCTTGGTTGCCCACCCTAGAAGTGCAGCTATCTGTGGACTTAACACCCAAGGGACAACCGGTTTAGCCACTGGTTTCCCTTCTCTGTCCCCACTGCCCGCCGGTCTTCTTAAACAAAGGGTAGCCCTACATGAGTGTTATCACAATTTGCCCACCAAAGGCAACTTCGCCTTTGAAACTCTCCTTTTGAACGAGTGGACAAACTGGGTAACAGAGGGGCAACATTCTAAAAGTTGCCTTTCCTCAATAGTGACATTAAATTCGACTTGGGGATCAAGTCTGATATCCTGAGGTACCCATTTTAGTACTCCCATTGAGAAGTTAGCCGGACTGAGGGATCGGCCGGTAACTCTGTGTTAGCCAATTGGGATACTAACTTTTCCACAGCAAAAACGGCAATTTTGAAGCTTTGCTGTTGAGACCTATTAAAAGCATATAGTGTACTTAATACTATACAGCTCCTTGCCTTAGGGCTCTATAGGCCTTCATTAGGAGAGAATTATATATATTGTTAAGGAAAATGGGGGCTTTGCCATTGGTTTAAATGGCAGAGTCAAACTAGCAGTTTTAAAACTGCTCTACCAGTATGCAGTGCGAGGCTGAGAGCCATTTTGTACCTTGTCGCACACAGGTGGCACAATCCGTGCTTCAGCCCTGGGTGAACACTGTCTTACATGCAGGGGTACCCTTGGTACCAAATTCTAGGGACTTACAAGTAAGTCAGCTTATGCCAATTGGGGGTAGCCAATTCAACATACACGTTGTAATGGGTTAGAACACTGGCACTGAGTTCTGGTTGACAAGCCTCAGTCCACTATGGAGTCATAAAACCAGGAGCATCGGTCCAAAACTTTGGGAGTGATCATGCAAAAAGAGGAATTACATTACAGCCATGTTTTTAGATATAATTTTTATATTTAAAGGGAGAGTTTCTTCTCAGTTGGAGCTGCGAGGCCTTTTTCAGGTTGATGATAAAAACGTTTTACTTGTTCAACAGCATTTAGTTTATGCTGATTGTATATAGAGACTTGTATATGGACACTAGATACCTTTGCTTAAACTTGAAATGCATGGCTTCCTCTTTATATTCTTCTTGTTACGTAAGTGTTTATCCCTGGATAATGTTTTATTTTGTTTCACAGAGTGAACCTCTTTATGTTCCTGTTAAATTTCATGATTTACCGAGTGAAAAAGCTGGTAGTGCTAACACTAGTGATGCAGAAAATTGTAAGTACTGGATCATTTTTTTTGTATTATCTAATGATTCCATGTCACAATTGTAGTCTTGGTTCACTGCAGCTGATCCATTAGAACTATCACACATGAAACAAGCATTTGCAATGCAATAGGTCTCGCATTTACACGAGACCTAATGCGAGACCTATTGCATTGCAAATGGTAGGCATCACGACAACGGGAGGTAGGGCGGGGGGAGGAGAAGGCACGGACAACGGGAGGGAGGGCGGGCGGGTGGTAAGAGGGCACTGTCAACGGGAGGCCGGGGGGGGGAAAGGCACGACAACGGGAGGGGGGGGGAGTAAAGAAGGCACCAAAGCATGTCGTGTCTGCAGTAGGAGAACCACATTAAAGAAAATAGTGCTCACAGTCTAAATAACACGTACCATGTAACAACCGAAGTAAAGTGGGAGGTGACAAATGAAGAGGAGGCGGTACTAAGGAGGGACTAACATATCGACGAATCAGAAGCCAGCATTTAAGACCGACAATGACACAAGCCAATAGCATATATGGGCGGAGAGTGGACGGAGCTGCTATTCATTTACTCCTCTACAATAAGTCTCGCAGAGCAGCGCATGCGCGCTGGCTCTAGGCTCGACCTAAAAAACGATGATCTGTAAAAGAACAGCTGAGAACAGAGCCTTATGTCTTTGGTGGTGTGGAGTCACGTGAGAACCTTATTTTTGAGTAATAAATAAGGTTATTCACAATTGATGCTTAATTGCACAATTTAATGTCACAGAGATTTCTCCACATCAGACCTTATTTAAATGGTTTGAATGGTCTTAAAAACTCTATGGTACTGCAGGAAAGAATTAATTCACAGGTGACAAAAAGCAAGTTTACTTTTAGTGTCACTGCCTTACCTCCCTGAGCTTCTGTTCGGAAATAATGAAAAAAGTGTACATTTCTAAGGGAAAGTGTGTATGCGCACACCAGCTGCTTGCACTTCTGTTCTGAGGTGAAAATATCTAATGAAGGAATTAATAGTCTTCACCGTAACTTGGTTCTCCATCAGTTTTGTTTTGTACCCAGTGAGAAGGTGGGACCCATTATAAATATGTCAATCAATATTGCTTTATTTTGGCTTCTTAAAACCATAAAAGTAGTACATACATAAATTAAAACATTCTGTCATACAAAACAATTCAGGATGATAAAAACATTCTATAAAAACATAGAAGTACATATTTTGATACTCAGTAGAAGCGCTACAGTACAAGTACAACATGAAACTTGGAACCCACAAGTTAAAAACAATCACGCCTGATCTCATCCATTAGGTCTTGTTAGCAACTTTACTGAATCTAATTCTCCATGCCCAAAGAAGGAACCTGGAAACAGCAAACACAGTTTGTTCCTTTGTGTCAGATCTGAGAAGTCTATAAGCTTCCCAATAATGAACTGTGCTCTTGAGTTTACAATCTGCAATAATCCACATTCTTCGGGGCAGGCCGTAGTCTGTGCATAAGAAGAGTAAATGTTCCTCTGTTTCTTGAAGCAGTGGGTAGAAAGGGCACTGAGAAGAAAAAGATCTTGTTTTATCCCATTTGCACGTAAAAGATCTTAGCGGTAGACAACCAGCCCTAAACCTTATATACAGACTTTTAGCTTGTGGTGGCCTAATTCTGTCCGGATGTGGCTCAAAACTAGGGGTGAATTTATGTTGGAGACATTTTTCAGTGATGCACCCCACTTTTTGGTCATTCCATGTTTGCAGCAGCATGGATTCCCAGAAAGATTGGTCTACTTGGTGACTATAGCTCTACTCATTGTGGTTGGGTAGTGCCACACTTCCTCCATTTTAATGGCTTCACAAAGATATTTTACCTTCTTGAGCCATGGGTTGCGTACTCTTTTATCAATGCGGATTATCTCTGCTAAAGAATCTCTAAGGCACCAATTCACGTGTTGTCCATAGACGCACACAGTAAAGTAAAGGTTTTAAGAACACCACAAGGTCTATCTTATTTAGTGCCAAATCAAAACATAGAGGAGTACTTTGAGACAGTCTAAACAATGACCTAATGAGTTCATTGGCGCAGCCCCAAACTTCTGCTCCATATATGGCCCCTGCCAACGCAATGGCCCTATATGCCTCGAGAGCTGGTGAGACTGCTCCACTCAAGAGGCCTTGTATTTCCTTGCAATGGGTGACACCCTTTATAGTAGAATGGCTCTGCTTTTTCCCAGGACACTTTATCAGCCAATCTTATGCCCAAATAATGAAAGCTTTTCACTTGTTCCAATTCCATGAGAATTGAGGTACTAATGCCTGCGGATTTGGCACGTCATGATTGCAGTTTGCCAACCACTTTACTGCTCCACTGATGTATAAGTTGAACAGCAGGGGGCAAGCACGCATCCTTGTCTTACTCCACGATTGATAGATATCCTAGCAGTCAGATCCCCACCCAATTGCCACCTGACCTGTGAAAAGGTCTCACTATGCAATATTTTCAAAAGTCTTAGGAGTTCCGGAGGATGCCATATTTTTCTATCACCCTCCAAAGATTATCTCTAGGCACCAGATCAAAAGCAGCCCCTTCTTATAAATGGGTACAATTAAGGCACCTCTCCAGGAGGGCAGAATGTCCCTCCCTCTCATGAAGGCATTTCCCAAGGTGTTCAAATGAGGAACCCAATTTCAGGCTGTGACAAATATAAATCACCAAGGATGCCATCAGGGCCAGGCGCTTTATCCTTATTCGTTTGATGCAATGCCTGCACTGTTTCTTCTAAACCAAAATCTAAGGGATGCTATCCTCATTTACAGCCTCTTTCTCAATGTCGACCATTGAAGAATCATCATTCGACTGCAATGGATCTTTGGGCCGTTCGCTGTATAAGTGTGAGAAATAAGCGACCCATGCATCAGGTTGTACAACCGCTTCAAGTTGGTTTTCTAAGGGGCGAATCCCAGTCCCTGTTGTGTTCCAGAAGACCTTTATATTCCTATTTTGGAGTAATTTGGCGAGTTCTTCCCACTGCGCTACCTCCCATCTTCTTTTGGCCTTGATCATAGCTGCCCTATATCCTCTTCTTGTGTCACTAATCTCTCTATGGTTGCCTTTTTTATTTTATTTTTTTAACAGCTTCTAGAAGCACTGTTTTAGCAAGTCTACATTTCTTGTGAGTACCAACCCAGGAGGTTTAGTGGGCAATAACCCCTCCGCCCTACCTTTTGTGAAGAATTTTTCAGCTGCTCCATAAGTTCACAATGGAGATTTTCCAAAATTAGTCAAACTTCATTCAGTAAGCTCGACTGGAGCCAATATGTCCACAAACAACTTGTAAATATGAGACTGAGTTATGGCATTTTCTGCAAAAGATGCCTACCTAACTCTCCTTCTATTATTATTACTAGTTGTAACCTCATTAGTAGATGTGTTAGCTGGTAGACTCTCAGAAGCTCCCTCTTAGAGAAGACCCCGACACAAGAAACTAGTTTACCGCCTGCAAGACCAAAGTCGCTGACTGGATGAAAGCCCACTGTCTGAAGCTCAACACTCAACACAGAAGTAGTGATCTTTGGCAAGAACACCTGATTAAGGGACAACTGGTGGCTTGGCGAACCCGGATCCACACACAGCACCCATGCTAGGAAGCTGGGAATAATTATCGACAGCAAACTGAACATGAACTCACAAGTCAACGCTGGCACTGCATCCTGCTTCCACACCCTGAAGATGCTGAGTTAGATCTTCAAATGGCTCCCAACAAACGCGGTTGGTATCACCAAGCAACTCACTAGAATACTACAAACCATCCATAACTCAGCAGTCAGACTCATCCTCAACCCCCACATGGAACTTGCATCACTCCACACCTCAAGGAGCTTCACAGGCTCCACATACACAAAGGTGCTCATTTCAAACTGCTCATACACATTCAAGGCACTACACAACTTGAGCCCCACCTACCTAAACAGTTATCTCACTCCATCAATCACTCAGACACCTCCGCTCCACAGTACTCCTACTCGCGCACTTCTCGCGCATACACAGAATCAGAATCGAGAGGACAAGCGTTCTCTTACATTGCTCATAAAGAGTGGAACGACCTCACACGCCACATCAGAACCTCCTCCTTTCTTCTTGAAATCTGCAAGAAGCTGAAGTCCTGGCTGTTCGATTAACCAACCTACATAGGCACGGCCAAGCACACACACCTGCTCAGCGCCAGGATACCCTCACGGTGATAGTGCGCTTTACAAATACACATAACATAACATCATTGGGGTGGTGGGTGGGGGCATGAATGTTTCTAAGTTCATGTTTAAATACCGTCACTTTTAAGAAATGCCTCTCAATGCAGTGATATAATCCAATGTACTAAGGTGAAACATTTGTTAAATATACTTTTTGAATTCTGAAGACACCTTATCATATTTTTACATAGAATTTGCACAATGTTCATGTCAAATGTTCCCATGGGTAGCATTGTGCCTGGGCTCTTAGTGCCACGATTGGCTTTTAGAGCCAAGACAGACCCTTGGCTTGGCTCTCCTTGTTAATTTGTTGGCTGGCCCAACACTACTATAGTACTGTGTATAATAGTTACTCAAATTGGCCCTCTCACACTATTTTGCTCTGGGGAGAAGAAACTTGTTTTCCGAGATTCTGGCCAGTTTCCACTGTTCTCAGAAGGATAGCTATTCCTTCTTTTGATTTTTAATGAGTAAGAATTGTGAATTAGAGATCCCAAGAAGTTGTTTCAAAGTTACCTCTGAATATTGTTTTAGCATAAATAAAACAAACAATGCCCAAATAATTATTTTTCTCAGTTCCAGCACTCTGTCCTTAGTAAGTCTACGTTATTTTACTAACCGCCATTGTCTGCCCTCCACATGTAAGGCTGAACACCGTGATTACTATTACTGTCTTGTCTTCAGAAGCCACGTAGCAGCAATGGTATAACTTCTTCTTTGACTTCTGCTGGTGGCAGGCAGCCAGGGCCAAATAGTGCACTCTACATTTACAAAAGTGAGTATGTGCAGTGCTCGGCCAATCAGTACGTCTGCAATGAGGCATCGCAGTGCCCCCACAGTGCCTCAGTGGATTTTGCTGCTCGAAGTCTGACTGCTGCAGCTGTGCAGCTGAGAGAATCAGACAAAGCTAACAGAAAGCTCCCAGTGCAGTAAGAGCTACTGTGGCCCTAGTAGCCAGTGGTGCTGGAAGGAACCATTTTCAGACTAGGGGTGCTGTCATCAATGTTACATCACTAAACTCATAGAGGTTGTAAAAAATTCAAGCATCGCACAAAGAGCAAGTGTTGCAAATTAACCACTCCCTTATAACAAGAGAGTGGTAGGGGTGTAGTATGTAGCTAGTGTTCCATTACCTCCTCGTCCTGTCTTCCCGTCCCATTCCTTAACAGTGAGCAGCTAGTCTGCTCCACAGAAACCTACTACCTAGCAGAGCTTTTCGCACTTCCCCCAACATGGCGCCACCATCAGGTGAGGATAAAAGGGGGAAGTGCTTCACAGAACATCCTGTTCTTTTTTTTTTTCTGCCTTCGCAGTCTACTGATGTCCTAGCAGGAGCTGTTGGGGGTAAGTTTTCTCTCCATTTTTTTGTTTTTGCGCGGCCTGCTTTAGCGGCCGCCTTTTTTCTTTTTTGTTGCATGTGTGACTACCGGAGGTTCGATCCCTGCACTTTGTGGCTCCGCCTTTGTGTACTTTTATGTGGGGGGGGGCCTATCACTTGCGCGGTCCGCTCTAGCGGCCGCTTGTGCATCTTTTTTGCCGCTGCTCACCTGTGCCTCCTCGGCCTGCTCTAGCGGCCGTTGCTCTCCACGCCGGTCCCGATGCGCCCTGCTTTAGCGGGCGGGGATTCTTCGGCGGTGTTTCCTGCAGCGTGCGCAGCTCCCTGGGGATTTCTTTGGGCGGCCGGCCGCTTTTTTAGCGTCCTCCCCCTTTTCCTGGTCCCGTGTGAGGACGGGGCCTCGGGACTTCGTGCCTTTCGAGGCGGGTCTCTTTTCTTGGTTCCCGTCCTCTGTGGCCGTTTTGTTTCATCCTCTCTTGCGTTGCTGCCATGGCACAGGGTGCCTCTTCTTCCGCACCTCCTCTGGATTCCTTGCGCCTGCTTCTTAATGTAGCGGTTGCTGCTGCCTTCCGGGCTCGGGAGGCTGTTGGCCCTCCTGCCAAGGATCTGTAGATGCACCTGACGCTCCTTTTGACGGGGTGGGCCCTGATGGTGAGGGGTGTGTGTATGGCAGCTTTGTTCAGGGTGCGGAGCTCTCTGACTTGTTCATCCATGTGTGGGATGCTTTGGGGTGTACGCAGCTGGTTCGTGATTGGTGGGAGGTGGACGAGTCTGCCTTTCCTCGCTTTTTGTCTAAGCGTTCTCCTCTGGAGGGGTTTGCTGCTGAGTTCCCCCTATCCGTCCTGGTTGGCGTTTTGATGGCTGACCTTTCCTCGCAGGGTTTGGTTTTGTCTGACGGCACCCTTCCTTCTGGCACTGTGGATACGCATGTTGAGGGGGCGGTGAAGCGTTCCTATGCTGCTTCCCACTTTTCTTTCCGGCGACGGCCTGTTCCACTTACATGGTCCGTTCCCTTCTGTCAGATTTCCAGGCCCTGGCTATTATTTTGCGGGATGGAGAGGATGCCTCCTCTCTCTTGGCCCTCCTGGAGTTGCAGGTGCGCTGCTTGTCTGACATTTCGTTTGACACTGTGTGCCGCTGCGGCTGCTTCTGGTGCTTCGTTTGCTGCGAGGCGTCCTATCTGGATGCGTTCCTGGAAGGCTGGGTCTTCTCAGTAGTCGGTCCTGCTTAAATTGCCCTTTGTCCCGGGTGTTCGGGCCTCCACTGGTGGACATGATCGTGCTGTCGGCAGGGAGCCGCGAGCTTGTGGCTCCTGTCCACCCTCCTTCTCGGGGCGTGGGTTTGGCTCCTGCCGTGCCTTGGGGCCTTCTGCTCGGGGTGCTTTGCTGCCCTTTCGTGGCAGGGGTCGTGGCCGGGGGCCCCTGGAGGTGCCTAGTCCCGTGCCCCTGCCGGTGGTGCTGCCCCCGCTCCTGCCTCTGCGCAGTGACTGTCTGCTTTTTCCGGTTGGGGGTCGCCATCGTTGTTTCCTGCCCCAGTGGTTAGCGGTTCCGGATGCCTGGGCGGTGCAGACTGTGTCCGGGGGTTATCGGATCGTGTTCTCCTCTCCTCCCCCCCTGGTCTTCCGGGTGTCCCCCTGCCCCGTCCTCCTCTACGGCGGGAGGCTTTGCTGGTCGGTGTGCGCCTCCTGTTGGAGTAGGCGGCTATCATGGAGATTCCTCTTCTGGGGAGGGGCATGGGTTGTTCTTCGATTCTCTTTTTGGTCTCCGGGTACGATGCTTCGGATCTGCGCCCTGTCTTGGATCTGGTGTGGGTCGTTCTCTTCGTCCCCCGCCGTACGTTCATGGTGGTGGCTTTGTTGTCCATCCTGCCTCGGGTGCTTCCTGGGGGCTTCCTGGCGTCCCTGGTCCTGATGGCTACTTATCTGCACGTCCCGATCCGTCCTGCGGATCGGCGGTTTCTCCGGTTTACGGTTGGTTCCCGGCACTTCCGGTTCCAGGTGCTTCCTTTCGGCCTTTCCTCGGCGCCATGGGTTTTCGCGCAGCTCTTGGCCCCTCTGGTGGGTGTTCTCCATTCCAGAGGTCTGCGTCTGTCGGATGTGGAACGGGTGTGTCGTCTTCTGGGGTCCTATGGGTTCCTCGTCATTCACCGGGAGTCCTCCCTGCTGCCCTCCCAGACTCTGGGGTTCCTGGGTGCTCTGTTCCGCATGGTTCTGGGGATGGTGTTCCTCTCCCAGGAGCGCCAGTTGACTTTGTTCCGTCACCTCTCTTGGGTTCTGTCCCAGTCCCGGGTGTCTGCCCGTCTCTGGTTGCGGAGTCAGGGGTGTTGGCTTCCACTCTGCCTCTCCTCCCTTGGGCCCGGCTGCATTTGTATCCCCTCCTGCTTCATGTCCTGTCGCAATGGGATCCTGCCTCTCTGGTCTAAGGTGCCCTGGTTCCCGTCACTCCGGGGATTCGGGATGCTCTCCAGTGGTGGTTGTCCCCTCCGTCTCTTTCCCGGGGTTCCACCTTATTCCTCCTCGGAATGTGGTTGTGTTGTCCATGGAGTGCGGTCCTGGGTGCTTCCGAGGCTCGGGTCGGTGGTCCTGTTTCGGGTCTCTCCTGTCCTCGAACTGGAAGGAGTTACGGGTGGTTTGGTTGGCTCTTCAGTGGTTTGCGCCTCTCCTTCTGGGCCATGCTGTCTCGGTTCGGACCGACTGCCAGGTTGTTCGGGCTTCTGTCAATCGCCTTGGGGGGATGTGCTGGTCTTTGTTTCTCCTTTCCAGGGTGTTCGGTCTTTGGGCCGACCGGTATCTCTGGCGGCTGTGTATCTTCCGGGGACGGAGATTGGGCCTGCAGACTCTCCGAGAGGAGTGTTCCCTTCCTCTGTGGCTGTGTCTGTCCCCGGCTCTGTTCGATCTGATTGTCCTCCGGTTCCGCCTTCCCTGGCTGGATCTTTTTGCCTCGGAGGACTCTGCCCTTCTGCCTAGGGTTTGCGGCCTCGTTCCCTCCCGGTTGGCCTGGGCGATCGACGCTTTCTCTGTTCCGTGGTCACTGGGGCTCCTGTTTGCCTTCCCTCCGTTTGCTTTGATTCCCCGGGTCCTCCGGTGGTTTCGGTTGGACCGGGCGGAGGTTCTTCTGGTTGTGCCGCAGTGGTCCCTTCGGCCTTGGTTTCCCCTGCTTCTGTCCTTGTCAGTATGCCCCCTTTGGCGGTCCGCACTGTGTCCCTCCCCTCTGCGGGCTCCTCTTCTCAGGGTTGCCTCCCTACGCCGCCTCCGGCTGGGGGTTTGGCGCTTGTGGGATTGAGTTTGTTGGGTCAGGGTTGCTCTGCTGGGGTTGCCCAGTGCATCCAGTTGTCTCGGCGCCCTTCCTCCTTGAAGTCCTACGACCGTCATTGGACGACCTTCTCCTCCTGGTGTCTTGGGTAGGGTCTCTCTTCTTCCTCCTGTGAGGCTGTGAGGGTGCTGGACTTCTTGCGGGATGGGTTCGTCCTGGGACTCGCTGTCTCTTCGCTCCGTGCGCTTTGGGGTGCCGTTCTTGCTTTTCGGGGTTCCTCTGTGTCTTCTGTCTCCCCGTTAGTGGCTCGCCTTTTGCGGGGTTTCTTGATTCAGCGACCTGTCTCTCACCTGTGCCGGCCTGGGGTCTTACCCTGGTTCTCCAGGCCTTGACGGGCCACCTTTCGAGCCTTTGGTTTCGGTGGACCTTACGTTCCTTTCTGCTAAGGTTCTTTTCCTGGTGGCCCTTGCTTCTGGGCGGAGTTTGGTGTGCTTGGTGCTTTGATTACTTCGCCCCCTTTTTGCGTTTCTACGCTGCCGAGGTCATTCTCCGTCCCAGTCAAATTTTTCTGCCCTGGTTTTTGTCCTCTTTTCCCTGTCGGGGGTTTTTGTTCTCCCTGTTTTTCTTCCGGACCCTGCCTCCCCGGAGGTGTTGGTCCTCTGTTCTTTGGATGTGCTGTGGGCTCTCCGCATCTCTTTGGATCGGACCGGTGGTTTCCGGAAGGTTGGTTCCTTGTTTGTCACCTGCGGCCTCTCTGGGAGGGGTCTTCCTCCTTCCTTGTCTACCTTGTCTCGTTGGGTCAAGGGTGCTGTTGTTTCGGCCTACGAGTCCGCCCGCTGTCCTCTCCCTTCTTCGGTTCGGGGTCGGTCTACCAGGGGTGTCTCCTCCTCCTGGGCCATGTTCAATGGGGCCTCCTTGGGGGACATTTGTATTGCTGCCACATGGGCTTCTCCCCATCCTTTTGTTTCCCGTTTTCGCCTTCGGTTGGGGATGGCGGGCTCGGCTGCCTTTGGCACCCATGTTTTGTCTGCTGTACATGGTTTATGTTTTGTACTGCTTTGTGTTGATTAAATGGACCTGCTTTTCGCATTTCTGGTCTGTTTTCTTACAATCACCGTGTGCTTGGGTATGGGCTCACTGTTAAGGAATGGGACGGGAAGACAGGACGAGGAGGTAATGCCCGGTTACTCACCGGTAATATTCATTACTCCGAGTCCTGGTCTTCCCGTCCCATTCCTGAGCCCTTCCCTCCCTCCCTGAGTTTTGTGTTTGGTGATTGTTTCCTTTCTGGGTTTTCTTTGGTATTCTCAGGATGTTCAGTGACGCACTTCCCCCTTTTATCCTCACCTGATGGTGGCGCCATGTTGGGGGAAGTGCGAAAAGCTCTGCTAGGTAGTAGGTTTCTGTGGAGCAGACTAGCTGCTCACTGTTAAGGAATGGGACGGGAAGACCAGGACTCGGAGTAATGAATATTACCGGTGAGTAACCGGGCATTTAGAAGCACACTGTCACAAATATATTACTAAAAGATGGTGTGGTAACGCACTGTCATTTACAGACAGCGCATTTTCCATTGAAATGACCACTAAATTTGCTCAGTCATACAGTTTGCTGATAAAACTCTGTAGCGTGCTAACAATTATGTGTGGAAATTGGGTTTCAGCAAATATTTCTAATTTGCGCAATACTAGGTAGTGTCTTGATTGGTTTTGATCCTATGAAAGTCTTTGTTTCCATCACACTTCTGTATTAGAAAACAAGTTTTGTGCTTTTCCGACTGCTTATTTTGAGATATTTGTGCAGTTCATTTCAATTTTGCTGTGCGTTAGAAGAAAATGACATCCCACAGCCTTTCCATTCACACTAGCAAGAGTGTCACATAGTTTATTCTACAGAATCCTCACGCTTTGCAGTAAGGGAAAGAAAAGTAAAGACAAGTCCAAATGTTAAAAGAATGTCAGCAATTCAGAATACTAGACTGACATTTCACCTCTGTCTTTGAACGCACAGCAAATGTAGCATAATAATTATTATACATTTTAAAGTCCTCTTTAAAGTGCATTAACCTTCGGCACTCTTCATGGTGAAATTGGTGAAGTTGCAGCACCCCAGCACTCCTACTTTCAGCTCCTAGGCTAGTAGGGGCCTTCTCAGAGCTCAAGGGGCTGTTTTAGTTATGTCCCCTCCCACCTCTGGTCCCTGGCTGCACCACTGTTAGCTACGCCCCTGCACTCATCTCATTAGTGTGCGCGTTAACCCATATGTGGCAGCGTCCTTTCTGGTAGTTGTGCCCCTACTAGTCAGTCTTAGATATGGAGCCAACGATGCGCGGTCAGGGCTCGACTCTGCGCCCCCAGGATTCCACACAGTGCTGCAGCCGCCTGCTTCAGCTGTTCCATCTGAGCGATATCTGACCAGGTTAAAATCGCTCCACTGCCCACGAGGGCGCAGGGGCTGCCTAGTGCCTCACCATTTTTGTAGGACAAGAGATTTGTGCCCTGACAGCTGGATATACAAAAAATCAATACATAGGGTGGTATCTCAGTGGGTTGAACTCTGGCTGTAGGACCGCCTCTGAATCTCTGCTGAGTCAGTCTTTCCTCTTTCCAAAATAAATAATAGGAGCATCCTTGCATTTGGTAATTAAAACACCTACTATGCAAGTGCCAAGTGGCAATTAATAATACGATGTGTGCCGTATAAACAGATAGCAGCTCATTCAAATCTGTTTATTCCTCTTTTCAAGCTGTTAGTCCTCCGAGTATGAATGGTAACAGAAAGTATGTTTTGCAAAATTAGTTATTTTTGTATTTGTTTTTTAAACTATTCGTAATTTCACTTAATGACACTTTTTTAAAATATTGTTTTCTGGTATCTCAGTTCACTACATGCCCTTTATTGTATTGGCAAAAGCCACTCAATGATAACAACTTATTAAAATCAACAGCAATGTTCAAATCCCAAGCATACAATAACATGCTATACAATGACCGGCCATACCATTAAATACCATACTGTACAGTGGCAGGCCATACCACACCATACTGGATGTATGACGAAACCACGCATTCCGTTGTAACGCATGCCTTTACCACTCATGCCTTTACCACGCATATACAAACACGGTTACGTGTGTGTGTGTGTGTGTGTGTGTGTGTGTGTGTGTGTATATATACATATGTATATATATATACACACCAATGTACATTAATATACATGTGTAGTTTTAATATATTTACACGCATAAATACATAAGATTGTGCGCATATATATATATATATATTCACTGAAAAAACCATAGGTTTTAGGGACAGTTATAGTTAGTTGGACATTTCACTCGTACAAAACCATAGAAATTCCCCCGTTATAGTTAGTTCAGCTAACTATAACTCGCGCCCCGCAATGCACTGCTGATGACGTCACATATTACATCACTCATGACATGGTCAGTGACATCACTGATGACATCACTGATGACATCTCAAATGACATCACTGATGACATCATCCAGTGACTGTGTGTTTCTGTAAAGTTTAAATATGTTTAATATATATAGGGAAAGGCGTATTGAAGAATGAGTGGGTGTATAAGTGTCTGAATGGATGATTTAGTACGTGAGTGACTGACTCTACAAGTGAGTGATTAAATGTATCTTACTGAATGCATGGGTTAGTGACTAAACTGTGTGAATGTCTGTATCCGTCTGTCTGTTGGTTTGTAAGCGGCTGCATGGCTTTCTGAATAGCTACATGAGTGTCTACATGGGTTATTGATTGATTGTCTGAGTATCTGTATGGGTGCCTGAGTGTTTGTGTGGGTGGGGTGTGTGTGACTCTGTGCATAGATGTGTGAGTTGGTGATTCACTGGGTGCATGGTTTCAAGAGTGCATCTGTGATGGACTGTATGGGTGGGTGAGTGTGTGTATGGGTGTGTTAGTGATTGAATGTATATCTCAGTGGTACATGTGTGAGTAACTACATATGTGAAAGGCAGTATATATGTGTGTTGGAGTATATAAATGGCTATAAGTGAGAGTGTGTGATTGTGAGAGTGGCTGTATGGATGAGTGTGTACTTGTATCAGTGATTGTATAAGAGCGTAAGAATGTGCTAGTATTTGTATGAGTAAGTGAGCTGGTGTGTGTATAACTGTATAGGTGAGTAAATGGGTGTGTGATTAAGTTTTTTGCATGACTGACTAGGTGTGTGAGTACCTCTATGGATGAGTGGCGGTGTGTGAGTGTTTATATAGGTGTATGAGTGCATATGATAGTCCTGTACTGAGTGACTAAGTATGAGTGACTGTACGGGTGAGTGAGTGGATGTGTGTGTAGACCTAAGAATCAGCGAGTGGGTATGTAGTTATTGGTATTGGAGTGTGTATGGTTTTGAGAATGGCAGTCTGTAATTTAGAGTGGGTGTATCAAAAGTTATATTAGGGTGTGAGAAGATGCATGAAATTATCACATGGATGATGTCATCAGTGATGTCATTTGAGATGTCATCAGTGATGTCATCAGTGATGTCACTGACCATGTCATGAGTGATGTAATATGTGACGTCATCAGCAGTGCATTGTGGGGCGCGAGTTATAGTTAGCTGAACTAACTATAACGGGGAATTTCTATGGTTTTGTACGAGTGAAATGTCCAACTAACTATAACTGTCCCTAAAACCTATGGTTTTTTCAGTGAATTTCAAAGGTTTTTTAAATGCTAATTTCTAACTATAACGTGCCTGAAACCTATGATTTTTAAGTGAATTTCAAAGGTTTTTTTAAATGCTAGTTTCTAACTATGCCTACAGAGGTAGGACATGTGAAGAAAGAAGAAAAACGCACAGAAAGAAGCAAAAGATGTGCAGAAAGAACCAACAGAGGAGCAGAATGAGGCCTTGTTGCAAAATCATCCTGTGCCCACAACTTTTTCAGACGGGTACTGGTGGTAACTGACTCTGACTAACCAGAGCCAGTGCTATGCTAAAAGACACTTAGAATACAGTGAAAACACCTACATACACTAGGGAACACTATGCGTTGGGGTACCCCTGTGATTAGCATGACCTCCTCTGCAAGTCCCTAGTACATAATAGGGCAGGGGGATTAAAACTACCTCTTAAAACGCGCTACAGGGCTCGTTTGCACAGTGGTGAAGGGAGGGGGCCTGAGGTGACATGTGTGCAAACGCACCTCGTGGCGCGTTTTAAGTTGCGGGATTAAGTCCCCTTGAATTCTGAGGGTCCCTGGGGTCCAACTAGCCCCCCAGGTACCTACAGTTAGGACCACAGAGCTGAGTTGCAGAGAGGCGTTCCGAGGCCACGCACCTTTTTCACCTCTCTGCAACGCAACTCTGTTGTGCTTACTGAAGGTACCTGGTGGGCTAGTTGGCCCCCAGGGTCCCTCAGGATTCAAAGGGAATTAATTCCCCAACTTAAAACGCACCACAGGGCGTGTTTGCGCACATGTCACCTGAGGCCCCGCCCCCTCCCTTCACCACTGTGCAAACGCGCCCCGTGGTGCGTTTTAAGTTGGGGGATTAGGTCACCTTGAATCCTGAGGGTCCCTGGGGCCCAACTAGCCCACTAGGTACTTCCAGTAAGCACCACAGGCCTGCGTTGCAACGCCTGTAACAAATTGTGCAGTTGTGTTTAGGTAGTGAAGAGGGTCGTGCTGGGGGTAGTGTTTTAGGGTTTAGGGTAGTGCAGTGGTGTTTGTGTAGTGTAGGGGGTCATGCTGGGGGTAGATTTAGGGTTTAGGGTAGTGCAGTGGTGTTTGGGTAGTGTAGGGAGTCGTGCTGGGGGGATTGTTTTAGGGTTTAGGGTAGTGCAGTGGTGTTTGGGTAGTGTAGAGGGTCGTGCTGGGGGTAGTGATTTAGGGTAGTGCAGTGGTGTTTGGGTAGTGTAGGGGGTACTGCTGGGGGTAGTGTTTTAGGGTTTAGGGTAGTGCAGTGGTGTTTGGGTAGTGTAGGGATACTGCTGGGGGTAGTTTTTTAGGGTTTAGGATAGTGCAGTGGTGTTTGGGTAGTGCAGTGGTTCGTGCTGGGGGTAGTTTTTTAGGGTTTAGGGTAGTGCAGTGGGGTTTGTGTAGTGTAGGGGGTAGTGTTTTAGGGTTTAGGGTAGTGCAGTGGTGTTTGTGTAGTGTAGGAGGTCGTGTTTTAGGGTTTAGGGTAGTGCAGTGGTCTTTGGGTAGTGTAGGGAGTCGTGCGGGGGTAGTGTTTTAGGGTTTAGAGTAGTGTAGGGGGTCATGCGGGGGGTAGTGTTTTAGGGATTAGGGTAGTGCATTGGTGTTTGGGTAGTGTAGGGGGTCATGCGGGGGTAGTGTTTTAGGGTTTAGGGCAGTGCAGTGGTGTTTGGGTAGTGTAGGGGGTCGTGCTGGGGGAGTGTTTTAGGGTTTAGGGCAGTGCAGTGGTGTTCGGGTAGTGTAGGGGGTCGTGCTGGGGGAGTGTTTTAGGGTTTAGGGCAGTGCAGTGGTGTTCGGGTAGTGTAGGGGGTTGTGCTGGGGGAGTGTTTGAGGGTTTAGGGCAGTGCAGTGGTGTTTGGGCAGTGTAGGGGGTAATGCTGGGGGTGGTGTTTTAGGGTTTAGGGCAGTGCAGTGGTGTTCGGGCAGTGTAGGGGGTCGTGCTGGGGGTGGTGTTTCAGGGTTTAGGGCAGTGCAGTGGTGTTCGGGCAGTGTAGGGGGTGGTGTTTCAGGGTTTAGGGCAGTGCAGTGGTGTTCGGGCAGTGTAGGGGGTCGTGCAGGGGGTGGTGTTTCAGGGTTTAGGGCAGTGGTGTTCGGGCAGTGTAGGGGGTCGTGCTGGGGGTGGTGTTTCAGGGTTTGGGGCAGTGCAGTGGTGTTCGAGCAGTAAAGGGGGTCGTGCTGGGGGTGGTGTTTCAGGGTTTAGGGCAGTGCAGTGGTGTTCGGGCAGTGTAGGGGGTCATGCAGGGGGTGGTGTTTCAGGGTTTAGGGCAGTGCAGTGGTGTTCGGGCAGTGTAGGGGGTCGTGCTGGGGCTGGTGTTTCAGGGTTTAGGGCAGTACAGTGGTGTTCGGGCAGTGTAGGGGGTCGTGCTGGGGCTGGTGTTTCAGGGTTTAGTGCAGTGCAGTGGTGTTCGGGCAGTGTAGGGGGTTGTGCTGGGGCTGGTGTTTCAGGGTTTAGGGCAGTGCAGTGGTGTTCGGGCAGTGTAGGTGGTCGTGCTGGGGCTTGTGTTTCAGGGTTTAGGGCAGTGCAGTGGTGTTCGGGCAGTGTAGGGGGTCATGCTGGGGCTGGTGTTTCAGGGTTTAGGGCAGTGCAGTGGTGTTCGGGCAGTGTAGGGGGTCTTGCTGGGGCTGGTGTTTCAGAGTCTAGGGCAGTGCAGTGGTGTTCGGGCAGTGTAGGGGGTCTTGCTGGGGCTGGTGTTTCAGGGTTTAGGGCAGTGCAGTGGTGTTCGGGCAGTGTAGGGGGTCGTGCTGGGGGTGGTGTTTCAGGGTTTAGGGCAGTGCAGTGGTGTTTGGGCAGTGTAGGGGGTCGTGCTGGGGCTAGTGTTTCAGGATTCAGGGCAGAGCAATGGTGTTCAGGCAGTGTAGGGGGTTTTGCTGGAGGTGGTGTTTCAGGGTTTAGGGCAGTGCAGTGGTGTTCGTGCAGTGTAGGGTGTGGTGTTTCAGGGTTTAGGGCAGTGGTGTTCCGGCAGTGTAGGAGGTCGTGCAGGGGGTGGTGTTTCAGGGTTTAGGGCAGTGCAGTGGTGTTCGGGCAGTGTAGGGGGTCATGCTGGGGGTGGTGTTTCAGGGTTTAGGGCAGTGCAGTGGTGTTCGGGCAGTGTAGGGTGTCGTGCTGAGGGGTGGTGTTTCAGGGTTTAGGGCAGTGCAGTGGTGTTCGGGCAGTATAGGGGGTCGTGCAGGGGGTGGTGTTTCAGGGTTTAGGGCAGTGCAGTGGTGTTCGGCCAGTGTAGGTGGTCTTGCTGGGGGTGGTGTTTCAGGCTTTAGTGCAGTGGTGTTCGGGCAGTGTAGGGGGTCGTGCTGGGGGTGGTGTTTGAGGGTTTAGGGTAGTGCAGTGGTGTTCGGGCAGTGTAGGGGGTCGTGCTGGGGCTGGTGTTTCAGGGTTTAAGGCAGTGCAGTGGTTTTCGGGCAGTGTAGGCGGTAGTGCTGGGGCTGGTGTTTCAGGGTTTAGGGCAGTGCAGTGGTGTTCGGGCAGTGTACGGGGTTGTGCTGGGGCTGGTGTTTCAGGGTTTAGGGCAGTGCAGTGGTGTTCGGGCAGTGTAGGGGGTCGTGCTGGGGCTGGTGTTTCAGGGTTTAGGGCAGTGCAGTGGTGTTCGGGCAGTGTAGGGGGTCGTGCTGTGGCTGGTGTTTCATGGTTTAGGGCAGTGCAGTGGTGTTCGGGCAGTGTAGGGGGTCGTGCTGGGGGTGGTGTTTCAGGGTTTAGGGCAGTGCAGTGGTGTTCGGGCAGTGTAGGGGGTCATGCTGGGGGTGGTGTTTCAGGGTTTAGGGCAGTGCAGTGGTGTACGGGCAGTGTAGGGGGTCTAGCTGGGGGTGGTGTTTCAGGGTTTAGGGCAGTGGTGTTCGGGCAGTGTAGGGGGTCTTGCTAAGGGTGGTGTTTCAGGGTTTAGGGCAGTGCAGTGGTGTTCGGGCAGTGTAGGGGGTCGTGCTGGGGGTGGTGTTTAAGGGTTTAGGGCAGTGCAGTGGTGTTCGGGCAGTGTAGGGGGTCGTGCAGGGGGTGGTGTTTCAGGGTTTAGGGCAGTGCAGTGGTGTTCGGGCAGTGTAGGGGTCGTGCTGGGGTTGGTGTTTCAGGGTTTAGGGCAGTGCAGTGGTGTTCGGGCAGTGTAGGGGGTCTTACTGGGGGTGGTGTTTCAGGGTTTAGGGCAGTGGTGTTCGGGCAGTGTAGGGGATCTTGCTGGGGGTGATGTTTCAGGGTTTAGGGCAGTGCAGTGGTGTTCGGGCACTGTAGGGGGTCTTGCTGGGGGTAGTGTTTCAGGGTTTAGGGCAGTGCAGTGGTGTTCGTGCAGTGTAGGGGGTCGTGCTGGGGATGGTGTTTCAGGGTTTAGGGCAGTGCAGTAGTGTTCGGGCAGTGTAGGGGGTCGTGCAGGGGGTGGTGTTTCAGGGTTTAGGGCAGTGCAGTGGTGTTCGGGCAGTGTAGGGGGTCGTGCTGGGGGTGGTGTTTCAGGGTTTAGGGCAGTGCAGTGGTGTTCGGGCAGTGTAGGGGGTCGTGCTGGGGGTGGTGTTTCAGGGTTTAGGGCAGTGGTGTTCGGGCAGTGTAGGGGGTCTTGCTGGGGGTGATGTTTCAGGGTTTAGGGCAGTGCAGTGGTGTTCGGGCAGTGTAGGAGGTCTTGCTGGGGGTAGTGTTTCAGGGTTTAGGGCAGTGCAGTGGTGTTCGTGCAGTGTAGGGGTCATGCTGGGGGTGGTGTTTCAGGGTTTAGGGCAGTGCAGTGGTGTTCGGGCAGTGTAGGGGGTCGTGAAGGGGTGGTGTTTCAGGGTTTAGGGCAGTGCAGTGGTGTTCGGGCAGTGTAGGGGGTCGTGCTAGGGTATGTGTTTCAGGGTTTAGGGCAGTGCAGTGGTGTTCGGGCAGTGTAGGGGGTCGTGCAGGGGCTGGTGTTTCAGGGTTTAGGGCAGTGCAGTGGTGTTCGGGCAGTGAAGGGGGTCGTGCTGGGGGTAGTGTTTTAGGGTTTAGGGTAGTGCAGTGGTGCTTGTGTAGTGTAGGGGGTCGTGCTGGGGGTAGTGTTTTAGGGTTTAGGGTAGTGCAGTGGTGTTTGTGTAGTGTAGGGGGTCATGTTTTAGGGTAGTGCAGTGGTGTTTGAGTAGTGTAGGGGGTCGTGCTGGGGTAGTGTTTTAGGATTTAGGTTAGTGCAGTGGTGTTTGGGTAGTGTAGGGGGTCGTGCTGGGGGTAGTGTTTTAGGGTTTAAGGTAGTGCAGTGGTGTTTGTGTAGTGTAGGGGGTCGTGCTGGGGGTAGGGTTTTAGGGTTTAGGGTAGTGCAGTGGTGCTTGTGTAGTGTAGGGGGTCGTGCTGGGGGTAGTGTTTTAGGGTTTAGGGTAGTGCAGTGGTGTTTGTGTAGTGTAGGGGGTCATGTTTTAGGGTAGTGCAGTGGTGTTTGGGTAGTGTAGGGGGTCGTGCTGGGGTAGTGTTTTAGGATTTAGGTTAGTGCAGTGGTGTTTGGGTAGTGTAGGGGGTCGTGCTGGGGGTAGTGTTTTAGGGTTTAAGGTAGTGCAGTGGTGTTTGTGTAGTGTAGGGGGTCGTGCTGGGGGTAGGGTTTTAGGGTTTAGGGTAGTGCAGTGGTGCTTGTGTAGTGTAGGGGTCGTGCTGGGGGTAGTGTTTTAGGGTTTAGGGTAGTGCAGTGGTGTTTGTGTAGTGTAGGGGGTCATGTTTTAGGGTAGTGCAGTGGTGTTTGGGTAGTGTAGGGGGTCGTGCTGGGTTAGTGTTTTAGGATTTAGGTTAGTGCAGTGGTGTTGGGGTAGTGTTTTAGGGTTTAGGGTAGTGCAGTGGTATTTGTGTAGTGTAGGGGTCATGCTGGGGGTAGTGTTTTAGGGTTTAGGATAGTGCAGTGGTGCTTGTGTAGTGTAGGGGGTCGTGCTGGGGTAGTGTTTTAGGGTTTAGGGTAGTGCAGTGGTGTTTTTGTAGTGTAGGGGGTCATGTTTTAAGATGCAACGCTCCAATACCTGACCAGTCTGCACTACATAAAACTGCAAAAACTAAAAATAAAAAGTGTTTTGCACACTTTTGTCATTGGGCTATATGTGGGCTACATCTGGGTAATATTTGTGCTACATTTGGGCTCTTTTTTCACTGGTGGCCATCTTGGAAGACTTCTTTGTTATGAAGTTTCCTAATTTCCTCATTTACTGCAGTCTCCTCAGTAGGAAATGCTTTCAGTTTTTTACTTTGATTCCATCAAGAAGGCATTCAGATGTGTCACACATTTGCCATAAATTCAGAATGTTATTACTCTAGTTGTTCATTAGATCACTGTAGTAAAGCTTCTGCTCACCAAGGAGTTAACTGGAAGTCTACTGCTGGTATTGAAAGTGATTGTTTCAGTCTGCATGTCAGAATTTTTTAATGAAATAGAAGAGGATTTGAGATCTCACTTAAAACATGCACTAAATTTTCTTTTTGCAGCACTAACCATAATTTCTATGGCAAAATGAACCCCTCATTTTGTTCCTTTTTAAATTAAATGTTTTAAGTGTTACCAGTTTATTCCAATCAAGATGGCTTCAGGTGTGCCATACTTTTGTCATAAGTAAGGCTGTTAGCACTCTAGTTGTTCTTTAGAACACTCTGGGAAGCTGCAGTAGAACACAAAGGCATCAACTGACAGGCTGCTCCTGTTGAAATATAACAGGAAGATATTTGAGATCTCACTTAAAACATGTCCTAATTTTTCTTTCTACAGCACTAACCATAATTTCTATGGCAAAATGAACCCCCTCATTTTGTTCCTTTTTAAATTAAATGTTTTAAGTGTTACCAGTTTATTCCAATCAAGATGGCTTCAGGTGTGCCATACTTTTGTCATAAGTAAGACTGTTAGCGCTCTAGTTGTTCTTTAGAACACTCTGGGAAGCTGCAGTAGAACACAAAGGCATCAACTGACAGGCTGCTCCTGTTGAAATATAACAGGAAGATATTTGAGATCACACTTGAAACATGTCCTAATTTTTCTTTCCAGAGCACTAACCATAATTTCTATGACAAGATGAACCCCATCATTTTGTTCCTTTTTAAATTAAATGTTTTAAGTGTTACCAGTTTATTCCAATCAAGATGGCTTCAGGTGTGCCATACTTTTGTCATAAGAAAGGCTGTTAGCACTCTAGTTGTTCTTTAGAACACTCTGGGAAGCTGCAGTAGAACACAAAGGAATCAACTGACAGTCTCTGCCCTTGTTGGATGTACATGTTTTACTGAGAATGTCAGACTTCATTCTCACATGACTGAGAAAGATAATGTGAATTTACAGAAAATATGCTCTCATTTTAGCTTCTGGAGCACCTTCCAAAACTGTATGGGACAAGCATGTGAAAATAGTTCTCTCAAACATGATTCATGATATCCCAGCAGAAGGTTTTTCACAGGGTAAAATCACCTTAGAACACACCACAATTCCTGAAATTAGTATGGTACCATCAACAAATGAATTCTAATGTAACTAAAGTCTGTTATCACCCTTTATAGTTCTTCTTTTGGTAACCCTCAAAATCTTCGATTCACTACAATGCATTTATATTGGTCCCAAGATGGCTGCCAGCAATTCCAGGATGAAGTGCTGACAGCCAATCAGATCTCATGATGACATGTGTGGTTAGGCTCCGCCCAGATATATATGTGTTTTTACTTTTGATTTTCTCAGCAACTACTGAACGGATTTACACCATTTAACAAAAAGGGTTCTTTCTGAACCAAGAACTACCTCTTTGCCAAATTTGGTGTAATTCCGTTCAGCAGTTCGGGCTGTAGCCGTGTCTAAAGTTTCCTATGTGAAAATGAATGGGGAAAAAACGTTTTGGGACCCCCCTTTTTTCTCGGCCCCCGCTTGACGAATCACCCTGAGACTTTCAGGGTAGGAACGGACCGGAGCGGGCCATAAAGTTTGAAAATTTCGCGAAGATTCGTCAACCGACGCAAGAGTTATTTCAAATAGAATGTCACGGATTTCCTATGGAAAATAGGTCCTAACTATAACTATCTACTGGCGAGCGCCACCTCCCGGGGCACTAAAGATTTAAATATGGGGGTCCGTTACGGACCTCCAGAGCCCCGGGGACCACCACCTCCCCGGGGCTTTGAATAAGTTGGGAGGGGGCCGCGCGGCCCCCTCCTGGAGCCCTTGTTGGCCCTGGGGACCACCACCCCCAGGGCCGGCTCCTGCAGTGTCTCGGGGTGCCTACCCCCGGGACACTGTAGTTTGCTATGACAGGACGGGAGCCTCGCGGCTCCCGTCCTGTCATAGCAAACTGCTTTGGATATTGGAAGAGAGCAGGAAACCTGCTCTCTCTTCCAATATCCAAGCACATTGCTTTTCCACACGGGGAGCTGCATGTTAGCAGCTCCCCATGTGGAAAGCAATGCCGGCTCCCGCAGGACGCGGGGAGCCGGCAGGGTCCGTGGGGAGTTGGGGTCCCCCCAAGGACCCCAAAGGATAGGGCCAGCCCCGGGGATGGGGTCCCCGGGGCAAGTAGTGGCCCGGGAAGGGGGCCACGCGGCCCCCTCCGCAAAAATAATAATAATAAAAAAAGGCCGGCCCCGGGGATGGGGTCCCCGGGGCCAATAGAGGCCTTAGGAGGGGGGCCACGCAGCCCCCCTCCTCCAAAATTATTTTTAAAAAAGAGGCCATGCCCCGGGGGATGGGGTCCCCGGGGCCGGAATAGGCCACGGGAGGGGGGCCACGCGGCCCCCTTCCCCTGCAGTATTTTTTATTTTTTTTTAAAGTGAAAAGGCATCAGGCCCTGGGGGATGGGGTCCCCAGGGCCCCAAAAACTAAAAAAGAAGGGGGGCCACACAGCCCCCCTTCAAAAAAACAAAAGAAAAAGACGCGATCGAGCGTCAGGCCCCGCCCCCTCCCTTAACCACTCTGCAAACGCGCGCTGTGGCGCGTTTTAAATTGGGGAAATAATTCCCATTCAATACTGGGGGTCCTTGGGGGCCAACTAGCCCACCAGGTACCTCCAGTAAGCGCCACAGGGCTGAGTTGCAGAGAGGTGGTCCAGGCCACGCCCCTTTTTACACCTCTCTGTAACGCAGCTCTGTGGCGCTTACTAGAGGTACTTGGTGGGCTAGTTGGTCCCCAGGGACCCTCAGGATTCAAGGGGACTTAATCCCCCAACATAAAACGCGCCACGGGGCGCGTTTGCACAGTGGTGAAGGGAGGGGGCGGGGCTTCAGGTGACATGTGTGCAAACAGGCCCCGTGGCCCGTTAAGATGGGGATTTAAATCCCCTTCAATCCTGAGGGTCCCTGGGGGCCAACTAGCCCACCAGGTACCTCCAGTAAGCACCACGGAGCTGCGTTGCAGAGTGTTGTAAAAATGGGCGTGCCCTCTGAACACCTCTCTGCAACGCAGCTCTCTGGCACATACTGGAGGTACCTGGTGGGCTAGTTGGCCCCTAGGGACCCTCGGGATTGAGGAGGAATTAATTCTCCAACTTAAAACGCGCCACAGGGTGTGTTTGCAGACATGTCACCTCAGGCCCCACCCCCTTCCTTCACCATTGTGCAAATATTCCTCTAAAATCAGCCGAACTACGAATTCCAATTTACTCACCTGTTATCAGGAGAGACCTCAGTGCTGCATCTTTGAGCCCAGTACAGATCCTGAAAAGTAATTCTAACCGTACTTACCAGTAACTTGAATTTCCTTCCATAGGCTAACATTGACTGGTTTCACTTGGAAATTCTTCTAAGTGTGGAGTTTTGGAACTTTATAATATTCCTCTAAAATCAGCCGAACTACGAATTCCAATTTACTCACCTGTTATCAGGAGAGACCTCAGTGCTGCATCTTTGAGCCCAGTAGAGATCCTGAAAAGTAATTCTAACCGTACTTACCAGTAACTTGAATTTCCTTCCATAGGAATCCATTGTCTGGTTTTCAGCAGAAAAGTTTCAAAGTGTCGATTTTCACAAATTACAAATATTCCTTAAAAATCGCCTGTATGACTTAAACGCATTCTTTCAACTGTTTACAGGAGATGCACCAGTGCTGGATCCAGGATCCAACACTGAGTAAGAAAAAGTAACGATAACACTACTTACCTGCTAAGTGAATTTCCTCCCATAGGATAACATTGGTGATTCTATGTGAAAAAGTTTCTAAGTGTCAACTTTTAAAATACAATAATATTCCTTAAAAATCACTACTGTAACCAAAACGCTTTTACTCAACTGTTTACAGGAGATGTCCCAGGACAGAATCTAGGATCCAGTCCTGTGGTTAGAAAAGTAATCCATAAAGTAACTAATTGCATTTAACTAGAAATTCACATTGAGCTCAATGTTGCATTGTGTTTGAAATTGTGTTGCCCATTGCAACAACTGTACTTAAAAGTCTATTGCCTATTTGCGAAGTATTTAAACTAAAGTAATTCATTCTGAGAAAGTATATTTTGTAATGTAATGTATAATGTAATGTATAATGTAATTATAATGTAATTTAAAAATAAAATATCTAAAAATAAATAGTTTAAAAAAATGTAGTAAATCAGTATCAAAAAATAAATATAACAATTAATACATTTAAAAATTGTCATTTACAAAACCTTTGAAATTCATTGAAAAAAACCATAGGTTTGAGGCACGTTATAGTTAGAAATTATTTTAAAAACCATTGAAATTCACTGAAAAAACCATAGGTTTCAGGCACGTTATAGTTAGAAATTATTTTAAAAACCATTGAAATTCACTGAAAAAACCATAGGTTTTAGGGACAGTTATAGTTAGTTGGACATTGCACTCGTACAAAACCCGTGAAATTCCCCCGTTATAGTTAGTTCAGCTAACTATAACTCGCGCCCCCGCAATGCACTGCTGATGACATCACATATTACATCACTCATGACATGGTCAGTGACATCACTGATGACATCACTGATGACATCACTGATGACATCTCAAATGACATCACTGATGACATCATCCATGTGATAATTTCATGCATCTTCTCACACCCTAATATAACTTTTGATAGACCCACTCTAAATTACAGACTGCCATTCTCAAAACCATAGACACTCCAACACCAATAACTACATACCCACTCACTGATTCTTAGGTCTACACACACATCCACTCACTCACCTGTACAGTCACTCATACTTACGGTCACTCAGTACAGGACTATCATATGCACTCATACACCTACATAGACACTCACACACCGCCACTCATCCATAGAGGTACTCACACACCTAGTCAGTCATGCAAATAATTAATCACACTGCCATTTACTCACCTATACAGTTATACACACACCAGCTCACTTACTCATACAAATACTAGCACATTCTTACGCTCTTATACAATCACTGATACAAGCACACACTCATCCATACAGTCACTCTCACAATCATACACTCTCGCTTATAGCTATTTATATACTCCAACACACATATATACTGCCTTTCACATATGTAGTTACTCACACATGTACCACTGGGACATACATTCACTCACTAACACACTCTTACACACACTTATCCACCCATACAGTCTATCACAGATGCACTCTTGAAACCATCCACCCAGTGAATCACCCACTCACACATCTATGCACAGAGTCGCACACACCCCACACAAACACTCAGGCACCCATACAGATACTCAGACAACCAATCAATAACTCATATAGACACTCATGTAGCTATTCACAAACCCATGCAGCCACTTACACAGCAACAGACAGAGGGATACAGACATTCACCCAGTTTAGTCACTAACCCATGCATTCAGTAAGATACGTCTAATCACTCACTTATAGAGTTAGTCGCGCACCTACTAAATCATCCATACAGACACTTATACACCCACTCATTCTTCAATACGCCTTTCCCTATATATATTAAAAATATTTAAACTTTACAGAAACACAGTCACTGGATGATGTCATCAGTGATGTCATCAGTGATGTCACTGACCATGTCATGAGTGATGTAATATGTGACTTCATCAGCAGTGCATTGCGGGCGCGAGTTATAGTTAGCTGAACTAACTATAACGGGGAATTTCACGGGTTTTGTACGAGTGCAATGTCCAACTAACTATAACTGTCCCTAAAACGTATGGTTTTTTCAGTGAATATATATATATTATCTACTGGCGGTCGCCAGTAGATAGTTATAGTTAGGACCTATTTTCCATAGGAAATCCGCGACATTCTATTTGAAATAACTCTTGCGTCGGTTGACGAATCTTCGTGAAATGTTCAAACTTTATGGCCCGCTCCGGTCCGCTCCTACCCTGAAAGTTTCGGGGTGATTCGTCAAGCGGGGGCCGAGAAAAAAGGGGGGTCCCAAAACGTGTTTTCCCCATTCATTTTCCCATAGGAAACTTTAGACACGGCTACAGCCCGAACTGCTGAACGGAATTACACCAAATTTGGCAAAGAGGTAGTTCTTGGTTCAGAAAGAGCCCTTTTTGTTAAATGGTGTAAATCCGTTCAGTAGTTCCTGTGAAAATCAAAAGGAAAATCACATATATATCTATGGCTGCGTCGGATTCGCGCACCCTCCCGATCACGAGCTGCATGCTAATTGGCTGTCAACACTCCAAATCAGGAAGTGTTGGCAGCCATTTTGTCCCTCGGTAGAACTGAGGGACAGAAACAAGTGCGCAAAGCGCAAAAGGGGGCAGGGTAGAAACACCCTGACCCCCTAGGTCTGATCAGGGGTCCCACAAGGACCCCCTGGGCAGAAAGCGTTTTTAAATCGGCGGGATGCGCTTAGGGTGCGCGAATCCCGCCGAGAAAAAAATTGCAAGTGTGCAAACGCACAAAGGGGGCAGGGTAGAAACACTCTGACCCCTAGGTCTGCTCAGGGGGTCCCACAAGGACCCCCATGGCAGAAAAAAGCATTTAAAAAAAAAAAAAACGGCAGGATGCGCTCAGGGTGCGCGGATCCTGCCGATAAAAACGAAGCGCGGTCTCCCGCGCTCGATTGATTTTGCCCCCGGGTGGCCCAAGTCCCGGGGGCATGCGGGGTTTATTTATATAATGCTGGGGGCCTCTAAGGGCCCCCAAGCCCCGGGGACCGCCACCCCCCGGGGCTTTCATTTTAAAATGGTGCGGGAGGGCACTCGGCCCTCCCGCAGCCCCGGGGACCACCACCTCCCCGAGGCTTCTTTTTTTAAATTTCCTGTGTGGGGGGGCTCGAGCCCCCCCACACGCCCCGGGAACCGCCACCTCCCGGGGCACTAATAATGTAAATGCGGGGGTCCGTAACGGACCCCCGAGCCCCGGGGACCACCACCTCCCCGGGGCTTTAAAGACATGGGAGGGGGCCGCGCGGCCCCCTCCTGGAGCCCTTGATGGCCCTGGGGACCGCCACCCCCAGGGCCGGCTCCTGCAGTGTCCCGGGGTGCCTACCCCCGGGACACTGTAGTTTGCAATGACAGGACGGGAGCCTCGCGGCTCCCGTCCTGTCACTGCAAACTGCTTGGATATTGGAAGAGAGAGCAGGAAACCTGCTCTCACTTCCAATATCCAAAGCACATTGCTTTCCACATGGGGAGCTGCATGTTAGCAGCTCCCCATGTGGAAAGCAATGCCGGCTCCCAAGGGACGCGGGGAGCCGGCGGGACTGTGGGGGATTGGGGACCCCCCACAGTCCCCAACGGAGAGGGCCAGCCCCGGGGGATGGGGTCCCCGGGGCAAGTAGTGGCCCGGGAGGGGGGGCCACGCGGCCCCCCTCCCCAAATTAAAAAAAAATGTAAAAAAAAATGAAAGGCCGGCCCCGGGGGATGGGGTCCCCGGGGCCAATATAGGCCCAGGGAAGGGGGGCCACGCGGCCCCCTTCCCGTTTTATTGTAATTTAAAAAAAAAAATGAAAAAGCTCATGCCCCGGGGGATGGGGTCCCCGGGGCCAAAAGAGGCCAAGGGAAGGGGGGCCACGCAGCCCCCCTCCCATACAAAAAAAAAATTACAAAAAAAAAAGACCGGCATCGTGCCGGAGGCCCCGCCCCCACCCTGCAGCAGTCTGCAAACGCGCCCCCTGGCACGTTTGCAGAGGGGGAACGAATTCCCCTTGAATACTGGGGGTCCCTGGGGGCCAACTAGCCCACCAGGAACCTCCAGTATGCGCCAGGGGGCTGCGTTGCAGAGACGTGTACAGAGGCCACGCCCCTTTTTACACCTCTCTGCAACGCAGCTCTGTGGCGCTTTTTTGAGGTATATGGTGGGCTAGTTGGACTCCAGGGACCCTCAGGATTCAAGGGGACTTAATCCCCCAACTTAAAACGCGCCACGGGGCGCGTTTGCACAGTGGTGAAGGGAGGTGGCGGGGCTTCAGGTGACATGTGTGCAAACAGGCCCCGTGGCGCGTTTTAAGATGGGGAATTAAATCCCCTTCAATCCTGAGGGTCCCTGGGGGCCAACTAGCCCAACAGGTACGTCCAGAAAGCGCCACGGAGCTGCGTTGCAGAGAGGTATAAAAAGGGGTGTGGCCTCTGTACACGTCTCTGCAACGCAGCCCCCTGGCGCATACTGGAGGTTCCTGGTGGGCTAGTTGGCCCCCAGGGACCCTCATGATTCAAGGGGACTTAATCCCCCAACTTAAAACGCGCCACGGGGCGCGTTTGCTCAGATGTCACCTCAGGCCCCGCCCCCTCCCTTCACCATTGTGCAAATATTCCTCTAAAATCAGCCGAACCACGAATTCCGATTTACTCACCTGTTATCAGGAGAGAACCCAGTGCTGCATCTTTTAGCCCAGTACTGATCCTGAAATGTAATTTTAACCGTACTTACCAGGAACTTGAATTTCCTTCCATAGGCTAACATTGACTGGTTTCACTTGGAAATTCTTCTAAGTGTGGAGTTTTGGAACTTTATAATATTCCTCTAAAATCAGCCGAACTACGAATTCCGATTTACTCACCTGTTATCAGGAGAGAACCCAGTGCTGCATCTTTTAGCCCAGTACTGATCCTGAAAAGTAATTTTAACCGTACTTGCCAGTAACTTGTATTTCCTTCCATAGGAATCCATTGTCTGGTTTTCAGCAGAAAAGTTTCAAAGTGTCGATTTTCACAAACTACAAATATTCCTTAAAAATCGCCTGTATGACTTAAACGCATTCTTTCAACTGTTTACAGGAGATGCACCAGTGCTGGATCCAGGATACACCACTGAGTAAGAAAAAGTAACGATAACACTACTTACCTGCTAAGTGAATTTCCTCCTATAGGATAACATTGGTGATTCTATGTGAAAAAGTTTCTAAGTGTCAACTTTTAAAATACAATAATATTCCTTAAAAATCACTACTGTAACCAAAACGCTTTTACTCAACTGTTTACAGGAGATGTCCCAGGACTGAATCTAGGATCCAGTCCTGTGGTTAGAAAAGTAATCCATAAAGTAACTAATTGCATTTAACTAGAAATTCACATTGAGCTCAATGTTGCATTGTGTTTGAAATTGTGTTGCCCATTGCAACAACTGTAACTACTGTACTTAAAAGTCTATTGCCTATTTGCAAAGTATTTAAACTAAAGTAATTCATTCAGAGAAAGTATATTTTGTAATGTAATGTATAATGTAATTATAATGTAATTTAAAAAATAAAATATCTAAAAATAAATAGTTTTAAAAAATGTAGTAAATCAGTATCAAAAAAATAAATATAACAATTAATACATTTAAAAATTGTCATTTACAAAACCTTTGAAATTCACTGAAAAAACCATAGGTTTTAGGGGCGTTATAGTTAGAAATTAGCATTTAAAAAACCTTTGAAATTCGCTGAAAAAACCATAGGTTTCAGACATGTTATAGTTAGGAATTAGCATTTAAAAAACCTTTGAAATTCAGTGAAAAAACCATAGGTTTCAGACACGTTATAGTTAGAAATTAGCATTTAAAAAACCTTTGAAATTCACAGAAAAAACCATAGGTTTTAGGGACAGTTATAGTTAGTTGGACATTTCACTCGTACAAAACCCGTGAAATTCCCCCGTTATAGTTAGTTCAGCTAACTATAACTCGCGCCCCGCAATGCACTGCTGATGACGTCACATATTACATCACTCATGACATGGTCAGTGACATCACTGATGACATCACTGATGACATCATCCACGTGATAATCTGATGCACCTCCTCACACCCTAATATAACCTTTGATACACCCACTCTAAATTACAGACTGCCATTCGCAAAACCATAGACACTCCAACACCAATAACTACATACCCACTCACTGATTCTTAGGTCTACACACACACATCCACTCACTCACCCGTACAGTCACTCATACTTATGGTCACTCAGTACAGGACTATCATATGCACTCTTACTCCTATATAGACACTCAAACACCGCCACTCATCCATAGAGGTACTCACACACCTAGTCAGTCATGCAAATAATTAAACACACTGCCATTTACTCACCTATACAGTTATACACACACCAGCTCACTTAATCATACAAATACTAGCACATTGTTACGCTCTTATACAATCACTGATACAAGCACACACTCATCCATACAGCCACTATCACAATCACTCACTCTCGCTAATAGCTATTTATATACTCCAACACACATATATACTGCCTTTCACATATGTAGTTACTCACACATGTACCACTGGGACATACATTCGCTCACTAACACACTCTTACACACACTTACCCACCCATACAGTCTATCACAGATGCACTCTTGAAACCATCCACCCAGTGAATCACCCACTCACACATCTATGCACAGAGTCGCACACACCCCTCCCACACAAACACTCAGGCACCCATACAGATACTCAGACAACCATTCAATAACTCATATACACACTCATGTAGCTATTCACAAACACATGCAGCCACTTACACAGCAACAGACGGATACAGACATTCACCCAGTTTAGTCACTAACCCATGCATTCAGTAAGATACGTTAAATCACTCACTTATAGAGTCAGTCACGCACCTACTAAATCATCCATACAGACACTTATACACCCACTCATTCTTCAATACGTCTTTTCCTATATATATTAAAAATATTTAAACTTTACAGAAATACACAGTCACTGCATGATGTCAACAGTGATATCATTTGAGATGTCATCAGTGATGTCATCAGTGATGTCACTGACCATGTCATGAGTGATGTAATATGTGACGTCATCAGCAGTGCATTGCGGGGGCGCGAGTTATAGTTAGCTGAACTAACTATAACGGGGGAATTTCACGGGTTTTGTACGAGTGAAATGTCCAACTAACTATAACTGTCCCTTAAACCTATGGTTTTTTCAGTGAATTTCAAAGGTTTTTTAAATGCTAATTTCTAACTATAACGTGTCTGAAACCTATGGTTTTTTCAGTGAATATATATATATATATATATATATATATATATATATATATATGGAACAAGAGATGCTTCCGCGTCACCAGAAGGTAGCTTCCTGCCGCTCGGCCCTGAATTGAAGAAGGGGTCCTTGGAACACCGAAGAAGCCAATCGGTGAAATTGATGCAAAAGACTCCGTCTGAAACTTCCAAATTAATCCTGGAAAGACGAACACGGACCCAAAAGTTAAGTGCAAGGTTGTTTATTGTATCCAAACACCCCGCACCACCGCCATGACGCGTTTCGGCCTTCAAGAGGCCTTGATCACATGATCAAGTTGATCACAGAAACTCCTGGACTTCACCACTTGGTCTCAGCCCCTACACATCAGGCCGGACACACCCTTGATGGAGTTTGTTCCAACATCACCCCACTAACCGTTAGCACCCCGGTTACTCAAGTTTGGTTGGCCCATATGTTAATTCCATTCAACATCAGCCTTTCATGCATAAATTACTCTCTTAATCAAAAACCAATTTCATTACCAAGCCTCAAATGGGCTAAGCTAAGATGGTACGAATCCAGAGTTGCCTCATTTGGCAAGTGCATCCTTACCTATCCTTTCAGTAAATACCTTGAATGACACCAGACACTTTGATACATGGATAACATCGATCAGCAATGAGCTAGCCCCCTTAGGGAAAGCTACAAATAAACATAAATCCAAAATCTCAGCTCCCTGGTATACGCCTATACTAGCAGGGCTCCACCTCCAGTGCAAGCAACTGGACCGGAGGTGGAGAAGAGCATACAACGCAGAAGAATTAAACCTCTTCAGAATAAGTAGAAAAAAATATCACATACTAATTAAGCTAGCAAAAAAAGAGTATGTCTCAAAAAAAATATTGGATGCTCAACATGATCAGAAAATGATTTTCACAGTCATAAAGTCTTTCACTAACCCAAAAATGTTTTTTTGTTGTTGTTTTTTTTTATATTGATTTTAACATATATTGTATAGAAAGGTTACAGTGCAGTGCAGAGAATGACCCGCACAATGGAAAGCACCAAACAAATAGCAGACAGTTATTACAGAGTAAATCAATGAGTACAACACATCCATGTTACAAAGAGCGGTAAGCATACGTATTTAGTATTACAACTCTATGGAGTCACAACTCCCCCACATTTGCCCTCTGCATCCCATCCCATTTAGAAATGTATCATGCCGGAGTGGCGGTGCTGTCACCGTCCCGTGTTTCACGCAGGTAAGAGTGAAATGGTTGCCATATATCTAGGGGTCGCGCAGAAGGTGGTTGTAACTGTGCGTAGGTGTCACTGTTAGTATTACAATATGTCATACTGCGCAGCCATGAGTGTACTGAGGGGCTTTGTGGACAACCCCAATTAAGGGCCACTTCACGTTTGGCAATAAGCAATGCGATGGCGACGAATCTCTGTTTAGACTTGGGGAGGTCATGAGTATATACCCAAGCAACGCCATAAATGATGACGGCGCAAGCGCCACTTCTATCATACGGAATAGTTCCCCAAATATTGCAGTCCAATACCCCTTGATTTTGGTGCATGTCCATGTGACATGCGCAAAGTCCGCATTTGGGGAATGGCACCGTAGATAGGAGTGTGACCGGGATGGATCTATCTTATGTAGTGCACTGGGTGTCTTATAGGACCGCCATAAGAATTTAAAATGTAGTAACTTATGGCGATGATTAGGAGACCCGTCGTATTTGTGTACAGCACCTACCCCACTGTGCATCCGTAATAGGATGCCCAAGGTCTAGTTCCCAGGCCGCTCGCACCCTAGTGTCTCGCGACAGCAGCAGGGAGATCGCAGCCCTGTGCATTCTGGCCACAAGTTGCGTGCCGTCCCCCGCTTTAATAATACCAATCAACAGCGGAAACTCAGGGGGTTCTAAAGGATAACTGAACACTTGAGTGCGCAGTGCTCTCTGTAATCTTTGCATGACAAAATGGTCCATCACAGTGGCCCCACGAAAGCGGGGGTCCTCAGTGTGGGAGAAGACGTGCCCCTGAGGGAATAAGTCTCCGAACGTTACCAAGTGGAACCTGGCTATGGTACGTTTAACAAGAGTCTCTTGCAGAATAGGAACCCTGCAAATGCCCACAAGCGGGAGTTCCGGCGAGTATAGTACGCGTGCTCCAGTTATTTTCAACAGTTTGTGCCATGCCCAGCTGGTTGTAGAGAGTGTTTGGCTATCACGCGGGAACCCAACAGGGAGCAAGGTGTTGAGGGGCGCAGGGAGCGTGAAATCGGCCTCCGGCCTAAAGTATGGAAGGCTCCTATCAGAGTGGTACCAGTGCCTGGCAAAACTTGCCTGCGCAACCAGATAGTAGACTTGAAAATTCGGTACCCCCAGACCACCCCTCTCATAGGGTAATATCAATGTGTCCCAACCCACACGGGGTTGTTTACCGCCCCAAACCATTCTTATCAACAATGTTCTAAGAGCTGTGAAAAAGCTATTATAGAGAGGAATGGGAATATTTTGAAACAAATATAAAAATTGAGGGAGGACTACCATTTTGATGATAGCTACTCTTCCCGCCATGTACAGGGGCAGTGTAAGCCACCGCTCTACGTTTCGTCCCAGTCGTTCCATTACCGGACTATAATTTAACTGGAGTATACGATCTTTCTCCCTGTGTATGTGGATCCCTAGGTACTTGACGGATCCACACACCACTTCAAGCGGAACTCAACCAGTTCAGCAAAGGGCGCCTCTGTCAGTCGGAACACCTCTGATTTCCCCCAATTAATACACAGGCCAGATAAAGTGCCGTAACGCGTCACCTCACGCAGAAGCGGCACCATGTTATCATCCGGATGCCTTACATATAATATAATATCATCCACATATAATGTGAGGAGTAGCGGCCCTGTGTTAAACTGTAGGTCGCGGTGACTCTGCCTCTCCTGCAAATGACGCACCAATGGGTCTAGTGCTAATACGAACAACAAGGGGGAAAGCGGACACCCCTGCCGCGTGCCCCACGTCAGCTGAAAACCTGTCGTCAATGTGCCATTTAGACGTATGCGGGCCGTTGGCTGAGCATACAATAATTTAATGACCGCCAAAAACCGATCCGGCATTCCAAAGCGGTCCAGCACCGCGTAGAGGAAAGGCCACTCGAGCGAATCAAAAGCTTTTTCAGCATCGAGTAGGACAGCGGCGGCTGGGACTGCCGGTGATATTCTATTTATGGTGGCAAACAGCGTACGAAGATTGAGCGCCGTGGACTTGTGGGGGATAAACCCAGACTGGGCAGGCGAGATCAGCTTTTCTACAATGAGGGCTAGCCGAGTTGCCAGTACTTTAGCTAAGATCTTGTTATCGAAATTTAAAAGCGACAATGGTCTATATGAACCACAAAGCAGCGGATCTTTACCGGGTTTCGGCAGTAGGATTATGACCGCCTCTCTTAGGGTGGGCGGGGGCACACCGGCTTCTACTGCTTCCTGATACACATCAATAAGATATGGAGCAAGAATATCTTTGTACTTCTTATAGAAGCATCCCGAGAACCCATCCAATCCAGGCGTCTTATTGCCATCCAGTGCATTGATGGCTTAAATAACTTCCTCGACCGAGAATGTCTCCGACAGGAATTCCTGGTGTGCTTTTTCCATGCAGACCATGGAGACCTCGTCTAAGTCTTCACTATATGCCGATGGGTGCCCTGGAGCTCTGGTGGTGTACAATTCCTTGTAGTAAGTGAGCACCTCATTAAGGATTCCCACATTGCCAGTTATACGCGACCCTTCACTTCCAAGCAGCTCCGAGATATATGTCGGCCTACGGGCCTGCTGCATTAGCCTAGCGAGGGTCCTTCCCGGCCGTTCCCCTTCCCCATAGCGCCTGGCGGTCGCATATTTTCAGAGATAATGGGCCTCGCGGTCAGCTGCTTCCCGAAACTCGTCAAGGAGGGCAACGCGGCGTAGCAACCTGGAGGAACTCGGGGGTTGCACAGCCTGCCGATCGAGATCTGCAAGCTGTGCCTCTACGCGCGTAATAGTGCGCCTCAAATCCCGGAGCACACCTGCACTTTTAGATATGCACACTCCCCTGGCGTAAGCCTTAAACGCCTCCCAAAGCGTGTCCTTGGATGTCACTGTGACCTCGTTTAATATGAAAATTCGCTGATCGAGGCGCTGAGCTCAGACACAAATACCGTGTCCCTCTGAGCCATATCAGGGAACCATCATGGGCACTCCACCCCCCCAGCGTGCGAGATTCGCACTTGTAGCACCACAGGTGAATGGTCCGATAGTGTGCACGGGAAATGTGCCACATCACTAATCCAAAGCGTAGCCCCAGCTGAGAGGCACCAGTAGTCCAACCGGGTCCATATATTGTGTGGTGCTGAGTAGTGCGTGTATCCACCCTAATCAGGTTTTTGATGCCTCCAGGCGTCAAGCAGACCCTGGCTTTCAAGCACATCTAATAACACCCTTCTGGCCTTCGGTTTAGTGTCTGCGGTGGTCGCTGTGCTGTCACGGGTGGGATCAAGTAGAAAATTAAAATCTCCACCAAAACAAATTTGGTCTGCCCCCATGCGTTCAATATGTGTATAAATAGAGTTAAAAAAGTCAGGGTCGTCAACGTTTGGTGCATACATGTTGACCAACAATACAGAATGTTCCAACAGACATCCTTTTAGCAACAAGTAGCGCCCCCCAGGATCATGATACACCTCTACTTCCCTGAAGGGAACACGCTTATGAATTAATATCGCCACTCCCCTCGCATATGTGCTGTATCCAGCAAAGTACCTATGCGCCCCCCAGTTACCTGCCAGAGGCGTTTTCACAGAGGGTGCCAAGTGAGTTTCCTGGAGGAAGGCAATGTCCACCTGATGACGCTGCATATAGTTGGTTACTAGCTTACATTTGCGGACATTATTGAGGCCCCTAACATTCCATGTCATGAGGACCATATTTGCTACAGCTTGTACCCTGTTTTCCATGCGTTAAATCTTGAAAGTAAATTTTGTCTGCATCTAAGCTACTCGATCTGCACTGCATTTGACTATTCCATTTAAACCATATCGTCACGTATGGTTTGAAAACCCAACATCCCCCCTCCCACCCCCCATACCCAACTGAGGGGGAAGAACCCAACCCACATTGCAAAAGTCGAAATGTGACTTAACAAAAAACAATAATCTATATTCTAACATCACCAAAATGTGCATCCGCACTTAGGGGTTGGCAACGCCACGCTGCTCCCACCACATGTGGCGCATAAGCGTCATGAAATATGTAGAGAGTCCAGTCCCGGGGGGGTGGGGTGCCAACTGCCCCTCATATTTATCGAGCAGTGAACTAGGCCAACTAATGCGACTAACACCACACCCAGGCTTATCTGGCCATTAAGGAGTAGTCCGCTACCCTAACTAGCCGTAAACAGATCCGCACTGCCTCCTGAGTCCTGAATGTTCTGTGATAGAGGCGAAGGGGTACTGCGCTGCCACCCAGCCTTAGAGTAGGACTGACAAAATTCCTGGGCCTCATGAGGGGAGTCAAATATTCTGGAACGGCTGTTTATGTCCACCTTTAGCCGTGCGGGGTAGAGCATGCCGTACTGCAACCCCAGTTTCCGGAGGTTTGCCTTCACCCCTCCATACTTTCGCCTTGCCTCCTGAACCATGGCGGTGAAGTCGGAGTATAGAGAAATGGACGATCCTTGCCAGTCCAATTTGCCCTTCTCAGGAGCCATTCTGAGGGCTGTGTCCCTGTCCCTGAAATTGAGCAAACGAGCTTTGATGGGTCTCGGAGGACACCCCGGATCCGGCCGCGGACCAAGAATCCGGTGCGCCCGCTCCACCACAAAGGTAGTGGTGAAGGATTCAATCCCAAACAGGTCAGTGAGTAGTGTTTCCACGAACCGGTCCAGCCGCCTGTGTTCGTGGACTCGGGCACACCCATTATGCGTATATTATTCCGCCGCCTTCATGCCTCCAAGTCCTCGTTCTTACTCGCCACAGTTTCAAGAAGGTTCTCCATACGCTCCATCTTTTTGGCTGTCTGGGCGGTACCATCTTCCAGGTCCAAGAATCTGCCCTCAGCTGTATTTAGGTGGCCTTCATGATTATCAAGCCGAGTCCCCATGGCGTCCAACCTCCTGTCCAAGGCGTCAAATCGAGTATCCAGCGCCCTGAACCCTGCCCTGAGTTCCGTCAGCACCGCGTCCGGCCCGGCAGCGCCAGGCACTGGCTCAACAGCTGCCTCCGCCATGCTTTCTCGCTGGGCTGTCGAGCTAGTTGGTGGCGGTTTAAAAGGGAGGGTGCTCTGCTTGGGGTCCCTCTGGCCCATACCACAGGCCAGGGGCACAGTCCGACCAGCCACGTAGATCTCTCCCCCCCCCCCCACACAATATCTCTGTGCCTACAAATCTGCTGGGCAGGCCACCAAGGCCTATGACAATCTGGGCTTCACCGCCTTATTTGCATAAAGTGTGGGGGTGTTTCACTGGCTTCAGTTGCCACGTAGTGCGGTGCGATGCGGCAGTGGTCCTGTAGTGTGGCTGCTGGGGTGGGGCGGAGCCTGTGTCTGTGCCCCGCAGCGCCCGGCCCGACGGCCGGTCCCCAAGCTCGCCCGCGGCCCCTGTCACCGCGGGGCCTCCGGGGAGTGCCTGCGAGACTAGCGAAATCCAAGGCTCACTCGTTCCAATCACCCCCCCTCAGCCACTCCTTACCCCGCTTCTTGCTGGTGCCATCCAATTCACTCGGAGCCCGGGCGCGGCGCAGCTTCCATTAAATTGAGGCCCCGGCTTCATTCATGGCCGCAGGCCGCGACCACGTCGATGACGTTCCTCGGTGCCGATCCGCGACAAACCGGAGCTCCAGATCTCGCACCGATCACCTCCGCGCCCCCTCACATGTCTGTGCCGAGGCAGATGGTCTCATTCAGAGCCCCCGGGTGAGACAATTAGCCGTGGTTCGCAGCAGAGCTTCAAGCCGGCACGGCCATGTCGGTCGGCGGCTTGGCCACGCCCCCTACTAACCCAAAAATGTTAGTAAAGGATACTCTCTTGTCACAGATGGTATGTGATCAGATTTCTGTTTTCTTTGAGCAAAAAATCCTTAACATTCAAAAAGAATTTAACACCCTACACACAGCCTCTAGACTTAGAGCCCGATTCCACCTACACAGGACCGTCCTTCCAGGTCTTTGAGAAAATCTCACTGGATCAGTCATTGCAAGCTATCATCGCTTGCAAATCGGGATCTCCCTTTGATGCATGTCCTGCGGTACTTCACAAGATCATAGATACTGTCAACCCAGTAATTAACAACATAGTAAATTCTTCTTTGACCACAGCAACAGTCCCTGCAGAATGGAAACTGGCAGTTGTAAAACCACTCCAAAAAAACCAGAACATAGATCCTTCCATGCTTTCTAACCTTCGCCCGATATCATTTAGACCCATGCTTGGTAAAATCGCAGAAAGACTTGTCAATAGACAGCTCACTGATTTTCTTGAGAAAGCTAGGATATTGCATCCCCGCCAATCCGGCTTCCGCCCTAAGCACTCAACCGAATCTGCACTGCTGGAAATAGTGGCTACGTTGAAATTAACTCTAGATAAAGGAAAAAATGCGGTGCTGCTTCTATTGGATTTGTCGGCTGCTTTCGACACCATCTCGCATGACATTCTTCTATGCCGAATCAAAAACTGTGGTATATCTTCTACCGCTTTTAGCATGGATAAAATCTTTTCTTACCAACTGCAGACAAATAGTGACCCTAGGACCATTCCTCTCAACCGAACGCCCTATCACCTCGGGAGTTCCACAGGGAGCTTCTCTCGGCTCTTTTGTTTAATATCTACATAGCCCCGCTAATTTCATTGATAGCCTCTTTCAACATTGAAACAACCTCATATGCAGATGATACGCAATTGATCCTGGTTCTAGACAAAGACTCTAATGAAACAGAGCTTCACTTCAAGCAATGTCTAACGGAGGTCACCCATTGGATGAGACTCAACTATCTTAAATGCAATACGGATAAGATCAAGATAATGTTGATAGGGAAGGACAATCCCTTCAACTCGATCCAATGGTGACCAGAAGTATCACCTGCTTCACCAAACACAGTAGAAATGGCTAAGAATCTGGGGGTAAAATTCGATGCCTCTCTCTAGTTTCGGCCACAATCTCATCAATACCCTCAAAAAGCTTTTTGATTTCATTCCCTACTCTGCAAGGAAGACAGTGGCAGTAGCACTTATCCTGTCTAGATTAGATTACTACAACAGCCTATTCTCAGGAGCTAACAAACCAGTAGTAAAAAAGCTACAGGTTGTACAGAATGCAGCGGCCCGCTTGGTGCTGAAACTGCCACGCCGATCATCTCCTTCGGCAGCCCTTAAAACTCTTCATTGGCTGCCTCGTCAAAAAAGAATTCTATTTAAGGTTCTGGGAATTACTTTTAGAGCCTTTAGAGACTCAGGACCCAAATACTCAGCGGCCAGGTTCACTCCTTACATCACTGCTAGGACACTCAGATCCTCCACAGCAAACCCTCTTAAACCTCCTACCTTTAGGTACAAAACCATAGGAGGAAAATCCTTGGCAGTCTTGGGAACCAGAGCATGGAACCTCATGCCTACACAGCTAAGGTCGATGGAATCGGAAACTCAATTCAGGAAAGCCTTGAAGACTTGGATATTTGGGTCCACTGATGCATCCTGTTCCTCACTTGTGTAACTGAGATACAGCACATGCCTACCTGACACCCTTTGCTCCTTTTCCATATAGCGCAAGGATGCTCCTTTCGGAGTGACAGTTGCTCTCTTTAAATATTTAAATCGATCAATCTTGAGTGGCTGTATGGGTGAGTTAGTAGGTGTGAGTGGCTGTATGAGTGAGTGGATGTGTGAGTGGCTCTATGGATGAATGATTGGTTGTGTGAGTACTGGTATGGATCTGTGAATGGGTATATGAGGGGTTGCATGACAGTGGGAGTGGGTGTATGAGAGTTCTATGAGATGTGAGTGGGTGTCTAAGTGGTTCTGTGGATGATGTCATCAGTGCTGTCACTGACCATGTCATGAGTGATGTAATATGTGAGGTCATAAGCAGTGCATTGCGGGGGCGTACGTTATAGTTATAGCTAGCTAAGGTAACTATAATTGCTGAATTTCATTGGTTTTGTACAAGTGAAATTTGAACCTAGCTATAAAGTCCCTGTAACCTTTGGTTTTTTTAAGTGAATTTCTAAGGCTTTTTGATTTTATTTCCTTACTGTAACCTTTTAGAGTGAGTGTGTGTGAGTGTGTGAGTGTCTCATTGTGTGCAAGTGGGTGTGTGAGTGGGTGCGTAAGTGTCTCACTGGTGTGTGAGTTGGGTGCATGAGTGTGAGTGGGTCTCTTGAATGGGTGTGTTAGTGTCTCACTGGATCTGTGATTTGGGTGTGTGTGTCTTGAGTGGGTTTGCGAGTACTTCCATGTGTGTGTAAGTCAGTCTGTGGGTAAATACAGGAGTGTCTGGATGGGTCAGGGAGTGGGTATGTGAGTCTCTGAGTGGGTGTGAGAGTGTGCGAGTGGGTGTGAGTCCCTCGATGAGTGTGTCAGGCAGTCTGTGAGTAGCTGCATGAGTGTCTGAGTAGGTGTGAGTCTCTTAATGGGTCTGTGAGTCGGGGAGTGAGTCTCAAAGTAAATCTGTGGGGCGTGGTCTGGCCACGGAAGGAGATGGCCGCCTAGGAGAAGAGCTCCGCTCCGAGGGAGACTCCAGGCGGGCAATGCGGCGTTCCGGAGGTGGCCCTACGATACCATATCGGAGGCCCTGAATGCGGGGGCTACTCCGGATGCTCCGGTGTCGTAGTCGCGGCTGGAGGGTGTGCGGCAAGGACGGCGCCCCGTCTGACGACTCTCGGGCCTGGAGGCGCGTCATCAGCCTCGGCCTCGAGTGATTGCCTGGCCCTGCTTTCTGTGTCTGTGGTGGGCTATCGGAGCGGCGGGGCTGCTCCCTGCGCCTGGAGGCACCTCCGTGACTGCAGAAACTGCTCCCCCCGCTCCGGTACCGTAGCCTGGGGAGCGGGAGTCGGGAAAGGCGGCCCTGCGGCTGACTCCTGGGCCTAGCGACGTGCCCTCGACCCAGAGTGACTGCCCGGCTCCATCTACGCACATAATGCTGTACGCCTGAAGAGCCGGGGCAGCTCCTTGAGCTTGGCGGCGCCCGCGGCTGCGGAGACTGCCTCTCCCCACGCCCCGGTAGCACTACCGCATCTGGGGAACGTGCTGAGGGGACGGCAGATCAGTGGACGATTTCTGGGCCTAGGGGGGTGCCCTCAGCCTGGGTCTGGAGTGGCTGCCCGACCCCACCTGCTAACCCAGCATTGGTAAATGGCACAGACGGGACTGTTCCTGGCGCCCGGTGGCTCCCTACGCTAAACTACAGCACGGACTCTCTTCCCCCCGGCGAGGGACGGGTGCCACTTGCGCTTTCAGGCACCCTCCTGCCTATATTAGTGCCTGCTCCATAGCCCCTTGGCCCCCACCGGACACGTGGTACTCTTCTCCTTGCGAGGTGGAGGGGAGGGAGAGCGGAGGTGAATGTCTACCGGAGGTGCAGGAGTACCCCTTCACACCCCAGCAAGTACTGTCTACCCCCCCCTCCAGGCACTCACAGAAATCTGCCCACCAACGACTGCGAGTGCAATATAGACGGCCCGGCCCTGCTCCCTATGCAGCCAGTGGGAACCTGAGGCACTGGGACCGCTCTGGGTGCCCGGCAGCGACCCCGGGGGGGGGCGCCATCACCATACTTAATCCTTCCCTCGCCACAGCGACAAGGTCATCCCGGGGGGTCCCTGATTAGCAGCACGGCTCTGCCTACCATCTGAGAAACCGGGACTTGGCCTTCGGCCTCCGGTGGCCAGCACCAGTGAAGACGGCACAGCCCCTCTCTCCGGCTTTTATCTAATATGCCCCCCTAGGCTGGTAACGGGGCAACTAGGTACCGGGGCACGAATGACCACGACAAAACAGGGGAGCAAGACCTCCAGGCAGCTCTTATTCACGGAGGCGCTGAAGCACCACCCGCGCACAATGGCCGCGAAAGCTGATGACCTACCGGCAAGCGGCTCCCCGGCCCCCTCGACGGCCCCGGAAGCAGGAGTTACTATGGACCGCATCCTACAGGAGATCTCCTCAGTCAGTCGACAATTGGCGGGGATGGACTCTAATATTTCCAAACTGGCAGATGAAGCCAAATCGATACGAGCGGACCTGGCTGGGTTCCACTCCCGTGTGGAGGCGCTGGACCAGAGGCTGACTACGGTGGAAGGCCGACTGAATACAATGCCAGACAGAGACCGAGAGCTCATCTTCTTACGCAGCAAGCTCGTCGACTTGGAGGACCGCAGCCGCAGGTACAATGTCCGCATTTTTGGATTTCCGGAATCCGTTGAGGGTCAAAATGCCGCAGTGTTCTTGAAGGACATCCTCCACCCCTGGAGATACAAAGGGCCCACCGCATAGGACCGCTCCGCAAGGACTCCAACGCACGGCCACGGCCGCTCATTGCCTGCTTCCTGCGCCACGACCAGACGAGGCAAATCCTAGCAGCAGCGCGTACACAAGGTTCGTTCGCCCACGATGGCTATAACATCCGGATGGCTGCCGATTTCTCAAAAGAAACAAATGACTGCCGCAAAGCTTTCCTGTCTTTCAGACCCAGGCTCCGGCAGCTAAACCTTAAATATGGTCTCATTGAACCGGCGAGATTTCGCGTTACCAAGGATGGTAATTCCAAGGACTTCTACGACCCAGAGGACCTACGCCTATTTCTGGACAACGTGATGAGACAGAACATGGAGACGTCCACGGGCGAGTTAGAACCCTCCCCAATGTCGGACCCAGCTCTGTTGAAGGAGAGAAGAAGAAGGACCTCTGGAGGACTGTGGCAACGTGGTAGAGAACAGGACAGACCGGCACGCACGAAAGAGGACAGCGCCTCCGCGCTCCATGCTGCGGCTGCCTTTACCCAAGAGTCACAGAGGGACAAATCTCGTTCACCTTTGAAACCAACACTCGAGCCGACTCAGGGGCGTGGGGACCCCGTACTGGAGGGCCCGAGCTGAGGACCACCACTACAGCTGGTTCTGCAGCCGACGACGCAGGGGGACGATGTTTGATCGACGGACAGCTGAGTATCCTATGCACTGTATTGTATTGGGGGGAGTTTTAGGCCTCGAAGGGTTATGCTGTTTCACCTTATTCTTTTATATTGTACACTTGAGTCACGGAAGTTTGTAGCTGTGCCTAGGTTTTGCATCAAGACAAATGTAGATTTCATTGTTTGAATAATAGTACTTTGTGGTAGCACTGCTCCCATTCACATATGTGGGTCCCTCCCTCTGCCCCGACCGACTATGTCCGCTCCACTCCCACCCTCCTCCTGCGCACATGTACACATAGGCACATCAAAAGGGCCTGCGGTCCTACACATGACACAGACGCCCCTCTAGGGAGCCACATTATTATTATTATTAGTATACATCATTATCCACCACTATGCGCCTCAGCACACATATTTACGCCCAGCAGGGTCCTGTGCAGTGGGCGGACCTTTGGGCCCCCACACGCGTCACCACTGGTAGGAGTTGCGGGATGCCCCCTCGTGCGCTGGGTGTCTTACACCCTCTTTACCCCCGTCATTCGGGCCCGTCGCTTGTTCATCTTTTCTCCCTTTGATCCCTCCTCTATATACCTTGATGAGACCCTTCACAGCACCGGCCCACCCCTCTATGGGAGATTAGTGCCCCCTCGGAGTGGCTCTCCGCCAAGTGTAGATCCGCGGTAGACAGATAAGCGCTCCTGTTGAGCGGAAACCGAGACGGTACCCTATTCCCTGTGTCCTATTGTTTTTTCCCCTTACCCTTCGGCGCTTCCCATCCAGGAACCGCATAATCCCCCTGTGGTAAAATAGAACCTTTCTGCTGCGCCTCCCCGCCGATTGAGGCGCCCTCGCAATACATGCTACCATATAGGTCTCCTTATAGCCCGACGACTGCCCCAGCGACCTAATAGATCTAGACAATCGGGGTAGTGCCCGAGGGTTCCCGTACACCCCCCCCCCTCCTTCCCTTCTCTTTTGTTTTTGTTCCTTTTCTCTTTTGTTTCTTTTGTTTTGTTTGGTTGGTCCATTTTGCAGTTTTTTTGTTTCTTCCCCTCCTCATCTTCTACCCCCTTCTCGATCTTCTCCTCTCTTTCGATCTCGCTCTCACTCTTTTTTCTTTGGGCTTCTGGAATAGGGTCACTAACCCCTCTTGCCTGATACATCCCCGTGCCCGTCACTCTGCACTGTACGATTTGTAATCTTTCGGGAGACCCCCACCCCCCTCTCGCTTGGCTTCACTCTTTCATTGCACCTACCCCCCGCAAGGCTCGCCACCCACTACACAGCGCTGAACTCTCGGATCAGCACCTGCTAGGTTGAACACTGACTCCTTCGCGCCCACTACGAGCGATCACTTGGAACGTCCATGGTCTCACTCACTACATAAAACGAAAAAAGGTTTTGGCGTATTTGCAATCCAAACGCGCAGATATTGTCCTACTGCAGGAAACGCACCTAGACGCTGTGGAATCGGACAAGCTGTGCAAGACTGGGTAGGGAGGGTGATACACAGCAGTGTGCAGGTTGAGGCTCCTGGGAATGAGAGCCCACCCCGCAAGTGCGGAGTGGCGATTCTTCTCCGGAAATCCCTTCCAGCGACAGTGATAAAAACTTGGTCGGATACTGATGGCCGATAAGTTTTCGCACAGCTCAAGATAGGGGATCATCACATATGCGTGGGATCGGTATACGCTCCAACAGGGGCGAAAAAACCGTTCCTCTTGCAGTTAAATAGAGTTCTGTTGGAAATAGGTGCTACCCAACTCCTTATATGCGGGGATTGGAACCCAGCGAGGGACCCAATCCTGGATAGGACCGGACCACTGGACAGGAGCAATGCAGCTGACAGGGCATTGCTGGAAGATGTGATGCACGATAACGGACTGATAGTTCACTGGCGCTTGAGTTACCCCGCAGATACGGAATACACCTTTGCCTCTCAAGTACATGGTACACTATCCCGCTTGAATTACTTTCTTACCTCCCACAGAGTAGTACAGCTCACCCAAGAATCTCAAATCTTGGAGGCGGCTCTCTCAGACCACTCCCCCGCCCTACTCTCACTGGAACTAGGACTATCCAGTCCTGGGCGCAAACCCTGGCGACTGAATATCCAGCGCTACCGGGCCCCCACTGGTAAATCTCTTTTACAGACGCACGTTACAGAGTTTTTAATAGACAACCAGGGATCAGTTGACTCCAGCCGAACTCTCTGGGCGGCAGCAAAAGCCACCATACGTGGCAGACTCATGAGGGACTCGGCTGAAGCCAACAAGCAGGGCCAAGACAAACAAAAAGCGCTGGAAGCCGACATAAGGAAGTATGCTCGCCTATATTCGACACGTCCCACGCCACACCACCGCAAGGCTCTGGAGCAGGCAAAGATGGCTTTGAATAGCCTCTTCACTACCAAAGCGGAATATGCGCTACAGCGAATGAAAGGAAGGCGCTATGAACACGGTGAGAAAGCAGGGAGGCTCCTGGCAGCTCAACTTCGCCAACGTGAGGCGTCTATGGCTATTCCGACTATTAGGTCAGCGGCGGGCGAGACTTTAACCCGACCTCAAGATATTGCAAATGAATTTGCTTCTTTCTACAAGACCCTGTACGCTCCAGGCCCGCCAATAGAGGCAGACAGACTGACTTCATTTCTGCAGGAGGCGAAACTTCCTTGCCTCTCGGATAAAGGAAGGGAAGATCAGCAAAGAAGAAATTTCCCCAGCAATAGCGAAACTTCCCTATCATAAAGCTCCAGGTGAAGATGGATACCCGGCGGAGTTTAACTGCTGTGCGGGAGAAGAGGTGATCACTACCCTGCAGACGGCGTTTCGCGAAGCAGTACAGTCAGCCTCCCTGGGCCTAATTTCCAATAATGCTGTCATAGCTGTTATACCCAAACCAGGGAAGGACACCCTGGAGTGTGGGAGCTACCGGCCTATTTCGCTATTGAATTGAGATATAAAGAAACTGGCAAGTATACTAGCCGCACGGCTCCGCAAAGTTCTGCCATCCCTGGTACACGCCTCGCAAGTGGGCTTTGTCCCGAGTTGATCCTCCAGGAACCATCTGCGCACTCTCGAAAGACCTCCCAGCGGACGCCATTGCCCTCTCCCTTGATGCGTATTGAGTGGGAATATCTCTTCCGTGTGATGGAACATTATGGTCTTGGGGCTCAATTTATAGCTAAAGTACGTCTCCTCTACGGGAACCCCACGGCACAAGTGAACTGTGGGGGATTTGTATCCGACCCCTTCCCCATACGTAGAGGGACGCGTCAAGGATGCCCTCTGTCGCCACTCCTCTTCCTATTGGCTATGGAACCACTAGCCGCCACCATGTGCAATTCGGCTGCCATCGCGGGAGTTCCACTCCCCATAGGCGAATCCAAATTGTATCTATATGTTGACAACATTTTGTTAACCCTCACGGACTTGCCCCACTCCCTTCTGTCCCTGCTCCAGATTATCGACGACTTCTCCTCCCTCTCTGGGTATAAGATCAACTGGAGCAAAAGTGAAGCACTCCCCCTCTCGCCCGGGACCACGAAAGCGGCGATACATGGGTTCCCCTTCCAATGGCAACACTCGCGCCTTAAGTATTTGGGAGTTCTTGTCAATAAAGGCCTAGCAAACATGGTCCAGGATAATCTTAACCCGCTTATAACCCAGATGCAGCGAGACTTCGACAAATGGAAGGCCTTGGGGCTCTCGTTGTGGGGTAGAGTGCAGGCGGTCCGCATGGTAACACTACCGCGTTTCAACTATACCGTGGGGATGCTGCTGATGCAGGTGCCTCTCACACTCTTGCGGCAGATAGATTCCAAGATACGGTCGTTTGTGTGGGGCTCCGCAAAGCCGTGCATTGCCGCGTCCAAGCTACAGGCCCGCCGCACTCACGGGGGACTTGGCCTCCCATCAGTAGAACTCTATGCATTGACATTACACCTCTCCCAACTGGCGTATTTCCTACCAGGTTTCCCGGACCCGCCACAGTGGGTTCCGCTGGAACGACACTTGCTTTCAGCCGAGGAGGGAGACTCTATATTATATATGGCGAAACGCGGGAACAGCGGTATAATGCATCCAATTGTGTCCGCCGCGTGCAAGGCCTGGCATCGGGCCCACAAGCTATTGGGGGTGCATCCACGTCTGCACGAGAAGGCCCCATTATGGAGAAATGAAGCCATTCGGATCGGAGGGAAGGATTTGAGTTGGCGGGTGTGGCAGGCAGCGGGTATAAGTTCCATTGATCAGATTATCTGCAATGGTTCCCTGAAACCGCTCGCACAACTCTGAGAGGAGTATAGTCTCCCCACGACACAGTCTTGGAGATACAACCAGCTACGACACTGTCTGCGGCATTGCCTGGGGGCTCCCCCCTGGAGCCTGTCCCCATCTCCGGTAGCTACATTTCTCCTTGTCTGGGGACGGTACAAGGGGGTGATGTCTGGACTGAATGGGGTGCTAGCGTCGCACCCCTTCTCGACTCCCTTGGCACAGACATTACGTGCCAGGTGGCAGGAAAGGCTGGCGATCACGTATGAAGACGACGAATGGGCGGACATATTGGAAGCTCTGGATAAAGGCGCAAGGGAGGCGCGGATGAAATTCTGCCTCTTCAAAGTCTTACAGGACTGGTATTGGACACCCACGAAACTGCACAGAGCGGGCCTTCTTCCCCATGCCAACTGTTGGAGATGTCCCAACCCCTGGTGCGACATAACACACATCATTTGTGAATGCCCCTCAGTGCAGGCTTTTTGGGAGTTTGTGGGACGGACTCTGAGTGCCACCATGACACTTTATTCACCACTTATGCCCCCTGAAGTACTTCTGCACGATCTGCAGCGGTTCCCGGACATATCCAGACCACAACGTCTCCTCTTTCATACAGCTGTGGCCACGGCCAAGCTTTGCATACTGCGCCAATGGAGGGCTGCAGCCCCCCTGACACAAGAGTCCTGGCTGACAGCTATGATCCAGGTGGCTTCCCATGAGAGGATCATATATAACCTACAAGACCAGTCGGAGATTTTTCTGGAGACATGAACACCCTTTCTGCGCGTAGAGGTACCGGACGTGGACGTGGACGGAGACGGGTCGGCAGCGGACCCTGGTGATTAAATGAATAGCGCGTTGCAGCCGCCTTACAGACCGTCATATCCCCCCCAACCCTCATTTCCCCTCCTCAGCGCACTCTCTTCCCGCTCCTTCTCTTTTTCCTTTTCTTTTTCCCTTTTCATTCTCACTATTTGATACATTTACTCCTCTCAATGTTCCTTTCCCCTCAGTACTATCGGCTCTTTGCCACCTACTCAGCAACGTTATAGTTCGTATTGCCCAGATTATTGCTATTATTGCTATTACTACTATTAATATCCTTATTGTCACTATTGTCCTATTCGCCATCACTATTATTAATACCCTCACACGGGGATGTCCCCTTTTTTCTCTAGTTCCCTCTCTCCCCTCCCATACCTTTCCCCCCTCTGGCACGCCCACACTCCCATGTATGCTAATGCCTGCACAGCTATCGCCGTGCCACCAAGATCCACAGGGCTTAATTGTTGTACGGTCACACCACCATCAACGGACCCATATTATGTCAGAGTCATTACAGCAGGACCTATCCGCGACCCTCCCTCCCCCCACACGTCATCCCCGTACTGGTCTTTGGAGTCGTCCCTCTAGAAGAAACAGGGCGCCAACAAAGCAAGACACATTGTTCTATAAACAACCTGGGGGGTGAAGGGAGGTAGGGCGCGAACCTGGAGAAGACATAATTTCCTATCCAACCCGGTAGGGGAGGAGGCAAACAAACGGGCCTATGCGGGTATGCACATACACATACCCCTCCCCTTTCTTCTGGTTTTTTATTTTTTGTTTATGGACCTCCCCCCTCCCACCCCCCCTCTCCCATATCCTCCCCTATCCCTGTTATTACCCCATTTATAGATTGCAGTGGAGGACTGTTATGCATAGGATCAATGTGCCAAGACTTATTGGAGACACATCATCTGTTTGTAATGATTATGTATATATACCCTAGAACGATGTGTGTTCACTTCTATTTTATTTCTATGTCAAATTGTTTGAATACGCAGTAAAAAAATACAACACAAAGTAAATCTGTGAGTGGGTGAGAGAGTATGAGTGATTCTGTAAGTGAATGCATGGGTGTCCGACTGGGTCTGTGAGTCGGTGTGTGAGAGTGCCTGAGTTGTTCTGTGAGTGAGCGCATGAGTGCCTGAGTGGTTCTGCTTGTTCTCTGCCTTTTTCTGCTCACTTCTGACCTTTATTTTGCCTCTTTCTGCTCGTTGCTGGCCTTTATTTTGCCTTTTTCTGCTCATTGCTAACCACTATTTTGCTTCTTTCTGATCATTTCTGACCTCTATTTTACCTCTTTCTGATCGTTGCTGGACTTTATTTTGCCTTTTTCTGCTAGTTTCTGATCTCTATTTTCCTCTTTCTGCTTGTTGCCGGCCTTTATTTTGCCTCTTTGTGCTTGTCCTGACCTTTCTTTTGCCTCTTTCTGCTCGTTGCTGACCTTTTATTCTACCTCTTTCTCCTCTTCGCCCGGGACCGTGGGGGGAGCCTTAAGGCCCCCGCGGTCGCAGCCAGCCCCCGACTCCTGCAGGAGCCAGCATTGCCCCCGCAAGCAGGGAGCTACTTGAAATGGCAGCTCCCTGCTTGCAGGAGCAATGTTTTCATCTGTTTCACTGCACGCATATTTGCGTGCAGGGAAACGGATGAAAGCTCTGCTTTCTGCAAGCTGGAGCTGTTTGACAGCTCCGGCTTACAGAAAATGGAGTTATTTGCTTTTGCTTGGTGAGAGCTGTAAGCTCCCACCAAGCAAAAGCAAACTGCTATTTCCCAAGGGTGGGCACCTTGGGAGGTAGCAGGAGTCGGCCATAGGGAATGGCGGTCTCCAGGACCATCATTGGTTCCACGAGGGAGACGCACAGCCACCCTCCAATGCTTATGTAAGCCCTGGGAGATGGTGGTCCTCATTGCCAGGGATCCATGATGGACCCCCTTCACTATTTTATTTGAGTCCCGGGAAGGTGGTGGTCCCTAAGGTTGCGGAGAGCTATGTGGCTCCCCGCATTTATTTTACATTCTTTGCCCCGGGGAGGTGGCAGGCCCCTGGGCTGCAGAGGTGGTGGTTCTTTGGGTGCAAGAAGGCCCAGCGGGCCCGCCCACATGCATATTTCAAAGTGCCTCCCTCCTTTATATAATGACTCATGCCCCCGGGACGTGGCCTACCTTGGGGCTAAACATTACAGAAGCGCGGGATCCCGCGCTTCTTTTTAAAAAAAATGTTTTGGCAGGAGACGCGAATCCAGCGTTGCTTCCGCCGAAAATAAAAAATGGGTTTTTTTGCCGTGGCAGGGTCCCTCTGGGACCCCACAACCACATCTAGCGGTCAGGGTATTCCTACCCTGCCCCTTTTTTTTTTTTTTTGTGGGACTCGGCTGAAGCAGAGTCCCAAAATGGCTGCCAACACTTCCTTGTTTGAAGTGTTGGCAGCCAATCGGTTTTGAGCACGGCGACTGTCAGATCCTCAGAGGATCCTCGACCCTATATATACGAATTTAGATATTCCTTAATATTTCCAAAACTACTAAAGAATTTCTGCCAATTAACAAAAGGGTCGCTTTCTGGACCAACAGCTACCTTTCTGCTAAATTTGGTGTAATTCTGTTCTGCAGTTAGGGCTGTACTGGTGCCTAAAGTCTCTATGGGAATTAACATTGGGAAAACTCGTTTTCACCCCCCCCCCCTCTTTTTCTCGGCCACCGCTTGACGGATCACTGTGAAACTTACAAGACAGCAGCTGAAGTGAGCGTCATAATAGTTTTGAAAATTCCACGAGGATTCGTAAAACGACACCAAAGTTATTGGCAAATAATGCTCTTCCGATGGGAATTGCGTCCTAAATATATATATATTCACTGAAAAAACCATAGGTTTTAGGGACAGTTATAGTTAGTTGGACATTGCACTCGTACAAAACCCGTGAAATTCCCACGTTATAGTTAGTTCAGCTAACTATAACTTGCGCCCCCGCAATGCACTGCTGATGACGTCACATATTACATCACTCATGACATGGTCCGTGACATCACTGATGACATCACTGATGACATCTCAAATGACATCTCAAATGACATCACTGATGACATCCAGTGACTGTTTCTGTAAAGTTTAAATATTTTTAATATATATAGGGAAAGGCGTATTGAAGAATGAGTGGGTGTATAAGTGTCTGTATGGATGATTTAGTAGGTGCGTGACTAACTCTATAAGTGAGTGATTAAACGTATCTTACTGAATGCATGGGTTAGTGACTAAACTGGGTGAATGTCTGTATCCGTCTGTCTGTTGCTGTGTAAGTGGCTGCATGGGTTTGTGAATAGCTACATGAGTGTCTATATGAGTTATTGATTGGTTGTCTGAGTATCTGTATGGGTGCCTGAGTGTTTGTGTGGGTGGGGTGTGTGCGACTCTGTGCATAGATGTGTGAGTGGGTGATTCACTGGGGGGATGGTTTCAAGAGTGCATCTGTGATGGACTGTATGGGTGGGTAGGTGTGTGTAAGAGTGTGTTAGTGAGTGAATGTATGTCCCAGTGATACATGTGTGAGTAACTACATATGTGAAAGGCAGTATATATGTGTGTTGGAGTATATAAATAGCTATAAGCGAGAGTGTGTGATTGTGAGAGTGACTGTATGGATGAGTGTGTGCTTGTATCAGTGATTGTATAAGAGCGTAAGAATGTGCTAGTATTTGTATGAGTAAGTGAGCTGGTGTGTGTATAACTGTATAGGTGAGTAAATGCCAGTGTGTTTAATTATTTGCATGACTGACTAGGTGTGTGAGTACCTCTATGGATGAGTGGCGGTGTTTGAGTGTCTATATAGGAGTATGAGTGCATATGATAGTCCTGTACTGAGTGACCGTAAGTATGAGTGACTGTATGGGTGAGTGAGTGGATGTGTGTGAGACCTAAGAATCAGTGAGTGGGTATGTAGTTATTGGTGTTGGAGTGTCTATGGTTTTGCGAATGGCAGTCTGTAATTTAGAGTGGGTGTATCAAAGGTTATATTAGGGTGTGAGGAGCTGCATGAAATTATCACGTGGATGATGTCATCAGTGATGTCATCAGTGATGTCATTTGAGATGTCATCAGTGATGTCACGGACCATGTCATGAGTGATGTAATATGTGACGTCATCAGCAGTGCATTGCGGGGGCGCAAGTTATAGTTAGCTGAACTAACTATGACGTGGGAATTTCACGGGTTTTGTACGAGTGCAATGTCCAACTAACTATAACTGTCCCTAAAACCTATGGTTTTTTCAGTGAATTTGTAAGGTTTTTTAAATGCTAATTTCTAACTATAACGTGCCTGAAACCTATGGTTTTTTCAGTGAATTTCAAAGGTTTTTTAAATGCTAATTCCTAACTATAACATGTCTGAAACCTATGGTTTTTTTCAGTGAATTTCAAAGGTTTTGTAAATGATAATTTTTAAATGTATTAATTGTTATATTTATTTTTTTGATACTGATTTACTACATTTTTTTAAACTTTTTTTTTTACATATTTTATTTTTTAAATTACATTGTAATTACATTATACATTACATTACAAAATATACTTTCTCAGAATGAATTACTTTAGTTTAAATACTTTGCAAATAGGCAATAGACTTTTAAGTACAGTAGTTACAGTTGTTGCAATGGGCAACACAATTTCAAACACAATGCAACATTGAGCAAATGTGAATTTCTAGTTAAATGCAATTAGTTACTTTATGGATTAATTTCCTAACCACAGGACTGGATCCTAGATTCAGTCCTGGGACATCTCCTGTAAACAGTTGAGTAAAAGCGTTTTGGTTACAGTAGTGATTTTTAAGGAATATTATTGTATTTTAAAAGTTGACAGAAACTTTTTCACATAGAATCACCAATGTTATCCTATGGGAGGAAATTCACTTAGCAGGTAAGTAGTGTTATCGTTACTTTTTCTTACTCAGTGGTGGATCCTGGATCCAGCACTGGTGCATCTCCTGTAAACAGTTGAAAGAATGCGTTTAAGTCATACAGGCGATTTTTAAGGAATATTTGTAGTTTGTGAAAATCGACACTTTGAAACTTTTCTGCTGAAAACCAGACCATGGATTCCTATGGAAGGAAATACAAGTTACTGGTAAATACGGTTAGAATTACTTTTCAGGGTCAGTGCTGGGCTAAAAGATGCAGCACTGGGTTCTCTCCTGATAACAGGTGAGTAAATCGGAATTCGTAGTTCGGCTGATTTTAGAGGAATATTATAAAGTTCCAAAACTCCACACTTAGAAGAATTTCCAAGTGAAACCAGTCAATGTTAGCCTATGGAAGGAAATTCAAGTTACTGGTAAGTACGGTTAGAATTACTTTTCAGGATCTGTACTGGGCTCAAAGATGCAGCACTGAGGATTCTCCTGATAACAGGTGAGTAAATCGGAATTCGTAGTTCTGCTGATTTTAGAGGAATATTTATATGTTTCAAAAATCCCATGAAACTTTTTCAGCAAAAAGCAGGCAATGATATCCTATGGAAGGAAAAGCAAATTACTGGTAAGTACGGTTAGAATTACTTTTCAGGATTAGTACTGGGCTCAAAGATGCAGCACTGTGGTCTCTCCTGATAACAGGTGAGTAAATCGGAATTCGTAGTTCGGCTGATTTTAGAGGAATATTATAAAGTTCCAAAACTCCACACTTAGAAGAATTTCCAAGTGAAACCAGTCAATGTTAGCCTATGGAAGGAAATTCAAGTTACTGGTAAGTACGGTTAAAATTACTTTTCAGGATTAGTACTGGGCTCAAAGATGCAGCACTGTGGTCTCTCCTGATAACAGGTGAGTAAATCGGAATTCGTAGTTCGGCTGATTTTAGAGGAATATTTGCACAATGGTGAAGGAAGGGGTGGGGCCTGAGGTGACATGTCTGCAAACACGCCCTGTGGCGCGTTTTTAGTTGGAGAATTAATTCCTCCTCAATCCCGAGGGTCCCTAGGGGCCAACTAGCCCACCAGATACCTCCAGTATGCGCCAGAGAGCTGCGTTGCAGAGAGGTGTTCAGAGGCCACGCCCCTTTTACAACACTCTGCAACGCAGCTCCGTGGCGCTTACTGGAGGTACCTGGTGGGCTAGTTGTCCCCCAGGGACCCTCAGGATTGAAGCGGATTTAATTCCCTATCTTAAAATGCGCCACGGGGCCTGTTTGCACACATGTCACCTCAGGCCCCGCCCCCTCCCTTCACCACTGTGCAAACGCGCCCCGTGGCGCGTTTTAAGTCGGGGGATTAACTCCCCTTGAATCCTGAGGGTCCCTGGAGTCGAACTAGCCCACCAGGTACCTCCAGTAAGCGCCACAGAGCTGCGTTGCAGAGAGGTGTTAAAAGGGGCGTGGCCTCAGAACACCTCTCTGCAACGCAGCCCCCTGGCGCATACTGGAGGTTCCTGGTGGGCTAGTTGGCCCCCAGTATTCAAGGGGAATTCGTTCCCCCTCTGCAAACGTGCCAGAGGGCGCGTTTGCAGAGTGCTGACAAGGAGGGGGGCATGGCCTCCGGCGCGATGCCGGATTTTTTTTTTTTAAAGGGGACTGTGTGGCCCCCCTTTTTAATTATTTTGGGCCCTGGGGACCCCATCCCCCAGGGCCTGACCCCCTTTTATTTATTTTTTTAAAAATGGGACCGGGAAGGGGACCGCGTGGGCCCTCCTCCCGTGGCCAATTTCGGCCCGGGGACCCCATCCCTCGGGTCATTGCCACATTTTTTAAAAATTATTTTTATGGAGGGGGGCTGAGTTGCCCCCCTCCTCAGGCCTCCTTAGGCCCCGGGGACCCCATCCCCCGGGCCGGGCTTTTAAATTTTTAAAAAAAAATAATTTGGGGGAGGGGGGCCGCGTGGCCCCCCTCTTGGGCCACTACTTGCCCCGGGGACCCCATCCCCCGGGGCTGGCCCTATCCTTTGGGGTCCGTGGAGGGACCCCAACTCCCCCACGGACCCTGCCGGCTCCCCGCCTCCTGCGGGAGCCGGCTTTGCTGTTCCACATGGGGAGCTGCTAACATGCAGCTCCCCGTGTGGAAAGCAATGTGCTTTGGATATTGGAGCGAGAGCAGGTTTCCCTGCTCTCGCCTAATATCCAAGCAGTTTGCAATGACAGGGCGGGAGCCGCGAGGCTCCCGTCCTGTCATTGCAAGCTACAGTGTCCCGGGGGTGGGCACCCCGGGACACTGCAGGAGCCGGCCCTGGGGGTGGCGGTCCCCAGGGCCATGGAGGGCTCCAGGAGGGGGCCGCGCGGCCCCCCTCCCAACCTTGCAAAGCCCCGGGGAGGTGGTGGTCCCCGGGGCTCGGGGGTCCGTAACGGACCCCCCAATCTGCATATTTAGGGCCCCGGGGAGGTGGCGCTCCCCGGGGCGTGTGGGGGGGCTCGAGCCACCCCACACAGGTGTTCAAATTTTTTTTTAAAGAAGCCCCGGGAGGTGGCGGTCCCCGGGGCTGCGGGGGGGCCATGTGCCCCCCGCCACCATTATTTAGTTGAAGCCCCGGGGGGTGGTGGTCCCCGGGGCTTGGGGGGGCCTTAGAGGCCCCCCTCATTTAATATTAACAAACCCCCGCATGCCCCCGGGACTTGGCCCACCCGGGGGCTTTTTGAATAGGAAGCGCGGGAGTCTGCGCTTCCTTTTTTTAAAATTTTCGGCCGAAATTCGCGCTGGGTGCGCGAATCTCGCCGATTTATATAAAAAATACATTAAAAAAAAATGCTTTTTTGGGCCCTGGGTGTCCTTGTGGGACCCCCTGAGCAGGCCTAGGGGGTCAGGGTGTTTCTACCCTGCCCCCTTTTCTTGTTTTGCGCAATTGTTTTTACTGTTTTCTAAGATGGCTGCCAACACTTCCTGGTTTGGAGTGTTGACAGCCAATTAGCATACAGCTGGTCATCGGGAGGGTGCGCGGACCCTCCGTGGCCATAGATATATATGTGTTTTTACTTTTGATTTTCTCAGCAACTACTGAACGGATTTACACCATTTAACAAACAAAAAGGGTTCTTTCTGAACCAAGAACTACCTCTTTGCCAAATTTGGTGTAATTCCGTTCAGCAGTTCGGGCTGCAGCCGTGGCTAAAGTTTCCTATGGGAAAATGAATGGGGAAAACACGTTTTGGGACCCCCCTTTTTTCTCGGCCCCCGCTTGACGAATCACCCCGAGACTTTCTGGATAGGAGCGGACCGGAGCGGGCCACAAAGTTTGAAAATTTCGCGAAGATTCGTCAACCGGTGCCAAAGTTATTTCAAATAGAATGTTGCGGAAAATAGGTCCTAACTATAACTATCTACTGGTGACCGCCAGTAGATAATATATATATGGAGAACTCATCAGAATGCAACAGAATTGTTCCGAAGATGCAGAAGGAAAATTTGCGGAGACAGCATTTAGAATAAAAAATAGAGGATACAAACAGAGACCTAAAAAATGTGTGGAAGAAGTCAAAAACAAACCATGTGCAGAAACGCTGATCACTCATAAAGAAAAGCAAGCATTGACAGCCAAAGCACAAAAACAAGAGGCACCAAGATTATTAATTACATACAGTAAAGAAAGTAAGAAAATGTAACATCATTCAAAAACATTGGCATTTGATATCGAAGGATCCGGTCATAGGTACTTCCTTAAGGCCACGGCCATTGGTAACCTACAGAAAAACAAAATCCCTTAAAGACCAGTTGGTTCAAAGCCACCTGCAGAACAAACTTAAAAAGAACAGGCTAGAAGAACGACAAAATGGTTTCACAAAATGCAGCAACTGCAAGGCGTGCAAAATTGGGATTAGTACAAAAAACATAATAGACAAAGAAGGCAAAATCATTAAAATCCAACACAAAATCACTTACAACACTAAATTAGTAATTTATGTTATAGAATGTGCCTGTGGATTACAATATATAGGAAGTACAACATGCATGTTGAAGAAGAGAATATTAGAACACATAAGAGCAGTAAAGAACAAAGACTTGAAATATACCACAGCAAAACATCTGGCTCAATGTCAAAACAGCGACTGGAAAGCAATGTGATTCTTTAGATTAGACATGATTCCTCAGAAGGTGGAGGTGATAGAACAAAAAAACTGAGACAACTGGAATCACATTTTATGATTAGACTCAGGACTGCCTTGTAGTATACTATGGCCCTTATTTTCAGGCCCAGATATTAAGTATCTCTTTATTTTCCTTTCACCAGGTGTCCCTTATACTTTATGGTCCTGATGAGACCCCATATTCTATAGTGGGTCAAAACATCGTCGGCAATATCAAATGAACTGTATAATTGAATCCTTTGAATGGAAGGGTTGTTTTTAAATTTTGGTGTAAACCAAATTGAGATAGCTTGCCTTTGGTGTTGGGAACCCTTATTTTCTGTTTATAGTCTTATAAATGTATATGGTTGTTTTTCTGTTTATCTCTTTCTTGTTTTTTTTTATATGGGATATGCTATATTGTGTATATCTTTTTTAATAATATATACTAAATATCATCACAGCAGTTTTTATCTTATGAATCATTACTTGCGTGTGATCCCAGTGTTGTCTTCCCCGACTTCATCCTACCATATTTTGATTTCTGCCATTGTGCTTTTGTTTATTAAAGTATACAAATATTTTTCCAAAAGGAGCTACGTGTTATTTAAAAAAATGACTTCAAGCCCTCGTTCTTTTTGAGTAGGGTTGCCTTTGTATTTAGATAATCAAACTGTAGCAAGTGAGGCGTCTGTTCCTGGAGGCGATGCAGGGTCGTTGAGCAGCTAACGTCCAGGGGCAATGCGAGGCGCAGGGGAGGTGATGCGTCAGTTCCTTACTGCTGGGCGGTATCGATGATGAATTGTCAGTCAAGCGCGAGGCCGTGGTTTCACGACATCGATGTAGAACCACTGGGCCACAGCTGCAGCATCTGAGTCGGAGCGGTGCGTCATAGATGTTGGTGGTGCAGGGCTTGGGACTCCCGCAGTGATGGTTCTTCGGAGGTGCTGCGTCGCCGTCGGAGCCTGCATTGTAAGTCGAGGCCGTAGCGTCAAGTGGGGACCACTGCTTCAGTGTAGGCAGCGGCACGACGTCAGAATTGCAGACAGGCGCTGGTTCTGAAGTTGGTCGGCGTCGATTTCTTCTTGTACCACAGAAACTCACTTCCAAGGGCCCAGGAACTGGAATTGGCCCCACATGGCAAGTAGGACTCTCAGCAGATGAGCCCGGGTGCAACAGGTGATGTCTTTGAGGACCCTGAGACTTCCAATAAGAGGCAAGCTCAACTTAAGCCCTTGGAGAAAATTTAGAAAGCAGGATGTGGAGAGCAAAGTCATGTCCTTTCACTTCCAGGACAGAAGCGGCAAGCAGCAGGCCAACACAGCAAAGCAAACAGCAAAGTGGTAGTCCCTCCTGGCAGCACAACAGCTCTATTTCCTGGCAGAATGTCCTTAGTCCAGAAGTGTTCCGAGTATATGGTGTCAGAGGTCCAGTACTTATACCCATTTTCGCCTTTGAAGTAGAGAGACTCCAAAGAAAGGTCTTTGGAGTGCACAGGACCCGGCCTTTCCTGGCCCTCCCTCCAGACACACCATGGGGTGGAGACGTCTTTGTGTGGGGATGGGCACAGTCCTAGTCAGTTTCAAGTGGCAGTTCCTCTCACCACTCTAGCTCAGGAAGATTCATCAGCTTGGTGATGGGCCATCGGGATATGCAGGGCACACCTCAGCTCCCAATGTGTGTGACTGTCTAGAGTGAATTCACAAAGCCCAACTGTCATCCAACACAGATGTATATTATGGGGACATGCAGAGGCACAGAATGGTTAAGTAAGAAAATTGAGACTTTTTAAAAAAGTGGCATTTTCAGAACTGCAATCTAAAAACCTACTTCACTGAAAGGTGTTTTTAAATTGTGAGTCCAGAGACCCCAAAATCCAATTTTCTATCTAATCCCATTTAGAAGATTCCCTGGTAAGATGTTACTGAGCAGCTCCAATTCTAACCTATGGGAGCGATAGAACTTGCTGTAGTGAAAACTGAATTTTCACCTCCAGGACATGTAAAACTCACATGTACGTGTCATTACCTCTTAAATACACTGCACCCTGCCCATGGGGCTAACGAAGGCCTACCTTAGGGGTGCCTTACATGTAATAAAAGGGAAGGTTTGGGCCTGGCGAGTACATGCACTTGCCAGGTCGAAAGGGCAATTTAAAACTGCACACACAGGTGCTGCAGTGGCAGGCCTGAGACAGGTTTGCGAGGCTACTCATGTGGGTGGCACAATCAGTGATGCAGTGCAATGAATATTATTCGAGTTACAGGCCCTGGGCACACATGGTGCACTATACTAGGGACTTAATAGTAAATCAAATATGCAAGTCATGGAGAAACCAATTACCATCAGATTTTAGACACAGAGCACTTGCACTGGTCAGCAGCGGTAAAGTGCCCAGAGCCCTAAAGCCAGCAAATACTAAAGTCAGCACTCAGTCAAAAACAGGAGTTCAGAAGCAAAAAGACAGGGGAAACCATGCCAACAGATGCCAGGTCTAACAGGGGGTCAGTGGTTATATTCCAACACATTCACTTAGCATATGCATAGTAGGCAGCAAAACATGATGATGGGGATTCTCAGATGCATCGAGGAACAGACCTCTGTGTTGCAAAGTCCTAAGGCAGGCTGTTTTGAACACTAAGGGGCCGATTCCGATCTCGGCCGGTAGGGCTCCGAATCGGATTCGGCTTTACCGGATCCGATTCGGAGCCCTGTTTCCCGACCGAACCGTACGCGGGTCCGGCCGAGCGAGTACGATGCGGGTCGCCGACCGACTCGTCCGGGCGTCCCGACCGCTCCGACCGACTCGTTCCCGGCTCGAACCGCACCGACCGACTCGCTCGGACTCGACTCGCACTGCGCAATGGAGACGTTCCCCGGCCGGGTAAGTACGATGCGCGCCGCGAGCAGTCCGACCGAGCCGCGCATTCCGGCTCGAAAGAGCTGTCGGAGCCGTACTTTGGGGGTCCGTGTCGGACCCCCTGTGCTCGTAGCCGCGCGAGTCGCACACAGGGGGGACCCATGGGTCCCCCTACCTGTGCGTGTACGGCGCGAATCGCTTCGCCGTGTACCCGCTGTAGGGGGCGCACTTGTCCGACTCGCACCCATTGAGTCAATGGGAGCCCGCGTACGCGTTGTACGACCGGCTCCCATTGACTTCAATGGGAGTCCGACCGACTCGAGTCCGATAACATACGGACGCATCGTACTCGTTCGGTCGGACTGCACGGGTCCGATTCGGTCGGAAATCTCTCCGGGTCCGGCTCGGTCGGTGAAATTTCCGGCCCGAATCGGAATCGACCCCTAAATTGTTGTTTTTGTGTCCACCATCTTCATTGTGCTAAAACCAATAGCCCAGTTACACCACATTTTTTTCACAAGACGCTTTTCATTATTCACCTCAATCTGTGTTGCTTCAACTTGTTTTCTAATTTGTATCGAAAAGAGATGGCTCACTAATCAGTATCCACTTTAGTTTTGTTCAGGGCCACCCATCTCTGCTGTCCCAAACACTATTACCTATTATTGTAAATGTTTAATTTACATTTTAGTTAAGTTATTTAGCAGGGATAGAGTGTGGTACTTTAAAAATTCTTAACAGCAACCAACTCATTGTAGTCTTGGGAGGTTTAAAGATGCTCACAAATGTTAGTTTATTTTAGTTGTTTTATGCTGTACCAATTGGATGTCTTCTAGCCAGTTCGATTGGCTTAAAATCTCAGGGGTTGCAGATTTAAGTAAAGTCATGCGAGAACTTTCTTATGTCTACTTTGTCATTTCCATGGCTCTAAGTTATTAAGTTATTTGTAAGTTATTTTGTTTAATACAGCCAATCTAAATATAGTTGCAGATAGAAGCGTTTAGCCTTTCTGTCGTCCTATAGATAGAACTAACTATTCTGTGTCTTCTGTTTTTGTTCTCAAGCTCCAAAGAAGCCTCGTGTTCGGTTCAGTAACATCATGGAAGTTCGTCAGCTTCCAGCGAACCATGCGTTGGAAGCAAAGTTATCTCGCATGTCCTATCCGACCATTAAGGACAATGGATCAATATTAAAGAGCGTTGGAAAGTTAACTGCTTGTCAAGTTGCAAAATTCAGCTTTTTCTTCTGCTTTGTGGTACGTTTATTTTTGATAGAATTAAAACAATAAGGTCTTTATCAGCGTTATTGGCGTAATTGTTTTTCCAAGACCGTTTTTATTCTGCTAAAATGGTTTATTGAAGCGCTGTGTTTTGGCTGATGGCACGGAAGCACTTTACAGCATTATGCCACATATATGCAGTTTTATATGGAGAACAAACCGTAAAATAAAGTTACAATTCCAGCTAACTCTACTGTGTACTAATAATAGCGTGCATATAACTGTTCAACTGCTTTTTTTCCGGAATGCAATGATTTCTTATGTGTTTCCTTAGATTGGGTAATCTTATTTACTCTCCTGAAGTTAGACTAATGCTAGTGCTACATGCGGTGGTAATATTTTGGAGTGTGACATTGATTAGTGCTTTCAGTGAGGTTGAAGATGTTAAAGGAACTTGAACAAAAGTTACCTGGATGAAACCTAGATTAAACCGTAGCGTGTATCACAGTATGAAAGTTATGATTGGGTAGAAATTGACTCATTTCCTTAAAATTTGTAGATCTGTCAAAAAGCTTAATAGCTGTAAAATGGCACAGTTCACATCAGCCACTCACATCTGCTGTACTCTGCAGATCCCTAGTGTGAATCTAAGCAAGATTAACTCTGCTTCCCCAATGATGTGCTGCGCCTCCATTAGCTTTGGCTCCATTGCAGAGTTGAAACCGGCTAGGGTGACATTCCTAATTCTCTTGGGGCCTTCTTTTGCACCAATTTTGAAGCCGATGGTAATGCTGCCTACAGACCCAGTTACAGCACTGACAAGGGAGTCAATATAGGAAAGTATCATCCGTGCTGCAAACGGCAAGGTCAAGGCAGTACTTAATTTGTTAAAGAATTGGTGCCGGAGCCCAAACTTTAGCTTGTGCAGTTTACTTTTCATCCTCTCTCTCTCTCTCTCTCTCATTGTTTTTCAGTTTTTCTCTTCCTTGTTCTTTACCCCTTTTGTTTTTTTTCTCTGAGGCTCTGGTTCAAAGTTTGTTGAAGAAAAGCAAATGTCGGTCCCCAAAAATCAGTGATGGTAGTTGTGGGCTTCACCTGCAACCCCCCACCTCCGATTAAACGCTGGTAACACAGTCTCTTGCCTCTAGGGCTCAAATTGAGTACCGGGGAATCACTGTGAGGGAGGCACCAATGGGATAAGTTCTGACCTCAGCATCCCATTTCTGCCCTTTTACAGAAGGAGAGCGGTCGGAACTTGCCACGTTCCAGCCCACCAGCTGCACAGGGTAGAAACTGGACTTTTCAAGGCAACAAAGAAAAACAGTTCACAGGACATGTATGCTTTTATGGTCCCCACCCCAATACACAAGAAATGTTTGCAAATTTGCTAGTTTTTAGGTTTCGCCTGCACAGCGTTTTCTCTATTGTTAAAAGGAGCTTATATCCCGCCCCCTTGCTTTCCTTGCTCTTCATTGGTTCCTGTGCTTGGCACTTATTTTCCTCTGTTTCTATTGGCTGTAGCATATTCTTCCTTGTGTGTTTGCTCTTCTCAGTTTCCCAAGGCCCAAGTTCTGTTTTAATCCACTTTTGAAGCAGAACTATTTTTTTAATGTTTTTTCTGCACAGCGCTTGTTTTAAAGGACTCACCGCGTAAAACTACGTGTTTTGATTGGAACCAAACAAAGCAATATTTCGTCTCGCTTGGTGGTGTAATTGCTGCCTGCGCCCGTGTAAACTGGAGACCGCACCTTTGCAGCCTTCTAATCATCCGGCCATTCCTCGAGCGTAGACAGAATTGCCCGTGGTGATTGCACGCCTCAGATGTGGCGACTTGCTATTCACTGTGTGATGCTTATTTCAGTGTTTCAGCACAGCCCTGGTGGAGGGGGTGTGCTCGACCTCCCTGCAGAATGCAGCTTATTTGTACAATTGTAGCTGCTGTTCTCGACCTCTCTCTGCACGGATTTATTTAATGTAGCGTCACACGGTGCTGTGAGGTAATTTAATAGCTGACTGCTTTGGGTGTGGATTCCTTAGGAAGGTGTTGGTTGCCAATAGTTAACGATCCCAGAAGAACAGGGTCAATTTATTGTCAGTTTTGCTTTTAGTAGTTAAAGGGAATAGTGCTCTATGACCTATGTGTCTCCGATCTGAAGTTGGGGTGACCCTTTCTTGTGGTGTGCAATGCTAAAAAGTTTTTCTCACAAACATGTTATTATGGTGGCTATTAAGATTACTACCTGGAGTTCGCAAAGGTCTGCTGTACTCCACATGGCTTTTCCTGTAAACAGTTGGACTTCTGCAGCCCTTTAAAAAACAAAATCACCTACGTGTTACACCGCTATTGATACTGCACGTATTCATTGTGTGCTATGTACACAATGACACTACATTTACCTAGAGGTGAGCGACCCCCATATGGTACCATGTCTAACTAAACATTGGGGAGAGGATGTGGTGTAATGACCAGAGATGCCGGTCTTGGAACTGGGGAACCCGGTTCAAGTTTCGGCGTCGGCTCCATATCCTATGATTCTGGGCAAATCATTTAATGTCCCAGTGCCTACCAAAAATGAAGGTGTCTTCTTGTAATGTAACTGGTGCTCGTGTAAAGCTCTATAGCGCCGATTCAACTCAAAGGTATTGGAGTACTTTACTTAAGCAGTTCCCATTTATTCCATCATTTTCCTTCCATCCCAATGAGGTGTGATGTGAAAGGGCTTTAAAAAATTCAGCATCTTTGCTTTCTCATAAGTCATTTCAGGAATCCGTGTTTGGAAGTTAGAGGGCCGTTTTTTTTTTTTTAGAGTGCCTATCACATGAACTTTATTTCTCGCTACTTCATATTCCAGCTCACAAAAGGGAGGTAATCTATTGAGAGCTGATTTTATGCTCTTGCTATACGGACTTGTGTTGGTGAATGAATAAATACTACACATGCTTTTTGTTGTGAATATTTTGGTTAGTATTAGGCCTCAGCCGTTTTTCTATCAGCTTTTTTGCATTGGCTGATCAGTCTATTTTTACATAATTTTTTCCTTTTGGCTTGAAATGTTGGGCTAATGTTCTGTCGACGTTCTTCTCTGCACCTTACCATTACCCCCGCATTTATTTACAGAAAACGCCTCTAATTGTTCTGTTGCTCATCCATTTGCACATTGTAGTCTGTCATTCTTCCTTTCACAATATGGTTTAGGTTTTGAGTGAAAAACAACATTTTGCAGACTTAAATTTTGTTTTCAGAAAGTTACTCAATATATTACTAAGCAATGTAAGCTTGCACACATCTGGGCTACTACTTCTGCAATGTGCACCTATGAACTGCTTGCTCCCTGCAATCAGTGGCACCCCGCAGGTTCTCACCCAGCTGTGATGCCCTCCAGTTGCCCACTCCTTCCTATGTATCCCATCAGGTTCAGTACACGCAAAAGGCCCCACTGTCAATCATCAAATGCCACTGCACTTGGCACTCATGTGCTCATAATCCCTATCCGCAAACAATCTTAATGGTGCCTCAGCACATGGAATCTCCCTATATTTGACCCCTCCTGCAGTTTGCTCCCTGTTTTGTTTATTCCTCGTTAGGTTTGTACTTTATTCTGCTCCTACAAAATCCTCCCTATGTATTGGTGCAGTACTGCTCACTAAATTTGGTGCAGTACTACTCACTAAATTAGCCCAAACTGCCTTTTTGCTTTGTTCGCCCTAAGTTGGCAGGGCATGCCCAGACATGTGTCCCTTGCTCACTTTGCCACTGGATTCAAGCTAGCCTGGATGATGAGCGGTACCAGGATGCTTGTTTCCGGTCCAGGGAAGACCTGGCTTGCCAGTTCGGGCTGGACCTGGGTCTGAACTGGGGTGGCGAACTGAGCTATAGAACGATGATGGATTCAACCCAGAACTGTGACTGGGGGTGAGTGTCTGAAAAGTTTCGGCGCTCCGTCCATCATCTCCTTGTATTTACAGTTGATGATATATGCATGACCTGTGTTTTGTTCCAGCTACATTCGCAACACGGTGGCAAAGGTCCATCCAACCTGTCAAGTGCCATCTGGATTTCCAAGGGTCAAATCTGTAAGTTGGGGTGTTCATTTAAGATACCACTTTGGACAATCCTTTTGGCGCCAACAACATTTAGTACAAGAACCCAAAGGTTCTGATTTAAATACTCTTTCCCTCTTGGAAAGTGGTTCAAATGGCTTTGTTTCTGTTACAATGTGCCCTTTAGGAAACTACTCGGTGCATTGGTTTTCTTTGTTTGCTCGTTCATATAGGAGATGTATCATTTCATCAGGTGAGTGTGTATACATTTTTATAGCGTGGATTAGAATGAATTAAACCCCTGTAAATGACGCTACTCACACAAACTGCTGGTGTAAATGTGAAAAAGTGAAGTTATAAGAAAGGATCCAGGCTCTCATCAGCACTCGCTTCACAATCATTCTTTTTTTCTAATCAGTGAACTTATACACACACACACACACCCACCCACCCACATCTATGCAAATTGTACAGAACCATTGTTGTCAACTGCCCAACTTATGTCCTGTGCATTCGCTTTGGCAAATCTGGAAGTTCTCAAGCAAGCAGCAAGGGCCCTGCGCCGTTAATGCTCTCTGTCGCCCTTTCTTACCCCCTCAGTGATGAGTGTGTGATCGGACTGGAGTTGGTGGTGGGTCACGAACACAAAGATGAGGGCAGAATATGGCTAGCCAGTTATATTTCTAGGCAGCGAGGTGTGCACACTTTTAATTTGCTCTTCATGTGTTGTGCCTTTGCAGAAAACCTAGTCCTGCACCTGTGCTGTCCAAGCCTGCCACTCCTCCGCTCATCCACAGGTGCCTGACTGCAGGCCTCAGACACAATTATCCAATCTGCATCAGCAAAATTGACTAAGCATGATGGTCTGCGTGACAGGCAGCCGTGCTGGCATCACTAACGTGATGATGCAGTGCCATCATGCCTAGACCAAGGTGGGCTAGCCTTTGAAGACATACTAGGCAGCCACTCTGAAGGACAGGTACTTTTATTTTTAATAATTATCGGGCCCACTACCAATGGAAGAAACATTTTACAGCCCCGGCCCTGTGAAAAAAGCACCCGTGCAGATCACGGGAAACCTCCGGCACAAATTAAGCACTGAGCCAAGGTACATTTTAATGATGAACCCTATTGTAAACACATCACCAGATTTTGGTTGTTCAAACATCATCATCAAAGCAGAATCCCAATGCTTCTCCTACGGCTTCACCTGACAGGGGTCTAAGAAGTTTAATGCAAATGGTTGCAGTGATTTTGCCTACAGCGGCTTGACTCTCCTCATGGCTAATGCCACCTGCCTGTTAGGCTGATACCTCCATGGTTAATGGGTACTGGTGAAATTTAAGGTTGTCAGTATGCCAGACCATATAAAGAAGCCACTCTCTCACCCAGCGAGCACGGCCTAGATGCTTCAAAACATATCTTGGAGTATAGCTTTACGTCTGCACACATAACTGCATGGTATATGGGCTAGCTGCCATGCTGCATCAACATGTATGAATTTGTTCCATTGGATTTTCGTGAGGTGTGCAGGCTACCTTCATGGACATACCCTTTAAGGGTGGGCAGCTGTTCAGTGGAAAGGCGGACTGGACATACCCTTTAAGGGTGGGCAGCTGTTCAGTGGGAAGGCGGACTCCTTCTTAGAATGTCTCAAAAATAGCAGGACTACTGCTCGCGTCCTAGTACTGGCTGTGTACAGCAATTTCACCAAGAGAATTAGACGTTCTGTGGTAATTTTAGGACTGGATATTCTCTAAAGTGGCTTGCCTATGTGACACAACAACAAAATTGTTCCTCTTGAGATTTTGTCACTAGGAAACAGGCAATCATGATGGACTGTTGGATGATCTGGCAGGGCTATGCCCTTATCCTCCTATCTTGCCATTCACCTCCCTATCCGCCCCTCAAACCACAGACCACCTCACCTTCCTTGAGGTTTTGCTTGCTGGCTCAGTCTTCGACTCTGGAGGCGCAAGTCCTTCCTTGCTGGTCACAGGGGTCATATAATGGTACCTCTGGAAGAGAGGGGCATAGGATTTTACTACCTTTATTTCTTGGTCCCCATGAAGGCTGAAGACCTTATCCTTTTAATCCTGCAGGCCAAATTCAAGATGCTGTCCCTGAGTCATGTCCTCTTGTTCTTGAACACTGGAGTTTGGCTTTTGTCCCTGGGCCTCCGGGTGCCTCTTTTAATTTCTCCCCACCCAAGGTGCTGTTTGAGGTTCACGGTGGTGCCCCACTCTTTTTATTTGTGGCCCTCCCATTTAGACTGGCGACAGCCCCTTGCTTGTTTACGAAGGTACTGGTGGTTGTGGCAGCTTTGCTGTGGAGTTCGGGAGTAAGAATGACTGGCTAGTGAAGCTGGAATCCATGTAGTCCAAGAACATCTCCAGCACATAATGATTCTTCTCAGAGACATTTCCATCAATGACCAGAAGGCTTACCTCACTCCCACAAAGATGCTGTCCTTATTTGGAGTGGTGCTCAACACATCATTTATGAAGGCCTTACTTCCTAGAGAACATAGGTATTTGGGGGTTGATTCCCATCTTAGTCTTTCAGCTCTTGCACCTGCTAGAACTCATGCCCTTGTGCATCCTGTTGGTGCCTCACGTCAGATGACCGATTATTGCCTTCTTGTGGTCCCAAAGATGCAGTGACCTATTGTGCGTTATTGTATCAAACGGGGAGAAATGAGAGGAGATGCCCTCAGTCCTCTCTCACTGGAGGGGACGAGTGGGAGTTGTACCCTAAAGTGCCAGAGGTGATGACTTTCTTCACAATGGGGTTTCCCTTCTTGGATTTGGTCGCCATGGTTTGGAACACAGTGCCCTTGATTTTTATCCTTTCAGTTCCCACCCAGTGTTTCCTGAGGGATGCTTTCAGATTTAGCTAGCTTCAGGGCCTACTGTACATTTTCACAAATCCCCCTTCCATTCCTAGAACTGCCGAATGTGCAGGAGTATTGGACACAGCTGATTCTAATGATTCTAGATCGGATGAGTAAAGTCTGCAATGCCGATCTGTTTACTCTCACCATTCGGCATTGGTTCTCCTCCAACGTAGAGCAGCTCTGATCTCGAAGCAGGATAATCTGATCCTCCAACCCAATTGCCTGGCACACCAGCTGCACACCTAGAGATTTAGCAGTGCCATCGAGAATCCTTTTGCCTTTCTGATGAGGCTGCATATCTCCTCATGATGGCCAGGAAGCCTGCCACCAAATTTATCTTTGAAGACTGCAGAAACAGGTTGTACAGTGGTGTTAGTAGGAAGGCACCATTTTTAGATCTCCCTTGTCTGTCTTGAGGTTTGCAGTGCCTTGCAAAGTAGTGTCTGACAGTAGCCACAACTAAAGGCTACCCAACAGCTCAGTGTCAGCATTTATGGGTTTTCCTGACCAATCTCCATGTTTAAATCCCCACTAGTGGCATTTTCTGAAGTGTTGCCTTTACTTGTTTCCTCCCGCTCTGTTTATTGTTCCTCAGAGGGATTTGAGTGTTGTTTTGACTTTCTTAATGGTATCTCTGGTCGAGCTGATACGAAGTTGCCCAGATCGACTTCGTACTCTTAAAAAGTACTGCTGGTGGTGATTATTTCTGCTCGCGGGGTCAGAATACTTTAGGTACTTTCGGTTCAATCATCCTTCACTTTTTCTACTCACGTAAATTGGTCTTTCACAAAAGTGGTTCCTGCATTTCATTCATACCAGTCTGTTTCCCTTCTGTCTTTCTTCCCTAATTTGCATTCAACGAGGGAGGAGGAACATCCTGCATACGGTAGAACTCAGACGTGCAGAGATCTATTATATCAACTGCATGTGATAGGACAGAGTTGATAACCATCTTTTTTTGGGTTTATCTAGTGCTAAAAAGGGCAAGGCAGTGACTTAGCACACTACTTCACATTGAGTTATCCTCTATAAATATCTACTCTGCCTTGGCCTGGAAAACCCCTGTGGAAGGCATTAGTGCTCATTCGACCAACGCCATGGCTTCTTCCAAGTTATTTTCTCGGAGGTGTTGCCGTTGCCAACATCTGGCTAGCAGCTACATGGCCATTCTTGTATACTTTTGCTAAGCACTACTATCTCCCTCACGACTTAGGCACTCAGTGATGGGTACTTTGTACAAACTGTGTTGCATGATTTCCTTGGTTATCTGCCACTACTCATTCCAGCCTCCCAGAGAGGCTACATCTTTGGGACTCATTCATACGGGACGGAATCTGTGGGAAGAGGTATCCATGAGAAGAAAATGTTAGTTACATTATTTCTGGCAAATACCTAATCTTCCTGTGGATTTTTAACCTCTCTTTCCCCTCCCCTGTAAGCTGGTGCAGTGGTTAATAAGATCCCAGGGTATGCAAACATATTTTGTGCTGTTTATGTTACTGTTATGGCTCTCTCTGTTCCCCTCCACATGCTTCAATGGGGATCGGAAAAAGTATCAGGAACTGACAGTGCACTGGTTGGTGCCTATATATTTTGGTGACTTCACATCCTGAGATGGGCTTGCAGCCGGAACTTCATGGTACCACTTTACAGCACTGAAAAGTCATTGCTAGGAAAAGCGTGTTTGGGCCAATCTGGAGCACGGAAGGAGCGTTGATAAGGTGAGGAATCTAGAGAAAAAAGTATGGTTACTAAAAATAAGTAACATTTTCTTAACTACCATAAAATGTGTAATATTAAAACTTACACACGGCACATAGAAACAACATAAGTGCAGTATGGAGTGCTTTATGGGGAAAAAGTTCTGAGTAATATTATTGTTATCATTACTACTAATAGGCTTAATTCTACATTACATTGTTAGATAATCATGAGATTTACTTAAATTAAGAGGGCTAGGGGTAAGGTTTTATGGACATGTTCTCTTAGCTAGCTCTAGACAAGAAATTGACTGTTTTTACACGTTTAATAATAAAAACTAGTTCTGGGATTGAACTGTACGCAACACTTGAAGTGTAGCCCTGATTAGCCTCAAGCCATTGCTTCAAGTGTGGGATGGGTGAAACTGATGCAGTTGAGTATCATCTACACTGATAAACTGACATGCACAATAAGTGTATTTATGCTCCCACTGGAATTTAATATACAAACTAAACAGCATGGGAGACGAAATGGGACCTTGAATTTCACTGAAAAATATTTTGCTCAAATTGATGTGGTCTTTGAAATTTCTGACCTGATCCTTTGAAAGCCGTCTCAGCCTTTGAAGAGGTTAATCAATATGTTAATTGGTAGAAGGCTCGATTCTATCAACCACTGCTGAGATATCCAGTAAGAGTAGGAAACCTGTACCTCAGTCATCAGCCATAGGTAGAAATCTACCAAGTATCTGACAGGAAAATGTCTTTGAGATTGGAAACCAGACTGATATAAGCCTTCTCAGTGACAACCTTTGTCAACTGGGCAACTGCACATTACTTTCCCACCGATCCTAAAGAGCAACATTTATGTAGATACTCACAGGCCCTGTGGGACATGACAGCCATAGTCATGCCAAACTTACTGGACCTTTTCACGGACCATAGGGCCAGTATAGTCGGGGACAGGCAGGCCATTCCTTATTAAGAGGGCCTCAATACTGATGGCTCAGTGGCCAGAGCCATAGGCTCATCAGTTACCTTATGGAGACATGTGTGCCTTTGATCAGTGGGATTTTCCATAGCGTAGTAGGATGTAGTTATGAATGTTCCTTTTGACATGATGCAGATCTTTGTAGACAAGGCTCGCCTTGGATTAAGTCGAGGTGGACAGGGCGACGGCCCGATCTTTGGATTTAAAGTCACCTACCTGGAGCTACTGACCGTTTTGGAAGTTTGTGGATTTGTAAGATGTTCTAATTTCTGCCAACATCAGCCCACACTGCCAGCCCAACCAAAAAAGCGCCTGCTTTGCTAGTAGACAGACAGGGGGAAGGGAAAAGATTTTCTTCCCACCTCCTTGAAAGCACCTTCAGCTTCCCCTTGAAGGAGCATGCACTGCCAAAAGGAGGACTGGTATCTTTATTTCTACACGCCGGGAAGGCCATAATATCGGCCAAAATGGGTTGTTCAAATTATAGAAAAGGGATGTTCCCTACCCTTCCAGTAGACCCTTCCTGATCACGAACCGGTCCACCCCCCATGTTCCTTCATTCTGAAGACCATCATCGAATCCTGAAGTAGGAGGAGACAGTCTTGCTTCAGAATGGAGCAGTGGTGTTGGATCCAGAGCAAGATATTGGGCAAAGATGCTTCTCTCAGTACTTTCTGGTCTCAAGAAAGATTGCAGTCTTTATCCAATCCTTGATGTTTGGGGCTTGGATGTGTTCCTGTGCAAGAAAAACTTCAAGAAGCTGTTTCGGGTCCGGTTGGTGTTGGAAGTGGAAGGCTAGGTTGTGTCTCTCAACTTGCACATACTGATCCTGCAGTTACACTGGCGGTAACTGAATTTCTTGTTAAAGTCCACTAACTACCAGTACAAAGTCCTCCCATTCAGACTAACATTTGCACCTCGAGTCTTTGCGAAGGTTATAGCAGTGGTTGGGGCGCATTTTAAAAGGGCAGGGATCTCAGTTTTCCAGTTCCTAGGCGACTGGCAACTGAAGGCAAGGATGAGGGTTCTACAGAGTGTCAATACAAAAGTTTTTGGGGTTCCTATGTAAGAAGCTGATGCCCAAATTGAACAACAGAGAATCTGTTGTCTGCAAGGCGCTGCAGGCAACTGATTCCCTGCTGTTCGATTTTGGTCTGTATCCCCAAATCTCATCTGGATCCCTCTAAACTTGATGTTCCTAGGGGCAGTACTGGAGACAGCATTGCTTTAAACCTTCCACTCTCTCTGGATATTTGGATTATGATTTTTCAAATTCACAAAGCTTTAAATGATTTATTTAATTATTAGTTACAGCTTCTTTTCAGGTGCAATAACTATGGAATATCTTTGCGCCAAGATACCTTGGTGACTAGCACTAAACAAATATCCTTTTCATTCAGACTTACTTAAAAAATCAGCAGTCTTCACCTAATTGTCATTTTAGAGTGGCATTTTAGATGTGTGCCTTAGATTCAAGGGTCATACTTAATAGTTGCATCTATTAGGTATCAGATAAGATAAAAGTGACAGTCTGTTAAGAAAATGTGTTCCTCCTTTCAGTTATTGTACCTCTTAACACATTAATGTTACAAGAAGCAGCTTTTTAGTCCGCCATATTGCCCGTTTCTTGCATAGGAACCCCAAAAGCCCTTTATTGAAACTCTATTTAACCCTCATAAAACGTAACCTTTAATTTAAATACTTAAGTACTATGAAAAAAAACAGCACTGCCTATGCCACAGCATACAAAATTATACAAGCATTTATCCACTACTCACCCTCAACTGCCCCCCCCCCACACACCCTTCCCCGCTGGAAAACCTCCCAAATTTGTAGTATTTCCATAGTAGATGTCCTAGATCCTTAACTCTGAAGAGAGAAAGATATAGTAAAGAGGGATATTCCTAAAAATGGGATTTCCCACCATGTTTTCAATTCAAGTTTCTTAAAGAAATAATAACTACTTTTACATACATCCATTAACCTCCTTAACAAGCATTGCGTAACCTTCTCTCACCCTCAGCCCCCACTTAAAACTCTGTGATTTTGTTAGCTAGTTTGGCAGTTTTAATAGTAGAAGTTTTCTTATAATGGACAACTTGAAGTCTTGAGGGAAACTGAAACACTTGCATTCGAGTCTCAAAAATATTTAACAAGGATTCCCCATCTCTCATTGACTGCTATCGCTTACTGTGCACCTGATCTGAAAAAGGGAAGCAGTCGATCCTGATACGGTTAGTTTGTGAATCTTTAGGCAGAATGAGCTCCATAGGTGAGGCTCTCATGAAATTAACCAAGGTCTTCCCGGGGGTTGCTCTATTGGGTTTGAGCCTGCAGGGCTCCCTCTGCACACACTAGAGTTTGAATGGTGGTCTTCTGACTGGACATCTTTTGGAAGATATCTGTTAGAGCAAAGTAATCATATTCTTTGATGTCTGTAGCTGCAGTCTCTGAGGCTTCTGAGATCCCAATAAACTATAGGTTGTTAATTTACTGCCTGTTCTCCATTATCTCCATCCTAGAAGCAAGTCATTTGTTTGCTGCTTCTACTCATTTAAAACCTGCTGTCAAGGTTTTACTAATGATCTCAAACATCTTTACCAAAGGTTGAGTTTGTTGACCTAACACTAGGGTTAACTAACATTAGGATTTTGCTGTAGAGCTTTGCAGTCCATCATGATTGCTCTTCGTTGCTTCCATAGGTCCTAAATATAGTCTTCATGTCCCTCAGCGTCTGACTTAGAACTAGAACAGTAATGCTCATAAAAATTTGCAAGATACCCTTTGAACCAGAGCTGAAGCTACGATCCTCTAGAGGATGATTGTCTATTGATTGTACAATGGTAGAGCCTTTGTTGCTGTTTACTATCTCCAGAACCATCTTTCACCACTAATGGAAGGCTTAAAGTTTGTGCAGTGTTTCAATCAGTTAGCTTCCACATGACTATTTAATTCATCTTATAAATTGCTCCTACGTCTGCTTCTAACAACTCCAAAAAAAATCATTTGTTACTGCAATTTCACTCCTCTTCTTGGTCGTGATCCTCTGACAGACTTCGTACATTTCCACCTGTCACTAAGGAATCCTGAACAGCATGTTGGCTTTATTGCAATTTTGCAAGTTTGAGTTCTTTGAGCTCGCACTGATATTAGGTTGAACTACTTGCTCTAGAACGGCATCCAATAGAAGATTTGGTTGCTCTTACAAATATTTTAAGTCTCTGAAGATGCATCAGTGAGGGAAGGGGTGGCACTGCCATTTCCAACAGGATCCAGGAGTGTTACATTCCCATTAGCCATACCATGAGTTAAAAATGGAGCAAAATTGTTACACTGGCCAATCAGTAGTCCTTCGCCTGTACAGCCATTGCCCGCTATGGAGAAACCTGCCCATAGTAAATAGAAAGCTGCTTAACAGTTTTACACTATGTTTCCAGGATAAAAGACTAATGTGCCTCCCTTTTATGTAAATGAACCTTGAGCAGGAGGAATCTTGAACACTTCACTTTTCCCCGTTCTACCCATACAATCATAATTTGTTGAAGCCAGGACTAATGATGCAGCTTTCGTTTCAAAGATTAAATCACTTGCAACTCTTTCAATACCCATCTCCTTTCAGTGAAATTGAGGACTACTGAAAAGGCCATGGAAACTGTGTGAGACCCCCTGAGCCTCCAGTAATACAACATTGATTATCCATGGATCTCATTTAATATTAAATTAAAGTCTGGTCATGGAAGGTGCAACTATATCCTACTGTCTCTGCTTCAGTGTGCAACATTGGATTTGTTGCAAGCGTGGAACAGGTGAAATGAGACACCCCTTCCCAACCACCACACACATGAAACATTAAACATATCTTTGCCTAATGAGCTTCAAAGCCAGGGGAGTTTCCATCCCCAGATCTGAGAAGCTCCAGTCCCCTTTGGGATTAGCCAGCAACTAGCACATGCATCCAGGAGTGCAATAAACCATGCTTGCCCCTGGCAGAGAAGAAATAATATCAAATGGCCAAACGTTTCATGATAAATAAACAACATGCACAGTAATCTAACAGCCAGTCTGTGCTTAAAATAATGTCATGCAGCAAAAATGACCCAAACACAGAGAACCTTAACAAAAGGTGAAGTAGAAACTAAATATCCCATGGCCAAGTAAAACAAAACCTAATAAATTCAGTATACAGAGTCTGCCTATCAAACTGTGGACTCTTTTCCAGTCCCTTGGTGGAACTGGTGCTGGTGGTAGTTTACTAAACTCCAAGCTCTCTTTCCCAGAAAAAAACACCACCTCTTCCCTAGGAACCTCAACTGTGCAATCGAAACTCTGGTTGAAAAAAGGCATCAGTGGGCTCTGCTGTTGCCTGGTAACCCTTATATTTGTGTCAGTAGAATTGCTAACTTGCACAGGGTCCTGGTGCCCATCTATTTGATTCTATCTCTCCATTCCTTAGCGCTAAGCATTGCAGACTCTGCATCCTTACCACGTCCATGTTTGCTGGCCCCAAAACCTAAAACGAGTTCTTGCAATCTCTTACTGTGGGGTGGTGAAAGGGAACTCGAATAAAGAAGCAATGGAGAGCTGAATGCTGATCCTCAACTGTGTTTTCCGCTCAGGATTGTGTTCTTTCCCCACTCTTCCCCTTTACACGCGGCAGACTGCTGCCCATGTGCATGGTTAATGTGTTTGTTGGACTGCAGAACTTGCAATGGATTTGTGGCCCCACTTGCGTACATGAGTTTTTGCTGCATTCAGGTCACCAAGTTGCTGGAAGCTGCCCATGTATGCGCAAGATTCCTCTAGTGCGGCAAGTAGAGCAAGATGGTCTATGTGATCAGGCAGTCCCCACTTTCTCTCCATACTGGTATGTCCAGTTTCTTAGTAAGCATGGCGCCTGATGTTTGACTAGAGTTAGTGGTCTCTGATAATCTAGCTTAGAATATCACTATGTGCTCATTTTACTTGCCATTCCCTCCTCCTTCCTGATGTCTGCTTGTTTGATCACCTTTATATTACCTTGTTACCTGAGCACGTCCAGTACCTCCCATATCGTTCCTGACTTTTAATAAAATGTGACTGTTTTTGATCTCATTTCATTTGCTGTGTTGGCAAAAAAATAGCACACATTGAGCAGAATCACGAATGCCAATCTCCTCTTCCATGGATGGATCGGTGATGAGCGTTAGGTTTTTCATACACCTAGTTCCTGGCTGTGCTGTGATATCAGAGTCAATCTGGGAGACGGATGGATCAATCAATCAATCAATCAGGGAATTGTAAGCGCGCTACTCACCCGTGAGGGTCTCAAGGTGCTGAGGGTGGGGGGGTACGCAGATCTGTTTAGCCGAAGAGCCAGGTCTTGAGGGTCTGCCTGAAGGTGTTCAGGGAAGGGGCGCGTCTGATGACTGCCGGTAGCTCGTTCCAGGTCTTGGCTGCAATGTGAGAGAAGGATCTTCCGCCTGCTCTGGCTCTGTGGATGCACAGGGTTTCGGCCAGTGCGAGGTTGGAAGATCGGAGGTTTCTTTTGGGTACGTGGAAGTTGATTGTCGTTGAGGTATTTGGGTCCGTTGTTGTGTAGGCATTTGTAGGCGTGAGTGAGTATTTTGAAAGTGACTCTTTTCTCCACGGGGAGCCAGTGGAGACTTCGTAGGTGTTGGCTGATGTGTTCGTGTCTGGGGATGCCGAGGATGAGTCTGGCGGCGGTGTTCTGTACTGTCTGGAGTTTGCGGAGTAGGGACTTGTTGATGCCGGCGTAGAGTGCGTTTCCATAGTCCAGTCTGCTGGTGATGAGTGCGTGGGTGACTGTCTTCCTTGACTCAGGGGGGATCCACTTGAAGGTCTTGCGGAGGATGCGGAGGGTGTTGAAGCAGCTGGAGGTGACGGCGTTGACCTGTCGGTTCATGGTGAGTGATGAGTCGAGTACGATGCCGAGGTTCTTGGCGTGGTCTGAGGGGGTAGGTGGGCTTCCGAGGGCGGTCGGCCACCAGGTGCTGTCCCGTGCAGAAGGGGTGGTACCGATGGATGGGTCTAGGGAAACGGAGGTGGGGTTTGGAAGAGTATTGGGGCACCATAAGGTTTGCTGAGAATTGGGGAAGAGGAAGTGGCACCCTGATCTGGAGGCTCCATCTCCTCCCTCCCTAATCTCATTTGGCTCTGCCACCTGGTTTAAACCTCCAGTTTGTGCAGAAAGCATTTGGCGCAAAAGGTAGCAGCTAAGTGCAGTCTCCCTGTGAGTGGCCGGCCACAAGCCTCAATAAAATGTAGTAATAAATGGTCAAGGGACTTTGAAGCTCCTTCTACCCTATTCCTTCATCTGCCTTTGATGGTCAAGTTTCCTTTGTCTTTTTAGAGACAAATGTCTGGCAGAAGCCAGGAACCAATGAGAAGGTAAATGTCAATCAAGTAAATCATTATAAAGAGGGCCACAGAATATATCCATGGAAGCGTAAATTGTTCATTGTCCAAAGCCCCTCACTGTCATCTATTGGACTCTGTTTGTTGTCCTTACTATTCTGCCATCTGCTATTTGCTCCCGTTTTGCATCCTCTCAGCTTGCATTGACCTTTGGCCTTGAGGCATTTCCACAATGGTCTCGTTTTGTTTTGTGCTCATTTTGTACCTGTTCATGCTTTATGCTCCCTCTGAGTCCTGGCCTTTTCAAAGCCCCTAAGTGCTAAGTGGCCCCTTTAATTGATCCCATTGTTGATCCCTTATTTTTAGGTCTCGCCTAGCGACGCAGCGCATGCGCTGCTCGCCTTGGCGAGATCTATTGTCGTCGGTTTTTCTGCGGAAGGGGGACAGGAGATGTGCACGCGTAGGGATAGGAAATGTGCACGCGTGCACATCTCCTGTCCCTCCCTGTCTCCTGCTCGCTGTGCCTGCGCACACAGAAAATGTGCACGCGGAGACAGATCGCACGCCGCAGCCTTCACCCGGGCCCCGCCCCTCCGCTTGACTTTATTTTCTTTAATGAAAGTGCTTGAAAGGCAGAACGGGGAGACCTGAGGAGGAAACACGTTGCTACTGACAGCCGCTGTGCTGCGAGTGCCACCCCGAGCCTGGACATGCAACTCATTCATCCCTCAGGTGCCCACAACAAGAGGACTTTTCTGCCAGCGCACACTGTGTATTAGGAAAGCGCCGCGCAGCGCTCTCGAAGATTTTCAAGTCAACTTCCTGCGAGCTGCACTGAACTTTTATTTTTATCCTTTTATTTTTGACTTCTTTTTTACTTTCTCTGAGGGAGGACGGTGGCATTTGATGTTATTTAAAATACTTTTGAATAAGGAGGAACGGGCCTGACCCCGGTTCTGCGGTTGTCATGGAATTTTTAAGAACATACCTTATGCTCTCTTTACTCTGCAGTTCGATGCTCACACCTGTAAGTACAACCAAACGTTTACAGTAATGTTTTTCTGCACCTGAAGCTTGGACATGTTAAGATAGCGCCTAATAATAGCAGGCAAGGTAACTGCGGTCCATGGAGATAGGGTGATATATTCCGCGGATCACATCCTTCGCTCTCATGAGGAAGACGTTGTCAGAACTCAGGTCTCCAGGATTTACAACCAGTGGATGATCCACTGCAAAGACTTCCTGAGGTGGGGGTCGACAGGCTGTCAGGACTGATTGATGCACGATCTTAAGTCTGAGGTGAAGGGGGAGTGAGGTCGGGCGCTCATTTACGGGAAGGAATCTGGGCTTCATGTCACATGCCTTCTAGGGGTGGGGTAACCAGCTTGCTTTATCTTATATTATTATTTTGTGTAGTATTATATAGCAGGAACTTGGCCCACTGACATCAGAGCGCTTTACAAGTGCATTTTTTTTCTTTTCCGTTTTTAGGCAGATGGAGATTAAGTGATTGGCACAGTATCACAGGATGTTGAGCAGGCGCCAGGATTCGTACCTGGTTCCCCACTTCCAAAGTTATCAGCTATACCATTAGGCAACGTCTGCATTTTAGGAGCACTTGCCCGGTTTTCCTTTACTTGAATCGCTTTTAGAGGCCATCAATTGAAAGTGCCTGTACAGGGAAAGTCAGGCACTGGAAGATGGCGAACCCAGTGTCGTGAAGTTACCTGGCAGCAGTGGTCTTTGAATATATTATGCCATGTTTCCCTCACACCTAAGTAAAAATTGTTTATCACTTTGCCACCTCCTCACACCACTCCATCAGAAACAAGCATTTGCAATGCAATAGATCTCGCATTTATGCGAGTTTGAGCTATTGGCATTGTAAATGACAATTACTTTTATTTATGTTTTTGTTTTTAAAATGTAAATAAAAGGCCTTGTCATTTACAATGCCAATAGCTCTAAATCTCGCAATCGCGAGACCTATTGCATTGCAAATGCTTGTTAATCGTTGATTTAGTGTTCTTCTCTTGATGGAGCCCATATCCAATTTGATGGTGCCTATGCAGGGGTGCTTCTTTTAACAAGAGGATTCAATTGTATAATTTCAAAGATTTCCTATATTTCCCCCTAAAAGGATAACTTTGTAATAATGTTTAAAATGTAACTATGTGCTGTACTTTTATTTGCAATAGTGATTAGTTTGTCGTGTACATATTCTGATGGAATAGAATGTTAATTTTGAACTGTCTTTTCACTACCTCTGTTTTCAGTGGTTTTTGGCAAATTATTCTTATCAAGAAGCACTTTCGGAGACACAAGTTGCAATAGTGAATATCTTATCTTCAACCTCTGGTGAGATTTACTTTATGATAATAACTTCAGTGCAATTACTGGTTTGTCAGCTTAACCATCTAGTGAATTATGTATTCTCAGTGTTTTAACACAGCGGTTGATATTGTATATTTCTCCCTGTTAGAAAATAAGTTCACTTAAATGCATGGCTCATGGGGGAATGTCTTTTCTGATGCCTGTCCGTTAACTCCTGAAATTAAAACACAAACATAGCAATAGTTGTAAAAAAATAATAATCATGAAAATATATATATATATATATATTATCTACTGGCGGTCGCCAGTAGATAGTTATAGTTAGGACCTATTTTCCATAGGAAATCCGCAACTTTCCATTTGAAATAACTTTGGCGCCGGTTGACGAATCTTCACGAAATTTTCCAACTTGTTGGGGCGCTCCGGTCCGCTCCTATCCTGAAAGTCTCGGGGTGATTCGTCAAGCGGGGGCCGAGAAAAAAGGGGGGTCCCAAAACGTGTTTTCCCCATTCATTTTTCCATAGGAACCGTTCATCGCGGCTACAGCCCGAACTGCTGAACGGAATTACACCAAATTTGGCAAATAGGTAGCCCTTGGTTCAGTGCCTTTTGCTTAAATGGTGTAAATCCGTTCAGTAGTTCCTGAGAAAATCAAAAGTAAAGTCACATATATATCTATGGCCGAGTAGGGTCCGCGTACCCTCCCGATCACGAGCTGCATGCTAATTGGCTGTCAAGTGGCTGTCAACACTCCAAATCAGGAAGTGTTGGCAGCCATTTTGTCCCTCGGTAGAACCGAGGCACAGAAACAAGTGCGCAAAACGCACAAAGGGGGCAGGGTAGAAACACCCTGACCCCCTAGGTCTGCTCAGGGGGTCCCACAAGGACCCCCTGGGCAGAAAAAAGCATATATTTTTTTTTTAAATCGGCGGGATGCGCTTAGGGTGCGCGGATCCCAACGATTAAAAAAAAAAAAAAAAAAAAAATCGTAGCGCGGTCTCCCGCGCTTCGATACTAATTTGCCCCCGGGTGGCCCAAGTCCCGGGGGCATGCGGGGGGTTGGTTTAGATTTTATGGGGGGCCTCTAAGGCCCCCCAAGCCCCGGGGACCGCCACCAACCCGGGGCTTTGAATTTTAAATTGTGCGGGAGGGCACTGGGCCCTCCCGCAGCCTCGGAGACCGCCACCCCGGGGCTTCTTTTTAAAAATTTAAATTACCTGTGTGGGGGCTCGAGCCCCCACACGCCCGAGACCGCCACCTCCCGGGGCACTAATTAAACAAATGTAGGGGTCCGTTTCGGACCCGAAGCCCAGGGACCACCACCTCCCGGGGCTTTGTAGATGTGGGAGGGCCCCCTCCTGGAGCCTGTGCTGGCCCTGGGGACCACCACCCCCAGGGCCGGCTCCTGCAGTGTCCCGGGTGCCTACCCCCGGGACACTGTAGTTTGCTATGGCAGGGCGGGAGCCTCGCGGCTCCCGTCCTGTCATAGCAAACTGCTTTGGATTTTGGAAGAGAGCAGGAAACCTGCTCTCTCTTCCAAAATTCAAAGCAAGTTGCTTTCACATGGGGAGCTGCATCTTAGCAGCTCCCCATGTGGAAAGCAATGCCGGCTCCCGCAGGACGCGGGGAGCCGGGCGGGACCGTGGGGAGTTGGGGTCCCCCATGGTCCCCAAAGGATAGGGCCAGCCCCAGGGGATGGGGTCCCGGGGCAAGTAGTGGCCCGGGAGGGGGCCACGCGGCCCCCTCCCCAAATTATGCAACAAAAAAAGGCCGGCCCCGGGGATGGGGTCCCCGGGGCCTAAGGAGGCCTGAGGAGGGGGCAACGCAACCCCCTCCATGAAAATAAAAATAAAAAAAATGTGCCAATGACCCGGGGGATGGGGTCCCCGGGCCGAAATTGGCCACAGGAGGGGGGCCCACGCAGTCCCCTTCCCGTTCCATTTTTGGAAAAAAAAATAAAAGGGGGTCAGGCCCTGGGGGATGGGGTTCCCAGGGCCCAAAATAATTAAAAAGAAGGGGGGCCACACAGCCCCCTTTTAAAAAAAAAATAATAATAAAAAAAAAATCCGGCATCGCGCCGAGGCCACGCCCCTCCTTGCAGCACTCTGCAAACGCGCCCCTGGCGCGTTTGCAGAGAGGGGAACAATTCCCCTTGAATACTGGTGGTCCCTGGGAGCCAACTAGCCCACCAGGAACCTCCAGTATGCGCCAGAGGCTGCGTTGCAGAGAGGTGTACAGAGGCCACGCACCTTTTACACCTCTCTGCAACGCAGCTCTGTGGCGCTTTTTGGAGGTACATGGTGGGCTAGTTGGACTCCAGGGACCCTCAGGATTCAAGGGGACTTAATCCCCCAACTTAAAACGCGCCACGGGGCGCGTTTGCACAGTGGTGAAGGGAGGGGGCGGGGCTTCAGGTGACATGTGTGCCAGGATCCACCACTGAGTAAGAAAAAGTAACGATAACACTACTTACCTGCTAAGTGAATTTCCTCCCATAGGATAACATTGGTGATTCTATGTGAAAAAGTTTCTAAGTGTCAACTTTTAAAATACAATAATATTCCTTAAAAATCACTACTGTAACCAAAACGCTTTTACTCAACTGTTTACAGGAGATGTCCCAGGACTGAATCTAGGATCCAGTCCTGTGGTTAGAAAAGTAATCCATAAAGTAACTAATTGCATTTAACTAGAAATTCACATTGAGCTCAATGTTGCATTGTGTTTGAAATTGTGTTGCCCATTGCAACAACTGTACTTAAAAGTCTATTGCCTATTTGCAAAGTATTTAAACTAAAGTAATTCATTCTGAGAAAGTATATTTTGTAATGTAATGTATAATGTAATTACAATGTAATTTAAAAAATAAAATATCTAAAAATAAATAGTTTAAAAAATGTAGTAAATCAGTATCAAAAAAATAAATATAACAATTAATACATTTAAAAATTGTCATTTACAAAACCTTTGAAATTCACTGAAAAAAACCATAGGTTTCAGACATGTTATAGCTAGGAATTAGCATTTAAAAAACCTTTGAAATTAACTGAAAAAACCATAGGTTTCAGGCACGTTATAGTTAGAAATTAGCATTTAAAAACCTTACAAATTCACTGAAAAACCATAGGTTTTAGGGACAGTTCTAGTTAGTTGGACATTGCACTCGTACAAAACCCGTGAAATTCCCCGTTATAGTTAGTTCAGCTAACTATAACTTCGCTTCCGCAATGCACTGCTGATGACGTCACATATTACATCACTCATGACATGGTCAGTGACATCTCAAATGACATCACTGATGACATCACTGATGACATCATCCACGTGATAATCTGATGCACCTCCTCAAACCCTAATATAACCTTTGATACACCCACTCTAAATTACAGACTGCCATTCGCAAAACCATAGACACTCCAACACCAATAACTACATACCCACTCACTGATTCTTAGGTCTACACACACACATCCACTCACTCACCCGTACAGTCACTCATACTTACGGTCACTCAGTACAGGACTATCCTATGCACTCATACTCCTATATAGACACTCAAACACCGCCACTCATCCATAGAGGTACTCACACACCTAGTCAGTCATGCAAATAATTAAACACACTGCCATTTACTCACCTATACAGTTATATACACACCAGCTCACTTACTCATACACATACTAGCACATTCTTACGCTCTTATACAATCACTGATACAAGCACACACTCATCCATACAGTCACTCTCACAATCACACACTCTCGCTTATAGCTATTTATATACTCCAACACACATATATACTGCCTTTCACATATGTAGTTACTCACACATGTACCACTGGGACATACATTCACTCACTAACACACTCTTACACACACTTACCCACCCATACAGTCTATCACAGATGCACTCTTGAAACCATCCACCCAGTGAATCACCCACTCACACATCTATGTACAGAGTCGCACACACCCCACCCACACAAACACTCAGGCACCCATACAGATACTCAGACAACCAATCAATAACTCATATAGACACTCATGTAGCTATTCACAAACCCATGCAGCCACTTACACAGCAACAGACAGACGGATACAGACATTCACCCAGTTTAGTCACTAACCCATGCATTCAGTAAGATACGTTTAATCACTCACTTATAGAGTTAGTCACGCACCTACTAAATCATCCATACAGACACTTATACACCCACTCATTCTTCAATACGCCTTTCCCTATATATATTAAACATATTTAAACTTTACAGAAACACAGTCACTGGATGATGTCATCAGTGATGTCATTTAAGAATGTCATCAGTGATGTCATCAGTGATGTCACTGACCATGTCATGAGTGATGTAATATGTGACGTCATCAGCAGTGCATTGCGGGGCGCGAGTTATAGTTAGCTGAACTAACTATAACGGGGAAATTTCACGGGTTTTGTACGAGTGCAATGTCCAAATAACTATAACTGTCCCTAAAACCTATGGTTTTTTCAGTGAATATATATATGTGTATATTGGGTTATGTGATCTCCTATTTGCCGTTATTTACTACACAACTACCTCATCTCTCCTTCGTCCACCACATCTCTGAGTATCAGGAAAAGCTTCAAGAACTTTTTCCAAAGATGGCCTGTGAAATCGTATTTGTGGATGAATAGGGCAGCGTAAAATCAAAACCAATTTCCCCCCATTTCCCAAGGTCTGGAAAGAAACCTTTATTCAAGGTTTATTCCTCCTAAATTATTTTGTGATTTCAAGGGCCCGAGACTTGACACAGCTCCCCCACACATAGAAATCTCACAAGATACATCTACTCCAACAAGATAGTTGTGATCCAAGCTTATGACCGAAGCCTCTTAGCTTTGAAAGGATTTTTTATAAATTCAGAAGAACCAAACTAGCGAATGGCTATTTGATTCCTACTCAGACCCGATGTATAGAACAGAAAGATGGGCTGTGGGTGAGGTTAGTCGATTACAATAAAATACAGTTGTCAGTTTCCCAAACATGCAGCCCCTCCCATGTAAATCCTTGTGTTTGCTTTTCTAAAATAATATGACAAAATTATTGTGACTCACGTTCACTTTTTTTGCCCGTCGCTACTAAAGTCTTTTGTCATTACTTTCAAACAAGTGTATGAGAAAGAGTCTGACAATTTTGCCTTTAATATGAAAGTAGCAAAAGTAACAATGGAACTTTGTCTCACAGCCTCTATTTTTTTTTTAATTTGTTTTTATTGTATTTTATACATTTTACATAACATCTGATATATCTGCAAGTCTGCATACATAGTATAATAAAACTACACACCACGGAGAAGACACATCACAGCCAGTTACATTTTTTTTTCTAGTCCGGTGTGCGTTCAGCTGGCATAAAGTCTTGCCAGTCAGAGTTTAATTTGTAACCAACATAATAGTAACATTACATAACGTACATCTAACCCCCTTGTATTCTCTGTATTGTATTTGTACATCACCGCTAATATCATACTTGATGTTATTTCATGTCTTCGAGTTGCCCCAGCCGCCCAGCCTTGCTTGTGTATTATGCAATTTTGAATTCATGTGCCTGTCACTGTCTGGGTTCCTTGTCAACATGTTTTCTCTGGGTTCTAAGTATGTGCTGGTTTTCCTGTTGTGTGTTCCCAATTGCTCTCAGGTGTGTCCACTAGCGCCCCCAAGGGCCTCTGCCAGGCCGTGCGGAAGTCTGATAAGATTGTGTCCCATGCTGCCGCCAAAGGTTGCTTCCTTAGTCCCATCGCGTCCTCGCGGCGGAGCGCTATGCCTTCCGCCTGCGCCCAGCATAATAGTGATTGGTACCAGGCCTTTGCCACTGGGAGAACAGGGGACTTCCAGCGACGTGTGAGTAAACGCTTAGCCACTATCAGGCCTAGATCTATGTACCAAGACGTCACTTTGTACTTCTTGGGTCTCTGGTATAGTCCCAGTATGCATGTCTCCCAGGTCCATTCTAAAGCACTTGGATAGGCACTTAGTAACCTTTCCCCAATATGTTTGAATAGCTGTGCAGGACCATAGCATGTGTAGCAGGTCTGCCCCTGCCTCACTGCATCTCGCACACTTGGCATCTGCATGAGCAAAATATTTATTTATTTTTGCCGGCATCAGATAGGCTCTATGTATTATATAGTATTGGATAAGTCGAAACCCGGCATTCCGGGGAATCCGTGTGGGGCTTTCAAGTATTTGTGCCCACTCCCGGTCCGTGGCGGGTCTCTGTAGGTCTGTGTCCCAGTGAGCGCGCAAGGAGAGCAGCTGCGGTGTCGTGTGGGCTCTGAGGGATTCTGCGAACCATCTAGTGAGATGGCGGCCTGTGCCCAGTTCATGCAAATACTGTATGGTTAAATGAGTGGCCGGTTCCTGTATCATATTCCCCCATGACATGCTCAGTGTACGCGTTACTGCGGCGTGAAGCAGGAACTGGCCTTGCGGTAAGTCCAAGCTAGCAGCTAGGTCTACAAATGGGATGAGCTGGCCATCGCTATATAAATCACCTAGTGTTAATATACCCGTCTCCTCCCAGTGTATTAGTTCTGCATTAGATACTGCTTGATGTCTCCTGGGTGTGCCCAGTATAGGGAGAGATGGTGCATATGGTGGTACTAGATGCGTCATGCAAAGGCAGCGGCGGTAGCATTGGTACGCCACTCGAACCAATAGCTGTGTGGACGTGTTTCTCTTTCTATGGGGGTGAAACAGCGTCACTATCTGGGGTTGAGTGAGCCCGGGTGTCTGTGTTGCTGTGTCATCAAGATGACGCGCACTCAACCAGCGTGCCACCCATTGAAGCTGCGCTGGTAGATAGTATTGTTCCATGCTAGGCAGTGGAAGGCCTCCCTGAGCGGACGATGGGTACATTTTAGCCATCGCTACTCTGTTTCGCGACCCATGCCAAATGAACTGCTGCATGTCTGACTCCAGGTCTTTAAACAGTGGCTGCCTGACATGGAGTGGTAGATTCGTGAAGTGATATAATAAGCGCGGAAGGACCACCATTTTCAACAACGCAATCCTACCCATGACCGCCAGAGGCAGGGTGTTCCAGAAGGCCATTTGTGCCTGCACTGCTGTGATGGCGTGCCCCAGGTTACCCTCCAACAAGTCCTGCGGGTCTCGATATATGTGGATCCCGAGGTATCGGAACGCTGCTAACTGCCAGTGCACCGGCTTGCCGCCGATGGTTAGCTGCGGATCTGGGGTAGATTCCGCAAAGGGGTACAAACATGACTTGTCCCAGTTTACTTTCAGTCCTGACACTGAGGCGAATTTTGACAGTGTAGTCTCGACCGACACACACGGCCGCACAACATCCCTGAGGTATATCAATAGGTCGTCTGCATACAGCGAGACCGCATGCATGCCATCTCCCAACGGGATTCCCCATTCGTCTTGGGTACCGCGTAGTGCCTCTGCCAATGGCTCCACAACCAGTGCGAACAGCAGTGGAGAGAGTGGGCATCCCTGCCTCGTGCCGCGCTCGATAGGGATCTGATCCGATAGATAATGACCCGTCTTAATTCTGGCTACCGGGCGCATGTACAATAGTTTAACAAGGCCCAGGAACACGTTTCCTAAGTCGTATTTTTGCAACACTGCGAATAGGAACCCCCATTCCAGGGTGTCAAACGCCTTCTCCAAGTCTAAAACTAGGCACCCAGCATGTGCCCAGCTGTCCTTAAAGTAATGTGCCACTCGGAAGAACCGGTGCAGGTTTAGTGACGTGCTGCGGGCTGGCACGAAACCGCTCTGATCCGTGTGTACTAGCTGCGGCACCAATGGGGCCAGTCTAGTCGCTAAGATTTTAGCTAATACTTTATAATCTGTGTTGAGCAGTGCTAGTGGACGATATGACCTTATCAGCTCTGCATCTCTGTTAGGTTTGGGTAGGGACACCAGTAGGGATTCGCGAAGTATTCCCAGCAGTGTTCCCGTTTCCTGTGCGTTCTGGTACATTGCGAGGAGCCGCGGCGCCAGAATTTGTTGGTATGTTTTGTAGTATTCGGCCGGGTAGCCCTCCGGCCCAGGTGTTTTGCCCGTGGCCAGCGACCGCATCGCATCTTGGACCTCCTGCAGTGTAATCGCCTCATTCAGCTCGTCCCCTTGCGTCGCTGTGGTTTGGCGTAGGGCCAAGGGAGCAAGAAAGGAGTCTATATCTGCCGATGTCGCGCGGTTCGACGACTGATACATACTGGTGTAGTATGCAATGAACGCACCGTGGATATCTTGTTGCGTGGTGAGCACCTGCCCAGACGCTGACCGAAGTCGCAGCACCGGCCTCCGCGTGTATTCCTGCTGAATAAAGCGCGCTAGCAATATACCTGCCCTGTCCGCCGCCGCGTGGGTGCGTGCGGCGTGTGACGCGTAGTTCAAGCAAAGCAGTCGCTCTAATACTTCGGCATGTTGTTGATGCCGTGCTTCTATATCCGGCTGTACAAAGTTGCCCTGCGCCAATTCTGCCTCAAGCCGGGTCAGGTCGTCTTCAATATGTTTCACTTCGCTATCTAGTTGTCTTCTGATACACCAGGTCAACCCCATGCATTGTCCCCTGATTACTGCCTTGCCTGCATCCCACAGAACGCCCGTGTCCGTAACCGACTCCTCATATTTTTCAAAATATGTTTCTATCGCTGCGTCTATTGCTGCTCTGTACGGGTGGTCCTCTAGTGCCAGAGGTTGAAGCCGCCAGATATGGCTGATGGGATCCTCAACCTCTCCCTGAAATGACATAATATGTGGGTTGTGGTCTGAATGTGTTTTGCCAAAATAATCCGCACTGAGGCATTTCGTTAATAGTGGCATGCTTGCAACAAAGCGATCAATACGGACATGCAGGCCATGTGGGTGTGAATAGTAGGAGTATAGGCGTGCCTGTGGATTGAGGGCTCTCCACACATCTACCAAATCCCAGCAGCGCAGCCACTCGCCCAAATGTCTAGCGTTGGATGTTGCTACAGTTTGCTGTAGTGGTGGGAACGATCTGTCTAGTGTTGTATCTAGGACCGAGTTGAAATCGCCCCCCCAGTAACCAGTAAACTTCACTCCAGCGCGAGAGGACTGTCAGCGTGCGCCAAAGTGTGCCCTGCTCCGTGTTGGGGGCGTATATGGAGCCTAACACAACGTGCTGTCCATTAAGGCGGCCTTTTGTGAGTACATATCTGCCGTGTGTGTCTATTTCGACCTCTTCCGATTCAAACTGGGTACCCGGTCGAATCCATATTAGTGCCCCCCTAGCGTAGGCCGAATATCCCGTGGCTAGTATTTCGCCTTTCCATCTCTGTTGCAATCTGCGGATTTCTGGCTGTGAGATGTGCGTTTCTTGTAGGAAGGCTACCTGAGCTGGGTGGCGCTTAAGGTATGCATATATTTCATACCTACGAGCTGGTGTATGGATCCCCCTGACATTCCAGGTCACTACGTTTGTGGGTGGCATGTAACATGATTAGAAGACGGTGCGCCGCATGGTCGGGGTATTACACAAATGGTTAGGTGACAACATGGTAAGTATTGTGAGCTTACGAGATGTAACTGCGAGATCCATGGGTGTGTGAGTGTATTAGCATTAACTAGGGGTGTGGATAAAAACTTTGTGTGACATAACTGGGGAAGAGCAGAGAGGCAACGTGCATCTGCCCAAACAAGTAACAACGCCATATGGCAACTCACGGCTGCAGTGTGTCGCCTGATGAGGGTATGTGTATGGTGTGGCTGTTTAGGGTACAGTTCTCCTTCTGTATCAGAGCGCCGCTGTTAGCTATCCTGGCCATTATATATGTATGGGTGCATGTGAGACTTCTGTGTTAGTATGCCTACAATTTTGTACTGCATGCATATATGTACTTCCTAGATTTTAGTAGAGAGCAATGTTCATGAGAACAAGTGAGCCTCGTAGCAGGCATGGTAACTGAATCAGTACTTGCATGCATAGTTCCACTCCCCGCTCTCGAGGCCTACGACCGGTCAGATAATGTCATCAGCTGTCTGTGGGGTGACAACGGGTAGCTGCGGATCGTCCAGATCGTCAATTCGTGGGGATGTTGAGCCACTGGCGATCGACGACTCAGGGGGGCTCAGAGCTCTGTCTCCACGATACGTTGTGGTCCCAATCGTCGCTGCCACTTGTATGGCATCTTGTCGTTCCACTCTCCGCTGCTCAGGGTCAGGAGCCGCGGAGGGCAAAGTCGCGCTGTTAGGGCCTCCACGTCTGCCTCGACGACGATTTCTTCTTCCTGGCGCCTGGGGGACGTCCACCACAGGAGGTCTGGGCCCCGACAGCAGTCCAGACTCCTCCAACCAGTCCCTGACCTCATCAGGCGAGTCAAAGAAACGGGTCACACCTTTCGCCACCACCCTCAGCCTAGCTGGAAACAACAGGGAGTAGTTGAGCTCCAGCTCGCGAAGCTGCCTCTTTACTGCAGTGTAGGTGTTCCTGCGGCGCTGCACCTGCGTCGTGTAGTCCAGGAATACCATGACTGGGCTTTCGCTGACTTCGAGGTCTGTTAGTTTGCGGGTCTCCCGCAGCACCACATCCCTGTCTCTGTAGTTGAGGAGCCTGAAAAGGAAGGGGCGCAGACAAGCACCCGGGGGAGGTCTGTGGGCTGGTACCCTGTGCGCCCTCTCAACTACGAAGTGTGCCGACAGAGCTCCAGGTGGCAGGATGTCACAGAGCCAACGCTCGACATATTCCTCTGGGCTGCGCCCCTCCTCGCCCTCTGGAAGGCCCACCACTCAGATATTATTGCGACAGGAGCGCCCTTCAGCATCTTCAGCTCTGTCCTCCAGCGCATGCATGCGGTCCAGCAGGTCCTGTAAGGCCGCGCTGTGACTATGGGTTAGGGCAGTGGTTCCCAAACTTTTTTGACCCGTGGCTCCCTTGACCTAATTGGCAGTTGGCCGTGGCTCCCCACCATTTTTTTACCGGAAGCCAAAACTTGCTGCTGTGTGTATTTTGTGCATATTTTTATATCCGTCCTCTTCAATCCTTCCACTATCCTTTTTCAATCCAAATTAAAATCTCACATGTCCACCCCGCAATTTAATTTCATATCTCCCAATACTAATTCACCACTAATCCTCTTTGGATGCGTGCTACTCGCTGAAATAGTGCTTCGACAAGTGTAGTAAGCGCTAAATAAATGCAACTACAATATAGACATCGATTGTTGTTACCGCAAAATAGCACTGACCGTAATCGTTCTGAATTCACCGGGAAACCCAATATAGTAGTTTCACACCCGATAGACACTGCAGAAATTGGAACTTCTGAACGCGAAATGACCTTTGTATTTTCATATTTCCTTCTGCTTCTTCCCTCGTCGCCCAGCCAGTCCTTATACCCCATCCCAGTACTGCCCCATCCTCTTCCTGCAGCCTCATAACTTCCCAACCTCCTTGCTCATCTCAAAAAATTACTCGGGATACGGATTTGGGAGGCGCGGGAGGGGCGCTGCACTCAAGTCACACCCGGTTGTCAAGTGAAAGTGGGGCACGGGGTGTACCCGGGAGCCGGGATGAGGGCCGGTTCCACTCTGGGTGGCTTTTGTGTGAGAAGACCCCGGAGGCAGGGAGCCAGGGTGTGCACCGTGACGTTCATCCGGAAGGACCTGCCTGGCTTGTCTGCAGTGTCAGTCAGGACTGAGCCCTGATATCGCCGACTCCTTCCTCTGACTCGTCAGGTTGTGAGTACCACACCGGGGCGGCTCTTTAGGGATGTGGCATTTCAACCCCCCCCCGCAAACAATCAGCAGGCCAGAAAGAAATCCATACCCCCCAGGAATGAATTGCAGGATCGGCAGGCAGACGAAAAAATAGGTACTTTAATGTAAATATTAAACACATTCAAGTTTAAAGTTTAAGTTTTACACTTAAATGAAACCCTTGAAGCAAATGCGAGCCATGGGGGGCTCCCAGCGTTGCTTGTGACTTCAATTTACCCAGGACAAGCAAAGTTGTCTCTGTCCAAGGCGGGTTGGAGACACGAGCAAAACACACAATGAAGAACAAATGATCCAATGCTGCTCGAGCCGAGGCTCCTAGCGCGGTGACACCTTAGATAGCGCGTGCAGATGCACAGTGACACATTGGGCAATAAATCGGGGCCGAATGTCGACGCTGCACGAACCAAAGCTCCCAACGCGTAGGGCAGTGGTTCCCAAACTGTGTGCTTGGTGCGCGGCGCCCCTGGCTAGTTTTGACGGCGCACCGGGGTGCCACGGCGCACAGATTGGGAACCACTGGGTTAGGGGCTTCAGTTCTTGTAGTGATTGATCCTGCGTATGGACTCTTTCTGCCAGGTTATGGTGGTCGGCACGCAGTAGGGTGAAGTCTGAGGTGACCTTGTCTATTTTAAACTCCAAGGAGGACCGTGTCTGGTCTAAAGTGGCTCCAATTTTCTCCACTGCCACCAGTACCTAGTCAAGTTTAGCAGAGAGCGCTGTGTGCGGCGCACCGTGTGTTAATTCTCCATCTGTGTGCACCGACTCTGAGCTGCCGGCGCACGCACTGGTTTGCTGGGCATTCATACGCAATCGGCCCATTGCCAGTTGCTGCGCTGAAGGCATTCACTATGTGTAGCTGGCCGCCACACCAGCAATGTCGTGCGTGTCAGGGGTCACGCGGGACAACGAGGACGGGACGCGTGACAGGCGGCAGTCTTCCCTAGCTTGGCCTTTCGTGGGTGTTCTGCGCTGTAGGTATGCGAGGCGATGAGGGCGTCCGCAACAGGGTTACGAGTGCATCCTGTATGACCGCACCATGGAGGACCAGATGCTTGCTGCTGGGTCCCCCGCGAACACCTGTATGTGCCTCTTAGCTAGGCACGACTCAGTCAGCACCCCCTCTGGGAGACACAGCGCCAGCAGGCCTCACCAGGCTCCAAGCAGCAGCTCGACCATTTAGGGCGCTCCTTCAGTACCCCCCCAACGCCAGTGGTGCTTGACATCCGCAGGAAGGCCTTATTTTGCAGTTAAATGTCTCTGGCATATGTCGCAGGTGCCTTAGAGCGTCATCAGTCCGGTATCAGCACCTTATACAACAACTCCAGTACCCTGCAGTGCTTTATTCAGGCATAGCCAGGTGCAAGTGTCTCCCCGGGCTTGGCTGGCTCCGTGTTCGCCCACAGTGTCTGCCGTGCCAGCGCTGGGCCCCCCTCACCGACTTGTCAGGGCCCCACTGACTCTCCCAGTTGCAGGTGAAGATGTAGGGTGGAGGGCTTTGGTACTTCTTCGCGCGGCCTCTCACCTGACGTCGCAGGTCGGACCCAGGCCGCAGCGCATCGGTCCTTCTCTCGCGCGCTCCTCCTTTCTTTAGGGAGCGTGCTCTGTAGGTGATTTCAGGGTCCCCCCAGCGGAGGGATCAACCCCGGGCACAAAGCAGGTGCGCAACGTCTCTGATTTCTCCCCACGGCCTTGCCCTCCGTTGCACAGTTAGGCATCGATGCACTTCCGACACGGCCGCAATCACGACCGTTGCTGCAGCTAGTGACGATTGAATGCAGTCTGTGCTCGCCCTCAGGATCCTCCATGTTGGTGCTGGGCGTCATTCACGGGCCCGCCAGGGCCCCACCAACTCCCCCACTCGCAGGTGACGCTGTTTGGTGTGGGGCTCCGCTATTCCAGCACGCGGCCCCTCTCCTGGTGTCGTGGGCCGTTCGCCGGATCCAACAATCTCCATCGGGGCTACAGGCCGCAGTGCATCGGGTCATCTCATGCGCGCTCCACCTTCCTTTAAGGAGCGTACTCACTGTAGTCGGTTTCCGGCTTTCCCCAGCGGGGGGACCGGCCATGGGCACAAGACTGGTATGCGGCGTCACTCCAGTACAGCCGCGGTCACAGCTGTTACTGCCAGGCATGCGGCACGCATTCGTGTTCCACGCGTGAATGGTGCAGGCCGCGGCAGCTCTTTCTGCTGAGAACTGTGCTACTCCTGGGCTCCGAAGACACCGGCAGCATCCGCAGATATTTTTCAGGTCACCCCTCTGCTTTCGGGCATGTATGGCTCAGGACGCCGGATATTTTTAGGATAACCGAGGGAATGGGGACGGAGCTCTAGCTGCTCGCGTCCGCCATGTTGGCTCGCTAGCCACACCCCCCCCTTGGCTCACAGCCTCTATAAAGAAACTATTTCCTACACGGGCTACCAAACTCACTAACCTGAAACTCCTCCCTCCCAAAGATATTTTCCAAGTAAGCGGTAACCTGCGGGCATTTCTCCGCTTTGCAGACCTGTTTCTTTTAAAATTCTTTTTTATTGGTATTTTTGTGCATTGCATATGAATAGGCAGACGGTAATTGTCACAATTCACTGCAAAACAGAGCAAAGCCAAGGGCGAGCAACAAGACAATTTTGACACCAAGAACAGTATAGGGAAATGTAGCACACCAGGTTTCTCAAGAGCAAGTCTAATTCTATCCCTCCATCCATCAACTAGACATTTTTGATCCAGTTATCCAAAACAATTATTCCTACTATGAAGGATCGAATCTTGACTGCTAGTTTTTCCAATTCTTATTGTGTTTGTGTGGGCGTGCACAAGCTTCTTGAACAGACTTTTCTACAACTATGGCCATGTTATACCCTATAGCAGAGACGAGTCAACCACCTACCAGTGTTGAATAGTATCTCACTGAGCGAACACTAACCACAAGTTGAGGATACATTTTGTATATCAATTAGCGTCTGTGTCATCAAATATATGAAGGGGAGCTTACGGAGGAGAAAGCGTCGCCGTTCAGCCCAGCACCTCAGACTAGGCCCCAGCTCCACCTACCCAGATTTTCTGAATGGCTAGTCAACTGAAGATCGAATAGAGGAAATTCTCCTCCACAAAGTAGCACCGAAGGCTGGTTGTAGATGAATCCCACAAGGTCTAAAGTAAACTCCCTTTGGGAAACTTCAATTGCATATTATAATACTATCACACCACATACAACACTCAGTTATCACCGATTCACTAACACAGTAGCCAAAAAGATCCAATATGAGAAATGTTTATTAGGTTGGTATAAAAACTTTCTTCTTTCTTTCAAAAACATTTTTTTTGTATAATATACAATATCCACAATAATATCAAACATTAAAATCACGTTTATAGTTAAAAATACAAATCAATCAGTACAAATTCGGACATAATCATAAACAGTAATTCAACATTATGAATTTTGTTGTCTTTTTCATTTGTTCCACAAAACTCAATATGATTCACAAGGATATTGGTTTACAAGTAGACCAAGAAGCGACGCGTTTCAGAGGCATACACAGGTCCAACCTCCTTCTTCAGGCTTTACTGCTAGTTAATCACCAACACTTTTATCAAGTTTTCAACAAGTTGGTTTTCATCACTGTAAATCTCCCTTGTCTGACACTGCTCTTCTTTAGTGTGAGACTACAAAGATATTTTAATAAAGAGGGGACAAGTCTCCACTCTTATCCAATCATGTATAATGACCGATTATCACTATTTCTAAATGCTCCTCAGCTTCACTCAGGCTAAAGTTCTGCACAGGGATTACTCCATTGACAATCACCGGAAATATCTATTTGAACGACCCAAATGTGGTGTTCTTAGGTTTGAAGATCATACGCTCGTAGTACTGGTGACTCGAGTTGACTATTTAAAAACATGTAAATACACTCGATAAAAAGGTTCTGCAAGGAATCGATTTTCAGCAGTTGGTCAATGTTATTGCCACAAGATATCGGGATTAAAAAATCTCCTTTCCGTACTTCACTCGCCTGACGTAGATGAATCCCTCCACATCTGCCAGAGCCTCTGTTGAGTGTAGTACATTGCATGAAGGTAGTTGAAATAGATCACTCTATAACGAGAGGAGATGGCCGCTTCCAAAGCACGCCTCCAGTCCTCTTGTGTAAAAGCACCCGCATCTTCCTTCCAAGACTGCCACAAGGCAGGGAAATCATTTGGGGAATTTTTAACAAAGAATCTGTACATTTTGAAAATTGTCTTGTTTCCCACCGAGCTTACTGTGAGGTTTGCGTCAAGTGGCTGAATTCAGGAGTAGTGTCCATGTCCTCAAAAGTTTTTGGAAATTGTGTGTCTTAATTATAATTATCTAATTAAACAAAAATGGTTTCTGCGGCAGTCAAAATTATGCTGTAGGTCTTCAAAAACAAAAAGGTGATGGATGGAATGCTTGAATTAATCTCAGCCACGGCAATCGCTTGGGCTGAATCCCAATCCATTGTTTTTTGTCCACCATGCCACCTCAGTTTGGACTCGGCCATATGCAACTAATTCTTGACCCTGCTCCTCGGGTTAACAGTCCAGGCCAGGTCCTCCCTGAACATGAAAACAAGCAACCTAGGACTGGTTTCGCCCTAGTTAGGGCTCCTCAGCCAGGTATAACTTGGCTTCAGTGACACAATGTATACTTTAGCAGGTCTGCAAGGCAGCACTTCTGGATTTGGTGTACCACATCTTTGACCTGTGAGGAGCCAGTGGTATTCTATCCTGAAGTACTGTCACTTGCAGAAGAAACGCCCCAAGCCACCATGGAATCTCTCACATCAACCTATGTCTGAAAAGGATAGCACAATGAATGTCCCTCCTTATCCAGATTACAGATTGAATGAATGAAGTTGCATGTTCGAGAAGCTGCCGAATTGCATTATTGATCCTATTGAAGCCCTTCAGCTGTCCTTGTAGTTCTCATCATCTTTGCAGCTCGTAACATAGTGGTCAACAAATCCTGCTGTCACACTGAAAGTGGGTTAGAATTTTGGAAACACCCATAAACTGGATTCACTCCTTTGCAGCTAAATGTGAGCAGCTATTTAAATTTAGATCAATGGAATCATCTATGTGAAAGATACATACCTCAGGTGCGTACGCTCACCCCTCTATTGTTTTATGCTAATACACTCCATTAGCATGAATAAAGGGATAATATCAAGAAAACTTTCACATGTATGTTGATTTTACCCAGTTTCACATTCAACTGGCGAAGGACCCATGGTGTTGGGAAAATGTCACCATATGTCTGGATCACCTACATCACTGGAGCCATGTCTGTCTAACCCGAGAAATCCGAACTCTAGTACTTGAGGAACAGATCCAACAAGCTCTCACCTCATTTTGCAACTCTTCATGCTTCAACCTGGAAACCACCAGTAAGTTAGGATCCTCAGAGTCCTCTTTGAAGCAAACATCTCATTCAGAGCACAAATAAGTTGCTCTCGTGTCAGTGAGCAACTGTCTCTGCTTTAGACAACTAGCCAACTCATTCAGATTGCACACTAGAGATCAAGAGATTACTGGATTACTGAGAAATCATTAACTAGCCTTCTCAAAAAGCTCACACGTATACTCCAGAATCAGGCTGCCAAGTTATGCTTAACCTATGGAAACTTTATCATAGTAAATACACCTTTAGAACCCTTCACTGGCCTCTGGTGAAAATTACAGTAAAGTTTAAAAGTCTGTATACTGTTCGCAAGGCCTAGTGGAACAAAGTTCCAGGATTCCTGCCAAAGTTGGTGCCCCGTTACAACTCTTTCAGTTATTTCCACACATCCACTGCTCACTTGATGCAGCCATGATCTTACAAACGGTTAAAGCACGACTGTACACAATGAGGACCTTGCCTCAAACTCTGAGATGCACTTGGTCCCCACTTGAAGGCAGAACCAAACTATCCATGTTTCATTAAATACATCAAAACAATGCTCTTCAGATTTTCTTTTTAATAAACATCTGATCAGTGTATGAAGAATGTCAGACCTAGGCTCATCTTCTCTCCTAACTACATTCTGACTGCTTGTTCTCTCTGAGTATTGTTTTCCAACATAAATTAGCACTCCAAAGTAACAGCAAGCATGCTGTACAAAACGACCAAATGAATAAACAAATAATCCAGTTTAACATATTATGTGAAGAATGTTTGATTTTAGGAAGTAGTTCCAGAAAAGAGAAGAGTTGCCAGTTGTAACTGAAATATTACAAAATCAACCTGGGCCCTCCTTGCAAAACCCTCCTTTGCCTGCTGCTGAAAAAGAAAAAAGCAAGGCCCCAAAGCGGAGCTATAATAATGTTGTTGAATACATAAAGTTCCTACGTGAGCAACGTCAACTGGGCAATGAATTACAATTTTATGGTGTTCATTTAGAGTCCTTTGGTAAATAAAAAAACTGATTTTCCTCACATTTTTGCCCTATGTATCTGTTTCTCATTGATATGTATTACACCGAATTTACCACCAGCTGAATATCAGTGGTAATTAAATTGTCAAAAAATGTGCAACATTTTCTGGTAGCTGTTTACCTCAAGTTCTTCCTAATTTTTTCATGCAAACCCTGTGTTTAAAGATAATGCCATTTAGTAATGTTATCACTAACTTCAGCAAAACCTACAGATTTAGCAAGGCCCTAAAAATGAAAATCTTTAAATGAACAGTGAAATTTAAAATTAACTTTAAAAGTCTGTTTCTTTTTATTTTGTAAAGCATGGTTGTTAATTCAAGCATTAACTTGCACCTCTGTTATTAGGGATTTAGGGTTGGCGATACTGGGTACAGAGCCAAAGAGCATTAGTCATGAAGTTCACTTACAGGTGAAATGTGAAGCAGGTAATGAGACATACCTGGAAGCTTAAGCTTTATTCTGGTCACCACATACAACTCACGCTTAAATAAAAGGAAGTCTCATGACACTAAGTATCAAGCATAGTAACTACTCTTGACATAAAACACTACAATTAAATAAACAATAGGTACATTCAAATGTATAGCACATCTCCCGCGTACATAGAGTATCTGACAACACCATAAAGATGAGACATGTTCAATCTTACTCAAAGCCTTGTGATATGCTCTCACACCCATAGTCATGTAAGCAAACAAGAGCACGTTTTACTTGTATTGGTTAACAATTGTTGTTTTTCTTTTTTACTTTACATTTTTTCCTCTCCTGACAGTTACACACAACAAGTTTCATCCAGTTCCTTAACTTTCATCTCCCTCTCTGTATTCCATCCTGTGCCCTTCTCCAGCCTGGCATACCCCTTCCTAACTTTCCCAATTCATTTAATCTCTAACAGTCTAGAAAACCTGTAAAATATACATTTTGTGTGAAATATTTTCACAGTCTCCCCTCCTGAATTTAATGTTTTTAGCAGTATTCCTTGTACTGGTTTTTGCCTTCTGATGAATTTTTCTTGTGCTTCTTTTCCATGTTACCCTTAATTGCATACCCCGCAACTTCATCAAACCAGTATTTTTAAAAATATATTTTTATTGTCATTTTCACAATAAATACATTAGGGGTGTATTGCATGAACACATCCGTAAATGTACTTTTACGTGCAGTAACAGCCCCATTCCAACCTCCTCTCCAAAGGCTCTGATGATACCCCTAAATCAGGATTGAACACTATGCATCGAACTGGGAGTAGTGTTGGAGGCTTTCAAACTGTAATTTTTCTAACACCATAGATATTTCTATGGTACCCTCCTCACCCCTTCCTCAATCCAGCATCCTGCGCTTACCAACAGCTCTCACAATCGCACTCAGGGGGTAGTGCATCAGGGGGATTTAGTAGCTCTGTGAGTATTGCCGTCCACGCCTGAAGGTCGTCCACAAGCTTATTATCCCTGCAGGTTTTATGCATGTGCCACTCCTCTGCATTTTCCCATTCAGCCATGTCCCTCAACCATTCTGAAGTCATTGGCGCCACTGGGGACATCTATCTTAAAGCTATCCTGCGCTTGTCCAGTTCCAGGCCCAGAAGGAGGAAGCTCTTGCTCAGTTTCTTTATTGGAATCCGACCCAACAGATAGAGCCCTATATCCCTGGGGACGGACCAACCAGTGCTTGCGTTCTAGGATGTCAATATCGCATCCCAATATCCATTCAATTTAAGGCACCCCCAAAATATGTGCATGAAGTCCGCATCTTGCTCGTTACAGCGGGGGCAGGATGAAGGTCTCGCTGGGTAGATTGCATGCAGAATACGAGGGGTGAGGTAGACCTGGTGTATCACATTATATTGATTCAGTTTAAACCTCACATTAGTAGCGATCCCCTTCCATTCTTTGGATGAAAGAGGCACATCCAACACAGCATGCCACTTGGCGTGAATCGGTAAGTCTACTAGCGGCATGTCCTCCCTCAGTGCCCTATAGATGTGTGAATCAGTCTCCGACCCCGCCGTATCCAACTAGAGTTAGCAGAGTTTGGGACGCCCGGGTGGCCTCTGGGAATGAAGGCCATATTTCACAGACGGTGCCGCTATTTTCACAAACTGTAGGAATTAGCCCAACCTTATCGTAATGAGTCTATGGCATCTGTCAGAGTGATAAAGCGATAATTCGGATACAGGTCTCGCACCCACCCTCACGTTACCTGTCTATTGACATTAACCGTGCAATTAGTTTGAACGGCCGTAGTGCCCATACTTTTATGTCTGGTGCGAAAGGGGCCCTACGCAAAACATGTCTGACTGTCCTTTCCCAAGTTTTGCAAACTAGTTTGCTATGGCATGGAGGCTGGTATCCTTGCGCCCATCATTAATAGTTTCGCCAGCGGAATGTCGTTACAAGTCCCCCTCAGCAGTCTACACTCCCAATTTTCATAGTCTTCCAACCAGTGCACTGCGTGTTGCAGTTGAGCTGCAAAATAATTAAGTTCCAAATTTGGACATTGGAGACCTTCCCTAAAGTGCTTTAAAGAGTGGCCAGGCCAACCCTTGTCCTCCCTGAGACCCACATGAGTCCACAATCAACTTATCCAATTCCACCAAGTATTTCCTCGGAATTTCAAATAGGGTCCCTTGAAAGATATAGAGGCATTACCTCTATTATATTATCATTTTAACTAACACCAGTTTCCCCATCACGATAAGTGAGAGGTGTTCGAGAATTTCACTGTTGGTTTTAACCCATCTAGCACCTTAACAATATTAGCAGCTTCAAACTCTGGTGCTGTATGTGTGAGCCTAATCTCTAGGCATCTGACCCTTTCTGTTTCCCAGGGGAAGTCAAATCGTGCAAGATCTTTCTCAGGCCTGCCAGCTAGTTCTCCCAGCGGAAACAGTCTGCATTTAGAGCAGTTAATGTTTAACCCTGCCACTTCGCCAAACTCGAAGAGTACAGCTAGCATAACGGGGACTGAATATATAGGCTGGCGCAGATAGATCAAAGCAACATCAGCGTATAGAGAGACCACATGTGTAGTCTTCCACAACCTGTATCCCCCAGCCTAGCAGCACATTTCGTAGCCGGCACGCCAAAGGCTTCATCGCTAATGCGAATGGGAGGGGTGACAGAGGGTAGCCTTGTCTAGTTCCTCGGTGTAGGGTGAACCGTCGCGGCACCATCCCCCCACTCTTACAGTCTGGTTGCTGTACAGTAATTGCACCCATTTTATGTATTGCTCTCTTATGCCCACTTTCCGCAGTACTCTCCACAAGATCTCCCAAGACAATTAATCGAACGCTTGTTCGATGTCAAGGAGCACTAGCGTATATTGGTCCTCGTTGACAATGGGGGTGTGCATAACCAACGACAGTTGTCTCAAATTGCATAGGGTATACCTATGCGGTATAAATCCACATTAGTCCTCAGGGACCAAACGAGGCATAAACTCAAATAGTCGAGTAGCCAGTACTTCACAGAAGATTTTTATGTTGACATTTAGGATTGACAGGAGGCAATAGGATGTCTCCTCTGAAACATCCTAATCGGGCTTGGGCAGCATAACAATAAGTGCCCTCAGAGAGGCCATGAGAAGCCCATTCCTGAATGCCTCATTGTAGACCTCCAGTAATCAATCTGCCATCTGTCTAGCCCTGCGTTGGTAAAATCCTGCCGGCACTCTGTCCCTACCTGGGGCCTTACCTGTCTTTAGTGCCTGTATTGCAACCTTTATTTCTTTCCTGGCTATGGGAGTATCCAAACTATCCCGCTCATCGCTTGAAAAGGAGGCCATCTGCAGGCCAGATATGCATCCCTCCTCCTGAGGTGTGCCGTCTGTTGGCGCTGAGCAAACCCTCTGCAGGTGTGCTGCACAGACTTCCGTTATACCCTGTTGTGTGCAAACCATCCGACGCCCCTTTCCCCAGCCATTGTAGGGCTTCGCGTTTCGCTACCGAGGAGTGTGGCGAGCAGTCTTCTAGTCTCATCTCCCTCCATGTGGAGCCGTTGTCTATAATTCGAGTGGACAAATTTGTCTAGAGGCTCCCATGTCTCTAGCAACTCTCGCTTACACTCATTCATGCAGTCTCTGTGGCTGCTCAATCATGCAGTCCTCCAGCTCACGTAGTTTCTTTTACAGGACATCTAGGGACCTGGACATTCACCAAACACATGTCCCTGGCGTCCAGCTCTCTCGAAACAATAATATATGGCCCCTCAGGGTCCAATTTAACTCCCTTGGCCACAAAGGGGACACCAGGCGTTATTCAGATCAGGGCTCCTGAAGCAGAACTGGAATAAGAGGTTGCAAATATCTGTCCTCTCTACCTTTGCCTTCATTTTCTCCCCCCATGTGTGTGTTTCCTGCAAGAACGCCACGAAAACCCCATAAGGCATGAGAAAGGAGTGAACTCTGTCTTTTAACAGGTTGGCCCAGTCCCCGCATATTCAAAGTTAAGAACTTCCAGGTAGTAACCATAGTCCCTTCACAGCGCCCCATTCTTCCCTGCCCCCCCCTCCCCCTCCACCCCCCACCCCAGACATACATACTGCACCACATATCTGGTTCGGGCATTATAGAGCCAATGTCTGCCATTCATACAATCAACCTTTCACAACTGAACAAACTAGGAACCCCCCCCACCCCACCCATAGGCAGTGCTTCCAACAACAGCGACCCCTAGCAGTAAGACCAACTTGGAGGTCCCACCACCCCTTAGAGGCGATGTCTCAGCCTTGTTAGCTGTTTGGGGCTGTGGGCCTAGGGTGGCATGGTCAGAGGCAGTCAAACCACTCCGACGAGACCCCGGCCCATCCGGGCCACTCGCCAGCAAGCAACCTACTACTCTCCTTTTATATTCAAAGAATATAGCATTAAAATTACATTAAGCAATTACACCCCCATCGGCATAATGTCGTACATAAATGCGAATGACAGTCCCTGTCCCAGAACACATCCGAATCCTGTTGCATGGCTTCAAAGAAAACAAGCATTGAAAATGCAATAGGTCTCACCTTTGATTAAGTTAAAGCCATTTGCTTTGCTAATGGTATTGCATAGCAAGGCAAATGGCTTTAACTTAATGTAAGGCGAGACCTATTGCATTTTTAATGCTTGGCAACAAAGAGGCAACTGTGGGAACAGAAGCTAGTGAGCAGCAGTCAGTCGGCAACCTCTCGCCCCATCATTCAGCACATTATTATTACAGCGAAGCAGAGGCAAACTGTGCAAGGAATGAGCAGCGGCGGTACCAGCCTGCCTGTTGTCACGGTCGTGAGGCAAACGAGAAATAAACCATGTGCTTTGTTTTAAGGCAGCGATGGAGGCAATAGTTTACTTTTGAATATTCTAGTTTGGTGCGTGAGCATCTGCATTCAAGCATTGATAGTAGCGCGGGGCATTTAATGTGCAGTGCCCCAAAACCGCAGAGGGTGGGGGGTGGGGCATTATTTTCCTTTATTGGGGTCTATGACACACTGGCTCGGCTACTGGGTGGAGTCTCCACTTTTACATTAGGTGGGCACGCGCTCTTTGTTTTTTTCACAGGTGGGGGATATTGTTTCCACACATTTCCACTTTTCACTAGACATCTGTCCGTGGTTAACGTTTAAATATATATATATCTTGCTTCTTTATTTCACATGCTTATGGCTCTGTGGCACTATGAGCATCGGTTATTACTACTGCCCAAATTACTGAGCCTATCCCTGATGAGGATGAAAGGTTGAACCAAGCTCACCATGGCTAATATGTGTGACATGCCACTCGGCAGCCGGCACGTCAACCCACCGCGCTGCCTCATTTCTCTAGTCGGTCAATACGGTGTTCTCAAAAGATCACAAGCCACTGCGGCGTCGCTTGTGTTCCGTTTGTCTAATATGGGGCATCCCTGGAGGAAAAATCGGCCGGACAATTTACAACTGGTTTCAGCTGCAGCATTTATATGTACATTTGACCATATGCCTGTGCTCTTCTAATTAAAACCCCAGACAGACACCACCATGTGCCACAAACAAATTCCAAGGTACAACTGGGACTGCTTCACAGTAGTCGAGCGCTTGCCCCAAGCACCCTAAAGCCAGGAAGCAACTGTGTCCAATGGAAACCATATGTAACTAGTCGACTAGAACTTCTTTTTGCAGTTTTTATGTAGCGCAAACTCGACCCGAGGTAGGGAGCGCTCTACATGAGCACCAGTTACGTTACAGAAAGACACACATATATAGGAATGGGACGCTTAAGTGATTTGCCCAGGATCACAGGATGTTGAGCCGACACCGAGACTCGAACTCGGTTCCACAGGTCCAAAGTGGCAGCTCTGGTCGTTATACCACATCCTCTCATTTCCAACAGCAAAGGGCGCCTGAGAGATTAACCATTTCCCGTGGTGGTCTGATTTTAGGAGGTTTGGAAGACAACGCCGAGTAGCACTAGAGCAGAAGGCACCATTGCGGGCATTCAAAACGTGCCTCTTTCACTACCCACGACTGCCCCCTCGTCTGCCGAAAGCGCCTTGAGGCGGCCCAAGGCTAGTGGTTTATGAATCAATTAATTCCATGACCATACGGTTCGACGTGGCAGCGCATGAACCCACTGAGTTGTTGCTCTCTTTTAGCTGGTCGGGCGCAAGTTGGTCTCGAAATGCACTGTCCCAATTTTTATTTTTTTTCCACGATTTAAGGGACCTTGCAACACTTCACTAGTTTTAAAATATCTGCGTTTTTTGTTGTTGAAATACAAACAGGTCCTGAAATGTATTTTGTCGGAGACCATCTATGTACTTGCCAAACCCGCGATAAGCTTCCCCTCCCTCCTTTCCACCCAAACGCGTCAACGGCCGCACTGTGTGTGTCCTTGTCTATATATAGCTGCACTCCCCTCGTGCGCGCTCCAACAGGTGCATTAACCCACCGAGCCGCCGAGTTTGTGGAAGGGGGGCAGGGGCCAGTAAGGGAGAGGGGGCGGCGGCTGAAAAGATAAGCAGATCATAGTGAGGGGGAGGGAGGCGAATGAAAACGAGAGGGAAGGGGCGAGTGCGTGGAGAGAGGACAGGCTGTCGAAAGCAAAACCCGACCCAGTGAGAGGAGCAGGAGACAGATGGGCGGAAAAAGAGAGAGCGGGGACTAATGAGGGAGAGGGGACCAGCTGAGGAGAAAGAGAGGAGGGACAGACGAGGAACGGAGATTATGGACTGATGGAAAGGAGAGCAGTGTGCAGGCACTGGTGAGCGCGAGGGACAGACGGGCAGATATTAACGAGGGAGAGAGGGACAGACGGACGAACAGGAGGATGGTCGAATTTGGGGGGTGTGCGGCGAGAGCAGACTGGCCAATGGAGAACTACAACTAGATATGGGAGAGAGCCCAATGATGAAAAGAGGAGCATGGACTAGCGGGGAGAGGCGGGTGAAAAGGTGAGCAGAGGACCAGTGAGTGGAGCGGGGACGGCCTGCTGAAAGAAGCGCAGGAGGCAGTGTGGGAGCGGGCACAGACGGACGAAATGGAGAGCGGATACCAATGAGGGAGAGGCAGGACAGACGGATGCGAGTGAAACCAGGGGGTCTGGGGCGTCGAATGGTGAATGGATACAAAATACCAGCGTGGGGAGAGTGGCAGACAGGGGAATGGTTCACGGGAGCTAGTGAGCAGGAGAGGACTGGGTGAAGAGGAGAGCGGGGAGAGTAGCTAGGCGGATGAAAGGGGGAGCGAGCAGGGAGCACTCACTGGAGAGTAGACTGACTGACTGGTGACAGACTGGTTAAAAGAGAGAAGGGGCAGACGGGAGGCAGAGCGGGGATGTGTGAGCGGAGAGTGGTCGGCTGGTGAAAGGAGAAGACGAACTAATAGGGCAGATGAGTGAAAGAGACCACGGACTAATAAGAGAGAGAGGGAGAGGGCAGACGGATAAAAGGAGAGCAGAGACGAATGAGCAAAAGATGGATTTTGGAGTGATAAAAAGGACAGCAGGAAGAGATAAGGGAGTGAGAATACGGGTGAAATTGGGAGCAGATACTAATGAGGGAGAGAGGACGGGTGAAGACGAGGAACGGACCGGTGTAAAGGACAGCAGGGGCCGGTGAGGAAAGACTGAGGACAGGGAGAGGGTGAACTCATGAGAAAAGAAAGGTGAGATATGTCTGGGAGTAGAAACTGTGGTGATGCTCAACTCGAGTTATGGCACACACGGGATGCGGGGTGTAACGCAGGCGCTGGCAGCCTCAGCGACGCGATGGAGGGGGGCTGGGCAACCACTGAGAGGGCCCCTACGCGTCAGCGGCCCTCCATCCAGTCCGAGGCCAATGGATATGTGTGCGGTATGGAGACTCAGGGCCTTCATCACATTTTCCGTGGGGAGGGGGTCATTATTTTGCAGTCCGCCGCTAACGGAACCCCCTCATTAACGGTGCTTTCCCGACCCTCCTATGAAGCATAGATGGCCGAGTCGGCCCTTCACAAACTGCAGGTTACACAGATTTCGGAGAAAAAGGCATTGACCCCATGAGCTATTTATCATGCGTCGTAGGGTGGTTTGAGGGATGCCGTTTTAGGCGGGGGGCTCAGTTTCAAAGTTAAAAACAAGCTATCGCCATCGAGCGCGAGAGAACAGAGCGGGCGTGGAGGCCAGAGCAAACGATGAAGGGGGGTGGGGGGAGAGGAGGACACAGTGAAGGAAAACGAACAATAAAGAAAGCGAAGGTGCAGACAGAACGAGAGCGAATCCTTACCGCGTGCGATCTCTTGTCTTTATGGGGCCATGTGTTTAAACACATGGCCCCATAAAGATAAGAAATCGTTTACGACAGAAGGAAAGCAGGAGAGCCAGTCCAAGTGGGCCGGCACAAAAAGCCGAAGGGAGGCAACATAGATAGCTCATTTCCAATGGCTGGCCACCGTTTAGCATAAACGGTGACGCCAGCCAATGGAAATGAGGGGCGGGACTTAAAGCCCTCTTCTGAAAATCCTCTCCTACAAAATCTCTCGCGGAGGCGGAGCAGGGCTCTGCCCTGCAACGCCACGCGAGACCTAAAAACTGTTGCATTGCTTTACAAATCAAGGGAATGGAGTCCAGCGGGGTCCTTCTTCTCTTAGAGTCACTCCTGCCCCTGATCTGTGCCATCACTTTGATAGTCTCGGAACCCCTTGTGGGTCTGGAATGACTCATGAGTATCTGACGCACAGTTCGAACTCTACAAAGTTCCATCGGGGCACACCAGGATTTTCCCAGTTTGGCAGACAATAGAACATGGCACAGAATCCACAGAGTGCCTGCGTGATATTCTTCTATTGGCACTACTCCTCTACTGTCTTATGTCGGTTTACGTGGGACCCCACCCAACAAATTCAGCCAGTCATTGGCTTCCATAGGGGTGGTAAAGAAGTACACTTTTCCCTGATATTGTACTCTAAGTTTCGCAGGAAACATGAGGCTGTATCTAAGGTCTCGCTACCACAGATGTTTCTTAGTGGGCATAAAGTTCTTGCAGAGGCCCTGCATCCTCCGGGTGCATTCGGAAAGATCATAATGTTTCTGCCCTCAGACTGGGGGCCCCCACGGACCCTCAAATGTTGCAATATTGTGTCCCTATCTCTGAAGTTGCAATAATGGCATAAAGTGGTTCCCCAGGCCTGGGCAGCTGCGCCAACGTGCAATGGATCCTCTGGACAGTGAAAAAATTAGAGACGTGTCTCGGCTTCAGGGTAGTCGTGATCCATCCCTTTCGGGGAAGCCTACAAAGCGGAGTTTATACCTTCTTGAGCGCCCTCCTCCAACTTTTGTTCTGTCATCCATGCCTTCCGTGAGTGTTAGCAGTGTCTACACTCATTTTTTCCAAGGCCTCCATCTCTTTGTGGCGAACAGTGTCATGCCCCTCTGCCTCTGTTACGCTCTCCGATTTTTGTGGAAGTCAGCACAGAGCAGTCCCTCCAGGGCCACTGCGTCAATGTTCACCAACATGACCTCTCAGGATCCCTTCATTTCCGCCATGAGTTTGGCCATCGCGGGGGGCCCACCCGAGTCCACCGGGGGCTCATGCTTCACCTGTTCCTCCACTGCTCCCTCCAGGGGCAACGGATGGGCGTAATTATCAGTTTTATTGGCCTGTACAGTATTTGCAGGCTTATCCTTCGCCATTCTGCGCCCACCACATAAAATCTGCGACAAGTAGCCACTGTCCTGGGCCCCGACACGCCGCTTAGTAGAGATCCACCCTAGATCTCCAGGGGCTGCCATTGACTCTTGACGGGGGTCCCTACGTGCAGCAGTTTAGGGCCCACCCTGCTTCCCAGGTTCCAAAAGTAAAGAAAGCTCAGGCTGCCTGTCCCTCTCGGACCACCAGCCTAGCTCACATGGGCACCTTCCTTACCCGCTGGAGAGTTATCCTCGTCTCCCAATCTGGTGAATTGCCTGCCCTTCTCACTGCAGCCTCACAGGCAGCGCGTCAGTCCAGCAGTGTACACCACCCAAGGCAGTTCTTAATATAGCAAGGGCCCAGGCAGGCTCACTCAGTCAGCACCTCTTCTTTTCCTGGACACGCTTAGCCCCTGACCTCCGTGGGGACCACCATGCACTTGCCCTCCAGTCCGAGGGCATGTAGGGAACCACAGGGGATCAGAATGGCTCCACCGCTCACAATCTTCAGGGCCTCAAAATTAGGGCCGGCCCACCAGCATCAGCCCCCTCCGTCACAATGGATTAGTCAGCCCTGAAGGGCCTCAGGCTTCCACAGGTGTATGGGGCAGTGAGGAACCGGCAGGGGCAGCAGCTTTCGAGCGGGCCACCCTGGTTCATGTGCAGGCCAACCCAGTTCACATGCGGGCCTCCGCAATGCCAGTTCCTCCATCCCCTAGGGCTCTATTTGCAGGTTCTCGATCCCTTTGATGGGGGAGGACTACCCCACCTGCCTACCTCTCAGTGCCGTAGCCTCGGTGGCCCAGGCTCAGAGTCTTTTGAGTTGGGGCCCAGTATGCCCGACAGGACTCTCTGTTTTTCTGTGGGCCTCCTTTTCTGTGTGCCTCCACTTAAGGACCCCGGCCGGGCCGTCGTGCAAGCAGCAATGTGCCGGGAAGGCAATGGGCCCTAGGTGCTTCCCTCTTACTGTTCTGCAGCACCACCACGGACTCTGGGTCCAGCTCCTTGTATGTGGCCGCTGCCTCCCAATGCGGGTCTCTGCTCCCCGGGGACTCGGAGACAGCAAACCTTGGCAACAGGGGCTGCCAGCGTCTTGGTGGGGGTACGGCCACTCTTAGGGAGGCAGTTCCAGGGTTCCAGAAGGTAGGATTTAGACAGTATTATCTGGCTGCCGGAGGGAGCTGTGGGGAAACTCGACTAGACGGCCAACTTGCCAGGTCACGCCCCATCAAATTAGTATTTAGTCAGCTATTCACGCTACTGCATCTCATGAGCATTATAGGCTTTCTGCCTTGACGCAAGCTTTGGGGATTGGCTAGCACAAACAGTTTTTGAAACAGTCTTTCAACAAAACAACTCATTAGGGTTTCCAGCATTGCAGTCTCTCTTGGCTCACAGCTATCTCCAGTGCTACAGAATATCTAATTATCACCCCTCTTTAACATCTTTAGAGACTCACAAGTGGTTGTTCAGTTATTCACTGATGATACTCATGTGTGGCTGTAGATAGACATACTTTGCATACTCCTGCCATCTAGTTTTGGGTCCGGATGTGTGCAAGTTGTTTTTCTTCAAAGAAGTCTTTTAAGTTACGAGATAGAGGGACTCTCCTCTTGGTCACAATGCGCATGGGCTTCGACTCCATTGTTAAATAGTTTTCTTTCCGCTTCTCCTGGTCAGCGACCTGCTCTCTCCCCTAGCAGCTCTGCCGTTGTTCTGCTGCCGCTGCCCCTGTGCAGGTAGGTGTTCGAAGCCCTTCTCCACCCGCAGGCTCCTGCCTGCGCCTCATCCCTGGTGGTCCAGTGGGAGAGCCTTGCTCTTCTTCTGGCCGCTGTTGTTTGTCTCTGTGTTTGTGCCGTTTTTCTGTCTTTCTGTGCCCGTTTTTCTGGCTTCCTTCTAGCCTGTTCACTGTCTTGTTATTGTGCCTGTCTTGTTATTGTACCTGTGCCTGTGTTTAACTTTGCCGTTTTTCTGCCTTCTGTGCCCGTTGCTCTCCGTGCCCTTTTCCCACCGCTGCTGCCCCTGCGGCCCCTCCCTCCCCTGCTGGTTCCCGCTCCCGCCTTCCAGCTGCGCTTCCCTCCCCCCTCCCCTACTTAATGGTGGCCGCTGTGCGGCCGCACCGCTGGGGCGCCAAAGGCGCGCCAAAGGCAATCCCGTCTGCGCCCGTCCCCGACCGCGCCCACGCCAGGAACCCTGGATCTGCGACCTCCCACCGCTACAACTCCGCTGCCCTCCTCGCACTCAACCCCGGAAGGAACAACAACTGCCAGCGGTCGACGCCGAACACCACCCACGGCCAGTTCTCCTGCCGTCACTGCTGCCAATCCTTCACCTCCGACCGCACCCCCACGGCCCCCGCACCGAACGCCAACACCTCTGAAGCCCTGAGGTGCATCCTCCTCAACATGCGCTCCCTGCACAGACACGCCGTAGAGATCTGGGACCTCCTCGACACCCTCTCGCTAGACGGCGCCTTCTTTACAGAAACCTGGACCAATGCCTCCTCCGCCCCCCACATCGCCACCGCCATCCCCGACTGATACAAGATCCAGAGGAAGGACCGCCTCAACCGCCCAGGAGGAGGACTCACCATCGTACACAAGAGCTCCCTCCGACTCTCCACCTCCACCACGAAGGACTCCTTCCCCACCACCGAACTTCCAGATCCAGACCAGCGCTAGAACCACACTCCGCGGCACCCTCGCCTACAGACCCCCCGGACCCTGCGCTTCGTTCGCCACTACCGTCGCCGACCTCATCGCACCCCACGCCATCGCCTCCATGGACTACATACTCGTCGGAGACCTGAACTTCCACCCCGACAACCTCAGCGACCCCCAACTCCACCACCCTCCTGGACAACCTCACCAACATCGGACTGAAACAGCTCGTCACCACGCCCACCCACAAGGCAGGACACACCCTCGACCCCAACTTTGCAGGAGGAAGCAACATCCACTTCAGCCACACCACGCAAATCCCATGGACAGATCAACACTGCATACACTTCCACGTCGACAAACCCACGCCGCCCAAACCTGCACCGCGCCCCTCACAAAGGAACTGGAGCAAATTCACTGAGGAACAACTCAACTCCACCCTCAACCGCGACGCCCCCACCTCCTCGACTGACACCAACCTCGCAGCCAAAGGACTCCACAGATGGATCTCCAACTGCGCAGACAAGCTTGCACCCCTACGCAACCCTGACAGACAGCGCCCAGGAAAGCCACCTGGTTTACCGCCGACCTCAAGAATCCAGACGCACCTGCAGACCTCTCGAGAAGAACTGGAGAAACAGCAAAACGTCAGAAGATCGCACCACCCACAAAAACGCCATGACGGAATACCACCAACGCATCAGATCCACCAAAAGGACCTTCATTCAAAACAAGATCCTCGCCAACGCCTACAACTCCAAGCAACTCTTCAGCGTCATCCAGGAATTCACCAAGCCCCCCAGCGAAACCACGAACATCACCCCCTCCCAGGACCTCTGTAACAAGCTCGGATCCTACCTCTATCTAAAAATCAAGGGACTCTACGACAACTTCAATGACCATACACCCAACTCCGAAACCACTTCCTACTCCAGCAACGCCATCCAGCCCACCATCTCCTCCTGGACCCCAGTCACCACCGAAGACACCACTTCGACATGAAAGGCATCAACCCCTGCACCCCGCACATTTTCCACAGAGTCGCCACTGCCATCGCTCCCGAACTACGACGCACCATCAACACCACCTTCAAGACCGGCATCTTTCCCTACGACTGGAAACGCACAGAAGTCAGACCCCTGCTCAAGAAGCCCTCAGCAGACCCCACCGACCTCAAGAACTACCGACCCATCTCCCTCCTCCCCTTCGCGGCCAAAGTCACAGAGAAGACAGTCGATGCACAACTAACCAAATTCATCGAAGAAAACTCCATCCTCGACCCCTCCCAATCCGGATTCCGCAGCAACCACAGCACCGAAACCGCTCTACTCGCCGCCACAGACGACATCCGCACCCTCCTCGACCAAGGACACACCGCAGCCATGATCCTAGTCGACCTCTCTGCAGCGTTCGACACCGTCTCCCACCGCACACTCACCGCCAGACTCTACGACGCCCTCGACTGGATCCGCTCTTTCCTCACCGGCAGAACCCAAAGAATCAGACTGCCACCTTTCCTCTCCGAACCCACGGAAATCAACTGCGGAGTACCCCAAGGATCATCGCTCAGTCCCACGCTCTTCAACATCGCTCCCCTTGCCGACATCGTCAGACAGCACGGACTCAGCATAGTATCCTACGCCGACGACACCCAGCTCATCCTCTCCCTCACCAAGGACCCAATCACCACCAGACTCAACTTCCAGGAAGGAATGAAAGACGTTGCATCCTGGATGAGCAGAAACTGCCTGAAGCTGAACTTGGAGAAGACAGAAGTCCTCGTCCTCGGACCCTCCCCCTCGGCATGGGACAACACCTGGTGGCCCACCGCCCTCGGCAGCCCCCCACCCCCACGAACCATGCCCGAAACCTCTGCATCGTACTCGACTCCTCCCTCTCCATGACCCGACAGGTCAACTTTGTCACCTCCAGCTGTTTCAACACCCTCCGAATCCTCCGAAAAACCTTCAAGTGGATCCCCCGCAAATCAAGGAAGGCCGTCACCCACGCACTCATAACCAGCAGACTGGACTACGGAAACGCCCTCTACGCCGGGATCAACAAGTCTCTGCTCCGCAAGCTCCAGACCATACAGAACACCGCAGCCAGACTCGTCCTCGGCATTCCTCGACACGAACACACCACCCAACACCTACGGAACCTCCACTGGCTCCCCATTGAGAAGAGTCACTTTCAAGATACTCACCCACGCCTACAAATGCCTCCACAACACCGGACCACAATACCTCAACGAGAGAATCTCCTTCCACGTACCCAAGGGCAACCTCCGATCCGCCGACCTCGCCGAAACCCTCCGCATCCGCAGAGCCAGAACAGGTGGAAGAACCTTCTCCTACATTGTGGCCAAGACCTGGAACGAGCTCCCGATCGACATCAGACGCGCCCCCTCCCTGAACATCTTCAGGAAGACGTTGAAGACCTGGCTTTTCACCTGAACGGAGCTGCTTACCCCCCCCAGCCCCAGCACCTTGAGACCCTCAAGGGTGAGTAGCGCGCTTACAGTTCCCCTGATTGATTGATTGTCTTGTTCGGACGTGTGTGCCTGCGCTCAGGATTGAGACTGTTACGGTGCTCTGTTTCGGTTCGTGCTCACCCTCGTTGGTATTGTTTCCGATCGCGTATCACGTCTTGCATATCGAGATATTGAAAACCTTATCGCTCGTCGGATCGACACACTTCAACCGCTGCCCTTAAGGGCTTCGCCCTTCGGGGCCTAGATTTCAATCTACACCAGGTTCACCAGAGGATGCCCTGCTGGTGATGGAACAGCATTTCCATTTCAGCCCAAATTGCCACGCAAAATACTCCCAGACCAACCTCCATCCATGTAACCTGTGTTTGTCACTGGAACAGAGGGAGGAGGCTTGCGAGGCTTGTTGATCTTTCCATTTGAAAAAGACTCTGAGACCGCCAGGAAATGCAGCAGAGGAGTGCTGAAGACACCTCGACATCTTAGGACATCGAGATGTCGAGGAGGAGGAACTCCCTGGACCATCCATGGCGGAGGATGAGGCATTCTCTGTGGAGGGCTGTTCCGGCTCCCACCTGGAGCTTGAAATGAGGTGTAGGACATTTTGCCAGCTCAACCATCCGTGAGTACGGTAGCCCCTGTCCTTCAGCCCCGTCTCGAACAACCTAAAAGACATGCGGTCCCTACCGAACAAAAGACCACCACTGCCTTCGGGCCATGGTTGGCACTGAAATACTGATTTGGACGCCTCGCCCTCAGGCTCTACACCGAAACAATACCCAAAGCCTTCGACATCATCCACCTCGGTCCCGGGTCATTCTTCGATACCGAGCCAACCAGCCCCATCTTCGTCTCCGAAACTGGTTCCGAAATCTGATCCTGGCAAGCCTGTGAAACCTATTCTTCACAAATTAGAAGAGAAACTGGATGCTTGTCAAAAGCAAATACACACCCAGCCCCACATAGGGCACTTTCTTGCCATTTTTTCGGTTCTGGCTCCACCGCCATCGAAGAAACAACTCTTCTTCGAAGAGGCTATTGATACACCGGTCCCGGCCATACAGAAGTAGGAGGACAAAGCTACCAGTCCTTTACCACCTCCACCACCATCACCACCACCACCTCCAATCCCACCACAATCACCTTCTCCAACACACTCTGATGAAGATCCCTTAGACATAACACCTCGAGGGTCTCCACACTCTTACACTGGTGGACATGGGGCAGGGGATGACACTTTTGGTATACCACCACCCCCAACCGACTCCTAGTCCACATATGATGTAGATCCTCCAGGGGACAACGATGCAGACTATATCCCGCTCGTCCATCTCCTCCTGATGATTCCCCATTGTACCAGGAGCTCATTGGTAGAACCCATACTTTTCATGAGGTCGAGCTACACAAGGAACCTCTGGAAGAGGACTTCCTTTTTGAAACACTCTCTTCCATACATAGGGCCTCCCAATACCTCCCTATGAATAAGGGTATGGTACATCACACAGATGACATCTTTAAAGACCCTGCTAGAGCCAGAATCATCACTCCCAGGGTGGATAAAAAATATAAAGCCTCTCCATCCGACCCTATCTACATCAGGGGACAAATTCCTCCTAACTCGCTTGTAGTTACCAATGCTTGCAAGAGAGCTAATTCCCAAGCTGCCAGTGATGCACCACCTGCTGACAAGGAAAGTAAACTCATTGATGCTTCTGGTTAAAGGGTGGCAGCTCGTTCCGCCAACCATTGGCATATTGCCAACTCAATGGGTTTACTTGCAAGGTATGACTGCACCTACTGGGACAAAATGGAGGAACTCCTCTCCCTGAGGAGCACAAGAAAATGGGTCAGGAGCTTGTCTCCGAAGGCAAGCTCATCTCAAACACTTCTATCCATTGTGCTATGGATTCACCAGATACCGCTGCTAGGGGGATCAATACTAGCATCTTGCTGCAACGCCATGCCTGGCTCACCATATCTGGCTTTAAGCAAGAAGTCCAACAAAGTCTATTAAATGTCCCTTTTGATAAAGAACATCTTTCCGGTCCCCAGGTTCACCTGGCCCTGGAAAAAATTAAAAAGGATACAGACTGCCAAGTCCATGGGTGCACTTCAAACACCTAGTCCTCATGGCTCTTTTCGCCACTCCACCTACCAAGCAGGTTCGAAAACCACCTCCTCAGATGCCTCTTCCTCATACCAATGTGGCCAGAGTCACCACTCCTGTCCCTGAGGTTACTGTGGAGGCTCCTATAGTGGCAACAATGCTAAAGGTAGACGAAAAGGTGCTTCCCCTCATGGTGCTGCACCCAACTCAAAATAGTGACGTTTGATGGCATATTTGGCTGCAGATGCTCATGCTCTGCATACTCCTGCCATCTAGGGTTGGGTTCAAAGTTGTACAAGTTGTTTTTCTTCGAAGAATTCTTTCGAGTCACAAGTAGTGACTCCTCCTCTCGGTGATACTGCCCATGCGCATCGACTCCTTTGTTAGATTGTTTTCTCTCCGCCGTCTGGTTCGAACGTGTGTGCCTCTCCTTCGTGTTCAACTACCCCTCGGTATGACATTTCAGTCCTATCCCGTCTTCGACTGAATAGTTTTTTCGACTGCACTTTTCCATTACTGCGCCTCCTCAAATTTGTCGGTTTGGTTACCGGCTGTAGGGAAGTAAGATCTGCTTTCATGGTTACCCCCACTTTTTGTTTGGTGTAAGTATGTTTTTGACCTAGTCTGACTGGGATCCTGCTAATCAGGACCCCAGCCACTGTGCTTTCTCTCTAAATTGACCATCGTAAGTACTTCTGTACATGCACAATTGGCTACTGGTGTACCCTGGTAAGTCCCTAGTATATGTTACTAAGGAATCCAGGTCATAGGTACACCAGGGGTCTCCCATGGACTGCAGCATGCATTGTGCCACCCATAGGAGTCCACTTAAAGTGTGACTACAGGCCTGCCATTGCAGCCTGTGTGAGTTGGTGCTTGCACCTCTCACAACAGATATACTTTTCCTTATATCTGAGGTCACTACACTTAAAACCTATAAGTCACCTCTATGGCAGGCTCTTCAGTCCTGAGGGCAGGGTGCTTGGTTATAAGTGTGAGAGTGCCCCTGCATGAGCAGGACACCCCTCCAAACCCCGGAGTCGATTCTCCAGGCTTTGTAAGTGCGGTCAGCCATTCTAATACATATAGTGGACATCAGTCATTACGAGATGTCTAACTATATAGTGGCTGCACTGAACCCGGTCATGTTTGGTTTCAAACATGTTGGAATCATATCCCAACACTGATTCCAGTGTTGGAAGTATGATCCCATGTACCCGGGGGCTCAGTTGGGGTACCCCCCTGTCCTTCCAGTAAGAGCCTTTCAGGGTCTGATAGCAAGCTAGTGCTGCTGCTGACCACAGCCACGATTCTGCCCTCCTGCTGCTGAGCCAAGCTTGAGCAGGAGAAGGTAGAACAATATGTTTCCTGTCATAGGGAGGTGTGACCACTTCCCAGACAGGACTTGGTGTATTGTGCTGGGGTGGGGGCTCTTGCCAGCGTCACCAGACTGCTTTGAAGGGCACATTTGGTGCCCTCCTTGCATACTCCAGTTTGAGACAGTTCAGGGAGCCCTTGGCTCCTGCTCTGGCGCGAATCTGGACAAAGGACATGGGAGTATCCTCCCCTCTGGGAGGGACCCTTGAGTTGTTCCAACCCTTCCCTTAGGGTACTTAAGGACTTACCTATGTGTGGGTGCTCAGATTAGTCATGGGACAAGACTGAAGCCTGAAACCACGTCACTCTTCGACTGTCTGGACACTTGGACTTCGCTGGACTTCGTCTAGAACCTAGAGTGCACCAAGGAAGACTCCTGCTGCTCCTGGTCTGTGTCTGTGTCTGTGCTTCTTCCAGGTTCTTCGACAGACCTGTGGGCATCAAGGACATCCGAAGTAATCTTTCTTGGAGTGAAGGAGTCACTCCCCTGCAACTGCAGGCACCGCTACAAAGCTGACCGGTCTGCTGCTCCAGTCGTTCTACGGACTTCCTGAGGCTCAGCAACACAGGTGGTGGTTCTGCAACTCCCTCGAGGCCTGACCTATCCTCTGGAAGTTTGAGTCCAGTATCCCTTGTCGGAACCGCTGGAACCAAACCCCTGTGCACAGTGTCGATTTGCCGTTGCCAAGGCTTGTTGGCTATGCACTCCAGAGATCTTCGGGCTACAAGAATAATGGCCTCTCCTTCACCAAAGAGGCAATTGACTTTTGAGGATGCTTTGGACACTCTTGTGCCTCTAAAAAAGAGAGGACAAAGGACACTGCTACAAGCTCTACTCATCATCCTCCACCTCATCTCTTCCCTCCAAGCTCAGGGTCCTCACTGCACAATGGGCCTTTCTTCTTGGTGAGTTGCTTGAGGTCCTCTTGCAACTCCTGTACCTTTGGCCTGTGGGTCCTCCTGAGGGTCTTCTCCTGTTTCAGTGGGCTTCCCTGCTTGCTCGGGCTTGCTCTGACTCTCCTGCTGATGGAGCGTCCCTTGCTGGTCCTAGCATTGCTCCTTCTTTGTTCCGCACGCCAGTTGCGGCTACCAAGGCTTGTTGGTGCTCCCGCCGGACACCGACCACCTAGTCAGCGACATCTAACATGGTATAGCTCGTGCACGGCTCCTGATGTTCCTTACCGTCGCCTGGTCCTCACAACTGCAGCTACAAAGTCACAGTTGACTCTTCTGAACCTTCCAACATTGGTGAGCGTTGCTATTCCTGGTCACTCCTGAGTGGCATAGACTCTGCCCCCTCTGCTTGCAGGTTCTTCACTTCCAGAATCCACCCATGGATTCCATCGGACTTCTTCACCTTCTTCTCCAGAGGCACTTTATTCCAAGTCTTCCATTGTCGTCTGCGAAGGTCTCCAACGTCTCTTCACCCCTATGCACCTGGCTTCCCTGGTGTAGGTAACCTGCTTCCCAGGGCATCCACAGGTGGGGCGGCTCTCCAACCTTCCATACTCCACTGGAATTCTTCGGGGTCCTCTGGGAAGGGTCCTTCTTCTGCAAAACTGTATCTTCTCCATTGACTTCCATTTGGCACGCGGCTGTGGTCTGCTTTGCACACAGCCTCCGCGGGGTTCCTTGGTACCTACCTTGGGTGGTTCCTTGTGCCCCCGGCTCCTCTGGGTCTTCTGGTCCAAGTCCTGTCCTCTTCTGCAGTTCACATTCCACTGTCTTAGTATATGGTTTGGTCTCCCCCTGGAGACCACTGTATATTGTACTACTTACCTTATTGCATTTGAAGTATTGTTGTGTATTGTGTTGATATCTCTAGGTAGGAGATATACCAATGTGTTAGTGAGTGTTGTGTAATAAATAGAAGTTTTTTTTATATAAACACTATGTGGTTCTTTTTCATTTAACTTGCATCCTAAGATTAAACTGGTAATATAACCTGCTGAACACTCCTTCAACATAAGCCTAAAGGCTGCTCTCCACAGCTACCACTTCGAGAGCTTTCTTTGGTTATCAAAGGCCACTAAAATCACCATAAGGATTGCCTGGATTAGTGCAAGGCGCATCACTTAAATAAGTGTGCACCATATACTAAGCCAGCCTCCTACACCGACCGATCGCCCCTCCGGCCACCACCCATCTCGGGCCTACCATCCACGTGCACCGCTGGCGCTGAAGATGTGTTCCTGATGGAACGGACACCTTTTCGATTTTGCCCGCAGTGTCAGGGCAAGTACCCGCACATGGACCAACATCTTGTGTGCAGTCTTTGCCTTTTGCCCGATCATCGTGAGGCTGATTGTGACACCTGCATGTCTTTTAGATCAAAAAAGACTCTCCGGGATTGAAGGACTCGTAGGTTGGAAATGTCTTGTCGCACTGAAGGGTACCAACATTTTCAGAGAAGAGCATGCCCAGGCAGAGCATGCTGCTGAGGAGCAAGATGGAGCTTTTTCCGCCGAGGATATTTCCGGCTCTGACATGGTGGAAGAATTGGAGTACACCCTACCACTCGGGCAGTGTGAGTACTGTCGACCCTGACCTTGTTCCTCCACCCAAAAAGACCCCCAAACGTTCGCCGTTTCCCTTATTAGATGTCGCCGGGCTGCCACTGGGCCATGGTCGGATCCCAGAGACATTTCGGATGCCCCACCTTTGGGCTCGTCACCGAAAAATTCTACCAATGTTAAATCCTCAGTCTCGACCTCCTCAGATCGAGCACATGCGTCAGTCTCCTCCCACTCTTCAGAACCGACCCGGCAACTGACTGCTTCTGCCTCAGTGCTGGCCAAAAACATTCTTTCGCTTCGAAAGCTTTGATTCTGAAGCCAACTGAATCTAAATCCTCGAAGCATTCTTCAGTTCCGAAACCATCTGAGACAAAAAAGTTCGCAACATTCCACAGTTTCCTGGTCTCCTGTTGAGCCTATCCATAAAACCATGGATATTAGGCAAAGGAAAATCCAAATTCAACACGGAACTGGGAGAATAATGGCCTCTCCTCCACCATAGAGGCAATTGACTTGAGGACGCTTTGAACACTCTTGTGCCTCTAAAAAGAAGAGGGCAAAGGACACTGCTACAAGTCCTACTCATCATCCTCCACCTCCACCGCCTCCACCACCACCATCTCCTCCTTCCTCTCATGCATCTCCACATCATGATCCTATAGATGCTCCACCTCCAGTATCACCTAGATCAAACACTGTCGGAATGGGAGACCCATTAGGAGACCCACACCCATGGGACATAATGATACTGATCCCATAACTCCTAATGATCTGGATCGATTTCCAGCTTGACCCTCCCCTCCTGAGGATGCTAGTGCCTACCAACAGGTTATTGCTTGGGCAGCTACCTACCATGGTGTTGAGTTACATATGGGATCATTAGAACAAGGTTTCTTTTTTGACTCTCTATCTACACACAAGGACACACAGTATTTACCTATGTTTCCTGATATGTTGCAGCATGCTGACCATATTTACAAAGAACCTATCTGTTCCAGGGTTATTACCCCACAGGTAGATAAAAAATATATAAACCAGCCCCATCAGACCCTCTGTTTGTACGAACTCGGGTACCGCTAAACTCTATAGTTGCCACCACTGCTCGTTAAAAAGCTATTGGTCAAGCAACTGGAGATATGCCACCCCCTAAAAAAGAGAGCAAGTGTATTGATGCAGCAGGTAGCAACCAAAGCAGCTAACCACTGGCGTATTGCCTGTTCCCAGGCCCTTCTAACACTCTACGATAGGGCTCACTGGGTTAAGATGGAAGAGTTATTATAACGTCTCCCGGAGCAGTATCGTAAAAAGGGGCAACAAATTGTTGCAGAGAGTCAGGCCATCACTAATAACTCTTATCATATGTGCCTTAGATGCAACAGATACAACCGCAAGAGGAATAAACACCAGTGTTGTTCTCAGGAGACACGCTTGGCTCAGGTGCTCTGGCTTAAAGCCAGAAGTACAACGAGCAGTTCTTAACATGCTCTTTGACAAGGAAGGAACATGTTTTTAGGCCTCAGGTGGACTCCACCCTAGACAAAATGAAAAAAAGATACAGACCCTGCTAAAGCCATGGGTCCCTTACAAACGAATCCATCTAGAGGCTCCTTCCCCACTCAGGTTATAGGGGCAGATATAAATCCTCAAACACGGATTCCTCCATTTCCCAACAGATGCAAGGCCAGTCCACCTACTCCAAAGGGTTTTTCAGGGGCTTCATTAGAGGTGGTAACAATAAAGGCAGAGGCAGGGATGCTTCCACCCGTGGAGCATCCTCCACTGCAAAACCATGACTGCCCAACCCTTCCCTCCCCCCACCGACTGCACAAAACTTGTCAGAGGAAGACTTACGTTTTTCTATCCGGTCTGGGAATCCATCACCACAGACCAATGGGTACTAGCCATTATCCCACATGGTTGAAGTCTGGAGCTTATTACCTCTCCACCCAACATCCCACCTCGCACTCGCAGGTTATCACGCGATCACTTAACACTTCTCAAGCAAGAAGTGCTTCCTTCTCCTCAAAAGGGCCATAGATCCAGTCCCTCTTCAACAAGAGGGCACAGGACTATATTCGCTACACTTTCTCATTCCAAAAAAGGACGGGTCGTTAAAACAGTCTTGGATCTCGGAGTCATCCATTACTACACCCTCACAGACGATTTTCACATGTTAACTCTACAGGACGTCATTCCCATTCTACAACAGGGCGACTTTATGGCCACACTGGACCTAAAGGACGCTTACTTTCACATACCCATACACCCTGCTCATCACAAATTCCTCTAGATACCCTTTTTCAAACTATTGCCAGCCACCACTTCTAAGGAGGGGCTGCTTATAGTCTATGCAGAGCGTGTCTCTACTGCCACACATGCCATTGAACAGATTATGTTACCCTGTAAGCATCTGTTCGTGGCATGTAGCTGTAGATTCACATGTGCCTCCTCCTCCCTGGCCGGTTGTGGCCATTGCAGTTATGTTTTGACACATCTCTCTGATACATTCACATTTTAGCATGGACATCTATTTTTTTCACATTCCTTACACTCCTTTCTCGCCCTCCTGCGGGAAAACAATCTAACAAAGGAGTTGATGCCCATGCGCAGTATGACTGAGAAGAGGAGTCACTCTACCGCGTGACTCGAACCCAACACTAGATGGCAGGAGTATGCAGAGCATGTGAATCTACAGCACTACATGCCACAAGCAGATGTTTACTGAGTAAGTAACATTCCTTCTCCCCCCTGGCCCCCTCTTCTCTCCCCTCCCCCCCCCCACACTCCACACCTTTCGGGGGAAGATTACAGGATTTTCTGCCCACATGGCAATCAATAACATCTGACCAGTGGGTGTTGGCTATTATCATTATTGTCTGGAGCTCATTACCACACCTCCAAACATTCCACCTCACACTCACAGACTCTCTGGAACACCAAACACTACTCAAAAAGGAAGTTCAAGCTCTGTTGCTCAAAGGAGCTATGGAATCTGTCCCTCTACAACATCAGGGATCAGGAGTATACTCCCTGTACTTCCTAATCCCCAAAAAGGATGGATCTTTAAGGCCAGTCTTAGATCTACAGCCCTTAAATCATTGCATCCTGTCAGAGAATTTCCATATGGGCACTCTACAAAACGTGATCCCACTTCTCCAGCAAGGTGACTTTCTGTCGCAAACTACTCAGATTTGTGATAGCAGACAAACATTACCAATTCAAAGTCCTCCCATTCAGGGTGACTACTAGACCTCAAGTATTCACCAAGGGCCAGATGTACGACCATAGCATTTTGCGACTCGCAAATTGCGAGTCGCAATTTGCGAGTCGCAAAATGCTATGTACAACAGTGTCTGAGACACTGTTTGCGATTCCTAATGCGGTCGCAAATTGAATGCCTCATGAATATTAATGAGGCTTTCGCAATTTGCGACCCCATTGGGAATGGCTAGCACTCCCAGGGATGGTGTCTCTTCCTCTATTCCAGCAAAAGACTCAAAATTCCATAGACCTGCTCCATCAACTATCAACTTTCAATGTCCAGAAATCTCATCTTCAACCTTTGCAGGTTCAGCCGTATCTGAGGACTATCCTAAACACACAACTGGGATTAGCCCATCCCAATACAGCAAGAATCCATTATTTTCCAAAAGCTACTACCAGGTTTCCAAGCGAATCAACAGTTGACAGTCAGAACTGTCATGTGCTACTGGATATGATGGCCTCATGTATCGCCATAGTGCCACATGCACGACTACACATGCATCCGCTACAGGAATTTCTAGCACAACAGTGGTCTCAGTCAGAGTCAGTTAGAGGATCTAGTGTTGATACACAGCCACACTCATCGCTCTCTGCAGTGGTGGAACACAAACCTGTTAAATGTGTGGCCTTTCCTAGACCCTGTTCCCCATATCATCCTGACAAGACGCACCACTTGGCTGGGGTATTCACTTACAGAATCTCACAGTCCAGGGTCTTTGGGGCACCAAACACCAGGGTCTCCACATCAACTACCTAGAGCTTCAAGCTGTTCACCTAGCGTTGAAAGCGTTCACACCTCACCTGTTCGGCAAAGTTGTCTTAATCCAAACAAACAATATGACAACCATGTTACAAAAACAGGGTGGGACACATTCACTACAGCTATCACAGCTAGTCTCAGATAATTTGTCATGGGGCTCTACATCACAACATTCATCTGTTAGCGGAACACCTCCCGGGACCAGACAACGATTTTGCCGACCTCAGCAGGATGCGGCAACATGTCCACGAGTGGGAACTCCACCCCTGAATCCTCCTCCTTTAATTCCACAAGTGGGGGGTTTCCACAAATAGATCTTTTCGCAACTGCGGACAACGCGAAATTCCCAAACTTCGCCTCCAGGTTCCCACATCCACTATCCAAGGGCAATGCTCTGTGGATGAACTGGTCAGGGATATTTGCCTACGCTTTTCCACCTCTCCCTCTTCTTCCATTTCTGGTTTGGAAGGTCAGGCAAACATCACTCATACTAGTGGCTCCCACATGGGACCAACAGCCCTGGTTCACAACACTACTCGAATTCTCAGTAGTTCCTCACGAGAAGCTTCCCCTCAAACCGAACCTTCTCACTCAGAACATGGAAAAATCGGGCACCCAAATCCCATGGAACTCAACATAGCAATTTGGCTCCTGAGGTCATAGAATTCGGTTATTTTAATCTCCCACCTGAACGTATGACCATTCTCAAAGAAGGTTGCAAGCTTACTACTAGAGCATGCTATGCAGCTAAATGGAAAAGATGTGTCTGTTACTGTCATAATAAGAGTATCAATCCACTTAATGCTACAATACGAAACATTGTTTGCTACCTGCTGCATCTACAGCTCTCTGGCCTTACATTCACATCCTTACGCATACATTTGGCTGCAGTGGCTGCCTATCTACGAACTAAGCCACACCTGTCTTTGTTTAAGGTGCCAGTCATCAATGCTTTTATTGAAGGTCTTAAAATAGTGATTCTACCCCAGGTTCCACCTGCACCTACCTGGAATCTTAACATTGTTCGTACAAGACTTACGAGTCCACCATTTGAACCACTATATAAATGCTCCCTTCAATTTCTGTCTTGGAAGGTCGCTTTTAATTGCCATTACTTCACTCAGATTTGTTAGTGAGCTCCATGCACTAACCTTAGAAGAGCCTTTCTTTCAGCTCCACAGAGATAGGGTGGTCCTCAGCACCTACCCAAAATTCCTTCCAAGGGTGGTCTCTCATTTCCACCTCAATCAATCATTTGAATTACCTGTAATCTTTCCTCAACCCGACTCAGTTGTGGAAAGGGCTATACATACATTAGACGATAAGAGAGCCCTTATCTATTTCATTGACAGAACTAAAGACTATCACAAAACCAAACAACTCTTTGTCGCTTTTTCACCCCCTCATAAAGGAAAGCCCATATCCAAATCAGGCATTCTCAGGTGGATAGTTAAATGCATTCAGACATGTTACGTTAATCCAAAAGTACTTTACCTACAACCCCTAAAACACACTCTACTTGCAAGATAGCGGCTTTCCTGGGCAATATCCCAATAGCTGATATATTCAATGCAGCTACGTGGTCTACACCACACACTTTCACTAAACATTATTGTGTGGATGTTCTAGCACGCCTACAAGCTAATGTAGGTCAGGCTACGTAGACTCTTTCAAACAACTGCAACACCCACAGGTTAGCCACCGCTTTGGAAGGCATTGCTAGACCATCTATGCAAAGCATGTGTATCTAGAGCCACACATGACTCGAATGGATTGTTACTTACCCTGTAAGTATCTGTGCTTGGCATGTAGTACTGTAGATTCACATGCTCCCACCCTCCTCCCCGGACACTTGTGGCCGTTGCAGTTCCTTTACCTTTTCATATGCATGGACATCTCTTTACTTACACTTACTTTACACTCCATTCTCGCCAACCTGAGGAAAAACAATCTTACAATGGAGTCGATGCCCATGTGCATTATCCCCAAGAGGAGGAATCACTCTACCTCGTGACTTGAAAGCCTTCTTCAACGAAAAACTAATTGCACACATCTGGATCCAACACTAGGAGCATGCGAAACGTATGAATCTACTGCACTACATGCCAAGAACAGATGATTACAGGGTAAGTAACATAATCCTTACATTACATGAGCAGAACGTTCTGCTCCTGCCGGATCTCCAGTAAAGTCTTATGAAAACTAGAATTTGGTTCAGGACAGTTTCCTCTATTTAAATCAAACTAAGACTAAAGTCGTATTGTTAGGCATTAGAGGGTGCCTACCAAAGTTCTGTTCCTACTTGGCCCCAGCTCATCTTGATACATACACAGTTACTTTACCAGATCTCCCTTTTTTAATAAGAAGGAAACCTGAAGGTTTAGGATGAGACCAGACCCAAACAGCAAAACCACATAAACTATGTACAGCTATATGGCATAGTTCTATGCCAGAGTATAATTGAATTCCAGTTTTCTGAGTACCTCGTTGTTTTTGAGGCATATGCTGTTACTGCCGCACCAATTGACAGTCAAGCACAAGGGTCTACTGCCAACAGCAGTTTGTGCTGGATATTACAATGCTGTGCTAACCGGCCTGCATCATCACTGAAGGCCATAATAGTCTTGTAGGACTTGTCCTGTCCAGTAAAGTGGTATAAAATTGGAGGGGTTCTCTAAGTTGTTAAATTATTTTAATTCATTGTCCACAGGGCATTTGGCTTTGAGAGTGCATGCATATGTTCACCTTGAGAGCAAATAAAGACTAACCTTTACCCCTAGCACCCTACACAGGTTCAACCTCCATGGAGGAAGGCTTTATAATGCAAACTTAGAAGCGTAGCACTACTCATGAAACAAGATAGTAAAGGTATACAAGCAATGTTCCCTGAGGACTAATTATAACTGCTTGTAATGAAGCACTAATGTGTTAGATTAGAACCTTACCGAGTTCTATTAGAATATTTTTTTCCAGAAATCAATTTCAACTAGGCTAGCAAGAAGTAGGTTATTTCTGTTTGTGACTTATCAGCAAACAAATGGATTCCTGATTCTATGAGAAGTTATGTTCTAAACAATGTCTGATACTGTCACCCTCTATTTGTTTTTTATTTGTCTTTTACTCCTCTTATTCGTATAGGACTTTTTACTTTAATACTTGCTTCAGTGTTTCCAAGCAACAGTGGCGACCGATTCACCCTCTCCAAGTTGATAGCAGTTGTTTTGAGGTAGGAACAGCAATCATTTATTCTTTTTTAGCCGAATTGTCTTGCGGCAGATTGTCTCAGTAATTTGCTTACAGTGGCTATACTATCAAAATAATTAAACACTGTTCTCTTTAGTTAATACTGCATCTCCAACAATCACAGACTAATATGGATTAAAGAATTTCTCTTTGTTTGACTGTCTTGGTGAGATTTTAGACATATTGTGCGATAATTTGCAATATTTAGTCTAAAAAAGGTAAATCACTTTTATTTAGTTAGATACTTATGAGACGTGCTTGAAATGAAAGGCTTGTAGCAGAGAAGCACATGGAGAGCAGTTTAGCCAAAAAGGAGAATGTTCAGCCTTAAACATTCTGTTACTTGATTCAAGATGGTAAAAATACTTCATTTAAAAATAAAATAAAAAAAACTTCATTAAATACCCAACATGCTTCCTCCTTTGCCCTACTCACTGTGTTGACAGAACTGGCAGAGAGGGTGAGGGATGGAGCTTTCGCCAAGAGTAGAAGTGATGCAGGGAGCAGCTGGACCTCTGTTTTGAAAAGAAAAGGCAAGTTAACATCTTGTTTTGAATCTGTGTTTGCAGTTAATGGAATATTTTGTATTACTATAATCTGATCGAGCCTTCTAGCCGTAGATTCCTTACATTAGAATATTCCCCCGGCGTCCGACTGGATCTAGAATTTTTTTTAACAGTAACTCTGCGTAGTAGGTGGTGGTGGTGTTCGGTTCGATGTCTGCGCAGAGCTTATATAGGCACCTCCCGAGCACACTGACATCAGTTCTTTTCTTTCCACCCCAGTCAGCATAAATCTGGAAAAGCTACTTCTCAGTCACTTTTTGGCTGAGTTTTTTTTACGTTTTGTGGAAGCAATTTTTGTGATCTTTCTCCTGGTGTGCTTTGGGATGTCTCCAATGAAACCAATGGATTTAAAACCCTATGGTGCCTGTCACAGGAAGAGGTCTGTGGCAGTCATACATTTGGAGTGTTTATGGTGTTTAGAGGGAGACCACAACTCTAAGACCTGCGAGGTGCTGTGCCTTGAATCCAGAGGCGCTGAGGGAAATGTTCCCTGAAGCTTCTTGCCACTGGACGACCTTGTGACGCTCTTGATCCTGGTCATGCAGAGGGTCCTGTTACCGCTCGCAGAGCCGCTCCTGACAATCGTCATTGCACACAAAAATGTCAGCTAAGTCCGACAAGCGCAAGAAGTCCACAAAATCGAAGCGCTCTTTGACTTCTCAGTGCCGGTCCAAGTCAATGAGACTGCATGGTAACAATGACACTGTCGAGACCTCGCCTTTCTGTGGAGCCTGTGCCTGGGTCCGCTACGTGCCTCACAGAGTTTTCTGGAGCTGGAGTTCTAAGAGGCCATGCACCTCTTATTTAGATGGCCCAACCCCTCTGGAGTGCCTTTGGGCCCCATGGGTTCAGGGGGGAGGACTCCTACTGGATTTCCTCCAGCGGGTTCGCCCCCAATGCCAGTCGGGCCCCATGGATCTGGTGTTTTATCCGGAGTGACTCCACCCACAAGAAGGTGTCCTTCTTCAGAGCCTGCTCCAGTGCTGTTGCTCCGGCCGCCGAGGCCCCGCAGCAGAGCCAGCCGCATCATCATTCCTGACTCTAATACAGATCCGGATTGACATCAGCATACATCTACTCATGGCCTCCGAGTTGGAGCCAGCGCCTTTTACTTTTGATAAGCCTGAAGATGGAGACAAATGGGAGGAGTATGAGGACCCTTATTCCTTTCATGACCCCCCTAGATGAACCAGAGGGCAACTGGTATGAAGACTGGCGGATGCCAGTGGGTAAGACACCTCACCGGACACTGACTTGGTCTCTCCTCCTAACGTGGCTACAGAGGAAGGAGCTTCCTTTGCAATGGTGGTGCGCAGGGTGGTTGAGATTCTGGACCTTCAGCTGTACTCGGTGGCAGTAAAGATGAATGTCTTGACAGAGGTGCTTCTGCCGGATGTTGCCCCCTCCAAACTTCTACTCCCATTTAATGAAGCCCTTACTGATGTCCTGCTTGAGGACTGGTCCAAACCTTACACAGACAGGGGCTCCTGTGCAAAGGACCATTGCCTGCTGCCATCGCCCCACTCCTGGGGACCTCGGTTTTCTGACCCAGCACCCCACCCTGGAGAGCTTGGTGGTTCAAGCCTCCACCACCAGCATCAACCCTGGTGCATTCCCTACCACTCTACTGGATTGAGAATCCAAAAGGCTGGATACCTTTGGCAAGAGGTTGTTCTCTTCTGCCAGCCTAGCACTGCGGTTGGTGAACACCATGTGCCTTTTCGTTCTGTGCACACACATTGTTTGGGACTCGGTTGCGCAAAGTGCTGTCAGTGGTCTCGGATGAGTCCCGAGCCCTACTCACCCAAACTACATCAGACGGGTGAGATGTAGCACATTTCACCATCAGATGTGGACTGGACACGACCGACTCACTGTGTAGAGCGACTCACTTGGCCCCCGCCAACCTCAGTCTTTCGCCCATTCTGTGGTCGCGCTAGGCGCCATCAGCCGTGCCCCTTCCCGTCCAGTCACCGAGCCCAACAGGCTTCCTAGCCTTTTTGTGGCCATGGACGCGGTTTCCACTATGTGGTAACACCAGCCAGAGGTTGAGTCACCCCGCCCCCGGCAGCCGCAGTTTCCAAACACCTTTAGTTTGTCTTTATGCCATCACAGGATGCACCATCACCTGCCCCACTGACAGTCCATAACATCGGACAAGTGTGTTCTACAGATTGTCCAGAAGTGCTACTCCATCCCTTTTCTGGAAATACCTCCACCCATGCCACCCACTTATGACCGGCTGACTATCTATCCTTGCTACTTTAGGATGTTTTGGCCAAAGGAACCATTGAGAGGGTGCATGCATTAGAAATAGGTTGTGGGTGCTATTCCTGCTGCTTTCTAGTGCCCAAAAAGGATGGAGATCTCCGCCCTATTTTAGACCTGCCCCTTCTCAACACTTGCCTGAAGAAGGAAAAATGTAAATTGCTTACATTTCCTCCGGTCCTGTCTGCCATGGACCCTGAAGACTGAATGGTGGCATTGGACTTGCAGGATGCCTATTTCCGCATCCTTGTTCAGCCTGCCCACAGAGGTTTCCTGCCGTTCAAGGTGTGCATTTTCAGTGCATTGTGCCCTCCTTTTGGCCTTACCAGTGCCCCTCGGGTGTCCACCAAGTGATACCTATTCCGTCGTATGTTGACTCCCCCCTGCTTCGCCCTGCCCCGCCTCACCGCACTTACCTGTCCCGACCGCCGCTGCACATGTGACTATTACATGCAACTAAACTGAACCAAAATGCGCCATTTTACTTTGATTTTCAAATAAATCTTTGGAGGGAGAAACACCACTGATTTTAGTACCTCATGTGCTGCACTCACTTGCATTGTAATATTTCAAATCTTTGGTGCACATAGCATAGGCTGAAGTGCACAAAGACCTTTTGTTGCCGCACACAAAAGAAAATAATTAGAGGGAACATTGGGCAGGATACTGCACCCAAACTTGCGAGCATTCTGCCTTCGTGCTTGGAGATTGAGCAGTGAAAGTTGACAGTCTTCGACCTCCTTCCCAAAGTCTATGATGTTTTTCTGGCAGCTAGATGCCCCTCCACCAAGACGGTATACGCCTGCAATTGGGACACGTTTGTGGCATGTTCTGCATCCCAGGATATTGACCCTCTTTCTGCACCTTTATCTCAAGTTCCATTTTTTGTTCTCTCTCTGGTCCAGCAGGGATCTGCTCTTGGCACTTTTAAAGGTTAGATGACCGCCATTTGGGCGTTCCTGCAGTTGCCGGACAAACCTTATTTGTTTAAGTCATCGGTTGTAACTATGTTCCCCAAAGGTCTTCTGCATATGTTCCCCCTCAAGCCATTAATCATGCCCCAATGGGATCTCAACCTGGTCTTGCCCTTTCTTATGTGCTCCACTTTTGAGCCGTTACACAATTGCCAACTTAATTTGCTTACACAAAGATGGCTTGTCTAGTAGACATAACATTGTCAGAGAGGGTCAGTGAATTGTAGTCACTATCTGTGTACCGTCCTTATTCATTTTACCCAGACAAACTGGTTCTAAGAACCTATGCCTCCTTCTTTCCGACGGTTGTGACACTTTTGCATGTAGGCCAAAATATCACCTTGCCTGCCTTTTTGCTCTGTCTCATTCTTCTAAAGAAGGGGAGAGACTCCACCGCCTGGGCCCAAAAGAGAGTTGTCATTCTACCTTGATCATACAAAATAGTTCCGGGTAGACAATCAACTCTTTGCTGGGTTTATCAGGGCAAAGAAAGGAAAGGCAGTGCAGAAACTGACCATTTCACATTGGCAAAAAATGAACTGCCTGAGGGTTTGCAGGCTCATTCCACCAGAGCCAAGGCTGCGCCACTGGATTAGCTTGTGGAGTTCATGTCCTGGAAATCTGTCAGGCAGCAACGTGGGTGTCCTTACATACGTTCACGAAATATTACTATCTGGATCAGGTGTCTCCATCCTTTTCTGTAGTGAGAGCTACTTCTGATCAATGAAAATCATTGTCAGCTGCTGAAGGTTAAGCAGTTTGTGCATTTTTACCAGACGCCCCAGCTTAATTGACTTTAAGCCTAATGTCAATAGAGGCAGATACTATGGTTTGAACAAAATACGTTGACTAAAGGCACTATGACAGGGCTGCCATGTGTGTCATTGAGTTTGTGGTCTTTGGGGATGTATGAACAAGTGTGTGTATGAATCGGATATATGTGTACGGGTGACTGAGAGACTGTGTCATATGTACTTGTGGCACAGGGCATACCTTTCGCAACATGTGGCACCGTTGCATGTACAACACAAATAAGTGCAGGAAAATGTTCTGCAAAAATGTTCAGAATATGGAACATTTTTCTGCACTTTAAATTCCTCCCACTTAAAGTAATGGCTGAATTTTTCACTTCTAAATATAGCACTGTGTCAAAATAAAACTGAAGCGTTAACTTTGTTTACATTGATGCCATAAAACTCATGAGGAACCAGTATTAACCTATCCGGTCAATGTTTTGTTGCACAATAAAACTCATTATTGGCATTATCTCCCATTTCCAAGTGTCACGTTTACAAACACCAAGCATCTTGCTCCCAGTGGCCTGTAGACACGGTGCCATATTTATAACAGAAAAATACCTTTGTTTGAATGGGTGGAATTTTAAGTGAAGAAACATGCTTCATAAAACATTAAGATGTAATTGGCTTAATTAAAAGTGGAGAAAGACATTAATACTTGATGTTTCATAGTAAAATTTTCCTTCACTTTAAAATGATCCCTTTTGGAAAAAATGCTATTTTTCAGATATAAATATGGCACACTGTTTACTGACCTCTGGGAGCAAAAGACCATCTGCTTATAAATGTGACAATTTGAAATGGGAGAAAATTAAAAAGAGGAGTTAAAAATTAAGGTAGCTCTTCGTTTTAATTTTCTCTCATGTAAAAGCATTCAGAAACATAATTTTGTTCTCACGCTCCAATATTGAGTCAACAAGGACTTTTATTTAAGAGTTAAATACTTCAGTGCTTCACCTCTGTGCCCCAGCCTGGCCCATAAATCTGACTGAGAACTGCTCATTATCAGGCTCTGCTATCAGCAGCCTGATGATAATCATGTTAAGTAAACACAGCCTTCCCTTAACTTTAAAAGAAAAATGTGACCATGTGCTTATTTAAAAATGAACTCAAGGCTGCTCGATACTCTGAAGGTGTGTGGGAGCTACTGGAAGCTCACACGTGACTTGTTAGAGACACCTGGTCTGGATGGTCAGGTTTGTCGTGAAGGGCATTACGCCCATTTGGTCCTGCAGCAATTTTTGGTCTCATCTGTTTTGCACACCCTTCTCCGTGGTGGTATTGCTTGGGTATCTATTCCAAGATAAGGAATCTGCTGCTAGAAGTCTCTAACAGATGAACAAGTTATTTACTATCTGTAACGCCTTATCTGGTAGAGACTATCTAGCTGCAGATTCCTTACCGACCCTCCCATCCTCTCCGCCCTGTGAAAATATTATAGTTTAGGGTCACCCTTCTGAGGGCATTAGAAATGCACACCAGTGTGTCCGCATCCTTCGTGGCTCCGCGCTTCGTGCTCGAAAATGTCCGGATCCATTTTGATGCCTGGTTAATATTCTAAGGTAAGGAATCTGCTGCTAGAAAGAGTCTCTACCATAAAAGACATTACCGAAGGTAAGTAACTTGTTCATTAATGCAATGTCGACATTCAAGTAAATTCTTGGATGCTCTTTTATTACTGCAATAGAATGTCCGCATGTAGGACTAGATTCTTAACTTGAATGATATGGGTGCCTGAGCAGTTGTGTGTGCTGAAGACGGAGCATGTTCTCTTTTGTAAGGATGCAGAGCTGTTAAAGTATGTTATGCTATCAGAGTTTATTGAACATCTCTTACCATTAGTTTGCACCAAAGCACTTTATTAATCTAAGCATTTTTTGGGGTTTCTATGGATAGGTTGTGCATGGTTGTTTGGTTATGTTTTGTTATGTATGGCTAATAGAGATTTGTTAAATGTCAAGTTTATTAATGGCTGAGATTGATCCTGCTACAAATCTTTGTAGTGTTGCATATGGATGGGTGTTTCGTTGAGCAGAGTGGTAGATTGTTCATAACCAACCTCCTCGAGAGCACCACTATCCAAGGTGATTCAATGTTGTGCGCATAATCGTTGTCTTTTTCTTTTTTTATTAACTTCATCTGAATGGTGTTAGGTTGTATATTGGTCTGGTGCAGGGTAGACCCGTTGAGTTGCCAGTGTTTTGCCAGGTACACATGGCTTTGGTGTTGTGTGCATGAGTTTCAGGAGCTCCTTCTACAGGTTTTATTTGAGAAAGATGATTTACAAGTGAAATTGGAAAGGCGATGTGTAGTAAGTATTTTTGGGTGTATGGTGCTGTTACGTTTCTGTTGGTAGACGATCGTAGCATTTTGGAAATGTTTTGGGTGCCTGTGATGATGTCTCTCTATTGTGTAGTGTTTGGGTGGTAGTGTTGTGTCTCTTGCATGTGGGGGATGTTTCCAGCCTTGCTATGGCAGACTACATGGCATATATTAGCCGTCTGGTGGCTGGGCAGGAATATAGGAACAGGTAAGGCAGGGATAGGCTGATCATTAGAGAGATACAGATTAAAATATTATGGGTGTGAATGTTTGTGTATTTTGTGATGAAAGCTAGGTCGGTAAGGGAATCAAAATTAAAGCTAGTCTGTTAGCGGGATAGTAGGCCCTGTATATTCCCAGGAGAATAAGTGTCTAATGCTTCTTCCCCACCTGGCAGTGTCTGCAGTCAGACCATGGTCAGTTGCCTCGTCCTGACTGATAATTTATTTGAGGGGCACACAAGCTGAAGAGGGAGATGGGCAGAGGGACCACAAGATTGGATAGGTACACTGCCTTTCATTTCAATAAGTGCTCTGACTTCTTGGGGGCATTCTGTTTTTTATTTTTATAAACTTTATTGGTATAAAGGGAAATCACATAGACAGTCCATAACATAAGGAGTCCATCTCCAGTTTTCTGACATCCTGCAGCCCCGTCAACACCCATATAGGCAGCACAAATATTCATCTGCGGGGATTACGGATGGATCCAATAAAGGAAAATGCAAAGGCAATACAAATTCCCTATGTATAAGATCTAAAGCAGTCATTAGTATCCCAGGAGCCCATAAAACTCGACCTCACCGACAATAAAACAATATAAGAGGAAAGGCATATCCCACTATCTATGTAAATTCCCAAGCCAAAACATAATAATTTAGCTCCCCTCCCCATCTGCTTTAGTTTTAGGCCTGTGCAACAAATAAAATAGCGAAACATTGCAATAGGTCCTTGGTTACATTTGGAACCCTCAACCATCACCCACATCCGTTTCCCACCTGAACTCACACCTCTTGAATTACAGACGTTGAACATGCAGTCTCCCCTCCAGACGCGGGCAACTCCAGCAGCTCACGTAACACAGACAACATAGACAACCAGTCTGTCAAATCATCCTCAAATTTGACGTCCCTGCGAACATGACTCATCCGCACCTCCTCCGCAGTCGCCTACTCGCAAACATCCCTCAATCATACTGTTTAAGTGGGGGCCGCCGGACTGAGCCATGCTATGGTAATGTGCCTCTTTGCCAAGACTAGTCCCAGGAGGACAAATTTCCTGCTATATTTTTTTTCTCTGCAGAAGTTGGGAGTAATCTCAGCAGTACTTGTTGGATTGTCATCGGGACATCCCAGCCCGAGGCTTCATTAAGACTATCAAGAATATCTTGCCTGTAAGAGGCCAGGGGTGGGCTAGTCCACACCTTATGTAGAAAGTCCACCGTTGGGTCCCTGTAATGTGCACAACCATCCGGGTAGGTGTCCTAAATAGCATGCAGCTTTGGCGGAGTGAGGTAAGTCTGATACTCGGAATTGTATTGTAGGAGCTTAAAGTGTGCATTAGAGCTGACTGTCCGTACTCCCTCCTAGACCTTCACCCAGTCTTTAGCTGACAGGGGTTCCCCCAACAAGGTGTCACACTTGGTCTGAATAGGAAGCGCTGCCCATGGCAGGTCATCACGTACAGCTCAATAGAGATGGGATATCAACCGGCGGCCCTGGGCCATGTCAAGAATCACCATTAGCGTACTAGATTTGGGTGGCTCCTCAGGAAAGGACGGTGACCCCTCCCGAGCTGTGCTCCAGATTTTCATACATTGTTGGCACAGAGGAAGATCACATGGTTGGTCTCTCCTAAGGATGTACCCCACGGGCCCATCCTACGTTGCAGGGTCTCCACCAATGGCTCTATGGAGATGGCAAACTGGAGTGGCGAGAGAGGGCACCCCTGTTGAGTGCCCCTATTCAGCCTAAAGGGCTCAGAGATCACCTCCCCACCCCACCTTCAAGTGCACCCTAGCAGAGTAGAGCAAGCGAACCCACTGGATAAACCCAAGGCCCAACCATATTTTCCGGAGCACTTGCCATAGGTAAGATCAATTTAAGGAGTCAAATGCTTGCTCTATCTAAGTTGTGGTGTTTTAGCTGTCCATGCTTTGTAGTCTGAGAGTTGCAGTTTTATGTTTGTCATTTTAAGTATTGACCTACAGGTCCTACCTTGCATATTTCCTTTGACAATAAAATATGTATGGCAGATGTGTGAAGTAGAATTTCTTTTATGGTAGTACTTGCGTCCCAACAAAATACTTATGCAATAATGGGCTCTAAAGTCTTGCATTCAGGATGATGTTACTTGCATTTAGAGACATCATGTTTGTGTGCTGTTTATACATTCTGAATTGGATTTTGGAAAGCTAAAAATCTGACATATATTTGCTCATATTTCCTCTCTAGCATTGGAGGCGTTGTACTTGTTAGTTTGTCTGGGTCAAGTGAAAGCAGAGGAAAAGACAAACTAGGTAATTATAATTTGCCATGTTACACAGAATGTATTGTAAGGCTAACATAAACATACTATTTCTTTCATACATATAATGTGTCTTCTGTAAGTAACACATTATTTATTGGTTACACTTATTTTCGTATATTTGGTTCGGTTCAATGCTATTTGTTCCTTTCCTGTTTTTTAAGCTTTACTTTCTTTTCTTATTTTTGAGAACCTTGCTGTATAACAATATCACTAGGCATGTACACTAGAGGTAAAGAATAATTAATGTATTTGTGGGATTTTACTTCATTTGAAAGGCTTGCATATTATTCACCCCATCTAACTACATTGTCCATTAATTAAATTGTTCTTGTGTACACAGATGCCAACCTCTGAATTAAAGTGCATCGCTAGTAATAAAGGCTTTCTAGTTTGTTTCTTAGATTAAAGGCATGTCTCTTGTTGTTTTCTCCTTAGTGGTGCTATGTAAACTATTAGGGTCTCAGGCGGGAAAGCAGCTCGCCGATTAACAAGGTACCACATTGAAGCTTGAGGCTCCCCATCCCCTAGGCGAGATTTAAATCATGTGGTCTGGAAAACAATATCCTAACAGTCATTCTCAAATGTTCTAGAACCACAACCCAATTTTAAGAATGCCAAACCTTGGAGACCCATCTAGCTTTATCAGACATGAGGTGGGGGCGATTGCTTTAATGTAACCAAAGCATTGTGTGGTAGCGCACTGTCTTTTTCCATTGAAATGTCCACTCAATTTGCACAAACATACAGTTTGCAGATAAAACTATACTACATGCAAAAGCTAATGTGTTAAATTGGGTTTCTGTGAATATTTATCATGTTTGCATCATCAAGTAAAGTGTCTTGATATGGTTAGATCCTATTAAAATATTTTTTTCCATCACACTTCAAATTACTAAAAAGAATGTGCTTAATTTTGGCTTTCCTAACTGCTGTATGTGAACAGTTCACATTTCACATGTATTTACATTTTGTTGCGCTTTTTTAAACAAATGACATCCTGCAGCCTTTCCTTTTACTCTCCCTGTACCCCAGCAAGTTTGTCACATTGTATTTCTTTTTTCCTCTGACTTCAAAGTGAGAGGATTTTGTAAACCCCAATCCCCATGTTACAAAAATAAACAGCAATTTGTCCAGGAAACATCTATCACAACGCGGGCATTACATCGCAGTTCCTTTACAACACAGTCAGTATCATGACTGCGACGTTACCACGAGTTCCATTACAATGCAAGTCATTAATAAGACTTGCTTTAGGGCATGCTGTGTTGGACTGGTGTTGGATTTTAAGTCCAACACCGTCCCTACTGATACACCGACTGGAGTTGGAATAGTAATTTAAACTATTCTAAATAAGTCATGGTATTGACTGCGTTGTTAAGCCACGCGTAGTTTTGGCATGCGTGGTAACAGATGCTATTCGCATCTCCACCATCTGGACCGAAAGATGTTGTTGTTATACCTTGACAGCACACAAGAGTTCTGGGTAGGCGACCACCTCGTCGTGGTCTATGCTGGTGCAAAGAAAGGTCGGACGGTGCAGAAGTGGACCATTTCCAGATGGGTCGTGCTCTGCCTCAAAACATGCTAATCACTGGCCAGAAGCAACCTCCTGAGTGCTTGCGAGCTCATTCCACCAGAGCTAAAGCTTCGACCCATGTGTTAGCTCGTGGTCTGGACATCTGTCAGGCAGCAACGTGGGCTTCCCTGCACACGTTTGCCAAGCACTACTGCCTGAACAGTCCGGTCTGCAGGAATGGGCACTTTGCCCGTTCGGTCCTGCAGGACTATCTCGTTTGTAATTAGTTTGCAGACCCTCATCCGGGAATGGTATTGCTTGGCTATTCAAAAGGAATCTGCGACCTTTCTCTACCAGATAAGGCATTACCGAAGGTAAGTAACTTGTTCATTTCACACATATGCCAGTATTTTATATTATCTTCACTAGCTCTATGCGCACTAACCATTATGGCAGGAAAAAATGAACAGCCTAACAAGGGAGCCATTGAACATGCACATTCTCTCGAAGAGGAGTAGACTTAACGTTAGGTCAGCAATAAAAGACCTCTTTGAGAAAAACAAGTTGTAGTGTCTCAGTCCAACACTAGATGGCAGGAGTGTGCATAGCATGTGAATCTGAGCCACTACCAAGCTACAAATAGATGCTTACAAGGTAAGTAATGCGGTACTTATGGTTGTGCAGTGAAGTACTGATTATCAGTGATTGAGTGGCAATTCCAGTGAATGGCATATGGCTTATGGACAAGGATACAGTAATTTGTGTCCTGTAGAATTGGAATCCTGAAAATACGTGATAAAACCGAAAGAGAATTTGAGAACATATGCACCTGTTTGAAGCTCAAAAGAAGAAACATTGAGATTTATGTGGGTATTATGTCTTAGTTGGGTGATATCTTTTATAACCTGTTAAAGATGCAACACTTCTAAATGAACTGTGCTTATACATGCGTTTAAAACATCTCATACATTTTAGTGGGTCACCATGATCCCCCGGAATCTTCTAATCGAGATATGAGGGTTTTCTGGAAATCACATTCTTTGGTTGGACATAACTCCTACAAGCCTCCTACTTCTCTGCAAAACAGGAGACTGGTGCTGCTCTTGATTCTCAAAGCTAATGCATATTAACTTGCACTCTAAGAAGCAGAACCGTGTCACATTTAGGCTGGCTGTAGAGGGCATCTTCACCCGTACTCAGGATCTTGGTTGCAGGTAATGGTGAGATGACTTATTGTGAGTTGTTCCTGGGAATGCTTGTACTAACTGGTAAAAAGTCTACAGTTTCATTTGGCAGCTGGATATAGTGGTGCTGAAGGACACCACAGTGTGCCATTTTTCGTGAACACGGGTGTTATGATGTCATCCATGTTGGGCCTCACAGAAGTTGTTGTCTAAGGTAGATCATACCAATATTTTATAAGTGCATTGAAAATATATTTTTTTAAGCAGCAACTTTCTGGATACTTCTAATGCCAACACCAGCATTCGTTGTTGCACTAATAACATTGATCGTAGAAAAGGTGCATCCTATGCAACACTTGTTCACTTGTAAGGGAGTGGAACTCAAAGGGTGTAGCAGATCACATCCATTTGGCTCGATATTTGTTGGTGACTTAAACTGCAGTTGTGCAAGCTCACATCCAAAAAATTCAAAAATACTTCGAAATTAGGGATAGAGATGTTACAGTACTTATGGAGAGGATAGCACTTTGTATCTTTTTTTTTTTGCAGGCCTGATGTTGCTAACAAATGGGACAAATATATTGTATGATTTGCTCTTTTATATCGAAGGATATTCCTGATTTACTGGATCTGCTCTCCTAGGGTCAACTGGTTGAACTCTTGTTTGCCTGCTTTAGGTACACAAAAATCAAAAGGACTCCTGACCCTGCAGGAGACCTGACTGGAGCGAGAGCTGGCACCTAGACGCCTGCCCAGAGGAGTAAGGGGCTGCAGGACTGACCAGAAGTAACTTTCCCAGCAGTTAAAGAAAAGTGGGACTTAGTGTTTTTTTTTTTCCACTGCCTTGTGACCAGAGCAAGGTATTCAGGCTTGCCCAGGAACGTCACAACCAACCAGGTGGTTCTCGCTCAGAGCGTTTTGTCAGGCTAAAAACTGGATAAGGTGACCTTTAAGGAAAGGTGTCAAGCATTGTGGAGCCCTGATCGGCTCAACTTCCAGACTTGCCCTGATGGAGGATTTTTATTTCCAAAAGAGTGACCAATTCTAAAGATGAAACCTTGGACCAGGCCAATAGGGCAAATCTGCCCAACTTGCAAAGCTACCTCGGCCGTTATGAAATCCAGGTTTGTGCCACTCTGAGCTTTTGCTGCCTAAATCAGTGGATTCATTTGAAGCTTGATGACTTTGAGGGACCCTCACTGGTAATAGCCTTGCAACTTGCCTTTTAAGATTTTGACTTGCATTTCAGAGACTAATAGCAAAGGTAAAATCTTGACTGGGACAACTCTTTTGGAGTATCTGATTCTGCTCCATTGCAGTTGGCCTGAAATTATGATTAGGTCTCAGTCAGCTGCGAACAGTGATTATTCATTGGATCTTTACTTTTTCTTGGCTCATTTTGCCATATTTCCGGTTCTTCTTAACCTATTTTAATGATCATGGTATTTGATTGATAATTGATTTTTTTCCCTCTGTTTTTCGAATTAGGTTGGTACTTTTATTCTGTTGTGTTCCTTACTTCAAAACTGTTGGCACTACTTGAACTTAATATGCACTTCTCAGGGCATTGCCTGCCGCAGCTACCATGGATTGACCAGAGATTCGCTCATGACTCGATTTTTACCTAACTAGAGAGGATTTATTAAGTTATTAGTGGCACCGTGTAGGAAGCTGGCTCTGTATATACTAAACCAAAATGAGGTAAAGTGTGCACAGAGTCCAGTGGAACCCCAAAGGTAGGCAGAGGTAAAAGTAGATAGCACCTTACTCTCTATTTGTGATAGTGTGGGCGAGCAGTAAGGCTTTATCAGAGGGTAGTGTTAAGCATTTGTTGTACACACTCAGGCAGCAAATGATGTCACACACTCAAAGACTGAACTCAGACCAATTTGTTTGTATAAAAAAATATTATTTTGTTATATTTATTTTCTAGAACCAAGCAAGCCTGGTACAGGTAGTGAGTAGCATGCGTTAAAAGCCCCTGATTGATTGATTGATTGTCTGCAACTGAAATCCTGTGCCTGAGATACTGTCTGGGCAATATTCAATCCAGGCACCCTCAATCTACCTCAAATTAAACATGACCATGACCAAGCTGATTCTCATCTTCTAGGGACTAGATATAGCTACAGATTGAAACCTGGCTCAACTTGGTACAGCATTGCAATTTCAACACTTTCCTTGCCCCGTGGTCAATGACACTGGATTTATACAATGACCCATCTCTTTGTTCAAAGAGCATGCAAGAAAGAAATCACTAACATCCGGGTCAGTTTCTTACACCTGTTAAAACAATTCCTGTCACAGCAGAGTGGAGGCGCATGCCTTCTCCCATGTTTATGGGATCCCTCCCAGATTTCACAAACTCCTCAGTCATCCCACCTTCGCATGCAGGTGCTCACCTGATCACTAAATGATGCAAACTCATCTTTCCACACTAATGGACCTTGATTAGCTTCACCTCGTGGCTTGTGTAAAGTTTAGCAAATAGCATTACTTGTTTGGTGAACTAGTCTTGTCTGTGTGTATCCACACACTCAGCTCAGATCAAAAGCTAAAAGAACAGATGATGAATGGAATGCTGAACAAATCAAACATTCACCCCCAGTCGCAGATCTGGGTTTAATCATCCTTTTTTTTGCTCACCACGCCACCCCAGTTTGGACAGGGTCATCTGCAAATCAGTCTTGACCCCGCTCTGCATGGGAACAGTCCAGCCAGAACTGCTAGGCCAGGTTCTCCCTTGACCAGAAACAAGCATCCTGGGACCGCTTTCGGGGTATCACCCCTTATCAGTCAGGCTAGCTTGAATCCAGTGACACAGTGAGCACGGGACTCACATCTGGGCATAGCCTTTCCACATAGGGTGACAAAAGCAAAAAGAACAGATGATGGATGGAATGCTGAATGAATCAAACATTCACCCCCAGTCACAGATCTGGGTTTAATCCATATTTTTTTGCTCACCACGCCACCCCAGTTTGGACCTAGTCATATGCAAATCAGTCTTGACCCTGCTCCCTATAGGAACAGTCCTGGACCAGAAAGAAGCATCCTGGGACCGGTAATCAAAAATTCGATGGATTTAACCTAGAACTGTGACTGGGGTTGAATGTTTGATTTGTTCAGCATTCCGTCCATCATCTGTTCTTTTTGCATTTGTCGCCCTAAGTGGGAAGGGTATTATGTCCAGACGTGGGTCCTGTGTTCGCTATGCCCCCGGATTCAAGCTAGTCTGGCTAATGAGGGGTGATAACCCGAAATCGGTCCTAGAATGCTTGTTTCTGGTCCAGGGAGGACCTGGTCTGGCAGTTCGGGCTGGACTATTCCCATGGGAGCAGGGTCAAGACTGATTTGCAAATGACTGTGTCCAAACTGGTATGGCGTGGCTAGCAAAAAAACAATGGATTTAACCCAGATCTGTGACTGGGGTGAATGGTTGATTTGTTCAGCATTCCGTCCATCATCTGTTCTTTTGCACAGATCAAAAGCTAAAGCAAATACACCAAAGTGAGGAAGAAGACCATATTTTTTTTGTCTTTCCATCTGCTGAATCTGCTGATACTAGTCTCGCCAATTCTGTCCTTTGCGAAAGAAATTGAGATTTTCTCATTTTCATCCACCTCACACCTAACACCTTTGATCCCCACCCTCTTTACTCTATAAATCTCCATACATGCTCCCACAGTTTGTTCTTTCCCAATATATGTTCTCTTCCAGGGGATACTCATCAATAGTCATAAGCACTGAATAATCTCCGCCCACGTGCGGGAACCCGGAGCATATACAAAAATACATATATATGTGTATGTAGTAGAAAAGGAGTACATAGTACGAAATAACACACACATATACATGTATTACATAAAAAATATGCAGCCTCAAACATATCCAATAGGCTAAGAAGCCAGAATTACATGTATTTCTCTAGTATGAAAATGCCATATAAACATATAATGTAAGAGAAGGACATGTACAGTAAGAGCATTCCGCAAAAAACCTTTTATTTTCATCAAGAAAACAGTAATGCCAGGCAATTAGCCCAAATAAGGCTGCATAAATAAATAACATCCCTGTACAGAAAAGGAAAAACTGGCACCTCGCCTTTAAGGCCTCAGAGACTCTGAGCACTATGCCTTTAAGACCTCCAGGAGCCCCTGCTCCCATCATGCACCACAGGTGACAGTTAGGTCAGTTCTTTTTCCGGCTCCTTCTGTGAGGAACCTGGAGCTTGAGCTTATCTGATTTTGACTTTTCCAGTCAGAATTTATATTTCTAACAATATTCTAACAATATTTCTTTTTACTGGTTTTAATATCAGTCTTTTTCTGACTAATTGACATTCTTTTTAGTCAGATATGCCACCTTTATTCGATAAATGTCCTTCCTGTGGGAAGAAGATGGCCAAATCCGATCCTCATTCGGTCTGTGTCGTGTGTCTTCCTTCTTCTCACAACATAGAGACATGCTACCACTGTCGTCAACTTTCAAGTCGAACATTGAAAGACAGAGAGAAGATCAGACTTCTAGCCTTGATGGTGAAAGGGAAGAAAAGTGGCCCAGAAAGTCATCATCCATCTGGAGGGCCCTCTTCTCCAAGGAAACGGCGAAAATCTACTTCACCAAAAGCTGGAAGTAAGAAAAAACATCATAGCATGTCGTCGACGTCGAGACCAACCAAACAAGTCAGGTCGGCGTCGAAGACAAGATCGCCGTCGAGAAGTAAGTCGACGTCGAGAGCTATGACCCAAGTGAGATCGAGATCGACGTCGAAGGCAAGATCGCCGTCGAGAGTGAGACCGACATCGAGATCGACGTCGAAGGCAAAATCGCCGTCGAGGAGTACGCCGTCGAAAAGTAAGTCGACGTCGAGACATGTTTCGGGCTCGAAGCATGATAGACCTCGGTCGACGTCGAAACGTCCGTCGACATTATTTCAGAGGTCGACGTCGAGATCTCCGCCACCTTCTCGAAGGTCGGCGTCGAGTCTCTACAATTCACCCTCTCGGACCCGTCAGCGGTCTACGTCGAGGGCAGGGTCGACGTCGAAGACACCGCATGAACACCAGCGGTCGTCGTCGAAGAGACCGACGTCGAGGGCTTCGTCCCATAGATCTCCACCGTCAAGAGTTTCACCTCCACGGTCGTCGTCGATGGTGGCTCATTCTGGTTCGACGTCGAGGCGTTCGACGTCGAGGGACAAGCAAGTTATTCCAGCTGAAGGTTTAGAAAAATCATCTTCAAAATCACGGTCGACGTCGAGGAAGCTTCTTCCTCTCCTGGTATAACTATAATTCAGGTTACACCGGAGGGCTCTCCGGCGAGAGACAAATCTCCTCCCATCAATATGTCACCCAGATGGTTGGAGGACATTAGGCACTGGAAGAACAAACCCAAATCTACTGAAAGACTTCCTCCCACGGAATCCGCAAGATCTTCCGCTGGTAGGTCCCCGAGACGTTCCAGATCTCCATTAAGACGGCATTCACGTTCAAAAGAACGCTCAGAACCCCGCCGATCACATACGCCAAGGAGAAGACAGAGGTCTCCTACAACGACCTCATCAACAAGGTCATCGTATAGAGACTATTCCCCTACTATATCGTCAACCCCACCATCCAGAGTTTCTCCTGTTGACGATATGGGGACATTCAACGAGGTTCTCTGTAGAGGTGCCAGCAAGTTGAATATAACCATGACTGTGCCTCAGGTTTCTACATCTGTTATATTCGAAACTTTGCACCATCGAGCTTCTGCAAAGCCTCTTCTACCTTTGGTACCAGGATTATTAGAGCCTGCGATGAAGACTTTTTGACACCTGCCACAGTGGGCTCGGGTCCCGCAAGGATTTCAAAAAGTATAAGGCCCCAGACCAAGATCCTTTATTTCTGCGGTCTGACCCGCCACCGGATTCTCTTATAGTCGCCGCTGCCAGAAAAGCACATGCAAATACCTCTATGTCATCTGCTCCTCCAGAGAAGGATAGCAAAAACATGGATTCTTTGGGACGGCGAATGTGCAATACATCAGGATCCGTTATGAGAGTGGCTAGTGCAGCCGCTCTACTGGGACGATATGACCGGTCTTTATGGGACTCTCTGACGAGATTCACAGACAGATTACCCAAAGAGGATCAAAAAGACTTTCTAGAGATTGTACAGGAAGGGGGCCTGGTTGCTAATCAGATCATTAGTACAGCGGCCGACTCTGCAGATTTGGCAGCTCATGGGTACGCACATGGCGTTTGTTCTCGAAGATCAGCCTGGCTTCGACTCACAGGTCTCAAGCCCGATGCTCAAAGAAAGATAGCCAATCTGCCCTTTAATGGATCATCGTTGTTTGGTTCACATGCTGACGACGAAATGGCAAAAATGAAAACTGAGTTGGATACTCTCAAGGCTGTAGGCCTCGAAAAGAAGAAAGAATTTCGTCGTCGTTTTCGCCCCTATGATAAACGCTCTTTTCAACAGCGAGGTCAATCATCTAACTGGTCATCGCAGAACCAAGGTCAGACGCAACAAAGATCCCAGTTCCAGCAGCGCAGACCTGGACGTGGCAGAGGTGGAAACAAACAACAGTCAACAGTACCAAAGCAGCCACAAAAGCAATGAGATGTGTCTTCCTCCAAAGCTGTTGTCCACTCCGGTGGGAGGAAGTGTTTCATTACATCTGGAGGAGTGGAGACGTATAACAAAAGACAAATGGGTCATCAACATTGTTCAGAATGGCTATCTTCTCAGATTCATAACTCCTCCTCCATCAATACCTCCAAGAGGCATTTCTCACCACAACAAACGATTGTTACAAAAGGAGGTAAACACCTTAGTGAAGAAAGGAGCTATAGAAAAAGTCCCCGCTCCTCAAAGAAATCAAGGAGTCTACTCTCGTTACTTCCTTGTAAGAAAAAGAGGCCCCGCCACAGAATACAGACCTATTCTGGACTTGAGACTGTTGAACAAACACATTCGCAGAGAAAAATTTCGAATGTTGGCACTCCATCAAATTTTCCCACAGCTTCATCAAGAGGATTGGATGTGCTCCATCGACTTGCAGGATGCATACTTCCACGTACCAATCTCAAAGAAACATCGCAAATTTCTACGCTTTCGAGTGTCTTTTCAACATTACCAGTACTCAGTTCTCCCGTTCGGGCTCAAATCAGCTCCCCGAACATTCTCCAAATGTATGGCTGTGGTGGCCGCTTTTCTCCGCAAGCAGAAAATATTCATATATCCTTACCTGGACGACTGGCTCCTGAAGAGCTCATCTCCAACTCTGCTGCAGGATCATCTCACGTGCTGCCTTCAGCTTCTCCACAACTTGGGCCTTCACGTCAATTTCAAGAAATCCATACTAAATCCAACGCAAAAGATCCATTACCTAGGCTCCTTCCTGGACACCAAAAAAGCAAGCGTGTGTCCTTCGGAGGAGAGATTGTCATCAATCCAAGGAAAATGTCTGACTCTTCTTCACACGCATCTCCCAACAGTTCGACAGGTGTCATCACTACTGGGATCGATGGCATCGTGCATCTTTATAGTACCAAACGCACTATTACACATGCGTCCACTACAACAATGTTTGGAGGACCAGTGGATGCAAGTATCAGGGCGCTGGGAGGATCAGGTAATTCTCCATCAATCAGCCAAAGACTCCATCCGGTGGTGGATGAAGCGATCGCACCTGATGAAGGGAGTCCCTTTCCATCAGGACCCTCCAACCCAGACTTTAGTCACGGACGCCTCTCTCCAGGGTTGGGGTGCTCATATGGGCCCTCTGCAAGTACAAGGTCTATGGTCCGACTCCGAAAAGAGCTACCACATCAACCTGCTAGAACTGAGAGCAGTACATCTAGCACTCAAGTCCCTGGTTCCGTCGTTCAAGTCTCGCTCCATTCTGATCCAAACGGACAATACAACGACGATGTATTATTTGAACAAACAGGGAGGTACCCGATCAAGGACACTCTCCATAGAGTCTCAAACCATATGGAACTGGCTTCTAGCGAGAGACCTGTCAATAGTAGCCATTCATCTACCGGGCTCTCTCAACTCCCAGGCGGACTTCCTCAGCAGAGACTTCGTCGAAGCCCACGATTGGGTTCTCAACAACGAAGTCGCTCAAAGCATCTTTCGAGAATGGGGAACGCCAGACATCGACCTGTTTGCAGACGCAGTAAACGCAAAATGCCCCTCCTTCGCATCCAGGTGTCCCCAACAAGGATCTCGAGGGAATGCCCTTTTGATCGAATGGTCTCAGAGCTTACTGTACGCCTTTCCACCGATTCCGTTGATACCAGTTGTAATCAACAAGCTGTACAGGACCACCTCCAGGATGATCCTAATAGCACCGGAGTGGCCTCGCCAGTGGTGGTTTCCGGACCTCCTTCAACTATCGGAAGTACCACACAAGAGGTTGCCATGCCGCCCGGATCTCCTATCCAAACAGGCAGGGAGAGTATTCCATCCCAACCTGTCCTCCCTCCGGTTGACAGCATGGCTCCTGAAGTCATACAATATGGACACCTACAATTGAATCCAGACTGTATGGCTATTCTCAAAGAAGCGAAAAGACCTTCCACGAGGAAATCATATGCCTTTAAGTGGAAGCGGTTCTTTCTATGGTGTGTGGACAATGGACATGATCCCATCCGGGGTCAGGAACAGGTGATTTTACCCTATTTGCTGCATTTGGCTAGATCTGGTCTTCAGTTCTCTTCTATCAAAGTCCACCTTGCAGCAATCACAGCCTATAGGAAGTCCCCCACCAGGCTTCTTTGTTTAGAATTCCGGTGGTAAAGGATTTCCTTGAGGGCTTAAAAAGGTTTATCCACCAGTCGGGTCTCCCTCTCCTCCTTGGGAGCTTAACATTGTGTTAACAAAGTTGATGGGGTCTCCTTTCGAGCCTATTCATAAAGCTTCCTTACAGCATTTAACATGGAAAGCCGCGTTCCTGGTGGCCATTACTTCTGCTCGCAGGGTCAGTGAGATCCAGGCTCTTTGCTGTAAGGAACCTTATACTGTGTTTCACGCTAACAGAGTAGTTCTCAGAACTCATCCTAGCTTTTTGCCTAAAGTGGTCTCGGACTTCCATATTAACCAGACTATCACTTTACCTACTTTTTCCGAATCCTTCGAATCCTCCGGAAAGATCTCTTCACTCACTAGATCTCAAGAGGGTTCTGAAGTTTTATTTGGACAAAACAAAGACACTGAGGAATTCGGAACGTTTGTTTATTAACTATGGTCCTGTTAATACAGGTTCTGCAGCTTCCAAGAGATCCATTTCTAGATGGATAGTTTCTTGTATTCTACTGTCATACCAATTGGCCAACAAATCCCTTCCGGGGAAGCCTAAGGCACATTCCACTAGGGGAAAGTTTCTACCACGGCTCTCCTGAGGAATGTCCCCATGGCAGAGATTTGTAAAGCAGCTACATGGCGATCAGTTCATACCTTTACTCGCCACTACTGTTTAGATGCTGACACGCAGGCAGATGCTCAGGTTGGGCAGGCCTCGCTGAGAAACTTGTTTGCAAATACTGTTTAAAATGTGTATCTTAATTGAGTTCTCTGTGTTTTGCTCGTCCGCACGGAAGTGGGTATGGGCTTGCTACTCTATTCAGTGCTTATGACTATTGATGAGTATCCCCTGGAAGAGAAGGATAAGTTACTTACCTGTAATCCTAGTTCTCTTCCAGGGGTATACTCATCAAAGTCATAAGCAACCCGCCCTCCTCCCCGGACGAGCATTGACAGTTTACTCGATATTCTTGCATCTTTGATGCAGGTTCCTACAGGTTTCTTATACCGTACAAAAGAACTGACCTAACTGTCACCTGTGGTGCATGATGGGAGCAGGGGCTCCTGGAGGTCTTAAAGGCATAGTGCTCAGAGTCTCTGAGGCCTTAAAGGCGAGGTGCCAGTTTTTCCTTTTCTGTACAGGGATGTTATTTATTTATGCAGCCTTATTTGGGCTAATTGCCTGGCATTACTGTTTTCTTGATGAAAATAAAAGGTTTTTTGCGGAATGCTCTTACTGTACATGTCCTTCTCTTACATTATATGTTTATATGGCATTTTCATACTAGAGAAATACATGTAATTCTGGCTTCTTAGCCTATTGGATATGTTTGAGGCTGCATATTTTTTATGTAATACATGTATATGTGTGTGTTATTTCGTACTATGTACTCCTTTTCTACTACATACACATATATATGTATTTTTGTATATGCTCCGGGTTCCCGCACGTGGGCGGAGATTATTCAGTGCTTATGACTTTGATGAGTATACCCCTGGAAGAGAACTAGGATTACAGGTAAGTAACTTATCCTTCTCTACCACATGAAAACAGAGCAATTGCACTGGATTGTTTGTTCCCTATCAAATCATGTCGGGTTGAACATCTGGTTCACTGATGACGTCTGCCAAATGAAACTCATTGATAGAGCGCCTGCTAATATCACACACTATTGGGGCAACATAAGTCCATCAAATCAACCTCATCTGGAGACATGGTGAGGGCATCTATGACCGTATGCGCTGCACCCTTCAGTGATTTTACCTGGTTCAAGAGCCTGTGATTGCAGAAGCATTATTTGAAAGTATTTCCATGTGTTAAGTGCATCATGGAGCTGGGATACTACTCCAAGCACTAATTTGGTACAGAAGTGAAAATCAGTCCTGTAGTTTATATTGTGGAACATATTTTGAGGGGAGCCTGGGCAGTCACAGTGCTCTATCATGATGTTCACACTCCTAGAACACAATTTACGTGATTGATTGCTACAATGCTGATTAAAGGGAGTGGTCTTAGCTTTTTGACCTTCCAAAGGTGCGAACCATTTCAGAGGAGACGCATGAAAGAGGCCTACTATGGTATACTGCTTGTCCATTGACTAACCCAAAATTATGGGCTTTTGGGCCTTTTTTGACACAACAGAAAGGTTTCTGTAGCTTTCCTTGGTGGATATCATTAACCAAGAAATCGTCTGCCCCCAATTGTAATTTATTGGTGGGATGGCAAAATGATTTTTGAATGCCACCCTCAACCTTCTGGGCTAATTGTAGTTTGAAAAGATTAATGTCTAGCCAAATGAAAGGAAGGGGAGTAGAATCCACTGAGTCCAAGGTCATGATATTCATCTTCTCACCGTTGATACAAAGTCAATTGAGTGTTATCCAGTGCTAGATATCTTTCATACATTTTACAATCCTTCCAGAGGTCCCTTCCTCATTTGCACATATGTCGTGATAGAAATGAAGGGATTCCTAAATGGAGACCAGTTGGGCAATGTAGATGTTGAAACAGTCCTAAAAATTCTCACAAAATGACCTCCTATATATTTACCATTATAATAACATAACCAAACCTGAATTGAACACTAGCCATAGTAGAGAAATTAGTGTTGGTCCCATGGGGTATTAGTTACTAATGGTATATTGTGGAAGTCAAGTTCAGATTAACTGAAAATTGTATTGGTATCTGTACAAAACTCCTTTAAAAAGTCCAATGTATTTTCCTGGATCTGAAGACTTGCATATTGTATATTAAGACTTTCAATTAACCATATTAACAGCCTACGCTATCAAATTATTTTGCAGTGTGAATCCTTCTGGATTCACTTGCTCTGCATTAGTCTGCCATCTACTGATTGCGTCCAGAATTGTTTCTCTGTTTCATCTTTTTGTTTTATTTAGTGGGCATCCTTGACCATTTGGTGCTACGTCCCTCCCTGATGACGTCAGAAATACATCCAGGTATCTCCATTGCTTTGCCACCATCTGAAGACTTTTTTTCCTGCCATTGGATTAGGATGCAGTGGAGGTAGCTCCCAGATGGTCAGGAGAAGCGAGAGATTTTGTCAGAGAAAAATCGAAGAACAACCTAAGAAGCACAATCTGACACTGAATAATGAAGGCCACCGAAGAAGATCACTGGTTTTACACCGAGATCTTGCAGTTTTCAACCCTACAAGTCCACAAGGTCCCTTGACTGCGTGGCCAAAGAATGCTGGTAGGGCATGGCACCCCGCCATTCAGGTTCTGCCCTAAGTATCACCATAAGTTTGCACAGAAAGGCAGCCACCAAGTGTGCAGCTTGCGTGTGCTCAAGGACCAGAAACAAGAGGGCCTCGATTGCGAAAGGGGACCGTAGCATGAGATGAAAAATTCATCCCTCAAGAGGGAAACTTCGGCCCGAAAAGTTGGTTGATGCCGATAAAAAACACTCAACGTCAACAAGAAGAGGCGCTTCAAAGCGTAAATGGAGTACTTAATCAGTAGGGTAAAAGTAGTTTGACTAGTCCCTAAGGAGATACAAGATCCCGCTCTGGTCTCACAAGGTAACACTGGCCGAGGCCGAAGAGCCGGACTAGAACTCCTGCCAAAACCTGAGCCGGCAGAAGAGCAGGAAGATGGCTTTGAATTTGAGGAGGAATACAACAAAAGCTCCTCCCAGGAGGATATGTTAAAGGCCAACACCTCAGAGAGCTGGCTGGACCTTGAAGCTGTATTGCCAGAGGAAAGTGTGGACACATAACCTTTGAGAACCTTGTCACTGGATGACATATCTGTGTACAACACAGTGGTGAAACGGGTGGCGAGCGCCTATAGTGTCACACATGAGGAAGAACTAGGAAAGTCTTGCTTCCTTCTCGAGACCCTACATCACAACGAAGGAGCTAGTTCCTCCCATTGCTCCCAAGTGTGATGAACCAGGGAAGGGAAGCCTCCAAGGAACTAGCCACATCAAAGGCTGTCACTCCATATGTGGAGAAAAAGTGCAAGCACTCTACACAGGATCCTGCATACATCAGGGGATCAGGGGCTACTTATTCCCTTATCGTCTCCATGGCACGAAAGCGTTACAGCTCACCAACATCAGTGGGCCTCGATAGAGCAAATAGGCGGACATGGTGGGCAGGAAAATGGAAAGAGCAGCGGTGGTCCAGTAGAGAATCACTAATTCCAACTCCCTCCTGAACAGTTATGTCCATCAGCAGTGGGAAGAGATTGAGAATCTCCTACAAAACCACCCAGACAATATCTGAAGTGAGGGAAGGCACTCATTGAGGAGGGGAAGACGATCAGCACTACCTGCTTTAAATCAGCTCTGGATGCGGTGGACACCAACAGCAGGCAACTCTGCATAGGCAGTATTCTCAGAAGGCATGCCTGGCTAGGGGCATCAGGATTCAAGCAGGAAGTGCAGGCAGCAGTGGTAAATATGTCCTTCACGGAGGAGTCCCTCGTTGGATCGGTGGTTGATAAGTCACTTCAACTAATAAATAAGGACAATGAGACAGCCAAGTTCATGGGTGCACTGCAATTCAGAGGGCAATTCAGGGGAGCAAAAACCTCACGAAGGAGAATAAGTGCACAAGGAGGTTCACAGTCACCAGCCTCCCATACATCCTACTCCACGTGGCAGCCTGCCCACAGCTCACCAACACCTTGACAATATAGCAAACAGAGGCAGCCCTTTCAAGAAGGGCATGCGGAAGAGGTGCTGGCCACATCAGCAAGTGACTCCTTAGAGCACCCTCTACCCTGCGCTCAACACCAGTACGGGCAGAATCTGAGGCTTCCTCAGGGAATGTGAAGACATTAGCTCCGATAAATGGACACATAACATAATCCGACACAGATATTGAATAGAACTCTTAAAACACTGCCCAACATCCAACCCTGGGTGAGACCCCAACCCAGGAAGGACACTATTACACTTAAAAAGGAAGCTGCAGACCTACTGCGGAAAAGAGCTATAATAACGGTACAAGGCGCATACTCAGCCTACTTCTTGGTGCCAAAAGCAGGCTGGTCGTTAAAGGCCATCATAGATCTCAGAGGCCTGAACATGTACATCAAAACACATAGGTTTCTCTGGACACCACTGCTAGAGGTCATCCCACTCATCAGAAAGGGGGACTACATGGCAACAATAGACCTCAAAGAACTTGTATCTGTGCATACCAATGAACAAAAAACAAAAGAACTTCCTGAGATTAGTCATAGACAAAGTTCACTGTCAATTCACAGTGCTACCCTTTGGGATAAAATTGGCACCAAGGGTGTTCACAAAATGTTTGGCCACTGTGGCAATGCACTTAAGGTGAAAAGGAATCCACATCTACCCCGATCTTCAGATTGGCTCATAAAGGCAAAATCATATCAGCAGTGCAGAGACAACACAAACAAGGTCATGAAATGCTGCATAAACTCGACTTCTCCATCAATCTGGAACACTCTTTCAATAGCTTTCAAGAAGCCAGACTAGATTCAAGACAGGAGAGAACCTTCCCCGTAGAGAGATGGGTCCTGGCAATGGTGCAAGAAGTTCGCCTCTACCAGAAGGTGCAAGCTCCGACAGTGAGGAAACTCATGGGCATGATGGTGTCATGCATACAACTCATACCAAATGCTAGGCTTCATATGAGACGGATCCAGGAATGGCTGCTGAGGATCTGGTCACAGGCAATGCAGATTTGTGGAAATCTAGTGATTGCAACAGAGAGAGTGCACAAGGAAAAACAATGGTGAAGAGCAAGAACATCACAATTGGTGGACCTTTCAGACAACCAACTCCCATGGTCACCATTGTGACGGGAACATGGAACATCCCATACAGGGTGGGGAGCTCACCTGAACAAATTAAACTTCAAGAGCCTGTAGAGCTTAGGGGATGCAGTGAAACACATAACCATACCAGAGCTCAAGACCATTTGACTAGAATTCAAGACCTTCCAGTCGTAATGTGGTAAGTACTCTCGAGACAGCAGATGAATGGAGATGAGTTTATTTCCACATACAGAGCTGCACCGTGGCGGAGGACTAACAGACACAGGAGCTCCTTCGCTGTCAGCACCAGTAAACTGCCAGAACTCAAACCATTACATTTTATATGCTACATCATAGCATTCATACATTGGAATTCTAAGTGCACAAGACTCCAATGAAAGCTTAACAGTGCTGGCTAACTTCTAAGATATAATACGTAGCTATGGGGGGAATTCATCCAAATACAAACAAACAACACTACAACAATGTTCCGCATCCACAAACGGGGAAACAAGATCACACATGATAGACACTCTAGTACGGAGTGGAAGACGCAGACGAACTAGACAAAACAGTGCCTCCCACGAATGGGGACTGAACGCACAGGTACTAGGCTAGGTCCTGTACGGCGTTCCCCGCACAGGAGGCGGGGAACGCCGCATGTGAATCTGTTTGCTACAGAAGGAAGCGCAAAATGGCAAGTACCCAAGCAACCAGTCGTTGGGGAATGACCTGTCGATAAAATGGTCTGGGAGATTTGCATGCAGGTTTCCACTGATTCCTCGGATTCCCCCTGGTAAAAGAGAGGTACAAACAGCCGATCAGGACCCTCATCCTCATTGCGGCATGATGGACCATACAAGCCTGGTTCTCCGACCTACTGGAGCTGACTCCGGGAAATATGATGCAGCTACCAACATAACAGGACATTCTAACCATGCAACAAGGCATAGCGTTTCATCTGGAACCCAAAACACTAAGCTTGGCAGCATGGCTCCTGAAGACATAGAACTTGGTCCCCTCAAGTTGACCAATTCAACAATGGAGGTTCTCAAAGAAGTGGAAAGACTAACAACACAGAACTGTTACTCTAAAAGATTACATAGATTTAGGAAACTGTGTGCAAAACACAACACACAGACTGGAACAGACGATGCCACAGTCGTAAAATTCCTCACACACCTACTGGACAAGGGGCTTTCCTACGCAACACTGAATGTACAACTGGTAGTTATTATAGCATATGCAAGAGGTGACATAGAAAGGCGTTTCTTTCAAACGCTAATGGTCAAAGGGATCCTGGAAGGAGCAAAAAGACTGGCACACCCAGGGCAACATCCGCACCCACATGAGACTTAAACCTGGTTTTCACATAACTGATGAACCCACCATTTGAACCCAGGCATAGATCAGGACTCCTATTCATCCCCTTAAAGACGGCCTTCCTGGTAGCCATAACATCGCTGCACAGGTTTAGCAAACTGCAGGCTCTAACAGTGCTGGGACGGTACAAGTGCAGAATAATGATGATCCTAAATTCCTACCAAAGGTGGTATCATGCTTCCATGCAAACCAAGCAGTACACCTCCTGGGGTTCTTCCAGCACCTTAAGTCGCAAGCAGAATGTACCCTACACACGTTGCGATGTACTACGTGCAGGATACAAAATCGATATGCAAGACCAACAAGTTTTTTGTCTCTTCGCCTCGGTGACTAAGGAGTTGTCACTGACTGATGCAACCATTGCAAGGTGGATAGTTGAGACAATACAAAGGTGTCACACAGCAGCATGGGTGATTCTAAGGGAAAGGCCACGGATGCACTCCACCAGGAAACAGACCTTCATAGTTAATGTCTTAATCAACCACCTATGCATGGCTGCCACACGTTCCTCAGTACACACCTTTACTAAGCATTCAGGTGTCGAAATCCAAGCAAACAAGGAGGCACAGGTGAGACAGAGAGTACTCCTCATTTACCTGTACACAGCTGCAAACTCATTCTCTACTAAACCTCCTGCAGGGCAAGAGAATACAGCTGCACAATCCGTGCACAGCATATGAATCCAGAAAGATCTGTGCTTCAAAACAAAATGTTTACTTACATGTAAGAGTAGTTTTTGCAGCTTGGCAACTTTCTGGATTCACATGCGACCCTCCCACCTCCACTAGAAAACGAGTGTGGAGATTGGAAACAGAGAGGAAAGACGATCAAACAAACACGATGAAAGCTATAAATACAGGGATACTGGAGAAAAGAATCCTATGATTGAACCACACAATACAGCTTCAGGGACGTACATCTGATGTCATCAGGTAGGGACACAGCACCAAATGGCTGATGACGACTCGTACTCAAAAAAGAAAATGAATTTGAGACCATTCTGGACAGATCCACTAGATGGTGGAATAATGCATAGCATGTGAATCCAGAGAGTTTTCAAGCTGCAAAACTACTCCTACAGGTAAGTAAACTGCTATAATTTATGCCACTATCTAAATTACAGGGTTCATTAGTACAAAGCTAGATATAATTGATTCCCGGTTCTTGAGACCACTGTTGTAAATTCAGAATTTAGTTCTTCAACACTGCAGCTTTGACATTGTTAGAATTGTGCACACAGCAGTGGTATGGTAGCTGATCAAGTAGTCTGCTTCGCTTAATTCACAGTAAACAATTGATTTCAAATTTTGGGCAGCTGTATTCCTGAAGGAAATTAAGAAGAGTGTCTTCTCTCAAACTTGTTTTAGGTGTTCTCTTGTTTATTCTCTTATCTAAAAATCCTTTCAATCATTATTGGAATAACAGCAAAATATTAAAATGAGCAATTATTTGAAGTTTTACTAAGAGCTGTTGCTGCCTTCAAACTGGATAATTGTGCTGCTTCAGCCTTAAACATCATGTTGTCTGCAAAACATATTAGACTAAGGTTTTAGACCTACAATTAGGCAAATCTTTTTGATGTTCCAGTTTATGCACCTTTGTAGTCAACAGTGTACAGCCCCTTTGGATACCGTGGTGGACACTCCTATTGCTATTAAAACTATTTGAAAAACAAACTTTATCTCAAGAAATGACAAAAGTGAAAGCACAGTCCGAATCTATACCTGTTGGATACCTCAATAAAGTTGTGACCACCGCCTCCTCGGATGCTCTATAAGGTATTGCCTCATTCCTATATTTCTAGCCTGTATTTACAAACTCTTGATTGTCTTTGTCAAGTGTATCTGTTTGCACTTTGCTCAGCACATCCTTCGAGAGTTCTTAAACGTCGATTATTACCGTAATGATGAAACCATAATTGGGCTCCAGAGATCTGGCCATCTATTTTCTCAAAGCAAATGCTCCAATTCTATCAAAGATAGAAAACGTTTGATCTCTAACTCTAAACATTTAGATTCCGAATAGTCTGCAAGGTGATTGGCATACGGATTCAGACTCGAGTCACAAAAACTGTGATTCTTGTCATTGGGAAGCATCTATAAGGGCAGCGGATCAAGGCTTAGTCTCGTTTTTGGTGCTGCTGTTGCATTTGATATTTTAGGTCCTGAATTATTTTGGGTAGATTACAGATACTACCAGCATTGAGGGTGTGACAGTGGATCTTCCCAACGATGTGGAAAGCCTCACAGTGGAGCACAAGGTTGGCACTATTTCCCTTGCAGGCTATGCTAGACATGACAGCCCAGGGAAAGGGAAAGTGTGTCACCAACACACCTGGCCGCTGCACACCACGCAAGACTGGGCTTTTGCCTCCCAGACCTTAAAAAGCAAACTCCATGGATCCCTGTGAGGATGAAAAAGAAAGAACAGCATCTTAAACAACTTAGCAAGAATAAAGGATCAACTGGCAATACAGAATAGTGAGGAGAAGAGAGGAGATCAACACCGAGGTCCACATAGAAAGAGGTGGAGAAATCTGCACCTGGCTATTAACAGTGATCAGGAAAGAGCCTAAAGGCTGGCCTCTCCTAAAGGATCTCTCATACTATAAACAACAGTCTAAAGTCCCGCCCTTGACCGCTAGTGTCTACCAAATGGCAGACCTCAGGCACACCAATTAGAACCCCTCACAGCATAAGGACATAATCAAATTTCTAAAGGGAGCCCCGTCCCCACTTTCCTCACTGCACACTCTGTCTCCTCCCTCCAGCTTCAGGAATGTCAGCAATACACTTTCACTGTCTCGGAAAACAACCTTATCTCCATCTTGTGCACAGGCCAGAGGCTTTTAAAATGGAACCCACAGGCTTCCATTACTCTGGACCACTCGCACACAATGCATGCACCGCACAGGCTATGTATAAAATGCACTGTGATCTTATTGTTGGGATCTGGCTTAGTAGTCACAACTACTGATTCACAAAACACGGTACGCTGCTACCTCTGCTCTGTATGACTTGAAAAGTAGTCCACATGGTGATACGAAATGTTGGCAATGCCAACATGACAGTACTCTAATTCACATCCAATGGCCATGCCCAAAATTTTGCATCCTAGTAATCTTCTCTCCTAAAACACAAGTCATATGTTAGTAATTATCTGCAGTCCCCACAGCAGATTTGTCAGTCTTACATGACCTTACAGGTGTGATTGTAGTCCCTTCTCCATATAGATAATTAATTTCTGTGCCCTTCGTGGAGTTTAAAATATGAGCTTTACACCTCTGGAAAACTCCTAATACCTAAAGATAAACCTTGTGTATCAAACAAAGGAGTGAGAGGAAATGAGACATTGAAAGCAGCCGCTGCCTACATGCTCCACCTGCAACAGAGGGCACACCACACAGAATGAGCCAATCCAGTCAAGGGGGTGGCGCTGCACAATCAGCTGCACCCATGTCTGTTCCCAACATACAATATCTTGATGCTCCTCAGCAATACAGGCCCACCCAGCCAGTGGGTGGTGCAGTCAATTTTCTACCTCCGTTTAGTGATTTGAGTGATCCTGCAGTGGTGGCACCCCACTGGCAAACCTGGATCGCCCATCTCAACAACTACTTCAGGGCCATTAAGGAGTCAATGGGGAAATGAAAAGATGGCTTCTCCTCCGCTACGCTGGAAAAGAAACATTCATGATCTTCAGAAATCTTCCCAACCTAGGAAGTGAAAAAGACTGTGTTGGAGCGATGGCAGCATTAAATACCTACTTTGACCCTCAAATTTATCCTAATTTCAAACGTTTCAAGTTACGACAAGTTCGCCAGCGTGAAGGTGAGTCCATTGATGTTTTCTATGTGAGGCTGCGAGAGCTGGCGAGCACCTGCAGTGATGATGAGCCACAAAAGGAAGTCAGAGAAAAAGTCATCCAAGGGAGCACTTTGGCCAGTCTTAAACACCATATACTCCAAAAATGTGTTGTGTTTCTGGACGAGATCCTCACACTTGCCTTGTCACGACTATCAAACGATAGAGCCAAAGAGATGGAAATAGTAAAGTGTTTATCAAGGAGGAGGCGGCTGGTTAAATAGCAATCAAGACTGAAGTTGTGGCTACCATCACAAAAAGGTGGCCGGCACAGACTTCCCGCAAACAAAAGAAGGGAGACGCGACAGCAGAAAAGATGTGGTTACTGTGGACTTCCCACTCAATCGCTCCCTGAGTGCCTGGCAAGGGGCAACACTTGCTCCACATGCCAATGCCCGAACCATTGTGAGAGGGTATGTACAGCGAATATATGACGTTACAACGCAAACAATTACAACGCATGCTTTTACAACGCTGTTTTTACATCGCAACTACCATTACATCGCATGATTTTACAACGCATGCCATTACAACGCATTTTAAAAAACTAACATTACAACGCATTCCATTACAACGCATACCTTTACAACTCATACCATTACAACGCATAATACTTTTAGGGCAACAGTAGGGTAAGTGTTGGATAGTGCAGGGGTAAAATTACTATTCCCTCTCCAGTGAGTGCAACAGTAGGGTAAGTGTTGGATAGTGTAGGGATAAAAATTACTATTCCCATCTACCCCAAAACCCATACCCACCCTAAAGCTAAAAAATCTCCATTACTTACCTTATAATGTGTTGTAATGGCATGCATTGTAATGGCATGCATTGTAGTGACATGTGTTGTAATGGAATGCGTTGTAATGGCATGCGATGTAAAGGCTGTTGCGTTGTAAAAGCAGTGCGATGTAATGACTGCGTTGTAATGGATGTTTCCCATGTACAGTGGGAGGACGCCCGTCTGCGACACATGAGAGGAGACAACACCAACGCCAAGACACAAGAGCCTTGTCTGCAGCCGAGTACACCATCCCTTAAAAATGGGACCCTACTCTGGAAGACACACAGGAAGAAGAGAGGGGCAATTTGTTCCTCTCTGAACAAAAGAAAGCCACTGGCAACTAAGCAGGTTACGACCCACCTGCTGGATCACCAAGCTGGGCATGGTTATCACATCCCTGCTTGTGTAAATGTGATAAGTAAAAAGCAGTTTTGACGAGCTACGGTCCATCCCACTGCTACTGCAAGCCAAAACCAAAATATTTGTATATGGGGGTGCAGATTCCATCCCCCTGAAGGATGTGTTCAAACTCCCCATCTCACACAAAGGAACAACATGCCACACCCCGTTCTTCATCACTGCGTGGGGAGTAGAGACTCCACTCACCTGTTCCATGGCTGAATACCTGCGAATCCTACAGTTTGCAGCAGCAATTTAGTCTACAAGCATATATGAAGTGATAGTCAACTTGAAACGTCTCTTCTGTGGACTTGGCCGACTGCAAGCCCCACCAGCCTCATTACACAAAGACACGACGGTGAACTCTGTGGCTCTCCGCCACCACTGAATTCCATTTCACCTACATCCTCTTGTAAGGACAGGGTTGTAGAAATTGGAAGACCTAGAGATGGTCAAGGCTTCCACCCCCTGTGTCTCCCCAGTGATTGTCGCTGGCAAATCCAAGCTGCCGGGAAGCAACAGACTATGCATTGACATTGTTTACCTACCAGGGCCATAAAGAGAGAACGGCACATCATGCTAACAATCACTGACCTAAGTGGCACTGGCTGGTTCACCAAACTTGATTTGAACTCTGGCTACCACCAGATGGAACTTAAGAAGTAGTGCAGGTATATTACATTTTCAACCCATGTTTGCCCCAGAAGAGTGCTCGGCCTCAAATTTGGCATATCCTCAGCAGTAGAAGTGTTTTAGAACGTGATCGGGAAAGTTCTGCCATGCATAGAAGGTGTTTTCGATGTGAGTGGTGAAATGTTAATCTTTGCTTCTGTCATAAGGTTTCTGCACATACACAGAGCTATGCACAGGAAAATGGGACCCCGGAATACAGTGGTTTGCCACCATATACCGTAGCACCCAAAAACCCCAACCCAACTAGCTTAGCATCCCATTAGCACCCAAGTACTAATGTTTGGACAACCCAGAACACGGTATCTTTATCTCAGGACTCGCAGAAGCAAGAACACTCTTTCGTCACTCACTCGTACTTGTCCACAAGGTGCGTAGGAAGAGACACTGGATAGGTTAAAATGTTTATTCCAACTTACGTGCTCTAATGTACAGTACACGTGTCAGTACTAATAGCATAATGCATATGACTAATATAAGCAGCATGGTTACAATTCCATAGAATACAAACGGGGAAAGCATCTCAGAGCTCAGTGGATAAACGTATAAATAACATTACCACCCTCCCCTTGCAGTAAGATAGTTTATCATAATAATAGAAGACCTCTGGGCTTTGACTAGCGAACCCCCATACCTCAGTCTCTAGATGCAGAGTTACATCAGCAGGACATCATAGCTCTTCTCACTGAAAGGGATTTCTCCAAGTGTGTTAAGCGCTAGTAAACCACAGTATTAAAAGCATACCAAATTCTTCATGGCAATTGCACCTAATGTTATGTCTGGGTGCGCGAGACTGGCCATATCAGGAAGAACCAAAATACATTGTTATGCGACCTTGTACATGTTTGTGCAGACTGAGCCCAAAAAGGTGAACAACAGAAAATGCAGACAGTGCAAAAGAACTTGGCACGAGCAAAGGGCGAGGAAAGCCCGGCTCAGTGTAACGTGCGCAAAGAAAAGCAGCATGGCAGCCAGGCCTAGGCCAACATAACAAGGCAGGTAACAATCCACAAGACACCCTCCCCTGGTCAGTCCAGCGGCCAGGACAGAGGCCCATCAGAGGAAAAACACAGCCGTTGGAGCACAGGGAGCGCCCAAACGGCGAAGGGCAGGTCAATCCATGAAAGTGTAAGTGCAGAGAAAAGCCATACCCTCCAAGAGTTCATCATTGGAATTGTCAAAAAACATAGACGCCATCCAATCCATGAGATCAAAAGAGCAGGAATGCTCCTCAACAAAGGGAGCATCCAGAAGCAATGCGGGACAGCTTGCGTGATAATCGAAACAGCTTCGTTGTAGGAGATCCTGGGCAGCCGCCCAGATATCCCATTGCGCCAAAATCCCCAGTGCAGCCGCACGCGCCATACAGCCAGCAACGGAACAGTCCTGCTCATGGGCCTCTAAGGGACCCATCAACTGAACAAAATCCGGAACAGACAATGACGAATTGGAGAGGCAATAATCCAGAGTCCAGGTGAAAGGACAGCGGACACAAGTCATCACAGGTTGCACGCAAGTGAAATACGCAAAGCGAAATGAAAGAGTATATGACACACTCAGTGTCGCCAATGGCAAGACACCAAAACCGGCCAAAAGGCGCTCACGGAGCAGCTGGAGGCGTTCTGGATCGAGCAGGTCCCATCGGGGAGCAGCCATTGCGCAGAAAGCAAATTAAGAGCAAGACACCAGCCGCTAAAGCGAGGATCAATGGGAAACCGCCAAAGACACTGGAAAAAATAGAATGTATGAAAGCCGGGATGGCACCAAAAATAGTTTGGAAGGAGGACACCAAGCCCGACCCCACGACCTTAAAAAAGTGTACTAGGCCTTCAGTGTTAGATGCGTTAAAAATACGATGTATTAACTCCCCAAAATGTTGGGGGAGATTAGTGTTTAAAAGGGCCTGTATTTCACTGTGGGTACTCGCCACCTGGAGAATGAATGTCTCCCGGGCGGACGTGAGCATAACTTCCTCGTTTAATAATAGTGCCTTTATTCTACTCAGTCTATTGAAATCTGCTTCCATGGTAGGGATGGAAGGCCAAATAGAGATATCAACCTTGCCATGAGGGGGAGGAAAAAGCACATTTTTGCAGCAGACAACCCTGTGCGAAACTGTTACAATGTAAGGAATGCCAGCCTGCAGGCCACAACAGTTTTCGTTATTTAAAAGTAAATAACTACCATTGGAAAGGAGAGTGAAAGTAGGAGAAATAACAGGAGCAGGAATACCTTTCAGCACACAAGCAAGATTAGGAGCGGAAACGCTACATGAGCCATGCAATTTAATGTGTTTACAAATAAGCGAATGACCCATAGTCGAGTCGCAGTACTCCCCCGTGAGAAAGACTTCCTTGCCGTCCCGAAGGCATTTATACATGAAAGGCAAGGACCAGAGTTCATGCAGGAAAGCACTGCCCAAGGGCCGGTAACGGCCCACAGGATAATGTTTCATGCACGAGTCAAATTCAAATAAGGAAAAAGGTAAAGCGATAACCCCATGAACTAACCACACAGCAGAATCGAGTTCTGCAACAGAGAATGGCAAAGGATCCATCTTTTCGATATGTAATAGAGTGTAAGTTGCATCTTTCATGGACATAAATTGCTGTTTGTCAGTTAAGTTAAAAGGTAGAAACAAGGCAGAGGTGTTCAAAAAATGCCAAGGAACTTTACCTAACTTGAGCGTTTGTAAAGTCCATGCAAACTGCATAACTGAACGCAATTGATTCTGACCATGATATAACACAGAAACATCATCTTGTACAATATCAACAACAGAGGACACAATATTCTCTAAAGTATAAATGCGAGAAGACAGGGTATTAATACTATTGTCAACAACAGCAAGCACCTTTTCCAAATTTGCTTGATCTATTTCCCGAAGACGGGAAGCAGCTTCCATTTGTGATAGCTTCCAGAGTTCATTATATGTTTCATAAATGAATCTCTTAGGTCGGGGACCACGAGGTCCCAAAACAAAGTCGGACAGATCAATATTGCCTGAAAGGAGGGACAAATGTTGTTTAACAGAATCAAGGGACGAATGTTGCAGCCATTGTTTGCATAATTTACCAACAGAATATGTAGTGACAGTACGGGAATCAGTAAATCTCGGATCAGGCCTATCCTGTGTGTAGCTAACACCAGAATCGTGAAAACGCATTTGACATGCATTAGATGATATAGGCCATACTAACCAGGGTGACTGAACCAGCTCAGAAACATTAAACGAATTATTTTGTAACATTGCCTGCAGGGACACGAGGGACAGATTGAATCGTGAGCTTTCATTAGGAAAACTCGACAGGGATGGTATTGATGGCGTATTCAATTGTTTAGTGGTTGCTAAGCCCCAACATGTAGTCTGATAGATGGAGACATTGAGGAACATAATTTGGGCAGGGATGAGGCAAGCACGATGTAATGCCTCGGTTCCCTGTACCTGCCATGGCTTGGAGCCCCAAATAGATTTTAAATCCACTGTATTATCCCAGTACTCATAACCACCCACAGCTAGGGCACTTAGAAAGGAACCTGAATAAAGCAATCTGGTGTGTGTTAACATAATTTTCTGAGTTGATGTGTTATTAAGTCTAAAATAATAGGATGCAGGGTTCGACCGATTAAAATCAGTAAAATAATTAAACTTATTTCGAAGAGTTTGAGAGCTACCTGGCAAGGGGTTTGGACAATGTTCCCATTGGGTATAGTTAACAGAACTACGCAGGGCACTGGGCTTATGGAGAAAATGATTACCCCAATGTTGGTAACAATACAAATCGGCATAATTAGCAGAATTCATATATAGATCTTCAGCATTAAAAGATGCATAATATTTTAAATCGGCAAACAATGCTTCAACGGCATGCACATCCCAATCATCAGAATGAATATTATTTTGTACTACATCACCCATTGAAACACGAAGGACATTAGGTACATTAATAATTTCCGTCGGACCATGGATTTGATAGTTCACTGCATCCCATACGATGCCATCAGCAACTGGGAAAGCTGAAATGTTCACAAATGTGTGGTCACGCTTCATGATGTGAGACGAGGAATGAGGAGCCAAAGTTCCAGAAACATAGTCTACAGCAGAGCGTTCAGGTAAATAGTGACCATTGATTAGTAGAAAAAACACTGTGACAAAGCCAATGGACATGAACAAAAAAATCAAGAAAAGTACCAACCAGATGTATGTCCAGGGTGGAATCAAAAAATTGTCTCTAAACCAGGATATAAAAATACTGAACTTGGATGGAACTTTTGAAGATGTGGAATCCGAATCAAAGGAATAACGAGTCGGGCCAAGTGGCGTTGTTGGTTGATGTGCCACCGATTCTGATGCAGGATAAGTATACTCGTCCTCGTCGATATTGGTGGAGAGTTGGGGATCAATCGTAGTTTCAGGCAAAGTAGAGGATTCAGGCAAATCAACCATCTCAATTACAGCATCAGCGATCGTTCGTGCAGATGGACTATGAACATATGTCCGATAAATGGCAGGACAAGAGACCGCTGGTGTGACACTATTCAGGATCGGCCAGGCGCTGTAGCTTGACATTTTCCACTGAGATGTATCTGTTCTCCTTGCGACCAGGAAGCGGTGGTAAAATGACTGTACGTGTTCCCTTCAAGCCCAGAACTGGAACCGGTGCACGAAAAGAGGGGCCGAATTCTTTTTTGTTTTCAACCTTTTCTCGAACCAGTTCTCCAACCTTTGGAAGCCAGCCGGCTACCGGAATCTGCAACGCAGGATCTGTGGCTGAAGGCAAATGTGTAGTTGCAAGTTTGTCTCGGGCTTCTTGTAAGTCCTGTAACATAGCAGAATGGTTATCTACATCAAACTTGGCGGATTGCGCCGCGATGTCTGGACCCTCAAGGTCAGGCACAAACATTCTTATGCCAAAGAGCATTTCGTATGGGGTCCGCCCACCCAGAGGTCTTCTAGGGAGATTATTAAGTGCACGCTGAACGGTATACAAATGGGCCAGCCAGTTCCTGCCAGTACCTATAACCCTAGCTGTTAAGGATTGCTTTAAGTCACGGTTCATTCGTTCAACGATAGAGTTGCCCTCAGGCCTATACGGAGACGAAAATTTCACCCGCACCCCAAGCGAAGCCATTGCATCCTTGTAAGCCCTAGAGGCAAACGCTGGACCTTGGTCCGAATGGAAGGTGCCGCATGCGAAAATTCCCACAAAGACACGCAAATCCCTGATTACATTTCGGGCGTCAGCACTCCGTTGTGGCCAGACCCAGAGAAACCGTGTGCACGAGTCCACTGCCACTAAGATGTATTTATAGGCAGTGTCTGATGAGAATGGACCGCAGTGATCCAAGTAAACACACCCAAAGGGTCTGTTAGCAATGCAGAGCGGGGTTTGTGGTGGACGTGTTACCGTGGAAGGCTTAATCTGTTGACAAACATCGCAAGAAAGCACAAAAGCACGGGTGTCTTTATACAATCCACGCCACCAATAACGCTGCTGCAAGATGGAAACTGTAGCTGACACACCTGCATGAGCCGAAGCCATGCCTTCGTGTGCAGCTGATATCAAGGCACTCCTGCGGTCCGCGTTGGGGATCAGCCGATCTCCAACGTCAGGTATAGTTACATAAGGAACCTGATCGGGACTTAATGTGTAAGAATACTTGGAAGGGAAACCTGTAGGGTAATTATTACCTTCCTTGGTTGCAGCAATAGCTGCTAATATAACAGGGTCTATTTTAGACATGGACCTGGTAACCGCTGCTACTGAACACGTGACTACTGCTGAACGGGCAGCTTCATCTGCCAGATCGTTACCTATAGCGTGTGCGCCCACCCGCTGATGGCCTAAGGTGTGAACCACCTGTGTGAGGGGCAGACGTTGTTGCAATTCTGCCACTCGAACCCAAAGCATTTTATGCTTAATTGTGCTCCCTTTTGCGTCCTTGTAGTCGTTTTTCGACCAGAAAAACAGATTGTCATTGTAAGATTGTACACAGTAGAAGGAATCACATACAATAAGAGTTGTCTCATCCTGTGAAGCGAACTCAAGTGCAAGTAGCAATGCATGCAGCTCGGCCAATTGTGCGGTACTATCTCCAAGTGTGCGAGTATGCACTGCAGAGGATTTGAACTTTCCATCTACAAAGGAACCCGCAACAATAGCACATGCAGCTGAATAAGCGTGCTTGGACCCAGTGGCCGGCTGCGCCGAACCATCGGTGTAGATCACACATTTGTAATCCTCAAGCGGTAATAAAAACAAAGGAGGAGGATGAACGAATTCATACTGCAAAAACTCCTGAGTCTGCAGAGAAGAATCAAAAACAAAAGTGACGTCCGAAGACGTCAAGGATGTAGCCCATTGTATCCAACGGGGATGCATTGCTTTTGAGTTCGGTACACTTGCCTTTGTTACTGCCTCTAGGGCAGGACAGGGTGTTACCACCAGAATTCGCTTTCCCTGTGCCAGTGCGCGTTCTTTTAGAATCGCCATTTGCACTGCAGTTAGAACTTTTTCAACAGATGTAAAGCGCAATTCAGCGGAAGTGTACAGATGTGACTTGTATGCGATGGGTACTGTATCGCCTTCATTAAAGGTTAAGTATGTGAATCCCACCGCCCCCGGAATTATTCTAATCACCAGGTTTGTGTGGTTATCACGAGTCAAAAGATATTTAGACTCCAAAAGGTCTGTCTGCAAAGACTGCAGAATTGAGGTATGCTCAGGCAGCCAGCAAGACCTTGAATAAGTAGGTTGTATCAAAGCATACAAAGGCTTGATACGCTGGGCATATTCGGGAATGTAAGTACGCCCGAAATTCAGGAAACCCAGCAAAGACTGAAGTTTCTTCAGAGTATTTGGGGGGCACAAATGTGCACATTTTTCCAAGAAATGGGGGCTAAGCCCTTACCTTCGTTGTTGAGCTCATAGCCCAAGAACAGAACTGTAAATTCAGCAATGTGTGATTTAGCAAAGTTAAATTTGTAACCCTGCTCCGCAAATTCAAGAATAATGCGGTCCACACGGGACAAATGCTGAAATAATTCGTCGTCCGTCAGATAGATGTCATCTACGTACGAACATGCGTCTTGATCAATGTCATTTAACAAAGAAACAACACGGGCGGCGAATATACCCGGACTATTTTTGTAGCCCATGGGTAAACGCCGGAACTGGAATAATTTACCACCGGATGTGAATGCGGTCCATTGACCACTCTCCGGGGCTAGGTTGTGCGTGTAGAAACCGTTTGAAAGGTCAAGTGTCGTTTTGTATTTTTTACGAACAAGACTGTCTACAAGCGCAGAACTGTGTGTATTTTGCACCGCAAAGTTCCGACAATGAGTATTTAAATGCCGGTAATCCAAAACTAAGCGGTACGATCCATCGGGTTTAGAAACCACGAAAAGGGGATTGTTCATAGGTGATACGCATGGTTCAATTACTCCCTGATATTCCAACTGTGTCAGAATTTCGGAGACGGGGCCTTTTGCCTGCCGTTTGATGGGATATTGGGGTTGTGGCTGCGGTAGTGACCGCAAAGGTATTGCATGAGGAGGTGATTCTTCATCCCATCCCACATGGTTGCGGTATAACGCTGGTGCCAGGTACACAGCCCACTCAGCTGCAAGTGCTTCAGCTTTGTCTTTTGGGACATGCCGTGAGAAGCTTGGAAGGATTACCTCCTCTCCTTTATGTGCAGCTAAAACGAATGGGGGTGGCCAATCCACCTCTGCTAACAAAATGTCATATGAAGAGGTTAGATTTTCCCAAAAAATCCCTTTTATTTCACGCGGTATGTCACCTTCAATTTGTATGACTATATTATATAGTCTGTCAGGGGGTGCCACTCTCGTGTCAGCTGTCTCTACAGTAACGAATGTTTCAGTTGCTGTCGCCTCCATATGAGGACGTAGCGCCTCCCGCACTATGGTAACTTCCGCGGCGCTGTCTAGGAGGGTCACTGCCCACGTCCAATTCTGGAGTCTCGTTCTCACGGTCTGAGGCATATTTCGCTGTGACAGCGGCAACTTTTTCTTCTGAAATTGCGGTCGAGGAAGATGAAAATCTTCTGCTTTCCCTCTGACTTGTTGTCGAGGTTGGTCTCGCTCCTGGGGAGCCTCTCGGCCCCTTCCTCTATCTTGCCGTCCTCCTCCACCAGCCTGTGACGACGTCTGGGCCTGTGAAGAACGAGGAGAACGCGTATCAGAGCTCTGAAACCTTTCTGGTGATTTAATCCTTGACCTATCACGTAAATCATAAGTACGTTCAGAAGAAACCGAAACTGGGGAAGCGCCTCTCGACCCCGGCTTCTTTTGTTGCTTACCCTGTTTTTTCTGTCTCCAACTCTTTTTAGTGAAGACCGGTTTATCATCTTTCTCAGATGCACTTTTTGTGTGTGTAACTTGTGTTTGCGATTGAGTTTGCATTTTTACAAAAGGCTTGTTGCCCAGGCTATTTCTTCCAATTGTTTTATAAGCCCGGGCAATAATTTTCGGTAATTCGCGGGGCCTGTCCAACTCTGGGACCAAAGCCAAAGCATTCGCTACTTGAAAGTTCATAGCATCGCCCTTGACATTTCCAAGGATCAGCTCAGCTACTACATCAAACACTCCCACTAGTCTCATCCCTAATTCCACAGCCGCTTCAGGGCCATGTTCGTCCTGTACTTTTTTAATTACAGAGGGTAGAACCGTCATGGAAGGAGTTCCAAAACATTTTGAATAAACTGCTGCGAATACCTTACCCCAGTTTTCACATGATGTCAAATCGGGGATTATGTCTTTTGGCAAACTTATCGTGAGGATGCGGTGTTTATCTACTGGGGATGTATGGGGAAACACTGCTTCTATCTGATCGAACTTTTCTGCAAGCCAGTAAGGATAGTCGTCCTTATTTTGTGGACGTTTGCCCATCACAGAATTTACCATGACAGGACTTATAGTCACTCCAGCGGCTATAGCTGGTTGGCCTGCGACTACAGGAGCAGCTCCATGTAGACTACCTGTAACGTATGTCACTAGGGCTCGATGCACTCGTACCAATTCGGTATGCATAGTGCGCAGTTCCGCAAGCGGTAATGCCAGATAATTTGGATGCGGGGTATACCCGGCCAATACAGGCCAAGTGGCCCCCTGAATTGACAAGGGGCCTAAACGAACTGCGGTAGTTGGTTGTGGTAGGGCGCCATTAAACCAAACACGGTGCTGCCAAGCCGTGAGAGGTACTTCAAGAGTGGTATAGGGTCGATAGGCAGCAGGAATAACGGTGGGTTTATATTCATGAAACAGCTTATCACCTGCATCCACCGCTTCAAAAGTGATCCAAGTGTAAAACACTTCAAAGTGATAAGCCGGATCGGCTTGAACCACAAAGACCAACTCGACCCCTGTATCGGGCACTCCATACACAGCTAAGTGGTCTCGGAGTGCTCCTCGACTATGTGCAGCTATCGCCACACCAGCCATGACTAAACAATTATATTCGACAACCTAACAGGGAGCACAAAAATGGGTCTGTTAACTAACCTTTTTTAATAATATCAAGCTTGAAAGAACCTATAAAACATTCAATATAGGAGGTATCACCGTCACATACGCCTCCGGAAGCGTACGCGAGGGGTTTGTGGACAAGCACAAGTACTACTCAAGCGTCTCGCAGATAAGCTGCCCCACGGTGGTCGCGCCATGTCATAAGGTTTCTGCACATACACAGAGCTATGCACAGGAAAATGGGACCCCGGAATACAGTGGTTTGCCACCATATACCGTAGCACCCAAAAACCCCAACCCAACTAGCTTAGCATCCCATTAGCACCCAAGTACTAATGTTTGGACAACCCAGAACACGGTATCTTTATCTCAGGACTCGCAGAAGCAAGAACACTCTTTCGTCACTCACTCGTACTTGTCCACAAGGTGCGTAGGAAGAGACACTGGATAGTTTAAAATGTTTATTCCAACTTACGTGCTCTAATGTACAGTACACGTGTCAGTACTAATAGCATAATGCATATGACTAATATAAGCAGCATGGTTACAATTCCATAGAATACAAACGGGGAAAGCATCTCAGAGCTCAGTGGATAAACGTATAAATAACATTACCACCCTCCCCTTGCAGTAAGATAGTTTATCATAATAATAGAAGACCTCTGGGCTTTGACTAGCGAACCCCCATACCTCAGTCTCTAGATGCAGAGTTACATCAGCAGGACATCATAGCTCTTCTCACTGAAAGGGATTTCTCCAAGTGTGTTAAGCGCTAGTAAACCACAGTATTAAAAGCATACCAAATTCTTCATGGCAATTGCACCTAATGTTATGTCTGGGTGCGCGAGACTGGCCATATCAGGAAGAACCAAAATACATTGTTATGCGACCTTGTACATGTTTGTGCAGACTGAGCCCAAAAAGGTGAACAACAGAAAATGCAGACAGTGCAAAAGAACTTGGCACGAGCAAAGGGCGAGGAAAGCCCGGCTCAGTGTAACGTGCGCAAAGAAAAGCAGCATGGCAGCCAGGCCTAGGCCAACATAACAAGGCAGGTAACAATCCACAAGACACTTCAACAATACTGGAGCACCAGAGGAGACTCAAAGCTACCCCCCGGAGAATCATAGAAAAGCATCTGGCTCTAAACCAGTATAAATGCAAATTCCTACTGCAAGAGATTGAGTTTTATGGATACATGTTTTCAGGTAACGGAATCCGAGTGGACCCAGCAAAAGGAGCTGACATGCGGGAGCCGAAGCCTCCACAATGTGATCTGAAGTGTAACGTTTCCTTGGTCCGGCTACATATTCAGTGGCTGTTTCATACTTAATCAGGCTATGTTGTCTGGATCGCTGCAATAGTTGATCAAGCCATAGACCCCTGGGTCTGGGGCAAGGCTGAAGAGACATCAAAGACATGCTACTCCAAGACACAAGTATGGCATGTTTTGACCCTGCTAAGGAGTAGGAGCTCAAAGTAGATGCCATCCCTACAGGGCTAGGGGCTCTCCTCGTTGAACACACATGAACAGATGAACGCAGGCTGATTGCCTTTGTGAGTACAGTGCTGACTAGTACAGAAAAGTGCTATGCACATATTGAAAAGGAAACCCTTGCCATCAAATGAGGTTGCACACAGTTTCATTTATACGTACTTCAAAGTAACAAACAAGGGCAAACTCCTCATACATATGCTTGCAGGCACAGCCCACCTCCACCACACAGAGGATTGAGAAGTGGGTACTGCAGCTCCAGGCATCATGCTATGATGCAAACCCAGGTGCACACCCCTGCCGACTACCAGGTCTGGACAGTTTGCGAAAGTGAGCACAGGAAGGGGAGCTGATGAGTATACAGAGTGGATTGCCACTGTGAACTGCCCGAAGACTGTATGGCTAGGTTAAAATAGCATAAGCAACAGAAGCTTATCCATGCCTTCAGCAGGCCATTTCTGCTGCCAAGTCGGTCAAGTAGAAAGACTTCCTCTTAAATGTGGTGGATCGGGGTGAAGAAAGTAGCATAGACTTGAAGACTTTATGGAACATACATGAAAAACTTAGCACCACGGATGAAGAAATTCTGCTCAGAGGATACTTTGTTTGTTCTGCACATAGTTAGTGCCTGGATCATCCAGTTAGGACATTTTGGCCACCAAGGTGCCAGTAAAATGAAAGCACGTCTCTGCGAGAGTCTGTTTTCATTGATCGATTCCATGGTGGGAAACCTATTAGCCCAGTTCCATTATTGTCAAGCAAGATGGGCCTCCAGTAGACCTGCCCCTGTGATCACAGAAGAACCATTTGAAGACCCATGGCAAGATGTGTGAGCATCAGCTTTTGGGCCCTGCCAGATGGGAGGGACATGTTGGCGTTTCGAATGCCTTTCCAAGTTTCCGGTGGCTGAAATCATCAACACCACCACTTTTGAACAAATGTGGGACAAGCCTGAAAAGATATTTGTCATGTTTGGTTTGCCTAAAACACTGACGACAGGTTTGGGAGAGCAGTACAAGATGTGATACCTGACGTGAAGCTATGGGCTCCATCACCAATGGATGTGGCTGCGACTTCGACCCAGTCACTCGAAACCTGTTGACATTAAAGAAGTGGAAAGGTGATTGAGCCCCAGACGAGAGGAACACAGTCCATGAGATACTGCAGAATGTCATCAATTGGGAGCCCGCAGAATGTGAAGCAGCTATCCCCCCAGGAGAGGAGTGCCCTGCAGAGGATAAGCAGTGAACAAGTAACTGCTGAAGCAATGGAAGGACCATCTGGAAATGTCATGAACTAGAAGCGTTATCCATATATATGTGCGGCCAAATCCCTGAATACCCTAAAAACTTTGACTACATCTGTTGAAAAATAAAAAAGCTATTTATCCTTTATCAGGCGGTCCTGTTCTGGAGACTGTTGCTAAAAGTTTGGGGGAAAAAAAAAGAAGTTAGCATGGAATGTAGCATCACGTGACGTGACATGCATACTCACACATGCATGCGGATGCCGGGTGTGGCATCAGACGAGTTAATTAGCAGCAGTGTGTGGATGTGCTTGGACATTACTCATATGCCAGACTTGGAGTTTGGCGAGCCAAGCCAGAGCCGAGCCAAGAGTTTGGCTCTTAGAGTCCGTGCACGGGCTGTGTGAGCCCTGAAAACGTTTGCCATGTAAATTATACAACAAACATCAAACAAGCATGATAAAGCCTTTTCAAAATTCCAAACAGGGGTGAGGATGTGGCTTAATGGCCGGCACTGCCGACGGTGGAACTGGGGAACCAGGTTCGAGTCTGGTCTTAATGCCCTATGATTCTGGGGAAATCACTTAATCTCCCGTGCCTACCAAAAATTAATGTGTACTGTATCGGTGCTCATGTAAAGTGCTCCAGTACCTTCGGGTAGAGTCTGCGCTATACAGAAAAAAAGAAACAAAAGAAACAGTGCGTTATTTTTACATGTGGAAGCTTTCACATTAATATTTCACATTTTAGCACTGAGAAGTGCTAATTGAAAGTGAAGTTTTTGAACATGAAGGTAGAACCATTCCTGCCTTCGCCTTGGTTGACAGTGCCATTAGTAAACTAAGAGGCAACACAGTTGTGAACCCTGTTTGTAGCCCAGAATCATATAGGCACAGCAACATTGTAGTCTACTAAATTAAACACAATAGGTTCTTGTACAACTGGTATTCGGAACTCGCATATTTAAAGGCACTTTCCCATACCATAGTGAAGAACAAGCATTGGCAAAGCCAGTAGGTCTCACCTATCTGAGATCTATTGGCTTTGCCAGTGTTTCTTAGCCATGTTGCAACATGGCTGAAAGTAAAGAAAAAAAGCTGTCTGAACCAGCCAGCGTTGACCGCGTCATAGTGATTTTTTTGTTGTTTTACTTTCAGCCATGCTGCACTGAAGCCAGCGCTGCTGTACAAAATGGCTAAAAAAACATTGACAAAGATCTGTTGGCTTTGCCAATGCTTGTTTTCATTGAGCGATCAAATCTACGCCATTGAACAGGCTACCAACATATAAACGAATAGGATCTTAGATAGGCAGGCATTGGTGAGGTTTTTGCTGAGTGCTTTGCTCAAAATGGCATTAGTGGTGGATCTATGAATTGTTCTAAGAAATCTTACGAGTGTTACTGTTTGGCTATATACATACTATAGAAAAGGCTGTACTTAAGTGGTATGTATCGGCAGTGCGACTTACATTCAGAATGCAAAGCCCTGTCCCAGATAAATAAATAAAGGCATATATTTTACATTTTCCAGGAGATGTCTTAATCACACACACACACACACACAATTAGAAAGGAATTCAGATTTAGCCTTCCCTCATTTTCCAAAATAAACACTAGACCTCACAAACAAGGAAGGACTACGAAGGCCCCCTGGAAATAGGGCTCCTTAGTCCTGTCTAGGTGGGCACCTCCCGCATCTTTAATATATGGGCCCCACTTGGCAGGATTAAAATTATGCGGGTATATCAGAGTGACTATGTCTCTTTTACTCTATCTGTTTGTATCAACGTTTCAGCCAAATCCAACTGCCCTAACGGGTCAATGACCTTCCTCAGGATACAGATCCCTTATATTAAAGTCTCTCCTAGTCAATCACTAAATGGTAGGGATAAAGATATGGCAATTCTCGCCCTTAGCAGACACACTCTGAGGCGTACCTGAGTTTCGATAACGTTCTCCGAACCCGGGGACAGAGTGGGAGTGTCGCCATGTAGTCACACTTTCATCAAGGTGCGGCGACTCCTGAGGTGACTGAGGTCAATGACTAGGAGGGACTTTAATATAAGATATCTGTATCCTGAGGAAGGCCATTGACCCCTTAGGGCAGTTGGATTTGGTTGAAAAATGTCGATACATTGTCGATGTACTATGGCTAATTATGATGTTGCTGCCTGGCTTTCTGCCAATGCTTTAAGGACCTTTGCTGCTTAGAAGATTCCATTGTATTGCATTGCCGTTGTATTTATATTGTTCTTCATATCCCTGAGAGCTAAGGTACTGAAGCACATTTGCAGAAGGTAACACACTTCTCTATGAGAGGTCATTGAAGGGTGTAATGTGTGTCTGTTTTGTTGCCTCTATCAGTAGTGCTTTGATGCTGTGTGTGACAACCACAGGTGTGCTTTTATGATTTGTTGCTGCACCCTGGCGTTACATTAAGCAAAGAATAGTCAGAGAATACTTTTTCACATGAAGGGGCACAAAGTGTGAGAGTGCATTGTGGGAAATGTTTTTTGCACTTTTTGTGTAGCTTTACCTTGTCTACATATTTGTCCATTAGGAATGTTATTGTTTAGGAGAGAAGTGTGAGAACCCCAGTAGATACTGGCCATGGAGTCATTTGTTTACACAACATTGAGTAAGGAGCATATGAAGTGGGCAGAGGTGGAGAGCGGTACACATGAGAAGTGTCACCTTCAATAGATTAAACCCAAGTGGAGTGGACCTGAAACAGAAGTGACAGAGAAAAAACTCTTCAGAATGGACATTCTACAGCCGTTCCTGGTATGTTATCTAAAGAGTCCACCCAGAAGCAGAAGGAAGGAACACATAAGAATGGGTGTTATACAACCAGCCATTGTATATATTCTGATGAGTTCACCGTGGAATGTCAGAGAAGGAATTCATAGTGTATGCCTAAGGAGTGCCTCTGTTTTGCCCCAAAAATATTCTTTTTCCTTTCCAAACTATATGGTAATGATGTTAATGCACTGTGTTTTCCTTAAATAGCCCTCACCCACCAGGGTTGCCCCTTGGTGACATGCTTCATCATCGGGTTATTCCCGTCTCGCTGCGGAACGGGGCGTGCTGCGACCTACGGAAACATGGATACTTTCAGTTAGTACTATGTGTGGATGAAATGTGGAGGTCTGAGTGGAGGAAAAAAAGGTTAAAAATACCTACACAGTAGGAAAAATCTTTATTGTTACCCCTGTCGGATATAGTTAAAATATGGGGAAATGGGAACTTGAAGCTAACAATGTACCTAGTTTCCACTGAAAAAGGCAGTACATAATCCTCCATGGTATATGCTAAGAACAATTCTGGCAGAGTGCACACCTTGAGAAAGTGAATGAATTCCCTGAAAGACACATTGGCAAATTGGGTGTAAATTGATGAATAAACTCACAGTTACCAAATTAGGACAAATTGGAACTTTCATTTATGTTGAAATAAAAGCTCAAAATTATTTTGATTTGGTGTCCTCAGAATTATTTTATGCTAAAAATTTATGAAATAATGACACCAAGAGGGTGTTGGTGCTAGAAGAGGGCCTCCAGTGCAGGGCTCAATGTCAAATAACCCATGCTTGTCATAATAGGAAAAAGGCATGTGTTATAATCTGCTGAACGTTGTAATTCATCCTCTCCATAGATTTTCTGTTTCCTGCTGCTCAGCCAGTGTGTGATGTCATGGAATGTTGATGAGTGCCTGGAGGAGTGTCAGTTAGAGTGGGCTGAGCAGTGAGGATGCTGGTCCTGGCGGGGTATTCACTATGTAACCTATAACCTAAGCTATAACTTCTTCAATAAACCTACTGCTTGCTAATGTACATGAACTGGCTACCTGACTCCTGCCTACAAGAGGGTATCTTTCACCCCCCCAGTGTCATTAACATCAGACAGCCTGTAGACTGAGAGAGTGGTCTACTTAACTGTACACAGATGAACATAGGCGCTGTCAAGCAGTCACTGTTTTTGAGCCAGGCATGTTGTGCCTGGTAGGAACTGTCAGAAGCAGATCTGATTGGTTTGATATTAAACGGACTACGAATACCGAAGAGGTGGCCTGCTGAACTTTGCATGTATACAGCTGGACAACATCCAGAGTTGATCTAATCTGTGGAGTAGAGTGGTTTGCAGTCAGCATTCCTGGTGGTGAGTAAATTGGCAGCGAGTATAACAGAGGAGGGCAGCGTGTCGCCTAATTTGGGAGGCTGTCTCGTTCAGCATGTTGTTAGCGTTAAGACTGAGTGTTTACAATTAATATACTGTGAGCCCAGGCACTCAAGTGACTTGGTGTACTGTTATTTGGAGGCGCGGACCGTCGCCTATTAAGTGTATTGTCATGGGAACGTGTTTGCTCACACGAAGAGAGAGCGATCAGCGCGTGTCACCTGATGAAGGCAGTGTGTGTGATCAAGGGCTCGTGATCAGCTAGTAAGCGAGATTTACCTCATGCTGTCATTGTGGAGACGCGCGCACTTGGATATTAACTCTATCCTTTTGTCATCTGTGGGAAATCCAAACGCAAGCTCCTGGGTGTGAGGGAACAGAATCCTAACCATGCCCACATTGTGATCAGTGTTGCCTGGGAACACCTCAGAGTGACATGCGACGTAGCAGCTAAAGACTAGACCGCATTTCAAACGCGAGTCAACGCAATGAAGGAATTGTTGGCAGCATCATCATAGTTTTTGATAACGTGAAAGTGGCGTAATTTGCAGCCAACCTGCACTGCAGGATTAAAATAAGGACAAGTTAAACTGTTTAACTAAATTGGGGTCTCGCTGATACATTTAAGGTGTGACTTTGAACTGAGCACCTTGAGAACTGTGATGTGTCTTTAAGTATTGGATCTACGCCAGGGTTTTGTGTGTATTTCGGGTGAGATGTCCCTTAGCGAAGTGGAGAACTTTGTGTTACCTGTCATAGTTTTTTTTTTTTTATGTCATGCTGATTTTGCTGCCACAGTATATGTTTTCTTAGTTCCAGGTTGAGTGATGTTGTTAGTTGAATGTTTTAAATATATGTTGCATGCAATGTGAGTGTGTAGTATGTTTCCCAAAAGTGTGTGCAGTTAAGGGGCGTGTATATTTCCTTGGGCCTGCCAATTTGCATGAGTGTGCAGTATGGGCTGCGTTAACTGTATGTCCCTGGTTTGGTGAGTGTGCACGGCAGGGGGGCAAGTGGTGAAGGTTTTGTTATTTGACCTGCCTGAATAATTTACATGGTTGAACCAATTTTAGGACTTATCTAAGCCAGAGTCCTTTACGGCTCTGTTGTGTTTCCATTAGCCCTGTTGTATTTTTATTATTTTTCTAAGGGAAGGAGATGCGTTATAACCTGCTGTTATTTGTAATGCATCCTCTCCATAGATTCTCTGTTCCCTGCTGCTCAGCCAGTGTGCGATGTCATGGAATGTTGATGAGTGTCTGGAGGAGTGTCCGTTAGAGTGGGCTGAGCAGTGAGGATGCTGCTCCTGGTGGGGTATTTAATATGTAACTTGTAACCTAAGCTATAACTTCTTCAATAAACCTGCAGCTTGTTAATCTACATGAACCGGCTACCTGACTCCTGCCTATAAGAGGGTATCTTTCAATTACAACACTACGCTTATTTGGCTGTTTTTGGGGGAGGGGAGGTTAAACAAATGTAATAAAATCAAACACAGCAAGGTCACCTTTTTCTACAATCCCAGATAAGACATTACTTCTATTGTTAAATGAGAAGGTTCATTGAAAGTTAATATGATTACATGTGCTAAGTTTAAATGTAGGCGGCGCTTTGCGATACATTTCACCTTGTGAAACATGAGAACCTCATTCATGCTATATATACAGTGTAACATTGACAGGCTGCTTATTCAATGGGAGCTGGGACTGAGTGGATGGAAAAGTAATGCCTCTGCTCTGGCACTGCTGCATTTGTTTTGTCTCAGGTCTTGCATTTCCAGCACTTTTTAATCTGCCTTTATTCTCAAATTTTCATTACGTTCCCCTCTCATCACCCACCAGGTAGCATTGAAGTGGTGAAAAAGATGTGCTTAATATATTGTTGGAATTAGTGTGCTTGGTTTGCACTACTTGTGTGATGTGCATAGGTGCACACTGTGCGCCAGGGCCTAGTCAGACTGTACCTAGGTGCCTTTTATCGTTTGGTCAGTTAGGGTAATAAACCTGAAAGTAAGGACCAAAGTGCCAGCCAGCGTAAGAAGCAGATGGTGAAAATAGCTCATGATGAGTTACTCACTCAGACTCATCCAGTGGAGGATCTGCATGACTGACGTTCTATACTGCATCTCAGTGGAGGTCTTTTTGTTTTGTAATGACATTCCTTGCAAATGTATGTGTGTTTATTGTAAGCACTGCTTCTTATTTCAGACCTACCACTTCAGAAGTTCTGGATGGCACAGCATAAAGGGACAATTACTGCAATAATCAGCAAAATGTTTTGTATTAAGAGCATGCTTTATTAGAACACTTAAAACAGCAAAGTTTTAACAAGTATGAACACGCATCAAAACTTTGCAAACTTCGCGTACTTGGTAGATGTCTATGGACACGCCTGCTAATTTAAAACCTGTTTAGAATGCCTCTTATTGCTATTTAACTTTGACTTCCTATTTGATTTGGCCTGACTTGACGGCACAGCTGCCGCCAGACAGTTATGTGAGCATCACTAGAGAGGGACTTTTGCTCCGTCCTCATGTTGGGAGCCAGGAGTAGATGTTTTCATTGGGCAGGTGTGTGTGCTTCCACAAAAATGTTCATGTCCTCCACACAGATGTGATCCTTTTGTTTATTTGTTCAGCTGCTGGAGGTTGAACTTTCAGGGGCACACACGTTACTTTGTAATGCTATTAAAGTTTCAAGATAACTAGATAATGATGGTGTTTTTCTGTCAGCAGCACAGATGGGAGGAGGGCAGTCATTAACCTACGTGGATTTTTAGGCGTGGCTTGACAGTGCACCTGTCCCCTGACCTTTTACCCTACACCAATATTATTATACATTTTTTTGTTTCCACTCAAATACATATCTATTCCCATGCTATGTACTTGTAATTGTCCGCATTACCATACAACATGCCTTTAAAGCCAGACCGATTGCCATTACCAATGCTTGTTATAATAAAGGTGGCATCACACTGTGAAATACCAATAATTCTTAATAAAAAGTATGAAATCAAAGCAAGCATGGCAAATCAAACTTCATAATACCTACAAGCAATTGAGCTTCCCTCCTATCTAGCAATCACTCCTTCAATCTTTCTTAGAATATTGTACAGCAGATACGTAGAGGTATGCCAAGCTGTAAAGCTATATCCCGTCATTTCCTGCAGTACGACTCTGCCTTTAAAGAGACAGGCGCTATACTGAGTCGACCTGCTTCGTGAAAACAAAGTAAGGACGGTCTACTGGAAGACATGACGTGCACCAGCCAAACCCTGTGGGGAAAATATAGAGGCCATTTTGGTATGATAATAAACGCCACAATTAACATAAGATTCTACAATTTGAGAGAGGACTATTTCTCCAAAATCTTACTCTACTTGAAAAGTATTTAAAGGACACTTTACTCTACACTTACTGTCTCTTTTTAGGACCTGTTTGAAAAACATTAGCAACATCATTACAACTGTGGTGCAAAACACATGGCTCAGTATAGCTTACCATCAGGGCAAGGAGTTGACGTGCGTCACCATTAGCGTCGTCACTCCTCCTTGACTACAGAAGGCCTACCAACATGTAAGCACGTCCCTGAGCCCCTTGTGTCGGGTCTAGCCCGCACAGCTTAATGGAGAGTGGTGTGAAGGTAGCTGTCGTGCCTGCAGAGGAACTGCCTTTGTAGCTTCGCTTCACTGCCTCTTATGCGAACGTAACTGTGAAAGGGCTAAATGCTGTCAATCCGTTTTACTGACACTCTAATCATCAAATGATGGTCCTATGGGCTGTTCCAAAAACATGACTGACGTGGTCAATAAATCAAAAGTTAAAAAGGGCCTAACCCATGTCTTACTCTATATATACTGCTTGTGGGAGGTCTCAATGTGTGAGCAGCACTCTAGCTTGAGCAATGGCTGAAGGGTGGTGAAACTAAAGCCCCCTCTGGATGCAATATATATAATTATTGTGTATATTATTCATTACATAAGTCTGGAGAGACAGCTAACGCTGTTTATAGCCCCAGACCTTAAAAATAATGCTTCATGAGTGACTGATTCGATTATCTTTTAATAATTCATCCATTGAAAAAGCTATGGATGACTAGTGCTGATGTTCAAAAGAGATGTGATTTCCAGAAGGACAGACATGCAAGAAAAATGATACATAGAGACATAAAGGACATTTGTGAGTCAGAGAACACACTGCACATTTACTGCATTTGTAGATTTTGCTTGTTCACAATTGTTGACAGAAAAGATGCTGGTGTAATGATCAGATCTACTGATATCACTTAATGATTTCAGTTCTCATTCTACATTTGCCAATATTGAGCTCGAGTAGATTTTCATTCTTATACTGTAGTTATTTAGGTACATTGTATAAACAAAGGTGGCCAAGTTGCTTTTCTACCCTGGTAAAGGATGATGGGGAACCATCTCAAATTTATATACTTGTTGAGCAGGTCTACTTGGTCGTTACTGTTCCATGTTGTTTAGAAATGGAGAATATTTCAGCTATTGATGTTAACCGTGAACAGATTTGTTTTAAAAAGTTTTAAGATATATCTTTATTTTAACCTAGATTCTGTGTTTTAGGTTCCTTGTGGTCTTTAGTTGGAGCAATGCTTTATGCTGTCTACATTGTAATGATTAAGAGGAAAGTAGACCGAGAAGATAAGCTGGACATACCAATGTTCTTTGGTAAGAATAATAGTCTTGTAAGTGTATTTCCTGTATCTCAAAGAAGTGTTTTTGTGTTGCATTTATATCAATGCAAGTCCAAAAGTATGTCAAACAGATCACATCACGTATGCTGCATCCAAATCAAAAGAACTAGTGCAGAAATGATAATATCTGAACAAAAAACGGAGCAAAATCCCGCACTTATCCGTCTGAAGAGTATTTTGATGTGAAGTAAATGATCTAAACGAAATAAAAATGACTAGATGAAATGCAGAGCCCATTGTCCAGGGATCCTGCTCACATATATCGTAAAGATGTACTGATGGTTCAGCTGCCACTGTGCTACATTCTGAGGCAGTGCGTTCTTTCCTCTCCGAGGTTGTATACCTAAAGCAAAAATTCCCTTAAACCTTTTTGTTTCAGAAAGGAAATAATAGCAAGCATTTGCAATTCAATAGGTCTCGCATTTGCAAGAGTTTGAGCTATTGGCATTGGCAATGGCAATGCCTTTTATTTGTGTTTTGAAAACCTGCAAGCGGTGCGTACACATGCACTTTGTCCCTATAGCCGTTGCTTATGAGAAGCAAGTCTGGCAGTAACTGCGCCTCTTTTGCTGCCACCCTTGCTTCTGGCAAGCAAGGACTATAAGCACAAAGTGCATGTTCACTCACCGCTTGCAGGTTTTCAAAACACATAAAGAAAAGGCATTGTCATTTACAATGCCAATAGCTCAAACTCTCGCAAATTGTGAGACCTATTACATTGCAAATGCTTGAACTATCTCACCACTAAGTGTTGCCCTGTCCCACACTTTTGTAATGCAGCTATACCTACCCAGCATTCCAAATGTACAACACTACAAAAAGTGGCTCTCGATTGGTGGAACTAAGACTCAAAACGCTCTCTTTATCGGATCGATTATTGATATTGTATTGGTATTAATGAACTGCTTTCATGAAGATTGCAGACAAAATAAAAGTTCAAAGTTCAAACAACAAAAAAATAAAAAAGAGAAAGAACCCTAGTAAGGTCCCGGAACCACTGTGATATATAAAAAATGATAAAGTACCGCCATAAATTACAGAAGCAACAACATAAAATCCAAAACAATGAATTTTTTTGTGAATCCACAGGAAATGCTTCTTTGTATTGCTGTCTTCTAGTCTTCAATGCATCAGGACAGCTGACCCATATTACCCGATGAGGACTCACATAAACGATCAAATCAAGCAAAGGTTCCCTAAATATAAGGGGGCTTTTCTCCAAATATTTTCTGTCAATATTAATGCACATAGCCCTCAAGATTTAGTTAGGGAGATTGGTAGGTAAGTTTCTTCCAAACAATCTGTGCATCAAATACCTTACAATCTGCAGCCAAATTCACAAACGTTTCGCGGAGAGCCAAAAAATTGTTAGGGAAATTCTCAATCTAAATCAAGCAAAGCAGGGCAGGCGTAACTCTAAGATAACTGGACCAGTGAATACCGAAATTCAACCCCTCTGTCCGCATTTAGAAATGTAGGGTTGGGGTCGGGATTGAGGCTTTCCTGAGAGGCAGCTGCAAACTGAAAGAGGCCCCTCCTTGAGGAAAACTATTTTTCTCTTGGAGAAAGAAAAAAATTAAGAATTAAATGTGCTAATGCAATTTTGCGTTGCCTTTCCCTATGCTACATATTAAATCCTTTCAAACTTCCATATACGGGAAAAATAATACTGTTGTAAAAAAGTGAAAAACGTTAGAAATGTCTTAAATGGAACAAAATAAAATAAAAAGTGTGCGCATGTTTAAAATACATACCACAACGAAGCAAAGCAAGTAAAAGAAAAACATAGTTGCTCTGCTTCGTAGCTGTATGTATTTCAAACGTGCACACTTTTGTTGCAATATGTGTTTTAAACGTGCACACACTTTATTTTAGAATAAAATACCACTGTGGAAGGGTGAGTGAGGAGAAACGAGGCTGCTACACAGCAGGGTTTATGAAGTCAGACGAGTCAGCCCTAGTAATCCAGCTGGCAGACACTGCTCTTAAGACGTCTATGCAGCCGGCTGCCCTCCTAGCACCGAAGCGAAAGTCTCCTCCAGGGTGAAAAAAACAAACCAACCATGAGCTGCTGTTTTAAATCCAGCAGAAACCAGATACTGCAGTGGGCAGCAGCCCCTGTTCGCGATAAGAAAACAGCGTGGCTTATGCACACACTGGATCGTCTTGTGAGCTGCTAATCTCTTGATAAGTAGGACAAGCATTGGCCAATGCAAGAAGATATGCTACAGCCATTAAAACTGGCAGAAAAGTAAGTGGCCCGCACAGGAACCAATGAAAAGCCAAGAAAGAGAGGGGGCCGGATGTAAACCCTTTGCAGGTCATACCTAAAAAACAAGCCCAATCCCCCTTAAAAGGAAGCCCAAACCAAGCAAATATCCTACTAGAAAAAGCCCAACTGAGGGTGGAGATCGAAAAGTGCAAAAAGCTTAATTAAAAAAATACAAGCATCAGAGCGGGAGCCACGGCGGGGGAGGAAGCAGTAACAGAACTGTGGCATTAAGAGGAGGTGGGAGGAAGAAAGCTATATATGAATATAAGCAGCTAGGGCGCTGAAACTAAACACAGACAATTAGTAACGGAGCAGGAAACCAAGAAAAAAATAGTCCTCCAAAGAACAGATAAAGAGCCACAGCGGAATGAGACAGTACCAAGTCCCTGCTCTGTGGGAGGAACAGAAGAGAGAAAGGAGGGACACAGAGGCAGGACTGACCACTAGCAAGCAAGGGTTTTTAAAGGACATTTACATTGACATAGACAAATGAAAAGCAATGGCAAGAAAGGGGGTGGAATTGAAGTCCACTGACTGATTACAGCAGGTCTCGAAGAGACAGCGCATCCGCTGTCTAGCTCGACCTAAAAAGGGGCTGAGCAACAATGTTGTTCAGTACTGCTTGTGGGAGGGCTCAGTGTATGAGTGGCACTCCAACTTGAGCAGTGGCTGAAGGGGGCGGAACTAAAGCCCTGTGTATGTATGTAATATATATTATTATTGTGTATATTATTCATTACATAAGTCTGGAGAGACAGCTAAATCTTTCTCTAACTCCAGACTTAAAAAATAATGGTCATAAGTGAGTGATTGGATAAACTTGTAATTTCATTAATTGAAAGAGCTATGAGTGACTAATGTTGATGTTCACAAGAGATGTGATTTCCAGAATGATGGACAAGCAATTAAAATGATACACACTGAGATATGTGAGCCAGAGAACATATTTCACATTTACTGCATTTGTAGATTGCGCTTGTTTTTCCCCAGGAGGGTAGTGGGTATTTTGAAATGTTTCTTTTTTTTTTTTTAAGTAAGAAACAATTACCTTTATTTAAGTATTTTTTCACATTTGGAGATGTTTTTATTTTAGGCATCCCGAAACTCTGCATATATGCTGAAATATTCTGTCCACCATCCTATGATGTGGAAATGTAAACAGTCATTTGCGTGATGGTGGATAAAACTCTTCGGAGCATGACTGGTTTCTTCACCAGTGTAAGGGACCAGCACCGGAAAGCAGCCATTTAAGGGCTACACTCCCAGCTAAGTCCTTTTAGCCAAGCCTCTAACACATCAGTGTAGTGTCTTGATGGCTTCCTGCCACATTAGAGCTTTCAATGTTCTTAATGCTAGGAGCACGCCTTCCACGTCAAGAAGGACCTCAACATCACAAATGCTGTGATGTGAAGTGGAACCTTAACATTTTGAAGCCCCGATGTGAAGAAGGTCCTTGGCTTTAAGAAGATTATTTGTACTTGGATTCTGGCGGAGACCCTTTAAGCCCTCTGGGCTTTGGGATGTGTGGAGAAAGCATCACATGCCCACGTGGCCAAGATGTGCAGTGGCATGCTATTCAAGGGCATAACATTGCTCTGGAGTAAAATAAGCCATGAGGCAGAAGTGTCTGTGGCCTCAGTGGCCTTTGCCAACATAGAGCCAACTCTGCCGTATTGGTTGACAGTCACATGACCAAACCCCCACATAGTGTTATTTCCAAAGGGCCTTGCTTTCCTTTGGGGCTAAGACTACAAAAAGTAATGCCACCAAACGGTCATGATTCCAAAAGTCAGAAATGCCAAGTGACACTCACATGACCACGCTGCCTTAGAGCACTGTGCCACTGAAGAGGCAATGGCATTTTGGCAACATATCAATTGAAGATGGTTCGTAGTCTTAAATACTCATAAAATAAGACGGGATGCTTGTACCAACCTGAATGAAAAGTTATAAGCCCTGAAAGTCACAACTGTTCTCACCACATAACTGAAGACTTGGTAAGCTAGCTGGAGACTGTGTCTTCAAAGAACCAGAAGACAACTTGGTCTTAAAGTCTTTTCTGAGTGAGACCATGGCACGAACAGTTGACATGGCATCATGGCAACAGGTTGTGAAGATACTTCTGGGCATCGAGAATAGCGTGATGCTGAGCGTATTTAGTATGTCATGGGAGCCATCCCCAGAATTCTGCTTCCAACTTAAAAAACTAACGTTGTGAACAGTACTTGGGGTGTAATAAAGTGCCCCCAGTCCTCGAAGAAAGGCACTCGCTGGACTGTAACTTTTTATTCCAAACTTTTCTGCTGTCAGGTTTTTCTTTACTGTTACTAGTGCCTGTCAATATCTAATGCTTTATTACAGACTTATCAACGTCTTTATATAATTGTCCTTCAAAAGGAACCGTATTGGGGAGTTAATCTTCAAAGTGTGTTATACACACCCCTGTCGGATCATTTGTGGGGAGGCTATGCCACGAGGACTGCACTACTGTGGAAGACTGTTTTAAACAGCACTACACAGAAACATCTTAATATCTTATAACCAGTGGACTTGCTTGATTGTCATTGGAGTTTTATTTTTTACTTGTAGACTATTGGAATATCCGGCTGGTTTAAAAGAAACGAATCAGTAATTTGGCCTTTTAAAGATGCGCAGGGCAAGGGGAGCGCTCTCGACTGAGACACAACCCAGAAGCGAGTAAGCCTCTGGAAAAGACTTTCTCCGTGCCTACTGCGCCCTCTGGTGGCCCGCGAGACCCACTGCGCTGTGGAAGATCCGCCTTACACGCGTTATGCTCAGCCGCGCCTCCGTGTTCGGACCTGGGGAAAGGGACTCGTGTAGGCTCCGCCGTCACGTTTTTTTGTTGCAGATTTATATAGCGCGACCTCGTCCCGAAAGAATTGGAGCACTTTTCATGAGCACCAGTTACGTTACACAAGGACATATTCATTTTTTGGTAGGCACAGGGATTTGCCCAGAATCACGAGATGCTGAGCCGACGCCGAGCCTCGAACCTGGTTCCCCAGCTCCAAAGTCAGCAGCTCTAGCTGCTCGCCTCTGTGTCCTGACATTGAATGTTATGGATGTTATAGCGGATCCGACTTTGAGATGTGCCCACCTCCATGATGCAGTTTTTCTCTTTAAAAAATACAGTCTTGTCAAGAATTTGAGAAAGGGGTCTTTTTGAGCTAAAGCCTACCATACAGCACAGCTGTCTGATTTGCTAAAGCCATCTTAGGGACATTCAGAAAGAGTCCCTGGGAATGCATTCCGCCCATTGCTTACCATTGGCTTTGTGGCTTGCAACTGACATTTTCTGGCTCTCTATTTGCTGTCTTTATTTGTTTTAGGCTGTCCAGCGTGAGGTTGTCCCTCCCAAGGAGCAAAGTCTTTTCAGACTAACACCCCTTGTATTCTTCTACGACTGCTCCTTTCTGTAAACAGGCCTGTAAATCTTGTTCTTATCTTGTCACATTTACTGTGCATTCAAAGACAGAGGTCAAATGTCAGGCTCTGTCTTCCGGAGGAAGGTTGGTGTTTAATTTTCTTTCTCTGACTTCAAAGTGAGAGGATTTATGTGACAAGCTTGACCAATACTGGGGATAGCAACGTTTTTTTTTCTAGCAGACAACAACATTTAAATTAACTGTGCAAGTATTTCAAAATATATCTCAATTAGGAAAGCACAATTGAAGGAGAGTTGGTAATTCTGAAGTGTGTTGGAAACAAATACCTTAATATGATCAAAACAAATCAATACACTAGGGGCCAGATGTACGACCATGTCATTTAGCGACTCGCAAATTGCGCTCAATTGCGAGTCGCAATTCGTGAGTCGCTAAATGCCATGTACAACACTGTCTGAGACACTATTAGCGATTCCGAATGGGGTCGCGAATTGCATGCCTCATGCATATTAGTGAGGCACTCACAATTTGCAACCCCATTAGGAATGGCTGGCCCTCCCAGGTATGGTGGCCTGCTGGGCTCAGCAGACCTCCATGTCTGGGACTGCTTTTAAATAAAGCAGTTTTAAAAAAAAAATGCAGCCCGTTTTCCTTAAAGGAAAACGGGATGCATTTAAAAAAGAAAAATTAAACGTTTTCGTTTCATTTTTTAAGGGCAGGTAGTGGTCCCTGGGACCACTGCCTGCCCCTAAAAAATATTTTCCCCTGCATTCGCAAAGGGGAAGGGGTCCCCTGGGGACTCCTTCCCATTTGCGAGTGCTTTACCACCCTCTTGAAGAGGGCGGTAAATTGCGATTGTTTTGCGACCGCAATTGCAGTCCCAAAACATTCTTACATAGGCCTCTGACTACGCTGTTAGGAAGGGATGCCCCTTCCTAATAGCGACTCACAATTCCTATTTAGTGAGTTCGCAAAAAAATTGAGACTCGCTAAATAGGGATTGTACATGGCTCTATTAGATTTTGCTTGCGCAAACGGGTCGCAAACCCGTTTGCGCATGCAAAATTGGGTCGTACATCTGGCCCTAGGTGATGCCATTTCCACACATTATCGTTTCTGCACTGTATAGTTTTATATGGCCAGGGAGTCACCGATGGCCCATGTCTTCCCACTCTCACAAAATTCACCAGGCACAACCTGTCCATCAAAGACCAAAGTTGAGTCCAACTCTTTTGGAGTAGAGATCATAAAATCTCTTGGCTGTATTTATTTCCAACAAACAATTTTTATCAGACATTAAAGTTTACACAGTAACCACATTATTTACATATTGCTTACAAGTGAAAACTTAACCTTAACATAGACGCTAGTACATGGGAGTCATCTAACCATAACTAGTATTTTGTTCCTGTGCAACCAACTACATCAAACAAAACAGACCTGGTCCTGAGTGAGATCATGACTGGTTCCATGACTCTTCCTCTTAATCCCCGTCCAGAGGAGGGGACCCTCCTTATGGAAAGTCTGCACCTTCCTTCTCTTGTGCAGGGGGCCCGGTTTCTCTTAGGATACCCACCTCTGGCACCTCTTGCACCCAAGTTCTTCGTCCCCCAAAGGGCCTGTGCTAGTTCGCGGCAACTGCGCCTCTGCGGGTGGTTGGCAGGTAAGTGCCACATGTCACTGCAACCTCCTTCCATCTTGCTGCCAGCACCCCTTTAAGGATCAAGTGACGCTGATGATGTTTCTGCAAAAAAGATGCAGTAGGAGCGCTGAAGTGTCCCCACCAATCATAACCTCACCCGCCACAGGCCAGCACAGTTCCCCTACTATCGGGCCCTCCCTCCGTACCGTGAGCTTAGTCTGAGCCAGGCTAGCAAGTTCTCCAAAAATACTGAATTACCTTTCTGTGATAAGTGTACGCCATCCCGCAAGCAAAAATGCTCACCTTTGATGCATCCGTGAGGAATAGATGATAAACTGACTGTTTTGAGTAACTTGCCAACCTTCTTGTTTAACGGCTATGCTGACTTATTGAGGGCCTTGACTGACTGACCACCTCTCCAGCTCATCCTCACGACAATATTGGACCATGCTACCATGGCTCCCAGGCACCTCTTAGAGAGCCAACCCATCTCAGATACAATCAGTTCAGATAAATCTTTTCACTCTAGTTCTGCAAAGTAATTGCCTCCTAGATGCACAATTACCACCTCCGGGGGAAACAGCATTCTGTCCAATGTATTTCTTAAGTTGACTAGGCGCAGCCCTCCTTGACTGCAGAATGTCAGCTGGTATTCGGGGCTTCTTGCATGTGTCCCATAGTCCCCTACTGCATAAAAAACCTTTGTGCGCCTCATGTAGGAGTGGTCCACCACCAGTACTTCTTCAACTCCTCTTGCCCGCGCGTGAACAGGAGCCAATGGAGTATCAGGCAGCCGCGTCACATTCTTAGGTCCTCCACCTGCGTTGACAGGAGAGTACCATAAAGGAACGGGAAAGATTAATACCAGAACATCACAACATGTTTAATCTCACATAGCGCTTGTAACAGTCAGACTTCTATCAGCCTGTCCTTTGTACCGATTCGCTTCCCAAACCCATTCTGCGGCTGCAGTGGCTACCCTTATCCTAAACTAATGAGAGCTATACTCTGCAGGCTCCAACCCCGCTGCCACCAAGGCCCTGCTGAGGGTCCTGCCAAACTGAAACTTTGTTAGTGGCATCCCATCTTTGTGTACAAAAAGGGTGCCTACCACCACCTGCGACCACTGAGCCTTAAAAACCTCCAAATTCCCTAACCGACAGCACTCAGTTCCCCGCACCCTGTGGAGGAGTATATGCCCCCGCTTCCCATCTGATCAGCCTAGGAGCGAGTGATGGTGATCGCCAGGGAACTGTTTGGCCATTGAATATCTCCTACCTGCATGCCTCCATATTTATCCTTGTTGCTGCTTGCTACTAGTTCCCCAACCCTTACTGCCTCATAGAATGCCAGGGAGAAAGTTGCCCTGAAAAGCTGAACCTCCGCTAGCGACCTGCACACCACCTCCAGGTTACCCATGATCCTAACCAGTTTTAATGTGTCTATGAGCCTGGAGTCCTGTCTGACCCCTTCTAAATTCTGCCAGCCTTTTAAGGGCCCTTTTTACAAGGAAACCTTTGGTCCCATCCAGGTGCCCCAGCATCTTTGCAAAGAAGGAATTTGCTGCAGTGTGTTGCCTAGCGTACGACAACAGTTGCCCTTCCTTTCTCAAAGCCTCAAGAAATGTGATTACTGAGTCGGGCGAAAACAATTCCCCCAACCCCTTGTTTCTGTGAAACCTGTGATACATGCCTAATGCCCCTTTATAGGCACGCATCGTCCTGGATGCTAAACTGGGAGCAATGAGGTCTGGTTGGCTGGGGTACCAAGACATTATAGATGGTCCGGGAACGGTGACGGGAACTTCGTTGCTTCTGTGTGGTGATACCTGAAGGCCTGCATCTTAAAATGAGACCGAGCATCTGCTGCATTGTTCAATACGCCAAGCACATGTTTTGACTTAAAATTAACATTCATCCTCAAACATAGCAGAATTATTTCCTTCAATGGTCTCGAGATCATCTTACACTTAGCCGCTTGTTGATTAATGCATTCAACTACCATCGTGTTGTCTGACCAAAACACCACTTTTTGATTGCGGAACTGTCTGCCATATTTTGAGGGCCACCAATATGGGGAATAATTCCAAGAATCCATTGTTTGCCACCAAACCTAACTCAACCCAGTCTCTTGGCCAACGTTGGTCACACCAAGATGCCCCTAAGATAACACCAAAACCAACACTGCCTGCAGAATCTGTGAACAAACTCAACTGCCTATTGGTCTTAGCGGGGCTTGACCATACCACTGAACCATTAAAATACTTCCAAAATGCCTCCCTGTTTCTCATATCTTGCCGCACCTCACTCGACAACCTAGTATGATGGTGTCTCAACTTCAAACCAGACATGGCCTGTACAATTGACCTGGAGAATAGAGGGCCCAGGTGTATGATACGTAAAGCAAATTTCAACTGCCCTACCACACCCTGTAACTGATGTAATGTCACCTTCCTGGTCCCCAGGCATTCCTCTAATGCCTTTGTGAATGCCCTGACCTTCTCCCAAGGGAGCCTGGACACACCTGCCTTGGAATCCAATTCAATCCCAAGTAATTCGATTGTTGTGGCTGGTCTACATGTCTTTGCCTGCGCTAGGGGTACCCCAAACATTCCCATCAGCTCCTGAAAGGTTCGTAAGGCCTCCCCACAACCTGCTGTGCCTAGGGGACCTAAAAACAGTAAATCTTCTAAATAATACACTATGCATTGATAGCCAGATCTCTGCTGGAATACCCTCTCCAAGAAAGTGCTAAACCTTTCGAAGTAAGCACAAGACATTAAGCAGCTCATGCGCATACATTTTTTGAAGTAGTAAGCGCCTTCAAATTGGAAACCGAGTAAATGAAAATCATCTGGGTGTACCAGTAGCAACCTAAAAGCAGACTCTATATCCGCTTTTGTTACCAGGTCCCAGCTCCTAGAGCATTGTAATTGCATTATCCGGTGATGCATACTTGACCGAGCTTAGCGCCCCATCAATAGCCTCATTGTCAATAGACTGACCTCTAGGCGCTGACAAGTTGTGAATCAAACGGTACTCCCCAGGATCTTTTGTGACCACCTCTAAGAGGAACACACACATTTCTCCAGCAGGATGGAGCCAAATGGACCTGCCACCCTCCCTCCTCAGATTCCTTTCCTTCAAAATCTTATTTCTGGCAATGATGGGGTTAGTCCATAAAGATTGCTGATTTTTGCTATATGCCACATCTACACAGCCTTCCACCGGAATTCTGTAGCCCTTCCTAAAACTTTCGTACAGTGACTGTGCCGCCGCTGTGTTGCTGTAAGAATTGAGCCACCATTGCCTGCCAGTTAATCGAAGAAGGGGCCTTAACCAGTAGAGTGTGTTCAGTCCTGCTTTTTGGAGCCTCTGTCCTTTGACTTTTTTAAAACTTTTGACTCCAGATGTGAGGATTGGCCACAGAAGGATCAGCAATGCGTGAATTTACAAGTCCCAGGGGCTCTGGAGCAAGCTCTCCTATTAAAATCCCAGCACGACCCCCTACTCACTGCTCCCCCCATGTGTGTAGTTGCCCCCGGGACTGCCCGAAAGGGCTGACTGTGATCAGGCTTCTGCGCCTTCATAAAGCACAGCCAAGTGTTTACATCAATCTGATCCCATGCTAGTGTGAGTCTAGTAGCCTTTATCCTCCGAAATTCCTTGTCATATTCTTTCCAAGCGTTCCCCCCGCCCCCCTGAACTCATCACGCGCACATACTATTCTATTCTGGTATCATGCAAACTGGGGCCGCGTTGTTCTGAAATCGCTCTGTATGATCGCCTGGAAAACGTGAATCCCTTGACCCACTTAAACAACGTCTCCTCTAACGTCTTCCTGTAGGGCCAGTGCCCACAGTCCCTATAATCTGCGCACTCTTTACACCGTTTACTCTCCTCTTGCTTGGGTCAATCGGAGATTAATTCAAACATGTCAACATAATTGCCCTTCCAGATGTTTTCCCTTACCTCCCTGCCCAACTGATTGTGCTCAGGAAACACATCCCCCAGACCAATGCTTGGCAATGGTCTAACCATACTTGCTGGTGTAGGATCCTGGGGTAAGGTTGGGGCCCCAACTGCCGCTGGGCCTGCGTGTGCCACACTGCTTGTGTGTGGAGTCCCAGCAACCTCTGACCCCTGCCCCACCCGAGTGGCCCTCGCTGACCCCCCACCCTCTGCTGCAGGTACACTACCCACTATTGTCTGACCTTGCACACCTGCATTGCCCTAATGTGCAACCAGCCTCCTTGCCTTCTCAACATTCACTGTCTGCTACTCCTGCCAGCGCACCCCCAATAAGTGGAGAAGATAACTTCCCTACCTTCGATAGCCATGGCAACACACTAGCTAAGTTTGCGACTAGATCCAGTTGTCCCACGCCACCTGCTGCTGTGACCCCAATCGCCATGCAGCTATTGCCTTTCTGCACAATGTTATTGTTTGCTGCAGGTACTATCACTGTGGGTGAAACAAGCGCTCAGCCCGAATGCGGCTCCCGGAGGGGCAGTAGGAAGGGGCCCTCGGCATCGCTGTGGCCTGCTGGATCGAGTGGTTCAGGGCAGGTGTCTTCTTACCTAACAACAGGGGGCACGGCGGCAAGGAGCACTTCTGCTTCTGGCGGCGTGCAGGAAGAAAGAGACCCTCTCGCCACATTTCGGCCCCTTTTAAGGGATGGGGCTTTCGCCCCGCGGTTGCTGCTTGCCCTGGAAGCACCCAAGTGCTTCCGAGGTTGCCTCTGGTGGCCATGCATCCCTTCCGGGAAGTTTTACAGCCCGGGGGTGAGCGCCACAATCCCTCAATGGCCCCAGTCTACCCCTCCATAACCTTCGGCTCTCCTGAGTTGGGAGAGCTTCTTTGATTAGTAAAACTGTATGTCTGTGCAAATGTAAAGATCATTTCAATTGAAAATGTGTTGTGTTGTCAAGTCTATGCCCCTGTATTTTACGTCAATCAACTGTACACCACTCTAATCTACTCTGCACCACTGCACTCTCCACCACTTTACTCTATGCCACTGCACTCTACCCTGCACCACTCCACCCATTTTCATTCTACTCTTCACCACTCCTCTCTATGCTACTGCACTTTATGCCACTCTAGACCACTGCACTCTACGGCACTCTACTCTGCACTACTGCATTCTATACCACTGCACTCTGCATAACTCTACTTTACTCCACTACACTCTACGTCACTCCACTCTGCACCACTCTACGCCACTCTACTCTACACTGCACTCTGCGCCACTGCACTCTATCCTGCACCACTCCACGCCACTTCATTCTACTGTGAAACAATCTGTTCTACACCACTCCACGCCACTCTACACCACTGCACTCTACTCTGCACTACTGAATTCTATGCCAATACACTCAACGCCACTGCACTCTTGGCCACTGTATTCTGTATCACCCCACTCTACGCCACTACACTCTGCAGCACTGCACTCTACTCCGCACCACTCTACTCCGCACCACTCTACTCCGCACCACTCTACTCCGTACCACTCTACTCCGCACCACTCTACTCCGCACCACTCTACTCCGTACCACTCCACTCCGCACCACTCTACTCCGCACCACTCTACTCCGCACCACTCTACTCCGCACCACTGTACTCCACTGCACCCTATGTGACTCTACTCTGTACCACTGCACCCTACTATGCAACACTCTAATCTACACCGCTGCATTGTACACTGCTGAATTGCACGCCGCTGCACTTTACGCTACTGCACTCTATGCCACTATACTGATACTCTACACACTCTGTGCCAGTGCACTCTGCAACAGTCCGCTCTATGCCACTCCACGCCACTCCAATACATGACACTCTAAGCCACTCCACTCTACGACACTCTACTCTTCGACACTCTACTCTTCGCCATTCCACTCTACGACACTCCTTGCCACTCTCCTCTACGCAATGCTGAACAGCAGCCATGCTGGTGTACAATACGGCTAAATCACATTGGCAAAGCCAATAGCTCTTGCATAGGCGAGACCTATTGGCTTTGACAATGCTGGTTATAGTTACGCATTCATACAAGCCACTCAATGCAATCGTATGTAATATCTGTTCTCTTGTAGGGGATCTCCATTGAAGTCATAAGCATTTAAATAGTTCCGCCCATGTGCCAGAATCCTGGGGCACTTCATCATAGAATATCTTCTTAAGTGTAGACGTTCGCCTTTCTTCAGAAAGACCTGCAGAAACACTTAAGAACCAACATAATGTGCAGCCTAGAAAACAGGCTACATTGGAGAAATACCTCAAATTCTACTTACAAAGGGTTAAAATACACCTGAATATGTATAATTTTGAAGTGAAAATGTCATAAAACAGCCTAAATCTCTTTCATAACCCTTTCTTTTTGTAAAGGAAGAAACTGAAGGATAGCAGGACAGTGTAGCCACATAGGCTGCCATTATGTGAGTTTTAAACTGTGTCTGTGCCTTTAAAGACTCAGAAACCACCAGTATCCATCATGTCTAGCAGGTGGCAGTTGCCTCAGGTCTTTTTTTGCGGCACCTGGTGACAGGATCCTGGAGCATTGAGCTCGACCTTTTAGGCTTTTTCTCTTCAAAATTCACCTGTGAAATTTAGTTTTATTTGATTCACTCAACGTCTTTCATCATCCTCTCACTGTTTTAAACCTTTTCTGACAGAATTTTGAGGCATTTTGTCCATAATTATGCCTTTTCTGTTTGATAAGCACCCTCCCTCCATACTCTGCCGTCCATATCCGCATCTTCCTGAGCAGTGCCAACACTGCAAGAAGGTTTTTTGTTGCACCCTGAGGGAAAGAGAGAAAATTCACCTTCATGTACCAGAAGAAGGGCGCAGGCAGCAAGTCCAGTCTCAAGATGAGACCTCAGAGCGAGGAGAGGATCAGTCGTCTACCAGGGCTCTTACATCTGCCTCTGAGAGACGTGGAAGGTCCAAAAAGAGAGGGCCAACCAGAAAACAGCATGTTTTCGGTTGACGTCCAGACCAGGTAGGGCGCCGACTTGCTCGCTGTCCAGGACTGGATCGCCATAGAGGAAGAGATGCAGATCGCCGTCGACACGCTCTGCAAGAACGACATCGATGAGCATATGGACATCAAGGCGTGGTGATGCATCGATGCCAAGGAGCTGTTCGCCATCGAGGTGTTGGATATTACTGTCAAGGAGAAGGTGGACGTCGAGTCATCGTCGATGGTGGTAGACGTCTAAATCCATCTCGATGTCGAGGATACGAGAAAAGAAAAGAAAAAGGATGCAAATCTATTTGTCACCTGATTCGGAGTACTCGAGGGCCTACTCTTCTGCTTCCCCGATAGTACTTCCAGATTCTCCACCTCCTTATCCTTTGCCTCCTCCTTCTCCAGCGTCAGCGCCCGTGCCTCCTGAAGCACCTAGATCACGCTCTAGAACGTGCCATCCGTCATGCCATCGCAGGCGTCATTCAAGGCATTGATCCTCTAGGCGCTCTCGCCATCGCAGCCATAGATCACGGTCGAGGAAGATGTACATCACCCAGGCATCGATCAAGGCACACAACGTCCTCTTCTGCATCATGGACACTGTCGGATTCTCCACCACCTTGCATCTCTCCGGTGGATGGCATCACCACGTTACAGGAGGTTCTGGTGAGATGTTCTGGAAACCTTAATATTCAGATGTCGCTCCCCACACTTGCCACATCTGTTATCTTTGAAACTCTGCACCTGCGGTCAGCTTCAAGACCTCTGCTTCCATTGGTTCCCGGTCTCTCCCGGTTTCTGACCTTGGCCTCAACCAAAACAGCTCCTTTGAGGCTACAGAAAAAATAGACTTTCTGAGCAAGATCCTTTCTTTCTCAGATCGGATCCACCTCCTAACTTGGTGGTCATTCTGGCGTCCAAGAAGCATTATGCCACCACCCCTGCTCCTTCAGTCCCTCCTGATAAGGAGAGCAAAAAACTGGACTCTGTGGGTTGCAAAGTTTGTAACACGGCATGAAAGTGGCCAGTGCTACCCGCCTCCTGGGGCTTTGGGGCTCTATTAAGCAATTTGCAGACTACCTTCCCCGGGACAAAAGGGAAGACTTCCTGGAGATTGTGAATGAAGGCCTCATGGTGTCAACCAAGTCATCAGCGCTGCAACGGACTCCTCCCTGTTGGCGGCACATGAATATTGTTATGGCATTGCCTTAAGGCCACATTCCTGACTCCGCCTCACGTCTCTGAAATCAGAGTCAAAGCAAAGGATTTTAAATCTTCTTTATTCAGTGTCTACCCTCTTTGGCAGCCACACTGACGAAGAGATGACTCTCATGAAGTCTGAAATGGAGACTCTTAAGGCTGTTGGCCTAGACAGACCTAAAGAGCAAAGGCGTTCCTTCAGGCATTTCCAATGCCAGTTTTACCCTAAGAGCGGTCAAACCCCTCATTGGTACCAGAGTCATCAACAACACCGGCCATATCAGCAACAACATTGACTACAATCTAGAGGGTGCTCTTCCCAACAGCCTGCACAAGGGGGTAAACCCACAACTGGGAGGAACCCTCATCTACAGACCCCCCGGACCCCGACCACAGTTCAGCGATTCCATCGCTGACTTCGTCAGCACACACGCCATCGCCTCCACGGACTACAGCCTCCTCGGGGACCTGAACTTCCACCTCGAGAACAACAAGGACACCAACTCCACCACCCTGATTGACAACCTCGCCACCCTCGGACTCAGACAGCTCGTGACTACACCCACCCACGCCGCCGGCCACACGCTAGACTCCATCTTTTCCGCAAGCCCACACGTCTCCCTCAACCACACCTCCGAACCCCACTGGACTGACCACCACTGCATCCACTTCACCTACAGGAAGCCCACCACGCACCACCGCACCGAACAAATGCCTCGCCGCTGCTGGAGCAGAGTCACGGAAGACCAGCTAACCACAACCCTCGCCCTGAGCCCACCCGCCGAACCCTCCGACCCCGACACCGCCGCCCGCAACCTCAGACAGTGGATCGACGACTGCGCCAACACCCTCGCCCCGCTCAAGAATCCGCCCAACAGCCACACCAGCAAGAAAGCCACCTGGTTCACCGAAGACCTCCAGGCCTCCAAACGAACATGCCGAAAACTGGAGAAGATCTGGCTCCACGAACGGACAGCTACGCCGCCCACAAGAGCGCCACCCGCAATCACCATCACTTCATCAGATCCGCCAAAAGGGCCTCACTCAAAGACCGCCTAGACAACAACACACACAACAGCAAAGAGCTCTTCAACATCGTGAAGGAACTCTCCAACCCCAGCTCCAACACCAACGACATCCAGCCGTCGCAAGACCTGTGCGACTCACTGGCCACCTCCTTCCACCGCAAAATCGCCGACATCCACGACAGCTTCAACACCACGACCGCCCCGGCAACCACCGAGACCACTGCCCCCACAACCACCAACCGCCTGCTCTCCTGGACCAACATCAACGACGAGGACACCAGCGAGATCATGAACACCATCCACTCCGGTTCACCGCTAGACCCGTGCCCTCACCACATCTTCAACAAAGCCAGTACAGCCATCGCGCCCCATCTCCGGAAAATAATCAACATCTCCTTCGAGACAGCAACCTTCCCGGAAAGCTGGAAGCACGCCGAGATCACCGCCTTACTCAAGAAACCCAAGGCAGACCCCAAGGACCTCAAGAACTTCCGACCCATCTCTCTGCTCCCGTTCCCCGCGAAGGTCACCGAGAAAATCGTCAACAAACAACTGACCCGCTACCTCGAGGAGAACAACATCCTGGACCCTTCCCAGTCCGGCTTCCGCAGCAACCACAGCACCGAAACCGCCCTCATCGCCGCCACCGATGACATCAGGACCCTGCTAGACAACGGAGAAACAGCAGCCCTCATCCTCCTGGACCTATCAGCCGCCTTCGACACGGTCTGCCACCACACACTACGAACACGCCTTCACGACGCCGGGATCCAAGAGAAGGCCCTGGACTGGACCACATCCTTCCTTTCCGGCAGAACACAAAGCGTCCGCCTCGCCCCTTCCGATCCAAGGCCACCAAGATCATCTGCGGCGTACCCCAAGGCTCCTCCCTCAGCCCAACGCTGTTCAACATCTACATGGCACCCTCGCCCACGTCGCCCGACAGCACAACCTCAACATCATCTCCTACGCCGACGACACCCAGCTGATCCTCTCCCTCACCAAAGACCCTCACACCGCCAAAGCCCACCTCCACGAAGGAATGAAGGCCGTCGCCGAATGGATGAGGACCAGCCGCCTGAAGCTGAACTCGGACAAGACGGAGGTCCTCGTCCTTGGTTCCAACCCTTCAGCCTGGGACGACTCCTGGTGGCCAACATCACTGGGAACAGCCCCGCCACCCACCGACCACGTACGCAACCTAGGGGTCATCCTCGACCCCACCCTCTCCATGACTAAGCAGGTCAACGCCGTTTCCTCATCCTGCTTCAACATCCTCCGAATGCTCCGCAGGATCTTCAAGTGGATCCCCACCGAAACAAGAAAAACAGTCACCCAGGCCCTCGTCACCAGCAGGCTGGACTACGGAAACGCCCTCTACGCAGGAACGACGGCTAAGCTCCTGAGACGGCTGCAACGCATCCAGAACGCCTCTGCACGTCTTATCCTCGACATCCCCCGACGCAGCCACATCACACCCCACCTGAGAGACCTGCACTGGCTCCCTGTCAACAAGAGGATAACCTTCAAGCTCCTCACCCACGCACACAAAGCACTCCACAACTCCGGACCAGCCTACCTCAACAGACGACTCAGCTTCTACACCCCCACCCGCCAGCTCCGCTCGACCAGCCTCGCCCTCGCCACAGTCCCCCGCATCCGGAAAACGACCGCCGGCGGCAGATCCTTCTCCCACCTAGTCGCCAAGACCTGGAACACCCTCCCCACCAACCTCCGACAGACCCAAGACCTACTGGCCTTCAGAAGACTCCTCAAGACCTGGCTCTTCGATCAGTAGCAGCACCACCCCCCTCTTCCCCCAGCGCCTTGAGACCCTCGCGGGTATGTAGTGCGCTTTATAAGTGACATGATTGATTGATTCAACTGGCAGAAAACATTGAATCTTCTCTTCCCCCTCTTCTGTTACCCACTCCAGTAGGGGGAAGCATAACACACTTTCTGGCAGAATGGGCAAAAATCACAAAAGACACCTGAGTTCTGAATATTGTTTAAAATGGCTATTCTCTCAGATTCACCCAGTCCTCCTCCGACCATACCACCAAAACCATCCAGCCATCATCGGCACATGCTTTGGGAAGAAGCAACATCTTGCTACAGAAGCGTGCGGTGGAGGCCGTCCTCCACAAAAAATGGGGTACAGGCATCTACTCCAGATATTTTTTGGCGAAGAAAAAAGACCAGGACGAATTCAGACCCATTCTCGGCTCAAAAGTAGCCAACAAATGGATTAGGCAAGAAAGGTTTTGGATGCTGGCATTACATCAGATCTATCCCCAACTACACCAGGGGGATTGGCTCTGTTCCTTAGACCTCCAAGACACGTATTTACATGTGCCCATTGCCAATAAACATTGCATGCGCTTGAGGTTTGTAGTGGGGCAGGACCGTTATCAATACCAGGTCCTTCCATTCGGCCTCAAGTCAGCTCCCAGAACCTTCTCGAAGTGCATGGCAGTAGTTGTTGCTGCTCATCTCAGGAGGCACCAAGTCTTCGTCTATCCATATCTAGACGATTGGTTAATCAAGGCGTCAACTTCACAGGAAGCCCAGCAACATTTCAACTGGACATGCAATGTCCTTCAAAGGTTGGATCTTCACATCAACCACAACAAGTCCATCTCCACCCCGGTTCAGACTCTGCAATACTTAGAGGGCACTGTTGACACACCACAGCAAGAGTGTGTCCGTCGGGTTTGAGACTTTCATCTGTCCGTTGGAAATGTCATTCTTTCGTGATAGTTTCTTATCCCACAGTGAGGTCAGTGTCATCCCTTCTCAGATCCAGGCCTCTTGTTTTTTCCTCACTCCGAATGTACTCCTTCACATGCGTTCCCTGCAGGAATGTCTCGAGGGCCACTGGGACCAGGCAATGGGGAAGACAAGATCATTCTCTCCCCTCATGTGAAGCAATCTCTGACATGGTGGTGCTCTTCGACCAATCTCGTTCATGGGATCCCTTTCCACCAACAGGCACCCTCTCAAACCATAGTAACGGGTGCTCGTTACTGGGGTGGGGAGCACACATAGATGATCTCCAAATTCAAGGCACATAGCCTCTGAAGGAGATGACATATCACATCAGTTCCTCGAGCTCCGAGCAGTACACCTTGCGCCGAAAGTGTTTCACCCCTCATTCAAGACCCAGTCCCTGCTTGTTCAGACGGACAATACGACTACCATGTATTACCTCAACAAGCAGGGGGGACATGGTCCAGACCTTTATCCCACAAAGCCCAAGCAATTTGGAATTGGCCAGTAGCCAGGAATCTGCGGATCACAGCAACTCACTTCCCAGGTGCATAAAATGTGCAGACAGAAGCCCTCAGCAGTGTTCTGCAGGTTAATCATGAATGAGTCCTTAACAACGACATCGTGCAAGACATCTTCCGGCCGTGGGGCTCTCCTCGCTTCGAATTGTTCGCCACCGCAGAAAACAATAATTGCCAAAACTTCGCCTTGAGGTACTTCCAGCCAGGGACTCTGGGGAATGCCCTATGGATCGACTGGTCAGGCAAATTTCTTTACGCCTTTCCACCAATCCCTCTGATCCCGGCAGTCCTCCTGAAGCCGTCCCAGTCGAGAACTAGACTCATCCTGATAGCCCCGGAGTGGCCACATCAATGGTGGTTCACGGACTTCTTTCACTGGTCATAGCATCCACATCTCAAGCGGCCATGCCTACCAGACCTGCTAATGAAGTTTGGGACCAGATGGTTCACCCCAATCTCTCCTCTTTGAATTTGGCAGCATGGCTCATGAGCTAGTGCAGTATGGACACTTGAATCTGCCACAAGACTGCATGGATGTTCTCAAGGAGGGTAAACAGCCATCAACCCATTCAGCATATGCCTTCAAGTGGAAGAGATTTTGCATTTGGTGTTCCTCAAAGAACGTAGATCCTACTATTTGCCAGGATGATGTAATTCTTCCCTATCTTCTCCATTTAGCAAAATCTGGCTTGCAGTTCTCCTCCATATGAGTCCACTTGACGGGACACTCACTGCCTACAGAAAATGTCCTTCACAGACCTCTTTTTCAAAATTCCAGTGATTTAGGAATAGAGCTAAAGAAGGTTTTCCCTTCTATTAGGCGTCCTTTCCCTCCCTGGGAGCTTAACATAGTTCTTTTCACATCTCTTGCAGGCCCCTTTTGAGCATATTTATAAGGTGTCCCTACAGCATCTCTAGGCATGACTCGTGACGTACGTAAATCGGACCAATTGTTTATAAATTTGGCCTGGTCCGTACACGTTTAGCCACTTCCACACAATCCATGTCATGATGGTTAATGTCTTACATTCTTTTATGCTATCAAAAATCTAGCAAGACCTTATCAGCTAGACCTAAGGCCCACTCTACTAGAGGTAAAGCAGCTACTGCAGCTTTGATGAGAAACATCCCTATAGCGGACATCTGCAAAGCAGTTACATGGAGATCTGTTCACACATTCACTAAGCATTACTGTTTGGATTCTGATGCTCGCGCAAACGCTCAAGTAGGACAAGCTTCCCTCAGAAATGTATTTGCTTAATTTGAGCCCATTGTCATTCCTCTGTTTTCCACCGCTCTTGGTGGAAAGCGGCTTGCTTTTCTATTCAAACGCTTATGACTATCACTGGAGACCCCTTAAGAGAGAAGGGTTCGTTTCTTACCTGTAGCTCCAGTTCTCTCATAGGGGAATCTCCATTAAAGTCATAAGCGACCCACCTGCCTCCCCTGTGGATATTACAGAGGATATTATTGGGTTCTCCAATCACTAATGCGTTCCTTCAAAAAGAATTGAGGCAACTGCCACCTACTCAGCACAATAGGATATTCGTGGTCTCTAAGTTCTTAAAGGGTCAGACACTGTTTAAAACTCACATAATGGCAGCCTATGTGGCTACACTGTCCTGCTATCCTTCAGTTTCTTCCTTTAGAAAAAAGGGGGTTGTGAAAGAGATTTAAGCTGTTTTATGAAATGTTTACTTCAAAATACTACATATTCAGGGGTATTTTAACCCTTTTGTAAGTACAATCTGAAGTATTTCTCCAATGTAGCCTGTTTTCTAGGCTGCACAATATGTTCTTTCTTAAGTGTTTCTGCAAGCCTCCCTGAAGAAAGGCAAACATCTACACTTAAGAAGATATTTTATGATGAAGTGCTCCAGGATTCCCGCACATGGGTGGAACTATTCAAATGCTTATGACTTCAAAGGAGATTGCCCTACGAGAGAACTGGAGTTACAAGTAAGGAACTAATTCATATCTGATTTGGTGTGTAGCTTTCATATTAAACGCAATAGATCCTTTGTAAAGTGCTGGATGTTGTCTCCACAGAGGCCAGTCTGTTTAATTCTATATTGATATTCATGGAGCACAGAAAATGAGAATCCAGAAATTAGATGTACAGATGGGTGCACTGCTAATTACGCCTAGGGAATTGAATTGTTACTCACGGAACCAGAGATTAACTCAGCTGTCCTTTAGTCACACACCTTAAAGCCCATCATCCCTTCTCTGAGACTATATATAGCTGTCAGGGAAGCCCACCACAGCGGAATCCCACCACAGCGGAATCCTATTGAAGGGAATGGCTTACACCAATGGGGCTGTTCAAAGAGTTAATTAGCACTTGTGCGTAATTACACATGTAATTTACTCTTATACTTTTTAGGTTGAGCCCAGGCAGCGCATGCGCTGTCTCTTTGAGACATGCTGTATGCTCTGTGGGCTTCAGCCTGGCCGTTGCCTTTTTACTCGTCCTTTCGATTGTCCTTCAAAAATGCTTGCTTGCTAGTGTTTAATCCTTCCTTTTTGTTTCTCCTTTATGTGTTTGGTTTCCTCCCACAGTGCACCGCCCAATTGCTGTTAACATTACACATCTGAAAGAGACTATTAGTTATAGATTCCTTACCTTAGAATTACATCCAGGCGTCAGACTGGATCCAGAGAATTTAAAGTAACCCTGCGCATCGGTAGGTGGCGTGGGTCGACTCCGCATTCGTCGTTGGCGTCGTGATCACCGGAATGACGTTGCAGTATCTACTTAGACGCCGCCCCTGCCCCCTTAGTCCCTTTATGACTAAAGTTTTTTTCGACTTTTGTCGACATCTTTTTCGAGTCGTTCAACTCCTTGTGCACGTAGGGATTTCCCATCGACGTACTGGCTTCAAACCTTGTGACTCCTGTCACAAATTGATGTCGGTCACGGACCCACACCTCGTGTGCCTCTGGTGTCTGGAGCGCGACCACGACCCGAAGTCGTGCTCCGACTATCGGGACATGAACCCGAAGTCTTTGCGGGAGTGGTCCTGAAAGCTTCTGGAGGCCCGGCAGTGGGCTCCGTGCTGCTCGAGGTCCCCGTCGAGACGGAGGTCGTGGGACCGGTCGTAGAGTCACCACCACCACTCATCGTCGAAATCTTCGGGTAAGTCAAAGCACAAGAAGAAGGCGAAGAAGCACCGTCGCTCTTCGCTTTCGCCCCGTCTGTCGACTTGTGCGACACGGAAGGTCGTCGTCCTTCGTCTCCGCTCGAGGAGCCAATTGTGGACGGCTCAGAGTTTCTCTCCCTTTCCGGGAGCCAGAGTGTCCCCAGCCCAGCTTCAAGCATTTTACAATGCTCTCCATTCCATCTTTGGGAAGGCCGACTCCGCTGGCGCGCCTTCGGGCCCGCGGACTCGGCTGGGGGCTCTAGGCTTTCGATTCCAGCGGCTTTGGCCCCAGCGCTGCAGGGCACTCAGGGATCCAGGCCTGGATCGGATCGGCGCCGGTCGACCTTACGACACCTCCCCTGGCGCTGAATCCTTTGACGAAACTTCATCCGCCGCCGGTTGTGTTCCCGGCCGGCGACAACACCGGCCTCCCCCTCGACATGGACACGGGGCCGGACCGGCGTTGACCGACACCGGCGCCAGGGGGTACTTTTGTACCGTTGTTCATCCCTGGCGCTCCTTTTTGCCCTGAGTGACAGCCAGGTGAGGATGAGGCGGACTGGGAGGGGTCTGTTGACCCTTTGGCAGACCACCTAGAGGAGCCGGACTGGAGAGAGGAGTTGGGTGAAGCCAGTGGTCTTGATACAGCCCCAGACCCTGGTATGCTTTCTCCCCCTATCGTGGCTACAGAGGAGGGAGCCTCCTACAGTGTGGTATTGCGTAGGGCGGCTGAGCTTCCTACGGTGGCAGTCAGGACTAACCTCCAGCCGGCAGCAGCCTCTTCGGAGCCCCTGCTGCCTTTCAATGAGGCCCTCACGGATATCCTACTGGGCACTTCGTCCAAGCCCAGCACAGGGTGTGGACAGGATCATTGCCCGACACCTCCGCCCGGCTCTGGGCGACCCACTTTTCCTCTTCCAACACCCTACCCCTGAGAGCTTGGTGGTCCAAGCCTCAACCTCGAAAGACGTGTTCCCTACTGCTCCCCCAGATAGGGAATCCAAGAAGCTGGACCATCTTGGGAAGAAGATGATTTCTTCCGCCAGCTTAGGACTGCGGTCGGTGAACACTGCATGTCTCTTGTGCCGTTATTCCCACTCCATGTGGGATACGGTCGCGCAAGTGCTGCCACAGTGCCCGGAGGAGGCCCGGACTGTAATCTCCAGTGCGCTTGTCGAGGGTAGAGACGCAGCAAAGTTTGCCATCTGCTGTGGGCTGGACACCTCCGACTCGCAGGGCAGGATTTCTACGTCAGTAGCCCTGAGGCGCTACGCCTGGCTGAGGTCCACTGGCTTCTCCGGGGATGTCCAATCGACCCTTTTGGACATGCCCTTTGATTTTATTTATTTTTTATTTTTAGAGTTTTCTATAGCGTGGACCAGACCCAGGGTAGGGTATCAGAGCGCTTTACAAAGAGTAAACAGAATGAATAAAAACAAGTATCAAGATAAGGCAGTACATAATATCAACATGTTTTGTCAAAGATCGGAGGGGCACAGGCGACAAAGATAATCTGAACAACAGGTAATAGGTGCGAGGGAGTCCTTGGAGGTTGAAAGGAGGCGGGTATAAGGATGTAGAGCTGATGGCCGTCGCCTGTTTGGCGACAAGGCAAACAACGCGTTCGAGCGCTTTAAGGACTCTAGGGCTACGGCCAGATCCTTGGGCCTCGCTACCACCTCGCACCCTGTGCAGTCTGGTTTTCCCCCTTTTCATGGCTACGGAAGGGGTGCCCTGCCATGTTCCACCCAGGGCCACAGACCGGCGCAAGCTGCTCAGCCTCTGCGTGGCCGGGTACGTGGGATCCAGCGTTGTGGGTCTGGGGGCCAGCGGGCGAGCCAGTCCACCAGTGCCCCCTCTGCAGAGCCTCCAAGCCTTCCTAGTCCGACCTTTCAGGGCCACCAGTTGCCGGTGGGCGGCAGGATACGCCATCACCTTCCCCACTGGCACAACATCACGTCAGGCAGGTGGGTTTTGCAGATAGTCCGAAGGGGCTACTCCCTCCCCTTCCTCCATGCCACCAACACTCCAACGCATGTCTGAGGATCACTTGGCCCTTCTCCGTCAAGAAGTTGCGGCTCTCTTGGCCAAGGGAGCTACAGAGCGAGTCCCTGTGCCAGAAGTAGGGCGTGGTTGCTACTCCCACTACTTTCTGGTGCCCAAGAAGGACAAAGGCCTGCGTCCTATCTTAGATCTCAGGGACGTCAACCGCTTCCTCCGGAAGGAGAAGTTCAAAATGTTGGCATTGGCTCAGGCCTTGTCTGCCCTCGAGCCTGGATGATAACGCTGGACTTGCAGGACGCTTATTTTCACATCCTTGTCCTGCCGTTACCTACGGTTCACAGTAGGCCACGAGCATTTTCAGTTTACCGTGCTCCCCTTTGGCCTTACCAGCGCCCCTCAGGTATTCACGAAAGTGATGGCGGTGGTCGCAGCTCATCTGCGCAGAGCAGGGGTTCCAGTCTTCCCGATCTCGACGACTGGCTGTTGAAGGCGAGCTTACCCCAGGCTGTCGTCTCCCACCTCCAGACTACGGCGGACCTCCTGCACTCGCTGGGGTTCACTATCAACGTGCCGAAGTCACACCTGATTCCATCTCAGGAGCTCCTTTTCATCGTAGCGGTTCTGGACACAGCGCAGTTTCGGGCCTATCCTCCCGAGCAGCGAGTCCGGGATATTCAGGCTATGATACCGATGTTTCAGCCTCTATCCCGGGTTTCGGTGAGAATGACCCTGAGGCTGCTGGGCCTCATGGCCTCCTGCATCCTGCTGGTGGACTATGCCAGGTGGCATATGCGGGCTCTGCAGTGGGACCTGAAGTTCCAGTGGACGCAGCATCAGGGCAATCTTTCCGATGTCGTCCAGATCTCGGAGGGCACTGCACACCAATTGCAGTGGTAGCTAACGAACCAGGATTGGGTCGACGGCAGATCCCTCTCCCTTCCCCAACCAGACTTCACATTGGTGACAGATGCGTCACTTCTGGGATGGGGCGGCCACATGGAGAGGTGGAGATCAGAGTCCTCTGGTCTCAGGCGGAGTCCGGGCTCCACATCAATCTGCTGGAGCTCTGGTTAATCCGTCTTGCGCTGAAAGCATTCCTTCTGTCAAAGGGAGAGTATTGCAGGTGTTCACGGACAACACCACCGCCATGTGGTACTGCAACAAACAGGGCGGGTGGGGTCGTGGACCCTATGTCAAGAGGCTCTCCGCCTCTGTATGTGGCTGGAACATCCGGGCATGTCCCTGGTGGTTCAACATCTGGCAGGTTCCCTGAACGCCAGGGCGGACGAACCCAGCCGCCGGTGCATGATGGATCACAAATGGCGTCTTCACTCGGAGGTGGTGCAAGGTCTCTTTCAGCAGTGGGGAGAGCCTTGGCTAGATCTGTTCGCCACCGAAGTGAACTCGCAATGTCAGGAGTTCTGCGCGTCGGAATTTCCAAGGCGGCACTCGCTCAGCAACGCTTTTCATCCCGAGTTGAGTTGCGGTCTTCTATATGCCTTTCCGCCTATACCACTTATGCCCAGAGTGCTGAAGAAGATCAAGCGCAACCGGGCCCAAGTCATTCTTGTGGCTCCGGATTGGGCACGAAGAGTCTGGTATCCCGAGCTCTTGAACATGGCCATCGATCCTCCGATCAGACTGCCCCTTCGGTAGGATCTTCTGACGCAGCAGCAGGGGACGGTCCTCCACCCGAACCTGTCCAGCCTCCACCTCCTTGCGTGGAGATTGAGCGGCGACAGTTGACAGCTTTTGACCTTCCTCCCGAAGTCTGTAATGTCATCTTAGCAGCCAGGCGTCCCTCCACTAAAATGGTATACGCCTGTAGATGGAACAAATTTGTGGATTGGTGCACAGCAAAGGCTGTGGATCCCCTTTCTGCCCCTCTTTCAGGGGTTCTCCTCTTCCTTCTTTCTTTGGCCCATCAGGGCCCTGCTCTGGTCACCCTTAAAGGCTATCTATCGGCCATTTCAACCTTTCTTCGCCTTCCCGATCAGCCTTCTCTTTTCAACTCCCCTATTGTAAATAGATTTCTTAAGGGCATTACTCACCTCTTTCCTCCTATTCCTTTCGCAATGCCCCAGTGGGACTTCAATCTGGTCTTAACCTACCTCATGTGTGCTCCTTTTGAGCCACTACATAATTGTCCTTTCAGACTCTTGACCTTGAAGACTGCTTTTCTGGTTGCCATCACCTCTGCTCGCAGGGTGAGTGAGCTTCAGGCTCTTTCTTCTAAACCTCCTTTCCTTGCTGTTCATCCGGACAAGGTTGTCCTTCGAACTCTACCTTCTTTTCTTCCCAAAGTGGTTACCTCTTTCCACATAGGACAGACCAACACTTTGCCCACCTTCTTCCCTTGACCCCGCATCCCTCTTAAGAGGAGGAGAGGCTCCACCGTCTGGATCCAAAACGTGCGCTCTCATTTTATCTGGATCGCACAAAACAATTCCGGGTGGATGTTCTGCTCTTTGTAGTCTATGTGGGCGCCAAGAAAGGTTGGGCCGTGCAAAAGCGAACCATCTCTCAATGGTTCGTTCTTTGCATTAAAATCTGTTATTCCTTGGCAAAAAAGGAACCTCCAGTAGGGTTGCGCGTCCATTCCACCAGGACGACAGCAGCCACTACTGCTTTGGGACGTGGAGTCCCCCTCAATGACATCTGCCAGGCGGCGACGTGGGCATCATTGCACACGTTCACTAAACATTACTGCCTGGATAGCCAAGTCCGGAGAGACGGCTTCTTTGGCCATTCAGTTCTCCAGGACTTTCTGGTGTGAACTTGGTTTGCAGACCCACCTCCTGGGTTGGTATTGCTGAGGTATCTATTCTAAGGTAAGGAATCTATAACTAATAGTCTCTTTCAGATGAACAAGTTACCTCCTTTTGGTAACGATCTATCTGTAAGAGACCTATATTAGTTATAGATTCCTTACCGCCCCACCCATCCTCCCCGTTCTGCGAACTGACTTCTAGAGTAAGGGACTCCCTTTCAGGGCCATAGTTTTGTGCACCAGTGGTCAGTGTCTTGCATGGCTCTGCGCTTCTGGCGTGGAATGTCGTGTAAAGAACTGACGTCAGTGCGCAGGGACGGCATCTAAATAGATACTGCGACGTCATTCCGGCGATCACGAAGCCAACGACGAACGCGGAGTCCACCGACGCCACCTAACGACGCGCAGGGGTACTGCTGAAGAAGAAATTCTACGGATGCCTGGGGGTAATTCTAAGGAAAGGAATCTATAACTAATATATGTCTCTTACAGATATATTGTTACCGAAGGTAAGTAACTTGTTCTTCTGTGTTCATTTGGGGGACGATTTTTTCTTTGGTTCCTGCTTTTGTCAGTGTTTGCCCATTTTCAGTGGTTCCACTTTGGCGCCCGTCACTTAATCTCCCCGTCTTGTTCAGATACCGAGATGAAATGTGAGACACTGTTATCGAAATCGCCTCTTTAATTTTCTCTGACTTCAAAGTGCGAGTATATCCCCAAACCTCTCCCGCTTTGCTGCTTGTTGCTTTAGTGAGCCTCGGTCACGGATCTTCAGCAGCCCAACCTTGCAGCATAGTTAAGGGCATATCCTGTTGCATTTTCTCTGACGCTTGTTTATATAATGTGAACCCGAGCGACCCGAAGGTGTTGGAGCTCTTTACATGAGCGCTAGTTATATTACACAATGTTAGATAAATTATTGGGGGCATTTTTATAGAGTACAAGCTCGACTGACCCAAGGGTATCGAAGCGCTTAGAAAAGCACCACTTACATTACAGAAGGCCCAATATTTTGTTTTTGTTTTTAGGTGTGCGAAGATTAAGTGATGCTGACGCCACCCCTGTTTATTCATTATTTCCCCTCTACCTGACAAATGGGAACAGCATTCGTCCCTCCTACCTCCTCTCATGTCGCTGCATGCCCACCCCTCTGCCTCTTCCGGTCATCCTCCTCTCCTCAGCGCTGTCATTTCAAACCGCATTCACAGCAGCTCCCACGGACTATGAGACATTTTTTATTATATAATGTGAACTCGAGTGATCCGAAGGTGTTGGAGCTCTTTACATGAGCGCCAATTACATTCCCCAAGGTCTTATTAATTTTTGGGGGCATTTTTATCGAGCGCAAACTTAACTGACCCGAATGTATTGGAGAGCTTTACATTACACAAGGTCAGGTTATTTTTTTTTACTTTAGGTGCGAGGAGATTAAGTGATGCCAACGCCGTCCCTGTTTATTCATTATTTCCCTTCTACCTGACAAATGGAAGCATTTGTTGTTGCAATGTCCAGTGCTCCTATACCCAGGGGGCTGGGACAGAGGGTGAGGCCAGGGGCTTGCTGGTAAACGGATAGTGCGAGCAGTGTTTTGAATGGAAAACTCTGGAGAAGAGTGCTTGGTGAATAAAGGCCTGGGGGAGGAGGGATGTGACGTCTCCGCCATTGGAATGTACGTCACTCCTTTTTTCATAGGCTGATCAATACTCTAGTGATGCAGTCGCACACAGAATGTTATAGTGCTGTTGACTTGCATAGAGGCACTTGTCTTTCTGTCTGTGCGTTAAAAATCCTTGTAATGTGTCCATAAATGTTTCCTGAGGCAAGCATGTATTCCTGAATCGCACTGCATGGCCTAGTATGTAGTAATTGTATAGCTCTTCAATACCTGGCGGCACAGCACCCAGGATAATGTGCTACATGGCTAAACACTTATAAGGTCCCAAAGGCAAGACCTATTAGCTATGCCAATGCTTGTTTAGTAATTGTTCACAAAATCCGTGTGTAAAGTTACCCAAAAGTGCACGGCTCCCCCTGCTGAAAAAGGGAGTGGGGCCATATTTACCAGTGTATTTTACTACTGCCAAAAAAGAAAAAGCAGCAAGTCCAGTACCACATATTGCCAATCACTGGTACTGCAGCATTCTTCCATAAAAATATTGGTGGTAGAGATTTAAAATAAAAAACCCTTAGGAAAGAAAGTTAAATTAGATATTTAAAATAGTTAAAATATAAATACATATAATGTTATGTTAAGAAATCTAAAAACAAAACATTTATTATTTAATTAAAAATATTTAACAATTTTTAATGTATACATTAATATAACATTCATTTGTATTAAAAAATATGAAAGTATTTTTAATTCTGTACATAACTTAATAATTATTAAAACATAAAACGCATTTTGTTACTTTAGGGAGACATTTATTTTTTAATTTAAACATCAGAATTTTTTTAATTTAATATATTTGAATTAAAGGTGTAATGTAAAACTAAGTTGTTGTAACGTTTTTCAAATTGTGTTCTACATTTAAAATAATTATAACATTAATTTACATTGATTGTCACATAAAAATATTTTTTCTAATTTATTATGAAGTTTAATAAACTATTTTTATGTTAATGTTCCCTACACTGTACCATAAGAAGATCTCCACCTTGCCCGAGGAGTCTCCCTATAGAGAAGAAAAAGAAAAGTGAAAAAGTTGATCTAACTTAAAAATAAAAAGTAAAAATATTTCTATGCCAAATATTAATTTACTTTAATTTTATATTCATTTTAAATGTTGAACATAATACAAATGCTACAGCACTATTAATTTAAGATTGAATGTAATCTTTAATATATTTTATAAGAAGTTTAAATGAATAAATTCCTAACGAGTTTAAAAGAATATTAATTTTGTTCATTATTAATTATTAAAAGCAATGCATAGAATTGATTAAAAGTAATTTAAATGTATGTTAATAGAAACAATGGTACTCTAATGTGTATATTAAAAAGGTTATAAAATATTTTATAATTGAATGTTTACATTTTAGATATTTTATAAAATTACAATATTTTTATTTATATTTTTAACTATTTTAATGTAATTTAAGGTTTTCTTTTAGGTCCCTACATCCAGTGACAGGGTATTGTAGTACCAGTGGTTGGCCATGTGTGGTGTTGGACTTACTCCAGCTCTGAGTTGGAGTAATTTACTTCTGTTTTGGCTGTAGTAACTTTAGAAGTGTTGGTTGTAAATAACAATAGGATTACTTTTTGTGGGTGTGTGCATGTCCCTCTCAAAAGACCTCCCTCACCTTTCTTACCCCACTCCCTAACCCTCTTTAAACCCTTTCTTACTCCTGCCTAAACCCCTCCCATTTAGTAGTAAGTATGCTACTTTTTCCAGTAACTCCCCTGGTCACGCCCACATTCCCTACTAAGAAGTAAACTTGCATGTGTGAGGATCTCTGGATAGAAAAGATAGGAGAGGTGGAGATCTACACACAAGTTTGTGAATAGCATTTGGTAGTACTTTAGAAGTACTGTTGTAGTACTACTAAACATACTACAAAATGCAGATTGTGAATAGGCCCCCAAGTGTATGAGGAGTCGCACACTGGACCCAACCAACCTGTCAGCCACACAATCCATCCATTTATCATAGTGCCTTAGGTGGCATAAAGGGAAGCAAACTGTTCAAGAGGCAGAGGCAGGGTTCAAGAAGCACTGAGGACTCTGAGGCAAGTCTCATGAATTGCTTGCTCTGGGGGTGGGTCAGTGAGTGGGGGGGTGAATCGAGGGTTTAAACAAAGAGCCAAAGCAGAGTATCTCACTCCCATGCTGCTAAGCTGTTTTCATAAAATTACTAAAAGATCAACTGACCCTTTTTGTGTCAGGATGCCCTTGCTTAGTCAGTTTTCTACTTCTTTATTTCCTTATGACTCACACTTCTTTATAGCAGAGATGTGCTTACGATTCTCTTCTGTGCTTATGAATATTAATAAAGATACCATGGTGGAGGACAACTGCATTGTGGCATTCTTTATTACCTTTATAAACAACCCTCCTACCGCCATGATAGGGACACCGTAATCGAAGCAGTGCTTTTAGTTTTTAGAACCTATGTCCTTCAGTTGACTTGTCTAAATGGACCGAGGGACCACTGTCACTATGCTGCATTCTAGTGCTGTGGTCTGCCTTAAAGCAAAATTTTAGTTTTTGAGGGAACAGTTGCCGTTGACCGTTTCTCCTTTAAAAGGGATAAAAGGTTTGGCGAGAAAAAGCTCTGTAAGTGTTTAGATGCTTATTTCTGATTTCTACTAATTTTGAAATGTATAAAACCGTATTAAAAGATTTAAAAAATGAAAATGTTACATTTGGATATGCATTTATTGTGGTAATTAGAGAAATGTATCTTTTTCTGTTAACTAAATGTTCCAGGATCCGGCTCATAAGCAGAGGTAGTAGGGGTTTTAAAATGAGCGTAGCTGCTTATGGTTTGGAACTAGTGTTACTTTTTACTTAACTTTATTTCCGAGAAGAGGGCCTTGAGAAAGCCTTTAAACTGGAGGGGCTTAGAAGAGTTGATTTAGAGGCCCATCCCATCTCTCATCAGAAAAAGGGAATTTTTAGGATTATCTTCTCCAGTATCTGATGTTTCATAGAGAACTTGCTTTAAATTATTTTCTGTCAACGGGTTGGGATTCCTTTATGAATTTTTAACTCTGCATTAAAACACATCTAGTGTAATAGCCCATCAACCTCATTTGACCTCTTTCAGCTTCAGCGAAGAAAGCAACAAGGCTTCACACATAATCTTAATTATAAGTTTAAATGTTAATGACTTTCTATAATTTCTAAACATTTTAAGTCATAATAACATACGTGTCCGTTTGGGAGCTGTTGCCACATTTGGTCATTTGGTTCCTGCTTATGACAGATGTATGATAAGCACAGCTTCTTACTTTGCTTTCCCCCTTTGATAGTGGCCCAGAAATTTTTGCTTGCAGTGCGCATGGTCATCGGCTCCATTGTTAGATTTTTTTTTTTATTCCCGCCGTTGGGTTTGGACGTGTGCTTCCATGCTCCGCATCAACGCCATCGGGAATATCTTTTCGGTTCTCACAGTCCCAAGTATTGTATTTGATCGCTTTCCCCCTTTTCTCTCAGATTGGGTCAATGCTTCCATTTACTGTCCCGGACAGTTCGCCAGTTGGCCTCGGCCCCCGGTGAGGCCTTGCCCGTCTGGGCCTCTCTTTCCTTCATTCGGTCCACTCTCACCATGCCTCACCTGTGATGGAACGGACACCCTTTTGATATTGTCTGTCGTGCGAAGTACCCCTCGGCCGATCTCCACCAGCTCTGTAATCTCTGCCTCTCACCCAGGCCCAATGAGGCCTCTTGTGACTCGTGCCGGTCCTGTCGGTTGAAGAAGATCCTTCGAGCCCGTCAACTTGAGATGTCGCGCAGGAGTGGCAAAGATACTCCAGACCTCTTTGGCAACCACAACCTTGAGGGAGAGCATCATCCCGAGCCTTTGGCCGCTGACGAGGAGGCTTTCTCCCAAATGAGTTCCGGCTGTGACCTCAAGATTGAAGACCTCCCACAAGCTCAACAGGTTAGGATTACAGCTCCCCCTTGACACCGCTCTGAGTTTCTACCTCACAAGGGGAATTCAGCCGCTCTGGACCCAAAGAGGCAGACTTCTAGGCCGCCACTGCCTTCAGGCCATGGTCGGCACCGACCATCAACTTTGGACTCCACAATCCGCTTCGGCTCGTCACTAAAGAAAACTCTAAAAGCACACCTCAGAGCGGGCCGCTTCTGGCTTGGCACCGATCTGACCATTGGCCTCAACACAGGTCGACGCAGACGCTGGCAAAGAAGCATTCGGTTCCGACCGGAAGACCAGCCCACAAACCAGTCCGCCAGAAGTTGCAGGAGTAACTCTGCGCCCACAAGGAACAAATGGCCATCCACGCCCAAATGGGCGTTATACTGACACAGTCTCCAATGCCGAATCCTCAGCCTCCTAAGAGGCAGCTCAGCTTTGAAGAAGACCTGGAGCCCCCTCCTCATTCAAAGCAGCAAAAGGAGAAGGGTAAATCCACCAGCCCTATTTTTGACCCTGGACTGCCTCCACCCTCTTCCATTCCAGAGAGACCCACACCATCACCTTCCACACCTCCTTCTTTGCCTGACCCACTATCATATACTCCATGGGGTCACCACATTTTGACATGGGTGTACACAGTGAGGTGGGGGGGGACTTATGACATACCCCTTGCAGGGAGAATTTTGGGACTCATATGATGTAGATCCGCCTGCTGATAATGATCACAACCTCTACTCCGCGCAACCTTCCTTCCCAGATGGGGATCTTCTTACCCTGTGATTCTAGGTAGGGCTGCTGCTTACCACAACGTGCAGATGCTTAAAGAGCCCGTCGAGGAAGATTTCTTCTTTGAGACTCTTTCTTTGGCTCATCTCTCCGTGCAGTTTCTGCCCATGCTTAAGGGGATGCTCAAGCCCGCTTCTGATATCTTCAAAGAGCAGGTTCAGGCCCAGGTTATTACCCCACAGGTTGACAAAGTAGAAAGCCTCCCTTTCAGACACCATCTATGTTAGGGACCAACTCCCACCAGATTACCTATTGGTTCATACCGCTCATAAGCGAATGAATGCTCAGGGCATTGGCGAGGCTCCTCTGCTGGACAAAGAAAGCAAAAGGGTAGATGTGACTGGTAAACATGTCATGGCATAGTCTGCCAACGACTGGCACATCGCCAATTCCATTGGTTTGCTCTCAAGATTTGACCGGGCCCACTGGGATGAAATAAAGATGCTCCTTCAACACCTCCCAGAGGAACGCCGTAAAAGGGTACATGAGTTGGTCACAGAAAGCAAACTGATTTCCAACAACCATGAGGTATGCCCTAGATGCTGCGGCCACCGCTGCTCGGGGGATTGATTCTAGTGTCCTCCTCTGCAGGCATGTCTGGCTCCGCGTCTCTGGCGTCTAGCCAGATGTGCAACAGCTTCTCCTCAACCTGCCCTTCAATGGGTAACATCTATTTGGGCCTCAAGATGACAAAATGCTGTAGAAAATCAAAAAAGGCATGGAAACAGCACAAGCTATGGGTACCTTGCAGACGCCGTCCCCACGAGGGTGTTTTTGCCACTCTGCTTTTTACAGAGGCTCCAAGACCACTTCCCCCAAATCCTTCATGTCCTTCTAATGCCAACGTGCCCAACCAACTTCCACAAGGGGCTACCTCAAGGGTGCCTATCTTGGAAATAACACCAAAGGTGGAGGAAAGGGTAGCTTCACCCAGGGAGGTAGATGGGGAGATGACGTATCTGCGAGGTGGTATGTCGGGGTGTGGAGGTGAGCTCCAGGCAGTAACCGTGTTTGATGATGTCTACTTATCTTGCAAGGTCATATTTCTATCTGTCTATTTCCTTTATCGCCCTGCTCGAGTCTCATCCTCACCTGTTATGCGGAAAAACAATCTAACAATGGAGCTGATGACCATGTACTCTGCAATTAAGAGGTGGAGTCGCTCTACCTCATGACACGAGAAGAATTCAGCGAACAAACACAACTTACATACATCCAAGCCCAACACTCGATGGCAGGAGTATGAACAGTATGTGAATCTACAGCACTACACAACACAAACAGATGCTTACATGGTAAGTAACATTTTCCTTACAGTATTATCCTACCCCATCATGTGGGAGCAGAGTTAATATTATTAAACTTGACATGGCCTGTCTGCAAAAATCTCTGAAGTATAAGTAGGGGCCTTAGTTTTTTCATAAGTGAGCATCTGTCTTCTGTACCTTAACTTAAAAAGTCAAGGCATGAGCTAACTTGAAAATTAAACCTACTTCATCAACTATTCCTCTTTCCACATTTAAGAAACCCCGTCATCAATGAGAACTTAATCAAGAGCTATCCCATTGATGATGTAAAGAGCCAACAGTGTCATGTTTGATAAAAACATCATCCATAACTACACTGCAGGCAAATGTACCTTTGATGTCCTCCGGGCTGACTGCTGTTGTAGTTGGAGGGCAGGGCCTTCATAAGGGAGTCTGGAGTCATTTACATAGGATGTAAGATTTTTATTTCATTTTAGGCAACAGCAGGAATGCCCAGTCAGGACTTCATCTTTCTTCCAACTATGCCTCACCTAGCTTTCACTCCACACCTCACACTAACATACTGTTACATCATTCACTCTCAGCATTCCAGACACCAGCTCAGACATATAGGGATACAGGGCCCTACCACCACATGTCTGCACACTCTCAGTGGCACCATACAACATTTATGCATGCATGACATGTAGTAACGCATGCTCAGTCACGAAGCTGGCAGGGCAGGGAACCCAATGGCATTCTTTGACAAAGGGTTTCCATGTCACCTCTAAGTCTATACATTCAAGGTATAAAAAAGCAGAAAACGTTATGATAATTCACCTCACCTCAAAATTCCCTTGACCAGACTCCATCATCATCACTACTTTTCTATACTGTGTCCCCAGACAACCACCTCACTTTACTAAACTACACATGTGAAACAAGCGCAACACTTCTCACACTTTTTCAGTCTTCCACAAGCAACCCACATAACCCCAGAAGAACAACATACACTACCTCACTCCAAAGCACTCTACACCAAGTCAACCTACCTGACCAAACCAACTTGACCACGTGCCAGGCCGAAGAATGCACTTGATCTGCCCCCAGTACCACACCCTCTAGAAATTGTGCAAGAAAAAGTCAGGACATCTACCGAGCACAATGACAACATCCTCCAGTAGACGCATTCTGGAAAATTAACAGAATACTACAGTCAAAGAGAGCAAGAGCAGTCCAGCAATACCCCCCCTTAACACCAGATCACGTCGGCAGATAACGAGCCACCCCACCTAGAATACACTAGAGCTACACTGAAGACTTGTGTTCAAACACAACACTGACTGACTCCATTATACGCAAACTACGTAAAACATACTGCAAAAGAATCACAAGTGTACTCTGCCTCCTGTACGGCACTCATGTCAAATCTTCCATTTGTACGGAATGACGACTCTGGTGAAAGCCATGGCTATCACCCACAACACTAGGGTGAAACATTTGTGCTATCAACTACAACATCATGGGTTGCTACACTTCCCCACATTTTCTCTCCATGAGGTACTCCCCCTTGCAACCAATTGCGACATGGTATTTCTCTTCTCCCACAATGTTCTCATGGGGTTCATACAGGGAATGGGGACACACAGGATAATACAGGCGCCTCTTTAGTGAGCATTCTCTTGTCAATTATTTATGTTGATGCCTTCCAAGCTTGTGGATTCACCTGTTGACCACACTCATTTTATCAGCAAAAAATTATTCAGATCCATTGCACCATTGATAATTTGGCGTATTTGCCACACACCATTCATAAGAAAGATATGCCTTTGAAGAGGACATTGAAAAAGAAGCTTGCCTACATAAACTAAGTTTTTTTCCATGGCAGAGTAAAACCCACACTTGCAATACAATATAAACATGTGTTTCCCAAGAGCTATATGATTCAGGAATATTTGAAAGAAATTCAATAGGCAGTTTTCATGTTATGGAAAGAGCAAATACTGCATGGACTAAGCAAAGAGTCTGGTTCTTCAAAACATGAGCCCTCATCTCCCTCCCCATTTGCACCTTCGAGATATTTTGTGCCAGATGTTGAGGAGGAAGGAAAATTAGCAGACAAAGAAGAAGATTTGACAGATAGTAATGGGAGCACAATCTTATTCTTTCAAGATCTTCATCCAGATGATATAAGCTTGATATACTGACTAGTTGCTGAAGGCACAAACCTTTTTGATTTAAATGTACATTCTAGTATAGCATCAAAATGCTTTTTGTACAACCTTATAGACAAACTGAGGAAACCCGTAATCACAAGCCAAAGATCACTAGTTGCTCCCATCAGGAAAGTAGGCATACCAATGATAAAACCCTCTTTTTAAAGCTTACCTATATATTGTAATTGTAAACACAGTATAAAGTAACAGATATGGACATTTGGAGCCTCATTCTTCAGCATTGTGAAAAGATATGTAAAGATGGTGACTTGTATCAAACCATGTAAAAAAAACTTTAGCGTACATATTGAATCCCAATCTCAGTCACAGAGCAACCTTAAGAGTTCCTGAGATGGATAAACTTACATCTCCGTGTGTAAGCAGAAATAGTAGATATGTCCGGTGATGACAAGATACTGTTTATCGAACAGATTGATGATATTTTACAATCTATTAAATTGAACCGGGACACAGTTTAAGAAATTGATGTTCTAACCCATTTAAAGTGTTCATTGTCCTTTTGATACTTAAGGATTTTTTTTCCCTCAGGAACCAGTAGAAGCTAATATTCTTATGAACAGACAAAGTATACCAATAAACATTGCACCATTTTTTAACAAATGATGGAGGTCTCATTCAGAACAGTAGCAGAACAAGGCAGAGATTAGCACAGCAGAGGTCCTAGAACTCTAAGCAAACCTGATCACCGGACCTTGCTTCCTCCTCCTTTTGGCACCACTTTAGATGATGAAGCCAAGCTTCTAAATATTGGGCAAAAGTTTCATTTCAAAAGATGAGTGCTCGTTATAATGCAACATAGATAGACTCTTTATTTTACAACAAAACAACTACAACTCCACAAGAAAATGAGATTCCTATATTTTCATGACTGCTTGCGAAAGCTAACAAATGAACTATATGGAGAATTTTTTAAAAAGTAAGAATTTCAAGCAGGCAGCAGATCAGGCCTCCGCCCATCTGTTTATTTGGCTACTTAAATAGAGGTGCACATCAAATTTAGAAAACAAGTCAAGGGGGGCTGCGCCCATACTCTTCAACCAGACATTAGAACTCCTTAAATGAGGCCACCCCCAATCTCAAGATCCTCCATATCATCCAAATTGAGCTAAAATGAATGATTTGCCTTCTGTCAGTCACTTAAACAGGTTCTGAAACTGGTTTGCAAGTTATCAATTCATTCCAAGGTCAGTACAATTTGAATATCATCCTCATATTTATTTGTTATAAAGAGCAAGGTCAGACCGTTTTATAAGGGTAGCAAGAGGTCTAAAATTTATCTTAAATAATGGTGGGCCTACTGAGAATCCCTGCAGAACTTGATGTTGCACCTAGTATGCAGATGACATAGAGAAATATAGTGTCTTGTATCGGTTAGACAGAAAGGGAGGATAGCTATTGGTGCATGGTTTCTTTGATACCCAGGGATTTCAGGGGAGTCAACAGTATGTCATGCTTGACCGTTTGTTATAAATTAGAGTTAATCTATGTTTAATTACTACTGATAGAAAAACATCTTGGCAGCAGTCACTTTTCTTTGCCCAAATAGTCAAGAGGTTCTGGAGAGAATTATTCAAGAAATATTCACCAACACAGAGACCGGCAATGGTCTGTGAACTATGCACTGATGAAATGCATATAAAAATATTTACACATATGCAAATGGCTAGCAAAAAATTCATCTGGATAAACACACTAAGGTTATAACAAACAAACTGCCTGAGTTTCACATGAACCTCCAACAATATTTATGTTTCACACAGCTGTATGTAGGCTCAAGTCCACCTGCTACAAGATAATTGTTTTTTTTTTTTTAAATCTCTTTTATTGAGTTTATTCACAAACAAAAGAAGTAACATTCACAAACACCAGGCCATGAGTAATAAAGGCAGAGCTTGGCAAGCAAGATACAGAGTATAGTGTATCATCATCATCATCAATCCACTTTATTCGATTAATTAAAATCATAAAAGTACAATACACTATATACAAAAAAAGACACATTCCTATGTAAACATTTGAGTGAAATATATAAAACAACCATATTTGTGTGTTTCAGCGATACCTGATATCACAAAGTTAAAAAAGAAAATTCCATAAAAAATATTATCATTAAAATGTATACATTATTTAACGTGGGATATCTTTTTTTTCCTAAGCCGTACAGCAGCAACAAGAAAACAAGCAATATTAAAAATGTCCAACGGGTTACTCAGCATTTGCAGATAAATTAGCGCAGGTCTAACCTGTAAAAACCCTTTCCATTCAATATAGGGACTAAAAACTTCCTACGGATATCATTATAAAAATCACAGAACATCATAAAATGTAAAGTGTCCTGTGCAGAATAATTATCACATTGACACGGTCCTGCATCCTCAGGTTTGCACCACCCGAATAATCACCCAACGAGAAGTGAATCAAATTAAAACGGAACCTAGTCAGGAGCCAACGATGGAACGGCTTAGTAACAATTTTCAAGTACGGCTCAATTAAAATAGTTGTCTTTGTCAGAAAATGAGCCCTAACTAAATGTTTCTGTAACTCTTGTTCTTCCCTTTCCATCATTAATATATTCATAAAATTCATTTTGACCCACTTCACGTCTTCCTTCCTAATCCTTTCTGGGGCTTCAAATAATTCTGGCCGCCCTATTTTGGATAACATAAGCTTAACATATAACAGCCACTTAATATTGCTAGCTTTATCCAATTTAACACAATCCCGCAGAATCTGATGATTCAAAGTTAATTCTGAGTATAGTGTATTAGTCCACAACATTGAGGCTATGGGAACAGGTGCATATATCAAAGCCTTGAGTTGCAACGGACAGGAGCAGGTGAATGAAACATAGCGCCTCGTTAAGTTCTGTCCAAATTAGCCCTCACGCTGCCTTGGGCAGTTTACCGGGGGCCTGCAGCTGGTAGGAGTGCCAAGTACTGCCAACACATAAAGGTCAGGGGTGTGTCCCCTCTAGGCAGTTGGCCTGTAGAGAAATAACAATAAGGATGGGGAAAGTCCCAACATTCAAAGACTTAAAGAGAGAGAAGTAAGAAAAGGACAGAATAGGAAAAAGAAGAAGGGAGGGGAGGGTTATTCCTTGGCTCCGTGGTGTAGGGGTGCCCTCGGTGAAACTAATTAAATTCCCCCTGGCGTGGGACCTTATTCAGAGTCTGCAGGGGGAAGTGTGGGCTCTCCCCACCCCCTATCCCGCCTCATCATCCCATGTTCCTCCCCTTGGAAGCATGGGGTCGGCAAATAGTTGGAGGGCCCTCAAGCGGGGTGGAACTGATCGGGCATGCTCCAGTTTAGAGAGGTGTGAGATCAAGGGCTGCCATGTACGCTCAAATTTAGCATCAGTGTGGGCTAGTCTATGAGAAAGAAGTTCCATCGCCATGACATGCCACAGACGAGCAAGCCATACCGTGTAGGGTGGGGTGAAGGCCTTCTTCCAGTGGAGCGCAATAACCTGTTTTGCTGCAGTGAGCATGTGGAAAATCAGGCGCCAGTCCGAATGTGTCATAGATTTAAGGGACCTCGGACGGAGCCCTAGGTTCGTTATCCCCGGGTCATCCGGAATAGGAAAGCCCAACAGCTCCCTAATGTGGCTCAGGATCTCTTTCCAGTAGATAGTGATAAGGGGACAAGACCACCATATATGCAAAAAGGAGCCCTGGGAATAATGACAGCGCCACCAAAGGGGAGCGAAGCCCGGGAACATCTTTTGGAGTCGAAGGGGAGTATAATACCAGCGGGTCATAATTTTGTATGCCGATTCCTGCTGCATAATGCTCTTAAAAATGCGTGGGATATCTCGCCATAGCTGTTCCCATTGGTCAGGGGGAATGTCTTTCTCGAGGTCTGTCTGCCAACTGCGTTGATAAGTATGAGTAGGCCCTGCGTGTGCGTGTTGGAGAACTTTATATGTCCTAGAAATCAACCCCCGGGAGCCATCAACCGATCGGACTAAAATTTCAAACTAAGTGAGAGGCCGTGTCGCACCCTCCGTGTAGGTTGGGGTGTGGAGCCAGTGACGAATTTGAAAATATTCTAAGCGCGTTGTTCTAGGGAGATGAAAGTCCGTCCTACATTGCTCAAAGGATTTGAATCGTCCCGCTTCGAAAAGTTGCTGTAAGACCCGGCATTCACCAGCAGCCCACGCAGGGAAAGAGGCAGGGGACAGGGCCGGTGGAAACTCCTGGTTACGCGCCAGGGGTGTGTTAGGGGAGGGGAAGGTGGTTAAGCCCCGAGACACTGCTATCCTGTCCCAGATCTTCAGGACCGTTTTCGTCGGGGTAGCAATATAAGCACTATGATGCCTGGCCCTCCGCGGCAGCCAGGCTAGGTCCCAGAGCGGTCGACAAGCCACGGCCCTATCCATGTGGAACCAGTGTTTCTCACTCTCCCGAACCGCCCATTCCGAGATATAGCGCAGATGTGACGCCCAATAATAGGGCAAGAAGTCTGGGCATGCCAGTCCTCCCCGGTCTCGAGGTAACATTAAGACCTTCGTAAAGAAGCGCGGTCTCCCCCCCCTCCCCAAATGAAATTAGTGACATCCCGCTGCAGGCTCTGAATGTCCCTTTGCGGTATAGGTGTCGGGAGTGCCTGAAAAAGGTAGAGTACCTTGGGGAGAAGGGACATTTTGACCACGTTAAGGCGGCCCAGCCAGGAATTGGGTAATGACTGCCAACGACGGAGGTCGTCTCGTACTGATTTTCGGCTAGCCGGCCAGTTTGCCTGGGTCCATGTGTCTAAAGTAGCCGTGACGTTAATGCCTAGATATCGAATAGATCGCGGGGCCCAATGGAAGGCAACAGTATCACCCAAGGCTTCCAGCTGTTGCGGAGGGAGGGTAAGGTTAAGCGCCTGCGATTTTGTGAGATTGATTTTGAACCCCGAGATCGATTCAAATTGGGAGAGTACAGCAAGAAGCGCGGGGAGCGAGCTTGCGGGGTCGGTAAGTGTCAAAAGGAGGTCATCGGCGAAGAGGGCTATCTTATGGTCGACCCCCCCCATGGCGAAGGCCTCATATTGCTGCCGATTGACGAATGGCTATCGCCAGGGGCTCTACCGCAAGGGCAAAAAGGAGGGGTGACAACGGGCACCCCTGGCGCGTGCCCCGACGAATAGAAAAGGGAGGGGTGAGAAGTCTATTAACCCTAATCTGTGCCGACGGCGCCGCATAGGGAGCCATGATTCGTGCAATCATGACCGGGCCTAGTCCTATTTTCTGCAGCACTGCCTTGAGAAAGGACCAGTCGACCCGGTCGAAGGCCTTCTCAGCGTCCAGGGAAAGAAGAAAGGCTGGGATGTTTCGACGTTGAACCTTCTCCACTAAGTGGGCCACTCTTCGAAGATTATCCGCCCCCTGGCGCTCCTGGATAAAACCCACCTGGTCTGGCTCGATTAAGCCAGGGAGTTGCGGGGCGAGACGTTGGGCCAAAATTTTTGTATACAATTTACCGTCCACGTTTAACAGGGAAATTAGGCGGTATGACGCGCACAAAGTCGGATCTTTCCCGGGCTTGGGGATGAGGACTATCTCGGCTTCGGTCATCGACGGCGTGACAGCGTTCAGGTCTGGAAAAGAATTAAAGAGTCTCAGCAACGGACCCAGCAGCTCCGGGAAGAAAAGGCGGTAAAACGCTAGGGTAAGGCCATCAGGGCCTGTAGATTTCCCAGTGGGAAAGCTTTTTAACGCTTTTTGGATCTCTTCCGCCGTGATAGGCTCCTCCAATTGTTGCCTAGACAAGGGTCCGAGCGACGGCCAGGGACAGGAGGTTAGAAATGAATCTATCTGGTCCGACAGGTATCCCCCGGTCATATAGGATAGAGAAAAACTCGCCAAATTCCTGCTGCTTAACGTGCTCCAAGGTAGCCGCCCCCCCCTGGGAGGGCGATTTTAGAGATATGATTACGGGACACTTGAAGGCGGAGACGACGCGCCAGCATGGAGCCCACCTTATTGCCTCCTCCATAGAATTTTTGTTTGAGGGCTAGGAGAGAGCGTTCCGCCTTATTAACTCGTAAGATTTTAAGTTGGCCCCATAGCGAGGCAAGTTGTTTCCGTGCTTGCCTAGAGGATGCCCTATGGGTCTGCCTTTCGAGTGTTTTAATTTCGCTGGCAAGCTTATTTTCCACCAGGCGAGCCTCGTGCGGGCGATGGAGATGGAAGTGATGACACCTCGGGTTGTGGCCTTAAAGGCGTCCCACAAGACGTGCCCATGGGTTTCCGGGAGATCGTTGATGTCGAAATACGTTTGTATCCCCTGGCGTAATTCTGCCACATCTACTTGATCCCGGAGTACATGAGGGGGTAGGCGCCACCTGGGAGTTGAAGTGGGGTTCCCACCCAGACCCGTCAGTGTAATTTCTAGGTGGGCATGATCAGAGATGGATATGCCGGAGATCACTGCAGATTCTAACTTGCGAATGAGAGAGTGGGACAGGAAAAAGTGATCGATGCGAGAATAAGATTGGTGCACGTGGGAATAGAATGTGTAATCCTGTGACCCAGGCTCTTTGTAGCGCCAAGCGTCCGTGAGACCCAAGGCTTTGAGTTCTTGCTTGAGCGCTGCAGACATGGCTCCCGTCCCCTGGAAAGACGAGGCAGTGCGGTCAAGAATGGATCCCATACTAAATTAAAATCACCCCCAAGGATAATAGGGTCCAGCTCCCGAGAGAGTGAGTTCCGAAGCAGGTTCCGCAGAAATGGGTCTTGTGCGTGGTTAGGCGAATATACATTAAGGAGCGTAAGAGGTTTACCCTGCATGAGAAGCGTCAGTTTTAGGAAGCGTCCCTCCTTATCGCGCACCGTTCCAGTGACTCGCGCGGGAGTGCCCGCCTTGATGAAAATGGCTACCCCTGCTGTTTTGGTCTGTGCGGAAGCCCAGATCTGTGTGGGGAATCTAGGGTGGTGCATGCGCTGAATGTCTGCTTGTAAAAGATGAGTTTCCTGTATAAAAATGATATCTGGGTCCTTCAGGAGAAGGTACCTCCATATTTGTTGCCTCTTATTAGGGGCATTGAGGCCTTTTACATTAAGAGATAGGCATTTAAGGTGGGCCATGTTCCACTACAGGTGAAGCAAAGCTCAGGCAGGCATATAAATCTTCACACCCCTGTTTCGCCGATCCCAGCTCCCACCAAGTGATCACCCCTAGTGTTGGTGTAAGGGGAAAATAGCGCGACGAGCTTAAGTGATAAGTGGCGCACCTTCCTCCCCACGTCCCTCGGGGCCCCATCCCCAGCCACCCCCCAGAGTGCTTGTTGCCCCGCCCAAGAAATCCAGAGAGGGAGATAGAAGGAGAGAGGAAAGAATCGAAAAAGGCAGAAGGGAGAGGAAAGGAACAAACCAGACAAGATAAAGGCCAACTGGGCCAAAGACTACCATTCCAGTCCAAGAACGGCCCGATGGTGTGAACCAGGGCGGCTCTGAGGAAGTCACTCCCCATCGGGTCTAGGGGAATGGCGGGGTAGGTCAGTAGAAATGGAAGAGCTGCTGCTGTCCGTCCCCCAGTGGCCGACCCGCCACTCGAACTTCCGTAGGGCACCAGGGCTCCCTCCGGGTGAAACCTGGAGCCCCCAATTGTAGTTCAGGGCCATTCCTTATGACACAGTACCAGTCTATGGAGTTAAAGACTTCATGTCCCCAGGGGGGGCCCACCAGTTGTGGCTGTGCATGGAGAAGGGGGTCATCTGTGGTCCAAATTGTTGAAGCCTGGCCATGAAGGGCTGACAAAGATCACGACTTCGGGGGCTTCTCCACCGGCATAGAAGCCTCAACGGGCGCTCGTGGTCACGAAAGGGGCACAAGGCTGCATTGGCAAGAGACAGAGGTAGATCCCATCCACCTCAAGGGGGTCACAGTCCATCAAGCAGCCTCCGACTCGGCGCCTGAGCCAGAGGGGGAGGGGGGCCCCGACCCTGAGCCCCTTCCAACCGAGGTCTGCGAGGCCTCTATGGTCTTCAGGTGATGTATGATGTCTTGTTTGGCTTGGAGAGCCATCACAGTGGGTTTGGAGGAGCGTGTGCGGGGAGGCCGAACCCTGGACCACTCTGGACGTAGAGCAGTCCGGGCCTTCGAGTCTGCAGAGGTGGGAGTGGACGGCCGGGGATCAGGCGGGAGGCGAAGCAGTTGACATGCCTCCTTGAGGGACCTCAGAGATCTGCGTTTGCCCTCCCATTGGAAGATCAGGGCAAAAGGGTGGCCCCATTGATACTTGATGTTGGACTCCTTCAATTTGTCTATGACGGGCTTGAAGTCCCTACGACGGCGCAGGGTGAGTGGGGAGAGGTCCTGGAAGATTTGGATGGGGTGCCCCTCGTATGACAGATCTCCAGTTGCCCGTGCTGCCCGAAGGATTGCTTCCTTCTCCGTAAAGAATTGTACCCGGGTCAAAATGTCTGGGATCAGATCGGCTCTTCCACGTGGGGGTGCCACTCGATGCGCTCTGTCCAGTGTTGGAGGGGAGGCGTCGTCATCTCCCCTCACCGCCTGTAGGAGATCTGCAACGTAGGTCATGACATCTTGGCCCTCCGCCCCTCGTGGCACACGCCTGATGCGGAGGTTAGTCCGTCGGCTGCGATTTTCCAAGTCCTCCTGCTTTATTTGGAGTTCGATATGTTGCTCCTCTAGTGCCGTGACTCGGCGCCACAGCTCCTCCTTGTCCTCCGTTCTGGTATCTAGGGTGCGTTCCAGGTCGTCCACTCTGGAGCCGATTTCGGTGACATCTCGCCAGATGTCCGCGAGACAGGATTTGACCTCCGATTTGAGAGAACTTATTTCACTCTTTATCTCCTGGAGGAAAGTGGACATGAAGGCCTGAGTGATAGGGGCAGCTGCATCGGTCTCCGTCTTGGCGGCCATCGTGGGATCTTCCAAACCAGGGGCCTGGGCGGTTTTAGCCCACAGATCCACCACCGACGTGTCCCTGGGCGTCGCCTGCATCGCGGTTTTCCCCTGTCTGCCACGTGTCATAACTTGAGTAGGGGGGCCCCCAGGATACAGGAGTCGCCACTTGTGTCTGGCCCGGGAACTCTACTACCCCCGTTGAGGCACGTTCCCGCCGGGGAGGCCCCAAGAAGGAGGTCAAGACTGAGTAGTCCTGGTCGCTGGAATCAACGTTCGTCGTCCCAGGTCACAGTCCGAGCCCACGGGAAGTCCCGCGTGCAGGCTCCGGCCCCTCAGAGATCCAGTTTCAGGCCAGGGCACAGGCCCCTCGGAGATCCAATTTCATGCAGGGGCACAGGTCCCTCCCCGGGGGTGTGGTCAGTGGTGTAGCCTCCTTGCAGGTGGCCCGTCCCTCCGGTACCGGGCTCACCAAGATATTCTCCCAGGGGGGGTCAGAAAGCGATCAGCACAAAGAATCAAGGGCAGGCCCCAGCCCGCTCAACTGGCTCCAGCGCCCAGACAGGGAGGAAGTCGCCAATCAGGATCCGGCCCCCAGGTGATCTGGTTTTGGGTGAGGTCGTCCCCCTCCCGGTGCACACACTTCGTCTTCAGGGGAGGGTGGGAGAGGCCGCAGCCGGTGCCCAGGAGCCACGCCGCTCAAAGCTACAGGAAGGGCTTCCGCTCCCTCCGGTGGGCCCCCACCGACCAGGCCCGTCGGAGGTCACGGGCCTCAGGCCCCCAGGGCTGCTCCTGGGCAACGTTGAACACCGGATTGGGGTCGCTCCCCCCTCGGTTGCCGGCTCAGGGGCTGGCGTGGGGGAGAAGACGCCCCCCGCCGACTCTCCCAGGTAGGGCCCCGGCGATCCGTCCGTGCTCCCGCCGGATGCCCCGTCAATTTGAGTCCACACACCGAGGTGCAGGCCGAGTTGGCCCCAGGCCTCTCAGGGGCCCCGTGTCCTTAACGCTCGACCCCCCCCCCACGCGTTACACTCTGTCCGGGGGGGGGGGAGAGATGGTGTACCGCCCCGTGCAACGGCGCGCACCCGGGCCCCAGGGTTCAGGGGAGGTCCGCGCATGGCGGGGGCTAGGCTATGTCTCGCTTCTAGGGCAGCGGTTCAGCCCCTGGGTCTGCACTCACCCCCGGCTCGCCAGTCCAACGCGCTGCCTTCGGGCCTCTACCACCGCTCCTCCGGGCCTTCTGCTAGGGTCATCAATCGCCGGGTTCTCCGGCCGCAGTCCGCCTCCAAGCCTGGGGCCGAACGCGGCCCGCCGCACGCGGCAGCGACCAGGGTCGATCGGGCCCTCCGCGGCCCCCACGGGACGCCAAGCCAGTCGCGGGGGAGAAAAAGCAATCCGGGGAGTCCCCGGAGCCCAACCGCCAGGTACACTGCAGGAGCCAGAACTCTCGCTGGGGACAGGCCTCTCCAACTGCTCCGGGCAAGATGGCAGCTCAGCGCATCGTGGAGGTCCGCCCGCCTCTCTCCAGGGTGATTCCCGGAGCCAGGTCCCCAGTGCACCCACCGGGATACTCAGGGGGGAACTCATCAGCTGAGGGGGTCTCGATCGCACCCCCGTGCCTCTAAACAGCCTGAAAAGCCCCCCGGCCGGCCCCTGGAGGACTGAGCTCCTGCGGCGTGCGACCTACTCCATCGAGGTCCTGGCCACGCCCCAAGATAATTTTTTTGTACTAGGAAAGGCAAAACGTGTTATGAAATATTCAAATAAGTACCTCATATCGCCGTCTAAACACAGAAGGGTTTAATGAAAACTTAAAGCCTCTTTAAAATAAAGCAAAACTCATTTGCCTTGTAACCCTCAAAGCATCAGCCCATACTGGTAATTTGACATTTTTATATCTAAATAAGGGATTTAAACAGCCTAAAAAAGACTAGAGTAAAAATAAAACGTTACTTTGGCTCCAAGCTTTGTAGTCTGAAATCCATAATAATTTCCTCGTATTTGTGGATATATATCCACTTATTTAGGATGTAAATTGCATAAGCGGAGGTGATAGCGCTAAGAGTTGGACGCTATCTGCAAATGTCTCTGAAATATGCAGTTCATTAGATTCAATTTACAAGGCCAACTCAGTCTTTCCTACTTCCAATGCTGTGAATTTAATGCTGTCTGTTATTTAATGGACTTTGAAATGTACAATCTGCTATTAAGCGCTATATCAAATTTTCTTTAACCAAGTTTTCCAGGGGTTCCAGAGAATATTATTCAAGAAATGTTCACTGTTACACAGGTCATCAGTGGTCTGTGAATGGTGTACTAATGAAACTCATGGTTCAGTTATTCAAATGTCTAACAAGGAAATGTGTTTCACTTATGCCATTATGACCATAATAAAAGCAAAATGGGTATGACAATTTTAAGCTTTTTAGTTGGAAAATCCATGGCCAGTTTCTTCAGTGTCAAAGCTTGCCTTAACAGAAAGTCTCAACTTAGTTTCATATGACCACCAATCTTTCAAATCTATTTCTTGTCAGCAGAGAGAACAGAGCATGTTTTGGAGGCTAATAACCTTAATGTACTACTTGTAAAAAAAATAATAAAATTGTAAGATTTCCCAAAAAAGAACATATATCTTGCCTTACCGAAAGACAAGATAAATATTACATTTAAAACATCAAAGAACAGCCCCTTTCCAGAGGGCCACTGCTGTCTTTGTTTTGGGAAATCAAACAATTCTATTTAGCTCAACCTCATTTAACAAGAGAAAATTCAACCTTGCTTTCTTTACAAATGGGTACACCCATGGTGTAGATCTACTAACCTTTCATGCAAATTAGATCAACCTAATTTACTTCTGTCTACTAGGATGGTAGTTTCTCACTTTGGAAAGAGATATAGATATCCAGCATCTATCAGGCCTTAAATGTAGGACTGGGCGTAGTTCGCGGAGTTCCACGTAAGGAACTCCGCGAAGTGACAAAAAAACTCTGCGGAGTTCCGCAAGCGGCGGAGTGAAGCTTGAACTGCCGTTCGAGCTGCTCTTCCTGCCACTTGGGGAGAAATTCTGCCCGAGGGGCTTTCGCTCACCAACTAACCATTGGCGAGTGGGGAAAAAACTCCGCTACGAAGAGGAGTTCACCGCCCAGGCCTACTTAAATATCTGCATAATCTAGAGTGTCTTCCTAATCAGAATGAAATAATGTTTAAATATTTGTTTCCGTACAACTTGATAAATGCAGTGCATTTATAACGTGTATACATAATTGAAGTAAAATCTCCATTAAATGTACAATTTTCATGATCACTTATGCTTTGCTATATTCAAAAAACATGTTTGATTACTTAACAATCATGTCAGTTATTGTCAATTATTCTCACTATCTCAGGGATATGTATGCCCTACAACAGTTACCTGATTAGAAGGAAACAAAACTATGTGATGGATTTTGTATACTACTCTATTATTTTCTATAAAAGTTAAAACAAATAAATAAGATATAAGCCACCAAGATGGCACAGCTCTCCGTGCTATACAAGACGTTTTAGGTCTTACCACTGGTTATTTCCTGCCCCATTTGTTAGTAATAGGAGACAACCTAGGACCAAAAGTACACCTAATTCCAAATAGTTTTCACATTGAGGTAGCAGAACAGTATGGATTGGTGTGCCTCGAACAAGATGGTTCTATTTTCCTCTAATGGACTTATTTGTACTGCACTATTCCTTGAATGTTGCTCCTTATCAAAATGAAGGCCTGCACAGGTTTTTTCAGTCATTCACCACTTAACTGAGGCTGAACTCCTGAATTCTAAAATGTTTGAGAATCATTGTGCCTGTTCCATAGTCCTGTCATTGTTGCAAGATGTTCCAAATGCCCTAATCCAAGAAAAATAAGAACTGGATGATGTATTAATTTTATGTTGCTTTTTTCTGTTTAGGTTTTGTTGGCCTCTTTAATCTTCTGCTACTTTGGCCAGGATTCTTTCTTCTTCACTATACTGGATTTGAGGCATTCGAGTTTCCAAGTAATTTAGTACTTATGTATATTGTCATCAATGGCCTTATTGGAACAGTTCTGTCCGAATTCCTCTGGTTATGGTATGAACTTTTTATACATAGAGTTGTCGAGTCATTTTTCAGTACATGTTATAAACTGAGGTATCTAGAATTAAAAGGCTGACATTAATAGAAAAGAATGCTTTATTACAATAACTTATTGTTGATATAGTAAGGAAGCATTGCCTTGCCCATTTTTTATTGAAATTAACAAAGAATCTAATGTCAGTCTATCATAGTCCTTTCCATTCTGATAGTGCTAGTTTGGGTTCTTGGTGATACACCTTTTGAATATAGCTATAGTGGTGAGAATATATTTGGTCTATTGAGGACCTGTCATTAAGACAATGACTGTTAAAGCCTAGACTTAAATGGATAAAGAACCTAACTAGGACAACATTGTGCTCCAAGGAAGGCATGAAGTGGACAGTTGAGTGCTGGCAAAACCAGATATATTGGTCATGAAATTTGATTTTCAACTTGCCTCCATCCATCCATATTTCTATCACTATTGAACAGGAGCCAGTGATTGTCTCCCCAATAAATTGTCAGGATGATGAAATGGGGGAGCACTTAGTCCCTTCCCTTTTTTCTCCAGATTTATATAAAAAGTTGGAATTTTTATATTTTAGAATATTAATCTGTTATAAATTTGTTTACTTGCATAATTCTGCAAACTAGTGAATGGGCTCTTAGATGCAATTTGTTTTTCATTAAAATAAAAAATGTGTTCATTAATATTAGGCATGTTTAGAATGACTCACTATGCTATTGATCGACGTCCACAATTTCCTTTCACAATTCCCTCTCAATGTAGGCTCACCCTGATTCAAAAGATACACAACTGGGTGCAAATTTCAGTGCTGAAAAGAAAGGTTTCAGAATCAAAAACTCTAGTGCTGGGAATCTGCAAAAGAAGAATAGACCAACTTTCGAAAAAGATTTGAATACTAAACCTAACGCCTTGGTGAACTGAGTAACATTTCACTGGGTGATAGCAACACTTTTTATTTAAAACCCTTAGAAATGGGAGTAGTGTGACATAGAGTGCTATATGGTAACAAGTTGCTATTATTTAATGCACTGCAAGTAAAGACCCGCAGAGGAGTCATTTTGGAGAGTATTTCTCATGTGTTCCTTTGTCACAGGTTCGAATATTCATGAGAGCCTAATAATAAATCTGTTCTTCCCTCTGATCGAAACCTGTAAACCTGCATCAGATTAATGAAATCATGCAACAAAACAGAATTGGTGGGAGATGCACAGAGTCTGGATGTCGGTTTCTTGTTGTTCAATGATTACATGCACACATTATTAGCGTAAGTCCTAGTGCATTATGAAGTACACTTCCAGATCTACTCTTGCAGTCAAATCCACATCTGACTACAGAATAAGCCAGTGAGTCGAGGAAATATGAGCGACCTGTCATTAGTTGAGTGAGGTTCCTCTGCTTAAAAAATGCACAAACCATGATTTTAGTCTGTGAGTGGGACAGACACCATTTCATTACCATTCAGCTGGCCATGTGGTATGGATCCTGCACGGGTTATCTCTCGGAAATTTCAAAGTCTAAGTGACATTTTTGATGGAGACCTCTCATTAGTTTTTTTTTTTTTTTTTTTTACAAGTTTTTATTGTTTTCGGAATGCAACAAATCACATCAACAGTCCATAAAGCACTCCATTTTGTAACAATTATAAATTGCAGCAAGCCCATCATATCGTCCAATCTAGCATATACAAGACTACAAGGCATAATAATTGTTGTGTTCTTAGTCTGGATTGGCGTCTCCCTGATGTCCCAAGCCATTTCCCCAAATCTTAGCATGTTTACCAAGGCACCGCTTGGCTTCATACACAGGCTTTCTTGTTGCACGCTTCAGTCCACCCCGCGCCTCCATAGTGCCAGTGACGGTGCCCTGGTGGCTTTCCAGTGCGCAGCAATGTCTGTTAGTCACCATAAGAGCAGTACCCATTAAAGCCCTATCCACCCTAGAGCCCCCCATGCCATCATCCACCCCCAGCAGGATCCATAAAGGGGAGAGTTCCAGCGTCAGGCCCAATATACCTGAAAGCTCATCCACCACCGCCCTCCAATAATGAGTTATGACAGGGCAGGACCACACCATATGAAAGAAATATGCAGGTGTATGAGAACAATGGTAGCATACAGAGTTGGTCATAAGACCTGCCCAAAACAGCCCTACTGGAGTAAGGTAGGCACAGTGCAGGTAGTATGTTTGCACTAAATGAAGCATAGAGTAGATCGTGATTACTCTAGGGACCATCCACTCATCACGCCAGTCATCACCCTCCAAAGGTCCTATCCACTCTTCCCATTGGGTCCTGAGAGCATCCAGTGATCCGGGGGCGTTAAGGACCCGGGTGCGATAAATCTGGGCGACACCCCCGCCCGCTTCCCCTTTGCCCAGGGCCCCCATCATTATCTTGGCTTCCATGGGATTAAATTCTGGGATGGGTTTGTTGGAGGGAATGTGCGTTCGCAACGCATGGCGTAGTAGGAATTTGTGAAACTGTGTGTTAGATAGGGTATAGGTCTGCTGGAGGTCCATATGTGAGCCCGCCCAGATGTCAACTAAAAGTGTGATGCCTATGGTGTCCCAGCGAGCAAATCTATCTAATGTTGCCTCCTCCCCCAACCATGTGCCATGCCATAATGGGGTGTGTTCAGTACGTTTTTTCCATCACCCTGGTGTTGCTGGGTCACCCTCCACCCGGTAAACTCTAGGCAGGAGTTCCATAGAGCAACGCCATGATGTGTGAGAAACCCAGTGTGGCGAGCTCTTGCCTTTAGGCCAGGTCCAATGAACCCCCCGGTAAGACAATTGTTCATGACCAAGAGCTACGTGGCCAGGTAAAACAGATATAGATTTTCCATACCAAGGCCCCCTTCATAGGTAGCACATTAACAGGTGGAAAAGGCCGGGCAGGCTCTGGTGCTGTGCCAGCGAAAGGAGACGGCCAGTGAGTCCATCTCCCTGAACCAGAGACGAGGGACAAAATGGGGAAAGTTTTGGAGGAGGTATAAGAATTGGGGTAAAACCATCATCTTGTATAGTGCAATCCTCCCCATGACGTTCAGTGGCAGTGTTTGCCACTTCTTAAGGTCAGCTTTGATCTTGCGGGTGAGAGGGGTAAAGTTTAGAGACCAGGTCAGTTCAGGGAGGAGAGCCACTTGCATGCCCAAGTAACGAAAGGTGAGGTGACTGATTGCGATATTGGTCTGCCAGTCTACACAATCTTGTGTCAGTGTCAGTGGTACTAAAACCGACTTGATTGGGTTAACTACCAAGCCGGAAGCCTCAGCAAAGAATTGCTAAAGACGAAGGCATCGAGGGCCACTGTCGGCTGGGTGCGAGAGGTACTGCATGACATCGTCGGCATAGAGTGCAGTCTTCGTGGTTGAAGTCTCATTCCCAAACCCAACTCTGGGCATCACAGCATATGAGTCTAGCCAGGGGCTCTATAGATAACGCAAAGAGAAGGGGGGACAGTGGGCCCCCCTATCTGGTCCCCCTGCGGATGAGAAATTCGTCAGAAAACACCCCATTAATCTGCCCACAAGCTGTCAGATTGGAATAGAGAACTCAATCAATCAATCACGGGTTTATTAAGCGCGACTACTCACCCGTAAGGGTCTCAAGGCGCTGGGGGGGAGTGGAGGTGCAGCTTCCAGTTCATCAAGGTCTGTCGAAGAGCCAAGTTTTGAGGTTTCTCATGAAGATGGGGAGTGATGTTGTCTGCCTGAGGTGGAGCGGTAGAGCGTTCCATGCTCTGGCTGCGAGGAAGGAGAAGGAGCGGCCTCCTGATCTGGTCTTTCTGGCACGGGGAACTACGGCGTAGGAGAGCTGGGCTGATCGTAGGGTTCTTTGGGGTGCGTGGAAGTTGATTCGACTGTTGAGGTATGCTGGTCCGGTGTTGTGGAGGGCTTTGTGTGCGTGGGTGAGGATCTTGAAGGTGATTCTTGCCTCGATGGGGAGCCAGTGGAGTGTGCGCAGGTGTTGGGAGATGTGGCAGTGTCGTGGTAGGTTGAGGACCAGTCTTGCGGCGGCGTTCTGGATGTTTTGGAGCTTATGGGTGAGGTTTTTGTTTATTCCGGCGTAGAGTGCGTTGCCGTAGTCGAGTCTGCTGGTGACGAGGGCGTGGGTGATGGTTTTTCTGTGCTCGATGGGGATCCATTTGAAGGTCTTCCGTAGGAGGCGGAGGATGTGGAAGCAGGAGGATGTGACAGAGTTGATCTGGCTGTCCATTTTGAGCTCGGATCTAGGATGATTCCCAGGTTGCGTGCGTGGTCCGTGGGGGCGGGTGGGCTACCGAGGGCGGGGGGCCACCAGGTGTCGTTCCAGGCGTCGGGGTGTGGGCCCATGATGAGTATTTCTGTTTTGTCGGTGTTGAGTTGTAGGCAGCTGCTGCTCATCCACTTGGCGACAGCTTCCATGCCTTCTTGGAAGTTGTGTTTGGCTGCGTTGGCTTCGTTGGATAGGGAGAGGATGAGTTGGGTGTCGTCTGCGTGTGAAACAATGTTGAGTCCGTAGGTTCTGACGGTGGGGGCGAGAGGAGCCATGTAGACTTTGAAGAGTGTTGGACTGAGGGAGGACCCCTGGGGGACTCCACAGGTAGTTGGTGTAGGGTCCGAGAGGAAAGGGGAAAGTCTGACTCGCTGCGTTCTACCGGAGAGGAAAGAGTAGATCCAGTCTAGGGCCTTGTCCCGGATACCTGCGTCGTGGAGTCTGCGTATTAGGGTGCGGTGGGATACCGTGTCGAAGGCCGCTGAGAGGTCGAGGAGGATGAGGGCTACTGTTTCTCCTTTGTCCAGTAGGGAGCGGATGTCGTCTGTTGCGGCGAGGAGGGCGGTTTCTGTGCTGTGGTTTTTTCTGAAGCCGGATTGTGACGGGTCGAGGATGTTGTGCTCTTCGATGAAGGTGGCGAGTTGGCTGTTGATGGGTTTCTCGATGACTTTCGCTGGGAACGGGAGCAGGGAGATGGGTCTGTAGTTTTTGAGGTCGGTGGGGTCCGCCGAGGGCTTCTTCAGGAGGGGGTTGATCTCTGTGTGTTTCCAGTCGTCGGGGAAGGAGGCGTTCGCCAGGGAGCGGATGATGGTGTGGCGAAGCATGGGTGCGATGGTGTTGGCGGCTCTGTTGAAGATGTGGTGGGGGCAGGGGTCCGTGAGAGCCCCGGAGTCGATTGACTTCATCGTTTTCAGTGTGTCTTCGGTGGTGAGGGCTGTCCAGCTGTTGATCGTCGGTTTCAGGGTGTCGGGGGTGGCTGGTGGGGGTTCTGTGTGTTGGGTGTCTTCATCGAAGTTGTCGTAGATGTTCTTGATTTTGCGGTGGAAGAATGTGCTGAGTTTGTTGCAGAGGTCTTGTGAGGGGGGAATGTCAGTCGACTCGCTGGTGGTTTGGGCGAACTCCTTGATGATGTTGAAGAGTTCTTTGCTGTTGTGTGCGTGTGTGGAGATTCTGTCTTCAATTGAAGCTTTCCTCGTGTTTCTGATGAGCTGGTGGTGGGTGGTGGTGGCGGCTTTGAAGTTGTTGTGGGCTTCTGTGGATTTGGAGTTTCTCCAGGTCTTCTCGAGGCGGCGACAGGTGCGCCTTGACTCGCGGAGTTCGGGGGTGAACCATCTCGCCTTCTTGGTGTGTGCGTTGTTGTTCTTCTTGGGGGGGGGGGGTTGTTATGATCACGCTGTCGGTGATCCATCGGTGTAGAGTTCGGGTGGCGGTGTTGGGGGCGTCGTCTTCCGCGGTGGTCGGGGTGGAGTTGCTGAGTGAGGAGGTGAGCTGGTCATCAGTGTTTTTGGTCCAGTTTCTTCGTGGGAGCCGGTGCTGGTGTTTGTGGATGGTGGGTGTTCTGAAGGTGAAGTAGATGCAACGATGGTCTGTCCACGGGAGTTCGGTGGTGTGGCTGAAAGTGATGGAGTTTCCTGTTGTGAAGAGTGGGTCGAGGGTGTGTCTCGCTGAGTGCGTGGGTACGGTCACTATCTGGTGAAGTCCAAAGTTGTGGAGGTTGTCCAGGAGGGTCGGTAGATGAGGGTTCCCCTGAGGGTGGTGTTAGGGGCGGTCAGTATCTTGAAGTGGAGGTGTTCCATCAGGTCTGTGGTCTCGTCGGGGAGTGTGCTCAGGCGGAGGGTAGATTTGTGGACGATGGCGATTCCTCCTCCCGGGCAGGTGGGGCGGTCCTTCCTGGAGATCTTGTATCCTTGGGGAATGGCGATGGCGATATCCAGTCCCGAGATGGCGTTGGTCCAGGTTTCAGTGAAGAATGCTATGTCCGGGGTGGTGCTGTCGAGGAGGTCCCAGAATTCGGTGGCGTGTTTGTGGAGTGAGCGGACGTTGAGGAGGATGCATTGCAGGGTCTTCGGCCGGGGTGTGTTCTTGCGGGCGGGTTGTGCTGAATATGCGTTCCGGACGGTGCTGAAGGTGTGCCGGCAGCGGTGACAGCTGAAGGGTCCGTGGGTGTCGGCTGGTGATGCTAGCTTGCAGTTGTTGTTGCGGCCTGGGTTGAGTGCGTGGAGTGTCGCTGGGTCGTAGCGTTGGTGATTCGGAGGTCCAGGGTTCCTGGCGCTGGTCGGGTCGCGGACGGGCGCAGACGGGCTTGCCTTTGGCGCACCAGTGGCGCGGCCGCACAGCGGCCGGCATTTTATGTGGGAGGGAGGTGCAGCTGGGAGGCGGGAAACGGCAGAGGGGAGGGGCCGCGCGGGCAGCAGCGGCGGGTGGGGGAGCGGGAAAACGGGCAGAACGGCAACGAATGGAAAATTATAAGGGCACAGTGAGATAGAACAACAACAGGTGCATCACAAGGCACAAAATCAAACACACAATGCAAGGCAAAAACAAACAATGTGGGCAAAAAGTGAAGGAAAGTACAACAGGAGGCAAAACCTAGGCTCGAACCCCTTCCAGCCTGGGCAGAGGCACAGCACGGCAGACCGGAGCTTCGTGGGGAGAGAGCAGGTCCCTGGCCGACGTCAGAGGTCCTGCTCGCGCTCACCACGCAGCGGGTGGCATTTTATGTGGGAGGTGGGAGGGAGGTGCAGCTGGGAGGCGGGAGCGGGAAACGGCGGAGGGGAGGGGCCGCGGGGGCAGCAGCGGCGGGTGGGGGAGCGGGAAAACGGGCAGAACGGCAACGAATGGAAAATTATAAGGGCACAGTGAGATAGAACAACAACAGGCGCAGCACAAGGCACAAAAACAAACACACAGTGCAAGGCAAGGCAAAAACAAACAATGTGGGCAAAAAGTGAAGGAAAGTACAACAGGAGGCAAAACCTAGGCTCGAACCCCTACCAGCCTGGGCAGAGGCACGTCACAGCAGACCGGAGCTACGTGGGGAGAGAGCAGGTCCCTGAACTCGAAACAGACCCCAAAAGTGGGGTCCGAACCCAGTCACCTCCAGCACTCGAGCCATGTAGCACCAGTCCACCATGTCGACCGCCTTCTCAAAGACAATTAGGTGCAAGGCCTGTGGAGCTGATAGTAAGTAACTGTGGGCCAGAGCAACATGCAGGCACCAAAAGCAGTGCATGGTACTCCTGCCGGGCATAAAGCCGCATTGGTCTGGGTGAATCAGAGACCATAGAACCTGCCGCAACCGAGTGGCCAATATAGTTGTGAAAATTTTGACCTCTCCGTTGATGAGAGAAATTGGTCGATATTTAGCACAGAAGGTGGATGGTGGTCATGTCTTGGGTATAACCACAATAGTGGCCTGATCGAGCTCTCTAAGGAAGGAGCCCCTTTGGGCCGCTTCTTCATAAAGAAGCAGTAGTTGTGGGGCGAGGACATCCTTATACTTAACATAGAATTCCGCAGGGTAACCATCAGGGCCCAGAGTCTTACCTCATGCTACCACTGAGATTGCATCTCCAATCTCCTCTAGCGTGATGGGCTGATCCAGTTCTCGTCGTTCCACATTAGAACGTCTAGGCAATGGTATCTCATCAATGAGGGGGTAGTTTTTTTCAGCCTCATGACACAGGACGTTCACGTAGAGTGTGGCATAATAGTTGGCAAATACTTGGGCAGTGACAAGGGAGGAGCTCAGTGGTCCTCCATCTGAGGGATAATCCATCCCGCAAGGGGACGAGATGCTAATATAATGGCATTCAACAAAGCACTTCGAGACAGTATTCCATCTCTTGACTCTTCCCCGGACCTAGACCATCCTACCATTCACCAATGGCTCACTGCGGGCACTGATTCTATTTTACCCCTATCTACAAAGCCACAGTGTAGAATCCATCTCCCTGCTTTACTGATTCTCTTAAAGAAGAGAAAAAACGTTGTAAAGCCTTGGAAAGGCACTGGAGGAAACACTATCTGCCTGCCGCTAATCTGGAGTACTTAGGAGCATTAAAAAGATATCAAGCTCTTTGCAGATCGGCTCGTGCAGCCTTTTACATTGAAAAGATTTCTAGCTTTACACACTGCCAGATAACTCTGTTTAAGGTTATTACTAAACTTTCATCTGCCTGTACATTTCTGTCTCCCCCCTCGCTCTCCCAACTTCAATGCGATGAGCTAGCGTCCTTCTTCTACAATAAAGTTAAGTCTATTCATGACCAACTTGCTGTGGATGCCCTCCAACAAGGGAATCAAATGTTTCTTACTAGCCCCTTGACCGGGTCCCCTGAATTTTTCTCCCAGGCTTCTGTACAGATTAGTTCTTGGCCTCTTTTGGATTTGCCTTCCTTGAAGCTGTTACTGAGATCTATCAAGTCTGGTTCACCTCTTGATCCTCTCCCTATGTCCAAACTCATCCTCCTGAACGACTCAATTCTTTCTGTGATTCTTAACCTTCTCAATTCTTCGCTTAGCACAGGTCTGGTTCCCCAGGATTGGAAACATGCATTTGTTCTTCCTCTTTTCAAAAAAGGAATGTCTTGACCCCCTTTGTTGATCTAATTTTCGTCCCATCTCTCTTTTGCCTGTGTTTTCTAAAATGTTGGAGCAACAAATTAATACTCTACTCTCTTCTTATGTTATTACTCACAATTTGTTGCACTCTTCTCAGCCTGGCTTTAGATCTGGCCATAGTACTGAGTCTGCTCTTCTTGGGGTTACTGAACACCTTAGGCTACAACATGACGCCGGAGGTACTTCTGCCCTCATCCTGCTGGATTTGAGCGCGGCTTTCGATACAGTGTCTCACTCCATTCTGTTAGACCGTCTCGAAGCCTCTGGCATTATGGGTCTGGCTCTGAGATGGCTGACCTTCTTAAAGGATCGTACTTTTCAGGTCTTTTCGAATGAAGTGAGGTTTAACACTCTAGCCTTAACCCCGGAGTTCCTCAAGGCTCCATCTTGAGCCCGTTACTTTTCAATTTATATGTCCGCCGTTTGGCCGACATTGCTGAGAAGTCGGGTCTGACTATATTTTTCTGTGCCGACAATACCCAGATTGTTTTCTCCCTTTCTGCTGCCCAGCACCAAGATCCTTCCTTGTTGCAGCTTTGTTTGAAGAATGTCTCTTTGTGACTGTCTAGTAATGCTCTTAAGCTTAATAGCACCAAAAACGAGGTGCTCATTTTGGGTAAAAACCCTGAGCTTTGGGGAATTAAACACTGGCCTGATAACTTGGGCCCAGTACCTGCCTCTGTCCCTAAAGTAAAAAACCTGGGTTTTATCATTGATAAAAAGCTCTTCCTCAAGCCTCAGGTCTCCAGGGTAGCAGCATCTTGCTTTGCTACGCTTAGGTGGATCAAAACAATCCTCTGGTTAATTCCACCCCCAGCTCAGAGAACGGTTCTGCAGGCTTTGGTGATATCCAGGCTAGACTACAGCAATGTGCTGTACCTGGGCGCTGACAAAGCCTCAATACATCGCCTACAGGTCATTCAAAATTCTGCTGCTCGCCTTCTTTTCCATCTGCCTAGATATGCTTCTGCGTCCCCTCTGCTCCACCAACTCTACTGGCTTGGTGTTAACAAGCGGATTGAGTTCAAGGCCCTATGTTATGTTTCGTGCTAAATGTGACCTTGCCCCTTCTTATATTCAAAGTCTGGTTACACCCTATGTTCCGGCTCGACAGTTGAGGTCTTCCAGCCTCTCACTGTTTTCAGTTCCAAGATTTCGACTTGCTCGTATGAGAGGTCGTTCATTTGCCTGTCTTGGCCCCAGGATCTGGAAATCCCTTCCAATTGCCCTTAGGAACTGTCAATCCCTGTTATCTTTTCGTAAAGGCTTAAAGACGTTTCTGTTTAGTGACTCAGCTTGATCTCTGTGTGCTCCCTGTTGCTTAATCTGGTTTTCTGCCTCCACATGCTCTCAGCGCTGGGAAACCCTGTTGGGTAGCTGCGCGCTTTACAAGTGAAATAACTAAATAAATAAATATATAACCAATGCAGTAGTTTGCTATTTTTGTCTCACCATCCGTATATATAGGCTGTAGGGGACCACCAGAGTTGTTTTGCTAGCTCGAGTGAGTAATTTTTGATCTCTTTTCTAATCAAAACCAGTTCTCTATCAGTGGTTTTGTGAGGGCCATTGCGAGTCTGCCATCCCAAACAAAGTGCTTAAGCCTCAAGCTTGGAAATATGGGGATGCTGTGTCCATTCCTTCCCCCTTAAGAGACTCCTGGCACATTCCCGTACAGTGGCCTTACATGCCGCCCAAAGAGTATCCATTGAGTGGACCGTCCCCGTGTTAGCAGTAAAATTAGTTATAATTTCACTTTGCAGATCCTGGGTGTACATTGCATCTTGAAGATGCCAGGCGTTAAGCCGCCACAAGGGGCTGCGGTTGAGATCCGATGCACCGACTCGGAGGAGTATTGGGGCATGGTCAGAGATCCCATGTGGGAGTATCTGTACATACGATACCGACAGAAAATCTGGGGCTGGCTTAAAGAGCATATATATACGCGTGTGTGTGTGGTGTGCAGCAGAGGTATGTGTATATTGTCTAATCTGAGTTTCCAAATCCTCCACACATCCCACAAGCCCAGGGAGTCCACCCATTTATTCAGGGAGGCTGCCCTCTGATGCGGAAATCGGAGAGGGGTCTAGTGGAATCCACCCCGGGATCTAGAATTGCAATGAATTCTCCCCCTATAACCATGAAGCCCGTTGGCAGCTGAGCAATGACACCAAGAAGTGTGGTCAGAATCTAATGATGTGGGGGGAGTAGAGAGAGAGGACATTGTTAGGGCCAGAGTACCCGCAAGGGCAATATATCGACCCCGAGGCTCCGATCTGGTCTGAGTAACCACCAAAGGAAATGTGCGGCCCAGCAGGATCACCACTCCGCTGGATCCACACGCATAGCCTGCATGATAGACTCTATCGAATCCGTATCAGGCTGACCCCTCATTCTTACTTCAAGTGAACGCTTTGGTCTTGGACATCAACATGTAGTCAGTCATTCATGCTTCAAAGAAACCTTCCAATTCGACAGTCTCCATACTGGATAGAGCTGACAAGAGGTCTGGTGATGGCATTTCCAGACAGTGCTCTGTAACATGTTATTCATGTGCCTACTAAAGTTCTTTAGACCGAAAAGTAATTTTAAAATTAGCCTGCCAGGATGTGCTTGAACCAATGCTTTAATCTGTTGAAACATGATCAAGCTCAATTGTTTCTAAAATTCCTCCATTGGCCATTGGAGGACCAGCTTACTTTATTTGGCGCCATAGGTAAAGTGTATTTGTTGTGCACATTCCTTTTTTTTTTTTTTTTTTTTTTTGAATTTCTGTTTCACCAGACCTGCAGCAAAAAATCTTATTAACCCAATGGGATGTAACGTTATTTTTTGTGGTAGACAGCTCCCCTCAGCACCCAAAAAAAATATGGACTGATTCAGTTTTAGGCTGTAAGTGAAAGTAAGAAATATTGTTCATTCTGATTGAGGATTAGATATTATGAACAACACAAACTCTGCAGCATGGTAAAGGTATTTAAAAAAACAATTGAAATACCTTGGGTTGACATTTAGCCTCTGATATACTGAGATAATGTGTTTGACTGTTTTACAGATTTTTAGGTGAGTTTGTAGTAAATGTACTTTAGGGAGTTCAATCAGTATGAAAATGTCCTTGTTTCAGTTTTGTTAGTGCCTGTGATTCCCCTCATTAAGAGGCTCATTAGTTGAATGACTAGGTATAGAAAAGGGCCTGGTTAACAAATGTATACTTCTATGCATTCTGCCGCTGGTTTAATGGACAAAAGACACTGGCTACTTGCAGATGAATGCCCTCTTTACCCACCTGCCCAAAGATCTGATCTGCTGCCTTGCACTTCTTGACTCTACAGTCTTTCAAATGGCTACCTCACTGTGGCCTTAAAGCAGTAATTCTGGAGAGCTCCAAACCTGCCCCCAAGAGTAGAGTCAAAGAACCTATGTTTCAAGAAACTTCTCAAAACAGACAATGTGAGCAATATTATAGCGGATATTCTGGGACTCAGGATTGAGATGAGCCCTGTGCTGGTGCTGATGGGAGCTGATACCGACTCACTTAGCCTTTTGGACAGGTTGCAGAGGGGCTGGGTTTTCTATTTGGTGCTTCTTGCAAGAAGGGAGATCTGCAAACATTGGCTCGATGCGGTAGCTCCCCTCCCAGAGGATTGGCTTAAAGCTGTGTGTTGGACTTGCGGGATGAATTTGGGTTGTATCTCAGGTAGAGCAGATACTATCTGGACAGACTTTCTAAGGTGGAGTGGCTGGTCGGATTCGGAGAACAGAGCAGTCCTATGATTGCACCAAAGCACCAAAAGAAATACGGGTGTTTAACCCTGGGTTGGTGTGGCTGGGACGCTGTCTGTGCAGCAGGTGCGAGGTCGGTTTCATGGTGTCACCTGGGATTGCAACAGCTGGGGTGCTATGAGCACAAAAAAACAGACCTTGTCAAGCACCCTTTAAACTGAAATGCTTAATTGAGACAGCTCCTTGGAAATGTACAAGGGGGGATTTCCCCACTTCCTACTGGACTCTAACTGCCTTTTGTTTTCTGTTCTGTATATGACCTATGATACTGTGTGATCCACTGAACTAACTGGAAGTCTAGAAGCAGAAGCGTTAATAACCCCTAAATACATAACTAATAAGAGGGAAACCATGGATCACAGTGTGATTTTCCCCACTGCTTTACCTACCTCCATTGACCTCAGAAAGCCCTCTTGCACATACTTATGTGTTTTGCCACATTTGGGATCACCTCAAAACCAAGGGCTTTATTTACAGTCTAGCAGACTGATCACTCTGTTAAAAAGTGACAGATCTCCTGTCTGCCGTATCAAAAGTGTAACAGTATGTAATGCATTTGTAATACAGCGGAGAAGACATTCTTTGCATTTGTGATAGCATATCTCTGCCAAAGTCACAATAAGGCCCTGACTCTCCCACAAAAGTAGTGAAGCGCTATCAAATGAACAGACTCCACTAGATGATGTTTCGACTCATAACAACCTTACTAAGGATAGGAATGGAGGAAAAGAAATCACAATTTCTTTATTAATTGCACTCATTCTACTAAAACACATATATTTTCATCCCACCCTACTTGACGTATTGCTGCCAAGGAAACACCAGCTTTGCCAGTACAGGAGCTGTGCACTCTGTTACATCATGGGTGGATCAAAAGTACAAGCCTGCTCACACAACCTTTTGCATTACACAGATGCTGAATTAAAAACTTAATTATTATTGCTTTCTGCAGGTGAATAACCTGATCTGTATTTTTCTATTTTCATTTTTGGGAAGATTTTCCACAAGACCCATGAACAGGGTTGAGCAGTGGCTTGCTCATTAGCTCAAATTTGGGAATGGTATTGGAAATGTTTGTAGGGCTTCCGTAGGTTCCCAGGGCCCGATGTGTGAAGGTGTTTTGTGGGCACAAAGCCTGCATTTTTCAAAAACACAGTGCTTGTGACCACAGAACACTTTTTTGCCATGTATCAAAGCACTCTTGCAAGCCGGAGAAGCCTTTCCATCACACAAAATGGCTTTTGCAACCCTTTCTAAACCACAAGTAGAAGGGGGCATGGACTAGACATCTGCTTCCTGTTTGTGGGTTTCAAAGAGATAGATCAGTGGTTTGTGACTGCAATTGTGGTCAGAAACCATTCATAGGTGACCGATCCCAGAGTTGATGTTTAACCATTGTCCACCAGCACAGCTTCGTCTTTAGGAATCCTGACTGCCGGCCTCAGCCGAAGTAGACAATGGTCCAGAGGACCACTGCCTACTCCCCCCAATGTAATTCCTTTCGACATTTTTTTCTCATAAATGCCACTCATATTCCTATAAGAGAGAAAAAAAGTTTTCCTGTATTCTCAGGTTGTGCGACCTCTTAACGGATTGCATTTCATCCTGGCCTTTAGTACATTAACTCACACTATTCTGTACTGGGGGCTTCCCCCACAGAGAGGACTACACTCCTCATACCTCAGACTTTCAGCTCCTACAGGTAGGGTTGATATGTTGATATGTTTTTAATAAACCAACAATGAAATGAGCACTTAGTCCCTTTCTGAGCGCTTCATTCGTTTGGCTTTGCAGCTACCTTGGGAACTATTCCCTCGCTCCCGCTGCTCTCTTATGGGGCCTAAAACTCCCACCCACATTTACTAGAGAGCGTTCTTTGTCAGAAGAAAAATTGAGAGTAAAGAGCTAGGCCTTTTGGCACAAGACCTCCACCCATAATATCTGGTTTCTCCTATCTGCACTGCTCAGGATACCGGAAATGCCCTTAGTCTGCAGTGATCTTTTTTTTTAAATTGTATTTTCAGTTTTGCATTATAGGTAACAAGTGGTGCTGGCCATTGTGGGAAACTGGGTTTTTGTTGCAGTTATCCCCCCACCTTGTTGCCCCCTTTTTAGCTACTAGATGCTGGGTTTCAACTCTTGACAATGCACTGAGGCCTGCAAACCAGACCTCAGTGCCAGTGCTCTTTCCTTAAAACAAGGTGATGTCTGATTGTTTTACAATTGGCACAGGACTTTAGCATCCCTTAAGAACCCTAATTAATGGTACCCCTGGTATCTAGGGCCTGGGTGCTAAAGAGGGTCCCTGAGGGCTGCAGCATATCATGTTTGTATTTGTGTGTGGGCCAAGAGACCCACACACAAATTCCACCCAGACTGCCATTGCAGGCTGCGTGACATGGTGCAGGCCATGTTTGAAAACATGACATGGCTCACTCCTGTGTGCTATGCGAAAGACACTGCATGGGCTATGTGTAAGTCACCCCTGCAGCAGGCCTTGGAGCCCTAAGACAAGGTGCATTTGAACACATGTAAGGACATATCTGCAGGAGCATATATGCCCCTGTAATGTCTAGTTCCATTGCTGGATATTGCAAGTGAGCAGGAAAGCCATCTTAAAGTATGTACTGGGCACTGGTCATAATGAGTTTCCCAGCTACATAATGGCTTCACTGAAACCTATGGTGTTTGGTATCAAACACCTTGTATTAATAAACCCACACGGATTCCAGTGATGAATTTATTAATACCTGCTCCCAGAGGGTATCTTAGATGCATCCTTTGAAACCTACTAGTCCTCTAGTTTGCTGGCTGACTGGTCCTTTCCAGCCTGCCACCACAGATGCGTTTCTGTCCCCCTTGGAGGTGAGATCCCCACTCTCAGAGGTCAGAAGCAATGCCTGCTCTGGCAGGAAGTGTTTACACCTCCTGCAAACAGGAAGGCTAGTAAATTAGCATGTCAAGGCAGGGATCTTCAAAGAGCACACTGTCTTTTGTATGCGAGCCTGGCTTCCACCAGGCCCATCAGGCACCAGGACAGGGGGGAAATTAGATAGTCAGGAGGCGTGTTACACTCACAGGATAGTCGCCCCCCTAGGGTGGGCTACCTGAAGTGAACACAAAAGAAAGAATTCTACCATCTTATGAGTGGTGAAATTAGGAACAGGGTAATGCTCACCCCCCGCAGGATGTGGTCATCTAGGGGTTGTAGAGACCCCAGGGGTAAGTAGCCCATTGGCTACTACCCTTCACTCCCCTCAACACCCCTACATTGATTATTTAAGTGGCCCTCCTGACCCCAGGAACTTAGATTCCACTGACTGAAAATAAGAAGAGGGTACTGAAGAGCCGACCCCCGCAAGAACTGAAGACTGCTGTGGACTTTTGGTGCCAAACCCTGCTGCCGCACAGAGACTCGACAATTGCAAAGACTAAACTTGTCAGGAATCAGCAGCCAGCATATCCCTTGAAGTAGAGGAGCTACTTGCTTGCAGGCACCGACGGCTACGTCCGATTTGAAAAGCTGGTGTCCAACGAGCAGTAACCGCCCAGGAGAAGGTCAGTGCACTCAAGGAGGTCAGATCCATTTTCCTGCCAAGCCTGAAGACGCCAGGACCTCCACGAGCCCTTCTGTACCAATACCCATAGTACTGGACCCTTACCACGACCAACGCTTGTTGAAAGTCCAACCCGGACTCCAATGACATCACCGATGATCAGTCGACGAAGTACTTCTGCACCGCAGAGGCCAGCTTTGAAGTGGCCGAGCTGTCCTGTTTTTGTCCCCCTTGCTGTCCCTGACTGATAACTGTGAGTGACTTGAGGCACGAGAGCCAGCCAACTACAAACTCTCCACACCCGAGCTGCCCGGCCTAGGCCTAAGGAAATCAACTGTTCCCCTGTTCCCCAAGACCCTCACGACCCAAGCCCCGGTTGGGAGCTCCCAGGCTTGTCCCCAAGTCCCCCTTTGTAGCCTATTTCATAGTGGCCCCCCTTCCTTTCTATTTCGTAGGGCGCAAGGCTACCAACCCGTCCAGCACCTCTGTGCCCGGACTCACCAGGGCAGATAAGACCGATCTGCAGGTAAAACTTTGGTCCTTGTCTCTCTACCACCTCACGACCGAAAGGGGTCCCACCGAAATGCATTGCAAGTATATGTATGCAGTGAATGTTCTTTCTCCCATAGAAAAGCATCACGCAGAAAAAAAGCACTGGTGGGTAATATTGTTAAATCTATAAAAAGTCTATTACGAAAAAGTACTTGCCTGATTACGAAGTTCTTGGGTTCAAAATATATGTATAAAAATACCTATTATTTTTCGAAATTGGTGTAGATCTCCTTTTTGAGTGTGTGCATCATTATTGACTCTCTGTGTGTGCAACAAATATCTAACACTCCTTTCTGATAAGCCTAAGGCTACTCGACCATACTACCCTAGAAGGAGCTCCTTGGGATTGCTAGAGCAAGCCCCTGTCCACTCATAAGGGATACCTGGACTCTTTACACACCATACCTATTTTTTTGGTATACTATATAAAGAACCAGCTTCCTACAGCAATGGAAGTCAAATATACTGGCTTCCAATTGAGCTCTGGTTTGGTGTGTTGGGACCATAAGACCAAATTCTGCAGGTATCCCACATGTCTGAGAGAAATTACAATGACGTGGTTGTAGTCTTGGCCTGTTCATCTCCTGTGTGCCAAACCCATCAACGTTTTTGTTTTTTGGAGCGGTGCGTCAATGTAAGAAATGAAGTGTTAACAGTTATTATCAAATGATTTATGCAAAACCTTATAGGAGGTTAATGATTTGAAAGATGCAGTGGGATTTAACATGTTTGAATATGAAATACTTTTACATCGCTTCTCAAGATTGGCATCAACTATGTGATCTTAAGGGATGATCCTGAAAAATCCTAGTTCCCCTTCTCTACTGTGCTCAGTGATCGTTGTGGTTTCCCACATGCTTTGTTCCCATCACCCAGCATGTTTTATGTCTATTTGGAGGATTTGGCAAAAATGATTCTAACCCATGGCTTAATCTTTTACATGTACAGAGAACACTCGGGTAATTCTACATGTGTAAGGTGGTAGAACAGCAACTGCTGATATTTCCTCCACATGCATTTGTGCAATCAGAGCGTGGATGGGGAAAATTGACTGAAATCATTTCAGTGAACTGAGTTAATTTTTAGCAGGCATACAGGATAGTGAACTTGTGTTTTCCAACCTGAGGATTTTGGTTGTTTCCCACTCTAGGGTGTTTTTTTAGTTTTTTAAAAATATTGCATTATTTCAATAGAACCTTGCGGTCTATCAGCATTTAACCTCAGCATTAATTGATGGCATAGCTAGAGCACAGCTTACAGGTTCACCTAGCTTCAACTTGTCTGCCTGTCTTGGTCCCACATCATAACCACAATGGCACTCCATCTAAATAAACAAATATTTTTACATTTGGGCAGTAAGTGATTATAGTGGTAGGCGGTCAGCGGGTACCATAGCTCACAGGTTAACAAACACTAATCATTAGGATGCTCGGCTAGGTTTTGATCAGTTGCGGTCCAGGACATGTGCAGCTTTGTGGCCACTGATGATTCAATCACATCCTCATGCCATAAATGTAACTGAGGTGTAATTAATATGAAGCCAGTATATCACAATCCTCTTGTCATCTTCTGTTAGGACAGGAATGTCCCTTGCCTGGTATTCAATCATGTCCACACTGCAAGTATCTGGTTTCCTTGCTTTCGGATTTTGGCCCCAGCCTCAAATTAATCTAGCATGTGCACGGAGATCTATGCCTGTCCCTTAATGAGTCTGGTCCTGCACCTTCTCAGTGCTTTGTGGGTCATACAAAATGTGCTCCCCATGGTGACATGGGACTACTGTTGCTTTCATGGGATCATGTGTGTAGTGCAGTGGTGCAGCATACCATTTTTTTTGTAGTGTTACATTTCTCTGCTTCAAGTGAAACCTGTGGTGATATCCTGAGAACATGCAGGTATGTGCGTTTTGCGTGTTACCTGCAGTATACTAGTCTGAGTGAACCAGTGTAAGGGAGGCCCTATAGGTTCTATTTTGGAAGCCCTTGTGCACATGAACAGACATTTATGGGCACAAGATGAAAGTGAGGTTTTGCAGCGTGAATCTTTTCTGGATTCCCATGCTGTGCATTATTCCGCCATCTAGTGGTTGGGTCCAGAATTGTAGTATTTCTTCTTCTTTTTTTTTGTTGTTGGTGGGCGTCGACGTACCACCATTTGGTGTCCTTCTGTGACGTCGACGGGCTTCCTCCGAAAGGTCCTACCTTTGGTCGGCATGTTCAGATTATTTTTTTCTGCCGAAAGCTACAACGACAGGTAAGAAACTATTCGTTACTTTCCCAGACAGTGGACATCCATTACTGACTTTCTTGAAAGTGTATTGAGGTCACCTAGCAACTGAAGTGGGGAAACAGACAAGCTTCCCCTTAGAAATTGAATAAGGTGGTTTCACTGAAGAAAGCTGTTGATTAGTCTCCCTGAATAATGCCATTTGATGCATGGTAAGGGCGAAGAGTGGGACTTGCGGTTACTGTCCTTTAGAAAGCGGTCAGCTTTTTGACTCTCACCCTGATCACTGTGAAGGTGATAGCCAGTTGTGGAATGTGCACGCCTCTGTGTGCCTTTATTGTGGGTTGTCCAGTCAGGAGACACCCTGCTTTGAGGAGCATCACATAGTCAAAGGCGGAGTCTTGGAAGCAGCCTGGGAAGGACACATGAAAGAAGAACTGACTCAAAACAGGTTCTGATACTGCAGAAAGAGAATACACATTCCCTGTCTACAACCTCTGTATAAGAGTGGAAGCAGTTGATGAACATTTTGTTCCAGTTTCAAGTTCTCTTCAACCAAGATTGCTCCACAGAGTACTCAGAGGACTACTGTGCAACCAGGGCTGGTGTCTACTTGAAAGGCAGCTCCTTAGAGGAGATGGGACATCACCAGGAGTCTGACCTGGAAGTTGAGCTGTTCCATGTCCTGGAATGCTTGGAGGATCCTGTCTGAGGAAGAGGGAATAAGCAAGCGAATGCTTCAGCTGGATTGGACTACTAGTGTAGACAAGAGCAGTGACTCCAGTGCTGTGGGTCTATCTGACCGAGTTGCGTAAGTAGCGTGCACTACGCTTAGAGCCAGTCATCGCCATCAAAGTAAAGGATTGAAGCACTGCCGAAGTGTGTCCAAGCAAATCGCTCCATCAACTTTACTGCCAAGACACTTGCTCCACTGTATGCCTGAGCAGTCTGCGCCGCTGAAGAAGACACTGCCACCAAGTTGTGGCACCCGCCAATTGCGCCACTAGTGACGTTGCTGTTGTTGCTGTGGCACTTGCTCCACAGTGTGACTAAACAGTCTGCGCTGCTCAAGAAGAAACCAGAGTAAGCCTGTGGCACATGCCCTTGTCTGTATGGTCTTTTATATTGGCTAGAACCAGGCACTTGCTAGAGTGCGCTTGAAGGACTGTGATGCCGTTCAGGTGTTGACCACCAGTGTGCTCGAACAGAAGTCAACCGTTGCTATTGCAGGACCTTGCAGTGACTCAGCGGCTGTCCCCGGGCCTGCGCCCATAGGCAAACTGCATGGCTGCATCTACCAGGGAGGACCAAGCCACTGACTCAATCTACTCACCCAGTTCAAGGGGAGGTCTGTACACAACCTGTACGCCCATCTTCCATCAACAGCTGAGTACCTAGAAGAGGGCTTTTGCCTGAGGATAGCTTCCTGCTATTGCTGCCTGCTGCAGCCTGCATCTGTGCAGGGAGCAGAAGGCTGACGAGTCTTGAATCTGGGTGAGATAGACATTGAGAAACTGAGTGCTGTTAATGCCTCCCAGACCGGGGGGGGCGGGGGTTCTGTGGCTGTGCTGAAGCCCACACTGCGGTACCTTTAGATTAAGGGAAAAGTAGAAAAAGGCAGAGGGAGACGTCCTCAGCAAGGGGCTATATCTCTGCACCAGATACTCCAAGTACCTAATACTTTTGTGTAGTGTGCAATATTAGGTTTTACTGTGTATTCAAGTACATTTCTTTTAACTGAGATAACCACTGATCTGGACAATCATATTATTGTGCCTTTGGGTTTCTGTTGTGTCTTGAGCCTGTTGTTCCCCCACACTAACCTCCCAGAGAAGCCTGTGACTACTCACCCATCATTACCACTGAGAGTCACGTGCTTAATGGGTTGAACATGGCCCATTTTGCAGAGCTATAGCAGGACAGACCATGGGACATTAAAGTCAAACGACCCTAAGGATGTGGGTTATGGATGAATCATAATATGCTCCTGGTCTCCAGTTTATCCTGACAAAAGCAGATCTGTACTATATGAAGGTGTTGTGTTTGTTTTGGAGGATTAATACAAGAGTTCTTTGAACAGGAGACTACCAGAACAAGAGTCAATTCAGGAGTCACTTGGATTTCGGTATGCTTTACCCGGGCTCTGTCTGTAATCTGGCTACTGATAAAATTGAATGTTCGAGGCATATGAGCTGCAGATTGTACACTGTGCATAGATCGCCATCTGGTGTTGGGCTCGGATGCTTGCACTTTGTTGTTGTCTTGGAAGAGTCTTTTGTAGTCACGAGATAGGTGACTCCTCCTTTGGACAATAGTGCGCATGGGCATCGACTCCATCCTCAGATTGTTTTTTTCCGCCATCGGGTTCAGATGTAATTTGCTGCGCTCCGGTTCGACATCGTTCGGTTCCCCTTCGACGCGCAAAAAACTCCCGCCGTTCGACGGTATTGTTTCGATTGCGATCCCCTCTCATCGCGTATCTACTCTCCAAGACATTTTCGAGTCCGGTCGTCGACGTGGGCCGTTGGGCCGATCGGCGCCATCAACCAGCATATGGAAAGGACTCCATTTAAAAAATGCAAGTGTGGGGCTAAATTCCCACACACAGATCTCCACGAGGTCTGTAATCTTTGTCTCTCGTCGGAACACGAGAGTCGACACTGCCGGGCCTGTGAATCCTTCAGGTCGAAAAAGACTATCCGTGATCGCCGGGCCCGACGACACGAAATGTCCAGATCAACCGTTCCCGCACCGGACAACATCTTCGACACAGGCTCCGACAACCCAGACACCGGAGATCAAAAACCCGACACCTCCGGAGCCGAAGACTCGGGGTCGGACGACCAGACCATCACGCCAGGTCAACGTACTGTGAGTACTGACGTCGACGCCCCTGCCCCGAAAAAACAAAAGGCTACGGTCACACCTTCACCTTCGGGTCTAGGTGGGCACCAAGACAAGACTTCAGAAGCCCCGCCTTCCAGCTCGGCTCCGAAGCATCCAAAGCCTTCTGGCAGCTTGGGCTCGAGCCAGCCACATCCCCGTGCCGAAAAACACTCGTCGGCACCGAAGCCCAAAACTAAGGTCCCGTCCACATCAGAATCTTCGGCACCCAAGACCAAGGTCTACGACACTTCGACACCGAAGCCTCCCAAACCTTCGGAGCCGACAAAACAAGCTAAACCGTCGGGGTCGAAAACTTCACCACCCCGAAAGGAGACCAAGCAACCTCGTAAACATAAAGAGCACCACTCGGAACCGAAATCTTTGGTGCCGAAAAAAGACACTAACTCTAAAGAGATGGATCCAAAGCAGAAAACTCTGCATATTGACCCCATTACTGGACAGGTCCAATCCATACGGCCTGACAAGAGGAAGTTGGACTCACCAACCACACCTGAGCCACCTCCCAAAAAGAAAGACTCTTCTACATCACCCATAAGGTCTTTCTCTCCACCTCCACAACCTTCCAGCCCTATACAGCCTCCACCTCACTCTCCTGTGCCTTTCTTTTCACCACAAGGGGATACAGGGGATCATGATGATAATGATGATGACATGCAGTCACCTCATAACACAGATACTGATGACGACCTTCACAGTATCCCACCTCAGGACTCCTGGGACAATTATGATCTCCCAGATATACCCGTCCCTGAGCCATACCCATCCAAACCATCCCCCCAGATGACGCTATAGGGTTTGCACAGGTTATAAACAGAGCAGCACAATTCCATGGAGTCAAATTACACTCAGACCCCCTGGAGGAGGACTTTTTATTAGAGACTTTTGCTCAGCCTCAAAAAACTACACACACACTCCCTATGCTTAAAGGCATTATTAAACATGCCCCTGAGGTCTTCAAAGACCCAGTTAGAGCTAGGGTTATTAATCCAAGAATTGAAAAGAAATATAAGCCTGCCCCTACCGACCCAGCTTATATTAAAGGTCAGCTCCCTCTTGATTCATTAGTGGTAGCTAATGCACGTAAACGAGCAAACTCACAAACTACTGGTGAGGCACCACCACCAGACAAAGAGTCTAAATTGCTCGATGCATCAGGCAAGAGGGTTGCGCCTCAAGCAGCAAACATGTGGCGCATCGCCAATTCACAAGCCTTACTAGCAAGGTATGACAGGGCTCATTACGATGAGCTAGAAAAGCTCATTCAGTACCTTCCAGATCAGCATAAGACCAAAGCAAATGATCTAATACAAGAGGGCAAGTTAATTACAAACACCTCAATAAAATGCGCCCTTGATGCAGCAGATACAGCATCACGCACAATAAATTCAAGTGGTTTGCTACGCAGACACGCGTGGTTACGCATATCTGGTTTTAAGCAGGAGGTGCAATCTACCATCCTCAATCAACCCTTAGACCAGGAACACTTGTTTGGGCCCTCTGTGGACACTTCCCTAGAGAAGATGAAAAAAAGACACAGGCACAGCCAAAGCTATGGGGGCTCTACAAGCCACAACTAGTAGAGGTTCCTTTCGTCGCTCCTCCTATAAAGGCGGCTCCAAGACCACTGCAACAGACACTACCTCTGCCACTTATAAAAATCCCACCCAAACCTCCCCTAATAGAGGTTACTCGAGAGGTAATTACAGAGGTAACAACAACAGGGGTAGAGGACGTGGGTTTAACACACGCAGCTCCCCTACCACAAAACAGTGACTTCCCTCCGTTTCCCCCCGATCATTCCACTCCAGTCGGGGGAAGACTATCACAGTTCCTACCTGCATGGAATTCCATCACCACGGACAGGTGGGTAATACAAATTATCCAGTATGGTTACTGCCTGGAACTCACTTCTACTCCCCCCAACATACCACCCAGACAGCGTCCCATGTCCACACAACATCTAACGCTCCTCAAACAAGAGGTTCTCTCCATGCTCCAAAAGCAAGCAATAGAACCAGTCCCTCTAGAACATCAGGGCACAGGGGTTTACTCACTCTATTTTCTAATCCCCAAAAAGGACGGTTCCCTCAGACCAATATTGGACCTCAGACCCCGCAACTATTACATTCACTCAGATCATTTTCACATGATCACTCTTCAGCAAATACTTCCACTCCTCCAACAAGGCGACTTCCTTGCCACATTAGATCTCAAGGATGCCTACTTCCATATTCCTATACACCCTGCGCACAGGAAATACCTAAGGTTCACAGTGGACGGCCAACATTATCAGTCCAAAGTCCTGCCATTTGGAGTAGCAACAGCACCAAGGGTTTTCACAAAGTGCCTAGCAGTAGTAGCTGCACACTTACGAAGGCAACACATTCATGTGTTCCATATCTAGACGACTGGCTCATAAAAGCCAAGTCACACAAGCAGTGTGTACAGCACACCTTCCAAACAATTCAGCTACTACACAATCTGGGGTTCACAATAAACCACACCAAATCTCATCTCCATCCCTCCTACATACATCAGTATCTAGGGGCCACAATAGACACCTCCAGAGCCCTAGCATACCCCAATCCTTCCAGGATAACCAGTATGCAAGCCCTCATCAAAAAATTCCTGCCTCAACACTCCCTTCCAGCTCGGGTGTTTATGCAGCTAGTAGGAATGATGGCCTCGTGCATCTTCATTGTCCCTCACGCACGACTTCAAATGCGTCCCTTGCAGGAATGCTTAGCACGTCAGTGGAACCAAGCTCAAGGCCAGCTTACAGATCTGGTGTCGGTGGACAGCCGCACACATCGCTCTCTGCAGTGGTGGAATACACAAAACCTTTCCAAAGGGCGGCCGTTCCTAGAGCCAATTCCACAGATAGTACTAACAACAGACGCATCTCTCACTGGGTGGGGAGCTCACCTCCTCAGCCATACAATGCAAGGCAAGTGGACCACTCCACAAAAACTGCTCCACATCAACCACCTAGAATTACTAGCAATATTTCTAGCGCTAAAGTCATTCCAACCGCATCTCATTCACAAGACTGTCCTAGTCCAAACAGACAACATGACAGCAATGTATTATATACAAAAACAGGGGGGACACACACTCTCTGCAGCTATCTCAACTAGCGCAAAACATATGGAGATGGGCCATTCCTCAAAGCATATACCTCCTTGCAGAACATCTTCCAGGTGTTCACAATCAAATTGCGGATCTCTTGAGTCGACAGACGCAACAGATTCACGAATGGGAACTGCATCCACAAGTTCTTCGACCCTTTTTCCAAATGTGGGGTCATCCAGAGATAGACCTGTTCGCCACACAAGAAAACACAAAATGCCCAACCTTTGTTGGAGGGAGCGTTTCAGGGGGCCTGGGGGGGGCTAGGGGGCACCCTTGCCAGCTGTTTGAGGGAGTGATTTAGGGACAAAAGGGCAGCTTAACTTGAGGCAGGGTGCGCAGGAACGCTCATACTAAAATGAAGGAAACAGATGTGTGAGCCATGGAAACCAAGCCAAAAGGTTCAACAGATTTATTTAGAAGGCGCAGCTTCAAGAAAAGGCATTTAAAATACAGAATACAAAATATAGTGACCTCGCATTCATAGAGAGTCTTACCAAACAGAAGGCACTTTTACCTAATTCTCAATAGGACTCAGAAGGCATTGAAATCATTTGAAGAGAGACACTTCAGAAAACCTCAAAGACACATTAATAAATGCATTATGAAAAACATAATTTAAATCAAGGAAAATGTTCTCAGAATGCACAACACATTTGATCTAAAATGCAGAGAATACTCACGTTTAAACCTAAAAGAAAGCAGCCTTGCAAATATAATATAAGCAATAAATTCTCAATAAGAAAACACCAATTTAGAGACAAAATAGCATATACAGCAATTATATTGGCAAGTTAAATTGTATCTTAATAAAACAAAAAACAAGAGCTCTTGGGGAAAACCCACACCCGCCTGCCATCCTACCAACAGACGGGTGGGGTAGTCCGACGAGAACTCCGTGGACTCGTCTTTTATACCTTTTAGTGCTGGGAACTGAAGCAGAAGTGTTTATTCTAACGTCAGCCCTACCTACGTCACTTATAGCCCCAGTTCGCACATTTATCAGACGTGTCGTGCTTCTTCAGTTAAATGCGGAACATAGACTAGGTGAAAGGTTATGTTCTCAGACCAAGCGCTCGTCGTAAATTGCATAGGGCAAGCAGAAAATATGTAATGTAAGGAATAAAATATATAGCAATGTCCTGGTTGCCACATTGCATCACCCCGGTCTGACGTCTTTGTGGTGGGAACTTCTCTATTCTCATGTTCAGACCCAGGATGTGGTGTGCTATTTGTCGACAGGACAGAGGAAGGGACAGTGAACTTTGAGACACACGGATAGGGTGGGGGCTATCCAGTCAGGAGCAGAAGAGCCTCGCAGAGAGAAGCTGGCTGAGATTTTTAGTCAGACAGGCTTGGAGCCTGCTGTTCAGAAAAATGGCAGAACTCTGGTCAATTTAACAAAAGGCCTGCAGAAAGACCGCAGGGCCTACCTAGGGGTTCATACTGACTGAGTGACTAGGATGGCCCAGGGCATTTGTTATATGGTAAAACCGGACCCTCTCTCATTCCCTCCTCTTGTTCATTCTTTGAACAAAATCCTTACAGCAGACCTTTCAGGCTTTTCAGGTATTTGGTAATGGTAGCGGGCTTGCTCTCCCTTTGCCAATTATGCTTTTCTCAGGAGGTGTAACTGCTACGGACATGGTGTGCTGACTGAAGAGCATATTGTACATTAGGACACAACCCACGTATTTAGAGACAGGTATGACATTGTAACACATGCTGTTTTCTGTGTCGGTAGGCCGGTGTGTGCAAACATAACATCCTGCCCTGTCAACTGTCCCCCTGTTCCGTCTTTATCAATGGCTAATTATTCAATTTGGTACAATTTCTCTGTTTCATTTAAGCAGGATCTCAGGTAGAACACTGTGATCACAATTCACTATAAGGGGCGTAGTCACTATAGCAATGGGGGTCAATGCTGCTGTAGCACCTATGATCATTTTCTGTAATTGTTCTGAAAGTCTTGAGCAAGTCTTGAGGCATTGTTCCAATCATTGGTACGTGGGGCTAGTGTGACTAGTTGGAAGAATGTCTTATCTTCTGTTGTACTTTCACTCTATTCAAAAAAGTCTGCTGTGGAATAATGTAGAGCCTCAGAGATGAAACCTGTAAACAGAAAAGGTAACCGTTGGTGCCTGTCTTCAAGTAATTTGAGAGGTTACAAGCACTTCTATTACTTAGGCACATTCAATATGAAGAAAACAAAGTGATGACGAAGGTAAAGATGTCTCGTTGTCACAGGTTGTAGACTGAGGGGTTGGGGCATTGATGTTACCAGACGCTCTTAGTTGATGTATTGTTAGGGTCCGCTTACACACTCTTCCTTTCTCTGCTGTGCAGCACTTGCAACCCTTCAGGATAAGCTTGGGATACCATTCCCACTTGGTGGTTTCCGTGGAACACATGTAGTTTCTGTGTGGCTCCTTGCCCCTTGCACAACCCCTCAATCACATGTAAGATGAACGCCGGTCCATTGTCAGAAGCCAAAAGCATAGGTACTCAAAAGTGCGGTATGAACTCTTTCAGGAGGCATTTGGCAATAGTTTGTGTATTGTTGTTCTTGAATTGGCATTCCTTAGTCCATTTGCTGATCATGCACACAATAACCAACACATACTTGTAGTTTGAGTAGGGGGTATGTTGATGAAGTCCATTTAATGTGGGGAAATAAAGTGGCCTGGGGCAGTGGAAATACAGCATGAGGAAAACAGTCTGATCTTCCCATCACGTCCTACAAGTGATGAACCATGAAAAAGACGGGCCATGGGACCAAGCATTATCGTTGGTAAACATTTTTTTTTCCATTTGGGCCTAACCGTATTCCTTTTTTTTTTTTTTTTTTCATACATTCTCTCCTGTTCCCTTCTTCCTTTTCTTCCACCCAGCCCTTTCAGTAATATACTTAGGGTCATAGTACATCATCATCCTATATCGTTATATCATGATATCATGTGTAGTAGAAGCAATCTGAACCATTGTGTACTCACAACCAGTTAATGCTATTCCTTTTGTGCATCTGCATCAATAAATTCTTTACCAATTGATACAAAGTCCTTGGAGGAGGTGTGTGCAGCACATTCTACAATTGAAACTTTGGTAGCAACATGTCTAGCAATAGTTGAGCTATTAATGGTGCACGCTGCATTTGTTGGCCAGCTGAGGTAAGGAGGGAACTCCAAATGGAGGAGAGAAACTAAAAATTATATTGGCGTCCCTGTACAAGACTTTAAAACGAAATTCATTATCTCCAGAAGCAAAAGAAGAAGTAAAACATTGTACTATAGCTTGTCCCAACAGCAAACACAGATGAAAATCTCTGTCACAGTAACACCTTTAGGAATCAAAACACTCATTGTTGTCAAACCGTGCCCAGGGATGTGGAATCCCTATAGCCCCACGCCCAGGACATATTGTTTGAGGTCAAGGGTAACAAGTTTGCATGCGTATTTTGTCCTTGGGACAAGTAGGCCCAACCCCCTACAGCACAAACCCTTTGGCTGCCAGTTTACAGTACCACATTATGGCTCAGGGAAAGGCATAGTCTGCAATAAAGGTAATATTTGTGTCCATGTGCTAATGCTGTTCAAACTTGTATTTATTGTCCATTAATGCAAAGGCTTTATTATTAGGGTGAGCGCTCTAAGTAAAGGTTGTAAGCTCAGACTGCACTACTGACAGTGGTTAGAGTATAAAAAATGTGTACACACTTTTTCAATATTTAGCAATGTGAGGCTATGTATACTGCTCTCAGAATGCTCTCCCATTAGATGCAAACATTTGCAGAAGCTTGAAAGCAAGACTGATAATTCTTTGCTTTCAAAATAAAAAGAAAATGCAAAAACATTTCGCTAAACTACTGGAATATGGTAGGTACCATTTCTTTGCAACATAAAAATAAACAAGCATTGGCAAAAAGCAAAAATTGTTTTGATCTCAAAAATCACACATTGCACAGTAGTTCCTGGCACTGAATAAAGCAACTGTGTGTCGATATGCTCCTTGTGAAAGAACAGAATGAAGTCACTCACAGTGAAGCTAGCCAAGAGAGAGGGAGAGAGACAACATTTTATTAAACATACAAGGTCATGGTTAACGCCAGACCTAATTAGGGGCCCAATTATTAAATAAAGTGCACCCATGTCCTTGGATTATGTGCAGATATACAACTTTTGTGAATTCACAAGACTACAGAAGTAGGCCAAGAAATAGTACTCCTAGAAAATATTTGTGAACTGCATTTAAGCATGAGCAAATATGCAGGTGTACTATTTCTCAAGCGAAAATACTCTCAGCCCCAGTATGTAGATCTGTGGAACTGTGGCCACATAAGGGAATTGTTAACATTCAAAGCCTACTATGGAAGGAGCCCTAGCATAATCAGAGAGGCTATTTCAGAGCTCTTATATAATGAATATTGCTGCCATAATTTGTTGCTGCATTACATGGCACAAAAGGGACAAGTGTATTTTGTTACAGAACAAGTAATTTTAAGAAGCATCCAGGCCCATGGACAAGTAGATATTTCGTTAAATTCCACATCTCTTTGCGCCAATCCTTTATACCTTGAAACCTGTTTTCAAACACCCTGAAAGATTGCACCTATATATTAAAAGACATATTTAAATCTGTACACATTGTATCCTTGAGACATTACGATATATGAAGCACTGTTATTCAATGCACACTATCCTTCTGGATTGGCATATACTCATTACTAATGATCAATACATAAACATAATATAAACACAACATTACTACTTTTCCTATTACTCCTATCCTTTGTAGTCCCTGGCGAATGCCTTCATTAGAATGCATTTTAGCACATTCCACCTTACAATTTAATTTGTTACAACTATATTCTCTCCAACTCTGAAGAACCTAGGAATGAAAAACATTAATATACATACACATTATTTCTTTTAGATACACATATTAAAACAGCACTTCTCCTTGCGCCATTCAAATAGTCAAAACCCTTCAAGAATGCAATATACCTAGTGCCATTCTATATATACATCTGCTTGTGAAGATGGCGGTGTTCCTGTTGCGGCTGATCACCGTCTTCTTCCTCTTTGGACAGTCAATGGAAACACAATAAAATCTGTGTTCCAGGACTGATAGAGTCGGAGCTCAGGGATGATGGGGCCCTTCTTCTTCCACCTGAATGCTTGAGAAGACAGAAACTTCGTAGTGCGTGTTAACTTATGCAAATATATGTCTTCTTTCATAATTTGAATGTCACTGTTAGGTCTAGTTGATGTGACTTATACATATATTAATTGTTCAGTGAGGAGGATATGGGGCATTAGGTGGCTGTCAGAACATTGTAATATTTGTGAGTAAAAACAGAGTGATTCTTGGGCAATAAACTATTTTTGCTTACTTTAAATTATTTATTTATTTACCTCAATTGTGGCGCTTATTTTGCCTATTTTATTTTTAAGCAGTCTTTGCTGAAAGTTGTTGCTGCTTTAATATCATGATGGACACATGGTCCAACTGTCATCCAAACATGTGGGAAAATGTAGTAGGCCTGAGCCTGTGGCATGACAGGTCTTTCCTATTTAAATTTTATTTGTAACCAAACAAGAGGTGATGAAAACAATAACATTGGGCTTATCTATGCAAACATCCCGAAGACAGGAAATTCAATACACTTCTTGGAGACGCATGGAAGACCCTAATAATAATAATGTTGTATTTAAGGGAGACAAAAACTCATGGTATTCAAACTGAAAAATATATGCAACCACCTCTAAAGGCTGCAACTGTACTTTTAAAAGGCCTCTTTAAATCCACACCTATTATTCTGACAACATTGTAATACTGAGCATTGCTTACTCCATGCATACCGTCCTTTAACATTGAAATTGGTGTGGTGGCTACCTGTGGTAATCTATTCCTACGAATCTCTGGTTGTTTCATATTTTGAAGGCTGCACACAGCTGTGCATATCCAAAAACGTATCCTTACCTCCTCTCACATAGACACATACATATTCCGTCACTAAACTGCACAATCGTGAAACCTGAAACACTCTTTACACCTTTTTTTTTTTTTTTTAAATCTCGGCTACCCCGTTATCAAATTGTGTTATTCTACGCACCTTATCTCTCTCTTGTTCACTTCCACAGACCAACTATTCTTACACATACATATCTTTCATCTAAATCTTATGTTCATTTCCAACCACCGGAAGTCCTTTTCCTGCCTGGCTCAACGCCCAAAATCTGTGGTTGGCCAGGAATGCCACTTCTGAAGGCAGCCCAAGAAAAAATCTATTAACCCTTCAGCACCACTTAATATCTAAAAACATGCACTGTCTTTAATTGTAATATGCAAAATATATATATAACTTATTTTAAAATAACATGGCTTACTTGTAAAGCGTACGTTCACTCAGAATGGTATTTTGACGCTAAACAGCAGATCTCCATTGTTCCCCAACTCAATGGTACTCATTTCATCCACCTCAGAATGATGAAGGGCTGATCAGACCCCGCAGCATTTGACGTGTGACCATGAAGTCAAACCATGCATTCCACTCCATTATTTTATCTCCCCCCTTGTGCACAAGAAATCGGAAGAGATCAGTCTTAACTTGCTACTTCCAATCTTCTGTCTAATGTTCACCATCTGCTCTGACATTTACGTTACTCTAAGTCTAGTGTCACTAACTTCCTTTACCACGATACACACTTTCAAAATCTTTTCTATTACCTAACTCCGTGCTTTGTAGCTGTACTTCCTGGATTGGAGCTTGCATTCGGGCTACTGCTTGTGCCTGGAGGGGTAGCACTTTTTACTGCTTGCTCTATCGTTAAATTGGACGCAGGTAGGAGTAAATTATTCTGTACTTAGTTGCTCAGTACTGCAATATTTGGTGTAATCTTCAGTGTGAATCCAGCTGACCTGGTCGGCCTTTGCATTCTGTGCATTGAAATATGGATGCGTAAAGATATTCATCAGGTCTATAATGAGAAATTCTTTTATGAATTATAATTGGTCATCTAAATAGAGAGATATTCATGTGCATTTGAAACTAAAAGTATTTTCCCTCTGCCAGGACTATATTACTTATATTGATGGCATTTTTAGTCTTTTAACATTGTGGGCCACAGAACATTGTATGTACTATGTTAAGCTTATGATCCAAAAATATCAAAGGAAATAGCTCCATTTTACCTGGTATTACATCTTCTATCATTGTGCTCTGGGCGGTAAGGGATGGCAGTCCTTGACCTCACCTTATTGTCACTTTTTCTTTTGTGTGGCTTGTCTATCATTTGACGCTGGGCCAAGTCTAGGGCATAATAGCAACCAGAAAACGTAAAAAGGTTGCTGTGTGTTGTGGCGAGAAATGCATGCGAAAGCCTTCCTCCTCATCTTTCTACCACTTGACTGAATATTCAAGTGGGAGCCTTCATTACTAATAGTCCAAGCACGCCAGAAAGGGAAGATGTGAAGCGTGAGGTGTGACTGTCAAGGAACTGAATGTACTTCATTCAGGGTATAAGGAGTTAAAATAGGGGAGCCTATTTAAAACGTGCTAAAAAAGATATAACTAAGAGTCGTGAAGGCAGCTACTTGGAAGCTAGACACAGTATTCACTGGATGCACCGCGCACCAGTTGCGTGGTCTCTAATTGAACCTGTCTCAGTTAAAGTGGGTGTGCTTGTCACGTTCCCAGATGTTCCTGCTAATCACCTCTCACTGCAGTGCACAAGAGAGAAGTACTCCTACATATATAAGATCTCGCTAAACAGTAGTGAAAACCTGTGGTAACACTGTGAGAGAAAGAGATGAGAAAGGCCCATAAGCCAGATAAGAGAGGGAGAGACGCAAAATGCAGACCGAGAGAAGGAAATAGAGTATAGCTATTAGAGTACACTGCATGCAACTAAGAAAGGCGGAGAACAAAGGACACTTTTTTACAATGAAGAGAAAGAGGTTTGAAAGGCGTTGGCTGCTGCCAGGCCCGAGAGAGGAACCCACAAGGCGATGTGATGGAGGAAAATAGTTCCCCTTTTGGAAGCACGCAGTTGAAAAAGAAGACCCTGTTAATCTCAATGTGATAAGATGCCTCCCATTCCTTGCAGAAATAAACGTTCAAATAACACTATTTACACCAAATAGGTAATCAAAATTCAAAACAAAATGTGAGCTGCCAGACGCAGTCCCATACACACGTATTTGCGGCACAAAGTGGGAGACGCCAGACACAACCTCCCGTCGCAAAGTACAGACTTCAAAATATAAATGTGAGGATGTATTTCAACAATTCGGTGTATGTTGTTGTGCATAACGTGGTCAGTTATCTGAAAGTGACTTGTGCTAATTAAATGTGGTGCTGCGCCAGGTTTCCACACCCGTCGTCCAAGGGCAATGCAATATGGATGAATTGGTCAGGCAGATTTGCGTACGCTTTTCCGCCTCTCCCACTCATTCCCCTAGTAGTACGCAAACTCAGGCAGCAGTCTCTAACAATGATCCTAGTTGCTCCCACATGGGCAAGACAACCATGGTTCACAACACTTCTCTAACTCTCAGTGGTTCCCCATCACAAACTGCGCCTCTCTCCAACCCTCTTAACCCAGAACCATGGAGACCAGACACCCCGATCCAGGTCAACTAAATCTGGCGATATGGCTCCTGAAGTCCTAGAGTTCGGTTACCTTAACCTTCCACCAGACTGTATGCATGTTATTAAAGAAGCCAGACGTCCTACTACCAGCGCTTGTTATGCAGCAAAATGGAAGAGGTTTGTTATTTACTGTAATAACAACAATATCAACCCACTAGATGCTTCATTACAAAACATCTGTTACTTGCTGCATTTACAAAGATGTAACCTAGCATACTCATCCATAAGATTACATCTTGCTGCTCTAGCCGCATACTTACAAAACAGACAACACTTGTCACTGTTTAGAGTACCTGCAATCAAAGCCTTTATGGAAGGCCTTAAAAGAATCATTCCCCCTAGATTGCCACCCTCTCCAGTATGGAATCTAAATATTGTCCTCACCAGGCTCATGGGTCCCCCATTTGAACCTCTACACAAATGTGAGTTACAGTTTCTTACATGGAATGTAGCCTTCCTAATTGCAATCACCTCTCTCAGGAGAGTCAGTGAGATTCAGGCTTTAACCATACAAGAACCATTTTTACAAATACATCGTAACAAGGTGGTTCTCAGACCAAACCCCAAATTCCTACCCAAAGTAGTCTCTGCTTTTCATCTCAACCAATCAATAGAGTTGACCCAGTCAAGACCCAGACTCTGTAGCAGAGAGAGCTCTACACACACTAGATGTCAGAAGAGCTCTACTTTATTACATTGACAGGACCAAACCGTTCAGAAAGACAAAACAATTGTTTGTAGCTTTCTCCCCACCACATAAAGGTAACCCCATCTTAAAAGCTGGGATTGCTAGATGGATAGTCAAATGCATTCAAATATGCTACCAAAAGGCTAAACGCACATTAATAATTCCCCCTAGAGCACATTCCACACGTAAGCTAGGGGCTTCTATGGCATTTTTAGGGAACATTCCCTTAAATGACATATGTAAGGCAGCAACATGGTCTACACCACATACCTTTACCAAACACTATTGTGTTGATGTACAGGCAAAGCAACAAGCTGCTGTGGCCCAAGCTGTTCTTAAGACACTTTTTCAAACTACTGCAACCGATACAGGTGACCACCGCTAAGGGAGACACTGCTATACAGTCTATGCACAGTGTACAATCTGCAGCTCATATGCCTCGAACGGAAAATGCTACTTACCAGTATGCATCTGTTCTTGGCATGTAGAGCTGCAGAGTTGTACACGCCCACCCGCCTCCCCGGAACATATATCTGTTCCAGTCTTATCTTAATTAGATACATTCACATGGACATCTCTTTCTTCTTACTGACTCCATCTTTTCCCATCATGGCGAAAAACAATCTGAGGATGGAGTCGATGCCCATGCGCACTATCGTCCAAAGGAGGAGTCACCTATCTCGTGACTACAAAAGACTCTTCCAAGACAACAACAAAGTGCAAGCATCCGAGCCCAACACCAGATGGCGATCTATGCACAGTGTACAACTCTGCAGCTCTACATGCCAAGAACAGATGCATACTGGTAAGTAGCATTTTCCTTTTAAAGCACTGGTCGCTGAGCTCACCCAAGCTGTCCTCTACAGAAACTAGGAGGCATGGCACCTGGGAGCCATTCAGCCATTTACCTAAATGCAACTCAGTATTTGAAATAGCTTGTACGGAGAGCACTGCTGACAGTGCCAAGAAGTTAGAGCTGACTGTGATGCTATGGGAAAATCAATGCTTATGCTGCCTAAAATAACCTACACCTGCATACTTCACCTAAGCCCTTCGAAGTGTGGTTAAGGAGTAGGTAAATCTGTGGTGCTGGAGAAAAATGGATTGCATGGCACCTCAAATAATGCTGCCTGTATCACGTGTTGTGTGGTGAGGTGGTATGAAAGCTGCTAATTCATCTGGACGTTGGCATTGGAAGCAGCTTACATGAGGTGTTGGAACCAAGGAGCAGCATTGCAGTCAAAGACTCGACATGGATTTTTCATGCAACAGACTCAGGTCTTCAGAAATTCACACAACTCTAGAGATGATATGAATTGTGCCAGAGAAGTATGCATCCTTTTCCATAGGTTTGTCAGCTGCTGACTGTGACAGCAGCGCTAAGTAAGATAGTATCCAGTATTAGACAACCGGTACATTAAGGACTCGCTGCAGGACAGAGATCAAGGGAATGCCAGGAAATATTTCTCAGAACACTCCTTGTCAAACAGTGGTAGTCATAGGTGCAGGGCAAAGTTTCCAAACCACACTGATAGATTGCTGTGGAATGTCGATCAGGAAAAAGATCCTCTTGTTTGAAGGCAGGAGGAACATGTCTGAATTGAACTGCACCATATTTTATGGGAACAAGGTGGGAAAAGAAAAAGGGATAAGATGAGAGATTAAAGGCAAGAGATCCTTTTCTCAACAGTCTACGCAGAAGTATAACATCTGCTAGCTGAAAGGATGATCTCACAGATGGCATCTTGCACAAGGCTATTATCATACAATATTAGGATCGTGGCCAAAATAACTAACTGATTAGTCTCAAATATTAACCAAGGCCTTGTTCCTGAACCTGACTGTGTAACGGTGTTCAAAACTCAGAGGAGGCCTGTGAAAAGAAAGGAAATAAGATATTAAACTGAATGTTCTGAAGTAGAATGCATGTTTGTAGGGCAAATAGAGATTTCAAGAAGGAAATGCCTCCATTCTAAGGTCTCTTCCTGCGAGTTAAGCAATATCCTTTCATTAGCAAGTATTTCTTATGCCAATTCTTACCTGTAGGTTATTTTGAGTTACAATCTGTATTGACAGAAATCCCGGTAATATACAATCTGAAAAAACTAAAATGGCGCGGTACGAATGTCTCAAAAATAATGGCTGCTGTGCATAAATACATAATCGATGGTGGGTCACAGTGTATCAAGTCACCAGAAGATATTTGGGAACATTTGGGAAAGTTTCTTCTAAACAAATTTCCGGTTCTCCCGGGACGTCATGGTACACAAAGTACAACTTATGAACCATGGTTCAATATACAGTTGCGTAACCTAAAAAGGAAAATCACTAGGGAATCGAGAAAAGCAGTTTTGGCCGTAAGATCCAGAAATCCAGTAACAAACAACAATATTAGAGACATGAAGAAGAACTATAGGGAGAGGTGTAGAGTGGCCAAAAGGAACGCATGGAAAAACTTTGGGAAAAATTACTCTGGGCCAGCAAATTGTCTAATAGTTGTGAATTTTGGGGCATAATAAATAAGTTAACAAAGGGAATAGGAATGTCTCAAAAAGCAGGAATAAGTGAGAAGATATGGGAACAACACATCCAAAATGTATTTAATATTACGAAGCACGAAATGATAACGAATTTGGAACCTGATCTGGATATTCTGGAGGAGGATAAGCATACAAAATCTGACATCAGCCTCACTTCATGGAAAATAGTGCAACCTGAAAAAATCATAGTCAATCACGATAAAGTTCAAATCAAAGACAAGTTACAGGAACCAAATCATAATGCCTCAACCATCTTAGTTAATATAAACCAATTAAAAGATATAATAAAAAAATTGAAAACGGAGGGAGCCGCAGGGCCTAATGGGCTTCCGAACGCAATTTTCAAATATGATGTGGAATTTTGGGCAAAATTTCTTACTCCACTCTTCAACTACCTGTATTATCAAAATAAGATAATTAAATCATGGAGAGGGAGCATATTTCATCCAATATATAAAAGTGGTAATCGCAGGGAGCCTGGAAATTACAGGCTTATAGCCCTGATGGATGTTGATGCAAAATTATATGCTTCCTGTTTATTATTACATTTACAGGGATGGATGGAAGAGAAAGGTATAATTCCCAAATATCAAACCGGTTTTAGACAAGGAATGGGTACTAGCACAAACCTGGCAGTAATTGCACTCCTTACGGAAAAAGCAATTTTAAAGAAATCAGGTTTATTCGTATGTTATATCGATTTAAAATCGGCTTTTGACAAAGTCCCACGTGAACGACTATGGACAAAATTGAAAGGTTGGGGTATACCACAACAACTAATCAACTCCATAGTTGCCCTCCATAGTGAAACCTGGGCCCGGGTAAAGCTGGGGGATGGTAGTATAGCATCATCAAAGATCGATACAAAAAATGGCCTGAAACAGGGGTGTGTTTTGGCCCCAAGCCTTTTTAACTTGTACCTTGCTGATCTGCATACCCCCTTGACAAAAGTAAACGGTCATCCTCCGAAATTGGCAGAGGACCACATTCAGTATCTGCAATACGCAGATGACATAGTGGTCCTTAGCCAAACCCCCATTGGCTTACAAAGAGTCATTGACTACTTAACCAACTATTTTGATTGTCAGGGGCTGGAGATAAATATGAAAAAAACAAAGGTGGTGCCACTAGTAGGATCAAGTTTTAAAAAACAAAATTCAAGTGGCTAGCCAAGGGTAAAGAAATAGAGGAAGTTGGCACCTACAAGTATTTGGGCATTAATTTAGGGCGACGTATGTCCTTTACTGATCAAAAAAGTGCAATAAGAGCAAAGGCACAAACTTTAATTTTTGCATACAAACAGCTACAAATGAAATTAAGTTGCCCGTCTTACAGCCATCTTTTAAAAACAATGGCAGCACAATTACTTCCAGCATTGGCATTTGGTTTGGAAATATGGCACGGTCGGGAATTTTGAATTTTAAATGATTTACAAACAAAAGTGTATAAAGCAGTTTTTAACCTCCCTAGAGTAGTATCACCAGCACAGATCCGTCTGGAATTTGGGCTACAAAATCAGAAATTCCAGAGACAATCGGTTTTTGTGAAACTATGTTGGAAACTTCGCTCCTCGGAACCCGGCACCATGAACAATCTTTGTTGGACTGAAATAAGGGCCCAGTTTGAACAAAAAAATCTGGATTCATGGGGTGAACATCTAAGATCAGCCCTGGTGGATTTGGACATTCAAGAGGCATGGGAGAGTAAGATGGAGAGGATGGCGTTTAATAGAGTGTGTAATGGCGCAGCAAAAAATTATCTTTCTTAGACGACAAAAACACAGTGGCAAAAAGACGACATTCTTGGACAGTAATAAATTCATATGTAAAACTAAAACCTCAGGATTATCTATCAGCACACTTCAGATTATTTTTAAAGAAGAAGTACATGCTGTATCGGTTTGGAGTATATGAAACCAAGGATTTGCAACCAAGTTGGAAAGGGAAATATCTTAACACTACTTGTAGACTATGTGGATATCACAACGAATCATTATGCCACGTGATGTGTGTCTGTCCCACTGTCAGCGAAGCAAGAAGAACATTTTCTAAAACCAATTTTAAAAGTCCTTAACATTCGTACTTGTAGACAGACTATTATTCGCTGGGCGGGGGGGTCATCAAATATTCTAATTTGTCGAGGGTAAAGTTTTTAACTTTGATTGACACATTGTTAAGAAGAGCGGATCTTGAACATATGAACTTGGCTATTAATGAGTTGGAAAATTCTGCAGATACATAGTCGTAATAGGGCTAATAATGAGTTGGATGGAAAGAAAGAAGGGGAAATGTTTGTACATATTTTGACATAATGATGCATTTTATCATGAATTTGTTTTAACTTCACATTTTAGTAATTTTAAGTGTCTTATTTTACGGTTGTAAAAAACCAAATAAAGTATCTTCTTCTCTCTCTCTCAAAGAGTTACAATTTGCTATCTGCGAACATTTCAGTTTACTATGCTTAATATTTTGTGATATGGTTGCTGATGCGGTATACCATTACCAAAATGAGATTATAGCACCACTCTGCTTCATGATGTTATTGAGCAGTATTATTTTACATTGTATTCCTGAGATATAAAAGTCTTGTTTTTTCTTGTTTTTCAGGGGCTGCTTTCTTACCTCCTCGTTGATAGGAACTCTTTCACTGAGTCTTACAATACCTCTGTCCATACTAGCTGATATGTGCCTGCAAAAGGTAATAAAAAATATGATGTAACTTCTTTGAAGTAATTTGCCATCTTTGTGGTTGAGTTGTAAAATGTCCACTGAAATACTATTCTCCGTCAAGGGTTTATACTCACATTCCTAAACTCTTGCTTTCTGTAATTGTTCAGGGCAATCCCATAACTTTTCTGTAAAAGTATTTTTCTCTTTGAAACTTTAGCAGAGATCATTCTGCCAATTATATCACTATAATGTGTCCAATTAGCAGATTAATTTTTTGTTTCATGTGATGTCACATTTTTCTGGATTCTCCTAATACTCTCTGGTTATTTCAGTTGATGTAGTACAAGGTGTTCTTGAACAAAAAATCTTGTGGATCCTTTTGTGGATTTAAAAAAATATATAAACTGTTACTTTCCACCTTGATTTGCTTCCCTTGTTGCTTTATTGTTGCAAATTATAACAATTCAGCTGACACATTTTAACCCAAGGAAATAACCTGAGGACTTTATCAGGTTGCCTATGATAGCTATATGAAAGTGGGGATGCCCAAAGCATGTCTAGAAATGTAAATATGTAGTTAAGGTGCAAATGTTAAACATTTGTGTAGTGCCACAAAGATGATTCCATACTATTTCTTAAAGATACGTTAATGATCTGACAGAGACTTTTAGCCATAGATTCCTTACCTTATAATATTCCCCAGGTGTCAGACTGGATATGGAAATTTTTCTGAGTGGTCCCCGGGCGCACAGGTAGGTGGCAGCGTTCGGCTCCGTGTGGCATCGTCAGACCCAGAACTAACATGTGCGGTGCCTGTATAGGCATCACCCTAGCGCACTGACGACAGTCCATTCCTTCCCGCACAATCAGCGCGGATCCGGATCGAGCTCCATTAGTCATTTTTTGATTGGATGTTTGCGACTTGTTGATGACATTTGTACACCAAAGTGCCTTTTTTGTCATCCTTTTGGACTATGTCTCCTAAACAAACATCTGGTTTTAAGCCTTGTGGTGCCTCTCACAAGCAATTGTCTGTGGGAGACCCCCACTTAGTGTGCCTTTGTTGCCTGGAGCTGGACCACGATTCAAAGGCCTGCTTGGAGTGCAAGACTGTGCACTCGGAGGTCATCCGTGAGTAAGCCATGAAGCACCTGGCAGGCAGACTGCAGGTCCGGGTCACAAGGGAGGTTCAGGGACCGTTCTCAGAGTCTCTCGCACTGGTCATCATCACAATCCAGATCTTCTGCAGATAAGTCACACAAGAGGAAGTCCCAAGAAGTTGAAGCACTCTTCGACTTCTACGAACGGGTCCAAATAATCGGTTGAGGCGCAGGAACAACACCACAAATTTAGGGCACACTCCCATCCCTGTAAATCCTGATCCTGGGTCCACTCCGCAGTTCCCTGAGTTTACCGGAGACAGAGAAACCCCACCCCAACTACGTGAATTGTATGAGGCCATGCACCTCATTTTTGGGTGGCTGGACCCCTCTGGAATGCCTTCGGGCCCCATGGATTTGGGAGGGACACGATTGGATTTTTGCTGGCGATTTTGTCCTTGACAGAGGTCGGTTCCTCTGGATCCGAAATGGCCCTGGCCGCGACTTCACAACCTCCTCCAGGGTCCCTTCCAGTGGTGTTGTTCCCATTCGGTACCAAACCCATCATGATTCCTGACAGATACGGAGCTGTACTGGCGTTGCACGATGCTGCCATTGGTACTGAGCGGATCCAGAAAGTCTGAATAGGAGACAGAGCATTATTTTCCTGAAAGACCATGTGCGGAGCACGAATTGAGGGGATCTGAGAATTGCTACCCCCTAGAAGAGTCCATAGCCGAAGGTAACTGGTATGAGGAACTGGCTGATGCCAGTGGTCTGGATACCTCACCAAACACTGGTCTCTCTCCTCCCACAGTGGCTACAGAGGAAGGGGCTTTCTATGTAGTGGTGGTCTGGAGGGCGGCTGGGGTCTTGGACCTGATGCTGCCCACGAAAGACAAAACTAATGTTTTGACAGAGATGCTGCAACCCAGGGTATCCTCCTAAGAGCCCCTACTCCACTCTAATGATGCCCTCACTGATGTCAATACCACACTCGCCCTGATCCCTTGGATCCAGCCTTCCTTTCCCAGCACCCTACACCTTAGAGCATGGTGGTCCATGCCTCTACCTCCAGAATCGACCATGGCACTTTCCCTACCACGCCACCAGATAAGTAATTTAAGAGGCTGGATACATTTGTTCCACCAGCCATGCACTGTGGTCTGTAAACACTGCATGCTTATTGGGCCAATATTCCCATACTGTATGGGATTTGGTTGCACAAGTGCTGCCTATGGTCTCGGAGGACGCCTGAGCCGTACTCTGCCAAGCTATTACTGATGGTAGAGATGCAGCAAAGCTCACTATTCACTGAGGATTGGATTGCTTGACTCGCTGGGGAGAGCCATTGCATTTATGGTGGTGCTTAGATGTCATGCCTGACTGAGGACAACTGGCTTTTCGGGTAAGGTCCAGGCAACCCTTATGTATATTCCCTTTTAACGGCACTCGCCTCTTTGGCGACATAGTGGATTCTGTGCTTAAGCGTTTTTTTAGGATAGCAGGGCCACCGCTACGTCGTTGGCGCTCACCACGGCTCCTCGACAACCGCAATCCACCTTCCTCTCCTTTCTGTGGGTACAGTAGGGGCTATCAGCCGCTTCCTCTACTCCTTCACCATTACGGCCAAGAGGCACCTCAGTCCTTTTGTAGTTGCGCGGGAACTAAGGTTAGGGGTCTACCCCATCTGCCCACCACCCCAGCAGCCGCAGTCTCAGAGCCCCTTTAATTTTCCCTCTCAACAACATGGCAGCCGTTTGACGGCAGGATATGGCACCTACTGCCCCAATGACGGACAATAATGTGGGGCGAATGGGTGCTTCAGATTATCCAGTGGGGTTATGCCCTTCCTTTCCAAAAAATCCTGCTTACTTTGCTGCTGTCCTCCAATCAACTTATGGAAGGGAAGTTTCGTTCTTGGGACAGTAGGTACAGGGTCTTCTGTTCAAATTGATTGTTAGTTAATTATTTGATTTTTAAATATGTAATTTATGAAATATTTTTTTATTTTACTAATATCTTAGTTGCGGCTTCTAGCTTTGTAGGGGTGTAGGGTGGGAAGATAATTAAGTAATAGTTAACTATTATTATTTGTAAATTAATTATTTAATTGAATTTTAAATATGTTAAATTGTGGAATATTTATTTAATTTAATTTTCTTTTAGTTGCGGGTTGCTAGGTTCCTAGAGGTCTAGGTAGGGAAGTTAATTAAGAAATAATTAACAATTACATGTTTAAAATAAAGTAAATATTTCACAGTTAAGTTTTCGAATAGTTGTAGGGGTACAGGGTGGGAAGTTAATTAATTATTAATTGAGTTACAATTATTTCTCCAGTATTGGATCTTTCATAGATTCACATGCTTGAATCACTCCCACTCATTAAGGTGGGAGTCTCACAGTACCATAGAAAGTAGTATTCAATGATATACATAGAACATAATGGCTAAAATCATTCACTTTAATAACTTATCCAATATTTTATTTGTTGTCTACTTTTGTCACGTGGCCCATAGGGACATTGTCGTTCTTCACTAACTTAGCACGAGCACGCTGCAGCTTGCCTGCTGCTTTTGCGCACATTACTACACGTCTTTATTTTTGCAATACTTTCAATGATTGCTTTCACATGAGAACTCATTGCTGTGTTCACTCTCTGCATGTTCCTGGGATGTTGACTGAACATTATGTGCAAGGGCGAACAACAATGCCCCTTGTTATTTTGTTCTGGCCAGACCTTAGCCTTTAGACAAAACATACCAAGGCAGCTGTTGTTTAGACAGCATACTTGGGTTTTTAGTGGGGTACACGAATAGGTGCGACACACTTGGAGAGGGACCTTTCCAGGGAGAGGAGCGAGACAGCGCTTAGGATGTAGCTCTACCATCTATAGGCTAAGGTATGGGGTCTGCAGACTAAGTCCAGAGATCTTCTATTATATAATAATACTTCTTCTTAGCAAGGGGAGGGAGGTTAGGCACGATAGTCTTTTCTCCATTGTCTTTTTACGATGACATCTCCCTTAATGATTTATGGACTAGCTGCTATGCTGACTATATTCGTACTATGCATTTTACTATTTGTTGTGGCACGTATACTGCATGTTAGGGCACGTTAGTTAAAATAAATATTTTAAACTATTTTGTGTCTCTGTCAGATCTTATTGTGGACGAGTACAAGAGTGCAAGCGAAAGGGTGTGTCTTGTTACCGCGATTCCTGAGAGATCTGGGAGTGTTGTGTTCTGGGGTGTCTAATCATTTGTTTCTCCGTACGTGAGTAGGAGAGCTAGTGAGACACTCTAGCTAGAAGGTCCTGGGTTTGTGGGTACTAAGGTGGTAGGAAGACCCAGTCCCTATGCACTAAGGTTCCATAATCCTGTGCATTGTTCTGTGTTAGTACAGAATCCCTGCAACACTTTAATATATTTTTTCTTATTCTATTGTTTATTTTTTTGTATGCTTTTATTGTGTTTTTCTATATATTTATATGTATATCAACATAATCAGTTACATTATATTAATTTGATTAATGTTTTACATGTATTACTACGAATATATAGTCATATAAATACATTTAAATTATTTATAAGCAACGTAAAATATTTTTTATAGATATATATATATTTTCATAGTAATACATTTAAAATGTAAGAAACTATTATAGAATATAAAATACATGTTTTTAATTGTTACTATAATATATATATTTACATTCACACAAACACATATGTATGTTTTTGTGTGTTTATATAAGTATATTTTGATGGTTAACCCCACTTTTTGCCGGAGTTAGTATAATTTTAGGACTAGTCTGACTGGGATCCTGCTAATCAAGACCCCAGTCACTGTGCTTCGTCCCTAAATTTGACATGGTAAGTATTTCTGTACCTCCACAATTAGCTACTGGTGTACCCTATAAGTCCCTAGTATATGGCACTGAGGTACCCAGGGCATAGGTACACCAGGGGTCTCCCATGGGCTGCAGCGTGTATTATGCCACCCATGAGACACCACTCATACTGTGACTACAGGCCTGCCATTGCAGCCTGTGTAAGCTGGTGTTAGCATCAGTTACGGCAGATATATGTTTTCTTATATCTGAGGTCACCACACTTAAGACCTATAAGTCACCCCTAAGGCAGGCCTTTCCATCCTGAAGGCAGGGTGCTGGGTTCTAAGTGTGTGGCTGCCCCTGCATGAGCAGGACACCCCTACAAACCCCATAGTCGATTCTCCAGGCTTTGTAAGTGCGGTCAGCCATTTTTATACATATAGTGCCCATCCGTCATTACGCGATGGCTAACTGTATAGTGGCTGTGCCGAACCTAGGCATATTTGGTATCAAACATGTTGGCATCATACCCCAACACTGTTACCTGTGTTGGAGGTATGATCCCATGCACTGGGGGGGCTCCTCCGGGAAGCCCCCAGTACTCCCGGTAACAGCCTTCCAGGGTCTGTCAGCAAGCTAGTGGTGCTGTCATCCCCAGACACAATTCTTCCCGCCTGCTGCTGAGCTGAGCTCAAGCAGGGGATGGTAGAACAATAGGTTTCCTGTCACAGTGAGGTGTGACCACCTCCCAGACAGGACTTAGTGTATTGGGCTGGGTGGGGGCGCTTCCCAGCACCACCAGACTGCTTTGAAGAGCACATTTGGTGCCCTCCTACCATACTCCAGTTGGAACCAGTTCTTGGAGCCCTTTGCTCCCGCTCTGGCGCAAAACTGGACAAAGGACATGGGAGTATTCTCCCCTCTGTCCAACCCCTCCTCTGGGAGGGACCCCTGAGTCATCCTAACCCCTTTCTTAGGGTATAAAAGGGCTTACCTGTGGCTGGGTCCTTAGATTCGACGTGGGACAAGACTCAAGCCAGAAACCACATCACTCTTTGACCATCTGGACACTTGGACTTTGCTGGACTTCGCCTGGAACCGAGACTGCATGAAGGAAGACTCCTGCTGCTCCTGGTCTCGCTGTTCTGCAAGTCTTCTTCGTAGTCTGTATCTGTTCTTCTTCCGGGATCTTCAACACACCTGTGGGCTTTAAGGACACTCAAAGTAATTTCCCATGGAGTGAAGGAGTCACTCCCCTGCATCTGCAGGCACCGCAACGAAGCTGACCCGTCTGCTGCTGCTGACGTCCCACAGACTTCGAAAGGCTCAGCAACACAGGTGGTGGTTCTGCAACTCCCTCGAGGCCTGACCTGTCCTTTCTGCAATTTTGAGGCCAGTATCCCTTGTTGGAACTGCTGGGATCGATCCCATATGCACTGCATCGACTTGCCGTTGCCAAGGCTTGTTGGCTGTGCACTCCAGAGATCTTAGGGCTACAAGAAGCTCCAGCATCTCTTCCTGCGAAGTACAGCAACTTCATTGCATCCTCTGCCCCCGTGGGCCTTCCTTCTTGGTGAGCTGCTCGAGGTCCTCTTGTGACTCCTGTGCCTTCGGCCTGTGGGTCCTCCTGAGGGTGGTCTTTCTGCTCCAGTGGGCTCCCCTGCTTTCTCGGGCCTGGTCTGACTCTCCTGCTTGTGGTGAGTCCCTTGCTGTTCCCAATGTTGCTCCTTCTTCGCTTTCCACCTATTGTAGCTGCCAAGGCTTGTTGGTGCTCCCGCCGGACACTGACCCCCTCGTTCTCAACTTCCGACATGGGACAGCTCATGCACAGCTCCTGGTCTTCCTCAGCGTTGCCTGGTTCTCACAGCTGCAGCGACAAGGTCACTGTCAACTCTTTTGAACCGTCCCTCATCGGTGGGCATTGCTCTTTCGTGCCTCCTGGTCACCTCCGAGTGGCATAGACTCTTTCCCCTCTGCTTGCAGGTTCCTCTCTTCAAGATTCCATCCTTGGATTCAACCGGAGTCTTGCACAGTCTTCGCCAGCGGAATCTTTACTGAAGTCTCCTGGTCCAAGCCCCGACTTTGGTCGCAGTTCGCATTCAATTCTTTTAGTATATGGTTTGGTCTCCCCCTGGAGACCACTGTGTATTGTGCTTACCTATTTCCAATTGAAGTATTGTGTATTTGTGTGTATATCTCCGGGTAGGAGATATACCAATGTGTTAGTGAGTGTTGTGTAATAAATTGGACTAATTTTATATATACTCTGTGTGGTTCTTTTTTGTTTAACCTACACTACATGATTAGATCTGGTAAAAAACGCTGCTTAACACTCCTTCTGGATAAGCCTGAAGGCTGCTTTCCACAGCTACCACTTCCATAGAGAGCTTTCTAAGGTTGTCTAAGACCACTAAAATCACCATAAGGGTTGTCTGGATTAGTGCAAGGTGCTTCACTTAAATAGGTGTGCACCATATACTAAGCCAGCCTCCTACAATAGTATTAAATATTAGTGGAATATATTGAATTTACATTATATTAAATGTATATATTAAAATATTTAACCTTTACTACTTTAAACTATATTTTAAAAAATCTATATTTTTGTCAATTTTTGAACTATAATAGTGTCAACTGTTTTTTCCCCCAATATTTTTGTATTTACCATTATATGTAAAGGAGCACGATATTGTGGTAAATGATATTTTTGACACAATATTCTTGTCAACAATATTATTTTCCACGATATTGTGTCAGTGATCCAGTGGCACTGAGCCCTCCGCCCACAAGTCCTTTCCAGCTCTGTGAATAGGATCCCTGAACACAGGGCTGTGCCCTGCAGCTGTTGAATACAATTTGTTCTTACTTTCATATCATTTTAAGCTTTCTGCTTTGTAACAAGCAAGTTTCTGACAGATGGATATGGCATTTTACTCCAGTTTTCCTTTAGTTGTTGAAGCCAGTAGAGTGCTAGTATTTGATAGTGACTTCTAGTCGCAGATTTCTTACCTTAGAATATTCCCCAGGTGTCAGGCTGGATCCTGGAATTTTTGAGTAGTGCCTTTGTGCACCGGTAGGTGGCGTCGTTCTGCTCCGTTGTGGCGTTGTCTGCATTGGAATCGATGTTCGCTGTGTCCATATAGGCTATGCTGCCCTCAGTTTAATCTTTTCTGTATGTTTCGACCATTTGTCAACTTCGACCAGTCTGCCTTTTTTCATCTGTTTTCTGGAGGATGTCTCAGAAGAAACCAACTGGTTTTAAGGCTAGTGATGCCTGTCACAGACATATGTGTGTTTGTGGTGTCTGGAACGGGACCACGACTCCAAGTCCTGCTTGGATTGCAGGACTTTGAATCCAAAAGCCATCTGTGAGCAGGCCATGAAGCTTCTGGCTGCTCGGCATGCGACTCCGTACTGCTCCAGGTCCAGTTTGTGAGGGCAGTATCTGGACCAGTCTCTGAATCGCTTGTGCTGGTCATCGTCTCGATCCCGAACTTCTTCAGGTAAGCCCCACAAGAAAAAGTCTAAGAAGTTGAATCGTTCTTTGACATTTCTGCACCGGTCCCATTCTGCGGACGAGCCGCAGGAACGATACCACATGTCTAGGGTCGCTCCTGGGTCGTTTCTGTGGAGCCCATGTCTGATCCTGGGTCCGCTCTGTGTTTTCCCTAGTTTCTCGGAGCCTGAGCAACCCCTGGCCCACTTAGTGAGCTTTACGAGGCCATGAGCCTTATTTGTGGGTGGCTGGACCCCTCTGGAGGGCCTCCGAACCCCATGGGTTCAGGAGAGACTCCAACTGGAACTCCACCGGCTGGTTGTCCCTCGGTGGCAGTCTGGTCCTCTGGATCTGTTAGTGGATCCGGCCGCGACTTTGTGGCTTTCTTTGTGGTCTGTTCCAGTGGTGCCATTTTTGGTGCTGCCTAACCCATCATGATTCCTGACTCTGATACAGAGCCAGACCAGTGTTGTCCACCACAGTTTCCAGGACCAACCAGGCCCACAAGGTATTAATTGTAGATGGGGCGATAGTTCCATGAAGCGCCCTCTGAGGAACACATTGGAGGGCCTCTGAGGATCCCTATTCCCTATGGTTATTCAAACCCTGTAGAAGAGTCCATGGCTAACGATACCTTGTAAGAGCACCTGGCAGAGGCGTTTCAACCTGGGGTGTCCCCCGTAGAACCCCCTCTCCTTTTCAATAAAGCCCTCACTGAATCCTCCCTGTGCCAAGCCATGCACAGGCACCGTGGTGCACAGAACTATCTTCTGCTGCAATTGCCCCGATCCCGGGGACCCAGCCTTCCTCATCTAGCACCCCAATCCTGAAAGTCTGATAGTCTAGTCCTTGACCTCCATACTGTATGGGACTCTGTTACACCAGTGCTGCCTATGGTCTTGAAGGAGACCCTGGCCATACTTTCCCAAGTTATTGCTGATGGGAGAGATTCAGCAAAGTTCACAATCAGATGAGGATTGAATACGACACATTCGTTCGGTAGAGCCATTGCTTCCACTGTGGGATTCCAGCGTCATGCCTGGCTGAGGACAACTGGCTTTGCGTGGGATATACAGGCATCCCTTATGGGCAGGCCCTTTTAGACACTCACCTCTAGCGGCAAGGCGTATTAGGCACCTGAACGCTTTAAGGATTGCAGCACCACAGCTAGGTTGTTGGAGCTCACCATGTCCGTGTCCTGCCTGCCCACCTGCGTTACCTGTGGTTCATGGTAGGCCACAAGCATTAGCAGTTTTCTGTGCTCCCATTATGCCTTACCAGCACCCCTCGGCTGTTCACCAAGGGGATGGTGGTGGTTGACGCACATCTGCGAAAGTAGAGGGTTCCAGTATTCCCCTGGCTGTTGAAGGCAGAATCGCCCCAGGCAGTCATCACCCACCCCCAGATTAAGGCAGACCTGCTGCATTCTCTGGGGTTCACTATCAACATGCCAAAGTCACACATAACTCGCTCTCAGACATTCCCTTTCATCGGTACCATTCTGTACACAGTGCAGTTTCGGGCCTATACTGCAGAACGGCGAGTCCAGGATATTCAGGCTATGATTCTGATGTTTCAGCCTGTATCCTGGATTTCCGTGAGACTGACTGATGCTGCTGGTCCTCATGGCCTCTGGTAACACATGCCCGCTGGCATATGCAGGCTCTGCATTGGAACCTGAAGTCCCAATGACTGCAGCATCAGGGCAGTCTCTCCGACATGGTCTAGATATCGGAGGGATCTGCAAAAGATGTGCAGTGATTGCTGATGAGCTGTGATTGGGCAGGGGCAACCCCTTTTCCCTTCCCCACCCAGAGCTCACAGTGGTGACAGATGCATCTGATAGAGACCTCTAACCGCAGATTCCTTACCTTTGAATTTCCCAGGAGTCAGACTGGATCCGGAAGATTTTTCTTTGAACTATACCTTTAAGCGCCGGTAGGTGGCATCAGTCAGCTGTGTGTGTGGTTGTCGGCGTTGTCTCCGCTGTATAGGCACCACCTCTGCGCGCTCACGTCAGTTTTTTTCTTTCCGTGCCAGCCCGCGCAGATCCGTGAAGAGAGCTACCCTCTGTCACTTTTTGACAGGCTTTTTTTGACGTTTCGTCAAACGTTTTTTGGTCTGTAGGTTTCAATGTGTCCAAGAAGGCTTCTGGATTCAGGCCGTGCAGCGCCTGCCACCGCGCCAAGTCGGTGACGGATCCACACTTAGTTTGTCTTTGGTGCCTGGAGCGCGACCATGACTCGAAGTCGTGCTCTGACTGCTGGGCCATGGCTCCGAAAGCTTTGAGGGAGTGGTCCCTAAAGCTGCTTGCAGCCCGTCGCTCGGACCCGTGTCGTTTGTCCGGAGGTCTCGTTCACGGTCCTGGTTGAGAGGAAGGTCCATGCACCGCTCTGGGAGCCCAAATTCTTCGTCCTCCTGGCCTGGAGCGCCAACCTGTGGTCCGCCTCCCGCTGCTGCCTGGAAGTGCCGGTGAGTGCTGCCGCCGCTGGGGGCTTCTTGCGGCGGGACTGGGGGCGCGCGAGCCGTACCGTCTGGCCCGGGCTGATTTTCTGCGCGGGCGCCACTCTCGTAGGTGCCGGCGCCCGCCACGACGGCCCTCCTCCACCGGGTCGGGCGACGTGGGCGGCGCGCCTCCCCGCTGCTGTTCGCCTCCTGGTGTTGCGGCCCCCGGCTCCCTGCACAGCCCTGACGCAGCCTCTCTGACAGGCCTCTGCCGCGCACCGGACCCGTCCTTCCTGCGGCCTGCACGCCTTCACTGCTCTGCGGCCTGTCCACCGTGGTTGTTCCTCTGCCCTGAACGCTGCCTACGCTTTGCCTTTGCGGTGCCTGCCCTCCCGGCCTCCCCGCACTTGAGGCCGCACCCAGACTTCGCTTCAGCCCCTGTCGGACCCAGCGCCGACTGTGATTTTCTCCTGGTGGGGGCCCCGGGCCTTGGCGGCTTGATTCTGGCCAGGACGGCCTTTCTAAGCTCTGCACTCCGCCTCCTATTGGTGCCTGCTGGGGATTAACCTACTACCTGCCTCCTGCCGCTTGGGGTGAGTGCTTTTGCTGCGGGGACTCCCGCAGCTGGGCTGAGGGGGTGCGCGCCATACCGCGGGACCCCACTCCTAACCGCCAGTGCTGGTCTTGCCTTGATGCTCCACAGCCCTCTGGTGTGAGAAAGTGCCATCTTTCTTGCATGGTATGCCCCCACTTTTTGCTGAATTGCTGATGTGCTTTGACTGAGTGTGCCCTGGGCTCCTGCCAACCAGGTACCCAGGGCCTGTGTTCCTTCCCTAAAACTGCATTAATACCTACACCCAATTGGCATCCCTGGCCACAGGTCAGCCCCTAGTAAATGGTACCATGGGTACCCAGGGCACTGTGACCAATGAAGGCCCATAAGGGCTGCAGCACTTGTTGTGCCACCCTTAGGGACCCTGTACCTTTACACACACACACACTGCCCTTGCAGGCTGCGTGTCTTGGTGCAGAACAAAAGTGAAGAGTCGACATGGCACACATCCCTGTGTGCCATGCCTACAAACCACTGCCCTGGCCTAGGTCAGCCACCCCTCTAGCTGGGTGCACTATGCCAGTGGTGAGGGCACAGAGGCATGAGCCCTGTGCCCCTACAGTGCCCAAGTCCATTCTCGGGCATTGTAAGTGCAGTGCTGCCATTAAGAGTATATGGTGCTGGGAGTCTGTCATTACGAACTCCACAGCACCATAATGGCCCCACTGGAAACTGAGAAGTTTGGTATCAAACTTCTCAGCACATTAAACCCACACTGATGCCAGTGTGGGATTTAATGTAAACGCACTCCAGAGGGCATCTTAGAGATGCCCCCTGAAACCAACCCGACCTCCAGTGTCCGGACTGAGTGGCTGCCCAGGCTGCCACCACCAGACATGTTTCTGGACCCCTGGGTCGAGAGCCTCTGCTCTCAGGGGCCTGAAACAATGCGCATCCTGGGGCGAGGTGCCAAAGCCTCCTCCCCCAGGACGGGCAGGGGAAGCTTCAAAGGCCTGCCGCCTTTTGAGCATCCCCAGACCTTTTGCTGCTCCCAGCAACCCGGTCCCCACTGGTTCTACCCCCACTTCTGGCGGGAGAACCGGCGGGAAAACGAGAGGCAGGAAATGGGTTGTGCCCACCTCTGCCAACTCCACCCCTAAGGTGGGGGAGGCGAGGTGAAGCACAAACTCGAGTCCCGCTATCTTGAGGATGGGGGACCCAGCCAACCAGGGACCGGCTCCTGCCCCCTCCCACTGGAGAGTGGCAGAATAGGGGTGTACCCACCCCAGGGAAGGGACCCATTGGTCCCTGCCCTTACCTACCTGTAACCACCCCTAAATTCAGTATTTAGGGGCTCTCTGAACCTTCCTTCCTCAGTTCCATATTCCGAAACAAGAAAGAAGAACAAGAAACAAGAAGACCTGCCGTGCAGCTGCTCACAAGAGGAAGACACCAACTGATTTGGCCCCAGCCCTACCGGCCTGTCGACCCTCGAACCTGCTCCTGCTAAACCCCGGCGTCTCCAGTGGTCAGCACCCTCACAAACCCCGGAGGACCTGACTGCCTTGTGACTCTAACCACCTGGGACTCTCAAGAGCGGTGGTACTGCTCAAAGCAAGCAACCAACCCCTGGTGCCAACCGGGGACCGCGAATCCTGCACCCTCTGCACCCGCCCGGCCTGTGCCTGAGTGGGCAAACACCAAGAGGACGTCCCCCCGGCGACTGTGACCCAGAATCCAGCACCCAAGGGCCCTCCTCGACGCTCCTGACGACGCCTGCAGCCTCAGAACCAGGGACCCCTCCAACCGCGACCAGCCGAGGGTAAGATTTCCGTCGCCTAAAGACACCCCTGCACCCGATGCCCCACGGCCTCCTGTGCCCAACTCCTGGGTGCCTACCCTTCCCACAGCTTCCCAACTTACCTCTCGAAGTGGTGGTCGCACCTGAAGAATCACCATCCCCGAGCTTGCACTCTATGTTCGTCACGCAGCTTTCCCATTGAAAACCATTGGGCGTCCGACGGCCCAAAAGCCCACTGCACCCGGCCGCCCCAGTGCCGCTGGGGGTGCACCAACTACCCTGTTCGACTTCCCCACTTGCCCTGAGCAAGTGACCAGGAGCTTTGCTCCCACAGCCGAGTGGCCTGCTAGCCAGCAGCCACCAACCAAAGGCCCCCTGCCGTCCATAGGATAACATTGGGCCTACTCACTCTGCACCCGGCCGCCCCTGTGCCGCTAAGGGTGTAACAACTGTACTTACCTGACCCTGGGGACCCCTGAGTCTATGCCCAGAACCTTAACTCTGCCAGTCGAGTACTTACCCAAAAGCCTATAACTCACTTTTCTTCCATAGGGTAACATTGACTGGTTTCACTTGGAAATTCTTCTAAGTGTGGGGTTTCTCAACTTTAAAATATTCACCTAAAATCAACCGAGTAACGAAAACGGAAATACTCACCTGCTATTAGGAGAGATCCCAGTGCTGGATCTTGGTGCCCAGCACTGACCCTGAAAAGTAATCACAACGTTACTTACCGCTAACTCAATTTTCTTCCATAGGGATCCATTGACTGGTTTTCTGTGAAATTTCTTCTAAGTGTCCACTTTTGAACTACCAAAATATTGCTTAAAAATCACAACAGTAACGAATTCCGGTTTACTCACCTGTTATCAGGAGAGACCTCAGTGCTGCATCTTTTAGTCCAGTACTGACCCTGAAAAGTAATTTTAACCGTACTTACCAGTAACTTGAAATTCCTTCCATAGGATATCATTGCCTGCTTTTTGCTGAAAAAGTTTCTAAGTGTCGATTTCTGAAACTTACAAATATTCTTTAAAAATCGTGCCAACGATACAAACGTAATTACTTGCCTGTTTTAGATAGATACCCCACTGCTGAACCTGAGAGCCCAGCACTGGATTACAAAAGTAACGTAAACATACTTTACCTGCAAACTGAATTTCCTTCCATAGGATAACATTGGTAATTTTACCTAGAAAAACTTTCTAAGTGTCAACTTTTAAAATACAATAATATTCCTTAAAAATCACTACTGTAACCAAAACGCTTTTACTCAACTGTCTACAGGAAGTGTCCCGGGACTGAATCCAAGATCCAGTCCTGTGGTTAGAAAAGTAATCCACAAAGTAACTAATTGCATTTAACTAAAACTTTCCATTGAGCTCAATGTTGCATTGTGTTTGACATTGTGTTGCCTTTTGCACCAACTGTGACTACTGTAATCAAAAAGTCTATTGCCTATTCAAAAAGTGTTTAACTAAGGTAACCCATTCTGAGAAAGTATATTTTGATACATACTGTGGTTCTAAAATAAAAACAACTATATTTTTATACAAACAAGAGTTCAGTTCTTGAGTGTGTGAGACCATTTGCTGACTGAGTGTGTACAACAAATGCTTTACACTGTCCTCTGATACTGCCTTACTGCTCGACCAAGCTACCACTTTAGAGAGTAAGGTTATATCTAACTTTAGCCTCTGCCTTACCATTGGGGAACTGTGGACCCTATACACACTGTACCTTACTTTGGTGCAGTATATATAGAGCCACTTTCCTAAATCTGGCCCCGCGGATTTGGTCCCGCACTGAAGACGGCACGCCCTCCGTGCCTCCCCGCTGTCCCGTCCCCGCGGCCGCGCTCTCCTCTGAGACGGCCTCACCAGGACTCACATCGCTGCGGCCGCCCCCAGCTGGGTAGCACCAAGTTTTGCGGACCTTTTGCTCTTCTATGTCCGGCCCGCCAGCGCTGATGCGCGACTCTCTTGAACACTCTTCTGATTGACCTCACGGTCCTGGCCGGAGCCTGCGTAGGTGTGCGGTTGGCGGGGGCGCAGCCCACTGTTTCTCCTTGGTACCCTGTGACTTACCTGGCCGCCGCCAACGCCCCGCGGGCCTCCGCCACAGCCTCTTTGCCTTGCCTGCCTGATACATCCATCCTCAACCTGGGACGGCCCCCCCATACCCTCGGGCACTATTGTCTTGCCATCCAGTCGTGCTCTCCTCCCGCTCCTCTGGCCGCCTCTCTCCGCTGCCTGCACCCGCCATGGGTAAGACTGACCCCAAAAAACCCAAGATCGCATTCGACCAGCGCCGACAGACGCGCCAGGACGGCGCGGTCACCGACGGGGGCGACTCAGCTACCCCCGCAGAGATGGCCTCCTCTCGGGAGGACGACCTCAAGTCCATCATGCTGGAGGTCAAGTCCGCGGTCTCAGGCATAGCAGCCCAGCTGGAACAGTTGTCGTCTCGTCTGGATGTGGTCAAGTCTTGGGTGGACTCGCACGACACTCGCCTGCTGCACGTCGAAACGAGGGTTTCTGACGTCGAGGACGCCGCCACCCAGGATCGACAAAAGCTCCTTCAAATTGACAAAATACTAGAACTGATACGTAATAAAAATGAGGATTTGGAGGCGCGTTCCCGCAGAGGCAACCTCCGCATCACGGGTGTGCCCGAATCCGCCAATATCCCGCGGATGGAAGAATTTGTGGAACAACTTGTGCGTGAACTGTTTGGCGACGTCCTTTCTCCGGTCTTCATTGTTGAGCGGGCCCACCGCTCCCTCGGCCCTCGCCCTGGCCCCGGACTGCCGGCTCGCCCAATCATCGCCAAAATCCTCAACTTCAGAGACCGTGACGCAATTCTTCGTGCGGCCAGGGAGAAAGGTGAGATCCGCCACCAGGGCAACTCCCTGTCGTTTTACCCCGATTATACGCTGGCGGTACAGGCTGCCCGCCGCGAGTTCCTCCCTGCGAAACGGATCCTTTAGAAACACGAGGTCTCATATTCCCTGGCATATCCGGCTAAGCTACGAGTCAGGCAGGGTTCCAAGACACTCGTCTTCCCTGATCCGAAGGACGCTCTGGTCTTTGCCAAGAAACTTGACCGCTCGCATCGTTCCACCCCTGCCAACTCTCAAGACGCTGCTAATTGCAACCTAAGCGACAATGACTGACTCTGCAGCCTTCCATGTCTTCACCAGTTTGTTCTCTCTCAGGCTGCTCGCTCACCGGATTAGACTGGGCCCACTTTGCACCTCCTGACTCCATGGTGGCTCGTCCCCCCGCTGTCATGTTCAGGGGCTGGGTGCCCCCGTATTTCAGACGCTCTCTCTCCTGACGTCTGCTAAGACACCTGGCTTGGCCACCCTGCCTCTTCGGCAGATGTGAATGCCGAGCGACGCCATGCCTCCGCGGGATGATTCCCACTTTGGTCATAGACTTCCCCCTTCCCAGTTGTGGTTCCCTGGGGTGGGTGCGGGTGGTTTCTCAGCTTGTTTGGGGGGCTGGTGTGGGTGGTGGGGTGGGGGTTCTGGGTGTTTGTGGCCTCCTTCTGAGGATATTTGGATTGCGTTTGTATATGTTTTTCTGTTCTTTTGCATGTCCTACGATGCTGCACTGTACCTGCTCCTCTGTGATGTATTGCATTGCTCTCCGCACCTACTCGAGGTTCCTCCCTCGTGTATCACACTCCTCGGCACTACTTTCCCTAATCTGGCACCATGACGGACACCACCTTTTGGACCTGGAACGTCCGCGGTCTTAACGACCATCGTAAGGCGCGCCTGGTCCACGCCCACCTCATCAGACATGGGGTGGACATTTGTATTTTACAAGAAACTCACCTATTGCCTGCGACTTCCTCTAGACTCCTTTCCCAGCACTGGGGCGAAATACACTCCTCCTTTTATTCTAATTATTCTCAGGGGGTTTCCATCCTCATGCGCAGAGGGCTCCCTTGGCAAACTTCCCAGGTGATCATTGATCCCGGGGGGTGTTTTGTGATCCTCCATGGCACCCTTCAGGCCCAGCCATTGACACTTGCTGCTATGTATGGCCCGAATAGCGATGACCCGGACTTCTTTGCGCAAATCTGGCACCACATTTCGTCCCTCGGCCCTGCCGCGCTCCTTTGGGGTGGCGATTTTAATGTCACATTGTCCGCCACGCTAGACCGCTCTGGCCCCCACGCATCCCACCCGCGCGCTGCCGTGCTCCTCCGCTCCATTTTTACTGAGAACTTCCTGTTTGATGCATGGCGCCGTGCTCGCCCCGAGGCACATGAGGGCACTTGGGTCTCTGGCTCCCGCGGCTGCTGGTCCCGCTTGGACCTTTGGATTACCACCCCGGATGTCCTCGCCTGGCTCTCCAATGTTAATCACATGGCGCGCACCCTCTCTGATCATGCTCCTGTTCGCCTCTGCCTGCGCCTCCCGCACTCCCCCTGTCATGCAATCTCCTGGAGGCTTCCCCCCAATGCGCTCCGCGACTCGGTCTTCTGTGATGAGATCCAAACCGCTATCACCAATTACTTTGAGCTCAACGAAGGCTCCGTTGACTCCCCCTCCACACTCTGGGAGGGTTTTAAAGTTGTCATTCGCGGGGAATGTATCTCCAAACAGTCAGGCGTCCTGCGCTCCATCCGCGATACTCTTACTAAATTGGAAACGGAGATTAAGACTCTGGACTCTTCTCACTCTCGGGACCCTAACCCTGCCACGCTAGCTCAGATCTGCGGGAAGGTTACTGACTTTGCTGACGAGGCTAACAGAGAATTCTCGTTCCTCCGTAGGGAGGCGCAGGCGCGCCGCTTTGGTGAGGGAGACCGCCCCGGGAAAACCCTGGCCAACCTCCTCCGCCCGCCTCGCGTCCTACATAACAGCCCTGCAAGATGGTGGCCCAGATAGACCCACCTCCCCCGAGGAAATAAAGGCACGATTCGCTGCTTTTTATTCACAACTATACACCGCAGGCTCCGTTCCCCCGCGCGAGGTTCTCGACCAATATTTCGATACCCTCCAACTCCTATGGCTCGACAACCCCCACCGGGAATTCCTAGACGAGCCTTTCTCCAAAGAAGAGATTTTAGCTGCAATCAATGGTATGCCTGGTGATAAGGCCCCTGGTTCGGACGGCCTGCCTGTCTCCTTTTATAAAGCCTTCGCTCCCAGCCTGATTCCGCACTTGGCTACCATGTATAATGAATCTTATGTGACCGGCCAATTTCCCCCTTCGCTTCGTGAGGCTCTCCTCACTTTACTCCTAAAACCGGACAAACCTCCCGAGCTGAGGGACTCTTATCGTCCCTTGTCTCTGATTAACACAGACAACAAAATTTTCGCTAAACTCCTAGCTTCCCGCCTTCTCCCTCTCATGCCGCTTATTGCCCGTCCTGACCAGTCCGGTTTTATTCCCGGCCGCGCGACCTCCCATAATCTCCGGACAATTTTCTCCGTCCTCCATCAAATTAATCCTGCGCTTCCTGCAGTGGCCGCCCTGCTTGACGCCACCAAAGCTTTCGACACCTTGGAGTGGCCCTTCCTCTTTTATCTCCTTCCTCACTTGGGCTTCAGTCCGGTCTTCATCCGCAAAATATTACTTCTTTACACCCTTCCCACTGCCCGTCTTCGGATCAATGGCCAAATATCTGAGTCTATCCCCATCGGGCGAGGCACCCGGCAGGGGTGCCCGCTATCGCCCATGCTTTTCGCCATCGCTATGGAACCCCTTGCGGCCAGACTTCGACAACACCACACCCAACGTGGCATCGGTTTTGCGGCTCGTGCTCTTTTAGTTTCCATGTATGCGGACGATGTTACTCTTTATGTCCGCAATCCTCAAGAAAATCTCAGCCCTCTGGTCCGTGAGGTGATACGGTTTGGGGGCTACTCTGGCATTCAGGTGAACTGGAATAAATCTGTGTTGTTCCCCCTCACTGATGCCATGGCGCCTTTTGCTCCACACTACCCTTTCGTGTGGGCATCGGGCCCCACTAGGTATTTAGGCATCTTGTTGAGCAGGGACGTGGATGAACTATGGAGAGCTAACTTTGGCCATGACGTGGACTGGTTCGAGTCCAAGATCCCCCTCTGGAACCGACTCCCTCTATCCTTGGCCGGTCGCATAGCTATCGCAAAGATGGTGGTGCTTCCTAAGTTTTTGTATTTGTTTTTGAACATTCCCATCCCTCTCACTGCTCACTTTTTCCGCAAAATCCGCTCTTTGCTTATCACCTTGGTTTGGGCTGGCCGACAGCCTATAATCGCCTATAACATCCTTACCCTCCCAATGCCTTGGCGCCCCTGATTTCAAACTAGTTCCCAAGCCAGTTTCCTCCATTTTTGGCTCCATCCAACCCCGTTTTAGCCACACGTGGCGGTGGAGGCAGACATTGCCGCCCCGTGGCCGCTATCGACCGCCTTGTTCACCCCAGCGAAACTCCCACGTACTGAGATTGACACAGTCGAGACCTTGCGCTGGGCTTGGGAGGGACTCCGTAAATTTTCAGGCTTCGATATGCTCTCAGCGCATAAGGTACCAATCGCTCATCATCCAGCTTTCCCCCCTCTTCAAACTTCTGGGATGGTTAAGCACTCCAATCGTTTAGGGCTCTCTACTGTGTCGGATCTCTACCCTGGGGGCAGTTTCTTCTCTCTTGCAGCCGACTACGGCCCCATGGATACTCTACTATACTACCAACTCAGAGCCCTCTGCAGGGAACTTCACCCATCGTTCCCCCTGCCCCCTCCCTCGATGGCCACTCTTGACTTCTTATACACGTCTCCTTCTCCTCCAAAGCTGGTCACTAAAATCTATGCCCTCACGTTAGCGGCGTCTTCCATTTCCGCTGACCGAGCACGTGTGGCGTGGGGTGAGGACTTGGGTGTCGACATCTCTCAAACTGACTGGCTTTATTGCTGTAACCAGACTAAGCGCCTATCCCCAAACTATCGTCTGCGCCTTATTCATTTTAAATATTTACATAGGCTCTATCGGACTCCCGTTCAGCTGCACAGGATGGGACTCACTCCTCATGACAGATGCTCGCGCTGCTCTGCTCCTGCGGCTGACTTTGCACACCTTGCCTGGCTGTGCCCCCAGGTCTCCGCGTACTGGCGGGAGGTCTGCGTCATCATTTCAGAGATCACCTCGTCACTGGTTCAGCCCGATCCCCCACTTTGCCTCCTAGGCTTTGTCAAACACTGCCCTGATGTCTCCCGCCGCTTGACAACCATGCTACTTGTCCTTGCGCAGCGCAGAGTTTCCATGTGCTGGGGCCGCAAGCCCGCACCTAAGGCCGCCCTTTGGCTCGAGGATGCCTCACGCTGCCAGACTCTCCTGTCTGAATTCTGGGACCTCATGCCTGCCAGATCCCGCCCTATTGACATATGGGGCCCCCTCTCGTCCTATCTCCTAAGTCGCGATTCCCAGCGCTCGGCGACCTCTCCCGCGCTCCACGCCAGCGACCCGCCCGCGGCGGCCGCCGGTGTTGGTCAATAAGTTGCTCACTTCCTGGCCCCCCCCTCTGATCAACGACCATCTTTCCCTCCCCTAAGGTGTTTTTTTCTGTGATCCAGCCCAATATATTGGTGCTCCTATTGATATTGCCTCTCTGAACTGTTTTCGTACATATGGTATTCGAGATATTCTTTGCTGCAGTACATCACATGTCTGTCTATGAAGCTCTGACACGGTTGCAGTCGTGTAACTTTGCAATGCATTATTGTTTAATAAAGGTTTTTTGAAAAATCAAAAAAAAAAGAAGTCTTCGAGCCAGTCTGGTGAGAAGCACAAGAAACATAAGAAGTCAAAGCGTGCTTTGCCTTCTCCCCGTCCGTCCGCCGGGGCGACGAAGGCCCCTCGGCGTTCTAGGCCTTGTGCCTCGGAACCTGCGCCTGGGTAGACTCCGCTCTTCCCAGCCTTCCCGGGAGCAGGAGCGACCCCTCGCCCAGCTTAAGGAGTTTTAGGATGCCATGTGCCTCATATTTTGGGGGCGTGACCCTACCGACGCACCTTCGGGCCCCGCAGGATCAGAGGGGGGCTCCATTGGGTAACGCGATTACGGCTCCAGCCCCAATGCCCTCCCCCCCTTTCCCGGATCCGGTGATGGAGCCGGACCGACGACGGTCGTACCTTTGCGACCTTCCCTGGTGCCGGTCCGAACATCGAGACTACCGGTGTTGCCCACCGGTGGCGCCAGCCCCATTCTTATCCCCAACGATCCGGAGCCGAATCGGCGCCTACCGGTGCAGATACCGGCACCGATAGAACCCTTGGGTTCTGGGTCGTTTCCTCAGCTCTATTTTGAAGGTATAGGAATGGCGAAAGATTGGGAGGGGTCGCTGGACTTTTTACAAGACCATCCTTACTACGACATGGACTGATGTGAGGAATTGGGTGAGGCCAGTGGAATGGATACCTCCCCAGATAAAGGCCTGATTTCTCCCCCTACCGTGTCTACGGAGGAAGGAGCATCTTACTCTATGGTGTTGCGAATGGCAGCTGAGGTCCTGGGCCTTGAGCTCCTTTCTCTGTCAGTCAAGACGAGCATCTTGACGGAGGCCCTACAGCCTGGGGTCTTCTCATCGGAACCCTTGCTGCCTTTCTATTAGGCCTTAACTGATGTCCTACTGGGCACCTGGTCCAAACCCAGCACAGGGGCTCCTGTGAATTGGACACCTGCCCGCTGCCATTGCCCTGCACGGGGTGACCCAAATTTCCTCACCAACCACCCTACCCCCGAGAAGTTGGTGTTCCAATCCCTACCTCCTAAGGCCCGTTCCCTTCCGCACCCCCGGATAGGGAATCCAAAAGGCTGTATAGTTGAGGTAAGACATTTTTTTCTTCCTCCTGCCTTGCAATGCAGTTGGGGAACACCGTATGCTTATTGGGCCGTTATTCCCCGGCCATCCTCTTCCAGGCGGTCTCAGACAGGAGAGATGCAGCAAAGTTTGCCATCCATTGTGGGCTCGACGCAACTGACTCACTAGGCAGAGAGATTTCAACGACATTGGCTGTTAGGCCACAACCTGGTTGAGGACTTCTGGCTTTTCGGGGGATGTCCAGGCCTCTCTCATGGACATGCCCTTTGATGGCACCCGTCTCTTCGGAGACAAGACAGACATGGCCCTGGAGTGCTTTAAGGATTCACTGGCTACGGCCAAGTCCTTGGGCCTCTCAGTTGCCACTCATCCCCAGTCTCCCTTTCACCCCTTTCGTGGCTACAGAAGGGGCTTTCAGCCGTACCAGCCATACCCCAGGCACAGGACCGCACAAGTTCAGCAACCTCTGCGCGGCTTTGGCCGCGGTTCGTTCTGGCCCCGTGCGTTGGGCGGCCAGAGGTCAGGGTCAGTCCACCACCCACCCTACAATCTCTGCATCCAAACATTCCTAGTGCAGCCCTTCAGGATCATGGGCGGCCAGTGGGTGGCAGGATCAGCCATCATCTCCACCACTGGCAGGACATCACTTCGGACAGGTGGATTCTTCAGATATTCCGAAGGGGCTACTCCCTCCGCTTCAATACTACCCCTCCCTCCATGCCTACAGCTTACAACCGGCTTACGGAGGATCACCTGGCATTACTTCAGAAGGAAGTCATGACTCTCTTGGCCAAGGGAGCCAGAGAGAGGGTTCCGGTGCCAGAAGTAGGCTGTGCTTGCTATTCCTGCTACTTTCTGGTCCTGAAGAAAGAAAAGGGCCTGCGCCTTATCCTTGATCTTTGAGCCCTCCACTACTTCCTAAAAAAGGAAAAGTTCAAGATGCTCACTCTAGCTCAGGTCTTGTGTGCCCTGGACTCAGGAGACTGGATGATAGCGTTGGACTTGCAGGGTGCCTATTTACACAATCCCGTCCTTCCTGCACATCGGCGCTACCTGCGGTTTTAAGTATGTCACGAGCACTTTCAATTCACTGTGCTCCCTTTGGCCTTACCAGCACCCCTCGGGTGTTCACCAAGGTGATGACAGTGGTCACAGCTCATCTGTGCAGATCAGGGGTGCGAGTCTTCCCCTATCTCGATGACAGGCTGTTGAAGGCGCGTTCGCCCCAGGCTGTCGAATCCCACCTCCAGACTACGGCCAACCTCTGCACTCGCTGGGGTTCTCTGTCAACGTGCCGAAGTCACACTTGACTCTCTCTCAGATGCTCCTTTTCATTGGAGCTGTTCTGGATAAAATGCATTTTCGGCCTATTCTCTAGAATGGCGAATCCATGATATTCAGGCTATGATACCGATGTTTCAGCCTCTATCCTGGATTTCGGTGAGAATGACTCTGAGGCTGCTGGGCCTCATGGTCTCCTGCATCCTGATAGTGACACATGCCAGATGGCATATGCAGGCTCTGCAGTGGGACTTAAAGTTCCAGTTGGTGCAACATCAGGGGAAATCTCTCTTCATCATGGTCCAGATCTCAGAGAGAACTGCACAGGACCTGCAGTGGTGGCTTACAGACCGCGATTGGGTCAGAGGCAAACCCCTGCCCCTTCCCCAACCAGACCACACAGTAGTGACAGATGCATCACTCCTGGGATGGGGCGGCCATCTGTGAGAGGTGGAGATCAAAGGACTCTGGCGGAATCCGGACTTCACATTAACTTGCTGGAGCTCCAGGCTATTTGCTTGGGATTGAAAGCCTTCTTCCTTCAATCAAGGGAAAGCTGGTTCAAGTGTTCACGGACAACACCACCGCCATGTGGTACTGCAACAAACAGGGCAGGGTGGGTTTGTGGACCCTTTGTCAAGAGACCCTGCATCTCTGGACATGGCAGGAACAGCAGGGCATTTCCTGGTGGTTCAACACCTGGCAGGTTCTCTGAACGCCAGGTCGGACAAACTCAGTCGTCGATGCCTAGTGATGAATAGCGACGCTTTCTGTCTCAAGTGGAGCTTAGGCCTCCTGTATGCCTTTCCGCCAATACCACTCCTGTCTAGAGTGCTCAAGAAGATCAGGAGAGACTGGGCCCAAGTCCTCCCTGTGGCTCCAGACTGGGCACAGAGAGTCTGGTATCCCGGGCTTCTCCAACTGAGCATTGATCCTCCAATCAGGCTGCCCCTTCGGAAGGATCTTCTGTAGCAGGGAAGGGTCCTCCACCTGAACCTGTCAACTCTAGGCCTTCTTGCATGGAGATTGAGCGGTGGAAGTTGATAGCATTCGACCTTCCTCCTGAAGTCTTTAATGTTATTTTGGCAGCCAGGTGTCCCTCTACCAAAACCGTGTATGCCTGCCGATGGCACAAATTCATAAAATATTGTACAGAAATATCTATTGATCCTCTTTCTGCTTCCCTCTCTCAAGTCCTTCTCTTTATTTTGACCATTGTCTAGCAGGGCTCTGCTCTGGGCTCTCTCAAAGGGTACCTTCTTGAGGCTGCCAGACCAACCCTCTTTATTTAAATCCACTATTGTAGATAGATTTCTTAAGGGGCTTGTACATATGTTCCCACCTGCCCATTTCATCATGCCTCAGTGGGACCTTAATTTGGTTCTCACCTTCCTGATGTGTGCTCCGTTCGAACCTCTATACCACTGGCCCCTCCGGCTGCTCACCATCAAAACAGCCTTTCTAGTGGCAATAACTTTCATCCAAGCCTCCTTGCCTGACCATCTTCCCTGCTAAGTTGGTGCTTCGCAGTAGGGCCCCTTTCTTATCGAAAGTGGTAACACCATTCCACGAGGGGCAATCGGTCACCTTGCCCACTTTCTACTCTCCTCCTCACCCCTCTAAAGAAGAGGAGCGACCCCACAGTCTGGACCCAAAAAGAGCGTTGTCGTTCTACCTTGACCGCACTAAAGAGTTCTGGGTGGACGATCAAATCTTCGAGGGGGACGTTGGATCAAAGAAAGGTTGTGCTGTGCATTAGAGGACTATCTCACAATGGGTCATCCTCTGCATCCAAATTTGCTACGCTCTTGCCAAGAAGCAGCCTCCTAAAGGCTTAAGGGCTAATTCCACCTGAGCTAAGGCTGCTACCACGGCATTGAAACATGATGTTCCATTCCTTGAAATTTGTCAGGCAGCAACGTGGGCATCCCTGAACACTTTTACCTAACACTCATGCCTGGACAGTCAAGTCCAAAGGGACAGCCTTTTTGGACACTCTGTCCTGCAGGACTTCCTGGTCTAAACTTCTCTGCAGTCCCTCCTCTGGGGATGGTATTGCTTGGGTATCTGTTGAAAGATAAGGAATCTGTGGTTAGATGTCTCTATGAGATGGACAAGTTATTTACCTTCGGTAACGCCTTATCTAGTAGAGACATGATCTCGCCGCAGGTTCCTTACTGATCCACCCCTCCTCCCCACACACAGGCTTTTAGGGTCAGGGCTGACCCCCTTTCAGGGCCCTAGTTATTCAGAAACACACCAATGTCAGTGTACTTCATGGCTCTGCGCTTCTGGCGTGGTAAGTCGTGAAAAGTAACTGACGTCAGCGTGCCGAGGTGGTGCCTATGCAGGTGACGTGGATGTCACATCGGCAGAAACAACGCCGACAATGTCATGTGGAACCGACCAATGCCATCTACCAGCACGGGTATAGCTAGAAAAAAAAGTCTTCCGGATCCAGTCTAACGCCTGGGAAATTCAAATGTAAGGAATCTGCGACTAGATTATGTCTCTATAAGATAAGGCGTTACTGAAGGTAAGTAACTTGTCCATCACTCTTGAGTTGGGGCGACCATCTGAGAGAGGTGGAGATCAGAGGACTCTGTTCTCTGGGGGAGTTTCAGCTCTACATCCATTTGTTGGAACTGAGGGTGATCCATTTGGCATTGAAGGGCTTCCTCCATTCCATCCAGGCTAAGGCTAGTTCAGGTGTTCATGCACAACACCACTGCCATGTGGTACTGCAAAAAACTGGAAGGTGTGGGGTTGTGGACCCTGTGCCAGGAGGCCCCTCTGGACATGGCTGGAACATCAGGATGTCTTCCTGGTTGCACAATATATAGCGGGCTCTCTGAATGTCAGGGCATGCGATCTCAGGCGGGTTAGTGAACTTCAGGGACTTTGTGTGGATCCTCCATACACCAACGTCTTCCCAGACAAACCGATTCTTCACATCTGTGCCTCTTTCCTTCCAAAGCTGGTGACGTCTTTCCACATCGGCCTGAGCATCACCCTTCTAAAGAAGAGGAGAGACTCCATTGCCTGGAGCCAAAAAGAGCGCTGCACTCTACATTGATCGCACAAAAGAACACCTGGTCGACGATTAACTCTATGTTGGGTTCACTGGAGCAAAGAAAGGCAAATCTGTGCCGAAACAGACCATCTTTAGATAGATCGTGCTCTACATCAGAATTTGCTACACATTGGCCAAGAAAAAAACCCATGAGGGCTTGCAGGCTCATTCCACCAGAGCGAAGGCTTCGACCACTGCGTTGGCTCGTGGAGTCCCCATCCTGGATATCTGTCAGGCTGCTACACGGTCATCTCTACATACTTTTACCAGACATTAGTGTTTTGACCGTCAGATCAGTCTTGAAAGGCACTTTGCCTGTTCAAACTTCTTGTATTTCTTGATCTAGTCTGTTCACTGACCCTCTTCCACATGGCTGTTGCTTGGGTATCTATTCTAAGATTAGAAATCTGCGGCTAGAAGTCGCTATCAAATGAACCAGTTACTTTCCTTTGGTAACGCCTTATCTGGTAGATAGTCTATCCAGCCGCAGATTCTTTACTGACCCTCCCATCGTCCCTACTTCTAGGAACTGATTTCATCTGTTTGGGAGGCCCTCTGGGTCCTTAGTCTTTGCACACTGGTTCATCAGCTTTATAACATGGCTCTGTGCTTCTGGTGCAGAAATGTCACAAAAAGAACTGCTGTCAGAGCTCTGGGGTGGCGCCTTTATAGGCACCGTGTGCTTAGTGGCGCCAATGAGAAGCCGATCAACGCCACTTAAATGCGCGGAGAGGTAAGGCTTGAAAATTTTCGGATCCAGTCTGACGCCTATTCTAAGGTAAAGAATGTTCGGCTAGATAGTCTCCACCAGATAAGGCGTTACCGTAGGTAAGTAACTTGTTCATTAAAAACATTCAATGGCAGTCGCAAATTTACATCTGCTTTACACAATTGATATCAGTGAATGCATTGATTATTGGGCGAATGGCACAATGCCTATTGCGATGTGATTTATGTGGTGGTGCTAAAGTTTATGGCTTATTTGTAAGGCTTTCACAATTACATTCTGTTTGTTTTTATTTATCAGGTGCAGTTTTCCTGGGTGTTTTTTGCAGGGGCTATTCCAGTATTTCTTTCTTTCTTTATTGTAACTCTTTTGTGCCACTATAACAACTGGGATCCAGTGATGATTGGAATCAGGAGGATATTTGCTTTTATATGTAGAAAACATCGAATTCAGAGGTGGGATCATTTTTTCTTAAATATTTCAATGAAATGAACCAGCCCACATTTTGTACCCTGCCTATGTGAATTGACTATACATGTGGCATGATGTTACTAATGGCTTCTTTTTTTATTATCCATAGTTCAGTTTAGTCATACTTAATGAGGTGAGCTAGTTAATTGGATTTATTTATTAGCTGGAGACATCTGAGTAAGATGTAGGCCACAGGCTGGAATGTTAGTAGTTGCAGACACCTCTTCTTACTTTTGAGATTGCAAAATAAGTATCACTGATTTCATTAATAGTAATTCTAATATATTTTAACTTCTTCAGATTACTTCTTCAGATTTCCTAGATATCACACTGGATTTGGAAAATGTTTGTTCGCTGTGAGAAAGTGAATTATTAATTGAGGTGGATGTTAGTCCACCACAAGTAATAAAGACACTAATTCGTTAGATCCAGTCAAAGTTTATAGTAAATTCAACCTCCAGTCAACCTCTGGGCGATATGGCACAGAGCAAACAGGCTTAACTTAGAGAAAATGTGCAAAGCTTTTGGGAGTACCAAAACAGCTAAAATGGTAAAAACCCAACACAATAAAAATCCCACTCCAATTTTGAAAAATAGAGTAAATGTAGTCAACACCTGCGATTACACTACAATCCCACTCGTGTGTGTCACTACTGAGATGGGAAAAACCTCTGTTTTTCTTCAAAAGGGCAAGCAGCCTGAAGGATTGTCTAGTGTGTACCCGCCCCACAAAAAAGTTCGGAATCAAGAACCACAGTTCTCAACACCTGGGGGTTACCCGATGTCATTGGACATTACACAAGTCGGAATTGCAGTGCTTGCCACCTGACCTCCACCACAAAAACGTTGAATCTGGAACACACAAACTGCAACTCCACAAACATAGTATACTTTTTTTTTTTTTGGTCCTCATTTGTGCAATAAACGGGGATAAAGGAGCTATCAGGGGTCTCGTTTCTCTCTGTGCCATCTTGAGTTTGATTCTGTTTCTAGGAGCCCTTTACTCTAATAGACCCCTTCCATCCTGTCCAATTGGTTCCAACAAAAGGGGAACTGCTTTCTGGGACCACCAGTGCAAGTACCTTATTTGCGGATTATTGCTGTATTGCGTAATCATTGGACGTTATATTGTCCCGTTAGATCCATACCATATTTTCTTTCCCAAATGTCCCAAAAGCATGCCCTCTTGCTTGGCACCCCCCCCCCTGTCCATTTTGTTTATTCTCTGGACTGAGGTTAGCCATTCCGCATGCGTTGTCGAGATGTTAGATACTCACTTGATGCAGACCTCCCTCCTAGCCAATGGGATCAAAATGAAGAGTAGATTCTTGTGCTTGTTACTTAATTCGCCTTATTTTCATTACAACTGAGTACCCCAAATATTATTTGCTCTGTGCTTACCTCTATGTTGTGGCCCATCACATCTGTAAGTGTCTTACCCACATCTTGCCAGAAGCCTTGGAGCTAGGGGCAGTGCCAGAACATGTGTATGTCGTCAGCCTTTTCTTCTCCGCATTTAGGACAGCACTTCGCCCATTGCTTGCTCATCTTTGTCAGCTTTTTAGGCGTCCAGTATGCCGTGTGCACTGTAAATAAATGATTCTTCCTGAGGGGTGCAGATTTGACAACATACCAACATGTAGACATTGATACTTGCCATAGGTCTGAATGCTCCAGCGTCGGCAGATCTTTCCCCTAGACCTCCACTGGCAAGGTACAGTCCCTATCCTCCGCTGTTATTTAGCTCCAGTACCATCTTGCTACTTCCTTTTTTTTCGTCAGGCTATCTTACATCATTTCTTCTAGATCCCCGTTTCCTGATTCTTCGTTTCTAAGTGAGTCTGCCCAACTCTTGAGCTGGTAATATTTGAATTTTGCTGTATTGCCATTAGTCCTTGATGAGAGCTGTTCCCAGCCTATTAGTTTGTTTTCCTCTAGAGGTTGACCCCATTTCAGTATGCTTTCTTGCCTTAGTGGACGTGCAAGTGAATCTTTCAGGCAGGCCGGGGTTCCTGGGGAGTCCCACATTGTCGCAAATTTACTATAGTACGGTATATTCGCAGTTCTCCTGATCTGGTACCATAGTTTGCAGGCAGACCATAATGTCTTCAACTTCACTTTTTTGTAAAACTTTGGGTGGCCAAACTTGTACAGGAAGAAACTGCCTTCGGGCTTCGTCATGGCCAACAAATGTGGGGGGTATGTTTGTTGTTCTCTTAATGGGAATACTCTTATATTTTTGAATTGGAAGGCTCTGTAATATTGATAAAAGTCTGGTGTGGCTATCCCAACGCATTCTTTTTTCCTTCTGAGCTTTTTCCAGGCTATTCTGACTCCTTTGTCCGCCCATATAAAGCTGCTCAGCTCTCCTTGTAGTTTTTTAAACCAATCCCTTCCGAACTCCAATGGTATAGTGTTAAAAATGAACGTAAGTTTTGGGAGAATCGACATTTTTAAGATGTTGGATCTACCAATAAAAGTTAAGGGGAGAGCCCTCCAGCTTTTTAATAACGTTTTAGTTTTGAGAACAAGTTTGTTAAAGTTCACACAGGCTATTTTGTCTGTGTCTTGTACTATTTGAATGCCTAGGTATTTTATTCTATCTTTTACCAGAGGGTTGTTACGTTGGAAGTTCCATTCCATGATTTCTGTTTTTTGCTGGTTTACTTGGTAACCAGAAACTTTCCCAAAGTCTTCAAGATCTTGTAGTATTGGGAATGTGGCTGGGAGGTTATTTGTGAAGAACATTAAGTAGTCTGCTTATAAGGCAACTTTCTTTTCCCAACCCTGGTAGTAGAAGGGTGTGATTCTAGTGTTCTGTCTAAGAGCATAGGCTAGGGGTTCTATGTACAGATTAAAAAGTAGGGGAGAGAGTGGGAAGCGCGGTCTGGTGCCCCTTCTTATACCTAAGGATTTTTTACTAGGATTTTTGCTGTTGGGTTTTTGTACAAAGCTTTTATCGCCCCTGAGAATACCCTTCCTAGATTATTACAGTCAATTACTTTGAACAGGAAGGGCCAGCTGACCCTATCAGAAGCTGTTGTAGCATCAAATGTGAGCACCGACAGGGGGATCTTCTCTTGGGAGGCTACATCTATTGCCCCCAATAGCTCATGCGTCAGTTCTTGCATTTGTCTTCCTTTGACAAAACCTTTTGGTCCAGGTGTATCATATGTGCAGAGACTTCCCCTAGCCTTCTAGTCATAATTTGTGCATACATTTTATAGTCACAGTCCAGTAAAACATAGTATACTTACAATAACTTGCCCATGCGGTCTTCACTATCTAGGGATGACAACAAGAAAAATAAAGACGCGTATTTGTCAGCATCGCAGCAACATCCAATACAAATGGAACACCACAAAAATGGCAGACCATTTCCTCAGAGAAGGCCACACTACCAATGATGTGAAATGGGTCATTATAGAACAGCTAGAGAGTAACAACAGTAACACAGAGAGGCTGCTGTTTGAAAAGGAACAACGCTGGATATACCTGTTATCGACACACAAAACCGGGTTGAATTATAACATTTTGTGGAATACTGTACAGCCATAACTTGAAACTGTAATCAATTCTAGTCGTAAACACAATCTACTACCACAATTGTTAGAGCGTACTCACAATATAAGGGTACTTTATAACAACTTAGAATACACACCGCCCTTTTTTAAAAGGTAGGACTTGCAAGCAAAATCAAGCAGCATCTTCGTTTTGAAGTATGCTCCCGCGTAACATAACTGTAAGCTATGGCTCATTTAGGCCACACGGACCGTGGAGAAGACTAATTCCAGAGCTTTAAAAAATGTGGAGTACGCTGCACTCACCCATATTTAACCACCCCGTTGTCCCCACAGGGATAATTAATTACAGTAATAGTGGATTCCTTATTTAATTTTTAGCTCCTTATAACTTAAGGACAGCGCTGAAAAATACGAGTCGCTGAGGTACAATTCTTGTTACCCTTCTCTTGTGCCAGTTAAAATAACACTGCCATGTTTAGAGACGAGACAGTCCCAGTGCCCCAGGAATGATTCATTCCCTTTGGGGATAGGCTTTAGCATTAACCAAGAACAGCCACTCTCATAGACACTAGTCTATGGACGCCTATACATTCCCTTTTGAACGCGTGGTGCAGCGAAACGCCTAAGTGCGTGTGATGCGCACCCAGCAGCATTCCTCCCTGCTGCCGACTAAGAGCATTTAGTCGTGCACTGCTATGGGGCAAGTGAGATACGGAGCTCAGGTGGACCGCAGCAGTTATAGAGCAGGCGATTACCCTTGACGAAGTTAAATAAGGGGGGAGGCAATCAAGAAACCACTTTGACACCCTAAGGGTCTAGGGCTATGGCTGACTCTGCTTGTGACCCCTACAATGTGTTACTGTAGGGCTCGACCCCTCAGAGCTTCCATGTTGTGAGTAAATACTGCACAACAAGTATGTTTTTAATTCTTAGTGCACCTAGAAGCGCATGAGAAACCTTGCGTTTTTTTCACATCACTACTTTTATTAATTTGTGAGTTGTCACTGCAAGCCTGAACACTTCATGTGAAGCATGCTTAAATACACCACGCTGACAGTGCAACACGTATACGCGATGCATGCTCAATTACATCGGGCTGCTAATGTAACACGTATATTGATAGGATGCAGGAAGACACTTGCTACTTGTAGTAGTCCATAAGAAAAACAACTCCCGGCATGAAAACCAATACGGTGGACTGATAGAAGAATTAACTGTGATTTTCTTCAGGGGTATACGGAGGTTCCAGCATGCTTGGAACACAGTACTTGGTGCAAGTGCATTGCAAGCTCTCCCAACCCATTTGTTACCATATAACCATGGTGTTTTTCTCATTTTATATTCACCACAGAAACTCAAGAGGAATAATACAGACAATCGTGAGTTAGGAGCTGTCATAACTACACCGTATGCCTTAGCACGCATGCGGCACTGGTCCTGAAGAAAGCGATAATGACCCAGGGGGGCATAGAAATAATATGGCTGAAACATGTAGACCTAGGCTGCGAGAGATCATTTCTGTCTTGGAGCACATCCACCACTTTTTTCAAATTTGCCCAAGGTCCCCATTATTAAAACACCTTCATGGGTTGGTAACCTTGAGACAATTTTAAATCACCTTTTCTTCCCTTGAGGATCATTAACAAAACCTGATCCGCTGTAAGCAGGCATCGCAGCACACCCGGATGCATTACGGGTCTCAGGTGGGAACCCATGATGAAGCATGTCACTGACTAGGTTAGTGGGTGAGGGTTCTTTTTAAAAACCTAAGGTTTTTCTTACACAGTTGTGTGAAGGACATCTGAAATGGGTATAGTAGCGTGCTCGTTTTTCGTTGTTTGTTGCGTTAGCAAACTGACAAAAAATCAATAAAGGGAACTGGAGATGTGACTTTTAAACGACTTAAGAAAAAATAACGCCAAAAAGTGCCAGTTGTTGTCAATGGTCATGGTAGACTGGGACCTAGGTGCGTTTTCAGTATGACCGTGATGGAGTGCTAACCTGGTTCGACCCGGTCAGAGGTTTTACCTTGAGACCACGGGCCTAATTATGAGTTCGACCGCCGAACCCGTGATGGCAGTCCCTGGACCGCCAGACTGGCGGTCCACCCACCGTATTACAACTACAGCAGTGGGACCGCCACAACCCCAGGGGATCCCTGATTCCGCAGCGGTGGCGCAAAAGTGTGAGGCTGTAATATGCTGGTGGTGCCACTGCGGCACCACCAAGCATATTACGAGTTTCCTCACTGCAACCCTTTTCATGGCGATAAGCCCTCCATGAAAAGGGTGGCAGTGAAGAAACTAAGGGGGCCCTACAGGGCCTCCTGTTGCCTCTGTGCACAGGGGTGCATGCAGGGGACCACATGTTGTGCCCCCCTGTATTTTTGCACCCTTTTTTCCTGCACGGAATTTCTGTCTGTGCAGGAACGGGCTCTGGCGCTCCTATGGTGGTGGTGCCTTTCTAAGGCTCTCCTATGAGCCTTAGAAAGACACCGCCATGGGACCGCTGCCGCAGGGACGCCAGCCAGGATTAGAACTCGTAATCCGGAGGGCGGACTGACTATGGGCTTGGCGGTCTTGGTGCAGGGTCTTGGTGTGGTGGCCGGCTGCAAGACCGCCAAACCCGTAGTCAGGCCCTTAGTCTCTTTTTTTGGAATTCAAACTCTTTCAACTGGGCGGGGCAGCAGACTGTATCCTAGGAAGTCCTCACAAAGTTGGATAGGCGCTGGATGAGGTCCTGCTGAAGCCGTTGGCTGTTGATGAAAAAGCGCTCAGTTGAAAAAATTCAAATTTCGCAACCCAGGAAGCACTCTTGCTGGCTGATTTGGCACTTTTGCCCATCAAGATTTTTACCTGTGGACTTAGTCTCTTTCATAGAGCCCAGAATCCTCCAGCAGGACAAGACTGCAGCAGGCAATGAGTTCCAAGGGTCTGGATACCTTCTTGCTGAGGATCTGCTGAACTATATTTGCTGCTGCCGAGAAGCTTCAAGCAGGAGAAACCTATTTTCCTATATTCTACCCTAGCGAGGCTGCACCTTGGGCAGGTAAGCTAGGGTGGTTCGTCCCTGTCCTCTGGAGGTCTGAAGCTAAAAAGGTTTCTAAGTCCTAGCTTTTCAGAGGTGAAAGGAGAATTCCAGTTAGACACAGCCAAGGGTCCCTGGACCTGAGGAACAGCACTTGGGGGTCAAGACTCAGCAGGGTCCAGGTCAGATCCAGTTGGTACTGGTCAGCTGGGAAGAAGCCTCTTACATCTTGTTATGACCCTGTAGCTACACAGGAGGTCAGCCATCTGACCCTTATAGTCCACGTATTTGTGCTGGGGTCAAGGGATAGCATGTCCAGTCCTTAAGGGCTCTCCTCAGTCACAGAAAAAATATTGAGTCCTGTTCTGTTCTTCCGCAAGTCCAGAAAGTGTTCTGAAGAGGGTGCATTGGGATGCCACATTTATACCTGGCACTAGTTAGTGGGTGGGGGTTATTCCGGGCCCCTTCTTAATCCATGGGATAACATTTCCCTGGGGTTAATCTACCCACTTGCACAGCAGTTTCTATTTGTTCTACTGCAAAGAATCCTACAGTGTCCCGCTCTCCTAAAATCCAAGATGGGGAGCCCTTTACCCAATGTGCAGAGCCTATGCCCCCACCCAAATGTGTAGCCAGAGTAATTACATCCTCTTCCTCTGTGATCATGCCCAACCAGTTCTGTAGGTAGCTTTCTTCCACCAAATGGATTTGGTGCCTGTTTAATTAGGAGGACAAAAGCTGGAGATTTTTCAGGTGTCACCTGACATTTACTTGTGAAGGCCTCTTTGATGTAAATTACGTTTTTAGGTAAACCCTAACTGGTCTTCCTGCTAGGGGAAGGAAAAAAAACCAAAGTCATTGTTGCTGCTCTGGAGGCAGTGTTCACACCCCATCTGGGTAATCCGTGTCTAATCTGCTGCTGGAGGGCCAATGCAAATTAGCCTCCAGCAACTTCAGATAGGAAAAAGGTAACTTTTTAAAAGTTACTTCTTCTTAATATTTATTAAACATCCTAGTTCACCATTGTGTTTGGCACTTAATAAATGTTAAAAGAATGGTTTAATCTTTTTTCTAGTTGGACCAAACCAGCGATAGCAGAATTAATATTTAATCTTGTTTCCCAGTGTTTCTCTATGGACCAGCCAGAGCATTTTATAGTGAAAATAGCTTTTGGGTACTGGTCACTGGAAAGACATCGTAAGTTTACATTTATACATGTCCGACTTTTAAATACCATGCAACCTGTCTTGTGGGCTGCGAGTTCTACATAAGGGTGGCTTAACATTTAAAAGGAAGTTTTTCGCCTGTCAAAAAGTATTATCTTTACAGACTGCGCTGCAAATTTGATATTGCAGCAGCCAAGCTACAAAGGCAGACATGGAGTCTGGTGGCTTAGTGGACTAGTGCGTCTACTGTAGGGGCCTGTGTTCGACCTCATGGTCACAGGTTCATATCCCGGCGGGTCCACTCAGCCTTTTATTCTTTTGAGGTCGATAAAACGAGTACCATTGAGTTGGATAACAATAAACATCTGTTATTCAGTGCCAAGATACCCATGGGTGACGGGCGCTTTACAAATACACTTTGTTATTGGCCTAGTCACACTAGTAGATGGCACAGTAGTGCTGTTGCCCATTGGTAGGTTGGAATTGGTGAATACGATGTCAATGAATGCCATGATATGGGCAGGCCTGACAACGGCAGTATCAGTAAATGCAATGTGAACGTATGCCATAGAATGTACGCCCCATTGGCCATAACAATGCCCGTCAATGCAATGTCAATGTATACCGTAACTTGTGCCCGCACAGCAGCGCCAACATCAGCAATAATGATACCAGTGTTCGTCATAATCTATGCTTGTACTATAATGTTATTGCTGCCAATAAGAACAATCTCAATGTACGTTCAGACCAAAGCAATACCTGTAAGAACGATGTCAATGTGCAAGATGACAACAGTATGCGCAATGTTGATAATGTCGATTAAAAATTATACCATTGGCTGCCATATTATTTTTAGGAGTTCCAATGAACTCACATCATTGCTGTCAGATTTACCCATCAACGCCGACTCAGAGATATGTGGTCAGGTAGGTCCTGCGGCACACCCCTATCAAATTACAGGTCGAGTCCCTCATAAACTAAAGGCAAACACACACCCAGGGAAAACCCTGAATGATTCCACAGATAGATTGTTGCACCACAAACAAGTCCGAGGTAATTTCGCCAGTAAAACACGTTTGGCCAAAGACTCGTTTTCCCCAGAAATACCATAAAGCTACATACCACATGTAGATAGGTACACTCAACCAGTCAGGACACGACATGCACACCACCCATAGTGATCACACGCTCCTCATGCCAGACATCTGGACACATACACGCTGGCCCACATTGGTCCCCCCCCGAGGTCGACAGCCATCTGTGTCCTTATCAGATGCACACATTCGATTGATTTATGACAAAGATGCTCTTTAGGAATGGAGAGATCATTTTATTGTACCTAATGAACTGTATAAATTGCGGGCCAAAACTTTGTACATCGAGAGATTTTGAGCAGATGCAACTCTGTCCAGGTTTTTCCGGCCACAGCGTTTAATTAAACCAACTTGTTCCTGTTTTTTCGAAACGCCTTTTGTCTTTTAATTTTTTAAGGTAAATTCATATCCGAGCAAAAGTTGCATTTAAACATTCTCTACCTTTGGTCTGTTTTGTGCACCATACACGGTGGCATTATAGGAAAGTAAAATATGCCAACTAGGAGTAGGCCAATTTTGACATGTTTTGGGGTCAGAGTTCATGCACTTCGGCCAGCTGAGCACTGTCCTAGTACACAGAGTCTGAAAACCAGCAGCATCAGTCCGAAAACATGGGGGTGATCAACAAAAAGAGGCACTTTTTTTACATTGGCACTCTCCTTCAACTGTCATTGTGGCTAACCCAGTTTCATCAGTAATGTCTCACTCTCTCCTTAAGCAATGTGCTGACCATCCCATGAAAAGCACCAAGCACTGGTGACATCAGTTTCTTCGTTCCTTGCCTTCAGTGGATATACATCCAGAGCAATCAAGATTTCTTTTCAATGGGTGCTCAATTATTTTTTTTGTTTTTTCAACATTCCTCCCAAGACCTTTGGTTTTAAGCCATGCAAAACCTACCTAAGACATATGCCTGTTACTGAGCCTCACTCATCTTAGATAAGGAGCATGCCCTACAATCTTTGCCAGAAAACAAATCTAGTGACACTGGGGGAAGGAGAGTCTAAGCTTTTCTCATTCTAGACACTCTGGTTTAAACATTAAGTCCAAATCCTAGTCTTAATAGCCATCATAGAGAAGATATAAAAACATATGAAGAAGTACTGTTTTCATCACAGCAGTGTAGATCATGAATCCCTGACCACCTCTTTGGAGCGAGTTCTTGTGATTTGTCCCACTACTTGGGTGAGCTTTTTTGTTTTTGGTGCTTCTGCATAACAGATCGAGGTCGTGAAAGAAACTATGTTGAAGATCTTTGCAACTCTTCCCTTTGGGACATCTTCAGCATTGGTGACTGTGGCAACATTGTTTCCAAACGGTGGTCAGCGGTCTCTTAAAGTTGATTGCTTCTGCACTTCAGCTGTGCGGGCTTCAGATGAATAGGTGTCTGTTTTGGTGTCATTTAACTCTGGTTTCACCCAACCTTTTCGGGAGCTATTTTTAAAACGGCAAAGCATAAGACTGGACAACCTACAAGAGAGAGAATGTCCTAGTATCCCAAAAGAGACTGTCAGCCCCCTGTAACTCCAAAAAGCACCAGCAATGCGGTTTAAAGGTTTTATTTGCGGGAGCTTGACTTGTATCAAACAATGATTAAAGAAAAAATAGTCTTCTGAACACAGCTTTTTTTTAGGCTGGTGAACTGCCCACTAGGTTTCTCCGAGAAGAGATTTGGGCACCTTTTTAAGAGGTGGCTTAGATCTCTTTTCTACTCTTGCCCCAAATTTCTCCCTATTTATTAATTCCATTTCTGAACTTTCTTCTAAAGGATCTAACAGAATTTCCAGGAGAGATGTAGTTGCCAGATAGGACAACTGAGATTCCAGGCTCCATAGCTCTTCAGGTTTCGATAATTTCTTTAGGAGAATCTCATAAAAAAAATCTGTTCAGCTTTCATTATAGGTTAGAGCTATTATAGCTGGGGTTACTTGTTCCATTACTTGGAAGGGGCCATGCCAGCTAGCCAGTAATTTGTTATCTGTGGTTGACAATAAGATTAACACTTTTTCTTTCACTAAGAACTGTCTCAGCTCAATGTTCCCATCATATCTCGCCTTTCGTTTACTTTGGACTGTACTTAAATGTTGTTTTACTTGTTCTCACAAGGAATCTAGAGACTGTTTGAGGCACAAAGTATACTCTAAAATATCTTTGTCTTCATTCTCCTCCTCCTCCCAATGTTCAACTGCAATTTCTAGATGACCTTGGCTGACGTCCAAAATAAAAAGTTCAAAAGGGGAACCCTGTTGATTGCTGGAGGTAACCCTTAAATGCATTACAGGACAATTGGGAGCTTTTTCCTAGTCCATTCCATTCTTTTAAATAACCTTTGATAATAATAACTTGATAGTTCCATTGTAACATCCTATGAAACCATCAGTGACCGATTTGGCCTATTAGTTGGGAAATGAGTGGAGTGCCCTGAAGCATAAGAATTTCCATAGGGAATCCCACTCTAGAATACACCAAAATCATGGTTTGTGCTACCACCGTTGTTGTGCTGTGTAACACAATGGCCTCTGGATTTCTGGTAGATTAGTCTACTATAACTAATCTTTGAGGACAGGGTTAAGGGTCCCACTAGATCCATACCCACTCATTTAAACAGGATTTCGGTCATAGGGAGGGGGAAATGGGGAGCTTCTTTGGACATTAGGAAGATCAAATAACTGATACCAGGGATAGGCCCAGCAATATTTTCTAATATTCGAAAAAAAAATGCTAATAAAATTTCCCTAGCAGTTATTTTTCAGTCTTCCCTCTAACTTAATGCCCAACACCTGTCTGGTTGTGACCTAGAAACAACACTTGCTGTCTAAAGGAAGGGGACTAGTAGTTGTCTGGCCTTAAACTGGTAAACAACCCTAAGTAGAGGCCCCTTCTTTGCCAGAAAATATGCTGCTACCTTACTAGCATCTAGTTCTTGTATTGCTGTTCTCAGCCATTTTGATTAGTGGGATCCTCCTTCTGACTTGCCCTGTAGTTTCTGTGATGTTCCCATTCTGGTTCTGTTGATAGGGAACAATTATCCATGGAATTCTCACCTTTGGAAACCAACACAGGGTTTCCCCTATGTTTATCCTCACTTCTCTTTCTTTTAGACGTCGTATTCCTAAAATCATCTGTAATATCTTCTGTACAAATAGGAGCTTCTCTCCACCAGTGTCAACCTTCATTCACCCGAAGCTGTTAGTTGAGTCTTTCCTGAAAAGCAGAAGTATCATAGCCCAGTATAACATCTTCGGGTGAAGTATGGATGACTCCTTAGCATAAGTTGACCTCCTGACCCCCAGTTCTTAACTGCATCGTTATGGCAGAATACGTTTGTTAGTCCCCATGTACACAGGTTATGTACACCTCCCTGTCTGTCTCTCTGCTCAGGAGTCAACCACTTAGAGTTAATACCCAACACTTTACAATCCAAATCTAAAATGGCCGTTAAGGAAGGCATTCCTACCTGAACTGGTACAAGAAAATGTTTCCGTTTTGTTCAGTACATCCACTTGTTCTCCTGGTCTAACTCTTTGAGGATAATAATGTGCAGTATGACCCCCAATTACCAGAAGCAAAGCATTGGGGACATTTTGGCATGGCCCGGGGAAGGGTTAACATTAATGTTCAGGAACCCCATGGATCTCAAATTGGACCTCTTACCTTTCTTGATTTGTGGTCTGAACACAGGAGACCTATGGTAAGCACATGCCCACTCAATGGCCGCCTTCATCCTTAGAGTTGTCTAATCCAGTTTCTAGTGTTGCTGGCAGTGCATCCAAAAACTTTTCAGAATAAGCCTTATCCACTATTTGCTCATTCTAGCATGGGTTGGAGTGAGCCATAAAATCACCCACATCCTTAATACGGAAGGACAGCACTTGAGCACTCAAGGTTTTTCTCTTTGAGTTTAATTGATCTCTCCAAACCTTCTCCAGTACACTTCACTGTCCCATCCTAAATATTGCAGAATATATTTTTTATGTCCACTATCTCGTAGTTCCAATCGGATACGCCACTTCGTATACGGCCTGTAGTTCTCTTGGTATTATAGGGGCAACATACTGTCCCCGCCTCAGTCAGCCATGCTGCGCTCTAGGACACCTGTTTAAAATTAACAAAGAAATAGATAGGATCTTCCCAACTTGGTACTTCTGAAGTACTGAACTTGGAACATATGGGTGCCCTTTAGAGCTAGCAATAGCATCTATTAACTTCAAAATGGCTGTGTACTGATTCTGATGGTTGCAAAAAGAACAATTGATGGTCAGAATGCTGAAAAGTGTCAAACATTCACCCCAGTACAGAGATCTGGGGCTAAATCCATAGTTTTTTTGCTCCCCATGCCATTCCAATTTAAACCCAGCAATATGTAAATCAGTCTTGACCCTGCTCTCCATGGGAACAGTCCAGCCCGAACTGCCAGGCCAGGTCCTCCCAGAAACGAGCATCCTGCGACCGGTTTCAGGGTATCACCCCATATCAGCCAGGCTAGCTTGGCTCCAGTGGCATGGAGAGCACGGGACCCGCATGTGGGCATACCCTTCCCGCTTGGGGTGACAAATGCAAACAGAATTATTGATGGACAGAATGCTGAACAATGACAGGCATTCACCCCAGTACAGATATCTGAGCCTAAATCCAGCATTTTTCATTGCTGATTCTGATGGTTTACAGCAATTAGGTTGACCTGGTGTTTCAAAGCAAACTGCATTGCTTCCCATCCCTGACATGCATCTTCAGCATTTTGTTTGACAGCTGAGGGTGCCTGCTGCGCAAAATGATTTCACTTCTGACACCATTGTCACTTCTGACAAAACTGTCACTCACGAGTAACTCCAGGAAGCACTAAAAATGGGTTTGAAGTTTTTAATTCTGGGAGCTTACCTTGTTTCGTACAATGATTAAAAGAAAAATAGTCTCTCTACATGTCTCTCACTCTCTCTCCTTCTAGCCCACTCCAAAGTATATTACAGTCAATGCTTGGTACGAAGGGAACCCTTCTTGCGCTCTTTTAGGCTCCACCTCCCCCACGGATCCCTGGGACAGTACGATTTGAATAATAGAGTCCTTAACGTATGAAGTAACCTTGCCTGTTATGGAATTGTTTAATAATGGTTCTGATGTGCTGTGAAATGCCCTAGCTGTTTGTTTCTGTATAAAAAGACAATATATTTTTTTTGTTGAAAGAATACAGTCAATGCTTTTCCTCCCTTCAAGGGAAAATAACAGCAAAACTAGTCCATGAGAAAATACTTATATATGTCCTTCTTTTGCATTTTCTTATCCAGCCTCTCTTTTCCTAGTCCGCACCTCAGATAAACACCTAAAGTGTCAGGACTGTGCTTCTTTGGGGGGTGGAGATTTTAAACTCCGTCACCATTACCCATAAGGTGCTAGCGTAGCGTGAACACCAAAGTGCAGGTACCTTCAAGTGAGTGCCTTCCCTCTCTCTTGTGCTCCCTGTATCCATGTGCCAGAAGTTTTCCCCTTCCCTCCCTTTGGAGGTAAAATTCTTCCTAACACCTTCCTTAAGACACAACTCAGAATCAGAGCTGTGGCACGGAAGAGTTGCACCTTCCTCTCGCTCCACTCGGTGACATTGAATGGGGCGTCTTTTCGCTCCATTCATTCTCTTGAGCTCTCCAGTCATTGACAGTTTGATTTATCTGCTACAAGTCGAGGCGCCGCTGCTCCTTCTTCCCATCTCGTGTACCAGTGCTCTTGCCATCCCACACTGTCCATCGCTTTCTCTGTGGTTCCTGCTTCTCCTCCACCACCTCAGCTGAACCTCTTTTTCTCTTCCGCTTGCTGTTATTCGCTGTCTTCAAATAACTTCCTCTTTGACCCTGTATGTCTCCTGGGAGCTAACCTTGCCCATGTTGGCATATACATTGGTAGGATTTCTCTATCTTGCCATCACAGTGACATTGAAGGTGGCCTTTCAGAGGATGCACAAATTATTTTGGTTTGGATCCGGATACATTGGGTTTTTCCAGATCAGTCCATCAGGATTCTAATGAGGGTGATGTTGTTTTTACCTAACCTGATTCAGATACTACTTTGTTAGTTGTTACTCGATGGGCTACATACTTTGCCAGAGATTGATTTACCAGAACTGAAATGACCTGCTAATCCTGACCAGGAACATTACTCTGCAGTTGTTAAAAGATAACAAAGGTGGATGAGACAGGAAACCTTGATCTATATAGACAGAAGCAAAAGTCTTCCCTGTTTTTGAATATCTTGCTGCAAACCTCTAACTACCCTTCCTGCTCCGAGGGCTTTGTCCAAGAAATACAAGCCTGTTCCTTCAGAATTGGATTTTTTCTACTCACCCGTCCCTAGAGTGCTTGACAGTGGAATCCATGGCAAACAATCTAAAGCATAATACCATTATAGGCAAACCAAGCAGTAAGAAAAGCACCCAAGAAGTTGAATGTATTGGACAAAAAGTTATTTGCTTCAGTCTTTCAGCTTTCGCTCGACTAATGTAACATGCCTATTGGCAAAATATCATCACCTTATTTTGAGGGGCTAGGAATGGAGGAGGATTGGAACAGGTTGCTGGACCAGCATGAGAATGACATGGACTAGTATGAGGAACTGGGTGAGGCCAGTGGACTGGATACCCTGGTTTCTAGCCTACTTTTTCCCCGCTACCGTGGTGGAGGGAGCTTTGTGCGCTATGGTGGTGAGAAGGGCAGCCGAGGTCCTGGACCTGCAGCTTTCTTCAGTGGATGTCAAGACAAACATCTTGACAGAGGTCCTGCAGCCGGGTGTTTCCTCAGTGGAACCCCTCCTGCCTTTCAACAAGGCCTTAACTGATGTCCTTCTGGGCACATGGTCCAAGCCCAGCACCGGGGCTCCTGTGAATAGGATCATCGCCCGCCGGCATCGCTGTGCACCAGGCAACCCGAAATTCCTCACCAATCGTCCTACCCCCGAGATGTTGGTGGTCCAAGCCTCTTCCTCCCAAGGCAGGTTCCCTTCCGCACCCCCGGAGAGGGAATCTAAGAGGATGGATAGTTGGGTCAAGAACATGTATTCTTCCGCTAGCCTTTCATTGCATTCAGTGAACAATGCATGACTCTTGAGCAGTGGTGGCTGACCAACTGCGATTGGGTCAGGGGCAGACCCCTCTCCCCTCCCCAACCAGATTACACAGTAATGACAGATGCGTCACTCCTGGGATGGGGCGGCCATCTGGGAGAGGTGGAGATCAAAGGACTCTGGTCTCCAACGGAATCTGGACTCCAAATCAACTTTCTGGAGCTCCGAGCGATTTGCATGGCATTGAAAGCTTTTCTTCCTTCCATCAAGGGAAAGCTGGTTCAAGGGTTAACGGACAACACCCTTTGTCAGGAGGCCTTGCGCCTCTGGACATGGCTGGAACAGCAGGGCATATCCCTGGTGGTTCAATACCTAGGCCACATTCATCATGCCTCAGTGGGACCTTAATTTGGTTCTCACCTTACTCTCCTGGCATGGAAAGTCGTGAAAAGTAACTGACGTCAGCGCGCCGATGTGGCACTTTTTGACACAGACATCACTTGCGGCGTGGATGACGCCGACGACGTCATGCGGAACCGACTGACGTCACCTACTGGCACGCAAGGGTATTGCTCGAGCAAAAGTTTCCGGATCCAGCCGGATGCCTGGGTTAGTCTAAGGTAAGGAATCTGTGGCTAGATTATGTCTCTACCAGATAAGGCATTACCGAAGGTAAGTAACTTGTCCAACAGCTAGGGCTTTAGATTTGGCTTCCCTATCAAGGCAATTTCATAGGTAGATTAGGTGCATCAAATGCTTCATATTTCATTTTGGTAGACCGCAATAGCAGCTGGTCAGCAATTTCTTAATGGTTGTATAAAGTGTGGCTCAGGGAAAGGTTGTTGGGGATAAGGCTCTTGCTTTGCTGTTTCCACCAATCCAGGAGCAAATTCTCTTCATTTTCAAGATGTTTTGCACATCAAATACCTGTAGATGGTTGCGCAGCATAGTTTCTTCAGGGATGGCATAAGATTACTTCATTGCAATGGGTCTTGAAGATCATAATGAAAGGGTGTAGTCTATTGTTTGTGAAGAAACAGTCATTTGTACCCCCTTCTACCTTGTTCTTATACCCCATGTAAGAAAGTGAATTATTAGTTGGGGTGATGATAGTCCATCACAAGTAATAAAGTCACCAACTTGTTAGGTCCAACACAAGGTTTCCATAATTTTAAACCTCAGTTCAACTCCTGGTACCCTAACACGTAGCACGCAAGCTTACCTTAGAGAAAATGTGTTAAAAAAAAAAAATACAACTCCCCCTCCCCCATTACAAATCCCCACCTATTTATAAAAATAGAGAAAAATGTAATCAACAGAATGACAAAAAAACAACAAAAACCCATTAGTGGAACCAAAATGAATTTTTAAATATTTAAAGGAAAAAGTGCCAAGAAAAAGTAAAGCGCTTCTAGAAAGCACTGTTGGTGTGTGACCGGGACCAAGGGGCAATTTCAGGTCAACCACAGTGGCGCTCTGGTCGAATACGCCAAGAAGGTCTTCCCTGGTTGAAGATTCTACTTTTTGACTTCCAGGCACATGCATCAACCATTTTTGCGAGCGCAAACGGTGCGATTCGCAAAAATCGGCCGTTTGCGCCCGCAAAAAGGGCATTTGCGATGCATGAAGGGTCAAGGCACTCGCAATTTGAGAATTCGCAATTAATTGCGAGTTCTCAAATTGCGATTGCATTTAAGGAATCACATTTTGCGATTCCTTAAATGCAATGCAAGAACCACTTTGAAGTAGCGATTTCGCTACTAGGGGGCGCAAATTACATTGAAGTTGAACTTCATGGTAATTTGCAAAAACGTTGAAAAATGCAGTAAAGTGCATTTTTCAAAGTTGTAGGTAACACACACACATGTCCTTTGGACATGTGTGTGCGCAACATTTGTGCACATCACAATTTCAGGGTGCAACAGGGTGTCATTTTGACACCCTTGCACCCTGAAATTGCATGAGCAATTTGCAGTACCTACTGGTACTCGCAAATTGCGCATGCATCTCCCATTCATTCCTATGGGCCTGTAGGCCCATAGGAATGAATAGGAAGGCATTCCTTAATTGCGACTCGCAATTTGCGAGTTGCAATTAAGGAATGTTTAGGAATCGCTATTTTTATAGCGATTCCTACATGCATAGGCTTTTGCGATTCCTTAATTGCGATTCCTTAATAATCGCAATTAAGGAATCGCAAAAGCCTTCCTTGATGCATGTGCCAGTTCGTCTCTTAAATGGAAGTTAAAGTCCTCCAGCGGGCAATGCAGCAGGCTGTATCTGGCAAAGTCCCTTCCAAATGTTATAAGCGTTGAGTGGGGCCCCTCTAAATCCATTGATCTCGATGGGAACAGCTCAGAGCTGGAAAAGTCAAATTTTGCATCCATAGAAGTCCTCTTGTTGGCAAGATTCTTTTGGTGCCTTCGCCGGTTAAAATTGTTACCTTTTTTATTTCTCTTTTATGGAGCTCCGATTCTGCCAGAACGGCGAAGAATTAGCTTGTATTCTGGAAGATTCCACTGAAGTATTATAGGCTTGCTACAAGAGTCCCCTCACCTGGATTTTCAGATGGAAAAAAACTCTGAGCACGACCAACAGAATTTGCTTGCCCAGTGAGGTTCCACCTTGGGTGGATTGACTAAGGTGGTTAGTCTTGGTCCACCGGAGGTCTGGAAGTCTGGAATTTTTTTGTCAGAATTTCTAAGAGATTTCAGAGCAAGTCCTTCTGGACAACATTAAGGCCTTCAAGACCTCAGGTGAAGCACTTAATGGGTCAGCCTCTATTTATGGTAGTTTTTTCATCAAGACAACTGTTGCATTTTGTTGTCTTTGACGACTTCTTGTTCAGATCTTGCTCCATGCTCTCCCGTGTGCATGGGTTCTTGGTTTCCCTTCTTCTGTTTCTACGAAACAATTCGACTAAGATAATGCTTTCCTGTGGTGAGGAGCTATGACTCAGTAGAGTCTCCTTCTGTCCTGGGTTCCCCTACTCGCAGCCGACCCTGTTTCATGTTCTGCCATGTCAGTGCAGTTGTTTTGGGTCTATGTTGTATGTTGTTTTTGGACACAATTCTCTTCCTCTACCAGGAGTAAGGCTACATGCTTTTTAGGTCTCACCTAGACAGCGCTTACTCTGTTTCTTCGAGACATGCTGTGTTCAGGATATGGGCTTTAAGCTACACCCATTGCCCACCCATGTTTTCAATTGCCTCTGGTGACTGTCCTTTGTAAATGCTTTGTCTTTGGTTACTTTGCTTACTAGTCCCTCCTTAATCAATCCTTTTCTACTCTTGTAACCTCCCAAAAGGGTTGTCCCTATTACGTGTTGTTACTCGGTATGTTTTATTTACAGTTTGTCCACGCTCTTTTGTTAACAAATTCTTCGGCGTGGCTGCAGTTGCAGGCACAACAGCTGCACACTGCCCGAACTGCACTTCCCTGACATGTTCTTGTAATTTTAGGTGTGATTTCCTATGATTTCGGTTGCATTAGCGTGCAGGGTAAAAAATGTTTTTTCCCCAGCGTGGCACGCCGCGCTTGATCTTTAAGAATGGCGCCCGCGCATCTTTTCTTTTGTTGTGCCCTGCTCCTCCAACTCAACTTTTTTTTTTTTTAGAGAGGCATGCTATTCTTTTTCGAGCGAGAAGACACCAGCGTCCCGGGCACTGTGCATGCGCTGCATGATATTGCAAAACCCCATTGCCCGCTATCTCATCCACTGTTGTTCATGTTAAAACCTAGTAAACTCTCTTCGTTGACAGCCTGTTGTGCCCAGGACATAAAGGCACCAGCAAAGTAAATGTATTAATGCAACCGCCCATCTTCTGCTAAAAGTACGCACAAAGATGACTGATCACTTCTTACAAGCAAATCATACCACAAATGATCTGAGGTGAACAGTCATCGAGCAAATACATACTGGCGTCAATACACAACGTCTTCTCTTGGAGAAAGAACAACGCTGGATATGCAGACTTTCACACATAAACAAGGGCTAAATGATAATATCCTGTGGAATTCGCAAAATCAGAAATAGAACCACCATTAGGGGATTAGATTTAATATCTCTTTACACCTCTGCAGCATACACTATGTCCCCTTTATGAGTCATTACTTGCTTGAACCCCTGTTCCAATGAGATTTTTTTCATGCATTTATACATAGGGGTAGGTACTTAATCAGGCACAAAAGATCTATTCGCAGCCACATCTCTATTGTTCCGGAAATGAGACATGCTTACACATTTAGACATACACTGCTATATGTAACACACCTGGACATACCATCGAGCACATATGCACCGTGTGTCACAGATTTTATATGGATTTACTGCTTATGTATTTTCAACTCTGACATATTGGGTTATCCATGTATTCGGATATTGAAGCATTGATTACTCGACAAATGAGGCAATTTACTTCAGCCACGACCTAATGTCCCTTTTTAACGGCACGTTTCTCATACGAATACACGTACAACCAGTGTACCCAGCCTGGGAATATCAGTGAATGCATTAATACCCTTTTCTGGCTTTTTTGTGTAAAAATTCCAATTGGATACTGATAGATCCATTTTGCCTCTTACGATATCAATAAAGTTGCATTCATCTTGAATGCCGGCCTCGTCTATTTGCGGGAGGGCTCAAACACGTCATCACGCCTTGCGTATTGACGCGGACACGCCCTACGGAATGACGCGCACACGCTACAGTGCCGGCAACAGCATTCAAATACGCCGGGTCCCGGGACTCGCTCATCCTCGGGATCCCGGACTAGGGCACACGACAGGTGCGAAAGGAGGGCGGTTGAGCTTGACGAAGTAAGTAGACTGACAGGCTTGCAGCTAATATGGGTTATCTGACACGCTTTATGAGCCTGATATCTCACAATTCTCTGTCATTTTTAGTGTGTGACTATAGCCAATGTCCCCCGACGGGATCCATGGGGCAGGAATAATTAACGTCCCTTGTAAGCCTTGAACGCTTTTCTCCTCCATGTTTGTCAGGAACCACTACTGTTGCATGTTGCTCCATATGTGTGTCCCCCAAATCACGATCTCCGGATCATTTCAAAGAAGGCGAACCCGGAAGTCATGTTTTTTTGCCTTTTAATAATGATTCCTCCACACTGCACTGTTTCGTGTGGATGATAAGAAAGGGGTTGCATTGTTCATAATTCCCCTATTTTAAGATATATACCATGGTATTAATCCATCAGCGTGGGTGAACAACATGTGTGCACGAGACTTAAGAACATAGGCACCATAGTCTGGGGAGCTATTTGCACGTTCTGAACGACACGGATGAAAGCGCGGAGATTCCGATTCTGCTGAGAAAGGTCCTTCAGTAAAAAATATTTAAACTGTATATTGTGATATGTCGTTTTCTCTTACAGATTTACCCCTTTCAGAATACGCTGAGAGCTGAACCGTAAGTTTGCATTTTTTTCGTTGACACAGGGATGGGTGCACCTTAGCGAGTGCATTCCTCTCGTGTCAGTACTGGTCCTGAAGAAAGCCTGGCAACTTTGCACGCTGAGGCTGAAATATGTAGACCTGACCCTGTCACTAAAACACACCAACGGATGTCAAAGGCCAATTGAACCTAACAGGACATCCCCTTCTGCTTTTAATCTTGCCTTATTATCCCAGTATAAAGGTTCAGGGAATAATAAAGGCAATCTTAATCCACTTCCTCACCATTTCACTCACTTTGCACAAACCAAACCTGCTCCGCTGTAATCAGGGGTCGTAGCACACCCGGGAGGCATTCGGCCGCTCGGGTGGGAACCCTATGATGAAGCATGTCACCAATTAGGTTGGTGAGTGAGGGTTCTTTTTAAAAAGTATTTTCACTTTTTTGCTTTCATTCGCTTCTTAGTTGATATTGGAGTTACTCCTTCCATTGTTGTTGTTATTGATTCCTCAAGGGGACCAGGAGTGGTTCCATTCTACCCTTTCTCTCTTTTTGTTTGATTGAATCTATGAAACATACCGGTGCTTTAGGGTCACAGGTAAGTAACATATTTTTTATTTAATTATTCCCCTTACATGATGATTGCAGGTTGATGTCTAGGGATAGTTTGTATATGTTTCCATCTTTGAATTTTACACTTTCTGAAAGGACACTGCAGCATCTGTTTGATCACCAGAATCTCTAAATTGCCTGTATGCAATACTGTTCTTAAACAATTTCCTCTAAAGTCCGTTCCATTCAAATGTCTCTTTTAATTTATAATTTTGAAAATATTCTTATCTAAAGAATGCCAGAAGACAGTGAGCAGTGTGAAAGTCTCATTCCAATGCACAGTGTTTCTCAGGAGAATGGAACCAGTGGCTGTTGATAGGATGTGGGTATGTTACTTGTTTATCATTTCTCATTTTCAATTATGCTTGTGACAAAATATGTTCTTAATTATTTGTTAACAATAAAATGTTTAAATATTTCTGTTAACATATTCTTTATGTGGTAATGAATAGTCTAATTGTATTTATTATAATTGCATATTGAAATCCAGTTTCTCTAGCCTTGCCTCTGATAGACACAGACACATTTACTGGTTTCAGTTCTCCACTTAATAGATGACTTACATCCATGAATGACTTCAAAACATATGACCCGAACAAAAAGCTTTTTAGCTGATTGCCGCTCAGTTCATTTTGTGAGTGACCGTTAATCACTTTTAAAGACTGTGGCCTGCTTACTTTTCCATGCACTTATACACATGCGTTAATCACAACATTTTATGGGCAGTACCGGAAATGTTAAAGCTGCATAAAATATGTTAAGCCGGGTATTTTTGTCAGTGCTATTCAAATATAAATTGCTCTGTGAATCCATAATTTTTTGTGAATCCACAACCGCCTATTGGGGCAAAAGAAGTGAGAAAACGGCATAAAATAATTTATTTGGACTGACGTAAAATAACTGTCCCGCAAAATTCTCAGGCATTTCGTGCATTAGCTCAATCTGATGGATGCCAATCAGAATGTCCCCAACCACCCGGCGCTATTCCAATTAGTTGAAATTGCCAATGTCTTAGATTCCGGTTGGCAGAATGGTTCAATCTCAGCAGCCTAAATGATTCCAGAAAGCATTTTGTGGTGCAATGAGGTCTGGGCAACCCAAGCAGTCTCCCAATTTCACTACGCAAGTGAATTAAAACAATTGGTCGACTTCATATGATTAGTCCTTCTGCAAATAATATTTTGCTATCTTAGTATTAAGGCAAAAGATGTATGTATAATTACGACTCCTCCCTCACATGCATCTCTACATCCCTCTAATCGCTATTTTTTCTATTTCTGGAAAACCCAGAGGTGTGAGCAACACTCTTGCATTTTGCTTCTCTCACAAAGATGATACAGCAATTCAAGAATTCCTTTGCTATTCTCTACCTTTTTCTGCAGCGTTCAGTTCATTCTACAAATGTTTAGCTGTATGAGAATGACTAATGTTCACATTGCCAAAACCTACACAATGCCTCGACAGGCAGACCCCACCTTAGAATATTTTTTTACACCAGCGGGTTTGCAGCTAAACTTTGGGGTTCCGCTCTGAGCCTGTATCTTAACAACAACAAAAAAACCAAGGCTTTATACGCAGCGAAGACTGAATGGTACCAAAAAACATCAACAGCTTCTGCAAGGCTTCATAGTCACCTACCTGGTCATATGAAAATATCTCCTAGGTTGTGGCTGATGGAAAATATACCATTTCGATTTTGTCCATAATGTTATACAAACTTAAAGCGATCAGATAATGTGCGGATACTTAATCTATCTCTTTCTTAAGATCATGATGAACAAACCTGCTTGGTGTGACAGTGTTTCAATTGTAAACTGACTATCCATGGTAGTCTTTATCATAGGTGGTCCTACTACTCTGCCATTGAGTTAAATGACTCAGATGAAGTAGAGGCCAACAAGGACCCCCATAGTCCTTTCAAGAGTAATGAACCTGGACATTTTTCAGACAATCAGGGGTCCATTCAGGAATTTGTAATGACAGCACAGCAAAACAGCACAGGTACAGAGACTTTACCTCGAGTTACACAATGAGCAACACCTATAAGTGTGGGTTGCTCAGAATGCTCTCTAGAGACTCAGTAGAGTCACTTGAAGTTTATAGTGTGGTCACTTGAGGTGACCTAAAGCCTACCTCGAAATTTGGGAAGGTTTGGCCCTGAAAAGTAACTGAGGATCTGCCTCAGCAGCCTGTGCCCTACGTCACACCCTCATTAGGTGTCACTGAGTTTCAACACCAAAATTATTCTGAACCCCAGAAATAGTCCAAGGAAGACATTTAAGATCCCTTGACACTGTCATTCCCGAACACATCAGGTAGTTCGGACTCAAGACACAAAAATGTATATAGACCCTGAAAGAGGACCACAGAAGGATGTCTTTAAGCTCACAGACTCAGACCATTTGACCAGTCCCTCATCACAACGTTTACCAACTTCTAGTAAAACTGGGACCAAATGGCAAATAGCATTTGAGGTGTATATTTCATCCAAGTTATGTCAATATCACATTCCTAAACATACAGCGACCCCCCCTCCCCCCACCCCCCTGTGCCAGACAGACATGCTCCCGCCCCGTATGTTCTTGCACCACAGGACACAGTACTGTATTCACCATCTCAGTGACCACATGCAGAAACATGTTAAGAGGAGGACGAAGGACAACCATGTGAAGACTTTGTCCCATGTTCTGAAGCAGCATGGAACAAGTTATGAATGCAATCAGATAATAAGGAACCTTGAAAGCATCAGTTCCAAGAAACTGCATACTATGCTGCTGTAGTTCAATAGGCAGCTTGACAACATGGAATTGCTATGCCTGTAGAACAAGCATAGGATTTCCTCATTTAAATGCTATCCAAATATAATATGAGAGAACAGTACACTATTTTCCCCATCTTCAAACACTTCGCATAAATTGTTGAAAGTCCTGCAAAGACATGGTGTAGAACACCTAGGTCCTGATTACAAGTTGGACTGATTTAGGTGAAGACCTAGCAGGTGTCCAGAATTAATGATTCCGGTCGTATCTCTGCATCCAATTTCACCTATTAAAAGGTAATCCTCACGCTATGGAGAATGGGAAGGGAGATTTTTCCCCAGGTCCATTTCAGCATGCTATTCCCTTTTCTGTAGGTGCCTCTGAGGTGGAAAATGGGAGCGGGTGGAGGCTGCTGAAAGGGGTTTAGGAGGGTGGCAGGTGACAGAGTTGACTGTGAGCCAGCAGGGGAAGTGTTATTTGCTCTTTTGTGCCATAGGTGGGAGTTGGGGGGGCGGGCAGCTGAATTGCTCTTGCCTTGAATTCGGATGGGCCCTGGTACAAATATAAAACAACATCTCGGGATCCTCTCTAAATTCAAGATCCTATCTGTCCTGATTCTGTGATAGTTCACACAGCTCGAAAGCAAGGCATTCATCTGAAAGAGTCAGTTAGTTGTAGATTCCTTACCTTAGAATTTCCCCCAGGCGTCAGTCCGGATCCAGAGATTTTTCTTTAGCAGTACCCCTGCACGTCGGGAGGTGGCGTTGGTCGACTACCCGTCCGTCGTCTGCGTCGTGGTCGCCGGGATGACGTCGCGGTGCCTTACATGCCGCCCCTGCGCGCTGACGTCAGTTCTTTGTTTTTCCACGCCAGCCTAGCGCAGATGTGGAGAGAGCTACCCCTTAGCCGTTTTTTGGCTAGCCTTTTTGTGACTTTTGCCGGCATCTTTTTGAGTCTTCGACTCCTGGTGTATGAGGGATGTCCCAATGACAGACCGGTTTCAAGCCCTGCGGGTCCTGCCACAAAATGTCGGTGACGGACCCGCACCTCGTGTGCTTGTAGTGTCTGGAGCGCGACCATGACCCGAGTCGTGCTTGACTGCCAGGCCATGCACCCGAAGACTTTGCTGGAGCAGTCCCAAAGGTTGTTGGAGTCCCAGCGGTCAGCTCCGCGTTGTTCCTGGTCTTGTTCAAGGGGAAGGTCTCGAGGCCGTTCGCGGAGCCCCCACTCCTCGTCGCACTCTTAAGTCGTCGAGGTTTTCAGGTAAGTCAAACACAAGAAGAAGGCGAAGAAGCACAAGCGATCTTCACCTTCTCCCCGTCGGTCGGCTGACACGACGTGAGACTCTGAGCGTTGTCGCTCGAAGGCTCCGTCTCCGATGCCTGTTCCAGGGACGACTCCGAGCCTCCCACCCTTTCCAGGAGCCGGAGCATCCCCTGCCCAACTTCGACAATTTTATTAGGTCTTACACCTTGTCTTTGGGCAGCCCAACTCCCCCGGCGTGCGTTCAGGCCCCGCAGAGCTGGTCGGGGGTCCTGGGCCTTTGATGCCGGCAGCTCCGGCCCGGCGCCGTAGGGCCCCCAGGGATCCAGGCCTGGATCCGGATCGACGCCGGTTGACCTTACTCGACCTTTCCCGGCGCTGATCCCGACGACGATGCCCCCGGCGTCGACGGTGCCCCCAGCCGACGCCGTCCCCATCCTCATCCCTGAGTTGGACCCCGGAGCCAGACCGACATTGGTACCGACGCTGGAGGGTACTTTTGTTCCCCTGTTTATCCCTGGTGTTCCCTACCGACCAGAGAGTGGTGATGAGCACTGGGAGGGGTTGCTGGACCCTTTAACTGACCAGCTAGAAGAACCGTACTGGCGATAGGACCTGGGTGATGGCAGTGGTCTAGACACCTCTCCAGATACTGGTTTGCTCTCTCCCCCTACTGTGGTGGGGAGAAGGGCTGTCAAGGTCTTGGGCTCCCTTCGGTGGCAGTCAGGTCTAACATCCTGACAGAGGTGCTTCAGCCTGCGGCTTCCTCTTCTGAACCCCTAGTTCCGTTCAATGAGGCCCTCACTGATGTCCTCCTGGGCACTTGGTCCAAGCCCAGCACAGGGGCTCCTTTGGAGAGGACAATTGTCCACTGCCCTGCCCCGGGTGACCCAGTTTTCTTGGCCCAGCACCTTTCCCCCGAGAGCTTGGTGGTCCAAGCCTCTTCTTCTAAAGGTGCATTTCCTTCTGTCCATCCAGATAGGGAATCCAAGAAGCTGGACCATCTTGGGAAGCGTATGTTCTCTTCCTCCAGCTTGGCACTGCGGTCGGTGAATACCGCGTGCCTCTTGGGCTGCTTCTCTCATACCATCTGGGATACGGTCGCGCATGTGCTGCCTCAGTGCCCGAAGGAGGCCCGGGCCGTTCTCTCCCAGGTATTGGCGGATGGGAGGGACGCAGCCAAATTTGCCATTAGATGTGGACTTAATACCGCCGCCTCACTGGGCACTGATTGCCATGTCGGTAGCCCTTAGGCGCTACGACTGGTTGAGGACATCTGGCATTTCGGGGGATGTCGAATCAACCTTGATTGACATGCCCTTTGATGGCCGTCATCGTTTTGGCGCCAAGGCAGACTCGGCACTGGATCGCTTTAAAGATTCTAGAGCTACGGCCAGATCTTTGGGCCTCACTGCGCCTTCTCGACCACTCCAGTCTGCTTTTCGTCCCTTTCGTGGCTACGGGAGGGCTGCCCAGCCTCTGCATGGCTGCGGACGTGGGACCCAGCAACCTTGCGGGTCTGGGAGCCTGCAGGCGTGCCAGTCAACCCTCCCTCCCCCTGCAGCAGCCTCCAAACCTTCCTAGTCCGACGTTTCAGGCCCATCAAAGGCCAGTTGGAGGCAGGATTCGCCATCACCTCCTCCACTGGCAATCCATCACGGCGGACAGGTGGGTTTTGCAAATTGTCCGAAGGGGCTACTCCCTTCCCTCCGAGACTACTCCTCCCTCCATGCCACCGTCTTTCGACCGCATATCGGAGGATCATTTGGCTCTTCTCCGCCAGGAAGTCTCAGCTCTCTTGGCCAAGGGAGCTATAGAGAGGGTCCCTGCACCAGAAGTAGGTCGTGGTTGCTAGACCCGCTACTTTCTGGTGCCCAAGAAGGACAAAGGCCTGCGTCCTATTCTAGACCTCAGGGCCCTCAACCTCCGATAGGAAGTTCAAGATGCTCACGTTGGCTCAGGTCCTGTCTGCCCTCGACCCCGGAGACTGGATGGTGGCGTTGGACTTGCAGGAAGCTTATTTCTATATTCCCGTCTTGCCAGCCCACAGACGCTATCTACGGTTCACGTTGGGCCACGAGCATTTTCAGTACACCGTGCTCCCCTTTGGCCTTACCAGTGCCCCTCGGGTGTTCACAAAGGTGATGGCGGTGGTCGCAGCTCATCTGTGTAGATCAGGAGTTGCAGTCTTTCCCTATCTCGACGACTGGCTGTTGAAGGCGGGCTCATCCCAGGCTGTCATCTCCCACCTCCAGACTACAGCAGACCTCCTGCACTCGCTGGGGTTAACTATAAACATGCCAAAGTCACACCTGATTCCCTCTCAGATGCTCCCTTTCATCGGAGCTGTCTGGACACAGTGCAGTTCCGGACCTATCCTCCCAAGCAGCGAGTACGGGATATTCGGGCTATGATACCGATGTTTTAGCCTCTATCCCAGATTTTGGTGAGAATGACTCTGAGGCTGCTGGGCTTCATGGCCTCCTGCATCTTGCTAGTGGATCATGTCAGATGGCATATGCCGGCTCTGCAGTGGAACCTGAAGTTCCAGTGGGCGCAGCATCAGGGGAATATTTCCGACTATGTTCAGATCTCAGAGGGAACTGCTCAACAACTGGGGAGGCTGAGCTTGCCTGCACCGAAAATGGCCGCCTAAGCAGAGCGCTCCGTCGAGCCATCTCTTAATCCGTCAGTAATCCTGCATTGGAGTAACCACAATCGCTGCAACTATGCTGCCCTGGACGTCGGAAGATCGACCCCACACATTGGCGGTGGTTTGAAAAACTGAAGTGGCCGGAAGCCGAAGCTGTGCGACGTGATCCCCCTGAATGAGCGCGACCCAGCGAGGCCTGCAGCGACGAGGTGAGGGGAGCCCGGTCCGGAGCCGCTGATCCAGAGCGGCAGTTGAAAGGCCTGCCTGCGGGGCGCGCTTGCGAACGCGGCAACCCCTTACGGAGGCGTCGGCTACAGACCCGACCGACGCTTGGCGGGAAGCTGGCACCGGGACATCGGATGTTGCCGGAGCCGCCCCCGGGTGACGTCCGCGGCCTACAGGGCGCCCAGGCCCGGACGGAGATGAGGAGCTGGCCGGGATATTAAGCACCCCGGATCCCGTCCAGTGCAGCGTTTCGGCGCCACAGTGAGTCCCGCACTACCCACCACTGATTGGGGGGTAATCCGCTAGCGTGAGGACCCCGCCGGCTGGCTGCGAGACGCCGCCGGGCGGAGACAACGTGAACTCGACCTGCGGCCAGTGCAACGCGGCCGGGGTCGTGCTGGTGACGGGCCCTCAGACTTTAATTACTGCGGTGTCTGACAGAAAGACACATGATATCCTAATCCCCCTGGAAGGCTGCAGGCCTCTGTTGTGGCACTCGTGAAGAGAGTTGATAGCACTAAACCCCGCGTCTTTGATAAGGGCCTGGCGAGGGGTCGCGGGACACCGGAGGTGCTAAGGTGGATTGCACCAACCGTTACAGAGTACGCATATGTGAGGAGGTCAGCAAGCGCATAGCCTACGACCTACTGCGCTGCACACATTGCTCCCTGGCGATTGACCCACGTGGCTGGGGTAAGTCTCTAGCTGTGAAAGCAGCGCCTATAACGCTCACTTAGATACGCTTCCACGCAGCACGAATTGAGAGACTGTTGTCCTGCCATTTGGGAGTGGGGCGCAACAACGTCTACAGCACCTTGCGCTATCAAAATACCTGGGCAGACCGGTCTTTCAAGCCCGAGTGGAGGAGAGCCTTGCCCGCCATAGTTTGCCACGCACTAAGGCCTGCTGTGAGTGTGAAATCCACACCCTCACAATGGGGAAAGTTGACAAAACTCAGCCGAAATTATACTTTGACCAGCGAAAATCAAGGACCAGAGACAACACACCGGAGGAGGGCCCTGACGCGCAAGACGAGACCCTGGAGCAGGTTGATGGAGATATCCGCACCATGCTGGCTTCCATGCAGAAATGCCTACAGGCCAGTCTGTCCGCTATAGACTCTAAGCTGGACTCCCTGTCTTACCGGATGGACAGGATAACGGAACGCATGGACAAGCAAGTAGAGAGGATGGATATGGCGGACCGCAGAGTTACCAAAGTGGAAGAGGCACAGTCAGACATGAACACCACACAGAAGCAGATGACCAAAGCGCTACAAACCCTGCAAGATAAGGCAGAAGACCTTGAAGCCCGTTCTCGGAGAGGTAACATACATATTACGGGACTGCCGGAATCCACGCAAGTGGGGAACATGGAGCTCTTCGTGGAAAAACTGCTCCACACCCTCCTGGGTCCCGACAAGTTTTCTTCCATGTTTGTGGTGGAAAGAGCACAACGCTCCCTGGGCCAGAGACCTGCCCCAGGGGCCCCACCTCAAACTATTATTGCTAAACTCCTGAACTAGAGGGATCGGGATACTGCCTTGAAGATAGCTAGAGAGAAACAGTCCTTGCAGCTTGAAGGATCTACGATCTCGCTTTATCCTGACTTTACAGCCCGAGTACAGGAAGCTCGCAAGCAATTTGCCCCACTCAAGAGGCAATTACGAGATCAGAATATCGACTACGCCATGTTATATCCGGCGAGACTACGAGTTAATAGACCGGGACAGTCCAGTATTTTCACAGACCCCAAGGCGCTGCAGAAGGCACTGAAGGAGTGGGCTAGAGACAGGCGGAGGAGCCCGGAACATGCTGCGATAGAAGGCGCTGATGGAGGAGGGCTGGATGAACAGGACTAGCGAGAGACCCCTCCTTCTGAACAGATGAGATGGGGACATTGGGGGGCAGCTTGCTAAAACTGTTGACATATACAAATGCGGAGCTACAGTCAGGGGTTGCGAGGCAGCTGGTCGGAGGGCTGGGGAAGGATAATAAGCCTCAAAATTAATATCAAGCTGCACACTTTGCTCTGGGAATAGTGCTATATCTCATACGAGGACAACGAGAATGGTTGGGCCACTTGATTTGATACCTAATGCAAATAGATAAACGGGATGGCGGACGGCAATGGGCTGTTAGCCTACCGAAGTCTCAGTGCAACACGTGCTGGCAACATCCGCCTACGTGCGTGCGCCGCAAACTGAGTATAGCCTCATATACCGTGATAACAGAGTTGTTAGATGTGATTTTGTTATGATGATGAGGGGTTTTGTGGGGGGATCTCACCAACGCGCAGTTGGGGAATGCTTGGCGTGGGTGGGCGGGGGAGGGGTATTGAGACAGACATGTTGCAATGTTTTCAGGAATATCAGGTTTGAATGGTCAGAAATACCTCTGAGTCCAGCGGGGCATTGCTACCCGGGCTACACTCTGATACCTGTCGAGTGCAATGATGAGTCAGAGTGAGCACACTGTGGATACAAATACTGGGCTGCGAGCCCTGACTTGGAATGTTCGGGGCCTCAACGACCATAGAAAATTCCGAAAGGTCACTGCTTACCTGGTTAGACATCGAATAGATATCGCCTTACTACAAGAGTCACATCTACCCCTGAGCAGCGCCATGTTTCGCAGTAGAAACCTGTTTGGGAACACACACGGGCGGGAATCACTACTCATGCGAGAGTGGTGGTCACTTGGGTGAATCCAAAATCTCGCCTTAAACTGGAACCACTTGATTCGGACCCGGAGGGTAGATATGTTATATCACGATGTATAGGGAAGGGAATAGACTTGATTGTGGTTAACGTATATGGCCCTAACTATGACGACCCGAAATTCTATACTTCCCTCACTGATAAGATGCGGGCCCATGTTGGGAAACCTCAACTCTGGGGGGGCGATTTTAATTGTGTTTTGAACCCAACTTTAGATCGATCGGGAGGCCCGGAAAGATGCGTCACGGCTGCGGCTCGCACCATTGCGGATACGATGGCGCAACTGGAACTGACGGATGTGTGGCGGCAGCGGAACCCGACTAGAGGCGGATATACGCACTACTCAGCGTTCCATGATTTGCATACAAGGATTGATTATTGGCTAACTTCTCAGAACTTATTCGCGAGGGTAAGGGAAATGTAATGTGCTCCCTCGTACTTTCTCGGATCACTCCCCTATACTATTAGTTGTGGTCACCCCGGAGAAACGGATTCCCCCTTTTACCTGGCGCTTCCCTCCATATTCCCTGCTTGATGCTGTTTTTAGGTCGGAGATGGCTGAGGCAATAGACACTTTTTTTACCCATAATATTGGCTCGGTAGACACATTCGCAACTGTATGGGAAGCATTCAAAGTCTACATTCATGGAATAGCTATGGCGAAACACTCTGGGGTACTTCGAACACTCCGAAAGAGACTCTGATTTGGAGGGCTCCCTTAAACTGTTAGAACTCCAATTGGTTGCTGGCGCGACTGACGCTGAAGCAGCGACATTCAAAACGCTATTAGATGAATACCATGAAACGGCAGACGCGGAGCTCAAACATTTAGGTAAATACGTGACGGCATGCACGTATGGCGAGGGGGAGCGCCGGGCGCTGTCCTGGCCTGCCTCCTGAAGAAGCGCAGAGAGACTACGGTGGTGTCTGAAGTTACAAGGAGAGCTCATAACGGGGGAGACAGCGATATTGGAGCGGTTCCGTCAGTACTTCTCGGCATTGTACCGCTCCCGCGATGAGGGTGTGGAGTCGGACATGTTAGAATATCTGACTCATGTGAAGCTACCTTGGCTAGCTAACAAACACCGCAAATACCTAATGCGCCCACTTGAGAGAGAGGAGATTCTGTCTGCGCTGGCAGGGATGAAGTCAGGTAGTGCCCCCGGGGTAGACGGGCTTACGGTGTCTTTTTACAAAGAATTTAAAGATCTAATAATCCCACACTTAGTTACGTTGTTTGAGGAAATGGTGGTGGACAGCATTATGCCGCCGACCATGAGAGAAGCGGTCATAGTCACGATCTTGAAACTGGGTAAAGCTCCGGCTGAATGTTCATCGTACCGACCCCTGTCCCTACTAAATGTAGACACTAAGCTATACGCAAAAATCCTTGCTGCCCGACTAACACCGCTAGTTCCGTACTTAGTGGCCCCATAACAAGCAGGATTCGTCCCAGGTAGGAACCTGACTTACAATTTAAGAACGGTTTTTGGGGCGATACAGCACACCAGGCAAGACGTGCAGGCAGTGGCTGTCTTTTTAGACATGGAAAAGGCTTTTGACTCGGTTTAATGACAATTTATGAAGCTTGTTCTGACTAGGATGGGAGTGGGAAATATGTTCCTACAAATGATGGGGGTCTTGTATAACTCACCAACTGCTAGAATAAAACTTGGCGTTTCCGTTACGGACCGGATATACATCACGAGGGGCACACGACAGGGATGCCCTTTATCCCCGATTTTATATGCGCTGGTGGCCGAACCGTTAGCATGCGCCCTGCGAGAGTACCATACTCATAGGGGTATACGTTTCCCGACCTACCGGCTCATAGTCACCACGTATGCTGATGACACGCTTCTCTACGTTAGGGATCCTGAGCAAAATCTGTCCCCTATACTAAGGGAGGTAGTGAAATTTGGGGCGATCTCCGGTCTCAGAGTAAACTGGGCTAAGTCTACAATCTTCCCTCTCACCCAAATTACTGTCCCTTTTACACCCGAATACCCGTTACAATGAACGACAGAGCCAGTCCGATATTTAGGTATAATGATACATACGGACTCGGAAGTGGTGTTCCGTGAGAACTATAAGGTTGCTATTAGTAAGCTGGGAGAAGACATAGAGAAATGGATCCGACTACCGCTGTCGCTACTTTGGCGTATATCGATCATGAAAATGGTAGTACTCCCACGTTTTTTGTTCCTGTTCTACAATGTCCCTATGGTCCTCCCCGGGGTTTTCTTCCGCACACTTAACATGCTACTGACTAAACTTGCATGGGCAGGTAAACAAGCTAGGGTCAGATGGGATGTTCTTACACTTCCTTACTGTTTAGGCGGGCTAGGGGCACCGGATCTTGATTTATACTACAGGGCGGCACAAAGCGCTCATGCTTACCAATGGATACACGGCTCTCCAGACACGCCGCATATACAAATAGAACGAGTGGCATCCTCTCCCCTTCCGCTGCCCGCCATGTTGTTTACACCCCCTGACCGCAGGACAGGGATTCTAGATTCCATAAATGTGACGAGACGTGCCTGGCACCATCTGTTGAAGTTGCATGCTGGTGCGATATTATACTCCCCGCTGGCCCCCCTAGAGTGGTGCCACTGGCTACCCTCGTGCAAGGATACAGGAGTGACTAGAGCGCTCAACTCCATGGGAGCGACGACTATTGGGGATATGTTCCTAGAGGGGAAGGCCAAAACGTGGGAACAGTTTGTGGGGCCTGACAATACTGCTACACTACTACAAAGGTTTCAATTTCACAGAATGAGGCACGCAATGATAGACACCCTAGGCCCCGACCTAGATGAGCCACCTGAAGTCACACCACTTACATATACTATAAAGGCGGTTTCCCCAACCAAAATTGTGTCAAAAATTTACAAATTATCATTGGGGTATCGGAAAAACTTCTACACTAAGTCGAGACTAGCTTGGCAAACTGACTTGGATAGAGAGCTAGACGATGTCACTTGGAGGTATTGCTGCGAAAACAAGAAGCGGATCTCGCTGAATAGGAGACACAGGCTGATCCATTTTAAGTTCCTAAATAGAGTGTATTACACGCCGGAGAGACTGTGTCGATATGGACTGCGAGACACCGCTGCCTGTGATCGCTGTGAGGAACCCAGGGCGTATTTTTTCCATTTAGCATGGTCATGTCCTGGAATAAAAATTTTTTGGGTCTTGGTATTTAAGGAACTATTCAATATTATAGGCACGCCAATATTACCAGATCCCACACTGGCTTTGTTGGGGTACTCTAAACTACTTCCCAAAGTAATTCGCAGGTTAGTAGACATGGGCTTGTTAATTGCCAGACGCTGTGTGGCACAGCGCTGGTCAAAAGGCCCGAATCCCTCCATCACAGACTGGAGTAGAGGTATGTTGTATTGCAGCACGCAAACAGAGGTTTATAGTGAGCTTCTACCCCGCGTAGTCGACAAAAAACTTCTGGGCGCAATACCAGACATATTTGCTGACTAAAGGTGAGACGCCCGGCGGAGAAGTGTCGGAGGCGCGAGAGGGGGAGGAGGCGGTAGAGCACTGAGTACAAGACGGCAATAATAGGGTGGTTGGGGACTGGGCTGCAAACCGCAAATCTACGTTGAGATGAAACTGATCAGGGTCCAGGGGGCCTGGTATTGACATGAGTGCTGCTTATGTCGTAATTTATGTTATACGAATTACTGCTGACCCAGAGGGTATGGACTGAGACAGTGCACTATATGATAATTACTGATATGAATGTATGTACATTGCTATGTCGCGTTGCATTCCTTTTGTACAAATCTGTCTTTATACTGCAGGAAGTCATGTCTCTTTGTTTTGTTGAAAATGACAATAAAGTGGTTTTTTTTTTGGGTTTTTGTTTTAACTGCTCAACTACTGCAGTGGTGGCTAACGAACCAAGATTGGGTTAGCGGCAGATCCCTCTCCCTTCCCCAACCAGATCTAATGGTGGTGACAGATGCGTCACTTCTGGGACGGGGCGGTGATCTGGGAGAGGGGGAGATCAGAGGCGTCTGGTCTCCGGCAGATTCCGGGCTACATATCAACCCGTTGGAGCTCCGGGCGATCCGACTGGCACTGAAGGCATTCCTTACCTCTCTCAAAGGGAAAGTGGTGCAGGTGTTCACAGACAACACCACTGCCATGTGGTACGGCAACAAACAGGGCGGGGTGGGGTTGTGGACCCTTTGTCAGGAGACTCTTCGCCTCTGGACATGGCTGGAACATCAGGGCATGACCCTGGTGGTTCAACACTTGGCGGGTTCTCTGAATGCCAGGGTGGACAAACTCAGCCATCAGTGCTTGGTTGATCAGGAATGGTGTCTTCACTCGGAGGTGGTGCAACGTCTCTTTCAGCGGTGGGGAAAGCCTTGGTTAGATTTGTTTGCCACCGAAGAGAACGCGCAATGTCAGCAGTTTTGCGCGTTGGAGTTTCCAAGGTGGCACTCGCTCGGCGACGCTTTTTGTCGCAAGTGGAACTGCGCCCTCCTGTATGCCTGTCCGCCTGTACCACTTGTGCCTGAGTGCTCAAGAAGATCAAGCGCGACCAAGCCCAAGTTATTCTTGTGGCTCCGGACTGGGCATGAAGAGTCTGGTACCCCCAGTTTCTGAACATGGCCATCAATCCTCCAAACCGACTGCCCCTTCAGGAGGACGTCTGTCGCAGCAGCAGGGGACGGTTCTCCACCCGAACCTGTCCAGTCTCCGCCTCCTTGCGTGGAGATTGAACTGTGACAGTTGACCACTTTCGACATTCCGCCCGAAGTCTGTAATGTCATCTTGGCAGCCAGGTGTCCCGCCACTAAATCGATATACGCCTGTAGATGGAACAAGTTTGTGGCATGGTGCACAGTAAAGGCTGTGGATCCCCTTTCTGCCCCTCTTTTAGAGGTCCTTTTGTATATACTTACTCTGGCCCAGCAGGGCTCTGCTCTGGGCACTCTCAAAGGTTATCTTGCAGCTATCTCTGCTTTTCTTCAGTTGCCAGATCAGCCATTCTTGTTCAAGTCTCCTATTGTTACTAGGTTCTTGAAGGGCATTACTCAGCTGTTTCCTTCATCTCCTTTCATAATTCCACAGTGGGTCTTGAATCTTGTTCTCACATTCCTTATGTGTGCTTCTTACAAGCCTCTTCATAACTGTCCTCTCAGGCTCCTCACTCTCAAAACTGCCTTCCTTGTGGCCATCACCTCTGCTCGCAGGGTGAGTGAGCTTCAAGCTCTCTCTTCCAAGCCCCCTTCTTCTCTGTGCATCCGGACAAAGTGGTGCTTAGAACGAGGCCTTTGTTTCTTCCTACAGTGGTTACACCATTTCATGTAGGACAATCTATCACTTTGCCCACCTTTTTCTCACCTCCGCACTCTTCCAAGGAGGAGGAGAGACTCCACCGTCTGGACCCTAAACGTGTGCTGTCATTCTACCTTAACCACACCAAAGATTTCCGGGTGGATGATCAACTCTTTATTGGATATGTAGGTGCCAAGAAAGGCCGGGCTGTTCAACTACGTACCATCTCTCGGTGGGTTGTCCTTTGTATAAAGATCTGCTATGCCTTAGCTAAGAAGTATCCTCCAGTGGGGTTGCGTGCTCATTCCACTAGGGCTACGGCAGCAACCACTGCATTGTCACGTGGAGTCCCACTCCTTGATATCTGCCAGGCGGCAACGTGGGCATCTTTGCTCAAGTTTACCAGACATTACTGCCTGGACAGCCAAGTCCGGAGAGACTGCTGTTTTGCCTGTTCGGTCCTCCAGGACTTTCTCGTCTGAACTTGGTTCGTAGACCCTCCTCCGGGGATGATATTGCTGGGGTATCTATTCTAGGGTAAGGAATCTACAACTAACGGTCTCTTTCAGATGAACAAGTTACTTACCTTCAGTAACGATGTATCTGTAAGAGACATATGTCAGTTGTAGATTCCTTACCGCCCCACCCATCCTCCCCGCTCTAAGAACTGATTTCTAGGGATAGGGACTCCCATACAGGTCCCTAGTTGTGGCGCACCAGTGTTCAGTGTCTTGCATGGCTCTGTGCTTCTGGCGTGGAAAGTCGTGTCAGAACTGACATCAGTGCACCGGGGCGGCGTCTAAGTAGGCACCACAACGTCATCCCGGCAACCTCGACAATGGACGCGGAGTCGACCGACGCCACCTACCGACGCGCCGGGGTACTGCTAAAGAAATATCTCCGGATCCAGACTGACGCCTGGAGAAAATTCTAAGGTAAGGAATCTACAACTAACATATGTCTCGTACAGATACATCGTTATCATAGGTAAGTAACTTGTTCATTAGGTTGCCACTAATAGACCCCTCCAGACAAAGAAAGCAAATGTCTTGACGTAGCAATGGACAGAGCAACCTCGTGGTGAATAGTAAGATCCCAGGAACTAAACTAGTGTGACCTTTTTTAATGTGAGGAAATGGAAGATTCCCCTCCAACACTATCTTGAAGGGTGAACAAAGTGTTGCTGAAGGAAAAAAAAAATTTCAACGCAAGCATACATTCTCTCTAGCTGCTGCATATATTGCATGATGCCAAATAAATGCCAGTGTCATTCTACAATGCTATGTCTGGCTCCATATTTCCAGGTTGTGCCCGAAAGCACTATAATACTTGTTATATCTATTATTTAATGGTATGCATTTGATGAGGCCCTTGAAAAAGGACGCAGATAAGACATATCCATGTCCACCCTTCAACAAAAACAATTGTTCCAAAGCTGTCAGCAAACATGGCGAGTCCATTCTCTCAGTAGAAAAGCGGTTCAAGGCAGAAAGTCTTTTCAGCCACAAGCACAACAACAAATCCCACAAATCCAGCACCTTCCGAAGGTACATTTTCAAGGGTACATCAGATGCACCACGGTAGAGGCTTCCATTAGCGCATTCCTCTGGATCTCAAAACTCCTGTTGGCGGAACGCTGAGTGACCACCCTTGGAAGTGGAGGAGAATAATTACAGATCAATATTGTCCATGCTTCTGCATGGATGTTTCATGGAGTTCATGCACCTACCCTAAATATGTCTTCACGATGGCACAAAATCCACAGAGTTCCACCCAGTTTCCCCCACCACCTTTACGTAAGAGTTTCACTCCCTTCTAAGCAAAGGAAACAATGCAGGAAGTGTTATGCCAGGAGGTTAGGGAGTGTACTTAATGTACTTCCTGATTAGCTAAAAAAGGGTAGCACATTCTGTCCCCTCTTGTCTGTGCAGATCCTTAATACCTTCATGCACATAAATCCCATTGCACTCGAGTCATTGTCAGTCCCTTCGCTTTATGGGAGGGCATCAATACATATTTTTACTTTTCGTCATAAATCTAATTTACAACCCCTAGAGATGCAGAATTATCTGAAAGCAGTACTGAATACCATGGTAGTTTGGTCTTTCCCAGCACTGGAGAGAGTACAGACATGTCAAGGGCAGGTCATACGAAAGAAACTGGTGCAGTAAGTACCGCCCTGAAGGCAAAATGTTTTATAATTTGTCGTTCGGAAAAACAGGCGACACTTGCTTGTTTGTACCACTGTGTCTCTCAACAGGGGGAATGTTTAAAATTGTTGGTGATCTATGTTGTTGAATTATGACATTTTAACCTTCTGTCAGACGTTTCTAGCTCAACCATCATCTAATTCTACAATTAGTGACTCAATTTTTGCCCCCTGCAATCTGTCTCTGAGTTTAAGCTGGTATCTATAGAGGAGACATTGATAATTATGACTACCGTCATGGTAGGTTCCCTCCTTGATCCATGCTTAACCCATACTTTTCCCCCAATCAAGAGAAGTATTGCTCTTTCAGTCTGCAGATTAGTGACTTCCTCACTTTTGTCTAGTTTTGTACTCACTGACTGGAAAAGGTCATGCATTCTCCCTCTTTTGAAGAAGCAGTCCTTGGACTCCATGGTCCTCAGCAACTATAATCCCAACTCTTTTACCCTTCAGTGGAAAGTTGACTAAGAATGTGGTTACCTCCCAACTGGCCAAGTTAATTACTGTAAATTTTACTCTCAGCACAAGATGTTCCTTGCCTTGCATGGCACTGAGGTGGCGCTTGTTGCAGCAAAACGAATTGCGGACGGTTTTGGACTGAAGGGGAGTTTCTGTTGTCCTCTTCAACCTTTCTACAGCCTTCAGTACTATGTGTCATGTCACACTACGTACCATGCTGGGATAGTAGAAAGCAGTGTGTTCTTCAGCTTGATTCAATGATTTCTAACTGTCTGTAGCCAGTCTTTATTTCTCCTTTCATCTATTCAGCCAACCCAGTGCTTAATAGAGTCCCTCAGGGCTCATCTTTATCCCCACACTCTTCATCCTATATGTAGCTCTTCCTACGGGACTGATTAAAGAGTATTATCTTTCTTGCATTATGTAGTTGATACTCATAATTCTCTGGCTGGATGGTAATTCCTTTCTGGAATGAGGGCCATAGCTGATTGGATGGCGAGAAATTATTCGAAGTTGAATTCATACAAAACCGATGTGATCGCGCTAAGTGGGTCTCAAAGTACATGTTCCTGGTGTTGGTAGCCAGACTCTTTAGGCACCTCATTCTGTTCTCTTCTCCTAAAGACTCTTTGTAAAATCTTTCCCATACTTATCCGATGACACTCATAACCTCATTCCCCAGCCTGTGATAGGTTCTCCATTGCATTACGCAGTGCCATGCATTCAGCACTTCCGGCATACATCATCCAGCATGTGCAGATGGTCCACCATGCTGCAGGGCAGTGTTTACTTAAACTTCCCAGACAGGAGCCCATTTGACATTTCTCTATGCTTCACTGATTTTCCATTGACAAATGCATTCTTTTTAAGAGTTTGCGCATTTGCTTTAAGACTTTGCATGACTCTAGCTTGCTATTTATTCACCACGTATTCTCTTGGTACGCTCCCAAAGAGGGCTCTAAGATCTTGCTCTGATCTTCTTCAAATTCCAGAAATCAGGACAGTTTGTCATGGGGGTAAATCCTTTACTTTTCTGGCAGCAAATAACTTTAAAAAAAAGAATTGGTATTGTTACCAAGGATCAGGCACAGAGTACTATTCTGGAAACAGACAGTCCTGTGATAGGGTGACACTTAGTAGATCCCCAGGTGCACACAACAGTCTCTACGGAGGCCTCCCTTCTGGGATTTGGAGCACTTTTGTCCCATTATACAGTCAGAGAAAATGAACCAAAGTAGTAGTACTACACATCATTGTGTTGGAACTGAAAGCAGTGTTTCCAGCACCGAAAGCTTTCCAAATACGCATGAGGCAACAATTTGTTAACCACGGGCAATCAACATGAAACCTTGTCTTACAATCTGAAACCGGGAAGAACACACTCCCTAGTTCTGTTTCGAACTGCACAATAGATGTGGCACTGGGCTCTCAGATGCCACGTTCACCTCCTGGAAGAACACCTTCTAAGGGCAAACAACAACTTTGTGGACCTACTCAGAAGGCACAATTAGGACACACGAGTGGTAAATAAATCCCAGATTCTCGGTTCGTGCTTTCAAAGGTCAGACACATCAAACATAGGCCTGCTTGACTCAGTCCAAAACAAAAAAAATGGTAATGCTTCACTTCCAGATTTCCATTTCCAAGGAATGCTATGTGGAAACCTTTTCATGAATATTTACATATGCTTTTCCATCTCTTCCACTGATTGCAGCATTAGTACGAAAGGTGCAACAAGAACCTATGGGCTTGATATTTGTTGCACCAACATGGGCCAGACAAGTATGGTACTTCATGTTGCCGTCAATACATCGATGCTGCAAGCTGAGGGTCTGCTCAAACGTATTGACAATGCAAAATGGCCAGATTTGCCATCCTTATCTCAATCCATCCATTTGGCCCCTGAAGAGTGAGAATTTGGGTACCTTAGCTTAATGTCAAAGTGTATGAGTATTCTTAAGAAAGTACGCTGCCCCACAACACAAGCATACTATGTGGCAAAGTTGAAAGATTTTGTTCACTACTGTGACTGAATCTCTGCATACTCTCCACACCTCCATCACACAAATACCTTAATTCCCTTTAGGAAGCAGGATCTAGTCTACTCTTCTGTACTTCTCAGTAAAAGCCACCTACTAACAAAATAGACATTTGCTTTCTTTTTTAGAAAATATCTGCCATTTAAGACTTCATAGACCACCTTGTGTGTCTACTTGGGATCTCAACATTGTTCTAATAAGACTTTTGGGTCCTTTTGAGCCTCTGCACTAATGCTTACTTCCGGCATTAACATGAAAAGTTGCATTTCTGGTAGTAGTCACTTCAGTGTGCAAAATTAGCAAACTCCAAGTGCTATCAGTGAAAGAACCTTTCGTTCAGGCCAATAAGGGTATAGTCTTTCGCTCATAGCCATGATTCCTTTAAAGGGTTCATCATCTTTTTACCCCAATCAAAGCATTACATTTGCATCATTCTTTCAAAATACTTTAAGCATGACTGAAAGGGCACTGCATTCACTTGATGTCAGATGAACACTCATACAGTGTAGACAGAACCTGATCTTTACGCAATCAAAGGTCATTTGCCTCCTTTGCACACACCCACCTTGGGAAAGAAAGGCATAGCAAGATGGATTGTACAGTGTATTCATGTTAGTAATACAGGTGCAGACAGACAATTTACAGAAACTATGCAAGAAAAGGTACCCTTAGGTCTTCTCTTGGCAACATGCCCCTTCTTTATATTTGTAAGCAGCAACATGGTTATCTGCTTATACATTAACAAAAGGTTACTGTGTTGACATACAAAGAGGAAGCCTTGAGCAGGTCAAACAATTTAAAAAAGATTATTTACTGGAACCACCTCTACATTCTGTCTACCTCAGCCTTAAGGAGATGGGACACTACTTTTAAGTCAGTGCATAGGATATGATATACACCAACACATGCTGCAAAGGGAAAATGTTTCTTACCTGTAACTAACTATTTGCTGTTTGTTGTGTTGTAGGTTCATATGCTCCACCCACCTCCCCAGTAGATGTACCTTTAAGGGTTTGATTGTTGGCTTTACACAGCATTACATACTTTACTTAACACAAGGAAGCAGATAAGCCTATAGGAATAAGAAATAATGTAAGGTGAAGTCTGTGTGCAGAAGCATTTTGTTTTCAGATAATTATCACTAGTCTCAAAAACGAAAATTAGGGGTTTATTTAGAGTTTGACGTACAGGTTACACTGCCACAGAGAAGACGGAGTACCCTCTCTGCCAAACTGATAGTCTGCCCACTTTTATTTCAAGTCTGGTGGACCATCATTTTTCCCTCGTTCTAAGTACCTCAGGCTGTCTTCCCTATTTAGAATGGACAATCCAATGTACTTTTTCTCCTCTTCAGAACTACCTGGAAAAGCCTTGCAGTCTCGAACAGGATAAATAAAATAACCCCTGCACCCTACAAAAACCTCCTACAGTGTTAAGGCCATTCGTTTCAGGGGGTGGAGGGGTGGCGGAATAACCCGCACACCCTGGGGAAAAAAACTCTCAAGGCCATTCATTGTTTATTTTTCAAAAACATAATCCTGCTTTAGGAGCTTGTTTTTGAAAAATGAGTATGTTTTCTGAGAGGCTAAATGAAATATGATGGCTGCTCTGCAAACTTACAATGCCTTTAGAGGTGCCACTGTTGCAGTAGCTCTTCTGAAGGCTCAGAGATTGCCGCCCTATGCCGAACTGAAGTCTGCTGGAGCAGTGGAGTACATGCCTCTGCTTCCCTGGCGGCGCATAATACAGTCTGCCGGACTCTAAATGAGGCCTTTCTTCATGTAGCAAACAAACCCAGCGCTAGATGGGAGGGTAGTACACAGCATGGGATCTACAACAGGCAAACTACAAAGAGAGAATTGTATTTTGTCATTTATTACAGAAATATTTATATCTGATATGTTCTAAAACATTTTTTTCATGTTTCCTTAGTTTAAAGATGAAGTACTACACAACGAGAAGACAATCACTGGGGAAGTCCAACAGGAAACATATTTCAGTGCCTAATTCTGAAATGTTACTTTAGTAAACATTGGGTTTCAGTTCTTGGAGACTCTCAAATATGTCCTTCAACCAGCTTGTCTACACCCTGTCTTAAAATGAGCCATTTCACAAATCACTACAGAATCGGGAAAACGCATACCACAGAAGGCCATCAGCCTTTTTGAACTTTGTGAAGTTTATCAGTTGGTCAAATAACTTGAAATCAATCCTGTTTTTAGTTGTTTTGTTTTCAAACATTTTGAGGAATGCTGGAATTTTTTTATTCTGAATGTTTTGTTTAAAGGATGAACTTGTAAATATGAGTGTAACTTGTGACTCTTTGTACATTATTAGAGCAAAGATTTTTTATAAATATATATATTTGTATGGGAAAGTGGGTACTGATTTTATTTCATGCATTTACGTTTTGCTTTTTCCTGAAGGAGAACTAGAAAAATAGTTGTCTGTTTTCTTATCCTTCAAATGCAAGTGTTCATAAATGTGTATTTTGTTACACTACTGCTAAATGCTGTTCTACGTTCTCTTTAGTTCGATTCACAATACTTTATATCTTGAAGATAAATAACTTTAAAAAAGAATTGGCATTGTTATCAAGGATCAAAACAAACACTTAATCTTTTGTAGAATTGCAATTGTTAGGCGAATCTATTCTAAAACTGCTATGGATTATGACAAATCCTGAATCTTTCACTTTTGAAGTCTATGTGAAGGGCATCTATACAATATATTGGATGCTATGTTTTGATTGTTGTTTTTTATCAGTAGGGGTGCACATAATTCATTACAGTTTGTAAATGTATTACATACGCACTTCAAAACGTTTGCACATTAGACTTATTAAATCTTACTTCCCTTTGCTAAATCTTGTTTGGGATTCGACAAAAGGTGTTTCTTTTGATGCTGAATTTTACGGATGGGTGCACCATTAATAATTTGCTTACCAACGTGATGGCCAAATAAAGTAAATCCAGAAAATATTTGACATTTTAGAAAAATGTCACTTTGCTCATATTTGTAGCAGTGGGAATGTGGCTGCAGCATAAAATTTCAACAATGTACCAAAAACACTATTTTCCAAAAATAAAACAAGTCTTATTGAGAATGTAGGAACTGATTTCATATTCATTATTATTTTGGTATCAAGAGTTGCAGTATGGATTTTGATTAAACCATGGGAAATAAAGATATTTTTGACATTAAGGGTTTTCTTTGCATTCACATTCAAATCCCTGTATCCAGAATATTTAAAATAATAGGAGCCAGAAAGTGTGTGAATCCACTGCTTCCTGTAGTGGCAGTGATGTATTTTACCAGATATGTAGTAGACCCATCCAGACTAATTTTTTAAGTATGGCTTTAGCTGCATATCTGTGTTGTGAAGGATTATTTTAAGGGGTTAGACACTTGTTTAAAATATATTCTAGTCATTTTCTGTTACTTCTGTTAACCTATTTAAACTTGGGGGACTTACTGTTAAAGGTTTGTGAAAGCTTAGGAAGAGATTTTAATAGAGTTTTCATTGCTTATTACCTGTAAGCAAAACTTTCAAATAGTTTCTTGGCAACAATTAATGACATTGAGCTACGGTGGCATTATATTCACATCACTCAACATAGCGTTCTTTTCTCTTAAACAGGCATCACCATGAAATTATTGTTAAGGAGTTAAAGGGCCAAATTGAACTGAACAATCGATGAGGCCTCATGTGAACCAGTAAAATATATACACAATCTAGCTCTTCCTTGATTTTGTCAATTGAATTGATAGTTTTTGATCTTACACTTTTGGTCTTGTCGCCGCAGTAAAGATAATGGAGGTCTACTGTCATAAGAAATAGGATGCCTTCATGTTATAAATTTATAACTTGCTGATGGGCTCTTGCTTGGTCACAATAAAAGATGTGTACCAGTTAACTTCTATTGTGTTCCGACACAGGCGTCCTTTTCTCTGCCTTTTAAGAATTCAAAAAGGCTACATTTCTTTTTCCAAATTCAAATTTCTTTCGCATCAGCCCATGGTTAATGGTGATATTCATGCTAGATTGCTGCTAATTTTCAAGACAATTCCAGATTCTCTAAACAAGAAAGCTCAGTTCAACCTCTGGATTGCTATTCCTTCTATTAACCTGAGTGTCATGGGAATTAATGTTTCATATATATAGCCATAATATATTAATTAATTGGCAGTTTACTACTTTTCTAGTGTTATCGTCCTTCCTATGACCGGCTTATGTCACCCAGCATTCTAAATGCCAGGAGTAAGAACAGGCGGAGGAGGGCAATCAAATATGCTTAGTTAAGGATGAGCTTTGTGTGCTCTTTTATAGGTATGCAGAGAGACTTTTAAATACATCAAAAGTTAAAAATTCTTTGAGCTCTCATCATTTCTTAATGTGCATATCCGCCTATCTTTCCAACACCTGGATACTTTTATCAATAATGTAATAAAGACATCTTTTTAAGCGTCACTCAAAAACTGAGCATGGCATCTTTTTTCTTTTGACGTGGCAATTGGCTATGTTTGCTTCTATTCTACTTAGTTATCTGTTGTCCTTTTTTATTTTATTCTCCCATGTTTAGAAGGTATATAACCTATATTCTAGTCACTGTGTCAGCATTTATTTTCCTGAAAAAAATATTAATATTTTTCACTTCTTTTTGTGCATTGCTTGACTTGACTTCTTTTAGGTTTATTTTTGTTCCTAAACCCTCTCCATCACTGGTAGTTACCACAGTTCTCGAAATAAAATTATTTTTATGACCAAAATGCATATATACTTTCTGGTACGGTAATGTAAGATCAAATAGCCAATGAAAGCTGCTAGAATATTATATATATTTTTATTTTTATCTTTTTACATAACTGTACAATAAAAGCCATTGATCTTTCAAATGTGTAAATAGTTAAATCAGCACCCTCATCCTGTTGTAGAACTGGCAGTATCAAAATAAGCCACTAATTAATTAATTATATTTCCTTTGCTATTGCTTAATAATAATGAATGTTGATAAAAGATTTAGAGATAAGTGGCATATACCTACCACTCATGCTCATTCATTTAGTCAACCCTACAGCAATCCATTCATCTTTCCATTTTGTGTGAAGGAGTCTTATTTTTCTGAAATTTTAGGATGCAGAACATTTTATTGTCGAGTGATATAAGTATGTTCTGATAGGTCTGATTTTTGTTTTGATTACATTTTTTAGAAGCAAGTTAACTGATTTTATTACATGCACACATCCATGTATATAAAGCAGAAGCAAATAATTTAATATTTTTGTATTATTATTTTGCATTACAACATTAAGGAGGAATTAAACATTGAAAAGAGAAAGAGAATGGTTAGAAAAAAGAAGGGATCAATATCTCAAGTGTACGAGTAAAAAAGTTACCACCATACAAATTTCATTTAAGAGTTCTGTTGCTGTTTATTAAATATTTCAACATTTTGTGTAGGTATACAATAAGAATTTTGCAATGGCTAAAATGTACAAGGCAGTGGAGGAGTTGTAAATCACTTAATCCTCAGTCGCTTTTAACCATCTCACGATAAACCATTAGGTGCCTTATCTTATATAGACAGTAAATGGCCTAATACTGTTTTATATTGGAAGTAGAGTTTAGCTACAACATTTTCATGGTAAATGTACTAACTCTTAGTCTAATAGACCTATTCCTCTTTTTTTAACATTCTGAATATAATGTTAAGGCTATGTTTAAGTGTACAAGTATTTTTCTTTGAGAGAAGATTGTTTTATAGTACACAGGTGCTCAACAGCCACCCATGATGCTCCATTTTATGCTATTTTCATGGTGGTACAGCCATCTAAATGCTTGTTTGACATCCTAAATTGAAGGAGTTTTTTTATGTAGGTGTGTACTGCACATTACTTAACTACCATTCTTAACTTGTCTTACTTGTAACTCCATTTCACTCCATATAAAATGTTTTAATGCTTCATATGGAAGCATATGTTTGAAGACACTCGTTATAAATAAAACTACCCCAGTTGTAGCCAGCACAGATTCACATAGCATGTCAATTTTGAATCATTGAAACTACGCATTATTTATTTTTGTGTGTTGCATTCTAGTCCTGAAATGTACTGTTTTGCCCCAATATCCTCATGTTTAATATAATACACTGTACTGCAAAAGCAAACACCAGTTTTATTAGACTGCCTAAAACAAAAAATAATGCACTTGTTATATATAAATAACATTTAGATGCATCTTCTATAGCTTTGTTTTATTTCAAAGTAATCTATTGACTCCAGCTGCAAAATGTGGCTATAGAAATATATGTTAACCATATATTTTATTATTCTTTGGTTGATGCAAAGAAATTGTTATTCAACCAAATACAGCAGAATGCATGTAGAGTGGTGGGGTGCAATTTCAACCCAATGTTGGAATTCTTGTTTTTTAAGTGTCTGAGTAAAACCAGAGACTTTAAAAAGACCGCTTCATAAACACATCCACTACTATGTGGACTTGTATATGGAGGGGACCAAATTTTAAATTGTTTCAATCAGTTCAGTTTTGCTACAATCACACTAGTTTTTTAGAATACCCACTTACCTTGTATGATTCCCATTTGGATTAATTGTAAGAAAAGCATCTTGTGTGGATGTCCAGAGAGTCAAGCATGATTTGGCTCATCAGCACTCGGGGTTGGGCACCCACTATTCAAAAGCCTTTAGAAATGATCATTAGAACATCTTGCAAGTACTCTAACGTGCTTCGGAACATCAACATTGTTTTCAAAGGGGTTTGTAAATACAAGTTCCACTTGCCACCTTGCTTTGTTGAACTTGAAACAGGTTATAGATTGAAAGCTCAATTAACATTATGAACGAGCCATATTCATGCGAAGCACCTTCAATAAAAATTAATGGGTATGTAGGTTAGAATAGGAAGGGAATGCTAATGGAATTCCTTTGCAGAATGCCACTGTGTAAATGTATTTGTTCTAAATTATTATGAGCTGATTTACCACCAGTACACAAAACATGTGAGGTGAATTTCAGTGTTGACATGTCCGTGAAGCCACTAAATATCATTTTTGGTTAAGTCATTGTACTTGTTAATTTCATGAAAGTAACCTAAAAATATCACATTCATTAGCCCTCTCTTTTAACTATGAAGTGACTATTGCTATATTTTAGAAATCTCAAATATGTGAATAGTGACTGGATTATGATTTTACATTTTGTATTAAAATCTGTTCTCTTTGTCATGGCTTCAGATTTTCAAACTCTGCTGCACAAACTCTTTCAAGTGAGAAGCATCACAGTATTCATTACACATTCTGATTTTGTTTTTTAATGTGGTACGAGTGCTTGTATTTAATTGTGAAATGAAATATATTTTTCAACACATCTGTGACTTGTAAAACAAAATAAGCTGTCTCTTTTGTATTGCAACTGTTTAATCATTGCTGTGTTCAATGGGTGCTTAGTCATTGTGAGAGATTTACCTATGAATCTCAGGTACCTCTGATATTTTAGTTAAATGATTGTAATTGTTGGAATTCGCTTTGGTTATGATCTGTATAGTTTGATTTTGAGTCATGTTTTTACTAATGCACATTTGCTAAGTTTACATACACTACACTATTTTTAACAATTCACCACTGTTGAAGAAGCATATCCTTTAAAAAAGTAAAGCAGAAATTTAATTATAAACAGTGGACTACAAAATATCCATTTTAACTCATAGTAGTACTTAATCTTGAACAGTGTGCATACTGTTAGCATAGTCCATTTTCTTTTCAGAGAACTGTGCATGCTTACAAATGACTTACTGTTTCCAACCACAGTCAAATTTAAGTTGGATTTCTAGCAGGTTTGTTTCTTGCTTTCAGTAGACTAGGAGAAAGAGCTTCTTGTTGCTAATGGTCCATTAATCCATATTTGTGTTTTGGTAATGTGTTTCAGTATGAATGGGGGACAGTGTTGTTAATGGTGTTTGGAAAATGGTTTATCCCTGGAATTTACCAAAATTTAAATCTGTAATTTACACATGCAAGTGAGGCCACAGAATAATATTAGGAAGATTGGAAATGGGTAAATTAAGCTAAAAGATACCAAATCAACTGCAGGTATAATTCTGGAATCTATGTAAATTATTTTTATTTGAATGCAATCTACATTGATATTAAACGCTGTGAAGTTGTGAGGTGGAAAAGATGTTTACCATTTGATGAAGATATTTCAATTATAATATGTAACTGAGATATTCAAAATAGCCTACTAAAATGCAACTGTTTGATATAGATGCTATCTGTAATAAAATTGTATATATTATTGTAATGAAATGTAGCCAATATTTACTGTAAAATGTATTCACCTTGTTCATATTTATTTTGCCAATAAAATATCTTAATTTAATTTTTAATGTAGTAAGCAAACATTTTATATTTGCAATTATTTGTTTATAGGCCTGGTTTGCAACTGTGCAGCAAACGGATGTATGACGATACCACGCATGCATTACATCGCATGCCATTAGATCGCGGTTTTAACAACGCAAGTCGTTACAACGACTTGCGTTGGAGGGCGCTGGACTTAGGAGTAGTTTAATTTACTATTCCAACTCCAGCCTACGTACAGTAGGGAAGGTGTTGGATAGTAATTTAAACTACTCCTTGTCCTATAGCGCCCTCCAGTGCAAGTCGTTGTAACAACTTTCGTTGTAAAAACCGCAATCTAATGGCATGCGATGTAATGCATGCGTTCTAAAGGTTGTTTCCCCAGCAAACAGACCTTGCCTAAGCCCTAGTTATCAACATGCAGGCATAATTTTCTAAATGTTAACTTCACTACTCACATTTTTTGTTTCACATGCACAGGGGTCTAATATTGCAAGAAAGAATGGATTCTTATAACCTCAGATTCCTCACCTTGTGAATAATCCCCAGGCATCAAACTGGTTCTGGAAACTTTTAGAACCGTTCTGCTCACTGGTAGGTGGCATTGTGCAGCTCTGCTCTGACATCTTTCCGCTCCAGAAGTGATGAGCAGAGGCTGCATATAAGCGCCACCCATGCGCACTTACGTCTCTTCCTTTCTGCACCTTTTCTCTCTTGTTTGATCAGATTTTTTGAAGAAACTGTATCCAGTGTGCAAGGGAGCAGTCATTCCTAAAATCACAGGGTTTAAATCGTGCGGGCACTGTCGCCAACCAATATCTATGATGGACCCTCCCAAGTCTGTTTTGTGCTGCCTGGGATTTTAACCCAAATCCAAGGCCTCTGGCAACTGCACCTAGATGAACCTGAAGGCCATACAGTCACATAGAGCCAAATCCTAGCTCACCAAACACACAAAGACTCTGCTCCATGACTGGTCAAAGTCGAAAGGAAGGTCCTGTTCTTGCTTCTGAAGTCGTTCCTGTGGCAGGTCGTCGTCGTGGTCTTTGCATAAGTCAAAGAAGAAGCACAAAAAATCGAAGCTGTAAACTGCACATTTCTGCTACTTTTGAACTCCAGAGAGGGCACGAGGACATCAACGCATCTCCTGGTCTCACTAATGATCACCATCGGAATGGATTCAGAGTCCGGTCCTGACACACCTTGAGTTTCCAGGTCTATCGGTTACGTTGTAGCAAGTAGAAGCCTTCAGAGGGAATATGCGGAGTATGTTCTCTACTTTACCCTTCTCCCTCTGGTGCGCCTCTGGGAACTAAGGATCCGCAGGGGCCTCCAGTCTGACTTCTGCCGGCTGATCTGACCTTAGTGCCGTATGTGCCCCTTGGACTAGCATTGGAGTCCACGCCAACTCCGGTGCCTGCTTCGGTGCCACCCCTGTGCCAGTTCTACTAGCATTGATGTTGACGCAGGATTAGGATGTGCAGCCTATTGTGTCTTCTGACATGGAACTGAATGCGCCACGATCTCGACTGGATTTGTGCCTGGCACCGACTTGCGTGCAACCTCTTTTCAACCCCTCTGATTCAGATTCTTTGTCCTTGCCACATAGTAGGGGCCACATTTTAAATACATTTTTGGCACAGATTTTGAGAACATCAATGGTGATGGGGACGATTGTGTTGCCCAGTATGGTGCGGACAACCCGTATGAAGAGATTGAGGATGCCAGTGTCCTTGACACTTAACTTGATGCTGGCCTTGGGTCTCCTCCGTGTCCTGCTACAGAAGAAAGTGTCTCTTTCTGTGTAGTAATGGAAAGGGCATCTGTAGTGTTAAATTTAATATTGCCACCCATGGAAGTATTAACAGAAGTTCTACAATTTGGCTGGGCTCCCACTGGGCCACCGTTTACATTTAACAAGGACATTTACTGACCCCTGGACTAAGCCCTGTTCGGGGCCACACGTTAATAGAAAGGTTGCCAATCGCCATGCTCCTAGCGATCCTGCTTTCTTAACACAGCTTCCAAGTCTGGAAAGTGTGATGGTACAGGCAACCCCATTGCCTTGCCTACCACTCTTCCCAGTCGTGAGTTCAAGAGAAGAGAAACGTTTGCAAGAAAATGTTCTCCTCCAAGAGCCTTGCAGTGAGCTCTGTAAATGCCAGTTCTCTCCTCAGCTGTTACTCTCATGCCCTTTGGGATACAATGGCTCAAGTATTTTACTTGCCTGTTCCAGGCAACCTTCAGGCATCTCTTATTCAGGCTATTTGGATGGCTGCGATGTGGAAAAATTTGTGATATGCTGAGGACTGAACACAACTGATTGTCTAGGACATGCTATGAGTACCGATGTGCACTTCCTGCACCATGCCTTGATGAGGTCTAGAGGCTTCTCTGGGGACATCGAGGCATCCTTAATGGGCACTCCCTTTGACAGATCTCACCTATTTCATACAAAGCAGACTCAGCCTTGGTGTTTTTCAAGAAGAGCTGAGCCACAGTACTTTCTTTGGACCTTCTGGCTCCTACAAGGCAATTCCACCAAAAATGTTGCCCTCTAAGCGGCAAGGGTAGAGGTTTCCCAATCCGTGATTTCCGGACTGCTCCTCCCGACTAACAGACTTTTCAGCCCTCTCATGGCAGAAGCCGTGGTTCTGAAAGATGAGGACAGCAGCATCATCATACATCTGTCCCCTGCCCCTCCAGCGGCTGCAACTGCAAAACCACTTCAGTGTGACCTTGCCAGTACACAGCCACCCCGTCTGAGGCAGGATCCAATATTTTCTCCAAGGATGGCAAGCCATTACGACTGACAAGTTGGCCCCCTAAATTGTCCATCAGTGCTAGGCCCTTCCATTCCTTTCTACCCAGCAGCACCATCTGCCACCTTCAGAGTTGCTGGCGGAGAATCATCTGTCTTTCTTGTGGTTGTGAGTGCAGGCCCTTTTGACCAAAGGAGCCATAGACAGGGTTTCGGCCTCAGAAGTAGGAATTGAGCGTTACTCCTGCACCTACTTCCTTGTGCTGACGGTCCGAGGCTCTCGTGTTATTTTAGATTCTTCACCCTCTCAATGCCTTCATGCGGAAGGACAAATTCAAGGCACTCATGCTAGCCCATGTCTTGTCTGCCCTAGACCCTGGAGACTGGACGGTGGCGTTGGACCTGCAATACTCTTATTTTCACGTTCTTGTCCTGCACTCTCACAAATGCTACCTGCAATTCACTGTGGGCCAAAAGCATTTTCAATTCTCAGTGCGCACCTTTGGCCTCACCAGTTCCCCATAGGTGTTCACAAAAGTGATAGTAAGAGCCTATCTGTGGAGGTCTGGGGCACCGGTCTTCCCCTACCTCGATGATTGACTGTGAAGGCAGGCTCCCCCCAGACGGAGGTCAGTGACTCCCGATGGTTGTCCAGAAAAGTGATGGTGGTTGTCACAGAGGTCGAGGTGCCAGTCTTCCCTTACATCAATGACTGACTGTGAAGGCAGGTGCAGGCTCGCTACTGGCAGTCATCAACTGCCTCCAGACAACAGAAAATCTCCTAACATTGTTGGGGTTCACCATCATCAAGCCGAAGTCACACCAGACTATTTTGCAGATGCTCCCTTTCTTCTGAGCCATTCTGGATGTGGTACGATTTTAGGGTTTTGCCTCGTACAGAAATTCCAGGCCATTTGGGCTTTTATCCGGATATTTCAGCCGCTGCCCTGGTTTTCAGTGCGGATGACGCTGAGGCTGCTAGGATTGTTGACCTCCTGCATCCTGTTGCTGACAGATGCCAGATGGCACATGCAGGCTCTCCACTGGGAGATCAAATCCCAGTGGGCACAACATCAGGGAAATCTGTCGGATTGTATCGAGATTTTGGCAGAGACTGAGCTAGATCCGCAGTGGTGGCTACTGATCCGCATTTGCGTCAGTGACAGGACTCTTGCCTTACCCCAGTCACAGCTGACGGTGGTTAAGGATACATCACTGCTGGATTGGGGAGGCCATTTGGGAGAGGTGGAGATCAGAGACCTGTGGTCTCCAGCAGACAGACTACACATCAACTTGTTGGAGTTGTTGTTGAAGGCTTTATTACCCACTATCAAAGGAAGCGCTGGTGCTCACAGACAACAGCACCACCATGTGATACTGCAAAAAGCAGGGCATTGTGGGATATTGGATCCTGCTGCCAGGAGGCCCATGCAAGTGGCTGGGCCACCAAGGGGTTTATCTAGCAGTAAACCACCTGGTGGGATCTTTAAACACTAGGGTGGACGAACTTAGCTGCAGGCACCTAACTGATCATACATGGCAGGTACATCCAGAGGAGGCACATGCTGTCTTCCGGCTATGGGGAGAACCCTAACTTGATCTTTTCCTTTGACCGTCAGAGGGATCTGAGTGGCTCAACTGGAAACACCCATACCTTGGAGTAAGTGTGACTATAGGACGGTGTCCCCACTCTGTCCCCGAGTTAGGATCATCATTGATCAAACTCTGGTACGCAGATGTTGTGCGTCTGCAGAAAGGGCAAGTATAGCCATTTATGAGTTCCCTACCAGATAGTGACAAGACTAGGAGGGAACATTACTAGGACTTCCTTTAGGGATCTGTATCCTGATGAATGCCAATGACCCTACCGGGCGGCAATCTAGGGCAGAAAAATGTTGATACAGCAGACCAGGGTAATGGTGTCGTTACTTTCCCATATACCCGGATTATTATTTTCTTTTAATCCTGCCAAGTGGGATCCCCCAAAAAGGTTTCGGATACCCACTTAGACAGTTTTAGATTTCTTCTCTGCATTAGGGATCCCTACCTGTCGAATTCGATCTTTTCTATATTCAGTTTTTTCTTTGCGCTCCTCCCTGGACATCGGTCAGCGTCAGGCAGTCGTAGCGGCCCTATGATGAAACATGCCACTCATTGAGGGGGTGAGGGCAGTATTTACAACCCTTTGGAATTCCCAAATTGGTTCTTTACCTCCAGAGGTAACTCTGACACTATAATCTCTAGCCTCCTTTCAAGGGTCTGCAGATTGCGGTTTCTTTCCTCTTACTTTTTTTTTTTTTAATCAAAATTCTTTTTATTGAGCATCAAGAAAAAGTCACAGTGACAGCATGAGTGTACAGTAGGGCGAGCAGGCCCCGGGGTTGCAAGAACATTCAGCTATTTAGATCTCAGTTTCATATAGCCCTAGGGTCAGACCAGCACCCCTAGTCAAAGTAAAGGATGCTAAATTTGAAACAACAAACCCCTGAGGAAGGTCTTCAGGCCAGAACCTAACCTCCAGACAACTCCCACCCACCCCCCCAAAACCCTCCTCCCCGTCCTGGTGGTGATGGTGATGTGCAGTGAAATAATGGTAAGCAAAAGCGCGGCCGTGGGGCAGAGTGAGCGAAGTGAGGCTCCCTCTAATCAAGTATCAGGGGTTCACCCTACTACAGGCTGGTCTTAAGTAGTTTAGACTTGAAAGAGGTGCATAGCCCTTACGGAAGGCGGACAGACTGCGGAGGGCAAACCTTGGGATAAGTAAGTAACTAGTGGACCCCACTTGTGTTCGAAATCCTTGTAATTATCCCTAAAGATGTCTGCCAGGCGCTCCATGGAGAGGATCCTCCACAGGCGGGTATGCCACATCGATGTTGCTGGTGTATCTTTCTTTTTCCATGCAGCTGCTATGGTGAGTTTCGCCGCCCCCAAGCACGTCCACATGATCGCCTTGTCGGCTTTCGTTTGGTGCTCTAGTGCCGGGTCCCTAATACCCAGAAGGGTACTCTCTATGGTAGTTGGAATGGGATAACCCAGCATATCTTTGAGGTGGGAGAGGATCTCCTCCCAGAAAGGGCGAACTCCTGGGCAGTCCCACCAAATGTGGCGAAAATCTCCCTGAAGGCCACATCCCCGCCAGCAGAGATCAGAGGTGTCAGGGAAGATTCGCCGGAGCTTAGTAGGATATAGATACCAGTCATGCAGCGTCTTGTAGTGGGCTTCCCTTAAGGCCACTGATTTATTGTGCTTAGTGATATCGCCCCAAATGTGTTTCCACTCCTCGGTGACATCTCTGCCTAAGACCCGTTCCCAGAAGGTCATGTAGCATGCTCGGGGTGCGTGCAATGCAGTCAGTAGCATGTCGTAGAGTGAGGAGATGGCGCCTTTCATGATGCCTGCCTTGTGGATCACCAGCCGCTCCACGGCCGTTAGCTCTCTAGTGGCTGCCTCTCTGATGTGTGGGAGTGTAACCCAGTGTTTAAGCTGGAGATAATGATAGTGTTCACTGTGGGGAATCATAAATTCTCTTTTACAACTATCAAATGTCAGTACATCGTAGTTATGGAACAAATCTGAAAGTTTTAGGCATCCTCCCTCTTTCCAGCAATCGAAGGCTCCCTCGCGGAGGGCTGGTGGGAATGCCGGGTTAAAATGGATTGGAGTGTGAGGGGAGGGGAATGAGGTCCAACCCTCCCTCCCAGTGACCTGGTCCCAGACTGTCAGGGTGGTGCGTGTGGGGGTGCTAGTGTAAGCGTTTGCAGGTCGGTCCCCCTTAGGCTTCCATAGGACATCCCAACTAGATCTTCCTACTACCGAGCGGTCCATGTGTAGCCAATGCTTATCGGACTCCCGCACGGACCACTCCGTCACCACTCTTAACTGTGCCGCCTGATAATATAATGCGAAGTCTGGTAGAGCCAATCCCCCCCTGTTCCTTGGTCGCCTCAGCACATGAAAAGGAAGGCAGGCCCTCCCTCCCTGCCATATGAATTTAGTGATCAATGAGCGCAGTTGCGGCAATAAATCTCGGTCAAGTGCGGTGGGCAGAGCTTGAAAGAGATATACAAATTTGGGTAAGACTGACATTTTAACTGCGTTAATCCGTCCTAGCCAGGAGATGTAAAGGGGATTCCACCGCTTAAAATCTTGCTGTAGTTGTGCCACCAGGGGTGGGTAGTTGGCCTTGTAGAGGTCCCCAATACTAGCCGTAAGATGGACCCCCAAATAGAGTAAAGAGTGTTTAGCCCATTGTAGGGTCGTCTGGCTCCTCAATCTATTTGCCTCGGTAGCAGAGAGGGTGAGATTAAGTATAGACGATTTAGACAAATTTACCCTAAAGCCCGCCACTTGTTCGAATTGTGTCAGTTCTCCTTGAACCGCCCGGAGCGAGGAGGCAGGATCTGTAAGTGTGAGCAAGATGTCATCGGCGAAGAGAGATGCCTTATGTTCTATGCCACTGAAGCGGATGCCTCGAACCTCTTCGTTTGACCGGAACTTGGCAGCCAGGGGTTCGATACTGAGGGCAAATAAAAGGGGGGAAAGCGGACACCCCTGCCGGGTGCCCCTGCTTAGAGCAAAGGGAAGTGATGGACAGCCGTTGACTGTAACTCGTGAGTTTGGGAGGTGATAGTTGGCCTTGACCATATTAAGGAATACGTCTCCAAAACCGAATTTCCGCATAGCTAAAAAGAGAAATGACCAGTCTACCCTGTCAAAGGCCTTTTCCGCGTCTAGGCCCACCAGGATTGCTGGAATCTTAAATTTGGACACCTCAATCAAATGAATGGTGCGTCTGATATTGTCATGCGTTTGTCTTCCTTTTATAAAACCTGATTGGTCAGGGTGGACCAAATCGGGCATCAGATTTTCCAATCTAGCTGCTAAGATCGCGGAATAAAGCTTCGCATCAAGATTGAGAAGGGCTATGGGTCTATACGAGCCACAAAGTTGGGGGTCCTTTCCAGGTTTGGGAATTACTGATATCACTGCCTCAGCCATAGAAACAGATACCCGGGCATCTTTCGCTATTGCCTGGAATAGTGCGGTGAGATGAGGGACGAGCTCAGAGGCATAGCATTTAAAAAATTGTGCCGTGAGGCCGTCGGGCCCGGGGGCTTTGTGCAACTTAAGTCTTGATAGCTTTTCTCACCTCCTCCGGAGTGACAGGGGAGTCCAGGAATTCGGCTGTCGTAGATGAAACTTGAGGGAGCGTCACAGAATCAAGGTATTGTTGCTGTAGGCTCGTATTGGGGGTAGTGCCTTGGTAAAGCTGCCCGTAAAAGTCGCCAAAAATGTTGGCTTTAGTGGTATCAGTGTGGGTGAGTTGGCCCCGTTGGTCCAGTATGCCCCCAATTAATTCATGTTCCCTTTTCACCCTGAGCTGCCGCGCCAAATGCGGACCCACCTTATCGCCCCGGGCAAAAGATGTTTTGCGCAGCTTCAGAAGAGTGTACTCCGCTCGGTTAGTGTAAATAGAGCGTAGTTTGCCCCGGAGTGCGGTGAGTTGTCGCTGCAGCGCGCGCGTGGGTGTGGCTTTGTGTGCCTGTTCAACTACCTCTAGCTCCTGTTCTAGAGCAACGCGTTCTTTCGCCCTTTGTTTGTTTAGCACTGCGTTGAGTTGGATGCATTTACCCCGCAGCACTGCCTTGAAGGCGTCCCAATTATTCTGCGGGGAGGTGTCTTGTGGGTTATTGAGTGTAAAGAATTCAGTGATGGAAGCCCTTAGTTCCTCCCGCAGTACCTTGTCCCGTGTGAGCGCCGACGGAAAGTATCACCTGGGTGTTCCAGATTTAGGTCCACTCCAGGCCAGACTAACGGTGATCAGGCTGTGATCGGAGACTGAGATCGACAATATCTGTGCCGCCTGAAGTGGCCCTATCAAGGACTGGCTGATAAATATATAGTCAATCCTGGAGTACGTCTGATGGATGTGAGAATAGTATGTGTAGTCTTTGGTGGTAGTGTGGAGGGATCGCCAGGCATCGCATAGGCCAAGTGTAAGCATTTTCTGTTTAACCCCTTACGAGAAGGTGCTGGTAGACGCCCGATTCGAGTGTGAGCTGTCCAACGTCTCGTGCCAAGTCAAATTAAAGTCACCCAGTAGTATCACGGGGCCTTCCGCAAATCCGCCCAACAAATCGAGAGCATTAGAAAGGAATGCGGACTGGCCCGAGTTGGGAGCATAGAGGGAAATGAATGTGCAGAGTGTGCCTTTCAGCCTCCCCTTGACCATTATTAATCTCCCTTCCCGATCTGATTTAGTGGCTTCAGGTTGAAACTTAGTTGTGCAGTGAAAGAGTAGCGCTACTCCGTCATGTTTAGTACTGGCAGAAGACTTGCATATTAAGGGGTACGCTTTGTGTCGGAGCCTAGTGTCTTCAGATCTTTTGAGGTGAGTCTCCTGGAGAGCCACTACGTCGAACCTGTCATCTGTAAGGTACTTCCATATTTTCTGACGCTTCTGGGGAGAGTTCAACCCTTTAACATTACAGGAAGCTACTGAAACCATCTGAGTAGTTGACCCCACCCTCTCCCCATGTGGACCATGTCCCTCTTATGTGTGTAATTTTGGCCAAACCCAGCGATGCGGGATCTTCCCCACCAGAAAACGCAAAGTATCTAGCCACTCCCCATGCATCGCCACTGAACTCAAAAATATCCGAAAGAACAACCATTAAACCCCATAAGTCACAACCAGGACCCCACCCCTCACCCAAAAAAAGTCCCCAACATCCTCCCAAACTGGGAGCCGTAAGACCAACGGGTCTGTGGCTCGGAATTCTTCCAAAAAAAAGAGGAAGAATTGTGGGTAGCACAGGCAAGGCCCGTACCCCCCGGTTGCCAATCAATAGTGTCCAGTGAGCAGTTCAATAGTAAGGAAAATAAAAACCTCAGTGTCCATAGTAGTCAGTTTCAGCGCCATGTGTTCAGGCTTGACGGCCAGTCGTGCCGGGACCTCTTCTACGCGCCGCAACACCACCTCCTGGGAGAGTCTCCAGGTCGGGAGTCTCGGAAGTCGGGGTGGTTATTAGAGCTGGTGCCCTTGGAGGAGCCGCTCGTGGATCATCGGGGTTTCGTAACTGTGTGCCAGGGCCTGGAGCCCCTCCTGGGCAATTCCGCATCCGCTGAGGAGCCCGTTGTGGTTGCGTCGTCTGGGAGGGGGAGGCCCAGGATGCGAAGGCCATCGGAGAGGTCTATCACATGATGTGTCTTGTTTTGGTACTCGAACGTGAGACCAAAAGGAAATGTCCATCTGTAGCTGATATTTTCATCTCGTAGTTTGGAGGTGACCGGCCTCAACGTTTGACGTCGAGTCAAGGTGGAGGGGGCTAGGTCTTGATAGAGGGTACATTTGTAGTCTTGAAAGGACACCTCCTTCTTTTTCCTTGCTGCAGTCAGGATGGCCTCCTTCGTTTTGAAAGAGTGTAGTTTGACCAAGACGTCTCGCGGCCTCTTGCGCCCTCCCGTCTGCAGGTTTCCCACGCGGTGGACCCGATCCAATTTAAGCTTCAGTTGTTGAGGGGCCAGGAGTTCTGCAAAGAGGCCCGCCACGAACGCCTCCAGATCGGGTCCCTCTGCGCCCTCCTCCAAATCCCGAATCCGTATGTTCTCCCGCCGGGTTCTATTTTCCAGGTCTTCTGCTTTCAGTATGGCTTGCTGGAGTCCTGCATTTTGGCGGCGCGTGTCATTAAATCTTGTGTCTGTTCTTCTACCTCTAAGACTCTGGTGCCCACGGCGTCCACATCCTGGCGCAGAGACGTCATTTTTTCTGTGAGATCAGCTTTCAGTTGATCCATGGAGGACCGTAAGTCCTGTTTGATTTCCAGACATAGCTCGGCCTTGAAGTCACGTAGGGTGGCTACTAGGTCCTCCCGTGTAAGCGTCATGTTTGCGAGTGGACGTTCTCCGACGGAGGGGTATCTTTATCAGATGCCTTAAAGTAATGGGAAACTTTGTTTGTGGTCTTCTTGGGAGGCATAAGGTCACCACCCAGCACGGTGTGCGGTCAGAAGGCTCAGGGGCTCTCCAGTGTATAGGTGCCGGGGGTCGAGTATTGATTGTGTGGTCGCCCCATGTGGCAATATCAGGCCTCTGCTAAGTGGTGGGGTCTGGTCGCCATGTTGGAGTCAGGCAGGGAGAAGCACGATCTAGCGGGCAGGCGGCAGATTCTAGGTGGTCCCACCCCAAAAGAAGTTAAGCAATCTGCCGTTGGGGTCACCTCACTGATTATCGTCTGGCTCCCAGTCATGGCCCAAGGCTCGGGGTGAACATCGGCGTTTCGAGTCGCCTCGCCGCCATCTTAAGGTCAGGCATCATGCTTGTGGGTCATCTCCCCCAGTCCCTCCACGCGCAAGATCAATACTGGGTAGGAAACTAACCCGTGTGAGGTGATCACTGCAGGCCGTCCTCTCGTCGAGCGCCGCCACCTCGTTCAAAGCTTTAGTTGCTCCGTAGCGTCTCCAGGTCGCTGAGATGCCGCCGCCGATAAGCCAGCCGTGCCTACGAGGCTGTCGAGGTTGCGGGTCTAGATAGGTGAAGCCAGCATTTCCCCGTAGGTCCGCAGGGTCGGGGAGTCTCAGCGCCTTCCGCGGCGAAGTAAGCTGCCGCCGACATCCACCTCTCTCGGATAGGGAAGCCTGTAGGGCGCCCGGATCGCGCCTCTACCCATTTTGAATATGGCCTTGGGGCTCCGGGCGCGTCGGGTTCGGGGGCGATTACTTGTCACGGCCCGTCCACTTTCGTAGTTCCCAGGGTCCTGTCGAATCCTTGGACACTGCTGGCCGAAAGCATGCAGAGTAGGGCCCACTACATGCTGTAAAACATCGTGTGGCAATCGTCGGGGTCCGGAGCTGAAGCGGTTCACGTCCGCTCACCCATCTTACTTGGCCACGCCCCCTCCTCTTACTTTTTAACCAGTGTGGGACCAGGTGGCCCACTTTCACAATGAGTATAGTATATCTAAATTCATTATCCCTTCGTAGACGTCCTTCTCGTTGAGTGAGTTGTGTAAGTTGTTGGGAGAACAAGGGAAGGCTTAATCTCTCATCCCTTCTTTGTTGTGGATTAAGTCAATCTTTTCCTCACCATCAAGACCGTGCAATGTCAGCATTGCATGATGGCATTTCCAAAGCAGCTCTTGTTCGTAAACTCCTTCCAGCTAGATTGGAGCTCAGGACTCCGGTATGCCTTTCCTCTACTGCCTCTCCTGTCCAGAGTTCTGAAGATCAGGAACAACAAGGCCCAAGTCAGCCTAGTGGCACTGTATTGGACGAGAATAGAGTGGTACTCAGAAGTCCTGGGCATGAGGATCTTCTGTCACAGAATCAGGGCAGTGTGTTGCACCCCGACCTCTACACTGTTCGTCACCATACTTGGAAATTGAGCAGCAATAGTTGATCTCCTTCGACCTGCACCCCGAGGTCGTGGATGCCATCTTATCAGCGAGGTGTTCCTCCACAAAATCAGCATACTCCAGCTGCTGAGACAAATTTGTGGATTAGTGCTATTTCTGAAAATTGATCCTTTAAAGGGAAAGTTGTCTGACGTGTCATAGTTTGTTCTTTCGCTAGCCCAGCAAGGACTTGATTTGGGTACTATTAAGAGTGACTTATCAGCTCTTTCAGGGTTCTTGCTGTTGCTGGATCAGTTTTTGTTATACAAATAATCAGTTGTGATGTAATTTTCGAGAGCTTTGCAGCCTTTGTTTCCACCGAAATTCGTTGAGATGGCCATGTGGGACTTGGATTTAGTCCTCACTTTCTTGATGTGCACTCTTTTGAGCTGCTGAAGAGTTGTCTCTTCAGACGTATGACATTAAAGACAGTCTTTCTAATCACCATAACATCAGTTAGATGTGTGAGCCAACTTCAGGCTCTTTGTCTAAATCAAACTTATGCCACCTTCTTTCCTGACAAGTTGGTTCTAAGGACCTGGGATTCCTTTATACCCAAAGTAATCACTCCTTTCCATGTCAGTCAGGCTATCACCCATCTGACATTCTTTACCCTGCCTCATCCCTCTAAGGAGGAAAAGAGACTCCATTGTCTAGCTCCTAAAAGAGCATTGATTTTCTATATCGATTGGACCAAGGATCGTAGATTGGATGATCAGCTCTTTGTAGGGTTTTCAGGAGCAAAGAAGGGCAAGGCAAAAAACAAACCAGCTATCAATGGATTCTTCTCTGCATAAAGATCTGCTACGCACGAGAGAAGAAGCACCCCCCAGAAGTATTGTGGGAGCATTCCAACAGGGCCTAAGCTGCTATCACTGTGTTAGCACGTGGAATGCCTGTCCTAGACATCTGTTAGGCAGCTACATGGGCATCGGTACACACTTTCATGAAGCACTACTGTCTCAACAGTCAGGGCCGTTGAGAGGTACATTTTGTCCACTTGCTCCTGGAGGACATTTTGGTATGAACCAGTTCACAAACCAACCAACTTGGAAGGTACTGCTATGGTATCTATTCACAAGGGTAGGAATCCGCAGTTAGAAGTATCCATCAAAAGTTACATCGCTTCAATAGCGATCTGTCTGGTGGATAGTCTTTATAACCATAGATTCCACATCCGCCCTTCCAACTCTCTGTTCTGTGAACTGGACTTTTTTCAGTCTGAAAAGATCCCAAATCCAGAGATCTGCATACTGGTCATGCCAATCTGCCTATGGGCTGCGCACCCGAGGACGCATACAGTCTGCAAAGAAACTGATGTCCACACGCATGGGTAGCACTTATATGCGCCCAGCTCATCCCTACCTGAGGTGAATGTCCTCAGTGTGGAGTTGCACAATAGCACCTAGCGGTGCACAGGAGAACTGCTCTAAAAGTTTTTGTATCAAGTCTGACACCTGGGAGTTATTCACAAGGTGAGGAATCTGCAGTTAGAGTAGCCACCAGAAAGATAATTTCCGAAGATAAGAAATGTGTTCATTGTTTCTTTAACTTTGTCAGTCAAATTGGTTTTGATCTCAGTGTATGTTAATCAAATCGTTCTAATAAGAAGTTGAAAAGTTCTGAATAACAAATCCCAAACAAGGTACCACAGCATATAAAAAGTAAAATATCCATCATGATATATTAATATTACCAAACCTTTAAAAAACTGTGATTTAATCTACAATCCTACCCCTAGCAGCTCCGGCATTAACTAAGTTACTAAACAGGAGTTAGCCTTGCCTTAGACTGTTTGTCTTAAACTACTACTCATATGATCAATTACTTAAATGAAGTTACTATAAATAATGGTATTCTAGCACAAACCACTTCAAATTCAATTTGTGCTCCATGAGTCAACCTACAAAGAATTGAGAGAAACATCGGCAGATAGTCAAATTTGTTACCTAGAGATTCGAAAACAAACCAAATAGCATATAGAATATACAAAAGGAATATCAGTATTACTGGTACTTGCAAAGGAATCAGACTATGTCTTGGATCCTGACGTCTGGGAGTAGGGATAAACAAAGGTACAGCTCAAAGATGCATAGGTCTCACTAAATGCCTAAAGGTTATTTTTTTAACAGCTGGCTGATTTGACAATGATGCTATGAGCCACCATACACTGAATTGTCAGAGTGGAATACTAAAACAAAGTCTGTACAGTGAAGAGTGTGCTCACTAAACGTTTACCAATTGTCTTAGCTGCACTTCATGGCATTCTGTCTATCATCTCACACATGGTTAACTACAAAAAAACATTGATTCATGATTTACACATGAGGGCACGGTTGTGCCGAAACGCGCGTAGGACACCATCTGGGATGCAGCGACTGACTGATGCTGAATTGAAAGTCAAATCATTTATTTAAAAAAATTAAACAAAAGGACATGGCTTTTTATTCATGACAACATCATAGGTCATGGATATTGTATAAATTGAATAACATTTGAAAAGAGGAATTAAGAGATATTCAGCTTAATTTGTATGTATTTATATTTCATTTTGTTTTGACTGCATAGATTGATGTGAGAGTGAATGCGGATATGATTGATGTTTGCCTGTGGATCGTTTTATTGTTCGTATTCATATTTATTGACTTGATCTAATAAAAGCTATTTTTGTATTTGTTTAATAATTTCGTTTTTTTCCTCTCCATGTGTAAATCATGAATCAGGGTTCTTTTTGTTAACCATGTGTGAGTTGCCCTAGGTATTTGCATCCTCCTTATTCCCTGCCTAGAGGAACTCCTATTAGTAGCAGGGGTCCCTTCTATTTACACTGGATTCAGTCTATCATCTCCTTTGTCTCTGATTAAGAATTGGAGGTGGCTTGGCAGATTATTCAAGAACATCTGCAGTCAGATTGTTTCTTCAGGAACCCCACTCCAGTCTGGGCTGAGGTCTAAAGGAGGTTTACCAGACTGTGGTCCATTTTTGGGTCTCCTTTGTCTGGTGGAGGGCCTTCTGCATGGGCAAAGCCTGGAGCAGGGCAGGATAGCAAAGATCCAGCAGGACTTTCAGCCTTAGTCTTAGCCAGAAGGAAATTAGCACTCTGCAGCACCACACTTTGGATATATTAACAGCAACCGGGTTTATGCATGTAAAATCCAAAAGATGTTAAGTGACCTATATGGCAGCTCCTGCTTACATATACAAATTCAGGCAATTAGAAATATGCTTACTGCTAATAAGTGTCCAATACATACTTAGAGTTCAAAATTCTAGCCAACCATGTTGAAGTATGGTTACTGTCCTAAGGAGTGAGGGATGGTCCTCTCCCCAGAATGTAAAACAGTGGGCCTCTGCAGAAGTGAGGGTTCACTTTAAATTTCTCTTCAAACAGGCTCTCCAACAAAGAAGGGAGATGACAAAGTGGGGGGTGAGCTTGTATTCAGTGAGGAATATTTATCCTCAGTGATGTAAATCAGTCATTAAATGCATCTGTTCCAATGTTTTCAAGGGATGGAAGCATTGATGAATGACCTTTAATATTTTTTTTAAACAACATTTTTATTATTATCTCATCACAGGCATAGCAAGTCGTCTTACAACAGGGAAGTAATAGTCTCCTGCTACAATACTTTCCCCTTCAATCCCATTAACCCCTTCAAATGGTTTGAATTTAGGTGGTGCACAGCCCTCACGCCAAGCCTCTCATAGTCAATTTATTCCACCCCTCACTAATGTTTATTTTCCTATATGCGGCAATAAAGGTGCTCTGTGCACTGCATCTGAAGCTGGGTGTACTGAAGACAAGCAACTACTTAATATGCAAGCTGCCGAAATCAGTGACTTAGTAAGTTTGCCATGGGCCATAATGAAAACGAGATAAAAATGCCCCCTTCACCTTTGGGTTGGTATTAAAAGACACCCATTACAGGGGCACAGTGGGTTCCTCACACCCCTGGCCAGGGGTGCCACTGCATCTTGTGCCCTAATCTTCTACCTACAATTCCTCTCTATTTTATATCTCCATGCCGCTCTTATCTTCTCCTTGCACCTTTCTTATCCCTATCCACTGCCACTCAATCTCTCTCTTATCCTTATCTCCTTCCCCCCTGTTTTAGTTTTTTCTTCTCTCCTACTCCTCCTTACCATCCCCACTATTCTTTCTCTATTTCTGCTCTGCTCCACTTTTCCCCTATCCTTCTCCTCTCTTCAATCTACTGCCTCCCCTTCTCTCTCCCACAGACTCCCTCTAATCTCCCTGTTCTCGCTCATTCCAACCTTACTCTATGAATTCTATATCTCTAATATGTTTCTCTCTTACTTCATTCCTCTTCTTGTCTCTGACCTCCTTCTTTATCAACTCTTGGTCTACCTATCTCCTTTTGGTTGTTTTATCATCCTTTTCTTACTTATTTCTTTCCCTCCCTTTTTCCTTAACTTTCTACTTTTAACTCCCCTTTCTTTTCCTCTCCATTGCTTGCTTATTCACTTGTTTCTTTTTCTATCTCACTTCCATAGCTCAATCTCTCCACATAGGCCTCCCTTTCTCTCTACATTCAAATCTCCCCTGTCCCTTCCAAATCTTCTTTCCTCTCCCTCTTTCTATTATTGTTCTCCTTTCCTACTTAGTACCTCTTCTTTCTTTCCAACCCACATACTTATATTTTCACCTTTTCTCTACTCTCGCATCTTTCTTTGAATTCTGTCTTTAATGTCTCTTGTTCATTTTCTAACATTGTCTCTCCTCTTCCTCTTTTCTCTCTACGTCATATCCCAATCTCATCCCTTCATACTTTCCCTCCTTAATATCTGGCCTCCACAGTTGACCTCCTCCTGCCAACCTCATTCTATCCACCTCTAATAAATTATCCTTCTGTTTTGCTTCATTTCTACTTCTTGTTTGCCTTATCCATCAGCTTCCACCCTGTCTTGTCTTCTTTTCTACCTATGACATGCTCCTGCATGACTCATTGAATGAATGATTGGCCTCTGTTCTGAGTTTTACCATTGCCTTCCTGGGACCGGTTTGAGATTGTTTTAGTGACTCTTCCCCAACCCCTCCCAGAGTAAGAGACCACACCGAGATAAACCCAGGGAGACACTTCAAAAAAGTCTTAGTAAAATCAGGGTGAAACCAGTCTCTGGTTGCTTTTGCTCTGGTTCAGTGAGAACCTGGCCTGAAAGTTTGGCTGACTGTTTCTATTGGAGCAGAATCAAGACTGGTTTGCATATGACTGGGTCCAAACTGAGTTGGCATGATGGGCAAAAGATCAATGGTTTGGAATGATTCCCAGAGTGGTTGCCAGTGTTTCGACCTATTGCAAGCATTCCTCCTATTAACTGTTTTGCATTTGATGGACACACTAAGAGGTCAAGGGTATGCAGAGATGTTGGCTCCCTGTGCCACTGGAAACAAGCTATACCCGACTGAAAAGCCCCAATCAGGGCGAAACTGGTCTTGGGTTGCTTTTGTTACGGTTCAGGGAGGACCTGGCAGTTCAGACCGTACTGATCCTGGACCTTTCCTACTGGACCAGGGTCAAGACTGATTTGTATATGGCTAGGTCCAAACTCAGGTGGCATGGTTGGCCAAAGGACAGTGGGCTGGAATGCTATCCGGAGTGATTGCCATTGGTTTGATTTATTGCAAGCATCCCTCCCATCACCTTTTGTGTGTCTGATATTAATTAAACTACAGCTAGTGCAGAGTAGACACTCTCACGTCTGGGCCATGATGCTTTTACACTGGCTGCAGCAAAAATAGCCATGCCCGTACTAAAATCACATGTTAACACCACAGTACAGGGTGGCACACACTATCTCCTCTGCCCCACTTGTCTAACCTTATCTATAATCCTCACAAGGTAATGAGGCAGATGGCCTTGGTCAGACTAGGTGCCCCCCCCCCCCCTGCCACCACTAATAAGCCTGCATCCACACCTCACCACTTGTGATGCCTATAGAGTAGAAATAGTAATGTGGTTGTTTGGTTCTCTTGTATTTATATAGTGCTTAATACTCTGGATAATTCTGTGATGTATTTTGATTTGCATTGTGATTCTGGACACCCCTTTGGACTGCATGGTTGATAAGGATGTTGGATGCAGTGTGGCCTGAATGGGATTGTTGGGTGAGGCACATGAGGTTCAAACACATGATTCCAACAAGCTTCTGTGAACATGGTTGCAGATAAGTGTGAGGTGCTGCAGAGAGAAAGTGAAAATTGGGCTACTATTTTGATGAAAACACTAATGTGCAATTAAGTGAATTGGCACAGCTACATTTTTAGTCAACCCTGAAATTTTAGCTCTTTGTAAATTTTCTGATTTAGTGCTCTGCAAGAACCTTAACTAAATAATAGCTGTTCAAGCAAGTTTAGACCTTCTTTACAATCTGGAGCATGACTACGGAAATTTGGCATGCTCAATTCTAGGCGCAGCCCATTTTTCTCTCATGTTTCAGGGACCCCTTCTCTTTTGCTGACTTCTTTACACAGTACAGCAACATTTGCTCTGCATTGGTCATTTAGTAACCTTACATTAGCTTGCAGTAAGAACACAAAACGTTCTAATAATATTGACAAGTACCTGTTTAGGGATCCTGATCTATATTTGGTAACACTTTGCACTGAGTTTGCATCATAAAAAGCGACAATACCTTGCAATCAGTGTTGTGGTTTGGATTTACTTTCCAACTCAAATCATGATTTGTGTACGAAAGTTGCCCACATTAACGCAAAGTAGCAGTATGCATTACCTTGCGCCTCTTTCCATCAAGGGAGTGTACCATGTACTTAGGTCAGGGCCACTGGAGTTATGCAAGGCTGTGGTCTTTTCCGCAACTATGGATTTACCACATAATCCATCATCTGCTGTGTAATCTGCAGGTTTTAACCCAAAAACATTTTCTAGTTCGAATGGATCAAAAGTTACTAAAACCATGACTACCTGAATTGCTGCTAAGTGTAAGACCCTTCGCAAAGATTAACTGGTCACCTTTCTGTTGCTAATTGTTCTATTTGAGTGTTAGATTGGTACTAATGAGGAGCAACATTTGCCCAGACAGTGTTACATGTGTGAAAGTGCCAAAATAATGAATACTGTCATAAAACATGCTGCGTTATGCTGCATAACTTGCCTTTTCTTGCTGCATAATTCAACCCTGAAGCTTAATTTGGTCCTCTCCTGGTTCATAATTTCAGTGGCCCTGACTATGGTACAAGGTACAGGTGGACGAGCCAACATTAACAGAGACAGCTGAGCCAAGGGTCGGCTCTAGCTCTTAAGAGTCCATGCACAAGCTAAGCCTTGAAAATATGTGGCATGTCAATCATGCAGCAAAGATTATGTAAGAATATGGTAAGGTGTTTTCAAAATTCAAAAAATTAAAACGTGCAATCCCTTCACCTTGGAATTATTCGATTCTGTGCCAGCGCTTTTTTCTCTTAATTATGGATTTGCCGTACTTGCCACATAATCCATCATCTGCTGCATAATCTGCAAATTTTCCCCCAAATTGTTTGTAGCGCAAACTGATCAAAAATGTGGCTACATCTGTTCACACGCAATGAAAGGCCCTTCGCAAATGTTAACTGGTCATCTTTCAGTTGCTTATTTCTGCATTTGGTTGTTAAACTGGTAGTAATGAGGTGAAATGTTATGATCAGAAAGTGTACCGCATAATTTGGTGCTCCCTTGCAGCATAATTCGAGTGGCCTTTACTTTAGTACATCAGATTAAGTGTAAAGGATTTATTAAAAGTGAGTTTTTAAACTGAACTGATTTTCCTGAAAGTTAATATTTTTTTTGCAGTTTTATGTAGCAAACGCGACAGAAAAGTATTAGAGCGCTTTACCTGAGCATCGAGACTGGAACCTGTTTTCCCAGTTCCAAAGTAAGCAGCTCTGGCAGTAATTCCACATAATCGCCCTCTCATTGCCATGTGAAACACAATCACGTGTTTTTTTCACACTACCTGCTGCCGGCCCCATAAAACACTCCGCACTTAAATCAAAGAAACAGCCTCTTTTGTCATTGATGGATTTGCTGTTCTTCCTGGTGTGCCTCCTTCCACGAAAAGAGAAAAGGGGAGTTTTCACACCTCCCTTTTATGTCTATTAAGCCTGTGAACGACGAGCGCGCTCCCTGAAAGAGTTTGGGCACTGGAAGAAGCAAGGCTGCGCACGCACGGAACATAGCTCCCTAGCTTCAATCAGCTCTGGCTGCTCCAAGGGAAACCCCCTCCAAACAGTCCAACAATCAAGCAAACAAACAAAGCTGTGCCACATCTAATAAACACGTCTGACATCCTTGGGTCTTAGAGTAGGGGGGTCACCGCCACCTACCTGCCTTCAATTCCCCTGGTTCCAAGCGGCAACCTTTTTATTTCCAAGCTCCGGAGTACGCTCCTGACTCTCATGCCCTGGCCACTCCAACATTTTCCACATCTCCCGGGGATCTAACTAGTGTCAGCAGTCCCGGATCACTCAAAAATCAACTAGTTGTCCTATGCTTGTGCCTCTTCAAGGGAGCCACAACCTCTTTTCACCTCTCTGAGTAGAGCCCCACTCTCGAATCCTGCCCACTTGACAAGCTCACGCCGCCATTTATTTAACCTGGGACTTCTAGCAGCCTTCCAGTTCATCGTAATCTCACGTTTCGCAAGAACCAGGGCCAAGTCAGAAAATCTGGACATAACCTTATGCTTGTCAGTGTGTGCGAACCAAACCAATTAACAGAAGCCTGGGGAACAAGGAATGATACGCCTTGTGACATCATTAATGCAGTTCACGACTTCCTTCCAGCATCCCGAGAGGGAAGGCCATGCCTAAACCAGGTGCTGTAATATAGTCATCGCCTGCCCGAATACCACACAAATGCAATTATTAGGGTTGATCCAGCGCAATATTAGACAACAGCATTCATACACCATATACTCACTTGGGCCCATACATTCACACTACACTAATACTTACGCTGGGTGTCCGATGTACTCTTTTATCAAAATTCCCTGCTACCAATTACCTTCTGATTGAAGAATAATAACTTACCAATGGATCCTTTGCTAATTGGGAAGTTTAAAATGAGTGACATTCACTATAATACATAATCCTGAAATAATCACTGAGTCAGGAAGTTTTAAAATGTTTATCTAAAGATTTGGCAGAGTAAATTACAGAAACACGGTACTTGATTGTAATACCCAAGAAAAAGCATAGAAATGATTTTGCTAATAAATGACAGTGTTTAAGGAAATAAGAGAGGATAGAGACAGCAGCGCAACTAAAGGTTTCAGTATAGTTACCTAAATACGAGAACCAAGCCCCTTAGCCAAGGAGTTGGTAAAGATAGGACCCTAGAAGGATGAAGAGCAAAGGCCTCCTTCAGGATCAGGACAGGACTGGTGACCTCTCTATAACGACGCCTGCGCCGTTCCCCTCTCTGGCACTCGACTTCTCCTCGATTCTCCCGTCTAATGGACTCCGCCGCCCCCTCCTCAGGACCTCTTCCGGATAAGGATTCAGTCAGCAACCGATCAGCATGGCAGCCTGGAGCTCTTCTATATGTTCTCTCTTCTGTGGAATCTAGTTCTGTCTTCGGTATCCTCTGTTCTGTCTAATTACTAATGCTATATTCTATTATACCCTTCTACGCCCATGTACCTCCCCTTAATGTTGCTAAAATATGGGACCACTACTTCTGATTGGGCAGGGACAGGGGGTGGATTCTCGTACCATGTCAATTTTGGCCTAAATTGTGAAGCCTATTGTCTTTACGTTCCCGCCCCTTCAAATGAATACATTCGCTTTATTTCCCACCCGTCTCACGACAAATGTTATACATTTTACAGGAGAAAAGTAACAATTTCTGTCCGCCGGAAACTTTGGGTACATCATCTTCGGCCAATAGTTCGTGGCCTTGGGAGACGTCCAAGTTGACTTCACTTGGCAGACAGGACACATGCGCAGAACCCTCTGTCTCTCGAATTTCAAGACACCAACCCAGGCCCAAGTTTACGAATTACTAAAAGTGCAAGAAGAAAATATTAAAATCACAAATAAAATGTTTCACTGTATACCCACTTCCCCTAACTCTATTCCCATTTAATCATAATACTACCCTGCATTAGTAGCGTTAAGAAAACGACAATTTAATAATGAGAGCAAGCTTAAGCATGTGAAAACATTTAGCGGCCATTTTAATACACACTGCGAAGAAGCAGAAGTTTCCCACCAAGCAAAGAAAGACGTCACACCATATGATCAGGTTGCGACATGCGCATTGAGTTTCCCGCGCTTTAGCGGCCATCTTGAGTTATGGACAAGCGTTATTCATTAGTAAAACACATAGGCAAGCGTCTATCCCTTTTGTGTTCGTGAATGCGAATGTTAGTATTGACAATACAGATTTAATAAATTAATACTATGAGGAAGATTGCATACAAGCAAGTTTCATTTTTGAAACCTTGCTCCATCAATCCCCTCTCTGATGGCGTTTCTGAGCCATCAAAAACACTACCCTTAATCAGATGCCAACTTCTAACAAGTCGTTTCATTCTCAATTTTACTTTTTCTATTCTTACAGTCTCCTTTTAATTTCTTGTATAAATCACTTCTCCATTCTTCTAGTTCGATCTCGTCTAGTTTTCTCTTCTTTCCTTTTCCTGTCACTTTATATGTTCCATTATTTCTACAACATCTGCACCATATTGTTATTGCTAAAATTATTATTGCTATCCCTGCTAAGGGTACTAATATTTGACCTATAAGTCCTTTTCCTACATTAGCAAACCAGGTTCCAATTGACGAGATACTATTTGTCAATCTTTCCCACACACTATCAACTTCCAGTGGTTTAAGTTCTTTCTCAAGTTTAGTTATGTTCTGAATATACGTTCCAATTTCTGCACTCTTATCTGGAATATAAGTGCAACAATGTTTAGTCCTCAATAATTTACAGACTCCTCCCTCTTTTGCCAATAGAATGTCAAGAGCAAGTCGATTTTGCATCACCATAGATCTAATTGCAACCATTTCAGCATTAATCATTAGAAAACCTCCAGCAGTATCCGTTGATAAACGATCAACCACTGTAGACAATTTACATATTTTCCTTGAGTTCAGAATTATTCCCACTGAAGGTATCAATGCACCAAATATATCACCTACAATTTCTGAAAAACTAGCTCTTTTACTACGTATTAATTCATTATTATTTTCATTGCTTCCAGTGTTTCTTTTTACGTGGTATATGTTTTGGAAAAACTATTCCAAAATAACAACTTCCATACCACCGTGCAGGAAGCCTAAAGTAAGCCTTATTCCCGCATACATAATAAATTCCAGGAAAAACTGAATCTGTTCCTCCTTTTAGTCCCCAACCTCCAAGAATTAAAAAATTGTGTTCACATTCACTGGTACCGATGAAAACATTGTTATAATCAGTCTTTAACCTATGAAGACAAATTTTCCCTGTCTTTACGAAATCCAGAGCCATTGCAGCTTGAGCTTTTCCAGGTGTATAACTCCCTTCTTTCTCCGCCCAAGGTGGAAACTGAGCCTTATGCTCTAAAGCTTTCTTTTGAAAATCATGACTTCTATCTTCTACTAAATTCAAAAATATCTTTTCTTCTTCTAGTAAAGAACATGTTAGATTGTGTCTATGTGCATGTGTTATGTCTATCGATTTCATAGTTAAGAAAAACTCTCTCATAAACTGTGCGTCTTGACTACTAAGCACTGGGTTCATACTCTTGCGAATCGGAACCTCAGAAAATATCACATCTAAGTTTGAATAATAATACTGTAGCCTACCTGTTCTATAAAATAAACTTGTTAATACACTACATGAGATGCCATATGTCAGTGGTAAATGATGGTATGTTAATCCTTCTGCTACTGATTCAGGTAATTTCATACAGACATAACAATGACTAACTTCCATTGTGTCTACATACTGAAACAATAACTTTGTGAAAACATTTAAACTAGTGTCGTTATCAGCTACTTCATGATGAATATCTGCCTCATCTTCTGCCATTAGTTCTACTCTATTACCCTTCATGTTTGCTATCCTCCCTTTAGTTTTGTTATTAATCTTCTTATCTATTATCATAAGGTAAGGAATTGCTACAATCAGGACTAACCATACCATAAGCACCAATACTAGACTACATATGCAAAATGCACAGCATCTCCTACAACAATTTTGTTTTGGACTCCCAGTAACTCTATCATCAGGCATTTTTCGACAAGGAAGATTGCTCTTCTTATATCTTCTTCTTTTCTTTAGAGGATTCTTTTTGTTTAGTCAGGGTGGTCTTGTTTCTTCTTCGTATGTTAGTTCTGCACTTGTTCCTTCGCCACCACTGTCACTTGACTCTGAGCTTTCAAAATCTTCAAGAATAATATAAGTCCAGTCAGGACCCTTGAATTTGTTATTCACAAGTCTCAGTCTTTTACTTTTTCTTTTTCCTGACTTTTTCTCCTGTTCAGTTTGACTTGTCACTTCAGGTACTTGTTCTGGATCTTCACTTCTGGTTGTTATGTGGTATTTTACTCTTTTGATGACACTTGGCCAATGATCTCCTTTTCTTGTTTTCTTTGTTGGCACTGTTTCTCTGTTTTCGTCTTCAGCGATCTCGTTATTTTCACTTCTTAATTCTGTTTTGTTTTCTTTTGTTACTTCTTCTTTTGTTTGTTCTTTTTCAGGTCTGATTTGTTTCTCTTCAGTAACTCCACTATGACTTTCAAAAATTTGACTTTGTTCCTTTTTTATTTCTATACGTTCATTTGTATTAACCCCTTTTTCTTTAGTGAATTCTTCTTGATCTAACTGTTTCTGATCAGGGCTTATTGCACTGTGAACTTCTGCAGCCTGACCTGCTTCTTCTAGACCTGTCTGTCCCTCTTCAAAGTTTATTACATTTTCACTATTTTTAGTCCAATTTTCTTTCCCTATCTGATTTAGTTCAGGATCTTTTACTGTCTTGTCTTCTTGATCTCAAACTGTTTCTTCTTCACCTATCTGATCTTCTTTAATTTCTTCCAATTTAGTTTGATTTCTCGTTCTGTGGTATACTTCAGGAACTTCTACCACGGGTATCCAATCCTGACTTGTACTCGGTTGTTCTCCGTCAGCTTCTCTCGAACCTCTAGCTTGAGATTCCTCAGCTGGGCAACCTTCAGCTTCTTCAGTGATTGGCGTTGTCTGTAGATTCTCTTCTTCAGGTTCTGGTACTCTCTTTGTGTGGCTTACGTGAATCCAATTAGGAAATCTTGCACACTTCACTGCTGTATTGGTGGTCAATATGACTTGACAAGGTTTGCTCCACCTGGGTGATAGACACGTTTCTCTGGTGTGATTCTTCACTACCACCCAATCACCAGGATTCAGATCATGTTCTAGTTCAGGCTGCCTGGAAACTGCGTCTTCTCCAACCTGATGAGAGACAGAACGCACGAGGTCAGCCAATCCTTTGCAATAATCCAAAACCATATCATCAGATATATTCACCAGTTTGTTTGTGGGAACATGTGTTTGTCTCATTGCTCTTCCCATCATTATTTCATGGGGGCTCAATCCTGTCGTTCTGTCAGGTATGCTTCTGATTCCCATTAAGACAAGTGGCAATGCGTCTGGCCACTCTAATGATGTTGATGCACACATTTTTCCCAATCTTGACTTTATAGTGCCATTCAATTGTTCAACCACTCCAGAAGCCTCTGGGCGATATGCACAATGCAATTTCTGTTTGATTTGAAATGCTTCACAGATTATCTGGATTACTTCACTATTAAAATGTTTTCCTCTATCCGATTCCAAAGATACTGGAAAACCAAATCTTGGTATGAGCTCTCGTAGCAATAGTTTTGCGACTGTAATGCTGTCATTTCTTCTAGTAGGGTAAGCCTCCACCCATTTTGAAAACAGACACACTATGACTAGTACGTATTGCAGTCCTCTACATGGTGGTAACTGTATGAAGTTAAACTGGAGTCTTATAAATGGGCCCTCTGCCTTTCCAATCTTTCCAAACCCAATTATCGTTTTTCTGCCTGGATTATGCATTTGACAAGTTAGACATCTCTGGCAAAGACTCTCTGCAACAGCCCTGAATTTGGGATTGTACCAATTTTGTCTGAACAACCTAATCATTGCATCTCTCCCTATGTGTGTGTCTCCATGATGCATTCTAGCCATTTGTGAGAGTAAACAGTCTGGCATGACTGGTCTGCCATCTGCACTGATCCACACTTCATCATCTCCTCTTTGGGAACAACCTACTTTAATCCACAAATTCTTCTCACTTTCCTCAACCTCATCTTGCAATTTCTTTACTTCACTCCAAGTTTCTGGTGGCATATACAGCATAAGTTGGCAGCTGATTCCCATTCTTTCCACCCTCTTATTTACTGACGTTCTGGTTTTGGCACAATGTTGAGCCACCAGGTCTGCATATCTGTTGGTAACTACCACCCAGTCATCTCCTGACTGGTGTGCGGCACATTTCACCACAGCCAATTCTTTTGGTGATTGTATTGCTTCTAGCAATTCCCTTACAAATTGTCCATTTTTAATGGGAGATCCTGAAGAAGTCATGAAATCCCTCTGCATCCACAGTAGGCCAAAATCATGCACAACCCCGTAACCATATTGACTATCAGTAAATATAGTTACTCTCTGATTCCTCCCAATTTTGCAAGCTTTTATCAAAGCAATCAATTCAGCTACTTGTGCAGATTTAACTCCTGGTAAATAGGATGCTTCGACTATTCCAGTTAATTCACATACCGCATAGGCAGCAGTTAGTTTACCATCTTCATGTCTTTGACATGAACCATCGACAAATAACTCCCTGTCTGGCTTTTTAAGAGGCTGTTCCTCAATGTCTGGGCGTGGTTTTGTACATAATTCTGTAATCTGTACACAATCATGTTCATCTTCTTCGTCATCTTTATTTGTTTCATGATATGGGTCTGGCAATAGATTTGCTGGATTTATTATCGTACACCTTACCATGGTCACATTTTCAGCACCCATTATTATTCTCTCGTATTTAGTCAGCCGACTAGGAGTAAGATGCTGAGTTCGTGTTCTTGTCAATAGAATCACAACTGCATGTGGAACATACACTTTTACAGGATGTCCCATCACAATTGACTCGCTTTGTTCAATGCTCAAACACGTTGCTGCTACTGCTTTTAAGCATCCTGGCAACGCGGCTGCTACTGGGTCCAATGTAGCAGAAAAATATGCTATAGGTCGTCTGTCTAGTCCGTGTCTCTGAGTTAAGACAGAAAGTGCACAATTTTCTCTCTCTTGACAGAATAATGCGAATTCTCTTTTATAATCAGGCATGCCTAAGGCAGGTGCTGAACAGAGTGCGTTTCTCAATTTTACAAAAGCTTCTACACTTTCATCCTCCCATTCAACAGGGTCCTTTGCTTTCTTTTTCGTCATGTTAATTAAGGGCTTAGCTAACATGGAAAAATTTGGTATCCATTGTCGACAGTAGCCTACTATTCCTAGGAACATTCGCACTTGTCTTTGGGTTACAGGCATTTGCATTCTCTTTATTAATTCTACTCTTTCAGAGGTTACTCTTCTTTTTCCCCTCTCAATTTGGTGTCCCAGATATTTAACTGTTGTCCTGCAAAATTGTAACTTTTCAGGTGACACTTTATGCCCTTCTTCAGCTAAAAGATTTAATAAAGCTATAGAATCAACAACACAGTCTTCTCTGGTGGTCGACGCTACTAATAAGTCATCGATATATTGAACTAAAACTGAACTTCCTGGCATCACTAGTTTCTCAAGGCACTTTTTCAGTATCTGATTGAAAATGGAACGTCTTTCTGTGTACCTCTGAGGAACACGGTTCCATACATAAACTTTGTTCTCAAATTTAAATGAAAAAAGATACTTGCTGTCTGGATGCAATGGTATTGAAAAGAATGCTTGACATAAATCAATTACTGTGAACCATCCTGCATTCCAAGGAATCTGATATAATATTACTGCAGGATTTGGTACTATAGGACAACATGGTTCCACAATCTTGTTTATTTTACGCAGGTCCTGAACAATCCTATATTTTCCACTAGGTTTCTTTAGTCCCATGATTGGTGAATTACATGGGCTACTCATTACTTCTTTTAGAATGTTTTGTTTTACCATTCGATTGATGTCTTCAATGACTCCTGCTTTTACTTCTGCACTCATTTTGTACTGTTTAGTATTTGGGAAAATCGCACCTTCTTTTACCGTAATTTGAACTGGATCTATTCTTGCCATAAGTCCTACTTCTTTTCCGGTGAAATCCCATACTATTGGGTTTACTGTACCTTTTAATTCTTCTGACAACTCATCTTTTGTTATCAGCGAAAACATTTCATCTATTTCTGTACCTTGTTTTGCAACCATAATTTTATATACATGGTCCTCATCTGGTGTCTGAACTGCCACACCATCCGGCGTGCAGAAAATTGTACAGTTCATTTTGCACAATAAGTCTCTACCTAATAAATTCACTGGGCTAGAATCGCACACTACAAATTGGTGCATTTCTCTGAAGTTTCCAATTTTAACTTCCATTGGTTCGGTAAGAGGTGTTCTAATTCTTTGGTTAGCTACCCCTACTACTTGGATATCTTCACCAGAGAGAGGAAGGTCTGGGATGTCTGCTGATCTCACAGTAGACCTGGTAGCACCAGTGTCCAAAAGGAAAGTAATATCATTACCTTTCACATTTCCTTCAACATATGGACCAGACTGATCTACCTGTAAGGATGCGCCAAGTATGCACTCCTTCTTCCCCTCTCCTAGGCACCGTCATGAGTCGAATTTACAGTAATTGTCCTGCAAAAGAAATTGTGAGGTCATATAATCATTCTTACCACTTCCTCCTGAGTATCCGATGTCTGTACCGTGTTTTGCTCTGCTAACATTACCCTGAACAGGTGGAGGTGGCAACTGATTCTGGGGATTTCCACCCTGCTGTGAGTCATTCTGCGTCTGTTGATTTAAGTTTTGATTTGGGCCATTATTATTTTGAATCTTTTTACACTCGTCCTTCCAATGCCCCAATTTTCCGCATCCATGACAAGGAAATTTCTTTTTAGCTTCTTCTCTACTCATTCATCCTCTAAATTTTCCACCATTCCCAGTATCACCACTCGTTCCCAAATCTTTTCCTGTATTTTCACTCGGATTTTCCAAATTAATTCCCTGCTTCTCTGCCATTTTCACCTGTGCCCACATCACTTTTTCCTGCAATTTCTTGTGTCTATCCTCAATATCGTCTCCACAATATTTTGCATACTTCAGAATCTCATCTATGGGCTTTCCCTGCCAACACAGCATGTGTTGTTTAATCATCTGGCAAATCTCTGGCTTTAGACCATAAACAAACCGATACACAAACTGACTCATGTTCTTGTCTCCAATGTCCTCAAATCCACTATACTGTTTAAACACCTGCAATAGACGCTCATAATAGGAATGTACTGTTTCACTGGCTTCTTGGGTAGTTCGATCTATTTTCACCCAATCTGATTCTTTCGGGGGTATTTTCCCTTTCAGGTATGTTATCACCTGCTGATACTTTTTCATCACATCATTTGATGGGGCACCTGTCTTTGGATCCCTGGGATAATCATCACTAGGCCAATCTACTGTGATCTTACAATCTGTCCATAAATCGGCAGGTACCACTATGTCAAACAGACCATCCAAATCCTTCAACAATACCTTTGACACCTTTACAAACCTTTCAACCTGCTTGTACCATTCAATTGGCTTTTCCCTCAGCTTTGGAAAATCATTCGTAAATGATAAAATATCCTGTCTGCTCCATGGGACATGTACATATCCTCCTCCTGCAACTTCTCGCATTGGATACATTTGATCTGCTTTTCCTGCTTCCTTCATCACATATTCAGATGCTGTTCTACTTGTTCGTGCTTCTTCCTTTTTCTTGGCCCACCTAGATCTCCATTTATCTAGATCTCCCCATTTTTGTAAAACTAACATTAATTCTCTTATTTGCAGTCTTCTTCCAGATGCATTCATATTTTCTAAATCTTTATCTGAAAATTCTGCTCTATAGGGTTTCTGTAGTACTTTTGATCTCCCTATTTCAATTCCGATCTGTAGTGCTAGATTGGACAATTTTTCATGAAATACCCTCACATTTCTAGTGATACTTCTGCACAGGAACAATAATTCTTCTTCATCATAGGTATTCAATTGTTCTACTCCTACATTTCCTGCTATTATTTCTTCTAATTCAACTTTTAATTTATGGATATCCAGTACTTTTGGAGGTGTGCACTGTTAACTGACCCTTGTACCCATCTTTCTAGATCTTCAGGTGTTACTATTGTAGCACTTTTTGTTCCTGATGAAGTTACTAAACTTACATCTTTTGAACCTCCAGGTACATCTCTTCTTGGAGTATTATTTACAGAACCTCGAATAGGTAAATCCATGAGTGATATTGTGGGTTCACAGTCACTAAATTGATCCTCAATTATAACTGGAGCTTCAGGTTTGGGGTTACTCACAGGAGTATTCATAGGAGTCGGTACAGCTATCAATGGAGGGCAGTTTCCTTGAGTACCATATAATGGAACTACTGGACCAATTGTTACAGGAATAGTCAATGAATCAGGATGTACTTTTATCTGAGTTATTTTCCGTACTAATTCTGCTCTAGTCTTTTCTAAAGCTTCCTTTTCTTTGTCATGAAGTATTCTAGTCGGGGTGAATTCATGCATTACCTTTGGTACCATTGGAGTTTGTGGTGGTGCACTAGGAGGGCATCCACTTGTCCCTTCCTGATATGGTGGGGGATTTCTTAACAATTCTTCCATAAATTCGTCTTCTGAATCCTCATTTCCTATTAAATGTTTTGTCTTTTCTGTACATTTGCCTCCTGATTTTTCTCCTTCTGTGAATAATGGATACAGTCCCTCTGTAATCATTGCCCTTCTCCATTGTTTCATCTGACCCTCTCTTGACTCATGTAAATATCTGGGGTAAAATCCTGGATAACTTCTATTACTTCTAGATCTATCTCGCTCAAATGCCTCTGTTTCCCATTCTTCTAGGGCTTCATACTGGGTTAATCTAGGTCTGGGTTCTAAATCATTCATCCTCAATCTTTGAAGAATTCGCCCATTGAAAGTGCCATTTTCAGGAAATGCTAATACTCCATCATTTTTAGTATATTCTATCCAATTCTCCATCCATACACAAGTATGATAACCTCTCTCCATCATCATAAATGATGTTGGCGTTTTAGCTGGTGGAATAATAATTCCTTCTCTAGTTTTATTGGTTTGTCCTTTTTAAAATAATTCTTAATCTTTTGTAAGAATGAAATTTTTCTCTTTTCTCCGTACATTCTATCTAATCTTCAGTGTACGAAATTATATTCTGCAAAACCTAGGAATCTCCTATCCGGACGAGTTCCTATTAAAGTCGGATCGCGTTTTAACATGCAATCTTTTCTCCACTAAGAATTTCGCTTCTAAAATCTCGATCAATTAAATGTCTGCTACCTTTTATTTCCGAGCCAATCCTTGCGCGGCCTTTTGGTGACGTTTCTCTGTCAACCCCTCCTTTACAATCTGCTCTTTTCTGTTCTCGCTGGTTTAACCAATCCCAACGCGACACCTGTGACGTCAGTACTACTCCTGACTACTGACCCCTCCTTTACAAGGGTTTTTCCACTCCCGCTGTTTCAACCTACCACAGCGCGGCGTTTTGTGACGTCAGCTCCCTCTCCGGCAACTGACCCTCCCTTTACAAATTTACGCAAACTTATTTTCTCTATAACTCTTAATTAAATTTCAGTAACAACATAAAACATTCGCTATCGTGCCAGTTTCCACTAATTTTCGAAAAAGATAGTTTCTTCTACACTTTAGTAAAACCTTTCCGTTTACTAATACATACACTACGAGTAAAACTCTTCCGTCTACTCTTCACACAAGCTCCAGAAGTACCTGTTACTTCTTCAATGTTACCCTTACTAGGTGATATAACATCAAATTTTTATCAGCGTACCCTTTTTGCTATTACTCACACGCATAGAGTCCCTAACAATTACTTGAAGTCCTGCTTAACTTCTCAGTACTATTTCTGCCTGACAGATAACCTCACTGCAGTATAGCTTCCACTTGCCACCCACTATTCTTTCCCCGGGGATTTCTAGACAACATAAAACAAAACTCAAAATAAGCGGATGTTAGTTCATAAAAATACAAATAAAATTCTCATTACCCAATTAACAAAGAGTAACAACAACCGTCCTCTGCTTACCAGAAAACTGATCCAGCGCAATATTAGACAACAGCATTCATACACCATATACTCACTTGGGCCCATACATTCACACTACACTAATACTTACGCTGGGTGTCAGATGTACTCTTTTATCAAAATTCCCTGCTACCAATTACCTTCTGATTGAAGAGTAATAACTTACCAATGGATCCTTTGCTAATTGGGAAGTTTAAAATGAGTGACATTCACTATAATACATAATCCTGAAATAATCACTGAGTCAGGAAGTTTTAAAATGTTTATCTAAAGATTTGGCAGAGTAAATTACAGAAACACAGTACTTGATTGTAATACCCAAGAAAAAGCATAGAAATGATTTTGCTAATAAATGACAGTGTTTAAGGAAATAAGAGAGGATAGAGACAGCAGCGCAACTAAAGGTTGCAGTATAGTTACCTAAATACGAGAACCAAGCCCCTTAGCCAAGGAGTTGGAAAAGATAGGACCCTTGAAGGATGAAGAGCAAAGACCTCCTTCAGGATCAGGACAGGACTGGTGACCTCTCTATAACAACGCCTGCGCCGTTCCCCTCTCTGGCACTCGACTTCTCCTCGATTCTCCCGTCTAATGGACTCCGCCGCACCCTCCTCAGGACCTCTTCCGGATAAGGATTCAGTCAGCAACCGATCAGCATGGCAGCCTGGAGCTCTTCTATATGTTCTCTCTTCTGTGGAATCTAGTTCTGTCTTCGGTATCCTCTGTTCTGTCTAATTACTAATGCTATATTCTATTATACCCTTCTACGCCCATGTACCTCCCCTTAATGTTGCTAAAATATGGGACCACTACTTCTGATTGGGCAGGGACAGGGGGCGGATTCTCGTACCATGTCAATTTTGGCCTAAATTGTGAAGCCTATTGTCTTTTCGTTCCCGCCCTTTCAAATTAATACATTCGCTTTATTTCCCACCCGTCTCACGACAAATGTTATACATTTTACAGGAGAAAAGTAACAATTTCTGTCTGCCGGAAACTTTGGGTACATCATCTTCGGCCAATAGGTCGTGGCCTTGGGAGACGTCCAAGTTGACTTCACTTGGCAGGCAGACAGGACACATGCGCAGAACCCTCTGTCTCTCGAGTTTCAAGACACCAACCCAGGCCCAAGTTTACAAATTACTAAAAGTGCAAGAAGAAAATATTAAAATCACAAATAAAATGTTTCACTGTATACCCACTTTCCTTAACTCTATTCCCATTTAATCATAATACTACCCCTGCATTAGTAGCGTTAAGAAAACGACAATTTAATAATGACATGAGAGCAAGCTTAAGCATGTGAAAACATTTAGCGGCCATTTTAATACACACTGCGCAGAAGCAGAAGTTTCCCACCAAGCAAAGAAAGACGTCACACCATATGATCAGGTTGCGACATGCGCATTGAGTTTCCGCGCTTTAGCGGCCATCTTGAGTTATGGACAAGCGTTATTCATTAGTAAAACACATAGGCAAGCGTCTATCCCTTTTGTGTTCGTGAATGCGAATGTTAGTATTGACAATACAGATTTAATAAATTAATACTATGAGGAAGATTGCATACAAGCAAGTTTCATTTTTGAAACCTTGCTCCATCAGGGTCTCAAAACATTCCCTGTGGTACCACTATGTTCAACCCTGCAAAAAAACATAAAGCAGCCAGGGAAGTGCTACCATCTTAGCGATGGTAATACAGCTGGCCACCAAGACCAGCAATGTCTTCCAAAAGTCTAGACTTGACCATAGGGCGCGAATAGCTCCACCCACATTACACTCCAGAATTTCCCGTGTGCCATGGTATATTTTGGCTCCCAGATATTGCTAGCATGTGGGCTTCCATTTCAAGGCTCTCCTGGTCAGGGCCAGCTGCACCGCCACGCACTGGGGGAATATGTTTGAATTTTGTCAGTTGACCCTCAGGCCCGAAACTGCTATGTAAACGGTCTAGGAGGCCCACTGCTCTCTCCACAACTGCATCTTTAAAAAACAATAGCATGTCATCTGCATATAGAGCCATATGATGTGTCGAGCCCTGCAGCTCTACACTTTCGTAAGCTACCCCTGACCCTGCATTGCAGGCCAGTGGTTCGACCGCTAGTGCAAAGAGCAGTGGAGATAGTGGACAGCCCTGTCGCGTTCCTCGGCGCACCACATATTCCTCTGAGATCACTCAGTTTGTCCTCACCCTGGCCGTGGGGTGGGAGTACAGGAGTCCATCTCACAAATCCACCTCCTAGATCCATCCTTTCCAGGACTCTATAGAGAAACTCCCATTCCATGCTGTCTAAGACTTTCTCTACATCCACCTGTGTGACTGCAGCTGCTCGTTTATTATCCAACAATGCCAGGAGCCTGCGGATATTAAGCGCAGTATTCTGGTCCACGTGCACCAGTCGAGGCATGTATGGCAAAAATCGCGTTACCAAGACTCTGCTCAATATTTTATAATTGACCTTATGCATCGATAGAGGTGGCCCACCTTTAATAAATGTATCACTAGTGCCTCCCACGTAGAGGCCTGTAGGTATGTATCACAGTATGAACCCCCAACAGCTAAAGGGCAAGGGTATCAATATATGTGTCATAAAACTCAACTGGGAGCCCATCTATGTCCGACATTTCCCCCCGGACCAAATGCTTCACTGCGGCTTTAACCTCAGATAACTCATCATCTCCACCCAGTTGCATAACATCCTCCCTTGTAAGGAGCGGGTCCAGAAAATCGGTTATCCCATCGCCTGGTCAGCAGCACTCTCATAGAGGGATGCATAGCACTCCAGAAAGCCGTAATTTAAAGCATCTTGCCTATAAATCCTCTCCTCTTGCGATGATTCATGTTCCAGGATCAAAGATCTCCACTTAGTAGGGTTAGCCAGTCAAACGAATGGTGCCCCAGATGTGCCCCGCTCTGCATGCGCCTGTATCATATGTACTCGGTAGTCGAAGCATCTGAGCTTCTCTATCTGACCTTCCATTCGTTCCTTGACCTCTAAAAGTGCTGGTTTTAGAGCTGGATTCCCCGGTCTCTGCCTCTCCACCGCTCGCAGTTCCACCTCCTGAGTCATAACCTCCTGCAACAGCGTGCGCTGCACACCCACCGCCTCCATGATACATTGTCGCCGGATCACCACTTTAAAAGTGTCCCATTCAACCTGCAGAGTAGACGCCATAGCCGTATTGAGCTCAAAGTACGGACTGATCCCCTCCGCAATGGAATGCTAGACTAATGGGTCATCCAGTGCCTTTACCTTTAATCGCCAGACAGGGATACGGGGAGCTCCCAATTCCCAACGCATGGACAGCAGAAGCAGATTGTGGTATGAGATTGTCCTGGCCAAATATTCTACCTCTCACTGCTACATGCACTCAGGGAGAGCAAAGGAACATGTCTAGGCGGACGTGCAACTCGTGTAGGCTAAAAAAGAATGAGTAGTCCCTGTATTGCGGGTGAGTGTGCCTCCATGAATCAATAAGCCCTTCATTGATCTCCATTCTTCAAATGTCCTCACTAGCCGGGCGACCAGGGAGTCCCTCAAGGGTTGATGGAATCTATCTAATGTTGGATCTATGACACTGTTAAAATCTCCCACCAGGAGGACAGAGTGCACCAGATTGGGCGCCAATACGTGGAACAGCTCCTCTTGAAAGCCATCCTGGTCCACATTTGGGGCATTAATACTGACCATTGTCAAATCCCGTTCAGCCAACCTCCCTGGGACCACCACATATAATCCAGCCAGATCCACCACTTCATTAGTTTTCTGGAACGGGACCCCAGGACATACCCAGATAAGGGCTCTGCTTGCAAACGCTGAGAAAGTAGTATCAGTTTGGCCACGCCAGCGCCTGTGAAATGCTAACCCTTCAGCAGCCGTGAAGTGGATTTTCTGTAAGAAGGTCACATGCACCATCCATACTTTGTAATGCTTGGACGTATTATAGAGCCCCCTCACGTTCCCGGACATGAATTTATACTACAGGGAGGTAGTCATGACATGAGAACATTTAACTGCCAGGAAGTGGACTTGCCCCAACCCCAGCCAATCCCCTCAAGTTCTCTGCAAGGTAGATTCCCCACAAGCAGCACAACTCAACCAAACGAAAAACAGAACAGTCCCAACTCCCCGACCCCAGGGCAAGAAGGTATTGTCTCCCCCCATCCAAACCATCATCGCAACTCCAACCGCATGTGCAGTAAATGCATGCTAACCAATCAAAGGGGAAAACACCTGTATGTGCGCCTCACACCACTCCACCCATGCACATCCAAGAAAAACCTCCACAGGGCCAAGAGGGCCCGGCCCACTTGGAAGCTACTGAAGTCACTGCCACCCCCCTCGCAGTCGCACCAAATGACATCCCCCACTCTGGCACCTCCAACAGGATTCAAAGGGAGGGCGTCGTTCAGGGCAGTACAGCATCGGCGCTCACTGTGGATATCGAGGCCCTGTCAGAGTCAGTGTCTCTAGTTCCATCATCACCCACTGTTGAGCGGGGGTACGGCCCGTCACGCTCATGAACGCCGCCACCTCCACTGCTTTCAAATGTTCTAGTTGTGCCTGCGTTTTAGAGGTTATTGCCCTGCTACCACTATGCACCCTTCTCTTGGATGACCTCTGGGAGGTTCAACGCCCCAAGACCCTGGGGAGTCTCTCCGAGTGCGGGCATCCATCGATCCACTCCCAAGCCTCCTGCGGTGAGGTAAAAAACTGCACACCATCCTCCGTGGCCACCCGCAGTTTGGCTGGGAAGGGCATTGGATACTGAATCCCCATCTGGCGGAGGCACTTTTTAGCTTCCAAGAATGTGGCCCTCTGTTTCTTGATGTCTCTAGTAAAGTCTGGGAACACCATGATCTTATAGTTGTCAATCCTCAGATCCCGTCTTAGCCTGGCGCTTAATTTGATCTTGATCTTTATAATGAAGGAATTTAGCCTCCACAGAGCGGGGGGCTGCACTGGCACCTGATGCACCGTTTCTAGTACAAAGAGGGGGGAGATGCCCTCAGGCGCCGCCTCTGTTTTTAGCCAGGTTTCTGAGAATTCCAACATATTGGGCCCCTCAGTCCGCTCCTGCAACCCAATCACCCAACTCGCTGGGGGGGGGCCGGCTGCATTAAAAAATAAATAACACTTACCTTGCAGCCGCCAGGTCCTGCGTCTTCTCTCCTGCTCGCCTGTGTCTGACTCCAGGTCGGAACAGGAAGCAGGCAGCTAGGCTCCCACCCGTAAACCAATCACAAACTGCAATGTAGCGTTGTGATTGGTTTGAGCGCTGTGACTCTTCGCTCAGCCAGGGGTTGGAGAGGGGTGGGCATGTTCTCCATGCAGGCTGTAATGCAGCTTGCATGGAGAACAGGGAAGTGTGCATGACTATTTTTGGCGGCCCGAGAGGGCCGACCAAACAGTCATTGCACACAGGAGTGTTCTACCACTCCTCCCCTGCTCTGCAGCTCCGCCCCCTCACGCACACTGCCGCAGCAGGAGGACAAAATAAAATGATAATAACATTCCATTATTATCATTTTATTTTTTCCTTTCTTTTGCTGATTCCTGGCAGTGGGGCGATGCTCCTCCGCCTTAGTGGAGGAGCCGCCACAGTCACTGTAATTCAGTCACAGTGTTTTCCATGGCCATGACCCTCTCTGCCCGGCACCGGTGGTCATCCCGCGGAATCCCCTAATCCGCCACTACTGTGTACATTTTACTCAATAGCTTCACAAGAGTCCATGATCGCCTGTAGGCTAGCGTCCAACATTGCCCCAGCGATGCCCCCTTTTGGCTTACAGCTAGGGCAGATTCATCTCTCACACTGTCCTCAATGTTGCTGGCAGCTGGTGTGGTGGGCCGGGGAGGGGGGGGATCCACCTCTCGCTTCTTTAAACCCTTCCCCATGGCATGATGTCCTCCACCTGCAGGAATATGGGATTCCTTCCAGCAGGTGCCTCACGTCCCAGGTCTAGTCAGCCCGCCCATCAGTTCTGTAGTCGACCGGGGCTCGTAGCCTGAAGGCATACCCCTCCAGGATCCAGGGCAAAGATAGGAACCTCTCTCGTCTCTGCTCCAATAACCAGCAGGGAAAGCAATATTAGGACACCCTCACGGCCAAGGTCCAATTATCATTAAGGGTCCCTAGGCGGCTCCCCTGCCGCCGCTCGAACCAAGGGGCAGAGGGTTACTGTGACCTCACCCGTGACCAGAGTTCCTAGCATCCAAAATCTCTAGCTCAGGCCCCACCAGTGTCCAGTAGCATGAGCAAGGTCCCAGGGGCCCCCCCTAAAAGTCCACTCTTCTGGGCAGGGTTCACCACCCCTACAGCGGTTTCCAGCTCCTGTGGTGTGACCAAGCCAATACGAAAGTCAGGGTCCAGGCTCACCCCCAACTCACCGCTTTCCTTTCTAGGAGGGGCCTGAAAAGTCAATATGCCAGGGCCACCTCCCTTTCCAGCCTCCTCTGTGTGCGGACCCATCGGCATCTCAGATGGGGCCTGCTGTCTCCAATAGTGCAAGACAGACAGCAGCACATCAGCCATCAGAGTAGTCTGCTCTGCGGCCGCACCACTTCCCCTGGACCTCTAGAGTCTTTCACCCCTGGCAGAGGCATTGCCTTCCCCTCATCTTGCTCATTCCTCCACGCAGGCACTAGTTTGGGGCTCATCCTCCGCTCCCTGACTTGCTCCGGGGGGGTGGGGTGGGTGAGCCTTGCCGTCATCTATCCAGGGCAGAAGTCTCTTCACCAACCCTGCCATCGGAATGCCGCCACCGTCCCTGTGCTCTGCGGTCCCTGCTCAGCTCTCAGGAGCCCGCTGAGTGCCTGATAATGTTGCTGATGTTGCAGGGATTCTGCTCTGGAACAGAAGTATGCTTGGAATCATAAAACATCAGTATGTAGGGACTGAGTCACCATACCACCTCAGTATCTAAGAGTAGGAGTCTGCTAGCTATAGTGCCTCACATGCCCTCCTAACCTTACCACAGAAACAAGTGAATTGGCACTCCAGAACACAACACTCATCCCTCTCAGGGATCGTCGTAACAGGACACACCCTTTCGCTCTCTCACTCTTACTTGTCCACAATAAGAGAACCAGGAGACATGAAGGAGGTTTAGAATATTTATTTACCTGTCGTGCTTTGAAATGCAGTATACGTGCCACTGTTAGAAAACAAATGCATATCAAAATACTATTAGCAATGTTAATAAATAGTATACTATGAAAATCCCTGTCATGTTATACAACAGAGTAGCATAAACCCCCCCTCCCCTGCTACTAAAGTTAAATGATTATATATGAAAGATCTCGCGGATTACTGGCAGACCCCGTACCTTAGCATATAGATGGATGTTCTACATCTCAACAGACACAGTGCTCTTGTCTCAGAACTCCTGTTCCATGTGTGTGTTTTTGGCTTATGTGCCCATCTATATGACAAGACATGTGTGCACATAAACAACAGCTGCATTCATATTTTATGTCTAGGTGCTAGTGCCTGGGCAGAAAGAATAACAAGGATCATTGTTGTTTGACCTTGTCTGTGGTGTTCAGACTAAATCCCAGGAAAAGAACAGAACGCGAAAACAGGGAATGGCCGGAACAACGTGGGTAGAGCCATTTGTGCCAGAACAACGCAAGCGCAACGACACTTGGCTGAACAACGCATCTGCCTTAACCGCCATATGCGTGGTTAAGGCAGATAGCAATCTAATGTTCAGGATGGGCGGGGAGAAGAAGAGGAAGCGTTGGAACAGGAAGCTCCGGATGTGGACAGGTAAGTCGGTTGGGGGTAATTTTGAGGGGTGGGGTTCGCTTTTAATGCTCAGGATGGGAGGGTCGGGTTACTTTTGGGAAGGGAGCAGGTTTTTGGGGCTCAGGGTGGGGGAGGGAGTCAGGATAGTTTTAAGGGCTCTGGCTGGGCTTGGGGAAGTTTTTACGAGTGGGGGCAGTTTTAGGGCTCAGGGCGGATGTGGATCGGGGTAGTTTTTTCAATTGGGGGCAGAGTTTTAAGCCTCGGGAAGTGGTTGGGGCAGTTTTATGGACAGCGCGGGGTAAGTTTTAGGGCTCAGGGTGGGTGGGCGGGGGTTGCTGTAGTTTATGGTAGGGGCAAGATTTTAGGGCTCAGGGCAGAGGGAGGGGAAGGGGTAGTTTTAAGGGCAGGGCTTGTTTTTAGGCATCAGGGTGGGGGGAGAGGTAGGTGGTTAGAATTTAGGGCTTAGGGCAGGGAGGGTCAGGGTAGTGGCGATATTAACTACGCATACCCCTTTACCATTCATGCCTTTACAACAAAATTGAGTGGCCAAGGCATGCATGGTAAAGGAATGCGGGGTTAAGACACATTTGTGGTTCGGGCTGCGTAGTAGAGGCATTTGTGGTTTAGCCATGTGAGTCTGTCATACAACCCCCATAAACATATGCAGGTTCCATGTGAAAGTACAATGTGGCACAAAAGCCAGCGTGTGAATATATAGTAATGAGTGCAAAGTAAACTGGAGCCTACAACGTGCACAGTTAAGCTAACATAGGGAAAACTACACTGGACCATGCAGGAAACCTATGACAATGGGGCCCCTGCAGCCAATAACAGCGTTGTGCAGATCACCGCTCCTCAGCATTCAAGGGGAGGCAGTCTTCTCGACTGTAGCACTTTCCCCTGGCAAGGCCTCTTCACTGCTGTGCTGCCACCATCTTGGTAGCGTGGTTGCTCGGTGTGAGAAATGCCCTCTTTCTGCATGGTATGCCGCCACTTTTTGCTGAATTGCTGATGTTCTTTGACTGAGTGTGCCCTGGGCTCCTGCTAATCAGGTACCCAGGGCCTATGTTCCTTCCCTAAAATTGCATTGAAGCCAAAACCCAATTGGCATCTCGGGCCACAGGTCAGCCCCTGGTAAATGGTACCACAGGTACCCAGGGCACTGTGACCAGAGAAGGCCTCTAAGGGCTGCAGCACTTATTGTGCCACCCTTAGAGGTCATGTACCCTGACACTCATACACTGCCTATGCAGGCTGCGTGTCTTGGTGCAGAACAAAGTGAAGAGTCGACATGGCACACATCTCTATGTGCCATGCCCACAAACCACTGCCCTGGCATAGATCAGTCACCCCTATAGCAGGGTGCACTATGCCAGTGGTGAGGGTACAGGTGCATGAGCCCTGAACCCCTACAGTGCCCAAGTCCATTCTTGGGCATTGTAAGTGCAGTGCTGCCATTAAGAGTATATGGTGCTGGGAGTTTGTCATTACAAACTCCACAACACCATAATGGCTACACTGAAAACTGGGAAGTTTGGTATCAAACTTCTCAGCACATTAAACCCACACTGATGCCAGTGTGGGATTTAATGTAAAATGCACGACAGAGGGCATCTTAGAGATGCCCCCTGAAACTCGACCAACTTCTAGTGACCTGCCTGAGTGGCTGCTTAGGCTGCCACCAACAGACATGTTTCTGGACCCCTGGGTCGAGAGCCTGCTGCTCTCGGGGGCCTGAAACAATGCACATCCTGGGACGAGGTGCCAAGCCTCCTCCTCCAGGATGGGCAGGGTTCACGAAAGGGGAAGCTTCAAAGGCATGCCGCCTTTGTGAGCCTCCTCAGACCAATTGCTGCTTTCAGAAACTGGTCCCCACTGGTTCTACCCCCCACTTTGGGCGGGAGAACCGGCGGGAAAAACAAGTGAGGGAAGGAGGTGTGCCCACCTCTGCCAACTCCACCCCTCAGGTGGGGGAGGTGAGGTGAAGCACAACTCCGAGTCCCCGCCATCTTGAGGATGGGGGGACCCAACCAACCAGGGACAGGCTCCTGCCCCCCTCCCAATGGAGGGTGGCACGATAGGGGGTGTACCCACCCCAGGGAAGGGACCCATTGGTCCCTGCCCTTACCTACCTGTAACCACCCCTAAATTCAGTATTTAGGGGCACCCTGAACCTTCCTTCCTCAGTTTCAGATTCCGAAACAAGAAAGAAGAACAAGAAACAAGAAGACCTGCCGTGCAGCTGCTCACAAGAGGAAGACGCCCACTGACTTGGCCCCAGCCCTACCGGCCTGTCTCCCCTCGAACCTGCTCCTGCGAAATCCCGGTGTGTCCTGCAGCCAGCAACCTTAAAAACCTCGGAGGACCTGCCTGCCTTCACTTCCAAAGACTGCTTCTCCCGTGAACACCGGATTTGTTCAACTGCACCCTCTGGCAGCAGCCCGAGACCGCGAATCCGCCCCACTCTGCACCCGCCGTCCACGGCCCGAGCTCGAGTAGGCAAACACCACGAGGAGGTCACCCCGGCGATCCTGAACCGAGATCCGGCGACCCCTGACCTACCTCAAGCCTCCAGCCAACGCCTGAAGCCTAAGTCCAGAAGGCCCCCATAACCGCGACCCGGAGTTGGTAAGCCGATCTGACCCCAAAAGGCACCCCTGCACCCGACGCCCCACGGCCTTGTGTGCCCAAACCAACGGTGCCTCACCAACCCCTAACTTCCCAACTTACGTCTCAAAGTGGTGGTCGCACACAGAAGTCCTTTGTCTCCCTGCCTGCAGTGTTTTTGCTGACCGGAGGTTCTCCATTGGAAACAACAGGGCTTCCGACATCGAAACAGCACCCTGCACCCGGCCGCCCTAGTGCCGCTGAGGGTGCCCCTTTGGTGCTAACCTGTTTCCCCTTTTGCCCTGAGCTCAAGTCTAGGAGCTTTGCTCCCACAACCCAGTGGCCTGCTTGCCAGCAGCCACCAACCGGAGACCCCCTATCCTCCATAGGATAACATTGGGCCTCAACACTCTGCACCCGGCCGCCCTAGTGCCGCTGAGGGTGTAACAAGAGTGCATCACTGACCCTGGGGGACCCCTGAGTCTAACCCCAGAACCTTAACTCCCACAGTCGATAACTTACCTGTGAACCGATAACCTGTTTTTCCTCCATAGGATAACATTTACACTTTTTCTCTAAAAAGTTTCTAAGTGTGGAGTTTTGAAATCTAAAAATATTCTTTAAAAATCGCACAAATAACCAAAATGTATTTACTTACCTGTTTGCAGGAAATGTCCCAGTGCTGAATCTAGGTATCCAGCACTGAGTTAGAAAAGTAACGTGAAAAGTAACCTACCTGTAATTTACTGAAAAAGCCTATTCATTTCAATGTACTGTATTTGCTAAGTATTGCAACCTACTGCATCCCCTGTAAATCAAACAAAGTACAATTCCTATTGCATTTTCAAACTGTTCTATAATCAGCAACTTATTACTGTAAAGTATTTTATGCTTACCTGTGCCAGGCTTGCTTGGTTCTAAAAATAAAACAACAGTATATTTTTTATACAAAAACAATTGGTCTAGAGTTCAGTCTTTGAGTGTGTGAATTCATTTGCTGACTGAGTGGGTACATCAAATGCTTAACACTGTCCTCTGATACTGCCTTACTGCTCGACCACTCTACCACAAATAGAGAGTAAGGTTCTATCTAACTTTAACCTCTGCCTACCTCTGGGGTCACCTGGACTCTATACACACTATACCTCATTTTGGTGTAGTATATATAGAGACAGTTTCCTACACTCGGTCAGCTAGGCCCCAGGCTCTGGCGCTAGGAAAAGAGGTAGGGGCGTGATTTGGACCCAGTCAGTTAGCCCCCACCTCAGCAAGACTTCACGCTTCATTGGGCATCCCCCTCGGCCCAGGAGCACCAAAGGATGAGTTACGATGGGAGTGTTAGGCCAGGAGCGCGAGAGCTCATACCTCACTCCATTGGCATCAGGCCACGCTCTCTCTTCTGACTGCCCTTAATATGTGCAAATTTTACATTGATTCAAGAAATAAAACACAAAGGGACCGCCACCTCTCCAAAACCTTTTGACGTAATTAAACATAGGGAGAATAGTAACCATTTCCCCCTGTGTGCTTTATTCGTGGCAAGTAAGCTAATAAACTGCTACCAGTTAAGGTTGACAAATGGTCAAAGAACTCCCCTGCTGAGAATGCATGGTGGGAGACCAATATACGGTCTCCTCTCTCTGCTTACCAAAAGAATGACTGATGACAACCAGTTTTTTCGGTTTGAGAACACAAATCAAAAAGGGCGAACTTAAAGGGCTAAAATGGTGATGTGAATTTGTGTCCTTGAAGGGACAAACACATGATCAGAGTCAAAGTATCTCCATATGTCTTACTTTTAAAGAAATTGGTGAAGGGTTTCTAGTGGGGAGATAATGTTGGATGAAATCGCCCATCATTTATCCAACGGTAGGATGCCATGAGGTCTCCAGTCTTAACATTCGCATGAAAGGATGCAGTTGGATACCAAGATAGAAAAAAAACTTCAAAGATAAGCAAGACATTAATTTTACCATTTCTCATTTAGTTGTTTTCTCTTTGCCTCTTCTTGTAAGACAGTAGGTGCAGTGATCAACGTAGGCCAAAGACGGCCAACTGAATGCCAGTCTTCATGATTGGTGAGAGACTATTTGATGTACGGCAAATAAACAATGGCTGTAAATATTAAAAAGGGCTTGGCTATAAAATAGTCAACAGATTTGAAACACCCAACCTCGAGTCGAATATATTTATAACACCCAATGCAATTAATGTCAAGCATGCATATCTGTTCCAATGAATCCCTGTCATATGCTATGAAATTACCAGGAGAAGCAGGCCAGCATTGGTATTTGTATAGTACAAGCCTCGATGGGGAGCAACAGAGTGCTTCTACATAGCCAGGATGTGGCTTAAGAACTAGGGAAGGGGGGCAGTTCAAGATCATGTGTAAATTTAAGGAGACAGTTGGGGTTCCTGTTGCTTTAGTTTTGTTGTTTCTATGATTCTGTTATGGACCAGAGTGTGATATTGTTTGAGTTGTGGTAAGTAGTAGACATTAAGGATTTTCAAAATGTTGTTGTGGATGATAAGATATTTAGATGTGTGTTTGGCCGGAGGTCTAGACATTATGCTTATCTGCCCAGGTTATTTGGCTTGTGCTTTGTGGGTTTGTATGTGTGCATATTACTGTGGAAGTATAGGGTGATGTTGTAGAGTCCTGACGTCCATCTTCTGACATATCTGGTATGGGTTTTCTTCAAACATGTACTTTTATCTAATGGTAAGTGTTGCCGTTATAGTTAAATGCTATTGTGGGCATAATGGTGTCATTCTAAATAATACGTCTGTATAACAGACTTGGATGTGTTTGGGAGCTCTGTCTAATATGCTGTGTTGGGCAGTCCAATCAATCAATCAGTATTCTTATAAATTGCGACTATTCACCCGTGAGGGTCTCAAGGCGCTAAGGGGGGGGGTTGAGGGGGAGGTTCGCTGGGTCTGCAGTTCAGTCGAAGAGCCAGGTCTTGAGGTCTTTCCTAAATTGCGGCAGCGATGGTGATTGTCTGGGATGCAGAGGCAGGGGTGCAGGCCGTTGAGTCTCCTATTTATTGGAAACTGCTGTTCAGATCATGTTGACAATCAAAATCTGTGGCATGTGTTCTGTAGGAGGTTGTGTTTATGTTGATTTCTGCTGGGGCCTCCTGACAGGTGTTTAATGCCCATTTCCCAATTGGACAACAAGCTTGGCTTGCTCGTACTCGCAGATTCCCGATTCCGTCCCTCGTCTGTGACTTTCTTTGACTTCCTTTATCCACCCAGGTACAAGATTATCCACCTAGACAGAACTGATAAACAAGTAGTAGGGTAGCTGTTATTTTAAAAGATTCATCCCGCACACTGAAATATACCCTATCAGCAAAGACCTTCCAGTACTGACAGTTGGTAACACCACCCCCTCTAAAGTTAGAAAACATATAATTTATCACCCCCTGCTTCTAGAAGAAATGATAGAATTCATGACAATGTGCCTAATCTTAACCTGCTAGCACATCTTTCTGGGAATATTTAACCTCCTTTGAAACAATCTGATCGACACTCACACCAAGAGACTCAAATATTTTCTTCAAGAGAACGAGGTAACACACTAATGCAACTTTCCTACCCATTCCAAAGGTGATGCCCTGGACTTACTGACCAAACCTTGCTGTATCAGTATACTTAACCCTATCATTGTTGGTTGGTCAGACCATTCCCTCATGTTATTTGAAATTGTTGATTTATCCTGCCCCGGAGGTAAGAATGGGATGGTACTAATAACAGTCAGAGATGTGAAGAAGGGTATTGCTCATAACAAATTAAACTCTGTTGCTGCCTGTCTGGATAGCTCTCTCTCTATTGATCCCACTAAAGTATTAAAGCAATATAGTGATAAGATATCTGTGGTATTGTGCAGCCTGTGGCTTGGAATGTCATGGAGCTGGAATGTCATGAGGTCACTGGAGCTCTGCATTCTGATTGTAGTCAGTTGCTCCAGAGCCCCTTCATGGATAGATGTACTTCAAAATTAAACCCACTTTTCAAGCTACAGATTGCGTAGTGTCATCTCTACAAAACTGGCAACGATCCGGGATCGGTTTGGATCAACCATCATTGTGCTGTAACCACTGGAAGAAGGGGCCAGGGAGCAATTTCCAGTATACACTGCCTACAGCTTCAAAAGTGTAATCCACTCGTCAGTGGATACTGAAGGCGAGATTTACTTTTCCTCTTTTGAGCATTGAGGATTCAAAAGGAGGAAGGAAAATTTTTCCTTTTATTGACTTCTTCCAGTCGAGCTTGAGCGTCGCGTTGTTGCCTAGCAACTTCTCACTTCAAACCCTGCACGCGCTTAAAGCTGACTTTCCGAAGGCAACGCCTTCTACCTGCACGCGCTTAAAGCTGACTCTCTGAAGGCTACGCGAATCTCTAGCACAAGCGCTCCACCACACCAGTGTTCTTAAGCTCGTAAGGCAACATACAACAGCAAATTACTCTGAACTCAATAAATCAATCCGAGCACGAGAGTGCCTATTCTCGTAGCTACAACGTTATTTAAAGAGGACTTAACTATTTCAAGATTTACTCACGAGTGCCACAAAACGTATTATACGTTCGTTCCAGCCATTGTATTCAATAAATTTAAAAGAGCTTACCTCCTTCTTTTGTTTAACCGCTGCCACTCGACGATCTTCAGAACTCTCACCTCTTCGGCTCTGCTCTTTCTGCTCGCTGCTTTCCTCGATTCAACCATAGAGTTGAATTTGACTATACTGCCCCTTTGTGGCCAACAGCAGTACTACACCTTGCTTTTTTCATATTTGCTCAAGCACGCTTTCTGCATTTAAAAAAAACCAAAAAAAAAAACCTCACAATTTCCACAACGACCTACATGTTTGGGGCAAATTCATTTTGCAGCGTTTTCTTGGTTACTCGTTGTATGGAATTCAACTGCAGATCTACTTTCCAGTGATCTGCACACTTTCCACAGCTTTTCTGCATTTAAAAAAAAAAAAAGAAGAAATTCTCACAATTTCCACAGCGATCTGCACGCTTGGAGCAGATTCATTTTCCAACGTTTTCTTGTTCACACGTCACATGGAATTTAACTGCAGACCTACTTCCCAGTGATCTGCACACTTTCGTCAGCGTTTCACACGTCTTGAGCAGATACAACCCCAATGATCTGCACACTTGAAATCAAGTCATGCAAAGCATTCTACCACCTGCACCATTCTTGCAAGAACCTGGTGAACCTCCATTAGAATGGAAACTTTGGATTCACTCTTTCAAAGCATATTTAGTAGCTATAGATGCTACATAGTTTAAACCCAATAGGAAAAAAGGTTTAATGTATTATCATCTAGGAATTGAAGGGCAAAATATTTTTGAAAACTTACCTGATTATGAAGTTTTAGATGATTCTGAACTTGATGAGTTTGACATTGCTATTGCTCAACTTGACAAATATTTTGCTAAATCTAAAAATCTTGTAGTTCACAGGTTCAAATTCTTCACAAGAGTACAGAAACCGTCAGAAAATATTGACACGTATGTCACTGCTCTCAAAGTATTAGCTGCAACTTGTGAATTCGAAGAGTTCACCTCGCAGCTAATAAGAGATCAGCTTGCAGTTAGATGTAACTAAAAAAAATTCAAGAACGTCTTCTCACCTGTAAAAATCCATCTTTAGATAAAGCAGTCGACATAGCTAAAAGTATTGAGGGTTCATGTCAAGACGTGAAATTTTTAGAGGAATCCCTCAACAAAACGACCATCTCTGGTGCTGTTATCAACAAACCCATTTCCAATATTGAAAATAAAAAGAACAAGATTCCCTTTAGTTCCAATCCACAATCTTCAACATCAACTTTTCAAACACGGAAAGTTAGTTGTTTCAGATGTGGTTCACCCAATCACATGTCCACTTTCAAATATTGTCCTTCACATGGACAACAATGCAAGAAATGCGGGGAAAATGGGCTATTTTTCAAAAGCATGCAGAGGAGGCAGGTTTAACAACCCTGTTCGCTGTGTAGTCAGTGAAGACCACGATGTTGATGACAGCAACAATGATGACGCACGTAAAGAATTACTACTAGGGGTGAGGTGTGTGAAACAAGAGAAAATATCTTCGGTTGCCGATCCAGAAATTGAAGTTTGGATCAATGGAATTCCCATTAAACTTTTAGTAGACACCGGAGCTCGTATTACCATTATAGATCATATTAAGTACAAACAGTTTTGGGGCACTCAATCTTTACTACCTCCGGATCTCATGACAGTGGCTTTTGAAGGTAGTAAAGTGGATCTCATTGGCTATTTTTGGTCCTCCATCAAGTTGTTACACTCTTCTATCAAAGGAAAGGTTTATGTTGCACGTAAAGGCATTAATGTCTTAGGTCTTGTTCATCAAGCTGAGTTTAATTTAACCATTAGACCTGGTTCAAGCAATCCCATTACCATTGAAAATCATGATTTGGTGAGTACTGATACTACTGTTTGCAGCAAGCATGACATTAAGTGTGTTACTAATCTTGACAAAGACTGGGAAAAATGTTTTCCAAAAGTCTTTCAAAATAAATTGGGGAGAATTACTGATTTTGTATATTCTGTAAAAGTCAAACGAGATGTTGTACCTATCAAACACAAGTTACGCAACATTCCCTTAAGTGTCAGGAAAGAATTATCAGTTATGATATCTGACGTGTGTGCAAGGTATTATTAAGAAAGTTGAGGGCACTTTATGGCTATCTCCCATAGTTTTAGCCAAGAAGAAGACCAGCGAACTTAGGATGTGTGTGGATTAAAGAAGTGTCAATGAGGCCATCTGGGTGGACAATTTTCCTTTACCTAGGATAGAAGACCTTATCACGAAAATTGGTCAGTCTAGTTGGTTCACTAAACTGGACCTTAGGTCAGCCTATCACCAAGTTGAATTAGACAAAGCTTCCCGCCATCTGACCGCTTTTGTCACACCAGAAGGCACTTTCTAGTTCTGCAGGATGCCTTTTGGCATTGCCTCTGCGGCAGCTGTCTTTCAAAGATTAGTGTCTGAAATGTTCTGTGATATTTCACAGGTGGCTGTCTTTCAAGACGATATTTTACTATTTACTAAAAGTGAATCTGAACATGATTTAATAACAAAAGTTTTGAACATACTTGAATCCAGAGGTGCTACCTTGAGGAAAGACAAGTGTATCTTCAAGGCCAAAGAGATTGAGTACTTGGGTCATGTTTTTTCCGATCAAGGAGTAAAACCCAAGCCATGCCTCGTAAAGAGCATCATAGATGCACCTGCTCCTAAAAATAAAGAACAATTACTTTCTTTTTTAGGTATGTGTGAATTTTACGCTAAGTTTTTAAAGAACTTTGCCAACCTGACAGTATGTTTTAGGCCTCTTTTAATAAAAAATGCGGAGTTTCTATGGTCAGATTCTTGTGAACAATTTTTCAAAATTATCAAAGAGAGAATTGTGAATGTTCCTGCTCTACAGCCTTTTCTCGAGCGTAAAACTACTGTGGTAACTGTTGATGCCTGTGAATATGGTCTTGGAGCTGTTCTTACACAAATTGATAATGGGCGTGAGTTTACAATAGGCTTCGCATCTAGGACACCAAGACCTGCTGAACGCAAGTACTCTGTAATCGAAAAAGAACTACTAGCTTGTGTTTGGCGTGTAGAAAAGTTTAAGGCATATGTATGGGGCAGGCCTTTTATACTCAAAACTGATCACTGTCCTTTGGTAAACATAATTTCTGGCAAAAAGATCAAACGTACCACTGCCATAATCTCAAGATTAGCAGCAAAACTTTTAGAGTTCACCTTTTCCATTGAGTATATTCCTGGTGGAAAAAACTCTCTTGCAGACTGCTTGTCTTGGCTTCCCATTGACGAACCTGAGAATCTTCAATGGGAAACAGAAATTGAGGAGTGCTTTATTGCTTATATAGGGGATGCTACATTCTGTGAGAAAGATTGGATCTCTGCCATTGAATCTGACCGTGTTGTCAGCAAAGTTATTACTTTTGTGAAATCTGGTTGGCCTAAAGAGACTCTATTGCAACATGAACTTCAGATGTTTTGGAAAGTTTTAGATGAGTTGTCTTTAGAAGGCAACATTTTAGTACGTGGAGACAAACTGGTTGCACCTTCATGTTTTCGTGAACGTTTAATTGGTTTAGAAAATAGTGGTCACTTAGGCTCCACTTTGACTAAGAGAAAGATCAGAGAGAGATTCTGGTGGCCTCGCATGGACACTGAGGTCGAAGAATTTGTTTCGAATTGTGCCAAATGCAAACTTAGCAACAAGGTCTTAATGACAGAATCTCAAGTTGAGTCAGTCAGTTTTTGCCCCAAGAGAGCTTGGCAGCGCATTGGTGTAGATTTCTTGGGTCCCTATCAAATTCTTCCTAACCACATGAGATACTTCATTGTCATGGTTGATCATCTCTCTAGGTGGGTCGAAGTTGAAGCAATCTCTGAACCCACTACCAAAAAAGCAATTGAGTGTTTCCAGAGGGTATTTTCAATAGAAGGTCTTCCTGGTGAGATTCTTACTGACAATGGGGTTCAGTTCACCTCAATTGAAATGTCTTCTTTCTTAAAAAATTGTGCTATAAAACATTTGAGGACACCTTTTTATCATCCTCAAAGTAATGGGAAAGTTGAACGCTTCAACAAAGTACTTGTAGAATGCACCCAATCTTCTATTAAAAGCAATGTATGTGTTGCTAAGTCCGTTCAAAATTTAGTCTGGTCTCATCGCACTACACCGCATTCAGTAACTGGGAAATCCCCTTTTGAGTTGATGAGGGGTAGGGAACCTGCCACTGAACTTTGTCCTTTTTGGACTACAAAAATTTCACAGAAGGTTGGGCGTGTCGATGAATGGTGGAAATCAGCTGAGATTAACTCAAACCTTGTCAATTTAAAGAGAACTGTTAAAGCTAACCCAGGTTTAAGGAAAGAATGTAGACTAAAAATAGGTGACTGGGTACGTGTGAAAAATCCAGTACTTGTTGGTAAAGGTCTATCCAAATTCAAAGATCCTGTTGAGATTTGTGAACTAGGGAAGAACTCTGTGAAACTCTCTGACGGGAATTGGTGGGGCATTTCTCGTGTGGCTTTGGTTCCTCATAATGTCATGTCTGGTGATACCAAGAAATGCTTTCCTCAGTGTTTTTTCTTGCCTAACAAAACTAAGAAATGTTCGAAGAATAATTTGCTGACACAAAATATCAGAAGAAGTGCTCGCACTCCTGTGCGACCAAAGAAGTGGAATGACTTTGTTCTACGTTAACTATCGTGATATCTTTGTTTTCATTTTTTTTTTCCCTTTTCTTTTTCTTCTATTGGGGGGGGTATGGGTACAGTGTTCTGTAACTGTTGAATTTGTTTTAAAAGGAATTTGTTTTATTCCACTGTGATTACTACTTTGTTATTCACTTTGCATTATACTCTGTTTTATAAAAAGGGAGATGTGTGGTATTGTGCAGCCTGTGGCTTGGAATGTCATGGAGCTGGAATGTCATGAGGTCACTGGAGCTCTGCATTCTGATTGTAGTCAGTTGCTCCAGCGCCCCTTCATGGATAGATGTACTTCAAGATTAAACTCACTTTTCAAGCTACAGATTGCGTAGTGTCATCTCTACAATATCCACCGTATTTATTATTCTTGCCCCAACTAAACGCAAGTACAAAATAACCTGATTGGATAACCAAAGATTAAAAATCAGAGAAATTCCTACGTATCCATGAGAAGAGATTAAGGAATAACCCCTCTCTATCTTCAATTTCAAATTTATGGTTAAGAAAAAAAAGCATACAAAATACTGTTTTCCAGTCAAAGTCTCAAATTTTGAACCTCAATCGTCAAATGCTAAAAACGAGCCCAGAGAGCTTTTCAAATTCATACCATCTCCAGATGCATGAAGCCTCAACTCTCCCACCTACGTTTTTCTGTTGTAAGAGAAATCTCGTACTGCAAGGGTGGAGCTTCTCTTGCAGCCCGAGATTTTTTTCAGTGTGATGAGCAAAGTGCCATGCACACTGTCATCGTACTGATTGAAAGTGAAAGCTGCCAGAGCCGTTAGATTCCTGGTGGCTTTCACTGTGATCAGTGACCGTGGCATATTTCAGACTGTGGAGAATCGATCTGTATGGCAGAGGTACAGCTGGAAAGGAGAGAATATCCCATAATCTATGGTACCTCTCCTTAATGGATCCCCTCCTTAGAGATCATTGCAGGAGGCTGATCGCCAAGCAGAGATACACCCACTAGTCATCAAGGATGGCTGTTGGTGGAGCAGCCCACAAGCATGGTCAACTGCTCCCCCCATAAATGGGGCATATTTAGTCTTTCTGCTTACTTGAGGGCAGAGGTGGGGGGGGTATTCCAGTACCACTACACTCAGGAATTCTTCAGCCCCATACTAAAAGACCCCATTAGATTTTCTCCACCCAGCCCCTCCTGATTGGTGATTTTGCTCACAATTTGTAATCCTCAGGGTGGCAGAAAGCCTGGTAGACCCGAAGCATAGAGATTTTTTTTATAAAATAAAAAAAAAAGCAAATGGGGTTTGGCATTCCCATCCTGTCATCAGGCCATACCCTCCACCCTATAACCCCAACAATATATCTGTCCCACTGGGTGGCAGATTTTGGGGGATTTGCTCCCAATGTGCCTTCCCTGAGGAACAGAACACTCACTAGACACAAGGGACAGGTTAATCAAAAATGATGGGATGAGGGCTAGCCCATCCTGACATCAGCAATACCCATACCCCTAAAGCCCCAGTAGTCTTATTGCAACCCCCTCTCCCCGCCGCAATTGAAAGAACATTTAGGAGATTTTGGGCATATTTTCGACTTGGTGTGCACAGAGCGGGCTACCTTGCCATTCTGCCTCCCTCAGGTGGTAGAAAGATTGCATTGGCCCGTGGTGGGGAATGCAGTGTAGTGCATGATGGGCTTACCCCATACCTGATTCTGTTTCTCACATTCCCCTGGCGGTCTGCTGGGCATTCTGACCTCCCCTACCATCAGGACAAGCAGATAGATGGTTAACCACCAATCTCCCCAGTCAGAAAGACTGATAGACCACCTGACAATCATGAAAAAAGTGAGCAAAGGAATGCGATTGGGTGCTGGACCATCTTGGCATCTGCCCCTTTTCCCTCCACAACACTAGAGTAGAGGCAGAAAGGGGGGGGTTTACCCCTGTGCTGACCGGTATTTCAAAACTACACCCAAAGAAATCTCGATTTCTATGTTGAATGGCTGCACTATTCAATCCATTGGTCAACTGGCAAACAAGGAAACCTAATAACCTTGAGCATTTCTGAAATCTAGAGGCCCAGGAATCTAGGGTAGTGGGATTTGCATGGATCCAACCACATTTCCTTACCCGGAATACCCCACACGTGTCAAAGTAAGCATCAAAATAGGCCATTTCCTCCATATTTATGTGACCGAAAATGTGGCCACTTCCAGCCAATGCCCTAAGTCTTGCCACCCTGTGTTCCCACTCTTCGCGCCAATTGAAACACTTCCTCCCATGTAATGGTGGACCTTGCGCGTATTATTAAAATGCACCTAAACTGTTGCTGTTTGAGGACCTCAATAACACCACACCAATTTGACATCGTCCATGTTTTGACTGGTTCCTGTTGCGGGTGATAGGCCCAGCCATACAACTGGGGTACAGATTTATTGGGAGAAGTGTGAGAACGCTGGGTGTTATGAATGTTGTGGATCCCTAAAGACTCCAGAACTTTCCATCAGAAATGTGAGTAAAACTTTGATTGTAGCCAAAGTTTGATGTTTGCATAACATTCCTGGTAAGAAAATGTGGTGGCCTACATACCGATCACACCACCCTGGACTCCTCTGGGTGTCTAGTTTTCAGAACTGGTTGGGGCTGGTAGGTTTCTATTGATGCTGGCTGTGCATAGGCCCAAATACCACACATACCCGCATCACCTGATAAGGTGAATTTGGATGGCAAAATCTTGATTGTTCCTTGTTACATTTAGGCACCTTTTTGCTTCATGTCGTAGGTCCAGCCACACAAGTTGGGTACCATTTTTATCAAGAGAAGTGGGGAAATACAGAATAGAGGAATAATTTTTATTATAAATTTAATTTGTCGCCATTTTTGGCTTCCAAATATTAGCCACTGTGCAAGAAAGAACACATTTTGCATAATGCTGCCTGAAACAGTAGATATTATGGTGCCACCCCAAAATCAGAGTTGTACAAATAGCCAACATTCCTAAGCTATTCATTATGTTGGACAATATAAAAAATGGTCAGGATTCGTTCATATCCATTTTTTAGTCATTAAATTATGCAGCATGAATTAATGCATGACCTGTACACTATGATAATTCATTATATGCTACAGCTCCGTTGTTAGCTCTATTGTGTTTTTGGACAACCAATAAACATTATAAATCCCTAGAATCAGAAAAGTCTGACAGACATTATGGTGTATTACTTTTGTAAATCGTTCATCAAAATCAAAAAAGTACAGAGGGAAACATTTTCACCTATTTCTTCCTACTTATTTTTATTAGTATTTATTTCAATGAATAGTTTATTTGGGAAACCCATGAGTGAATGACCCCTTGCTGAATTCCAAATTTTGTCTTCTTTTTTAAATGTATAGCTTTCTGGGTTTACTATGGGTAGGTTTCACACCAATTTTCACCAGAGGGTGATCTTAGCACAGCAAACCATTTTTATGCCATTTTTAGAAAAATATGCTTTCTTGCACAAGACATTTTCCTAGTTCTCTGAGGTACACTTAAAATTCTGCTACATTTTGGCTATTTTCTTGGGTCCACAAAATCTGAGTTCATTTAGAATCCCCAACATGTGGGGAAAAAAGGACACAAATTTTGCCTTTACACATTTTTGGGGAAAATAGGTTATGAAGCCTTAAGCACAAACTACCCAAACGTAAAAAAAGGGCTCTGCACTAGGGTGGCGACCTCGGGTGGGAAGTTCTGAGAAGTCTCCTTTTAAAGAGGTTATAAAATTGAATAGGGTGGGATCTGGCTCATCCAAACATCTTGCCACACAGCCTCAGTGCCAGCATAGTCTTTTGGCCTCCCTGGGGGCAGATTGACAGTCTTTACCCCCCAATCTGACACCCAGGTTGGGGGTAAAGACTGCACATTAGACACCAGGGATTTATCATAAGGATTGGGAAATGGAGACGGACATTCTTGTCATCAGGCTGCACTCTCCGTTTAAAGCAGAGACAGTCTTTCTGCCCCACTTGGGGGACAGTTACAGGGGGAATGCTCTATAAACGCCAAAGCAAGCATTGGCAATGCCAATAGGTTGGGCTTATACATGACAGTGCCTGTTCGGTATTTGTATGTAGGCACTCAATAAACCCTTATATATGCCCTCTGTTGCAGACTCGTTTGTTCATTCACTCACACAGCCATAATAAAATTCAACATGATATGCACGATAAACTTAAAGAATAAAAGCATGGAAAGAAAACATGTTGCTATCTAAACATGGACATATACTTGCAGTAACAAGTACATTTAGACATAGCAGGGGGTGGCCATCTTGCAAGGGTACTGCATATAGTGGGTAGTGTTTTTTAAAGCTCCACTATAGACCTCTATAGCTATCTTGTTTAGAATTAAAATATGGCCGCCTTGGAATGGTGAAACAGTGATGCACTATGAAAATGCTGCCATTACATGATGGTTGCCTGGCTTAGAGGCAGTGGCCACGCTGGATGAGGTACATTGCAGACCAAATGTGTGGCAATTAATACGCCAATTAGCAATTCCTTCGTAGCTGTAGTATGGTCTAAAATACTGAAAACGAGAAGGAAAGAAATAGAAGGGGCCTGAGAAATGGAGGATATGCAAACCTAAAAAACTGGCACACTAACCCTGGCAATGAAGCACACTCCGTTTTAGGCAGATTTGATAAGACAAATGCCATCACTAACAGGGCAATAGGGCTGAAGTGGGCTCTCCCACTGTCCCATCCTTTATGCGGTCATGGATGGAATCGCAGTATCACAGTGTAAATGACACTCCTAATGACTAGTGGTGGAAGAGGCCAGATGTATGCCCTACTATGAATGTGCTCATATATTATGTATGTATATATATATATTCACTGAAAAAACCATAGGTTTCAGGGGCGTTATAGTTAGTTGGACATTTCACTCGTACAAAACCATAGAAATTCCCCCGTTATAGTTAGTTCAGCTAACTATAACTCGCGCGCCCGCAATGCACTGCTGATGACGTCACATATTACATCACTCATGACATGGTCAGTGACATCACTCATGACATCACTGATGACATCTCAAATGACATCACTGATGACATCATCCTTGTGATAGAGTGGCAGACCTCCTCTCACCCTAATATAACCTTTGATACACACACTCAAAAATACAAACTAACATTTTCAAAACAATGGACATACCAATACCAGTTACAACACACCTATTCAGTAATTCCAAGATCTACACACACATCCACTCATTCACCAACAGTCCCTATACAGTCACTCATACATGTACTCACTCATCATATGTACTCATACACCTATACATCCTGTTACACACCGCCACTCATCCATAGAGTTACTCACACACATAGTCACACATGCAAACAAAGTATCAAACATCCATTTACTTGCATATACAGTTATACACACACTACCACACTTACTTCTACAGAAACTTACACATACTTACTCTCTTAAACAATCACTTATAGAAACACCTACTTATTTGTACAGGAACTCTTCCAATCTCTCACTCTCACATATACTCACTTATATACACCAATACTCACATATACTAGTTTAAAACATATGTAGTTACTCATAAAGACACTATTGAGACAGTCATTCACTCACTAACACACCCATACACATACTCATCCACCTATACAGTCCTGCACACATGCTGTCTTCAACACATACAAACAGTGAGTCACTCATTCATGCATCTATGCACTAAGTAATACCCCCACCGAACCATACAGACACTCAGACACTCATACTGATACTCAAAAACCAACTAATAACCCATATAGACACTCATGTAGCTACTCACCAACCCATGCAGCCACTTATACACAAAGTGAGAGACTGATACAGATATTTTCATATTTAAACATTACTCACTAACCCATGTATTCACTAAGATACACTAAGGGGCCGATTCCGATTCGGGCCGGAAATCTCACCGACCGAGCCGGACCCGGAGAGATTTCCGACCGAATCGGACCCTAGTAGCCCGACCGAACGAGTACGATGCGCACGTATGCTATCGGACTCGATTCGGTCGGACTCCCATTGAAGTCAATGGGAGCCGGTCGTACAACGCGTACGCGGGCTCCCATTGACTCAATGGGTGCGAGGCGAACAAGGGCGCCCCCTACAGCGGGTACGCGGTGAAGCGACTCGCGCCGTACATGCACAGGTAGGGGGGACCCATGGGTCCCCCCTCTGTGCAACTCGCGCGGCTACGCATACAGGGGGGTCCGACACGGACCCCCAAAGTACGGCTCCGACTGCTCTTTGGAGCCGGACTGCACGAGTTGGTCGGACTGCTCGAGGCGCGCATCGTACTTACCCGGCCGGGGAACGTCTCCATTGCGCGGTGCGAGTCGTGTCCGTGCGAGTCGGTCGGAGCGGTCGGGTTCTGCGAACGAGTCGGTCGGCGATTTCGCGAGCGCACGCATCGTACTCGCTCGCCCGGACGCACGTACGAATCGGTCGGGAAATAGGGCTCCGAATCGGATCCGGTTTAGCCGAATCCGATTCGGAGCCCTACTGGCCGAGATCGGAATCGGCCCGTTAGTCAGTTATACAATCAATTTTACAAAACAAAATCATCCATTTAGACACTTATATACCCATTTATTCTTCCATCGACCTTGAGATATACATATATAAAACATATTTAATTTTCAGAAAAACACACATTCACTGGATGATGTCATCAGTGATGTCATTTGAGATGTCATCAGTGATGTCATGAGTGATGTCACTGACCATGTCATGAGTGATGTAATATGTGACGTCATCAGCAGTGCATTGCGGGGCATGCGAGTTATAGTTAGCTGAACTAACTATAACGGGGAATTTCTATGGTTTTGTACGAGTGAAATGTCCAACTAACTATAACGCCCCTGAAACCTATGGTTTTTTCAGTGAATTTCTAAGGTTTTTTAAATGCTAATTTCTAACTATAACGTGCCTGAAACCTATGGTTTTTTCAGTGAATTTCTAAGGTTTTTTAAATGCTAATTTCTAACTATAACGTGCCTGAAACCTATGGTTTTTTCAGTGAATATATATATTTATTATACTATGTATACATGTGAAAATGTCTCGGTCCCCTGTTTGCCTCGGTGGCACGGAAAAATGGGTGGAACTGACGTCAGCACGCCGACGAGGTTCTCTTATGGCTCCGATGACGTCATACGGTGTCGCGAGCGGAGCCGTGCTATTATGACGTCCTCGTTGACGTGGGAGAGCTAGGAAAGAATTTCCGTGGAATGCTGGTGCAGGGGATATTCACCTAAGTGTTCAGGCTAGTCCTTTGGGAGCAACTGTTTATGTTGCCACTCCAGAAACCGAAACCAGTGATCCGAGGGCAGAGGCCCTGCAGATGGCACACGAGGTGGGGTGCCCAGTCGTGTGCACCGGCGGGGCAGCGAAGTGACAAGCACCACAACCCACAAAAAAGGTAACGAGGGCACTGAATAACACAGGATCTTCTCTTTGTATCTGGCAGGAACAACGAAGTTAAAATGCCCTAGTACCAAAATGTAGAATTAGTGCTACAACGGTCTTCAAGAGGACCTGCGATGCCGCTTTCTGCCTCCCGTACCCTGGAGGTGGCACATGGGTCACGCGGCACGGTCATACTGCGGTGGACGCACACTCGTTGACCTCTCATGGCACTGCTCCACACTTCAGGGAGGACGCTTTCCATTAGCTATGTTTTCTGATGACATGTTGCGCCGGCCCCGTCCAACAACAGAACTCCTTTAGATCCAAACAGACTCTTCCACTCTCTCACCGGAAGTGAAACCAGGCCACGCGGACACTTTCACAATACAACAGCCGGGAATGCACTTTTCGGTAAAAAACACATTCCTTCCTCCTAATTAATCAAATAAACGCCTCACTGAAGAACAGGGGCCAGCTTCGATCGGTAAACAGCCGTTACAACGACTTTTTTACTTTGCGATACCATTACAACGCATGCATTACCACGCATGCGTTGTACATCACGAAGTCATTACTACTCATTTTTAGAACGCATGGTCATTTACCACGCATGCCTTTACAACGAATTTTGTTGTAAAGGTATGTATGGTAAATGACCATGCGTTCTAAAAACATGTAGACGATCCATGTCGTTGTAAGGAAACAGAGGCTGTTCCGTTTCCTCACAACGACGTGCACCGCCCTCAGAGACAACGTGAAGCAGGAACCACGAGGAGAGAGGAACCATGAGGAGTGAGAGGTAAGGGGGATTGGGCATGGGGTGGGGGTTTCTTTTCTAGGGTTTAGGTAGTGCAGTGGTGTTTGGGTGGTGTAGGGGGTCGTGCTGGGGTAGTGTTTTAGGGTTTAGGGTAGTGCAGTGGTGTTTGGGTAGTGTAGGGGGTCGTGCTGGGGGTAGTGTTTTAGGGTTTAGGGTAGTGCAGTAGTGTAGGGGGTCGTGCTGGGGGTAGTGTTTTAGGCTTTAGGGTAGTGCAGTGGTGTATGGGTAGTGTAGGGGTCGTGCTGGGTTAGTGTTTTAGGGTTTAGGGTAGTGCAGTGGTGTTTGAGTAGTGTAGGGGGTCATGCTGGTGGTAGTGTTTTAGGGTTTAGGTAGTGCAGTGGTGTTTGTGTAGTGTAGGGGGTCATGCTGGGGGTAGTGTTTTATGGTTTAGGGTAGTGCAGTGGTGTTTGGGTAGTGTAGGGGGTCGTGCTGGGGGTAGATTTAGGGTTTAGGGTAGTGCAGTGGTGTTTGGGTAGTGTAGGGAGTCGTGCTGGGGGTAGTGTTTTAGGTTTAGGGTAGTGCAGTGGTGTTTGTGTAGTGTAGGAGGTTGTGCTGGGGGTAGTGTTTTAGGTTTATGTTAGTGCAGTGGTGTTTGGGTAGTGTAGGGGTCAGTGCTGGGGTAGTGTTTTAGGGTTTAGGTAGTGCAGTGGTGTTTGTGTAGTGTAGGGGTAGTGCTGGGGGTAGTGTTTTAAGGTTTAGGGTAGTGCAGTGGTGTTTGGGTAGTGTAGGGTTCATGCTGGGGGTAGTGTTTTAGGGTTTAGGGTATGGCAGTGGTGTTTGGGTAGTGTAGGGGGTAGTGCTTTAGGGTTTAGGGTAGTGCAGTGGTGTTTGTGTACTGTAGGGGGTCGTGCTGGGTTCTAGTGTTTTAGGGTTTAGGGTAGTGCAGTGGTATTTGTGTAGTGTAGGGGGTCGTGCTGGGGGTAGTGTTTTAGGGTTTAGAGTAATGCAGTGGTGTTTGTATAGTGTAGGGGGTTTAGGGTAGTGCAGTGGGTCAATTTAGGGTTTAGGGTAGTGCAGTGGTGTTTGTGTTGTGAGGGGGTCGTGCTGGGGGTAGTGTTTTAGGGTTTAGAGTAATGCAGTGGTGTTTGTATAGTGTAGGGGGTTTAGGGTAGTGCAGTGGTGTTTATGTAGTGTAGGGGGTCATGCTGGGGGTTGTGTTTTAGGGTTTAGGGTAGTGCAGTGGTGTTTGTGTAGTGTAGGGGGTCATGCTGTGGGTAGTGTTTTAGGGTTTAGGTAGTGCAGTTGTGTTTGTGTAGTGTACGGGGTCGTGTTTTAGGGTATAGGGTAGTGCAGTGGTGTTTGGGTAGTGTAGGGGTCATGCTGGGGTTAGTGTTTTAGGGTTTAGGGTAGTGCAGTGGTGTTTGGGTAGTGTAGGGGGTCGTGCTGGGGTAGTGTTTTAGGGTTTAGGGTAGTGCAGTGGTGTTTGTGTAGTGTGGGAGGTCATGCTGGGGGTAGATTTAGGGTTTAGTGTAGTGCAGTGGTGTTTAGGTAGTGTAGGGAGTCATGCTGGGGGTAGTGTTTTAGGGTTTAGGGTAGTCCAGTGGTGTTTGTGTAGTGTAGGGAGTCGTGCTGGGGGTAGTGTTTTAGGGTTTAGGGTAGTGCAGTGGTGTTTGGGTAGTGTAGGGGTCGTGCTGGGGTAGTGTTTTAGGGTTTAGGGTAGTGCAGTGGTGTTTGTGTAGTGTACGGGGTCATGCTGGGGGTAGTGTTTTAGGGTTTAGGGTAGTGCAATGGTGTTTGTGTAGTGTAGGGGTAGTGCTTTAGGGTTTAGGGTAGTGCAGTGGTGTTTGTGTACTGTAGGGGGTCGTGCTGGGTTCTAGTGTTTTAGGTTTAGGGTAGTGCAGTGGTATTTGTGTAGTGTAGGGGGTAGATTTAGGGTTTAGGTAGTGCAGTGGTGTTTGGGTAGTGTAGGGGTCGTGCTGGGGGTAGTGTTTTTGAGTTTAGGGTAGTGCAGTTGTGTTTGGGTAGTGAAGGGGTTGTGCTGGGGGTAGTGTTTTAGGTGTAGTGCAGTGGTGTTTGGGTAGTGTAGGGGTCAACCAACATGAATTTGTCCTTGTGTGATGTAACCAATGCTCATGTAAAGCACTCCAATACCTGACCAGTCTGCACTATATAAAACTGCAAAAACAAAATATAAAAAGTGTTTTGCACACTTCTGTCATTGGGCTATACGTGGGCTACCTCTGGGTGATATTTGTGCTACATTTGGGCTCTTTTTTCTCTGGTGGCCATCTTGGGAGACTTATTTGTTATGAAGTTTCCTAATTTCCTCATTTACTACAGTCTCCTCAGTAGGAAATGCTTTCAGTTTTTTACTTTGATTCCATCAAGAAGGCATTCAGATGTGTCACACATTTGCCATAAATTCAGAATGTTAGCACTCTAGTTGTTCATTAGATCACTGTAGTAAAGCTACTGCTCACCAAGGAGTTAACTGGAAGTCTACTGCTGGTATTGAAAGTGATTGTTTCAGTCTGCATGTCAGAATTTTCTAATGAAATAGAAGAGGATTTGAGATCTCACTTAAAACATGCCCTACATTTTCTTTTTGCAGCACTAACCATAATTTCTATGGCAAAATGAACCCCTCATTTTGTTCCTTTTTAAATTAAATGTTTTAAGTGTTACCAGTTTATTCCAATCAAGATGGCTTCAGGTGTGCCATACTTTTGTCATAAGTAAGGCTGTTAGCACTCTAGTTGTTCTTTAGAACACTCTGGGAAGCTGCAGTAGAACACAAAGGCATCAACTGACAGGCTGCTCCTGTTGAAATATAACAGGAAGAAATTTGAGATCACACTTGAAACATGTCCTAATTTTTCTTTCTACAGCACTAACCATAATTTCTATGACAAAATGAACCCCATCATTTTGTTCCTTTTTAAATTAAATGTTTTAAGTGTTACCAGTTTATTCCAATCAAGATGGCTTCAGGTGTGCCATACTTTTGTCATAAGTAAGGCTGTTAGCACTCTAGTTGTTCTTTAGAACACTCTGGGAAGCTGCAGTAGAACACAAAGGAATCAACTGACAGTCTCTGCCATTGTTGGATGTACATGTTTTACTGAGAATGTCAGACTTCATTCTCACATGACTGAGAAAGATAATGTGAATTTACAGAAAATATGCTCTCATTTTAGCTTCTGGAGCACCTTCCAAAACTGTATGGGACAAGCATGTGAAAATAGTTTTCTCTCAAACATGATTCATGATATCCCAGCAGAAGGTTTTTCACAGGGTAAAATCACCTTAGAACACACCACAATTCCTGAAATTAGTATGGTACCATCAACAAATGAATTCTAATGTAACTAAAGCCTGTTATCACCCTTTATAGTTCTCCTTTGGTAACCCTCAAAATCTTCGATTCACTACAATGCATTTCAATGGGGTACTATCATTTATATTGGTCCCAAGATGGCTGCCAGCAATTCCAGGATGAAGTGCTGACAGCCAATCAGATCTCACGATGACATGTGTGGTTAGGCTCCGCCCAGATATATATGTGTTTTTACTTTTGATTTTCTCCAGCAACTACTGAACAGATTTACACCATTTAACAAAAAGGGTTCTTTCTGAACCAAGAACTACCTCTTTGCCAAATTTTGTGTAATTCCGTTCAGCAGTTCGGGCTGTAGCCGTGGCTAAAGTTTCCTATGGGAAAATGAATGGGGAAAACACGTTTTGGGACCCCCCTTTTTTCTCAGCCCCCGCTTGATGTATCACCCCGAAACTTTCAGGGTAGGAGCGGACCGGAGCGGGCCATAAAGTTTGAAAATTTCGCGAAGATTCGTCAACCGACGCAAGAGTTATTTCATATAGAATGTTGCGGATTTCCTATGGAAAATAGGTCCTAACTATAACTATCTACTGGCGACCGCCAGTAGATAATATATATATATATATATATATATATATATATATATATTACTTACTGGCGGTCGCCAGTAGGTAGTTATAGTAGGACCTAGTTTCAATAGGAAATGCGTTTTTTGTTTTCCCAATAACTTTGGCACCGGATGACGAATCATCGCGAAATTTTCAAAACTAGTGAGTACCCCCAGGGCCCAAAAAAGCTTTTTTTTTTTTTAAAGATCGGCCGAAATCGCGCTGGGTGCGCGAATCCGGCTGTGAAAATAAAAAGAAAACGAAGTGCGGACTCCCGCGCTTCGTTTAATTGAAGCCCCCGGGTGGGCCAGGCCCCAGGGGCAGTAAAAAAATGTGTGGGGGGGCCCCAATCCCCCCACACTGCCTCGGGAACCGCCACCCCCTGGGGCTTTGCAACAATATTTGCGGGGGCACACGGCCCCCCTGCAGCCCCGGGGACCGCCGGGGCTTTTTTTTTAGAGTTTGGGGGGCCTCTAAGGCCCCCCCAAGCCCCAGGGACCGCCACCCCCGGGGCTTTCATCAATTATAATCACGGGGGCACACTACCCCCGCCGCAGCCCCGGGGACCGTCACCCCCGGGGCTTCTTTTAAAAAAAACAAATATACCTGTGCGGGGGGGCTCGAGCCCCCCCACATGCCCCGGGGACCGCCACCTCCCCGGGGCACTAATATTTAAATTTGGGGGTCCGTAACGGAGCCCCGGGGACCACCACCCCCCCGGGGCTTTGCATTATGTGGGAGGGGGGCCGCGCGGCCCCCCTCATGGAGCCAGTGATGGCCCTGGGGACCGCCACCCTCCAGGGACGGTTCCTGCAGTGTCCCGGGGTACCCACCCACGGGACACTGCTGTTTGCAATGACAGGGCGGGTCCCGGGCGGGTCCCGCCCTGTCATTGCAAACTGTGGTTTGGGTTTGGAGCGAGAGCAGGAAACCTGCTCTCGCTTTCAAAAATCAAACCACATTGCTTTTCCACACAGGGAGCTGCATGTCAGCAGCTCCCCGTGTGGAAAAGAAATGCCGGCTTCCGCAGGAGGCGGGGAGCCGGCAGGGACCGTGGGGGCATTGGGGCTCTCCCCACGGTCCCCAAAGGAGAGGGCCAGCCCGGGGGATGGGGTCCCCGGGGCTATAAGTGGCCCGGGACGGGGGCCACGTGGCCCCCTCCCCTGTGTATATATATTTATTTTTTTTAAAAAGGAGAGGCCAGGCCTTGTGGGATGGGGTCCCCGGGGCCATATTTGGCCTGAGGAGGGGGTCCACGCGGCCCCCCTCACGCAAAAAAAAAGGATGGCCAGGCCCCGGGGGATGGGGTCCCCCGAGCCAGAAGTGGCCCGGGAGGGGGGCCACGCGGCCTCCCTCCCCCCCTCAAAAAATAAATAAAAGCGGGCCCCGGGGGATGGGGTCCCCGGGGCCAATAGAGGCCTTAGGAGAATATGTTTGGCCATGCCCCGGGGGATGGGTTCCCCGGGGCCGGAATCGGCCACGGGAGGGGGGGCCCACGCAGCCCCCCTCCCATTTACATTTTTTTATTAAAAAAAAAAAGGGGGCCAGGCCCTGGGGGATGGGGTCCCCAGGGCACAAAAAAAAGGCAAGAGAAGGGGGGCCACACAGCCCCCCTTCTTAAAAAAAATAATAAAAAAAACTGGCATCGCGGCTAGGCCCCGCCCACTCCCTGCAACACTCAGCATACGCGCCCCTGGCGCGTTTAAAGTTGGGGAATTAATTCCCTTGAATACTGAGGGTCCCTGGGGGCCAACTAGCCCACCAGGAACCTCCAGTATGCGCCAGGGAGCTGCGTTGCAGAGAGGTGGTCCAGGCCACGCCCCTTTTTACACCTCTCTGCAACGCAGCTCTGTGGCGCTTACTGGAGGTCCCTGGTGGGCTAGTTGGTGTCATGAGTGATGTAATGTGTGACGTCATCAGCAGTGCATTGCGGGGGCGTGAGTTATAGTTAGCTGTACTAACTATAACGGGGGAATTTCTATGGTTTTGTACGAGTGAAATGTCCTAACTATAACTTTCCCTAAAACCTATGGTTTTTTCAGTGAATTTCTAAGGTTTTTTAAATGCTAATTTCTAACTATAATGTGCCTGAAACCTATGGTTTTTTCAGTGAATATATATATATATATATATTACCTACTGGCGGTCGCCAGTAGGTAGTTATAGTTAGGACCTAGTTTCCATAGGAAAAGCGTTTTTTGTTTTCCCAATAACTTTGGCGCCGGTTGACGAATCTTCGTGAAATTTTCAAAACTAGTGATCAGCTCCGGTCAGCTCCTGTCTTGAAAGTTTCGGGGTGATTCGCCTAGCGGGAGCCGAGAAAAAAGGGGAGTCCCAAAACGCGTTTTCCCCATGTTATTTTCCATAGGAAACTTTAGACAAAGCTACAGCCCGAACTGCTGAACGGAATTACACCAAATTTGGCAAAAAGGAAGGTCTTGGTTCAGAAAGAGACCTTTTTGTTAAATGGTTTAAATCCGTTCAGTAGTTCCTGAGAAATTTGTAAAAGAAAAAGTTTCGAGATCTAGGGCAGCGGTGGGTTCGCTAACCCTCCCGAGCACGAGCTTCACTGTAATTGGCTGCCAACACTCCAAACCAGGAAGTGTTGGCAGCCATCTTGTGACTCGGTAGAACCGAGTCACAAGAAAACAGTGAAACAAATGTTTAAAAACAAGAAAAGGGGGCAGAGTAGAAACACCCTGACCCCCTAGGCCTGCTCAGGGGGACCCACAAGGACCCCCAGGGCCAAAAAAAGCATTTGTTTTTAATAATTTCGGCGGGATTCGCGTTGGGGCCGTGAATCCTGCCAAAATTATAAAAAAGAATGAAGATCGGGCTCCCGGCCTTCATTTAAATGAGGCCCCCGGGTGGGCCAGGTCCCGGGGGCATTGCCAAATTAATAATAGCGGGGGCCCGCGAGGGCCCCCGCAGCCCCGGGGACCGCCACCTCCCCGGGGCTGTGAAAAAATGCATGGGGGGGTCCCAATTCCCCCCACGCAGCCCCGGGGACCGCCACCTCCCCGGGGCTGTGAAAAAATTTGTGTGGGGTCCCAATCCCCCCCACGCTGCCACGGGGACGCCACCTCCCCGGGGCTCTTTTTTTAAATAAAACCTGTGTGTGGGGGGGCTCAAGCCCCCCACACGCCCTGGGGACCACCACTTCCCCGGGGCACTAAATATGTAAAGGCGAGGGTCCGTTACGGACCCCCGAGCCCCGGGGACCACCACCTCCCCGGGGCTTTGTAATGGTAGGGAGGGGGGCCGCGCGGCCCCCCTCCTGGAGCCCTTCATCGCCCTGGGGACCGCCACCCCCCAGGGCCGGCTCCTGCAGTGTCCCGGGGTGCCCACCCCCGGGACACTGCTGTTTTGCTATGGTAGGGTGGGAGCCGTGCGGCTCCCACCCTGTCATTAGCAAACACTGGTTTGGATTTTGGAAGCGAGAGCAGGTTTCCTGCTTTCGCTTCCAAAATCCAAAGCAGATTGCTTTTCCACAAGGGGAGCTGCATGTTAGCAGCTCCCCGTGTGGAAAAGCAATGCCGGCGGGACCGTGGGGGCATTGGGGCTCCCCCCACGGTCCCCAACAGAGTGGCCAGGCCCCGGGGAATGGGGTCCCCGGGGCTAGAAGTGGCCCGGGAGGGGGGCCACGCGGCACCCCTCCCCTAAAAAAGTTTTATAAAAAAGGAAAGGCCGGCCCCGGGGGATGGGGTCCCCATGGCCATAAATGGCCTGAGGAGGGGGGCCTCGCGGCCCCCCTCCAAATATTAAAAAAAAACTAAAAATACTGGCCATGCCCCCGGGGCCGAAAATGGCCTCGGGAGGGGGGCCACGCGGCCCCCTTCCGGTATTTTTAATTTTTTTTAATAAAATAGGGGTCAGGCCCTGGGGCATGGGGTCCCCAGGGCCCACAAAATAGTAAAGGAAGGGGGGCCACACAGCCCCCCTTCTAAAAAAGAAAATAACAAAACAAAAACGGCATCGCGCCGGATGCCCCGCCCCCTCAGTGCATCACTCTGCAAACGCGCCCCGTGGCGCGTTCTAAGTTGGGGAATTAATTCCCCTTGAATATTGGGGGTCCCTGGGGGCCAACTAGCCCACCAGGTACCTCCAGTATGCGCCACAAAGCTGCGTTGCAGAGAGGTGGTCCGAGGCCACGCCCCTTTTTACACCTCTCTGCAACGCAGCTCTGTGGCGCTTACTGGAGGTACCTGGTGGGCTAGTTGGACCCCAGGGACCCTCAGGATTCAAGGGAACTTAATCCCCCAACTTAAAACGCGCCACGGGGTGCGTTTGCACAGTGGTGCAGGGAGGGGGCGGGGCCTGATGTGACCTGTGTGCAAACATGTCCTGTGGCGTGTTTTAAGTTGGGGGATTAAGTCCCCTTGAATCCTGAGGGTCCATGGGGGCCAACTAGCCCACCAGATACCTCCAGAAAGCGCCCATGAGCTGCGTTGCAGAGAGGTGTAAAAAGGAGCGTGGCCTTGGACCACCTCTCTGCAAAGCAGCTCTGTGCCGCTTCCTGAAGGTACCTGGTGGGCTAGTAGGCCCCCAGGGACCCTCAGTATTCAAGGGGACTTAATCCCCCAATTTACAACGTGCTAGGGGGCACGTTTGCACAGTGGTGCAGGGAGGGGGCGGGGCCTGATATAAGAAGTTAGCAATCCTGCTGTGTGGGACTTACTGGTGTTAATAAAAGGGATAGTTGGCCCCCAAGGTTGACGTTGGGGCTAACTACTCCTCCTGTTACCTCCAGTAAATCCCACACAGTGGGATTGCTAAGAGGTGTTTCGGAGGCCACGCTCACCTTTCTCCACCACTCTGGAAACGCGACTGGTATGTTATAGTTAGAAATTAGCATTTAAAAAACCTTTGAAATTCACTGAAAAAACCATAGGTTTCAGACACGTTATAGTTAGAAATTAGCATTTAAAAAGCTTTGAAATTCACTGAAAAAACCATAGGTTTCAGGCACGTTATAGTTAGAAATTAGCATTTAAAAACCTTAGAAATTCACTGAAAAACCATAGGTTTCAGGGACGTTATAGTTAGTTGGACATTTCTCTTGTAAAAAACCATAGAAACTCCCCCGTTATAGTTAGTTCAGCTAACTATAACTCAGTGCACCCGCAATGCACTGCTGATGATGTCACATATTACATCAATCATGACATGGTCAGTGACATCACTGATGACATCTCAAATGACTTTTGCTTAAAAAAAAATCGGCGGGATGCGCGGATCCCGCCGTAAAAAAAAATGCTATTTTGCCCCCGGGTGGCACAAGTCCCGGGGGCATGCCGGGGTTAATGTAAATTTATGTGGGGGGCCTCTAAGGCCCCCCCAAGCCCCGGGGACCACCACCCCCCGGGGCTTTGAATTAAAATGTTGCGGGAGGGCTCTCGGCCCTCCCGCAGCCCCGGGGACCGCCACCCCCGGGGCTTCTTTTTATTTTTTTTAAAATAACCTGTGTGGGGGGGCTCGAGCCCCCCCACATGCCCCAGGGACCGCCACCTCCCCGGGGCACTAAATAATAAAATGTGGGGGTCTGTTTAGGACCCCCGAGCCCCGGTGACCACCACCTCCCCGGGGCTGTGCACAGGATGAGAGGGGGGCCGCGCGGCCCCCCTCCTGGAGCCCTTGATGGCCCTGGGGACCGCCACCACCCAGGGCCGGCTCCTGCAGTGTCCCGGGGTGCCTACCCCCAGGACACTGCTGTTTGCAATGGCAGGACGGAGCCTCGCGGCTCCCGTCCTGTCATTGCAAGCTGCTGAGCCATTGAGAGCGAGAGCAGGAAACCTGCTCTCGCTTCAATGAAGCAAAGCAGATTGCTTTTCCATAAGGGAGCTGCATGTCAGCAGCTCCCCTTATGGAAAAGCAATGCCGGTTCCCGCAGGACACGGGGAGCCGGCGGGACCGTGCGGGGATTGGGGACCCCCCACGGTCCCCAACAAGTGGCCAGGTCCCGGGGGATGGGGTCCCCGGGGCCATTAGTGGCCCGGGAGGGGGGCCACGCAGCCCCCTCCCCAAAAATAAAAAAATAAAAAATAAAAATAAAAAAGGGCAAGGCCGGCCCCAGGGGATGGGGTCCCGGGGCCTTAAATGGCCTGAGGAGGGGGCCACGCAGCCCCCTCCAAAGATTTTAATTTAAAAAAAGAGAGGGCATGCCCCGGGGGATGGGGTCCCCGGGGCCAAAAGTGGCCGAGGGAAGGGGGCCACGCAGCCCCCTCCCATACAAAAAAAAAAAAAAGAAAAAGACCGGCATCGTGCCGGACGCCCTGCCCCCTCCCTGCAGCAGTCTGCAGAACGCGCTCCTGGCGCGTTTTAAGAAGGGAAGTAATTCCCTTGAATACTGGGGGTCCCTGGGGGTTAACTAGCCCACCAGGAATCTCCAGTATGCGTCAGGGGCTGCGTTGCAGAGAGGTGTACAGAGGCCCGCCCCTTTTACACCTCTCTGCAACGCAGCTTTGTGGCGCTTTGGAGGTACATGGTGGGCTAGTTGGACTCCAGGGACCCTCAGGATTCAAGGGACTTAATCCCCCAACTTAAAACGCGCCATGGGGCGCGTTTGCACAGTGGTGAAGGGAGGGGCGGGGCTTCAGGTGACGTGTGCAAACAGGCCCTGTGGCGCGTTTTAAGATGGGGAATTAAACTCCTTCAATCCTGAGGGTCCCTGGGGCCAACTAGCCCACCAGGTACCTCCAGTAGCTGCCACGGAGCTGCGTTGCAGAGTGTTGTAAAAGGGGCATGGCCTCTGAACACCTCTCTGCAACGCAGCTCTCTGCGCATACTGGAGGTATCTGGTGGGCTAGTTGGCCCCTAGGGACCCTCGGGATTGAGGAGGAATTAAATCTCCAACTTAAAACGCGCCACAGGGCGTGTTTGCAGACATGTCACCTCAGGCCCCACCCCCTTCCTTCACCATTGTGCAAATATTCCTCTAAAATCAGCCGAACTACGAATTCCGATTTACTCACCTGTTATCAGGAGAGACCTCAGTGCTGCATCTTTGAGCCCAGTACTGATCCTGAAAAGTAATTTTAACCGTACTTACCAGTAACTTGAATTTCCTTCCATAGGATATCATTGCCTGCTTTTTGCTGAAAAAGTTTCTAAGTGTCGATTTTCGAAACATACAAATATTCCTCTAAAATCAGCAGAACTACGAATTCCGATTTACTCACCTGTTATCAGGAGAGACCTCAGTGCTGCATCTTTGAGCCCAGTACTGATCCTGAAAAGTAATTTTAACTGTACTTACCAGTAACTTGAATTTCCTTCCATAGGCTAACATTGACTGGTTTCACTTGGAAATTCTTTTAAGTGTGGAGTTTTGGAACTTTATAATATTCCTCTAAAATCAGCCGAACTACGAATTCCGATTTACTCACCTGTTATCAGGAGAGAACCCAGTGCTGCATCTTTTAGCCCAGCACTGACCCTGAAAAGTAATTCTAACCGTACTTACCAGTAACTTGTATTTCCTTCCATAGGAATCCAGTGTCTGGTTTTCAGCAGAAAAGTTTGTGTCGATTTTCACAAACTACAAATATTCCTTAAAAATCGCCTGTATGACTTAAACGCATTCTTTCAACTGTTTACAGGAGATGCACCAGTGCTGGATCCAGGATCCACCACTGAGTAAGAAAAGTAACGATAACACTACTTACCTGCTAAGTGAATTTCCTCCCATAGGATAACATTGGTGATTCTATGTGAAAAAGTTTCAGGTGTCAACTTTTAAAATACAATAATATTCCTTAAAAATCACTACTGTAACCAAAACGCTTTACTCAACTGTTTACAGGAGATGTCCCAGGACTGAATCTAGGATCCAGTCCTGTGGTTAGAAAAGTAATCCATAGAGTAACTAATTGCATTTAACTAGAAATTCACATTGAGCTCAATGTTGCATTGTGTTTGAAATTGTGTTGCCGATTGCAACAACTGTAACTACTGTACTTAAAAGTCTTTTGCCTATTTGCAAAGTATTTAAACTAAAGTAATTCATTCTGAGAAAGTATATTTTGTAATGTAATGTATAATGTAATTACAATGTAATTTAAAAAATAAAATATCTAAAAATAAATAGTTTAAAAAATGTAGTAAATCAGGATCAAAAAAATAAATATAACAATTAATACATTTAAAAATTGTCATTTACAAAACCTTTGAAATTCACTGAAAAAAGCCATAGGTTTCAGACATGTTATAGTTAGGAATTAGCATTTAAAAAAGCTTTGAAATTCACTGAAAAACCATAGGTTTCAGGCACGTTATAGTTTGAAATTAGCATTTAAAAAACCTTACAAATTCACTGAAAAACCATAGGTTTTAGGGACAGTTATAGTTAGTTGGACATTGCACTCGCACAAAACCCGTGAAATTCCCCCGTTATAGTTAGTTCACCTAACTATAACTCGCGCCCGCAATGCACTGCTGATGACGTCACATATTACATCACTCATGACATGGTCAGTGACATCACTGATGACATCACTGATGACATCTCAAATGACATCACTGATGACATCACTGATGACATCATCCACGTGATAATCTGATGCACCTCCTCACACACTAATATAACCTTTGATACACCCACTCTAAATTACAGACTGCCATTCGCAAAACATAGACACTCCAACACCAATAACTACATACCCACTCACTGATTCTTAGGTCTACACACACATCCACTCACTCACCCGTGACAGTCACTCATACTTACGGTCACTCAGTACAGGACTATCATATGCACTCATACTCCTATATAGACACTCAAACACCGCCACTCATCCATAGAGGTACTCACACACCTAGTCAGTCATGCAAATAATTAAACACACTGCCATTTACTCACCTATACAGTTATACACACACCAGCTCACTTACTCATACAAATACTAGCACATTCTTATGCTCTTATACAATCACTGATACAAGCACACACTCATCCATACAGTCACTCTCACAATCACACACTCTTGCTTATAGCTATTTATATACTCCAACACACATATATACTGCCTTTCACATATGTAGTTACTCACACATGTACCACTGGGACATACATTCACTCACTAACACACTCTATACACACACTTACCCACCCATACAGTCTATCACAGATGCACTCTTGAAACCATCCACCCAGTGAATCACCCACTCACACATCTATGCACAGAGTCGCACACACCCCACCCACACAAACACTCAGGCACCCATACAGATACTCAGACAACCAATCAATAACTCATATAGACACTCATGTAGCTATTCACAAACCCATGCAGCCACTTACACAGCAACAGACAGACGGATACAGACATTCACCCAGTTTAGTCACTAACCCATGCATTCAGTAAGATACGTTTAATCACTCACTTATAGAGTTAGTCACGCACCTACTAAATCATCCATACAGACACTTATACACCCACTCATTCTTCAATACGCCTTTCCCTATATATATTAAAAATATTTAAACTTTACAGAAACACACAGTCACTGGATGATGTCATCGGTGATGTCATTTGAGATGTCATCAGTGATGTCATCAGTGATGTCACTGACCATGTCATGAGTGATGTAATATGTGACGTCATCAGCAGTGCATTGCGGGGGCGCGAGTTATAGTTAGCTAAACTAACTATAACGGGGGAATTTCACGGGTTTGGTACGAGTGCAATGTCCAACTAACTATAACTGACCCTAAAACCTATGGTTTTTTCAGTGAATATATATATATATTATCTACTGGCGGTCGCCAGTAGATAGTTATAGTTAGGACCTAGTTTCCATAGGAAACTCGTTTTTGTTTTCTCAATATCTTTGGCGCCAATTCACGTGAATCTTCGTGAAATGCTCAAAAATTGTAGCCCGCTCCGGTCAGCTCCTGTCTTGAAAGTTTCGGGGTGATTCGGCAAGCAGGGGCCAAGAAAAAAGGGGGGTCCCAAAACGTGTTTTCTCCATGTTAATTCCCTTAGGAAACTTTAGACAAAGATACAGCCCGAACTGCTGAACGGAATTACACCAAACTTGGCAAAAAGGTAGCCCTTGGTTCAGAAAGAGACCTTTTTGTTAAATGGTGTAAATCCGTTGAGTAGTTCCTGAGAAATTCAAAAAATAGAGGTCGAAAAATGCATTTCCCATAGGAAACTTTAGATACGGTTACAGCCGAAACTGCTGAACGGAATTACACCAAATTTGGCAAAAAGGTAGCCCTTCGTTCAGAAAGAGACCTTTTTTTTAAATGGTGTAAATCCGTTCAGTAGTTGCTGAAAAAATCAAAAAATAAAAGTTTCGATATCTATGGCCGCGGTAGATCCGCGCACCCTCCCGATCACAAGCTTTATTCTAATTGGCTGTCAACACCAGGAAGTGTTGGCAGCCATCTTATGCCTCGGTAACCGAGGCACAAGAAAACAGGGAAACAAACACAAAAAACAAGAAAATGGGGCAGGGTAGAAACACCCTGACCCCCTAGGCCTGCTCAGGGGGTCCCACAAGGACCCCCAGGGCCAAAAAAAGCATTTTTCTTTTTAAAAATCGGCCGAATCCGCGCTGGGTGCGCGAATCCGGCCATGAAAAAAAAAAAAAAACAAAGCGCGGACTCCCGCGCTTCGTTTAATTGAAGCCCCGGGTGGGCCAGGTCCCGGGGGCAGTAAAAAAATGTGTGGGGGGGGCCCCAATCCCCCCCACACTGCCCCGGGGACTGCAACAATATTTGCGGGGGGCACACGGCCCCCCCGCAGCCCTGGGGACCGCCACCCCCAGGGCTTGTTTTTTTAGAGTTTGGGGGTCCTCTAAGGCCCACCCAAGCCCCGGGGACCGCCAACCCCCAGGGCTTTCATCAATTATAATTGGGGGGGCACACTGCCCCCCCCGCAGCCCCGGGGACCGCCACCCCCCGGGGCTTCTTTTTAAAAAAAAACAATTTACCTGTGTGGGGGCTCGAGCCCCCCACATGCCATGGGACCGCCACTTCCCCGGGGCACTAATATTTAAATTTGGGGGTCCGTAACGGACCCCGAGCCCCGAGGACCACCACCTCCCGGGGCTGTGCAAGTGAAGGAGGGGCCACGCGGCCCCCCTCCAGGAGCCTGTGATGGCCCTGGGGACTGCCACCCCCAGGGCCGGCTCCTGCAGTGTCCCGGGTGCCCACCCTGGGACACTGCTGTTTGCTATGGCAGGACGGGAGCCTCGCGGCTCCCGTCCTGCCATAGCAAACTTGCTTTGGATTTTGGAAGAGAGAGCAGGAAACCTGCTCTCTCTTCCAAAATCGAAAGCAGATTGCTTTACCACACGGGGAGCTGCATGTTAGCAGCTCCCCATGTGGAAAAGCAATGCCGGCTCCTGCAGGACGCGGGGAGCCGGCGGATCCGTGGGGGCATTGGGGCTCCCCCCAGGGTCTCCAACGGATAGGGCCTGCCCCGGGGGATGGGGTCCCCGGGCTAGTAGTGGCCCTGGAGGGGGCCACGCGGCCCCCTCCCAAAATTAAAAAAATAACAAAAAAATCCGGCCCCGGGGGATGGGGTCCCCGGGCAATAGAGGCCTCAGGAGGGGGCCACGCAGCCCCCTCCTTAAAAACTTTAAAAATGTGGCCATGCCCCGGGGATGGGGTCCCCGGGCCAAAATTGGCCACGGGAGGGAGCCACGCGGCCCTTCCCCGTTCAGTTTTTTTTTATTTTTATAAAAAAGGGGTGAGGCTATGGGGGATGGGGTCCCCAGGGCCCAAAAAGGAAAAGAAGGGGGCCACACAGCCCCCTTCTAAAAATCAAAACAAAAAAGACGCGATCGTGCCTCAGGCCCCGCCCCCTCCCTTCACCACTCTGCAAACTCGCCCTGTGGCGCGTTTTAAATTGGGGCATTAATTCCCCTTGAATACTGGGAGTCCAAGGGGGCCAACTAGCCCACCAGGTACCTCCAGTGCGCGCCACAGGGCTGCGTTGCAGAGAGGTGGTGCAGGCCACGCCCCTTTTACACCTCTCTGCAACGCAGCTCTGTGGCGCTTACTGGAGGTACCTGGTGGGTTAGTTGGACCCCAGGGACCCTCAGGATTCAAGGGACTTTATCCCACAACTTAAAATGCGCCACGGGTGCGTTTGCACAATGGTGAAGGGAGGGGGCGGGGCCTGAGGTGACATGTGTGCAAACACGCCCTGTGGCGTGTTTTAAGTTGGGGATTAGTCTCCTTGAATCCTGAGGGTCCCTGGGGTCCAACTAGCCCACCAGGTACCTCCAGTAAGCGCCACAGAGCTGAGTTGCAAAGAGGTGTAAAAAGGGGCGTGGCCTCGGACCACCTCTCTGCAACGCAGGCCTGTGGCGCTTACTGGAAGTACCTGGTGGGCTAGTTGGGCCCCAGGTACCCTCAGGATTCAAGGGGACTCAATTTCCCAACTTAAAACGGCCACAGGGCGTGTTTGCACACATGTCACCTCAGGCCCCCCCTCCCTTCACCACTGTGCAAACGCGCCCCGGGGCGCGTTTTAAGAGGTAGTTTTAATCCCCCTGCCCTATTATGTACTAGGGCCTTACAGAGGAGGTCATGCTAATCACAGGGGTACCCCAACGCATATTGTTCCCTAGTGTATGTAGGTGTTTTCACTGTATTCTAAGTGTCTTTTAGCATAGCACTGGCTCTAGGCCTGGTTAGTCAGAGTCAGTTACCACCAGTACCCGTCTGAAAAAGTTGTGGGCACAGGATGAATTTGGAACAAGGCCTCCTCTGTTGGTTCTTTCTGCACATGTCTTGCTTCTTCCTGCACTTTTCTTCGTCTTTGTGGACTTCTGTTGCTTCTTTCTGCATTTCTTTTGCTTCTTTCTGTGCGTTTTTTCTTCTTTCTTCACATGTCCTACCTCTGTAGGCATAGTTAGAAACTAGCATTTGAAAAACCTTTGAAATTCACTGAAAAAACCATAGGTTTCAGGCACGTTATGGTTAGAAATTAGCATTTAAAAACCTTTGAAATTCACTGAAAAAACCATAGGTTTTAGGGCAAATTATAGTTAGTTGGACATTTCACTCGTACAAAATCATAGAAATTCCCTCGTTATAGTTAGTACAGCTAACTATAACTCGCGCCCCCGCCATGCACTGCTGATGACGTCACATATTACATCACTCATGACATGGTCAGTGACATCACTGATGACATCTCAAATGACATCACTGATGACATCACTGATGACATCATCCTGTGACTGTGTGTTTCTGTAAAGTTTAAATATGTTTAATATATATAGGGAAAGGCGTATTGAAGAATGAATGGGTGTATAAGTGTCTGAATGGATGATTTAGTAGGTGTGTGAATGACCCTATAAGTGAGTGATTAAACGTATCTTACTGAATGCTTTGGTTAGTGACTAAACTGTGTGAATGTCTGTATCCGTCTGTCTGTTGGTGTGTAAGCGGCTGCATGGGTTTGCGAATAGCTACATGAGTGTCTATATGGGTTATTGATTGGTTGTCTGAGTATCTGTATGGGTGCCTGAGTGTTTGTGTGGGTGGGGTGTGTGTGACTGTGTGCATAGATGTGTGAGTGGGTAATTCACTGGGTGCATGGTTTCAAGAGTGCATCTGTGATGGACTGTATGGGTGGGTGAGTGTGTGTATAGGTGTGTTGGTTAGTGAATGTATATCTCAGTGGTACATGTGTGAGTAACTACATATGTGAAAGGCAGTATATGTGTGTTGGAGTATATAAATGACTATAAGAGAGAGTGTGTGATTGTGAGAGTGGCTGTATGGATGAGTGTGTGCTTGTATCAGTGATTGTATAAGAGCGTAAGAATGTGCTAGTATTTGTATGAGTAATTGAGCTGGTGTGTGTATAACTGTATAGGTGAGTAAATGGCAGTGTGATTAATTATTTGCATGACTGACTAGGTGTGTGAGTACCTCTATGGATGAGTGGCGGTGTGTGAGTGTCTATATAGGTGTATGAGTGCATATGATAGTCCTGTACTGAGTGACCATACGTAGGAGTGACTGTACGGGTGAGTGAGTGGATGTGTGTGTAAACCTAAGAATCAGTGAGTGGGTATGTAGTTATTGGTGATGGAGTGTCTATGGTTTTGAGAATGGCAGTCTGTAATTTAGAGTGGGTGTATCAAAGGTTATATTAGGGTTTGAGAAGATGCATCTAATTATCACATGGATGATGTCATCAGTGATGTCATCAGTGATGTCATTTGAGATGTCATCAGTGATGTCACTGACCATGTCATGAGTGATGTAATATGTGACGTCATCAGCAGTGCATTGCGGGGGCGCGAGTTATAGTTAGCTGTACTAACTATAACGGGGGAATTTCTATGGTTTTGTACGAGTGAAATGTCCTACTAACTATAACTTTCCCTAAAACCTATGGTTTTTTCAGTGAATTTCTAAGGTTTTTTAAATGCTAATTTCTAACTATAATGTGCTTGAAACCTATGGTTTTTTCAGTGAATATATATATATATATATATATATTACCTACTGGCGGTCGCCAGTAGGTAGTTATAGTTAGGCCCTAGTTTCCATAGGAAAAGCGTTTTTGTTTTCCCAATAACTTTGGCACCGGTTGACGAATCTTCGTGAAATTTTCAAAACTAGTGATCAGCTCCGGTCAGCTCCTGTCTTGAAAGTTTCGGGGTGATTCGCCTAGCGGGGGCCGAGAAAAATGGGGAGTCCCAAAACACGTTTTCCCCATGTTATTTTCCATAGACAAAGCTACAGCCCGAACTGCTGAACGGAATTACACCAAATTTGGCAAAAAGGAAGGTCTTGGTTCAGAAAGAGACCTTTTTGTTTTTGTTAAATGGTATAAATCCATTCAGTAGTTCCTGAGAAATTTGAAAAAGAAAAAGTTTCGAGATCTAGGTCAGCGGTGGGTTCGCGAACCCTCCCGAGCACGAGCTTCACTGTGATTGGCTGCCAACACTCCAAACCAGGAAGTGTTGGCAGCCATCTTGTGACTCGGTAGAACCGAGTCACAAGAAAACAGTGAAAAAAATGTTTAAAAACAAGAAAAGGGGGCAGGGTAGAAACACTCTGACCCCCTAGGCCTGCTCAGGGGGTCCCACAAGGACCCCCAGGGCCAAAAAAAGCATTTGTTTTTAATAATTTCGGCGGGATTCACGTTGGGGCCGTGAATCCTGCCAAAATTATAAAAAAGAATGAAGCGCGGGCTCCCGGCCTTCATTTAAATGAGGCCCCCGGGTGGGCCAGGTCCCGGGGACATTGCCAAATTAATAATAGCGGGGGCCCGCAGCCCCGGGGACCGCCACCTCCCCGGGGCTGTGAAAAAATGCATGGGGGGTCCCAATTCCCCCCCCGCAGCCCCGGGGACCGCCACCTCCCCGGGGCTGTGAAAAAATGTGTGTGGGGTCCCAATCCCCCCCACGCTGCCCCGGGGACCGCCACCTCACCGGGGCTCTTTTTTTAAATAAAACCTGTGTGTGGGCGGGCTCAAGCCCCCCACACGCCCCAGGGACCACCACCTCCCCGGGGCACTAAATATGTAAAGGCGGGGGTCCGTTATGGACCCCCGAGCCCCGGGGACCACCACCTCCCCGGGGCTTTGTAATGGTAGGGAGGGGGCCGCGCGGCCCCCCTCCTGGAGCCATTCATGGCCCTGGGGACCGCCACCCCCCAGGGCTGGCTCCTGCAGTGTCCCGGGGTGCCCACCCCCGGGACACTGCTGTTTGCTATGGTAGGGTGGGAGCCGTGCGGCTCCCACCCTGTCATAGCAAACACTGGTTTGGATTTTGGAAGGGAGAGCAGGTTTCCTGCTTTCGCTTCCAAAATCCAAAGCAGATTGCTTTTCCACAAGGGGAGCTGCATGTTAGCAGCTCCCCGTGTGGAAAAGCAATGCCGGCTCCCGCAGGAGGCGGGGAGCCGGCGGGACCGTGGGGGCATTGGGGCTCCCCCCACGGTCCCCAACAGAGTGGCCAGGCCCCGGGGGATGGGGTCCCCGGGGCTAGAAGTGGCCCGGGAGGGGGGGCCACGCGGCAACCCTCCCCTAAAAAAAAATTATAAAAAAGGAAAGGCCGGCTCCGGGGGATGGGGTCCCCGTGGCCATAAATGGCCTGAGGAGGGGGCTACGCGGCCCCCCTCCAAATACCTTCCGGTATTTTTGTTTTTTTTAAATAAAATAGGGGTCAGGCCCTGGGGCATGGGGTCCCCAGGGCCCACAAAATAGGAAAGGAAGGGGGGCCACACAGCCCCCCTTCTTAAAAAGAAAATAACAAAAAAAAACGGCATCGCGCGGGAGGCCCCGGCCCCTCAGTCCATCACTCTGCAAACGCGCCCCGTGGCGCGTTCTAAGTTGGGGAATTAATTCCCCTTGAATATTGGGGGTCCCTGTGGGCCAACTAGCCCACCAGGTACCTCCAGTATGCACCACAGAGCTGCGTTGCAGAGAGGTGGTCCAAGGCCACGCCCCTTTTTACACCTCTCTTCAACGCAGCTCTGTGGCGCTTACTGGAGGTACCTGGTGGGCTAGTTGGACCCCAGGGACCCTCAGGATTCAAGGGAACTTAATCCCCCAACTTAAAACGCGCCACGGGGTGCGTTTGCACAGTGGTGCAGGGAGGGAGCGGGGCCTGATGTGACCTGTGTGCAAACATGTCCTGTGGCGTGTTTTAAGTTGGGGGATTAAGTCCCTTTGAATCCTGAGGGTCCATGGGGGCCAACTAGCCCACCAGGTACCTCCAGTAAGCGCCACAGAGTTGCGTTGCAAAGAAGTGTAAAAAGGGCGTGGCCTCGGACCACCTCTCTGCAACGCAGCCCTGTGGCGCTTACTGGAGGTACCTGGTGGGCTAGTTGGCCCCCATGGACCCTCAGGATTCAAGGGGACTTAATCCCCCAACTTAAAACGCGCTACAGGGCGCGTTTGCACACTTGTCACATCAGGCCCCGCCCCCTCCCTGCACCACTGTGCAAACGGGCCCTCTGGTGCGGTGTAAGTTGGGGGATTAAGTCCCATTGAATCCTGAGGGTCCCTTGGGTCCAACTAGCCCACCAGGTACCTCCAGTAAGCGCCCATGAGCTGCGTTGCAGAGAGGTGTAAAAAGGGGCGTGGCCTTGGACCACCTCTCTGCAAAGCAGCTCTGTGCCGCTTCCTGGAGGTACCTGGTCCGAGCCCTCCCACACGCCCTAGGGACCGCCACCTCCCCGGGGCACTAAATAATAAAATGTGTGGGTCCGTTTAGGACCCCCGGGAACCACCACCTCCCCGGGGCTGTGCACAGGATGGGAGGGGAGCCGCGCGGCCCCCCTCCTGGAGCCCTTGATGGCCCTGGGGACCGCCACCCCCCAGGGCCAGCTCCTGCAGTGTCCCGGGGTGCCTACCCCCGGGACACTGCTGTTTGCAATGGCAGGACGGGAGCCTCGCGGCTCCCGTCCTGTCATTGCAGATCAGCTGTTGCTTCATTGAAGCGAGAGCAGGGAAACCTGCTCTCGCTTCAATGAAGCAGCAGATTGCTTTTCCATAAGGGGAGCTGCATGTCAGCAGCTCCCCTATGGAAAAGCAATGCCGGCTCCCGCAGGACGCGGGAGCCGGCGGGACCGTGCGGGGATTGGGGACCCCACCACGGTCCCCAACGAGTGGCCAGGCCCCGGGGGATGGGGTCCCCGGGGCCATTAGTGGCCCAGGAGGGGTGCCACGCAGCCCCCCTCACCAAAAATAAAAAAATAAAAATAAAAAAGGGCAAGGCCGTCCCCAGGGATGGGGTCCCCGGGGCCTTAATGGCCTGAGGAGGGGGCCACGCAGCCCCCTCCAAAGATTTTAATTTTAAAAAAGAGGGCATGCCCCGGGGATGGGGTCCTCGGGGCCAATAGAGGCCCAGGGAAGGGGGCCAGGCGGCCCCTTCCTGTTTTTTTATTTTTAAAAAAGAAAATCCTCAGGCCCCGGGGATGGGGTCCCCGGGGCTAAGTGGCTAAGGGAAGGGGGCCACGCAGCCCCCTCCCATACAAAAAAAAAAAAAGTCCGGCATCGTGCCGGACGCTTTGCCCCTCCCTGCAGCAGTCTGCAAACGCGCCCCTGGCGCGTTTTAAGAAGGGAGTAATTCCCCTTGAATACTGGGGGTCCTTGGGGCCAACTAGCCCACCAGGAATCTCCAGTATGCGCCAGGGGCTGCGTTGCAGAGAGGTGTACAGAGGCCCCGCCCCTTTTACACCTCTCTGCAACGCAGCTCTGTGGCGCTTTTGGAGGTACATGGTGGGCTAGTTGGACTCCAGGGACCCTCAGGATTCAAGGGACTTAATCCCCCAACTTAAAACACGCCATGGGGCGCGTTTGCACAGTGGTGAAGGGAGGGGCGGGGCTTCAGGTGACGTGTGCAAACAGGCTCTGTGGCGCGTTTTAAGATGGGGAATTAAATCCCCTTCAATCCTGAGGGTCTCTGGGCTAACTAGCCCACCAGGTACCTCCAGTAAGCACCACGGAGCTGCGTTGCAGAGTGTTGTAAAAGGGGCGTGGCCTCTGAACACCTCTCTGCAACACAGCTCTCTGGTGCATACTGAGGTATCTGTGGGCTAGTTGGCCTCTAGGGACCCTCGGGATTGAGGAGGAATTAATTCTCCAACTTAAAACGCGCCACAGGGCGTGTTTGCAGACATGTCACCTCAGGCCCCACCCCTTCCTTCACCATTGTGCAAATATTCCTCTAAAATCAGCCGAACTACGAATTCCGATTTACTCACCTGTTATCAGGAGAGACCTCAGTGCTGCATCTTTGAGCCCAGTACTGATCCTGAAAAGTAATTTTAACCGTACTTACCAGTAACTTGAATTTCCTTGAATAGGATATCATTGCCTGCTTTTTGCTGAAAAAGTTTCTAAGTGTCGATTTTTGAAACATACAAATATTCCTCTAAAATCAGCAGAACTACGAATTCCAATTTACTCACCTGTTATCAGGAGAGACCTCAGTGCTGCATCTTTGAGCCCAGTACTGATCCTGAAAAGTAATTTTAACCGTACTTACCAGTAACTTGAATTTCCTTCCATAGGATATCATTGCCTGCTTTTTGCTGAAAAAGTTTTTGTGTCGATTTTTGAAACATACAAATATTCCTCTAAAATCAGCAGAACTACGAATTCCGATTTACTCACCTGTTATCAGGAGAGACCTCAGTGCTGCATCTTTGAGCCCAGTACTGATACTGAAAAGTAATTTTAACCGTACTTACCAGTAACTTGAATTTCCTTCCATAGGCTAACATTGACTGGTTTCACTTGGAAATTCTTCTAAGTGTGGAGTTTTGGAACTTTATAATATTCCTCTAAAATCAGCCGAACTACGAATTCCGATTTACTCACCTGTTATCAGGAGAGAACCCAGTGCTGCATCTTTAGCCCAGCACTGACCCTGAAAAGTAATTCTAGCCGTACTTACCAGTAACTTGTATTTCCTTCCATAGGAATCCATTGTCTGGTTTTCAGCAGAAAAGTTTGTGTCGATTTTCACAAACTACAAATATTCCTTAAAAATCGCCTGTATGACTTAAACGCATTCTTTCAACTGTTTACAGGAGATGCACCAGTGCTGGATCCAGGATCCACCACTGAGTAAGAAAAAGTAACGATAACACTACTTACCTGCTAAGTGAATTTCCTCCCATAGGATAACATTGGTGATTCTATGTGAAAAAGTTTCGGTGTCAACTTTTAAAATACAATAATATTCCTTAAAAATCACTACTGTAACCAAAACGCTTTTACTCAACTGTTTACAGGAGATGTCCCAGGACTGAATCTAGGATCCAGTCCTGTGGTTAGAAAAAGTAATCCATAAAGTAACTAATTGCATTTAACTAGAAATTCACATTGAGCTCAATGTTGCATTGTGTTTGAAATTGTGTTGCCCATTGCAACAACTGTAACTACTGTACTTAAAAGTCTATTGCCTATTTGCAAAGTATTTAAACTAAAGTAATTCATTCTGAGAAAGTATATTTTGTAATGTAATGTATAATGTAATTACAATGTAATTTAAAAAATAGAATATTTAAAAATAAATAGTTTAAAAAAATGTAGTAAATCAGTATCAAAAAATAAATATAACAATTAATACATTTCAAAATTGTCATTTACAAAACCTTTGAAATTCACTGAAAAAACCATAGGTTTCAGACATGTTATAGTTAGGAATTAGCATTTAAAAAACCTTTGAAATTCACTGAAAAAACCATAGGTTTCAGGCACGTTATAGTTAGTTGGACATTGCATTCGTACAAAACCCGTGAAATTCCCCGTTATAGTTAGTTCAGCTAACTATAACTCGCGCCCGCAATGCACTGCTGATGACGTCACATATTACATCACTCATGACATGGTCAGTGACATCACTGATGACATCACTGATGACATCTCAAATGACATCACTGATGACATCACTGATGACATCATCCACGTGATAATCTGATGCACCTCCTCACACCCTAATATAACCTTTGATACACCCACTCTAAATTACAGACTGCCATTCGCAAAACCATAGACACTCCAACACCAATAACTACATACCCACTCACTGATTCTTAGGTCTACACACACATCCACTCACTCACCCGTACAGTCACTCATACTTACGGTCACTCAGTACAGGACTATCATATGCACTCATACTCCTATATAGACACTCAAACACCGCCACTCATCCATAGAGGTACTCACACACCTAGTCAGTCATGCAAATAATTAAACACACTGCCATTTACTCACCTATACAGTTATACACACACCAGCTCACTTACTCATACAAATACTAGCACATTCTTACGCTCTTATGCAATCACTGATACAAGCACACACTCATCCATACAGTCACTCTCACAATCACACACTCTCGCTTATAGCTATTTATATACTCCAACACACATATATACTGCCTTTCACATATGTAGTTACTCACACATGTACCACTGGGACATACATTCACTCACTAACACACTCTTACACACACTTACCCACCCATACAGTCTATCACAGATGCACTCTTGAAACCATCCACCCAGTGAATCACCCACTCACACATCTATGCACAGAGTCGCACACACCCCACCCACACAAACACTCAGGCACCCATACAGATACTCAGACAACCAATCAATAACTCATATAGACACTCATGTAGCTATTCACAAACCCATGCAGCCACTTACACAGCAACAGACAGACGGATACAGACATTCACCCAGTTTAGTCACTAACCCATGCATTCAGTAAGATACGTTTAATCACTCACTTATAGAGTTATTCACGCACGTACTAAATCATCCATACAGACACTTATAGACCCACTCATTCTTCAATACGCTTGTCATGAGTGATGTAATATGTGACGTCATCAGCAGTGCATTGCGGGGGCGCGAGTTATAGTTAGCTGAACTAACTATAACGGGGGAATTTCTATGGTTTTGTACGAGTGAAATGTCCAACTAACTATAACTGTCCCTAAAACCTATGGTTTTTTCAGTGAATTTCTAAGGTTTTTTAAATGCTAATTTCTAACTATAACGTGCCTGAAACCTATGGTTTTTTCAGTGAATTTCAAAGCTTTTTTAAATGCTAATTTCTAACTATAACGTGTCTGAAACCTATGGTTTTTTCAGTGAATTTCAAAGGTTTTTTAAATGCTAATTTCTAACTATAACATGCCTGAAACCTATGGTTTTTTAAGTGAATATATATATATATATATATATATATATATATATATATATATAATTGTTTTTTTATTGCATGATCTTGGCGGACATTTGAGCCTGTCAGGCCTCTCAAAGAGGTTGTAGTAAGAATTCTTGCAGTGCAAATACCTACCAGCAAGTCTGTGAAAGGTGGTAATAAAAGGTAATCTGTAATGACATAAAACACAAGCCATTGTTTTGGGCTTTAAAACAGTGCGATAACAGCCCCTTTAAAAGCGGGTTTGCTTTAACATATGTGTTTCATAGCAAATAAACCAAGTCTACTGTCTTTGTTGTAACTTTTTGTAATAAAACAGATCAGATCCATGGCACTTCAATAAACCAATCGGCCCTACAGTCTTTATCAGTGGCTTGTTGCTATAACGAATTCAGGCCTATTGTTTATAGCATAAGCTTTCCCACAAGGCAACACTTGGGTACATGGTAATAAAATCTAAAATATGTATGAAATTACAATTGTCAAAACAATATACAATCCCGCATAAGCGGGCCTAATAAAGATTATCATGAAGCAAATCTTCCATCCCCACGGTTGGTTCCAGTGATACACCAACTTCAAAACCCTTGCCTACTACGGTATTCTGAGAGATTCCATGTACCAAAATGGCTACCTCAGGATTTATTACACTACAGTAACAATCCACCCTTAAAAGCATATTGCCTTCAACACACTTTTAACAGCAAGTAAGTCAGGCCCACTGGATTGGTCATAACAAACAGATGAAACCTAGGAAATCTGACATAACTTTTCCCAATGGCCCAATAAGGTGCTATAGCTTTTGACCTTTGGTTTGTCAGCATAACCCACACAGGCCGACATAGCTGTACACAAGCTGGCAACGATCAGGCATACAGCTACAAAATACAAATATGTGCAACATTACAATTGGTAAAACGATAGAGAACACGCTTTGAAATGGCCTAAAAAGGAAGATCAGAATGAAAATCTTCTACCCCCGGGTGAGTCAGAAGAGTGACCAACACCAAACCTGTTTACTACTGTAATCTGTTAGATTTCATGTAACAAGATGCCTGTTTACAGCCTGTGAGACCATGTAAGAACAAGTCACTGTTAAATGCTTGTTGGCTTTAACAAATGCTTGTCACAATAAATAAAGCAGGCCTCACGCCTCTTTCATAACTTTTCAGAATGAACAGATCTATGACATGTGCCATAACTTTGTTCAATTTACCAATCAGGTCCATAGTCTTTTTGTTTGGCTTATTGCCATACCCAAAGGTCATAGAGTCATAAAATTGCACATATAATACTCTGCAGGCGTTAATACAGATTAATAGCCCACCCTTAAATGCCTATTAACTTTTATGGAAGCTTTTCCCAATAAATACATCTGGTCAACTGCCATTATCATAACTTTTTATAATGAACAAATCAGGCCTATAGCCTTGATCGCTAGTTTGCTACCATATCCAAAACAATTCTGTTGCACTGAGCGTAAGGTTTCCCACAAGGCAAAAAATGAAATGCAAGCGCTGTTTTTCAGTGGAAGCACACAACTTCTGCCCAATCAAATGTTCCACTCAAGGGAATCAATGCGGGCAGAGCCAAAGCTGCTCTCTAAGTAGTGCTTCTTGAAAACTCTCTTGCTTCTGATCACATAAGGTTTGGCAACAGCTGCACTGTGAAACCAGACCCAACTATGCGTAAATTCCATAATTAGCTATCAATTTTCACAGGAGGTGGCTTCAGTATTTGGGCTTGGAGTCAATCAGCACCCACAGACCTCGCACAAGTAAAGACTTTTCAGATAACTATAGATCCAGGGAAATCCACGGAGGGGATGGCATGTGTAGTTCTCAGCAAGTTTTCCTACTTGGAGTACTCTGCAAATGGTAAAATTATGCCTAACAGGGGGAGGGCAAATGCAAAATGAACAGATGATGGACGAAATGCTGAATTAATCAAACATTCACCCCCAGTCACAGATCTGGGTTAAATCCATTGTTTTTTGCATGCCACGTCATTCCAGTTTAGACTCAGCCATATGCAAATCAGTCTTGACCCTGTTCCCCATGGGAACAGTCCAGCCCGAACTGCTAGGCCAGGTCTTCCCTGGACCAGAAACAAGCAAGCATCCTGGGACTGGTTTTGGGGTAACACCCCCCTCATCAGCCAAGTTAGCTTGAATCTGGTGGTGTAGAGAGCACGGACCCACGTCTGGGCATACCTTTCCCACTTAGGGCAACAAATGCAAAAAGAACAGATGATGGACGGAATGCTGAATTAATCAAACATTAACGCCAGTCAAAGATCTGTGTTAAATCCATCGTTTTTATGCATGCCACACCATTCCAGTTTAGACCCAGCCATATGCAAATCAGTCTTGACCCTGTTCTCTATGAGGGTGGGGGGCGCATGGCTAAGGCAGCCAAGATGGCAGTCGCAATTTAGGGCTGCTCCCGGCCTCCCTGCAATTCACTGTCATCCGGAGCCCACAACTGTAATCCCCCTCTATCTTATCAACACTAGGGTCCCGGGATGAGGCTGCCTCTGACGGACTGGGATTGAGCTGTACCTGGTCCCTGGCCTCGGGGAGAACCCTAGGCTGCTAATCGACCCCTTCCAAGATGATGGTTCGCTCCCGCATTGGTCACACGGGAAACTGTGAGACCCCAGACCAGCTGCGAGAAGAGAGCTGAATAGTGAGGTAACTGTCCTGGGGACGGAGAGACAGTGTGAGCGTTGGGAGAGGGCCCCAGTGAAGGCAGACAGGTGAGAGGAGGCTGACCACTCGCACCACGTGATGTTCTGAGCAGGAGTCTCAACTGGCCTCAGACGGATGGGGGCTGCACCCAAATTCACCTGTAATGCCAGCGCTTCTGGCTTCTGTTTGCCCTGATGTGTGTTGCTGGTGCCCAGACAGATAGACTGTGTGAAGGCCCTGGTGCCTGGCGGGGGCTGCCACAGGCTGGAAAGAGAGTAGTGGCGGAGGCGGGTTGAGCGGGGCATTTTGAACCGCCATGGGCCCCACTCAAAAGTGTGAGAGACAGATCATGGTGACCGTGAAGCTCACACGGTACAATATCCGCCAAAGAGGCCTTGCACAAACTGATGACAAGTGTGAGCTAGGGCGTGCACCCCTTGGGTAAGAATACATTTTAGGACTTGGCTTCATGTGGACATTGGAGTGACTGTGAACCTCTGCATCACTACTTGGACAGCCATTGCCCCCATTAGCTTTATGCTCTCCTCTTGCTGATCTAAACACTGTGTCAAGTGTAGTATCTCTTAGGCCTTTGGGACAGTCACCTAGAGACATGTGGGTGCAGATTGCTCACTGTGTGGTTGGACAAAGGAACCAACATCCGCCAAGCCAGTGATTAATTAGAGAGTACTCCTGCAGCCTCGAGCCCTCACTCCATGTTTTCCTGGAAATCACGTATTAGTGCCATCTTGGAACCTGCTTAGCAGTGGTTCAGCTGCAGTGAGAGCTTCCTGGGGCGCAGGCCTGCGGACTGAGGCCTCTGCACTTGCAACCTGCCCTGCTGCCTCCATCTAAGGTGCTGGGTCTAATTGCCCCCAAAACTTATACGAATAAGGACTTAGCACTGGCTGCTTGTGTTGCCCCAAGCGGGTAGGTGGACCATGGGTTGCAGAGACTGACTGCTTTGCACTGGACCCTGAGGTGTGCCAGACAATATGGGGAGAGACAAACCCCCAACTACTGCTCTGGCCCAAACTAAGATTGACCAGTGTACCACACTGGCCTCGAATGCCACAGGGGCCACTGACAACCCAGTGGCGCTGAGGGAGGCATTCCGTGTAATCCAACCTCGCAACCATCCTCAAGGCAATTCAGGATTTGAGAGAGGATGTGGACACTAAGGTGGACAAAGTCAAAGTGGATGTCTCACTGCTAAACAAGACCTCAGGAATGTCACCAATAGGATGACGGAGGCGGGATGCCAGTTGTCCTCTGTGGAAGATGAAATAGCCACTCTTAAAACTCAGGTCTCCAAGTTGCTCTCAACAATAGCAGTGCTTGATGAACATGCTAAAGATGCTGAAAATAGATCATGCAGGAATGACCACTGGTTTGTTGGGTTCCCCAAGGATGCCAAGGCCTCTGACACAGAGTTCTTCCTGGAGGATTGGCTGTGGTCATGGGTCCTGGACGATAAGCTGATGCCATAGTTCGTGTTGGAACTCACTCATAGGTCCCTGGCCCGGCAACCCCAGCCCGTGGCTGTGGCTCGCCCGGAGATCGCCCGGATTCTTAACCATAGTGACAAAGATGTCATCCTTCGAGAGGACAGAAAGCAACAGGACCTCCACTTTCAAAACTACGTATTATAATTTTTCCTGACCACACGCGAGCAGTTTAGCAGCGTAGACGCTCTTTTTCGAGGAGGTTAAACAAAAGCTTTGTGCCCTCAGCCTGTGGGTACATGCTCATCTTTCCTTGAAAATTGAAAGTGATCTTTAACTCCGAAACGTATTTCTTTGATATACCGGAGCAGGCTTGGGAGTGGGCAGTGGAGAGGAGAAAGCTCCATTGGACTAATGGAACTGGGGAACCCGAGCAGAGAGTGATAGGGAGCTCTCCCTGTCCTCCCCCAAACCACTTAGGAGGAAGGGAGCATGATCACATAAAAAACATGTGCGTCTCCGCAGGCGCCTGGACTCCGGTTCAGAAGTGGAGAACGTGATAGGCAGAGCGATCAGCTGTGAACACATGTCGATAGGCACGGTAGAACTCTTCCGGTCCCGGGGCAAGGACCCTGGTGCTGCCCCCGGGAGATATAAACACACCTGGTGATTCCGTCTTGGTGACACTTTATCCAGATGGGGAAATGGTTCTACTTTACACAAGTGAGACTATAGCAGTTGTCAGGCCCCAGGACCCTATAGTAGAGGAGGCCCCACTTTAGGTTTTTGGCCTAGGGGCTTATTGTAGTCCATGTTATGATCAGTTTTAGGGCAACAGATTCTTCCAGGGTAAACATATAGGGTGGGGGGAAGTTGTTGGGAAGGGGAGTTATATTTGTTAAAGGTTGTTTGAACACACAGCTCACTGACAATGACAGTAACACTCAGGTGTTCTCTCCCCAAGATAGAGGATTCCTGCAGAAAGCGAGTCATTATTGCAACACCAGGCCCCGAACACATTCCCACTATCCGAGCCAGGGCAGCCTGGTTCCCAGCCCTTATTGTATCAGTTATACTAATGTCTTGGAATGTGAATTGCATGCTGGAACACAATTAAAGATCTGCCGTCCTTCGGTATGTTAAACGATTTCAGCCTGCAGTCCTTATGTTTCAAGAAACCCACTTACTGGAAGATCACTGTCCTCTCCTTCACTGCCATGGCTATGACAGAATCTATCATGCAGGGTTCACCCGGGGGCCATGTGCGGTAACCATTTCACTTCATAAAGGTTTTCCGTTGGTGGTGATAAACTCACATGCGACCCTCAAGGGAAATGCATTGTGGTTGAGGGTCAGCTTCAAGGCAGACAATACAACTTTCTATCAGTTTATGTCCCACAACAACCGCTTCTTAGCACACTGAACTCCCTGGGGTCCCTCCTGTTGACCCTCCTGCACGGCGTCACTGTAGTGGGAGGGGATTTCAATGCTGTTCCGAACACAGAGATGGATGCCTCCAGCTCCCAAGGCCAGGGCGTTAGGCACGCTCCCGCCAGCTATCGGCTTGGGCCAATTTTATGGGGCTTTGTGATGTGGCATCCTCAAGATCTTGCATATACTCACACCTCGGCAGCTCATAAAACCATGTTGCATATCAATCTTTTTTTGGCTCCTGGCTGCGGACATCCTTAAGTTGTCTCAGGTTGGTGCCCTACCCCGGGGTATATCAGATCACGGTCCCCTTCTCTTACAGTTGGGATACCCAGGTGCTAGCCTACTGCTTATGGGGCGCCTCAGTGCATGGTACCTAACTGACAAAGATTACTCTGACTACGTAAAGTTGGAGATTCAATCCTACTTCGAGACCAGTCGGGGTACTGTGAAATTGGCTGGTAGTCTGTGGTGACCAGCAAACTCACACTTAGGGGCTTAGTTAAGGGATACATATGGTCCAAGAAGAAACATAAACTAGCGCAAATCACAACCCTAGAGGCCCAAATCCTTGCCTTGGAACGTCGGGCACAGCGGAGACCCTCAACTGAGCTTGACCGTAGATTGGTGTTGGCAAGAACACTGGTGCGATAAATCTCTCTGAAGGAGGCTCAGCAATGCTGGAGGGCATTGACTCAATTGGTTTATGAACACGGGGTTAAGTTAGGGAAACTCCTCTACTGGCTGGCCACCAGAGAGATTGCCTCCATGGTGGTCCACCAAATCATAGACACCGAGGAGCACTTACATGTCGATGCCTCTGATATTGCACAAGTCTTTGCAGACGACTACCAAACATGATATGAGTATAGCTCCAGGCCCCCGCGAAATGGCACATCTGGTGTTGCAGGACATCCCGCTGCCCTCGATCCCCCTGTCGCTGGCCGAGGACCTTGATCAGCCGCTCACAGTCGAAGAAATTGGGACGGTGTTATCAGATATGTTCCCAGGTAAAACACTGGGCCCAGACGGGTTTCCTGTTGAATACTATCGGAAATTAGCAGAAGGAGCAAAGTATTTTGCTCCTTCATCTACTGGCGCTGTACACTGAGGCAGTGGAATTAGGGGCCTTCCCCTCACAGCTAAACGAAGTTACAATCATGGTGATCCCTACGCCGGGCCAACCATTGGATAAATGTACCTCATGTAGGCCTATTTCTCTTATCAATTCTGAAATCAAGGTGTTTGCTAAGGTTCTGGCTAACCAACTGTGCTGCCTTATTTGATTAATCTAGACCAATGTGGCTTTATGCCGACCCACGGCACCAAGCATTGTATCAAGAGAGTCCAGGTGGCCCTTTCCCAAGCAAACTGACTTCGCTACCCCTCGGCCATGCTTTAGTAAACTTCGAAAAGGCCTCTAACAATTGACATGATCCACTGGTCCTTCCTAAGTGCTGTGCTGGACCGAGTTGGTTTGGGGGTTTACTTCCGTACCCTGGTTAAGCTTTTGTACAGTCACCCAACCTCTCAAGTCCAGGTTAACGGGAACCTGTCTTCCTACCTTTCTCATCCAAAGAGGTACCTGGCAAGGATACCCCCTTTCCCCTCCAATTTGCCCTAGTAAGTGAGCCCCAGGCTTGACTCGTACGATGCAACACCTGTATACTGGGGTGGTCATGGGATAATGGCCAGAGGAATGCATTGGGCTATACGTGGATGACATCTTGTTCTTTTTAGCAAACCCACAGTCCTCAGGCCCACGATATTTAGATATATTTGAAATTTATGAGGAAGCCTTGGTTCTCTGAGTGAACAAACCAAATCCCTGCTGGTCCCAATAACAGGCGATTCGAGTGTCTGCCCTTGGCATTCCACGATCCCCAAGCATCACATATTATTCCAATACCTGGGCATTTACATCTCTCACCTCCCAGAGCTGATGTGGAGCCTTAATTTAGCCCCCTTAGTAACTAACATGAGAAGGGTCCCAACATCAGTAGGGGCACCTCACGCTTCAGGTCCTGGGAAGAGTGTCCCTCTTCAAAATGATGATGTTTCCCCGATTTCTTTATGTCTTCCAAAATCTTTCCAGTCCAATCCTATGGCAATGGTTAAGGAACATCAACTCCATAAGCCGTACCTTCCTTTGGGTAGACAGTCGCCCTGAATGGCCCAAGTTAACTGCCGGCTGTCCCCTTATGATGGATGGATGAGAATGGCAGACTTATACTGCTATTACATGAGAGTTTACGTCCAATTATCCTTAAAAAAATATATTCAATCCTCCCTGTAGGATTTGTATCACCAGAACACCAACAGAATAACAGCCACCATCTTCAGAATTGGAATTGCAATTACAAAGAATTGTTTTGTTTTAGATCTGGGTGTATTTTGATGATTCGGATATTTTGCAGACCATCATAGGATCACAAACACAGTGCTACACGATGCTTCAACCATAGTGTCTGGATATATGGATTGTTTCGCTATAATTCAAACCCTTATGAAGTCCGAATGGACAAAACGCATTGGCTGGGCTGACTTAATTCTGAACTGAGGTGGCGAAGTGAGCTAAAGAATGATGATGGATTCAACCCAGATCTGTGACTGGGGGTGAGTGTCTGAAAAGTTTCAGCGCTCCGTCCATCATCTACTTGTGTTTGCTGACTTAATTATATCCATTATGAAAACAAAAATTAAGAATTTGCAACTGGACTACGTGACTCCATGTGTCATAATTGTTACCCTTTGTGATAATGGGCTGATCAAAAGATACTGCTTGAAAGACTGAGTCTTGTAAGATTCCATATTAATAGGAATGATATGTGATTGTGATTTGACGCGCTCCAGGTTAAATAGTTTATTTAAAAAATCATGTTTGTATGACGATTCCTCAGCAGTGGGGTCGTAAACAGTTGAGCGCTCTAATTTAGTAAATGATTGTGTATATTTATAATGGTGCGATGGTGGAATAGCTCACACTGCTTTGTTGATGCTATTTGTTATTACATGACCTCAAACTAAATGACTGGTTTAATGACGTGTGGGATGATCCGACATACCGTGCTTAGCCACGTTGAACTTGCTCGGCCTTCACAGGATCATGGGAATGTTTTATGGGGCCCTAATCCTTTGATACCTTCCGGAGATATTACTCAGCTGGAGAGTGGCACTACGCCTCACAGGATGGGATCGCAGGCTGTTGGAGATGCCCCCTCTGTGGCAGGGGAAATGATTGCACCACACCACAGGGCTAGAGGGTTTTGCGAAGTAGGACAGGATAGAAATTGCCCATCTCGGAGATGTCTGGGTACGTTACCATATACAGACGTTTCAAGAGATACAGGAGCAGTGTCAACAGTTTCATAAATACCTGCAATCATGACACGAACTCTTGGCTAATGTTCACCCAGACATGGACATGCTGTATGTCCGCCCTCTCGAGGCCAAACTGCTGTGTGGGAAGCTTCACAAGAGTGGCATCTCACAGGTTGACCAATCCCTAGTCATTCATGCCCCAGATCATTTCCCCAGGTTGAGACAGAAATGGGAGGCTTGGTTGGGGGAGATTGAAGATGCTGAGTAAAGTGAGGGCAAAATGGCCCCCCGAGAGTTAGCTATTTCCACATGTCTTAGACTGATCCAACTCAACTACTTGCACATTTACTACATGATCCCCGTGGCTTCACTGAGCTGGTAAGATTTCCCATGCTAACTACTTCTGATGCTTCTCGCCTGATGCAGACTTCTTCCATGTGATCTGGTCCTGCCCTATCTTGGTCTTCTACTGACAGAAAATAGGGAGAGAACTCTCCTCAGTCTTGGATCAGCCACTGGAACTTAACCCCAAGGTCGCCCTTTTGAGGTTACTGGAGGATGCTGGAAACCAGAGAATGGAGCGTATCTTTTTTGGGGTTGCATCGTTGGTTGCCAAATGTCATATCGCACATAAATGAATGTCCAAGATCCCCCCTAATATGGCAGAGTGGCAAAATGGGGTACTGGTGTGCTAAACAAGAGCAGCCGGTTTACGCAGCTCAAGGTTATCAACGAAACCATGAGAAGATATGGGGCAAATGGTGGGAATATCACGGCCTGGATGTGGGGAATGACTAAGTTCCGAATATGTCTTGTGATTTACTGTGACCCGATTAGGTGGGCTGTGGTCATGTTTGTGTTTGTTAGTGAAAGCAATAAAACAATAAAATGTGTTTATAAAAAAAAAAAATTATGCCTAACAAAAACTAATTTCCTTTTATTATGCAATGGGGAAGGCTGCTATATTTGGGCGAGAGGTGAGCCTGCTGCCATCAAGTACACTCTAACAACCCCAGGCTTTTCTGAAGACTAACGATCAGGGAATTCAGGGTAATGTTGCTTGCTAGGATCCCAGTTTGTTTTCTTCCCCAAAATGTCCAGCAAACATGAAAACTTTGGCAAAAAACAATTTCTTCTCTGTTTGCAATGGGGATGACTACAGTAGCCTACCAATTACAGTTTAAAAAAAAAAACTGGAGACAAAGGGGAATCCAGGGTAGTATGGTGGTGTGATCCAAAAGACGTCCAGAGGTAGGCTTGGAGTAGGTTGTAGGTAAGAGATTTCTTAAGCTTGGTTACAGGATGGTAAGTAGGATAATAGGTTCAGCCCCACCAGGAGCAGCATCCTTGCTGCTCAGCCCACACATTCCAACTGTCTCACTCTCCCCTCCACACAGCACTCCAGCATTCCACTACCTCATCAGACATTCTAAAATTCCACACACATCACATTCATACTGGCTGAGCTGCAGGAAACAGGTAGCTAAGGGAAAGGATGCAAAGCAACAATACACCTTACAACACATCTCCTTCCCTTAGGGAAAACAATTAATTAATATTACAACAATGTACAATGGAAGTACACACCATTGGATATCATCAATACAAAAGAGACATACACAATTTACAAATAACAATTGAAATTTGAAAGAACTCAGTATAGGAGGATATCCACATTTCTAAAATATTGAAATAATTGAAATTCCACCAAGGTAATATTATGCAGGACTGGGAGAATGGAGGACCCCGCTGAGGTGTAACTCCCTCATCACTCACCCCCTTCTGCACACCACATATAGCACATCTGACAGAATCAGAAGTCTCAGGCAAAACAGCACAGGGTACACGACCCTTCAACGCACACCTAGGTAAAGCAACAACACAGGGTACTCGACCTTTCAACGCACCCCTAGGTAAAACAACAGCACAGGGTGCACAACCCCTCAATGCACCCCTAGGTAAAACAACAGTACAGGGTACATGATCCCTCAACACACCGCTAAGTAAAACAACAACACAGGGTACACAACCCTTCAAAGCACCCCTAGGTAAAACAAAACCACAGGGTACACGACCCCTCAACACACCCCTAGGTAAAGCAACAACACAGGGTACACGACCCTTCAACGCACCTCTAGGTAAAACAACAGCACAGGGTACACAACCCCTCAATGCACCCCTAGGTAAAACAACAGCACAGGGTACATGATCCCTCAACACGCCGTTAAGTAAAACAACAACACAGGGTACACAACCCTTCAAAGCACCCCTAGGTAAAACAAACGCACAGGGTACACGACCCCTCAACACACCCCTAGGTAAAGCAACAACACAGGGTACACGACCCTTCAACGCACCTCTAGGTAAAACAACAGCACAGGGTACACAACCCCTCAATGCACCCCTAGGTAAAACAACAGCACAGGGTACATGACCCCTTAATGCACCCCTAGGTAAAACAACAACACAGGGTACACGACCCTTCAACACACACTTAGGTAAAACAACAGTACAGGGTACACAACACCACACACAGCCCTAGGAAAAAGAACCCTCAACTCAACGATCAAACGTGGTACAATATACACAGGTAAGAGAACCACGATGCCTCATTAAATTTGCACAGTATAACAACACCACCTTCATTAAGAACATGGCAACAAATTCAACATAACAATAAAGGAACACAATGGCAGAACCACTAATACATCTCACGCATTTTACCTCTGCCACTGGATCAATACCTCACATCATCCACCATCAACAAGAAATCAGAACACATAAAATCAGCATACATAGAAATCACATTTGGCAATAACTGGCATAGTAACACAACTGCATGTAGTATGGACTAAGAAAATAGGCACAAAACACAGTAAGCTAAGAAACCACAACACCTGTGAGCGGCCTCTCATCCGAATAAAATGTTACTGATGAGAAAAATTTACATGGTTCCTTTGTGCCAGGCTGGCTCAACTTGAAAAAAATTATCAGTACCGCGCTATCTTCAGAAGTTGCCCACACACCTCCCTTGTTGCTGAAAGTCACCGCAAGATCAAACTAATGCCAGTTGCCCTCTTTCTTTTTCAGTGCAGATCACTGTGAACAGGCAGCATGATGCCAGTACATAGCACCAGACCCCAAAGGAAGATGGCAGTTACATGATGATGCCAGCACGCCAACATTGAGCTTGAATGTGCGCTTGCGTGCAAACAATGCATAATCTAATTACACTGGACTCACACGCACCAACGAACTCCACAGGCCAAAGACATGCTTCGGTCCGTGGCCGCCTCCGCTCGCGGGTGCACTTACTACTTGGGCTTTTTCCAAATGCCCGATGTTAGTATCCCCTCTCCAGCTGACGGCGGCCTGACTCCCGGACTTCAGCTGGCAGCGACTTGAGAAGAAACCTCGGGCTTTGCTGAAACAAAGATGGCGGCACGCAGGGGTGAACGGCGTCGGGTGGCTCGCGATGTGAGCGTGCACCCACAATATCGTGGGAAAGCTCACGTTCCAGGATACCATCTGTAGTGCTAGAGGCACTCTTGTGGTCTGACACCCTGTGATGACCTTTGACTACCATTATTTTAATTGACTTTGGTGTGTTATTTTATCCTAGCCTGAATGTACGATGTCCTGCATATGTCTTGTTTCTCTTAAAGGTTTCTTTCTTGTAATCTTTCAGTCTTTCAGTGGGAGCTGTCACGGAGTAGAACAGCCTTGCCAAGAACAGAACGTGTGGGATGTGCATTTGAAAGCATGAGAGAGAGAGGTGTGGAATGTACTTTTTGGTTTCGAAGTGCGGTGTTATGAGCCTTGGTGCACAAATGTGCATTGTGTTGTACATTGGTAGTATTATTAGGTTCTTACTATTGGCTTTGACATGGCCTCATGTCATCCTGAATTCTGACTCTGCCTGGCTTGAGCTTTATCTGCGTGCAGAGCCACGCTTGAAAATTGTTTGGGTTAATCACGTTCAAGGATTGTTTTTGTGAGAGATTGTTTAATGTACCCTGGAAGGCTTTCGTGAGCTTCGTCAAGATAAAGGCTGGAACATGCGAGAATGTAGAGGGGATGTGGGAACTCCTTCCTGCCATGGAATGCTTGCTTGGAAGCTGGCCAGTGCTAGTAGGTTTCCTTCTGCGGGGAGGAAGACTCTCGAACTTTCTAGTGTGTGTTTTGAGACTATAAAGCTGAGGTTTGTTGACAGCTGAGTTGGGAGCTCACTTACAGAATAGACGTACTGCTGTAAGACCAACAGAACCTGAGTCCCGGTCGAGAGTCCAAGCCAGCTGTGAATGGGCCCCCACAGCATAAATTGGCAAGGATGTCGAGTGAATGATCGGGTGAGGTGATTTGTTTCTGACTAGTGCCATTGTGATGCGTGGTTCCAGTTGCTGTGGTCATTTGAAGTGTTGAGTTTTGATTATTGCCATTGTGATGTGTGGCCAGTGGCTTTGATCATTTGAGGTGTTTTCTTTGTGATTCAGTGTATATATCTTTCTGATCTCTTGCAGGACGTCCAGCATATTTTCTTGAGTGTTATCTCATATTATTTGCTGTTTGTTTATTCATTAGTATTATTCATGCTTTTAACTGTTGCATTTACCAAGTGTGTTATTATTGCGTGCATATAAATATATATATATATCTATGTGTATTTGAATGTTAGACATTTGGCATCTGGGAAAGCCTTTCTGTTAGAGAGCATTGCATAAATAAAAACCCCAAGCCTTATTCTGCAAAGAGAGTCTTTGCATTTTGTAAAATAAAACCCTTTTCTAAAGGTGTTGTTGTGTTTAAGTCTCCTGCTTCGCCGTGTTTTGAGCCACCGTGTGGGAGATTCTGTATTATCTGAAAGGCGAAGCAAGACACCATCCAATATCTGCTCAAGGGCTTCATGCGACACAAGCGAGAACGGTAAGGTGTGCACGCCCCGGCAATTATGTTAGTCTCGAGGCCCATTCAAATGCCACGTATTATAACAGTAAACGGCCCACACTTCCCCGAGAATTTCTATAAAGCCACTCAACAATGTAAAAAGGTGGATGCACTGTTAGCCACCTTGCTGATGACCCAAACGGTTTCCAATGCAAAAAACAAAGTCTATGCTGCTACTGGATGCCGCTACTGGCTCCACCAAAGTAAGCACCTCCTTAATTATTCGTGAACTCCCTTCACTTTTGAAGTACATGCAGCAAGGAACTGCTGGCTCACTCCACATCAATACAGCCTTAACTCAAAAGTCAATTTATTTGTGAAGTGCTTGTTCAAATACTTTGCCAGTCTTTGTAGATGTCCGATTCACGCCATGGCAGTGGGTTGTTCAGTGGTTTGCCAGTCTTTGTAGCTGAAAGATGCATGTCATGGCAGAGGGTTGTCTGGTGGTAAGGACACTGGTGGGATTTACAGGGCGTTCCTCTTCTTTTGAATTTCAAGTTTCTTCACCTCAGGTTCAGTAGTTTCAGGTACACTTAATCTTTCACAACACGCAGGTTATTTTCTCCAAATCATCACCATTGATGTTATCCAAAAGAAGTCCAGAGGTAGCCATGAAGTAGGTTGTAGGTAAGAGGTTTATTAAGCTTGGTTACAGGATGGTAAGTAGGATAATAGGTTCAGCCCCACCAGGAGCAGCATCCTTGCTGCTCAGCCCACACACTCCAACTGTCTGTCTCTCCACTCCGCCAGGCACTCCAGCATTCCACTACCTCTTCAGACATTCTAACATTCCACACACATCACATTCATACTGGCTGAGCAGCAGGGAACAGGTAGCTAAGGGAAAGGATGCAAAGCAACAATACTCGTTACAACATATGGCTTCCATCCACTTTGCATATTTTCCTATCCAGAATGCCCTACACACCAAAATATGGGTGAAAAAATTAAATTCTCTCACGTGAGTAACAGAAACCTTCAAAGAGTCCTACCTATGGTAAATGTCCTATCCCTCCAGTGTATCCTAATATTTACAGATCACAACTCTGTCACACATGACAGGAACGAACCCAAAATGGGATCATATAAGACAGCATTGATTTCACAGTGGTGGCACATGCCTGTCCTAAACAGTAGGCCCATTGAAACAAGTAGCGTGCCACTTTTCTCAGTAGAAGTGCGGGCACCCAGGATAGTAGGGCTTCTGTTGCTGACTGCAAGTTTCGGAGCTTTATGTCACATAAATATTAGATTGTTTTCTTCACCCATACTTTGATATTTGCAGCGCTTTCTGGATTTGAAATGTAGTGGAGTTCATGCAAGCCACACCAACCTGGAACCCAATCCATCTCCATGTTTCAGAGGTACATGGGGTTGTAGGGTTAGCCTGAATTCAGGTTTTTTTTTTAGACCTGTCTTAAAATCCGCAACTCTGCATAGCATCCTGGTTACGTAACAGTGTTGGGGTCCACACAAACCACACCATCATTGAATTACTTGGACTTGCTTTCAGAAATGCTCACGGCTTGTTAGGTTTTCCTGGGTGCTGGCCAACCTTGGCTCAAACACTTGAGTCATGACCCATGGAAACTTAGAGGAGTTATTGTGTTTCTTTGCAGAAGGATTAATATGTGCAGCTATGCTGTGTAAGAAAAGTGGTATTATCCATGCAAGCCACGCCACTCTGAATTTACCCAAGTGTTTGGTTTCCAGAAATATTTAGGGTTTCTACGATCACCTGGGTGTTGATTGACCCCAGGCCCAAACATTTCAACAAGCCCATCTCAAAAGGCACTTTCAGGGCTTTACCATGCTTGAGCCTTTTCTGACACTGTTGATCAACCTACCAATGCATGTGGGTTGCCATTTTTTCCCCAAAAAAAGTGTGGAAACTCTGGGTGCAAGAATGTTTGCCAATTCCCACACATTTTAGAACTTTCTGTCAAGGAAATGTGAGAAAATGCATTATTTTAGCCAAGTTTTGATCTTTACAGGGCTTTCTGGGTAAGACAAAAATCTAGTGGCATCCCAAACCCCACTCTACCGTGGATTCTCCCAGGTCTCTAGCCTTAACCGCTTCCATGCGCGGCCGATTTTCGCCCTGTGCGAGGCGTTTCATTAAGCGGACGGGTTCATGACGAGCTCAGCTCGTCATGCGCACACGAGCACTGCGCAGCATGACGAGCTGAGCTCGTCATGAGCATGGAAGGGGTTAAGAAATGTCCATGATATTTTCCTAGGGACCTACAAATCCAAGGCCCCTCGGGTTTTTACTTTTCAGAAATATCTGAGACTTGTAGGTAGGTTTGATTGAGTGGCGTGTGACAATAAGTACAAATACTACAGACATGCTGTACACAGAAAGCCGTTCTTTTCCAAATTTTGTGGTGTGCGATGTCTTAGTCGTGTATTTGGGATTTTCATGTCAGGTGGGATAGGCCCACCGACAAGCGGTGTACTGCTTGCAGGGGGAGCAATGCAGGAATGCTTGATGATAAGACATTTGCTATTATCTTTTTAATTTCTATGCATTGTTGGCTTACTACTGTAAGTGAAAGAATACAAAAAAGCATTGCTGTTTGAAAAACATTTCCCCTGAAAGTAATTCAAAATTCGGAGCAGTACGTAAAACTCCTATTCTTGTATGCATTTAGAAAATGTGCGCCTTCCCTTTGTACATTAGATTTTTCAATATCGAGTATCAAGTGATGTATTGTTGGTATACAATGAAAAATCATTGTAAGGAAATAGTTATGAGCAATTGCTCAGTTATTGGATCTAAGATATTACACGTTTTCAGACACCAAATACAATCTCTACGTCAGAAGAGTCCGGTGAAAGTAACAGTATATTACTCTTGTAGCCCAACCAACCTTCAGTGTAAAATGTTGCAGAAGGAAACCTTGTTGCACATCCCCCCGCCCCCCAAATACAATCACATTTTTTTGTTTTAACAATTAGTTTCATTTTGATAGCATTAAACTGTCTGCACAAGAGGCCGTTGTTGATTTCGGAATTTTACATGAGTTCATTTATAACATGCCTCCACTGATGCAGGATCCAGTGCCTCTTTGATTCTCGGGTCATTCTCAATATTTTCTGTGTTTTTGTTTTAAACGTTTAGGGTTGGTCACCTCCAAAGTCTTAGATCTTTACACCTTGTGTGGCCTGCCACTAGCCTGTTGGTGTCAGACCCACATACCAGCTGTGGTGTCTAGGAAGGTCCTATGAGGCTCCTTCTTGTAGCTTATATTTGCAGATGTGACACACAGCTAGCCACAAAAGGGGCGCCAAATTGGATGGGGCATCCTTGAAGGAGAGGTCTCGAACCCCTTTCGATCACAGGAGTCACTCCCTCTGTCTAACTTTGAGCCACTCTCAAATCGCAAGCACTTGGAGCACAATAATGATCATAGGAGGACATTTCTTTCTCTAACCATGGGAAAAAGAGTAAGGTTCCAAGAAGAGAACTTCCTTCTCTTTGGAGACTCCCTTCCAACTGCGAAGCTTCTTTCCCCATCTTCTCCGTGGTAAGTGCGATTGTCCGGCAGATGGAATACTTCGAACATGCCATGCTGGCTTTCTCTGCAAAGGTCCGCACTGGTGCACCTGATCTACCCGTCACAGCACTTAATGCCTCTGTTGTGGCAACTGACTGTGGCTTTGTGCCGGTAGCTCCAGTCTCTGATCCAGCCCGTTTGATGCTGATCATGCCCTTACCGTCAAATCTGGCCTCTTCTCCCATTGTGAACTGCAGTATCCCCTATCATTTGACGCTTTGGTATCTGCATCTGTTGTGCTGGTTCTGAAGCCTTCCAAAAGGCTTCCATAACACAGATAATTTTGGACGCAGTGACAATTAAATCTAACATGTATCTCAAAGCAATTTCCCAGACATGCTGATCAGGACATAGGCGCTCTTTTCAATGTATAAAGTATTGTTTTGGAACAGACTCTATTGTAGTGCAAATGCCTGCTCACCCTTAGCATATTAAAGATGACAAAAGTGAGGTGGGGGCTGCTTGTTATAATCTATCGGCTCTGTTAGGGAATTGGACACCTTTTAGGAATTTCTAGCAAGGGAGGATCCAGTCTCCGCCCTTGAAGTACAATTTGTGACATCTACGAAGTGTGCTACTGACCCATTCTGCATCCCACTACATTCAGTATAATCTAAGACTTCAGAGTTTGCTGACATTTTGTTAGGAAAACAGTTGTCAAATATAACCTTGGCCTGTAATAACCCTCTGATGGATCATGTTACTGAACCGTGAGAGAAACACCGAACTAATCCAGCCTCATAGAAGTACAGGTCAGCTCTTACAAACCTTACTGTTTGTCTGTACATTCTTCCTTGGAAAGTTTAACCAGACAGGCTTCCTGAGACAAACCTAAGACATGTAGCTTCCCTACAGTACTAACTGTATCGACTCCAAAAATTAGACTTTCTTGAAGAAAATATTTGCTTTTGGAAGTTAGGCCCTAAAGTTGTATAATGCCATGCTTATGGTGCCAAGCTTACTCGAATAGATGAACAAGTCATTCTCTGGTCTTTACAATGACACCATGAATTTTGATTATCAATCTGTGCAAAAGGGGTTGGATACTGAAGAGTCGATAAGTAGGTGGACTCTTGCTCTCAACATTTTTAAAGAGGAACCCTTTACCCACATTGACATCTACTTGTGCTGGTAACTCATACGTATCTCCAAAGCTGGACCACACTACTTTAAAGTCTCTCTCTAATTCCTTTTCAGTGATGCCAGTCAAGCTCTGGAACGGACTTCCCCTCACTCTTCGTAAGATCAGGGCTGGCTTCAGGGCGGTGCGTCCAGTGCAGCTTCACCAGGCGCTGAGCAAGGGGGGGGGGGGAGCTGTGTTTAGAAATAACTTATGGGTTTAAAAGAGACTGCTGCAGAGCTTCTTGTGCCTAGCAGTTTTTAGGCAACAGTAAACTCCGGTGATTAATGTTACTGCTGGAGAGAGATCAGAGTTTTGTCTAATGGCAGTTTTGGTTCATCATAAAGTAGCCCAGATGGTTAATATGCCCGCTGAAAAGAAAGTGTACCATGCAGATCACAGAATTGTATTTTATGTGGATAGCTCAGTGGGTTACTGCTTTTGTCACAGAGATCCTTTTCTTACTTGCAATTCATAAGTTACATGCTATAGGTTAGAACGTTATGTGGTTTTTTTCCAGGTCCTTTACTATCCTAATGTTATTAAAAAGGGTTAGTTTGGGTAGAAATACATTCTTATTAGTAAAGCCAAACCCAACCACTGTGGTACTTTTTAAATCCTGAGTTTGTATTTCTACAGACCAAAGTCTCTTAAAATATGTTACCGATGACGTGATGCCTACACCTTGTAGTCCTTTTTAGGTCTCGCCTGAGCCAGCGCATGCGCTGGTCTGGCGAGACATTTAGTGAGTGGGCTTTAGAAATGCCACCACAAGCTTTTGCTGGCCTAGAGCGTGCGGTTACGCGCACAGTAACGCGCATTCCTCGCATCGCTCAGGCGCCATCTGGCTTTCCTCTCACTTGCTCTCCCGCTCCTCCCCCTCCCTCACCACAGAGCGCGTCTCGCAGCCGCGCGTCTTTTTAAAAAACTTTTAGCGCGAGGCGCGCGTGCTTCTTTTCATCTCTTATCTCTCTCTTTCTGCTTTCTGGCCATCACCCCGTTCCCTCTTCTCACACGGTTTACTCTCCCTGCTACCGTCCTCTCCCTTTGTCCCCCATTTCCTCTCTGTTGTTCGTTTTTTTCTACTATCATCTCTTCCCTTGTTCTTCTTCACTTCCCATCATCTCCATACCTCCACTTCTTTTTCCCCTGTTTACTTTTGCCCTCCGTTTTCTCTGTACACTCTGTCTCCTATCTCACTTTCTCTTCGTGCTCCAGAGCTCCTTCCTCCAACTATCGCTTTATTTCTCTTTTTTCGAAAAAATCTTTCTGCCTTTCCTCTCTTCCCGTTCCAACGCTTCTCTTTTTTTTCGTTCCCTAGCCTTCCAATCACCTTTCCCATTTCCTCTGTTCTGCACTTCTTCTTGCACTTCAGAGCCCCATGTGTCTACTTGACTCCGGAGCAAGTGTAAACAGACAGAGACAGGCACCATCTGGCTTTCCTCTCACTTGCTCTCCCGCTCCTCCCCCTCCCTCACCACAGAGCGCGTCTCTCGGCCGTGCATCTTTTTGGCTTGTTTTTTTAACTTTTAGCGTGAGGCGATCGCGCTTCTTTTCATCTCTTATCTCTCTCTTTCTGCTTTCTGGCCATCACCCCATTCCCTCTTCTCACACGGTTTACTCTCCCTGCTACCGTCCTCTCCCTTTGTCCCCCATTTCCTCTCTGTTGTTCGTTTTTCTACTATCATCTCTTCCCTTGTTCTTCTTTCACTTCCCATCATCTCCATACCTCCACTTCTTTTTCCCCTGTTTACTTTTGCCCTCCATTTTCTCTGTACACTCTGTCTCCTATCTCACTTTCTCTTCCTGCTCCAGAGCTCCTTCCTCCAACTATCGCTTTATTTCTCTTTTTTCGAAAAAATCTTTCTGCCTTTCCTCTCTTCCCGTTCCAATGCTTCTCTTTTTTTTCATTCCCTAGCCTTCCAATCACCTTTCCCATTTCCTCTGTTCTGCACTTCTTCTTGCACTACAGAGCCCCATGTGTCTACTTGACTCCGGAGCAAGTGTAAACAGACAGAGATCTATCTAGGCTCTCAGACAGACATTCCAAAAAAGAAAACATAGAGCGAGCCTTTAAAACAAAAAATCATATAATGCTAGTTTGGCAATGTCATCATTTATGTACACTTAACTGCACATTCTTTAATTGTATCCAAACCATTACTGAAATTAATGCACAGTTCAAATAATTGATGGCTCTTCTTTTATGTGGCTCAGTCTACTCCTCTTTTAGTTTCTGTAAAGCGCTTTGTCATCCCTTGAGCCATGAACGCACTATAAAAAACTGCTAATGTATGTGTTGATAAATAAAAATAGTGGTCTCGCATTTGGGACATTATAAGTGTTTAGCCATGCAACAGTTGTGCTGCATAACTAAATACTTATAAGGTCCCAAAGGCGAGACCTCTTGGCTATGCCAATGCTTGTTGTTTTATGTGACATTTCCTGTAGACTGATTTACACATGTATGATTCATTTTCTCTGTATAATGTGTGTGTGATGTAAAGTGCTCTGACACCCTACACTGGTATGAGTAGCGCTATAAAACAAATTAAATGCATGTGAGAGAGAGAAGCTGTGGAGAGATGAGGGGCACTGTTGGAGGGTGGTAGTGAGGGAATCAGTGGAAAAGGAGGTCATGGGGGGGTGCCAAAAAAGATTGTCGCTCTGGGCGTCACCAGTGCTAAAGCCGGCCCTGGTTAAGACCCCCCCCATTTGCTGCATTTCAGAAAAGCCATTAAGACTTGACTTTATAGGAGTTAGTTTCCTTCTTTGTTCCCTTGATTTATAAGTAACTCATTTCTTTAGCACCAAAACACCTGCATAGGTATTTGTGCACTTTATAAAAACTGTAACATAACATACATAACATAACATTATGGTGATTTGTCAGTACTCACTTTCTTAAAATTGAATTTAGCAAAAAGAGAACCAATTTATGGGGTAGATGGTCTGATCGTAAGAGATGCTTTTGATTTTCAGAAGTTTGAATGTTTGGTACTTTGTCAGGCTTTTGGGTGACCACCATCGGTTGCGGTTGAGGACATTGTCATTGAATTAGAATTGAACCCATTAAATTATAAGAGTGAGCTGCACATATGAATTTCTTAATGAACCTTGGAAAATTGGGAAAAGCAAGTTTAGCGATACCGTGTTTAAAGAATATGTTTAGGAGTCTATAAATATAAGATTAGATGGACAATTGAATCATTATTAAAAAGATATTAAATGGACAACGTCTGTAGTGATATAGAGGCTGGTAATACAGTAAATATGACCAAAAAGGTGCTTAGGCAACAGCCCAAAAATAAATCATTCTCAGATAAACTGTTAATTGAAGCTAAAAATACACTTAGTTACTTTACCGAGCTTAAGATAAAATTTGGAATTACCGATTAGCTGCTAAATGTCACAAATCCTACACTGAGATTGGGAAGGTATTAACGCGCGTTATCATTTTTTTATAGCGGGAATAGTTTGTATTTTTGTCAATATCAAAACCGAAGAAGACTATTTCGCACATTTTATGTTGCTATGTCGCTCAGCGCTCACTTAGAGAAAAGAATATCTGAATTTGAGCTGTGATTTCCAGTGCTTGGCACCTATGATAGTCTGCCACATGGTGGTGCTGTTTGCCTTATTTAGAGTTGAGCACAACAATAGTTGTGTATTAATTTACGACACACTAAAAATGACCAATACCTTGGCCCAAACCTTTCTTATAGCTTTGGGGGCCTGGAATAGTGTGAATTGTCACACTTGTAGGAGTGTGATGATTAGTTGTTGCGTTGATACTATCATTGACAGCGCTGGCAGGGGCAATGGCTGGTGCGTGCTGAAGTGAACTCCTGAGGAGGGCACCGGCACTTATTTTTTTTTTTTACAAATTAAGCACTGATCTGAAACCAGTTATCAGAGAGGCATGTCTGCGGTCAGTCTGCTCTCCATTTGAATTTACACACAGAGTTGAGTTTTCATTACCTGTGGCTCTGCTTTTTCATACTATTAGAGAATTATACAAATTCAGTTTTTATCTTTTTAAATTAGAGTGAATGTTAATGTTGTTTAATACTTTGTCTATGTTTTTTATACCGTTTTAAATAGGCTTATGGTTTTATGGACAGAAAGTCTAGAAAAGGATTGTTTAATAACTAGCTTCAGCTGCGACTCCAACGCACTGGACGTGATCATAACAGAGTATATGTGCCAACCTGCGCCTGACGTCCCTTCCGGTTTTTCTGCGTCTCATTGACGTGGTTCTGAATTCGCTCTCGGAGCTTCACTGACAACATTTTCTCAGCTACGAAATGCCTTCTCTGAAGGTTTCAGAGTTTAAGCCCTATTGTGAGGGGCACAAGGGGATGTCTATCGGAGTCACACAATAAATATGTACATGCGGGGGCATATTCTCAAGAACGTGTGATAACTACCGCAAAATTAGTCTAACGCAACTCTTCACATCGCAGTCCTTTGAGGGAAAACAACTCCGTGTCAACGTAGTATTCACAACTCGGCGGCCCCATGCGATAGTCCCACGATAACGCGTCAAAAGAACGTGTTAAAACCAACGCGACGCAGAAAAAACGCGAAACACGAACGCGAAAATAGTAGCGATGATGCCAATCGGGATACAAAACTCAGCGATAAACAGCCATAGGACTGCAATCCCCACACGTCATGCGGGAAAATGCAGCTTAAAAGCAGATTAAAAATACGGTGAGATGACCATGTACGAGCACAACCACACATCCCTGACGTAGACCAGATGACCATTGTCCCGCATCAAATAGGCATCTCCTCACAGTCACAATGTACATTGACATGCAGTCTGCATGTAAACTGCGCCAATGCAGAAACATGCATGGAACACACATTGAAACCGCATCTCCCCTTTACATTGCAGAGGGACAAGCAACCCCTCCTGCACACAGACGTGTCATGAACATGAGCAATCCACCATGAAAGCGTGGACGAATGTAGGGGCAGTGACTCCCGCTTACGTACATGTTGCCCATGTTGTGGGACTCGAGCCACAGGGGGCATCCCTGCATCAGGAGCCCTGTTGTCACTTGTAGGACACAAATGGCAGCCAAAATGGAATGAATTTGGACACAAGTGAAACGCTGAAGAGTGGGATTCCCTACTAACTGCGACACACAGAACTGGCAGTCCGAATACGTGACACCCTAAACAGCCCGTTTGCACAGAGGTGACACACCCACCATCCCTGAACAAATCATAAAATTGACAGCAATACATGTCGCACTCACACTTGTCTGAGTGATGTGCCTGTACAGATGAGTGACATGCACTCAGGGAATGTGTATTTTGAAAGCATTTAGTAGCACATGCTGTGCCTGTGGCCATATTGTACTGTCCCATGATTGCCAAGGACTGTCACAATGTGACGTGCTCATGTGAAGAAATTGTCAATGATGGTGTTCCCATGGGCAATTCCTGCTGCGGCCGCAGTGGGGTGTGGGCCACCTGCCTCATCCTCATCATCATTGTCCGGTGCATCTGGCACTTGTATCCATGGGGCCTTGCTGCGTACACATATGTTGTGCAACACACAACATGCAAAGATTATCTTGCACACAATGCCTGGGCTGTGCAGGAGCCTCCCACCTGTGACGTCCAGGCACCTGAAACGTGACTTCAACACACCAAATGTGCGTTCCACGATGCCCCTGGTGCATCTGTGGGCCGCATTGTACAGCCTCTGGGCCTGTGTGTCCGGGGCTCGGAGGGGTGTCATCATCCAAGTGCAGAGTGCATATTCTTGGTCACCTGTGACTGTGCAGAGAGACATGAGCCAATAGTTGGCTCTGCAAGATGTGATGGCCGGCTCAGTGGCTCATTGGTGTGTGATATGTGTGACTTCGTGATTCCTGCATGACATGTACTGCATGTTGCAAGTGAGCGGCATCAATGTGTATTACGTAGCCTCACTGCTGCTCCTCCCTCCCCCTAGCCCATCCACTAGTGTGCGCAGCGCCGTTGCATCACTTGCACCCCTACGGCACACTATTGTCATGCCTGTCTGTGCATGTCCACAAGCCTGACAACGACACAGTGATGTCGTGCGCTGAAGGTGGACGGACACGTGTGTGTAGGCCTATGGTAAGGACAGGGTGGACACAGATGTAGAGGTCATGCCTGGCTGAACTCGCCATGCGGTTGAGAGTAGACCTTTGGCTTATGCTGCGGAAATAGTGACACACACAACAGTTGGCATGTCTGATCCCTGAGCCCGAGCGGGCTTGCGCACCCTCATTTACCCCTCGGCCGAGCCCGTACTCCAGGGGCATGCTACATAGCAACATTGTGTATTGCGTGACGGGTGGCGCCGACACCACACCTGAGACACACGCATTAGTTACCGCCTTGACAAGGCCTACACTTAACCACGCCCAGAGCCACGTGTTGAATGACCACACCCCTACGCCATACTGCCGTACGCCGGTCCACTCCCTCACGCCCACAGGGGGGTCCGACACAGATACATCTCCCAGTTCCACCCCACTGCCTGAGGTGACAAGGTTGCGCACGCTGTACACAGCACAATGTAATGTGGTATGGCCCGGGGCCCACATGCATACAGAATGACCACACGGACACACTGAGATAATTAGTGGAACTGGCTACGGGCACGTGCGCCTGGCCCCTTTTATTGCCAGGGTCACACGTCCAGTGACGCCTGTGCTGGATGGGTGTTGGGTAGTGTAAGCCATCCCTCAGGGGTTGGATGGTGCTGGCAACAACTACAACAGTGATCAGACAATCAGGAGTTCAAAGTACAAACAGCAAGGGTCCATTACTTGAGCTGCAAAGAGTCGGTGGCCCCGGATGCTCAGCGGCCGGCACAGGCACACCGCCACGGGACGGTGCCTGGCGATGCACTGAGGTAGGGCCACGGGATCTGAGCGGGTCCTCGTTGATGTCCAAGGAGAATGTCGCAGAGTGTTACGGGGGACAGTGGAAGGTGTCCATCCAGGGCATGACGCAGAGGGCAGAAGCAAGCAGAGACAGGCAATATGGAGGAGTTGAATGCTACAGTCTCCTCTTTCCCACAATGTCAGTACCAGCTACATGATGATGAAGACAACCCCCAGGCCATAGACTCAGATGCCACCAACGTTCAACCAGAGAGTGTCCATGACTCCCGTGGCACAGAGGCAGTGGCACCAGAGCCGGAAGGGGATGCAGTCAGCGATGAGGCCTGTACAATGATATAAACTCTGCAATTAACAAATCAAGACTCAGTTCCAAATCTGTGTCCTACTCGACCCCAGTGTGTGCTGGAGGCAGCGGTCAGCACGGGGCAGCCGCTGTGCAGCCAGCTCCTCCTGGATCTCTAACAAACGGCGTTGAAATGGCATGTGGAGAAGATTCCTGGTTGACAGGGTTGGTGGCACCGCATCGAAGGGAGTATAGGGATATAAACGATGCCATAAATATGTACTCTGCCATTGTGTAATCAAGACTCAGTTCCAGATGTGTGACCTACTTGACCGTAGTGTAGGCCGGATGCAGCAGTGGAGTACGTCAACGAAAAAGGAGTAAAGCGGGCCTGTGTCGCGGAGGCCGTGATGGTCTGAGGAGGCTGCCAAGGTCGCGGGCTTCGGGCTTGGAGCTTGCGCCGGCATGTGGTGGGCCCTCTTTGACACACGCCGGTGTCGGCAGGTGAGCAGTGAGACCTGGCTACGCAGGGGCGGGCATGACGGGTTGGGGGACCAGTGGCCCGGGGTGCAGCAGGCGCACAGGATCGCAGGCCACCCCGCTCACGGCGACGGCGTCGGCCTCGTGGCGGGGTGGGAGGCGCCGCCATGGCAGACGCGTTGGGCATTCCGGAAGAGAACCACGCCCAGTGCTACGTGCTTTTTATTTACACCCCTACGCTGGCCTGGCGTCCTCAGGGCCAGCCCACTCCGCACACGCTTACAGGGGTGGACGTCACAAGCTACATTTCCGTGATCTTCCCCACTGCTGGGGTGACATGGTTGCGTCCACTGTCCACTACACACCAAACACCAGCAGTGCATGTAGCCATGGATATGTCTGTGGTCTGCATACTGCAGTCTGGCCAGCACATCCACGCCACACTTGGCATTGTGTACATTCTCATTCATTGGTCACTTGCCTCCTTCGTACATGCCTGGTTCCCACCTCGCCCCACATTCCGCTATTGTGTGGCTGAGGTGCCATGCCGTTGATGGCTCATGTACATGGCTAACCAAGGTTGCCACAGTAAGTTGTGCTGTTGTGTCTGGTGGGTGGGCATGTTGTTTGGCATGTTGTATGTGATTTTGTGACGTGTGCAGTGCTAGAGTTGTGAGTTGCATGATTGTGGAGTTGAGGTGTGTGGTGTGTTAAGTTGGTACTTGCCAACGAGCAGTGCATTCCCATAGGTGCCATCCTGGAAGCGCTGGTCGATGATGGACAGTCGGAAGATGAGGGGATCATGCACACTGCCTGGGTAGTTGGCTACGATATTGGTGACGAGTCCCCTGTGGTCCACTATTGCCTGCACGTTGATGGAATGCGTGTGCTTTCTGTTGCGGTAATTGTGTGCGGTGTCGGCAGGGGGCACAAGTAGGACATGTGTGCTGTCAATTGCCCCCAACACGTGCGGGAATCCAGCTATGGTGTATAGTCCTTGCTTGGTCTCCAGCTGTTCCTGCGCATTGTGGGGGACATATAGGTACTGGGGTACCTGGCTGATGATGGCATCCGGGACAGGTGTGGGGAACTTGGATGGGGCTGGCTGTGAGACTCCTCCGACTCTGGCGGTTGTTGGTTGTTGGTTGGGAGGTACCAGAGGGCAACAGGTGCAGCACAGCCAGCAGCTTTGTCTGCAGAGGGATGCTGGTTGTCCGCTGTGTTGCTACCGTCTGCCTGTGGGCAATGATGTTCAGGATGCGGAGGATGGTTGTCCTTTTGAGCCTGTAGTGGGCATTGACATTGTCTGGTGTTAGGTCTGTGAGGCTGTTGCATTTCCTGAAGGTCCGCTGTCTTTGTCTGCGCTGCCTCTGTGGTGGTCCGAGGGGGGGGACGGGGGTGGCGATCCTGGGGGTGGGGTGGCGATCCTGGGGGTGGTGGCGGTGGGTGTTGTTGCCCTTTCGGGGCTCCGGGATGCATGGTGTGTCGCTCCATGGCATCTGTTGTTCTTCATGTGTGGCTCTGGGCTGGTCTCCCTTTCATGGTGCAGGTTGTCGTCCGACTTTACACCACGTCAGAGCAGGTGTTAGTTTCCTGCTGCTAACGTGCCTTATCGCCTGTTTTGTGGTCTTATCGCCGATGTGGCTGGTCGTTGAGAATGTTGAGGTGTGGTGTTGTCGCGGCTTTTTGCTCGGGAACGCCTACTCTGCATCTCATTAGCGATAGTTGCCGGGGTCATCTGTGGCGATGTTTTTGGCGGATGCTTTCGCACGTAAACTGGTGGTATCGGCTGTTAGCACCAGCTTGTGAATGGGGCGATGATTTTATCGCGACTTTGGCTGCGATAAAGTGCCGGTAACTCGGCGATAGCTCCTTGAGAATATGCCCCGCGGTGTCTTGACTTTGCTGACTCTGTGGCATGCAACTAATTTTTTCCTGATTCACCCAAAGGCCATAAAGGAGTGGGAGGCCAATGTATTTTCCATCCCCAACAGAGAAGTCCCCTGCTACAGAATGATCTACCAGTAGGTCTTCCCACAAGAAATACAAATAGCATCATAGGAAGGGAGAAATCCACTTCTTCCTCTAGGAAACGTTCTTGTATTGTTTATACTGAGTCATAATTCCAGACTCTTCCTCATTATCGGAACTGATTCTGAAGCTAAAGAGCATCCATACAGAATTTCCTGCTCTGTCCGCTAACCTTTCTCAAGTCAAGGACTTTCTTGTGGCCATGTTCCATATATATTTAGTACAGCTGCAATATCCTCTGGCAACACCTCAATGGCACAGCCATTAATTCAGGCTTAGTGACTCTGAATGAGATGCTTCCTGACCCTCAGGTATCTTAAGGAATCAGAAAGAACATTGTTCATTAGGGAGTGGACAACTCAATTGTGGTCTCAGGTTTTTGATCGTACAGATGACCCAACCTCTAGTTTTGTCCTCGTCTGGCATGAAGCCATCACAAGAAATATTGATGGCACTGGTTCAGGGCATGCTCTGAGACCTGTGCAGCTGGTCACAATACCAACTTTTCCTACAATAGGGCAGCAGGATTGCCATCTGCCGTTCTGTGGCACAGATCTTGTGGAGTCTATAACCGTGAAGTGAATGCTGCCTTCAAGGAGAGGAATATTGAGACCAAAGCTTTATCAATTTGACTATCATAATGTAGATTCAATAGTATGCAGTGAGGTCATGCGCAAAATGGAATGTGTTCTGAAACAAATAGGAAGACAAGGTTTCGACTTCTGTCATGTTTAACATTGATAGGCACATATGACGTAAGATCCACAGAGAAAGCAGGTTACAAAAAATATATTTCCCATTGAACACAACATTTACTTTGACAAGGAAACTGCATTTGAACTAAAAAATCTCTAGAGAGGACATTTTTTTTACATTTGCAGCACCTTGTTCCTCGCATAATAAGCTTAATCTAATTATCCTCTCTAATGGAGGAAACCAATTCACCAAAATCATAGTCTAATACAGCTTGAGGTCTGTTTCCATTTTTAGGTCGCGCAGAGCGCATGCGCTGCTCTAGGAGAGGGCCTCTTGGAATCAATTTAGACTTCCAAGAGACTTCTCCGTGTGGGTCTGCCTCCTCTCATACATCCCATTGGCCTTTGATTGTGGCTTTCAATAATGAAAGCACTGCAAATGGCCAAAGACGGGTGCATGTCCCGCCTTCTCTCGAAACTTTCACTCCCATGGCCTAGGGGTCTCGGGAGCGAGCAGCTGCGCACATTGTGCAAGCTGCATTCCTCCCTGATCGTTATCTTGGCTTCCTCCCAGCGCCCATTTGCAGGGCAGACAATTAGCGCCTCGTCACTCGAAGGCTCCTCTTGTGTTGCTATCTTTTGATCTTCAGGTCTGCAACCCGATCCTCTCTGCCCCTTCCTTGTTTTATTCAGACGTCGACATACAATAGTGCCATCTGCGTGCTTCAGAGCAAAACGCTGATCCCCAGCTCTTCCTATTTTACAAATTAAGCACTACTACAAAAAGCGCTTGGTGTACCATGCACTACAAAAGATGCGGGGGCCCACATTCCACCCGTCACGAGGTGAGTACTTGTAGGGTAAAGGCATGGGCGAGCTCCGCCACTCATCCTGACAGCCGCATTTGACACACTCGCTGCCATCCTCTCTGTTGGAAAGGCAGGAAAGGGTTAAAATTATGACTTTGAAATCGTTTACCTCATCCCTACTGTAGAAAACTCCTCGAGTTGCCATGGATACGTACTCTTTATAACAATGTCCGCGGAATTCAGGGTACCTTGAGGTTTAAACCTTTTGCCTCGTCTTTTATAATTTCAACACAAAATGTCTGTTAACTCGGAGAAACTGCGCCGTTTTACACGAGGCCGGTGACACGCAGTTGAACTTCCTTTGTGTCTATGCAGATTCTAGCGGGGGCTGGACGGGTATTAAACTGCCCGTCTGCCGCAGAATGCAAACGGATTCACCACTGCATCTTAAAGGAGGATTAAACCGCGATTCCCCCGAGCGGGCTGACAATAAAGTCACATATATGAAAGAAACATGAACGGCTCCCGCTAGACAGTGCGGTGTTCAGTCAAAATGAAAGACCCCATGACGTCATCCGTGCATCCGTTTAGCAGCGTTTTTTCCCCGGGCTTTTTTCAGTGATGTATTATTTGTAAATGTACTTCATGAAGGAACAAGGGCACCAGAATCACGTGTGTTGGTAAAGCCCAACCGGGCAAAGTACGCAAAGGACATGGTTTATGGGAGTACATTTAAGTGGCAAACTACCAAAACGTGAATTCACTCTCATACACTGAATTACTGAGGCATACAATTAGACCACCATTGTGTAATTTGACGTGGGAGTTATTTTACTCCCACGAGCAGCCAGTGGGTGTTCCAGGGTGGGGATGCCCTGGACTGTGACCATGGACAGAGGTTTACTCCTGGCAAAGGAAGGCGCACATCGCTATCCTGGTTGGAAACAAGAACAGAACACCTCCCACAAATGGCGGTGGTGTAGAGTAAGAAGTTTTTCCATACATTAATGGGGAGAAAAGTTACAAAGGCAAATGCACTCTTCATATGCATTTATAGAGACATTAAATATACATCATACAAACATAGGCTTATGTAAATGCTTACAGTGGTGAGAACTCCTTGAAAAAGGGGACTGCCATAGCTTCCCAAGAGTACTTCTGCTATTTTGAAAGAATTATAGAAAATAATAAATTTACTCCAAATGCAGGAGTACATTTAAAGGAGTATTTTTCCAGATCTCAATACTTCGAGTAGGATTTGGGCCCGCTGTGGAGGCTGTGTAGCATGCCAATTCACTCACCCTACCAAAGAGGTCAACATCAACACGGACAGACCTTGGTCCTTGAAAAACCTGACCAACTGTAACACAGAGAATGTGGTTTACCTTATAAGGTGCCCCTGCAACCTCCTATATGTAGGCATGACACTACGTAAAGTAAAGGTCAGAATTAATGAACATCGCAGTACCATCAGATGCAAAAAAAAAGCAACACAAAACTTACACGACACTATCTGGATCAGGGACACTGCGACAAAGACCTCGAATGGGTTGTGCTTGAGAAAATGCAACCGGGCAGTCCCAATCTACAAAGAAAACTGCACATCAGGGAACAGAGGTGGGTGTACTGCCTAAAATCAAGTGACCATGGTTTAAATGACGAAATACCATGGCTCCATATGAGCTAGGTCCAACTTGACGCAGTGTGGACACCACTTAACCACCAGTCTAACCCGAGAACAATACTGTTATGTGTCCTTCCAGTTTTTGTATAAAACCCACATGAGCAACCACGTGGGCAGACGCCTAGTTCACATGGCACAGAATGGGGCCCCCCATGCCCATTCGTTACATCTACTCATGGTACTAGACGCAAGAGTAAAATCAGATCTTCCATCCTGGGTCTCAGTCCTTAACTGATAATTACTAACACGGTCCCATCTATGACCGTATAAATGCTCCCTATAAGGATGTATTTATAAAGTGGCCATCACTCTTTTACCTCCATGAGTGTGGTCCCTATGCGCTCTATACTCCTTGCCTTCCTTTATATATTTAAAAAAAAAACCCTGGTTTTCTGTCAATAAAGATATGGGATAATATGTGACCATGTATACCCTGGAAATACCTCCAATTGAAGGTTTATTTTTGCCACCTCTCATGTACTGATACTCTATTTGTCTGTCTTCTTTTAACTCAGAGGGAGGCAGAAAACGGGTCATAACAGTATGCACCGTGCTGCATATTGGAACGCATGCGCAATACGCGGGACATACCGATATCCGCTCGCGCATGCGCCAGCCAGGAGGCTTCCTGACTGCATATCTGAACGCATGGGCGATACTCAGGACACACTGATGTCCGCTCGCGCATGCGCTAGCCAGAAAACTTCCTAACAGGACCAATGCGCACGAGCGCGTTGGCCAGGCCATGACGCTCAGATCAGGCTTTGATCTCTAGGACAACGGAAACACAACGGGGATTAAGGCGCCAGACTCTATCTTTGTCGATGCCCCAGGTGCATCCAATTACGAATTTAATTAACAATTAAGCCTTGCACCACTGGTATAAATACCGCGCCTCCTCCCCCAACCATTCATCGTCGGGGGAGCAACGAGGAAGGACCATAGGAACGACGCGAGGGACGCACCTTGGAGTAGTAAGGAAATGAATTGATGTATGACTGAGTTGTATGGTGGTATAAACAACCACTGAGGATAAGAATGTATGGATCATTTTGCATGGCTCAAATCTTGGCATTCTTAACTCTTTCATTAATTTAATCTGACATCTAGAGTTTGACTACAGGGGTCCCTCTACCCCTCCCTCCCCATGGGACATCCCTACACCTACAATAGGGTAAGAGTGTGAGCTGGTCTCACAACTGGTTTATTTTTTTGAGCACCACGTATGCAGTGACACGTGTGCTCACCACATGCACTCTTAATGTACCACGTGCATGCCATTGTTGTCTGATTTCCTTTTTGACCAGTATGAGTGCATATCAAACTGTTTCACTTATGCTGTGATATGTCATTGCTTTGCAGGAGTTCTAATTAAAGACCTGGTAGAGTTGGACCAGAAACCAACCTACGCAAGTGGTTTTATCTCTGTCTCTTCGGGGCAGGATAGGAGCCCTTTTTTTAGGTCTCGCCTGAGCCAGCGCATGCGCTGCTCTGGCGAGACATTTAGTGAGTGGGCTTTAAAAAAAAGCCGACCACAGCTTTTTGTGTGGCCTAGAGCGTGCGGTTACGCGCACAGTAACGCGCATTCCTCGCATCGCTCGCAGGCACCCTTACACCCAGGTCCCATCTGGCTTTCCTCTCGCTTGCTCTCCCAAGCGTGCGCTTCAACGCTCCTCCCCCTCCCCCACCACAGAGCGCGTCTCGCGGCCGCGCGCCTTGTTTATGCTTGCTTTAAATTCGTTCTCGTCACTTTAGCGGCTGCGCGGCCAATGCTTGTTTTTAAAGCTTATGGCTAGCTTCAGCATTGATTCCTGGTCCTTACAGCACACCTGCGCCATGCCGGAGGCTTTGAAACCCGAAACTGTCGCCATTTAACAGCTCCTCCGGCGTCGACCTCTGACCTCACGTTCATATTTTTGAGCCTCGGTCTCTGGCTGCTGGCATGCACTCTCGACTTTACAGCCTCGGCCGCAGGTTAACTGACTTCATTCTCGCGGTACCTCTAATTTGCCCCCCAGGGACGCGTTGCCGGCCTGTTGTGAGCCGGTTGCAGAGGTTACCAGCTTGTTAAAGCTCTCCCCGCAGCATTTAGTCTGTCCGCTCCTCCCCCTCCCCACCACAGAGCACGTCTTGCGGCCACGCGTCTTGTTTATGCTTGCTTTAAACTCGTCACTTTAACCCTCACAGTCCCACCCCTCGCACCCCCACCCCTCCGTGACCGCGCACCCTCACAGCCCCACCCCCTGCATTAAACTACTGCTTTCACTCTGCGGTGTCTCTTCCCATCCTCCTCTCACTCTCTTCCTCTCAGCCCCCCCCTCGAAGTGTCACCCCTGCATCACCACAAACCGTCTGCCCACCGACACTCCCTCCCTGCATTCCACCAGCCTCACATCCTCACTGTGTGCAGCCTCTCCGCCCCTTCGACCTCACATCTCTTAAACTCGTTCTCGTCACTTTAACCCTCACAGTCCCACCCCTCGCACCCCCACCCCTCCATGGCTGCGCACCCTCACAGCCCCACCCCCTGCATTAAACTACTGCTTTCACTCTGCGGTGTCTCTTACCACCCTCCTCTCACTCTCTTCCTCTCAGCCCCCCCCTCGAAGTGTCACCCCTGCATCACCACAAACCGTCTGCCCACCGACACTCCCTCCCTGCATTCCACCAGCCTCACATCCTCACAGTGTGCAGCCTCTCCGCCCCTTCGACCTCACATCTCTTAAACTCGTTCTCGTCACTTTAACCCTCAGCCACCCCTCACCCCTGGCACTCATACTTCCCCTTCCCGGCACTCACCCTTCCCCTCCCTGGCACTCACCCTTGACCCTCCTGACTCTTACGTCTTATCTCCCTGGCACTCACTCCTCACCTCTCTGGCACTCACCCTTCACCCCCTGGCCTGACAGTCACCCTTGTCCCTCCTGGCATTCACTCCTCACCTCCCTGGCACTCACCCTTGACCATCCTGGCACTAGCCCGGTTTCCCCCAAGAACAAAAAATAACAAGTGTGAGAAGTTGGCCTGGCATATGCTGTCCACTAATTATAGTGGGCACCTTGCACCAGTCCAAACAACCCCTTATTGGAGATAGGTTAAAGACAACCTTATTGAAAGCTATCCTAGTGGTAGCTATGGAGAGCAGCCTTCAGGCTAAGTCTTGAAGGAATGTAAAGCAGCTTGTTTTACCAGTCTATAATCTCTTGAGTGATCAAATGAAAGAGCACCACACCAGGTATATATTCAAAATATATGTATTTATTGCTAAACACACCCCTCTAGTCTCTTTATGAGGCTAGAGTTCGAAGTACACAAGTTATAAGTTATTTAAACACAGTAATAGCACAAATACACGTTTGGGCCCTAGGGGCGTACCAAACCATATACCAATAAAGTGGTATAAGAACCACGACTGAACTAGACACTAGGCCTAGAGCCTCTAGAAGTGCTTGGACCACAAGGAACCACCCAAGGTAGTGACACAGGGGACCCACGGGGGATGCGTGCAGTGTAAATACACAACCGCGATACGCCGTTAACTTCTATGGAGAAAGTCGCGATCAGGAAATTAAAGAAAAGGGACACTTAAAGGAGGACTTGGAGCAAACCCTTTGAGAACTAGGTCGTTCTAGAGTCTCTACCCACGGGAGCACCGGAGTACTCGTGTTACCTCACCCAGGGAAGCCGGGTGCATAGGTGCCTTTCGGGGTCGGGTTTCGTCGTCGATTTGAATGGCGATCTGCTGCAAAGTGCTGCTGGCGACCAAGTGGAAAGTGTCCGGGTGGATCCAAGAGTGGATCGGAGATCTGAAGAACCTGAAAGCAGAGGGGACAGAGTCTGGGTCACTAGCCAGTGACCAGGAAGGCGATGGACAGATGCCCACCGATGTCGAGTGCTTCAGGTGCGTTGATGGTCGTCTTGACTCTTCAGCCACGAGGTCCAGGAGGTCCAGGAGGCGTTGTCGGCGACCAGGAGCTGGTACACAATGTTTGTCGAGTGCTGAGGTGTTGGTGACCGGATTGGACCCAACAAGCCTTGGCAACGGCAAGTCTTGGTGAAGATGAAGATCGTCGATGGTGCAGACCAGCAAGGTCTGAGGAACTCACCCAGCGAGGGTAAGTGAGGGCAGGCCTGGAGCAACCAGAGTGCCCAAGAAGAAAAGGATTGGCCTTCGTGAAGGGCTACTAGCCAACGGGCTAGCGACCGCAAAGGAGCCTCAAGACATCGCACGTGGATCTGGCTCACAGGACACTCGTGGAGTGGAGGCCAGTGATCTTCAGTGCAGTTGGTGCTGGAGGCCAGGGCTACTCGGAGCCCAAAGCACGACTTCGTGGGAGACCCAGAAGAGGATGCACTAGCAAATGTGTGCGGTGTCCAGGGGTCATGGTTCCACGTTACCCACAACAGCTACGGGCCTCAGCTTTGCTGGAGACTCAGGGCAGCCTCGGGGAAGTCTGGAAATCCACCTCTGGTGATGCAAAGACTTCGGCGTCCGACGGTAGCTTAGGCGATGCAGACCGGACAATTGCTTCTTTGGTGCCTGCCAAGCAGGGGAGTCACTCCTTGACCACAAGGGAGATTCTTCTGTCCTCTAGTCTTTAGTAGAGCGTCGAAGGTCCAGGATTCTGTTTCAGAGTTTCGTCCAGGGATAATCTAAAGTCCTAAGGACTGGGTTCCTATACTTATACCAAGTTTAGGGGTTGGACTACTCTGTGGCCCCACCTATGGGTGGGTCAGGGCAGAGGGTGGCTACACCCTTTCCCTTTGTCCAGTTCGCGCCAAAGCAGGGGCTGCAAGCCCTGATCCGGTTTGAACTGGGGTATGCACAGGGACACCAAATGTGCCCCCAGTGCAGGACTTCAAAGCACCCGAAAGTGCTCCCGCCCAGCCCCAATACACATTATCCTGTCTGGGAGGTGGTCACACCTCCCTGGGACAGGAAACCTATTGTCCAGGCCTCCCCTGCCGGAGTTTCGTCCAGCAGCAGGAGGCCAGACTCGTGTCTGTGGCAGCAGCATCCATTTTGTGATGCCAGGGCTTTAGAAAGAAGTTACCGGGCTAGCCAGAGTTAACATGTCTTTCCCTCTAGAAGGGTGGAATGCTACCCCCGCCGCCAGAATTGGCGGGGGGTAGTATTCCAAGATGTTTGACACCAAACACGACATGTTTAGGTGCAGCCATTCCAAAGTTAGCATTTAACGCAAGGTTATAATGCGCTTAAGAGTATATGGTCAGGCTGCACTACAAACAGCATCAGAGAAGGGTCTCCGAACGCTGCAGAGGGGCCCTGCTCATGCAGGGGCACCCTCTCACATAGGAACCACGCACTCTGCCTTCAGGATTGATAAGGCCGGCCTTAGGAGTGACTTATAGGTTTATATGTGTGTATGTATTTAGTGATATAGGTAACCTATATCACAGTAAGGGGTGCATGCACCACCTTACTCAGGCTGCAGTAGCAGACCTGTGTGTCAGTTTGGATGGCCTGCCAGGGGTGGCATAATACATGCTGCAGCCCCTGGTAGGCCTCTGAGGTACCTATGCCCTTGGTACATAGTATACCATATACTAGGGACTTATAAGGGCACTCCAGATTCCAATCAGTGATGTGCCTAAGGCACATGGAAACCATTTTAGAGAGGAAGCAGCTAGGCTGGGGTTCTGATTAGCAGGGCCCCAGCCAGACTAATGTCGAAAAACAGGGAAGCATCAGCAAAAAGTGGGGGTACCCATGTGAAGCAGATCCTACTCTCCTACACAACCCCCCAAATGTAGGGACATTAAACTAACCTTGCCCAGTTAAGTCTTCATGTTCTAAGTGGAAGTACCTAGAGAGTCCATCTGCATTGGCATGGTTACTCCCAGGTCTATGTTCCACTGTGAAGTCCATCCCCTGTAGGGAAATGGACCACCTAAGCAGTTTGGGGTTTTCACCCTTCATTTGTTTTAGCCATAAGAGGGGCTTATGGTCTGTCTGAACCAGGAAGTGGGTACCAAACAAGTATGGCCTCAACTTCTTCAGAGCCCAGACCACAGCAAAGGCCTCCCTCTCTATGGCTGACCAACGTTTCTCTCTAGGGGTCAGCCTTCTGCTAATGAAAGCTACTGGCTGATCCTGACCTTCTTCATTCAATTGTGACAGTACAGCCCCTACCCCCAATTCAGATGCATCAGTTTGAACAATGAACTTCTTGGAGTAATCAGGACTCTGTAGAATGGGAGCAGTGCACATGGCCTGCTTCAGGTCATCAAATGCCTTTTGACAGCTAGCTGTCCACTGAACCTTTTGGGCATGTTCTTAGAAGTTAAGTCATTCAGGGGTGTCACTATTTATCCATACCCCTTGACAAATCTCCTATAGTACCCAGTCAGGCCTAAGAAGGCTCTCACCTGAGTCTGGGTAGTGGGAGCAGTCCAGTCCATGATAGTCTGGATCTTGCTCTGCAAAGGTTGAACCTGGCCTCCACCCACAAGGTGGCCCAGGTACACAACCTGACTCTGCCCTATCTGGCACTTAGTGGCCTTGATAGTCAGGCCTGCCTTTTGCAGGGCCTGTAAAACATTCCTGAGGTGGACCAGGTGATCCTCCCAGGTGGAGCTAAAGACAGCAATATCATCTAGATATGCTGCACTATAGGCTTCCAGACCTGTGAGAACTGTATTCACCAACCTCTGGAAAGTGGCAGGTGCATTCTTCAGACCAAAGGGCATTACCACAAATTGATAATGCCCACTAGGGGTTGAGAATGCTGTTTTGGGCTTTGCAGTATCAGCTAGTCTGATCTGCCAGTAGCCAGCTGTCAAGTCAAATGTGCTGAGATATTTGGCTGAGGCCAAAGTATCTATGAGCTCATCTGCCCTTGGTATTGGATGGGCATCAGTCCTAGTGACTGCATTGAGACCCCTGTAGTCCACACAAAACCTCATCTCTCTTTTTCCACCACTGGTGTGAGGTTTTGGCACAAGGACCACTGGACTAGCCCAAGGGCTATCTGAGGGTTCAATAACTCCCAATTCCAACATTTTCTGGACTTCAGTCCTGATACAGTCCCTGACATGGTCAGGTTGCCTATAAATCTTATTTTTAATAGGCAGACTGTCCCCAGTGTCCACTTCATGAGTGCACCAGGTGGTCTGACTGGGTGTCAGTGAAAACATGTGTCTAAACTGATTGAGCACCTGTCTACAATAAGTTTGTTGCTGGGTAGTGAGGCTGCCTGCCAAGGCTGCACCATCTACTGGCCCATCGTCAGGGTTCTGTGAGAGCAGGTCAGGGAGTGTGTCACTCTCTTCCTCCTGCCCTTCATCAGTAGCCATGAGCAAGCCCATGTCTGCCCTGTCCACATATGGTTTTAACCTGTTGACATGGAGAACCCTGTGGGGACTCTTGGGTGTTCCTAGGTCTACTAAGTAGGTAACCTCACCCTTCTGCTCAACAATAGTGTGGGGTCCACTCCATTTGTCTTGGAGAGCTGCTGGGGCCACTGGCTCCAACACCCACACCTTCTGTCCTGGCTGGTAAACAGTCAGAACAGCCTTTTGGTCATGCCAGGCCTTTTGAAGTTCCTGGCTAGCCTCAAGGTTTTTGGCTGCCTTTTTCATATACTCAGCCATCCGGGAGCGGAGACCAAGTACATAGTCCACTATGTCTTGCTTTGGGGGCTTGAGAGGTAACTCCCATCCTTCCTTCACCAAGCACAGTGGACCCCTGACAGGGTGGCCAAACAGAAGTTCAAAAGGGCTGTAACCAACCCCTTCTGAGGCACCTCCCTATATGCAAATAAAAGGCAGGGCAAGAGTATGTCCCATCTTCGCCTAAGCTTTTCTGGGAGCCCTTTAATCATGCCCTTCAAGGTTTTGTTGAATCTCTCAACTAAACCATTGCATTGTGGGTGATAGGGTGTGGTGAACTTATAAGTCACTCCACACTCCTTCCACATTGCTTGTAAGTACCCAGACATGAAGTTAGCACCCCTGTCTGATACTACCTCCTTAGGAAAGCCCACTCTTGAGAAAATTCCCAGGAGGGCCCTTGCCACCACAGGTGCTGTAGTGGTCCTGAGGGGAATAGCTTCTGGGTACCTGGTGGCATGATCCACTACCACCAGGATAAACCTGTGCCCAGATGCTGAATGGGGATCCATGGGACCAACAATGTCAATCCCTACCCTTTCAAAGGGCACCCCCACCACAGGTAGTGGTATCAGGGGGCCTTTGTAGTGCCACCTGCCTTGCCACTGGCCTGGCAGGTTACACAGGAGCGACAAAACTCCTTGGTGTCTTCAGACATGTGGGGCCAGTGAAAGTGAGGGACAATTCTGTCCCAAGTCTTGTTCTGGCCCAGGTGACCTGCCAAGGGATTATCATGGGCTAGGGTCAATAGGAAGCCCCTGAACTTCAGAGGTATAACCAACCTCCTGGTAGCACCAGGCTTGGGGTCTCTACTCTCTGAGTACAGGAGTCCATCATCCCAGTACACTGTATGGGGACCACTAGCTTTCCCAGCAGCCTCAGCAGCAGCTTGCTGTCTGAGGGGTTCAAGGGAGGGGCAGCTCTGCTGCTCCTGGCTCAGATCTGCCCTGGAAGGTCCCCCTGTCCCCAAGAACTCAACTTGGTCAGGTTCAAGTTCCTCTGGGACAGTTCCTTCCTCAGAACTGAGATCATCCCCCTCAAGGGACTGATCTTCTTCCTGAGCCAAGGGGGAAGGCACTGCCTTAACCCTACTACTCCTCCTCTTGGAAGGCACTTGGTCCATTATTCCAGAATCCAAGGCCTGTTCAGTGCTAGACATTTTGGCTTGTGACCTGGTCACAGCAAACACATCTGCAGGGATCCCCAGCATTTCTGCATGGGTCCTGAGCTCCACTTCTGCCCAAGCAGAAGTCTCTAAGTCATTGCCAAGCAAGCATTCGACTGGTAGGTTTGCACTCACCACAACCTTCTTAAGGCCAGTTACCCCTCCCCAGGAGAAGTTAACAACTGCCAGAGTATGGTCTGTTCTGACGTTGCTAGCATTGGTCACTTGGTACATCTCCCCAAGTATAACTTGCCCAGGATTCACAAGGTCTTGTGTCACCATTGTGACACTTGCCCCTGTGTCCCTAAATGCCAAAGCCTCTCGTCCATTGATTAAAGGCTGTTGTCTGTACTTGCCCAGATTACTGGGACTCATAGAGGAGGGCACATCCATGCCTCCATCACAGACTAACACAGCCTGAGTTAGTTCTCTGACTAGGTCAGAGCCCAACTCAGTACCCAGGGTGAACCCTACTAAACCCTTGGCTGGAGCACTCCCACCAACTGTAACTGTACTAGGGGAACAGGTGCCTTAGGGGCATTGGTGGGTGCTGGACTTGAGTCTTTGGACTTGGTGCAATCACTGGTCCAGTGGGTCTTTTGCTTACAGACCTTGCACCATGGTTTTCTTTGGCCTTTCCCTTTGTAGACTGTGAATCCCCACCTGAAGAAGATTTTTGGGGGCCTGATGAAGACTTTTGATCTTTATCCTTCTCCCCACCCTTTTCAGAGTCTTAGCATCTTGCTTCTTAGTGTCCCCACCTTGGTTCTGTACTTTCTGCTTCACCCTGGTTCTGACCCATTTGTCTGCCTTCTTTCCCAATTCTTGGGGAGAGGTCAGATCAGAGTCTACCAGGTATTGATGCAACAGCTGATTTTGACAGTTATTAAGAATCTGCTCCCTCATTATCAGATTGTACAATCCTGAGAAGTCACACACCTTACTGCCCATCAACCAGCCTTCCAGAGCCTTGGCAGAACAATCCACATAGTCTACCCAGTCTTGAGTCTGTGCTTTCTGGGTATCTCTGAACTTCAACCTGTACTGTTCAGTGGTTAGGCCAAACCCATCAATAAGAGCACTCTTCAAGACCTTGTAATTATCAGCATCCTCCTCTCTAACAGTGAGGAGCTTATCTCTACCTTTGTCTGCAAAGGAGAGCCACAAGATTGCTGCCCACTGCTCCTGAGGGACCTTCTGTACTTTACAGGCCCTCTCTAGAGCAGTTATCCACTTGTGGATGTCATCCCCACTCTGGTAGGGAGGGACAATCTTGCTCAGGTTCCTATGGTCATAGGACCTTTCCCTATCTCTAGGGACATGGCTGCCACCATGGGACTCTAGTCCAAACTTTCTTCTCTCTTTGAAGAGATCTAGGGACTCCCTGTCTACAGCCAGTTGCTGCTTTCTGATTTCAAGCTGAGCTTCCTCATATTGAACCAGCCTCTTTCTCCTCTCATGAGAGGATTCCCTCCTATGAGATGAGACAGAGGTCCCTATGGAGGTGCCAGAGTGGTTAGACTCCTGAGAAGGAGATCTAGACTTTCTGGGCACACTCATAATCCTTCCTGGGGGGACAAAGTGGGGATCATCCAGATCTTCCTCTTCATCGTCCACAGGAGGGATTGGGTTATCCAGGTCAGGGTCATTGACACCCTCCTGGCCAGTTTCAGAGGGGGGGCTGGGGGTATTGCTACCCCTGGCCCCACCCTCCTCTTCTGCCCCACCCTTAGCTCCTACCCCTTCAGTCCCCAAGGGCTTACTAAGGTCATAAGCTACCAACAACTCTTTAAGGTGTTGGGTGGTGGGACTTTGGCCTGTCCTCAATTTCCTCAAGTTACATAAAGCTCTCAATTCCAAGAATGGGAGTGTATCATACTTGGAGGGAAGAAGCCCAGTGGCTTCTGGCAAGGATTCTTTAGGTCCTTCCTTTAAAGACATTACTAGTGTGGTGTGGTGTATGCACTACCTACTCTAGTGTGGCCTACTAAACTCTCTTGAGTTGTAGAAAGGGTGTGCTATCCCTTAACACACAACTCTAAGTTCAGTAGAACTTACTGTATTCTAAGCTTAAATTATATGTACCTTAGGTACCTTTAGTGGTTTTCAGTTGATCAATTCAATTGAGATTATCTGGTAAAACAATAGCAAGCTGGAATCCCACACGCTGCACACCAATGTGAGAAGTTGGCCTGGCATATGCTGTCCACTAATTATAGTGGGCACCTTGCACCAGTCCAAACAACCCCTTATTGGAGATAGGTTAAAGACAACCTTATTGAAAGCTATCCTAGTGGTAGCTATGGAGAGCAGCCTTCAGGCTAAGTCTTGAAGGAATGTAAAGCAGCTTGTTTTACCAGTCTATAATCTCTTGAGTGATCAAATGAAAGAGCACCACACCAGGTATATATTCAAAATATATGTATTTATTGCTAAACACACCCCTCTAGTCTCTTTATGAGGCTAGAGTTCGAAGTACACAAGTTATAAGTTATTTAAACACAGTAATAGCACAAATACACGTTTGGGCCCTAGGGGCGTACCAAACCATATACCAATAAAGTGGTATAAGAACCACGACTGAACTAGACACTAGGCCTAGAGCCTCTAGAAGTGCTTGGACCACAAGGAACCACCCAAGGTAGTGACACAGGGGATCCACGGGGACGCGTGCAGTGTAAATACACAACCGCGATACACCGTTAACTTCTATGGAGAAAGTCGCGATCAGGAAATTAAAGAAAAGGGACACTTAAAGGAGGACTTGGAGCAAACCCTTTGAGAACTAGGTCGTTCTAGAGTCTCTACCCACGGGAGCACCGGAGTACTCGTGTTACCTCACCCAGGGAAGCCGGGTGCATAGGTGCCTTTCGGGGTCGGGTTTCGTCGTCGATTTGAATGGCGATTTGCTGCAAAGTGCTGCTGGCGACCAAGTGGAAAGTGTCCGGGTGGATCCAAGAGTGGATCGGAGATCTGAAGAACCTGAAAGCAGAGGGGACAGAGTCTGGGTCACTAGCCAGTGACCAGGAAGGCGATGGACAGATGCCCACCGATGTTGAGTGCTTCAGGTGCGTTGATGGTCGTCTTGACTCTTCAGCCACAAGGTCCAGGAGGCGTTGTCGGCAACCAGAAGCAGGATTCGGGCTGGTACACAATGTCTGTCGAGTGCTGAGGTGTCGGCGACTGGATTGGACCCAACAAGTCTTGGCAACGGCAAGTCTTGGTGAAGATGAAGATCATCGATGGTGCAGACCAGCAAGGTCTGAGGAACTCACCCAGCGAGGGTAAGTGAGGGCAGGCCTGGAGCAACCAGGGTGCCTAAGAAGAAAAGGATTGGCTTTCGTGAAGGGCTACTAGCCAACGGGCTAGCAACTGCGAAGGAGCCTCGAGACGTCGCACGTGGATCTGGCTCACAGGACACTCGTGGAGTGGAGGCTAGTGATCTTCGGTGCAGTTGGTGCTGGAGGCTAGGGCTACTCGGAGCCCAAAGCACGACTTCGTGGGAGACCCAGAAGAGGATGCACTAGCAAATGCGTGCGGTGTCCAGGGGTCACGGTTCCACGTTACCCACGACAGCTACGGGCCTCAGCTTTGCTGGAGACTCAGGGCAGCCTCGGGAAGTCTGGAAATCCACCTCTGGTGATGCAAAGACTTCGGCGTCCGACGGGAGCTTAGGCGATGCAGACCGGACAATTGCTTCTTTGGTGCCTGCCAAGCAGGGGAGTCACTCCTTGACCCCAAGGGAGATTCTTCTGTCCTCTAGTCTTTAGTAGAGCATCGAAGGTCCAGGATTCTGTTTCAGAGTTTCGTCCAGGGATAATCTAAAGTCCTAAGGACTGGGTTCCTATACTTATACCAAGTTTAGGGGTTGGACTACTCTGTGGCCCCACCTATGGGTGGGTCAGGTCAGAGGGGTGGCTACACCCCTTTCCCTTTGTCCAGTTCGTGCCAAAGCAGGGGCTGCAAGCCCCTGATCCGGTTTGAACTGGGGTATGCACAGGGACACCAAATGTGCCCCCAGTGCAGGACTTCAAAGCACCCGAAAGTGCTCCCGCCCAGCCCCAATACACATTATCCTGTCTGGGGAGGTGGTCACACCTCCCTGGGACAGGAAACCTATTGTCCAGGCCTCCCCTGCCGGAGTTTCGTCCAGCAGCAGGAGGCCAGACTCGTGTCTGTGGCAGCAGCATCCATTTTGTGATGCCAGGGCTTTAGAAAGAAGTTACCGGGCTAGCCAGAGTTCACATGTCTTTCCCTCTAGAAGGGTGGAATGCTACCCCCGCTGCCAGAATTGGCGGGGGGTAGTATTCCAAGATGTTTGACACCAAACACAACATGTTTAGGTGCAGCCATTCCAAAGTTAGCATTTAACGCGAGGTTATAATGCGCTTAAGAGTATATGGTCAGGCTGCACTACAAACAGCATCAGAGAAGGGTCTCCGAACGCTGCAGAGGGGCCCTGCTCATGCAGGGGCACCCTCTCACATAGGAACCACGCACTCTGCCTTCAGGATTGATAAGGCCTGCCTCAGGAGTGACTTATAGGTTTATATGTGTGTATGTATTTAGTGATATAGGTAACCTATATCACAGTAAGGGGTGCATGCACCACCTTACTCAGGCTGCAGTAGCAGACCTGTGGTGTCAGTTTGGATGGCCTTCCAGGGGTGGCATAATACATGCTGCAGCCCCTGGTAGGCCTCTGAGGTACCTATGCCCTTGGTACATAGTATACCATATACTAGGGACTTATAAGGGCACTCCAGATTCCAATCAGTGATGTGCCTAAGGCACATGGAAACCATTTTAGAGAGGAAGCAGCTAGGCTGGGGTTCTGATTAGCAGGGCCCCAGCCAGACTAATGTCGAAAAACAGTGAAGCATCAGCAAAAAGTGGGGGTAGCCATGTGAAGCAGATCCTACTCTCCTACAACAAGCATTGGCATAGTCAATAGGTCTCGCCTTTGGGACCTTATAAGTGTTTAGCCATGCAACAGTTGATGTTGTTGCACAAAGGATATTGTGCTGCATAACTAAATACTTATAAGGTCCCAAAAGCGAGACCTATTGGCTATGCCAATGCTTGTCTTACTTACGCCCTGATGAATGCCATGGACCCTCCAGGCCGCAACGGCAGAAACATGTTGGCAACACATATGGAGATGGGATACTAGACCCCCTAGTCTCCACCATTTCTTTTAATATCGAGCAGACTCGGCATCATTAAATTTCACGCAGGATTGTGCATCGATTTTTAGACATCACTCACTCACTTATTTTCAGCACGGGCCCCCACTTAGTTTTAGAAGTGCCTCCCTGTCTCCAGGTGTAGGCCCGCCCTTTATCAAATGTGGTTTTTAAAGGGCGAGGACAGCTGATGATGAAGCATGACACCTGGTGGTGTGTGAGGCCAGTCCATACATTTTTTTGAGATGTCCAACACCACCTGAACCACGGGCACAAATGTGCCCTAACCTTCACTAAGGATCAGACCTTGAGCCAGGATAGCTTCTCGTTGTGTTATACATGCTTCAAACCTACCACAACTGCTGTGTGAGCAACACTGTAGAGGGAAGAACAGTGCTACCTTAATCTCAGCTTTTTTTAAACAAATAGTCTAGATTTGTAGACCACCAAAGGAAGAAATTCCACCAAAAATGTCAGTCTTGCCAGTGCAGACACAATTATGGAAGGTGTAAACTGCTAGATTTGGAGAAGATAGCACAATACTACTCATATCTTTTCTCATTCCTCCACTGTGCATCATGTCAGGCTCATTAGTCCGTTAATCTCCCCTTTTCGACTTGCACAACATGGGCAAAACTGAACACATTTAATGAAACTGCTCTTACCTTAAATTAGTATCTTTGTCAGTGCTGGCTGTATTCTACCACAGTACTGCATTTTAAATATTGTTCTACCACAGCAGCGTGTTTAAAATATCCACTACTACAATGTTGTGAAGATAAGTATATATAAAATGCACTGAAAAAAATCACTTAAAAACTGAGTTATGGTTCTGGCTCAAATGTGCACACCAATGAAATTCATCAGTTATGGTTAACAAAGTACACAAAATACACCATAACTAACTCCACCCACCATGTTAGTCTACTAATAATTGTTTTTGTGTTCATATGGCATTGGCGTTTTGAGCATGGCGAATTGAGTTATGGTGTGTGTTGTGTGGTTTTTTAACCATAACTTATGAATTTCACTGGTTTGTTGTGTTTGAGCTATAACCATAACTCCATTTTTAACTGTGTTTTTCAGTGAATTTCAATGGTGTTTCAATGATATACTTAATTTCCAAACCACACTGAGTACAGCCTTTGGCCATAAGCAGCGGGGATTGGGTGCAGGGTCTGACCTACGGCCAGGCTGTTTTCCCAACCTGCTGTAGGTGCACCACACCCAGTGCGCTATGATTTCAGCCATGTACGATGGGGATGGGCACAGAATGTCAGGTGTGCATGACCTGCTCCAGGCCCTGTACACAACCTGCCTTGGCTGATTAGCTGCCATTGTGCATGGCCTTTGGAAGTGCACAGCAAGGTTTGAACGCTGGGCCTTGCCTGTTATTAGGCCAAACACAAGTTGCTGAGGGGGATCTAATCCTTCAGCTGCTTACAGTGGAGGTTTCCGGCAAGGCTTGAATCATTGCTGATGCCCAAGAGTTGACCAGGCCTTTCTGTTTTTATAAAAATATTTTTACCTGATTCGACAATCCTTGGTGAATACAGCACAATCTTCACTCCCTGAAGCTTGCCCAGACTCACGAGTCACACACATCTAAAATGGAGGCCGCAGTACCTAAACAGATACCGATGTTCCCGGTCGCTATTCTAGGTGTCCTTGACTCATAAGTCACTAGTGACATGCGAGTGGCGCAACTGTGATTGAATTTTTTTACACTTATGCAAATGGGTTCCCCTTACTGTACCCTGGAGGTTAGGGTTTCCCTATCCTGCCCCCTTATATGGCCTTTTTATTTTTTAAAGGGCTCGTGGACTGCGCCCTTTGTCCTTAAATGGCTGCTACAGGAGAAAATATTCTCTTGCTGCAGCCAATCAGATCTCTCAGATCCACAGTACCAACACTGTTGCCGCAGATCCGAAAGGGATGATGGGAGAAAAGGCTCCCTTGTCCAATCATATCCCTTTATTTCCTAAATTCCCAGAATCCTGAATTTACGAATCCCAAACAGCAAAGAAAGTTTGAACCCTTTAAAGCTCACACTAACTTTTTTTAAATGCTTATATCTCAGAAATAACTGAACGGGTTTTCATGAAAACAAAAGATCAACTTCTGAGTAAAGTTCTACTGGTATACGAAGTTTGTTATAAATCTGTTGAGCCTTTGAAGCTGTAGCTATACGTATACCATAATTTAGACTCAGTTGGAATTCCTTAATACCCTAGTCTAGGAGAAGGATGGTATACTAGACACTACGCTGTACAGAAAGAAAACCTCAATGAACAATGTATTCCATGAGTCTCGCCGTCATGATACAAAATTAAAATGGAGCATACCATATGGTGAAATGCTTAGAATTAAAAAGAACTGTTCCATTGGAAACAGAAGGAGAAAAAAAATCACAATGAAGAGATGTGAGAGGAGGGAGTACCCAAAAAGTATGGCGGAAACAGCTTATTCACAAGCGAAGAATAAGATAATTGAAAACATATGTGTCACTCTGAAACAAATTCCTGATAAGAATTTCAAAACAAGACTGAAAAAAGGCTACAGCAAAACAAACCAGACAATCAGGAGAATTTATAGAAGACACTGACATTTAATGAGTGAGAATCTTGATATCGAGGATGTAGTGGAAGCCCATCCCTTAATAATTGACATAAAAGACCCATTCATTGCGACAGGTTTGTTGTGTTCTGCTGTGGAATGTTCATCCCAGGTTCCACTTGATTGTTCCAGATCTTGACAGTTGCTGCGGGATCTGGAGCAGTCATCAGGGATTATAGTGTTCTTTTGTCTATGTGCTACATCGAATAAACTATTCTACAAGGTAATGGACTCCTGACCGTGTTATTCGACTTAACAAATTTTGACAACGAGATGGAGAATCCGACCCAAGCTACTCCATGAACGGCACCAGTCAGGGCCGGACTGGCTGTAGCGGGAACCGGGCGTTTCCCCGGTGGGCCGCTAGGGTGGTGGCTGGTTTTGGGCCCCTGGGGGGCCGGTTTTGTTACCGGGGGTCGGCAATATCGGCCCCCGGTAATAAAATCGGCCGAAACCGGCGCTCGCAAACTGCTCGGCTGCACCCCCCCTCACCCCAGGGGGGGCCGGCAGAGCAGTTTGCCAGGGCCTCTTTCGGTTGCCAGTCCGGCCCTGGCACCAGTACTGCGCTTTATACAATTAAACACTTTGGGGCATATTTACGTTCCCTGGCGCATCCCTGCATATCAGCAGGGATGCGCCAGGGAAAATGTGTCACGCAAGTTTACCCTTGCGCCACGTCCGATGCGCCGCATTTACAATGCGGCGCATCGTGGCGCAGGGATAAGCAGATGCGTGACGCATCTGCCGGCGGAAGCTTGGCGCAGTGCTGAAGTTGTGTCGCAAGCGCGACGCAACTCCAGCACTGTTCCAACCTTCCCTATCCCTAACATGGTGCGTCAATCCTTACGCCTGCTTGAAGCAGGCGTAAGGATTTGACGCACCAGTGTCGGAAAAGTGACTGCGTGAAATCTTTAAGATTTCACTACGTCACTTTGCCGAGGCGTTCCTGCGCCGGAACGCCCCCCCCTGCGCCGGTACGCCCACATGAAACCTGACGCAGGTTTCATGTGGCGCAGGGGTTTACTACGTGACGCATCTCCCTAGATGCGTCACGTTGTAAATATAGCGCAACGCGGCGCATGGTTTGCGTCGCCGCTGCGTCACATGCGTGACGCAACGGCGGCGCAAAAGTGGCACAAGGGGCTTGTAAATATGCCCCTTTGAGAGGCACAATTTAACTGGAACTGCATTTGATTTAAACTGGCAATAATGGTGAAATACCATTACTTGTACAATTTAATTCAATATTAAAAAGTACATCTGCCGGACAGCCTTGGAACGCTTGAGTGCATACCGTTATCAGCCAATGACCGTTGTATACACAGGCTGCCCGCCAGAGGAGCGTCCTGAGACTCAACAGCATCACGAGTGGCTGCATGCTCTATCCTTCACGCTCTGTGAGGTTTCCACGTGCTGAGAGCACGCCACAAGAATCACCAAGCTTCCCTCACCCTGTGAGAAGGCAGCCGCCGATAGGAGCGGCACGCTCTCATGAACTTCTCAAGGAGGAGGGAAATTAAAAGAACACCGCATCGTCGCTCTCCAAAGCACAAAAGTGACTCTGGAGGTTATTTGCTCTACTTTCAGTGGTTGGGATTTGTAAATGCGGCAGCCTCATAGTTCTTTGCCTGTTGATTGACTCTGTTACAAGCACATGACACTAGTCAATACGGCAGCCCTCATTTAACCCTTTACAAGCATATATTCCATAACAGGTATATTGGAGGGGTTTAAACTATTTTGCTGCACGTTTTATGCCAGATATAACAGTACTAGGTGTTCAAGCCTACCTTTCAACAAATATGCAAAATGGCAATATTCCCACACCTTTTCTTGCAGAATAGGGGTACACAAGTTTAAGTGGAAGAAATGGTTCAAAAACTTTGGCAGTTATGTAATTGCGATTGATGAATCCAAATGTAACCCCACAAGTAAACTAGCATTACTTTATAACTGTAAAGGTGTAGAAGGCCAGAGAATCTTTGACCATTTGCCTCCCGCCCTTCAACCATCTTATGTAAGGTGGAATGCATATTTAGAAGCTATTAACAGACTTTGCAATCACTTTAAGGATGATACAAGAGTAATTGTAGAATGCCATAGATTTTGCACTCGTAGGCAATCACAACATGAGTCAAATGACAATTTCCTAGCTGAATTAAGAGTCCTGGCTTCTACGTGTGAATTTGATGGCAATTTGGACAATTATTTTAAGGACCAGCTAGTAGTTAACTGTCATGACAAATGCATTCAGGAAAAATTGTTGTGCAGCTGCAATCCCAATTTACAGGAAACTTTAGAAATTGGCAGTGGGATTGAATGATCGGTGAGGGCCTCAAAAGAATTGAAGAAGTGCAGAGACCTTACAAATTTGGAACAAGTTAATGCAGTATTTCCAAAAATGAATCTTACTGCTGGTGTGGCAAAAGATAACAAACAAATTGGGAGAGCAACTTCAAACTAAACCTCCTCATGTTTCAGATGTGGTTCTAGTTCACATATGGCAAATGCCAAGGGATGCCCAGACATTGGGAAAACATGTTTGAAATGCAAAATTATGCCAGAGTATGCAGGAATATACAGAAGGTGGTATTCATCAATGTAGAAGATTACCCAAAAAGACATAATAAAGAAGCAGAAAGTTTTGATAGTAGAGTGGTACTATCTATTAAAATGATTGATACCCAACAAAATGCTCTTAAGGGAGGTGACCCTATTTGTAAGGTTAGTGTTGTGTAGGGGAGGTGGCAGTCACACTGGATTCTGGCTCTCCTATCACCATCATTACAGATAACTTGTATTGGAAAGAATGGGGTGAAGTACCACTGTGTGCACCAGACATGTACAGTGGCATTTGCAGGGCATAGTACTGACATGATAGGTAATTTTCCGGAAGCAGTCACATTTCAAGATAGGTCAATTTACACCAAAGTTTATGCAGCCAGGAAAGGGTACAAATCCTGGGTTGGAGGGACCCGAGAGATTTTTGCCTGCTTTTAAAGGTACTGAATGCCCCATTCCCTCCCCCGCTTTTGTGCCTCAGTCATTGGATGACTTGTTGGGTATGCATAAATCTTTGGTTGCAGATCAGCTAGGGCTGGTTAAGGAGTTCAAACACAAAATTGTATTAAAGAAAGGTGCCGCTCCGGTAGTGCACAGTCAGGAATTTTTCATAGAGCGTTAGGAGCTAATTGAAAGAGCACCTAGTCAACTTGCGCTTGAAAAGGGTCATAGAGCCAGTTGACTCCTCTCAATGGATTTCACCCACTGTTGTGGCAAAGAAGAAGAATGGGGAAATGAGACTCTGTGTTGACCTCATATCTTTGAATAAAAACATCGTGGTGGACTGTTTTCCTCTCCCAAAGATTCAGGAAATATTGGCTCAGTTGGGGGGTGCTAAGGTATTCTCCATGATTGATCTCAAGGCAGCATATCACCAGGTAGAGTTATGTGAGGAATCCAGATCACTGACTGCGTTCAAAACTCTATTTGGTGCATTCAGATTCTTGTGATTGCCATTTGGCTTGGCTTCGGCAGCATACAGTTTTCAAAAGTTAATGTTTCAGCTATTTGGAGAAAGCAAACAGGTAATGGCACATCAGAATGACATTCTGGTGTTCACTGACAATGTGGAGAATCACATGAAAGTTTTGAGTGATTTTTTTTAAGTACACCACAGGATTAGGGCTTTACTGCGAAGAAAGAAAAATGCTGCTTTATGGTACCAGAAGTGGAGTATTTAGGGCATGTACTCTCAGGGCAGGTATCAAGCTTAAGACGGATTTAATTAATGCCATCAGGAAGGTCCAGATCCTGTGAACAAGGAACAGCTAAGAGCATTTTTAAGAATGTGCGATTATTATTCCTTGTTTATTGAAAATGTTGCCCTCCAAACCCCTCAGGAAATTGTTACGCAAGGGTGAAATGTATATGTGGGGTGCTGGAGAGCGGGAAGTGTTCAAAAATGTGAAAAAATTGATTGTGGAAGCTCCGGCTCTTAGTTCTTTTAGAGATGATATGCTTTCAATTGTGACTCTGGATGCTAGTAGTGTGGGCTGGGAACAGTCCTGACTCATTTGGTGGATGGCAAGGCGAATACGGTGGTGTTCTCTTCTGGGTGTTTATCTTTAGCGAAACTGAACTACAGCACCATTGAGAGGGAAGCTTTAGCATGCGTGTGGGTGACAAAGCATTTCTCTACTTACATATGGGGAAGATAATTCTCGCTACTTAGTGAGACCATAAACCGTTGGTGTTTTTGTTATCTGAGAAGAATTTAAGTCTAGCCAATCCTAATTTGGTGAGGTTGCTAGCGAGAATGTACGAATTTAATTTTGAACTTAAAACATATTCCTAGGGTGAAGATTTGCAGGGCTGATTTCCTGTCTAGATGCCTGGTGAGTGGTGACAAGAGTGAAATAATAGAAGAAGATGTTGAATGTGTTATCGTTAAAGTTGACAGCATTGTGGTTGCTGGGGGCATGATAACATTTCAGGAATGGAGTGCTAGTTCATTGCCTAATGCATGCCAAATAGCTTTAAAGAGGTTTGTTACCAAGGGTTGGCCCCAGGAGAGAAATTTTGGTAATGAGTTCAGGTCCTACTTCAAGATCAGAGATGAATTGTTAGTGGAAGGGGAGTTGGTTTTACATGGAAATTTGTTGACTCCTCCAGCAGAATTGAGATTGCGACTGGTAAAGTTGGCCCACCAAGGCCATGTAGGTATGACTGGCACCAAGAAGAGGGCATGGCTTTATTAATGGTGGCCTGGAATTGACAATGAGATTGAGATGATTGTGGGCAACTGCATTGGTTGCAATGAGGCTGATTAATCTTTACATGTGTTTAAGACCCCATTATGCCCTGTTGAGCTTCCTGATAGAGCTTGGGAGAAGCTAGGCATGGATTTTATAGGACCAATGTATGAGTTGCCCGCAAACATGAGGTATGCTTTGGTGGTTGTGGATTATTTTTCAAAGTAGGTGGAATACAATTTTTGAGGGAGCCTGTAACGAAATCTGTCATTGAATTAATTTCCAATTTGTTCAGAAGAGAGGGTATTCCCCAGGTGTTAGTTACCGACAATGGGGTCCAATTTAAGTCGAGTTCTATGTAGACATTCCTTAATTCGTTTGGTGTCAGGAATTGCTCGTTTGCTTTGTATATCCCACAAGGCAACAGAATGGTGGGGAGGGTGATCAGGATGTTAAAAGAAAGCATTCAGGTTCCTAAGTCCACTGAAAATGAGGTAATGAAGTCAGTTCAGGACAGGTTGTGGAGTTACCTCAACACGCCACACTCACCCACTGGAGTGTCTCCGTTTGTGTAGCTCAGAAGTAGAAGTTCCTCATGCGAATTGTCACCCATTTGGGTTTTGGATAAAACAGATGCTGCTGAGAGATTGCCTTAGTTGAAAGATGTGCGTCACAAGGTGAAGGAAGTTCAGAAGAAGAGCAAGGAAAGGTATGATATTTTGATTAGAGTGAAGGATTTGCAGTTTAGGGGGAGATGTGGTAAAAATTAAGAGACCCTATAGTCAAACGAGACACAGTTCAAAGTTTTTTCCTGCTACGCTGGTGGTGAACATGTCCAATCAAGCAATCAAGTGTGGAATCGGCGATTCGGATGCAGAGCAGGTTGCGAGGTCGAGGCTAAATAGTTGTGGGGGTGGAGATAGAGATGGTGTGGTCCTGGCAGGTAGGCAGTTCACTAACACCACTCATGATGAGAGTGCGGATGCAAATGCTCATGTTGTTCATGGACCGGTTCCCATTTCCTCAAAGAGGATGGGCAGAAGGACTACAAGCCCTTGCAGGACTGGGTTCTGAACTAACGCTTGTATGATATTATTTTGTAAAAGTTGTGAAATTCACCTGCAGGACAATGTTCTGAACTAATATATTATATTGTTATGTTGTCAAATTTTGCTGTGCTAGTTCACAACTGTTGTACATAACTACAAGACTTTTACTGTGCTATTTCACAATTGCTGTTCCTATTTAACTACTTGACCTTTAGTTTCATCGTTTACAATACCATTTCTTTTTAGTTTGGGTTTTCATTTTTAGTTTACTATTTGTTTTTTCTCAGTTTCTTGTTCATTATAGTTAAGGGAGAAGATGTGTGTTGTGTTCTACTGTGGAATGTTCATCCTGGGTTCCAGTGGAGCGTTCCAGAGCTTGACAATTCCTGCATGATCTGGAGCAGTCAACAGGGGATTACCTTGTGCTGTCCATGTGCTTCATCGAACAAATTATTCTACAATGTTATGGACTCCTGATAGTGTTATTTCACATAACATGGTGTCATAACCACTTTCAGGAGGAAAACGCCAATTGGATAAACCTGCAACTAATTAGCTGTTGGAAGTATAGAAAATCTGTAGCTTGTAAACTCCTAGTCAACAGAAAGAATTTTGAAAGCAAGATTAAGCTGTATAACATCAAGGAAAGGATAGCAAGTAAATCAACCATTTATTTTCTATGTGCCGGAGTGCCCATGTGAACTATGATATGTGGGAAGCACGACATGCCATTTACAGAAAAGAATTATTGAACACATCAGGGCTGTAAAAAAACAAGGATCAAAACTACCCAGTAGCATGACACTATGAAAGAAAATATGAATATGATCCTACCATTATACAGTACTTTGGAAATGAAATGGAAGAGGAGGAGATAGAGTCAAACAACTTTGACAGTTAGAATCTAGATATATAATAAGACTATGGGCAAAATGTCCTTTAGGCCATATTCCCGTAGAAAAATCTTCATGTGCACTTAGAACGTAATATCGGATTTATCCCAGTGCCTGCGAACAGTCATGACATAGGGGCCTATTATGATGGCGGGCGGATCGCCACCGCCCGGCCGGCGGTGGCGATCCGCCCGCCATCATACCACAATTCACCCCCCACCATATTACTATGGCGGGGGTACCGCGGCGGACGGGAAGACCGTCCGCCGCTTTTCCGCCAGTCGGCAATCGCCACGATTGCCTGCCGGGCGGAAAAAGCCCACAATATGGTGGCAGTGCCTGCAGCACCGCCATCCATATTATGATGTGTGCGGTGGGTATGCCTTTCCAAGGCGGTGACTCCGCCATGGAAAGGCATACAGTAAATCACATTGGGGGCCCGTTGCGGGCCCCGGGGGGGGGGTGGGGGCTGCACTTGGGGGGTACCTATGGTACCCCCTTCATTGCCACGCACAAGGTGGCAGGCACCGTGCGGTGCCTGTCACGTTGTGCATGGCAATGCACAACATGCCACTTTAACATTGCGGCGGGTGCTGCTTACAGCACCGCCCGCCACAATGTTAGAGTCCAGAATGCGCCCGCCAGTGTGGCGGGCACATCCTAATTGGCCTCGCGGGACCGCAGCACTTCTGGCGGTCGGTCCCGTTTTCTGTTACGGTGGCGGGCGGACACAGTCCGCCCGCCATCGTAATAGGCCCCATAATTCTTTTCATACTATCCTGAAAAAATTAAGGTCAATGGACAACCTTGAGAAAGTATACACTAAGCTAATGGTAGACTGATTTTTCAGTAACAAATCAAGTAACATTAGCTATTTTAAAAAGTCAATTTTAGGAATATGATAAATATTCAGCAATTCAGTAAATGAGCAGAGTGTACCATTGTGAAATACTTTCCCGCAGTGAAAAAGCCTAATTTAGCCCAGTTCTTTATAATCCTATCACTAAAAATGCTTGGGTGAAGTGGATTATCATATAACTATGACAGGTAATTTAAAGGTTTAATCTCCTACAGATTAACTCACTGGTCCCAGATATTTAAAGGACCACTTATGCACTTAAAACAAACTCTTTTGTGATAAGCTGGATCACCTTGAGCTAACCAAAAAACATTTCTAAAGCTCTGTCCTATTCCCATTTGAAACATTGTGGCAAACTTGTTATTTGCTTTAATACAACAATTTGAGATTGGCTCTGCCATTATTTCTTAATAATATAGTTTAAAATCAGGTAAGGCAAGCAAATCCCTCTTGATTGTTAGTGTAGCTCCTTTATAGCCTCATATACAACTATTAATTGCTGACTCAAACCTCCAAAAGAGTGTATTGAAAATATGCAATGGAACTGATCTTAATAGATATAAACACTTTGGCAAAACATTCATTTTAATAATATTACAATGCCTCATTATAGTGATAGGTAGTCGATTCCAATTCCTGAAGAGCCCGCAGCATTTTGTGAGCAGCGATTCAAAGTTATTCTTAATAATTTGGCTTACGTTGAAACAAATCTTGATACCAAGATAGGTAGCCACCTCCAAAACCCTTGTGTCCTGCCCCAGAACTGTCTAATTAGATATAATTTAAGTCTTCTCAACAATAAGTTTATAACCTGAAATTTCTCCAACCTTCCTTGTCCCACCATCGATTGCACTCATCGTGAGGTGAGCATTATTTAAATATACGTCAATATCGTCTACACAAGCTGAGACCTTCAGATTGACTTTATTAAGAGAAACTGGAACTATATTGGGATTCCTTTTTAACGCTAACAGATAAGGTTCTAGGTATAGAGGAAATATTAAGGGGATAAGGGGCACCCCTGTCTCATTCTCAGTGTAATATTATAAATTTAGATTTACTCTCCATTATGACCACAACTGCTATAGGTTTAACATACAATGCCTGAATGCTACAAATCAATTTGCTATCAAAGCCTATTTGGCGCAGAAGCATTGCCTTGACACACTGTCACAAGCCTTCTCGGTGTCCACAAAATCATACCTGCATTTTTATTTAAAAGTTGTGCTGTATCAATCATGGTAATACATTGTTATATATGTACAGTTGTGTCCCAGCCGGGATAAAACCATGTTGCTCTGGACTCACTAGTTACCCAACTACATAGACAACCCTGCTGGCAAAGATTTTAGCATATATTTTTGTATTTGAATTGAGTAAGGATATTGGTCGATAAGATCACAGTTATCTGCTGGCTTCCCCTTTTTAAGAACAACTGCTATATTGATTTTGTTCCATGAATCAGAAACTCTAAGCCGCTTCTCAATTTCTTGTGTTACCAATAGTAGTATAGAGATTATCTCTGAAGAAAAAGATTTATAAAATTCAACAGGAATTGCATCTGGTCGAGCCGCTTTACCACTGGAGATGGAGGAAATAGCTTAAAAAAACACCTGCTGCCATAATTTCCTCTTCTAAACTCTTAGGGGTCGATTCCGATCTCGGCCGGAAGCGCACCGAATACGATTCGTCCGGAAAAAATACGAGCCCAACGCGTTTTTCCCGACCGATTTGAACAGTCGTCCGAGCGAGCAAGTACGCTGCGCATTACTGCTAAAATTCCGAGCGAGCCGTACGTACCCATTCCATCTCCAGTTCCCCGACCGAGCTGGATCCGGAAACGCCGATTCCAGTCGCACGGAAGTAAATACACAGCACCTTCCGGCCGGACAAGTACGATGCGCAATCCGTACGCGCCGAACTGGTCGCTACGTCCGGCACGTCAGAGCATCCGGGAGAGCCGCACATAAGCTCCGATTCGCGCCACAAGACGATCCACGACTACGAGACGAACAAGCCAGCTACGAGTACGAGTCGAAGCCACGAGAAACCCGAACGAGACGAACCAACCATGACTCCCATCGCGCAGGTCCTACCAATACTCTACATCAAGTACCGGAACCGGTACGGACGCGTACGGCGCAGACGGTAAGTCAAACACCCACTACACAAACAAACGACACGTACCCGACATATGTCACACACACATAGGGATGCAGAAATGACGTACACTAGCAACATCAGAACCATAGGGGCGGGATGGCTATCACCAATGCCATACACACCCATATGGGCCTGGATGCCTACCACTACCACCACCCCTACTCATGGGGGGCTGGTTGCCTACCACTACCACCACCCCTACTCATGGGGGCCTGGATGCCTACCACCACCACCACCCCTACTCAGGGGGGGCTGGATGCCTGTCACTACCACCACCCCTACTCATGGGGGCCTGGATGCCTACCACCACCACCACCCCTACTCAGGGGGGGCTGGATGCCTGTCACTACCACCACCCCTACTCAGGGGGGGCTGGATGCCTACCACTACCACCACCCCTACTCATGGAGGGCTGGATGCCTACCACTACCCCTGCTCATGGGGGCCTGGCTGCCTACCACCACCACCACCCCTACTCAGGGGGTGCTGGATGCCTGTCACTACTACCATCCCCACTCATGGGGGAATTGATGCCTACCACTACCACCACCCCTACTCATGGGGGGGCTGCATGCCTACCACTACCACCACCCCTACTCATGGGGGGCTGGATGCCTGTCACTACTACCATCCCCACTCATAGGGGAATTGATGCCTACCACTACCACCACCCCTACTCATGGGGGGCTGGATGCCTACCACTACCACCACCCCTACTCATGGGGTGCTGGATGCCTGTCACTACTACCATCCCCACTCACAGGGGAATTGATGCCTACCACTACCACCACCCCTACTCATGGGGGGCTGGATACCTACCACTACCACCACCCCTACTCATGGGGGCCTGGATGCCTACCACCACCACCACCCCTACTCAGGGGGGGCTGGATGCCTGTCACTACCACCACCCCTACACATGGGGGCCTGGATGCCTACCACCACCACCACCCCTTCTCAGGGGGGGCTGGATGCCTGTCACTACCACCACCCCTACTCAGGGGGGCTGGATGCCTACCACTACCACCACCCCTACTCATGGTGGGCTGGATGCCTACCACTACCACCACCCCTACTCATGGGGGGCTGGATGCCTACCACTACCACCACACCTACTCATGGGGGGCTGGATGCCTGTCACTACTACCATCCCCACTCATAGGGGAATTGATGCCTACCACTACCACCACCCCTACTCATGGGGGGCTGGATGCCTACCACTACCACCACCCCTACTCATGGGGGGCTGGATGCCTGTCACTACTACCATCCCCACTCATAGGGGAATTGATGCCTACCACTTCCACCACCCCTACTCATGGGGTGCTGGATGCCTGTCACTACTACCATCCCCACTCATAGGGGAATTGATGCCTACCACTACCACCACCCCTAATCATGGGGGGCTAGATGCCTACCACTACCACCACCCCTACTCATGGGGGGCTGGATGCCTGTCACTACTAACATCCCCACTCATAGGGGAATTGATGCCTACCACTACCACCACCCCTACTCAGGGGGCTGGATGCCTGTCACTACCACCACCCCTACTCAGGGGGCTGGATGCCTACCACTACCACCACCCCTACTCATGGGGGCTGGATGCCTACCACTACCACCACCCCTACTCAGGGGGCTGGATGCCTACCACTACCACCACCCCTACTCATGGGGGCTGGATGCCTACCACCACCACCACCCCTACTCATGGGGGGCTGGATGCCTACCACTTCCACCACCCCTACTC